>CP032250.1:11769432-13018752 GCA_005610355.1 Gossypioides kirkii
TCCTAGTTGAAGATCGGATTACCTCGAAGAAAATCACACTATCTCGAGAGCCCGTTCGATAGTATTTACACCACCTGGTTATATGGCATGTACTAGGATGTTGTCATCTTTTATAGTATTTGATTTTGAATGAGTTGTGAAATGATAATGATTTGGTTCAATGTTGAACTTAGTATTTTTTTTTTTTGTAACTTTTGTTAATGTATCAAGTATGCATATATGTATAAGGTATAGTGTCTTGTGAAACCATGAATAGTTGGTATGTTGCTTTATTTGCATGAGAAATTGTATGTTGATTTGGAAATCTGCATACTTGTTCCGGTAGAACTCAAGCAGGTTTTGGTAAAAGTACAGATCATTTGAATTTTAGTTACTAACTTGCATTGTTCGGTATAAGTCTCTGAAGTATTGATAGTTTTGTTTATAGTAGTATCGGTAGTCTAAACACTTGTATCGGTAGAAGTTGCAGGGTAAATCTTCCTAGCTCTCTAGAACTCGTTGTATTAGTAGAACTGTATATTGTATCGGTAGTAATCATACTTGTATCGGTAGAACCTTCACAACTACCGGTAGGAAACTACATCTATTTTTGAATTGCTTACTAACTTGATTTCCATCGATACTTGTCCAATAAGTATCAGTAAAAGTCCCTTAGATTTTGTAAAATGACAATTTTACCCTTATTGATTTATATTGCTATTAAAAGCTTATAACTTGTCACGTATACATTTCTGGAAATATTGAAAATGATGAGATATGAAGGTTTGAAGCATAAATGATCAGAAAGACCCTAAGACCCTAACCGACGATGGTGTCGGGTTTTGAGTGTTACAATAACAACCAAGATTCGGATCCAGTAGATCGGGTCAGGTTGAGGGCATTACAAAATGAATCCTTCTAGCGTTAATTGGGAAGAGTTTCGAAAGAAATGGAAAGATTCTAACAGTTTTTTTCCCACCCGATCCTCAGCCCTCTACTCATGCTCCTATCAATGAGGCTGTTGATAAGGGGGAGGAAAACACAGAAAACATGATTGGTCCGCCTATTGGGGATGATATCTAATTGTCCTTTTATATTTGTACTAGTTTTCCTTACCATAATGAAAATTTTCATTCCTTTTCTTTCTCTATACTATTTTTGTCATGCTTACCATCTCTTATCCCTTCTTGAGGGATTAAGCCAAATCTAATATAATCATATGTACATGGGCTATCTTATAACCACTACATCCAGAGGATCGACTAAATTGAAGCTCTGATACCACTAAATTTATATCACCTTCTATCTAACCCATTCGTCAAATCCGGATATCAAGCGCCATAATAACCCAAATTACTTATAGAAATTTCTTTTCTGAATTAAATTTCATATTTAATCAACTTATATTAACTAATGACAAAAACCTTAAAGCTTCACTTTCATCAATAAATTACAAACTATGTAGACTAAGGCTTGAAAACGTAATATGACAACTAAACCCTGAGGCGGAGCCTCCACAAGTGCCCCTGTGTACACATGAAAGCTTTTGCATTTTTCCTAGCTCCTAACGAAGTCTGGTTTGGTCCCTCGCGATTTTCTAAATCTTTAACCAACCAAAATTTCAGTAGAAAGCTTATAAGTTCGAGAGAACTTAGTGAGATTCGCGTCTAGAATTTAAGAAAAATGTAAGGCATCTAACTCAAAATTTAACTCCCTGATATTCGCATCTAATATCTCTAGCAGGCAGCGCTTGGTGACTGCCCAAGTGATTTTGACATTTGAGGACTTTCCTAATTTTAATTTTATCACTGCCTTAGAGTGCAAGGGCTCACTAATAGCATTAAAACCCTTTTTCTATTAATCTATTTCCCAATGGAGGCTTCTTAGATCATGCAGTTCCGACCTGTGAAAACTCAACAAGATTTTTGCCATTCCTCACGGCTATATCTGACCTTCGCTTCCCACTATTCTTTGGTGAACTTTGCTGGCCATCTAGCCTTGGGCCTACGTTCGTTCCCTTGAAATTCTAATTAGCCTATTAAATCCTTCAATTGTCTTTTGTCAACTTTCAATATATGACTGCGTTCACTCATTTGAGACTTGAGACATAACCTTGGATCCCCTCTTTATTCAAGCAGTCTATGTTCCTTAGATGCACCAACTCATTTCTTCTTGTAACTTATCATTCCATTCACACTACGAATTTTACATTCACCCTTGACATCCTTTATGAACCGCGAATCTTTCGATTATGATTCCCATGTATAACTTTCTCATGGATTTCCCGTGTTTACCTTCCCGACGGACCATCCCGTGTTTACTATCTCGATGGACCATCCTGTGTTTAATGTCCCGACGAACCATCGAAGGATATCATAACATCTTTCATCCATGGTCTTAGTCCTATTTAGCCATTTTGGTGTGCTTGCATATGATGTCATAGCATCTTTCAGCCATGGTCTTACTCATTTCCATCATTATGCCATAACATCTTTCAACTATGGTCTTACTCATTTTAGGCATATAACCTCTAATCGATCTCATGGCCTAGCCATGATCTTCTATTCACTCTCCCGGCTGCATTTCATTCATTCCTCTATTCATCGTCCTATACCTTGATGCTCGAACATTGTAGTGTCCCCTCCGCAAGGCCTTGAGCTTCGTACATCACAGTTTTTACTTAGCAAGACTGTATGGCAGTATCTATCAGAGTCACCCCATTTTCCCTTACCTAACTTCGCCTAACCCAATGTTAGTCTCCCCACTTATACTATGCATGCACTAATCATACAAACTAAGAAAAACATCGTTAA
Source organism: Gossypioides kirkii (assembly GCA_005610355.1). Taxonomy (NCBI): domain Eukaryota; kingdom Viridiplantae; phylum Streptophyta; class Magnoliopsida; order Malvales; family Malvaceae; genus Gossypioides; species Gossypioides kirkii. The sequence continues at coordinate 11,772,225 of CP032250.1, forward strand.
GCATTGCTCTACGCCTGATAATCATTTAACAATCATCTACTAATACGATCAACATTAACATATCAATTTCTCATAACAACATTTAGCAACCAAAAGAGAAAGCGCAGGTACTCAACTTGTTTTCTTATCCTTGACAACAAAGCTACTCCAAACGCCAGAGCCTCCTTCGTCCTGGCGGCTAAGCATGGCAACCATGTTATGGTTAAACCAATGGTGGTAAATTCTTAGAAATCCATAATCGTAAATTATATAGAAGTTTTGATAGTCTTATTCTACTTTTTTCTTCAGTTCCTAATCACAAAAAGAGATAAGGATACTTACTAGTTTCTCCATATCACCATTACTAGCCTTAAACCCACACCTCTGCTATTACACGCAAAGCTCCCTTCATCCGCATCCCCTTTCTTCTTCAGGACGACTGAAAAAGATGATGCAAAGGAGATAAGGAAACTTTTCAACAAAATTCAGAAAATTCTACCTCCTCTCAAGCTTTATATATATTCCTTAAGCACAATCCCCACCAACCATATTCACCATCCATTCTTAATCATTTTGTAACACGCTACACTCGGCCAGATCATCAAGCCCGAATACTAAGACTTTACACCACTGTCTCGCTTCATGTTCATCTCATATCGTTATATTATTACACATGCAACTTTTTTTCTTTCATTTTACTATAGTGATCATACTTATTACAAGTATTCATACATATTATAAGTCATACATAATCAAATTAACGAGAAAAAATGCGATCATACATCAAATAAACATCGAATAATCATTAATCATGCATTAGGGAAATTTAGCAAATTTTCCCAAAACTATTTTGCAGGTATCGATAATTAAAAAAGGGGTATCAATAGTTTCACAAGTGGTATCGATACCACTTGGAAAATAGATACCAAATTAGCTTACAGTTTCTTGAATTCAAAACCTATCTGTCGAAAAATATCGGTACTTCAAGACAAGTATCGATAATTTCACCCTGAGTATCAATACTTATAATATATCGATACCAACAAGAAAAATTAACTTCCTACACTTCGAAAATTTTAGATGTGTCATTTTTAAAATCCAAATATCGATACCTTTGTTTCGAACCTTAAAAATATATCAGCACAAAAACCATTCTAAACAAGTCCTAAACATAATGCAACAAATACCTCATAACATAAGCATCAAAACTTCTCAAATAGTCATCCCAAACATCATATTTAAAATCCACATATCATCAAGCATTATATGCATGAAAACAACTAAAAATCATAACAAAAACCAACATAAATCTGCCACATTGGCTTATCACATTACCTTAATTCCCAAACATAAATAAACATAGAACACCTACTAATAGAAGATAAAATAATCGGCTTGGCTTGGATTACTCCTCGATACCACACCGGCACTATGTGTCTGCAAAAGGTTAAAAAGGGAGTGGGTGAGCTTAACAAGCTCAGTGAATGCTCAGAATAACCACTACGTAAACAAGTCGTCATGCATCAACCAAACAACACACAACATTATCAAAACATCTTTAACTTAGTGTCATATTTTACATATTTAGTCATCTTTCATGCTTTCTTTTACACTTTAATTATACAAATATTTAGGAATATATCTTGTCACGTGTTAATCACATATAAGCACATATAATCACATATAGTTCCATATAATCACATTTAATCACAATTTATGATAATTTGGCTCTTGATATTATGAAACATAAAATGGACTCTATCACCACACATTGAATATGCAGATCTCCAAACATACCAAATATGACTCATAGAGTCGAACATGTCCCATAAGTGAAGCACATAGCTAACACTCTCCAAACACAACACACATACATATCTCGATGAATGGAGCGTAGCTCACATTCCTTATCTCTTCGAAAATTGTCCCTGGGCTTCAACGCCCCATATATCACAACACAAAGGTGAGTACTCATAATCCTATGGCATGCCAACTATATCTAATGGTCTCATAAGGTCACAAAGCCAAAATATCCACATTATTATCACAATTTACTTACAGGCTTTTTGCACATATTCATTGTATATTCACATTATTAGCACAATATAATCACTATCACACGGCATGAAAAACATACCCACATATTTACTGTCATATGGCATGAATAACAAACCCTTATATTCACTTTCATAACAGTCATCATAGGCTTATAGCATATGTCATATCATCTCATATATGCTCACAATTTCACAAGAAAACATATTTCACATTTCATCATAGGTGCAAGAACACTTACACTTGGAATTTAGAGTAGGGGTTTAAGCTACCTCTAAATTCCAAAATACACAACGAATCATCTATGAGCAGCAATTCCAAAACACTCACCAAAATATACACTTTTGCCGAAACCAAAAGCTTAGATAAGCTTTCCTTTGCCTTTATCTCTACTGGTTGAAGGTCCTACTAACTCTGACACTTCAACAAGACATACCACACGAATATACAAGCAACAATCAATCATCAACTCATCTCAAACAATCACAAACAATAGCCTAAGCTATGTTCTCTTTTAACCGAAACCTTTAACATAAAAAACTTTAAATTTTAATATCTCGGTCTACACTTAATATTTTCGCGCGAAACGAATTTCGTTCATTTACATATTCATCTACGACTAATTCTCAGCCTTTAAACTGCACAAAACTACACGTTTTAAGGTATCAAAAGTTTTCGACATATAATGGCTATTTACGACGAAAATTCATTAAAACACTATAAATCTTTAATGAAACTTCAAGATATGTTTAGAAACCTTCTAATCATTTTAAAACTAATTGAAACACTTTAAAATTAAGTTTTCATCCACAAACCCAAAATTCACCATTGATGACTTGATTTTGGACTTTTATTTAAAACATACGTTTTAATGGTTAAAAATTCAGTTTAAGAGACTAGATATCATTTAAAACTCATAAGAAATCAAAATGGTTACCTTTGTTAGAAGAAAAGCAAGCTTTGACAAAATTCCGAAAAAACTCACATTTTAGAGAAGATGATGAAGTTTTGGGGCTATTTTATTGGTTTTAATGGGTATTTAAGGTTTAAGGGTTATTAGACATTAAAAAGGGATTAGGAATTAGAAGTAAAAATCAATTGGGAGAGGTAGAAGAGCAAAGAAAACAAAGGATGGCACAAGAGTTTTGGAAGGAGGAGTAACGTGAAAAATATGGTGAAAATTGGGGTTTTTAGGTTGATTTTGGATATTTGGTCAAACTGCTTAATAAAAACTCTTAATTTTGAGTCTTTTACAAATCAGTCCTATTTTTAAAATTATAGTTATTTAAAACTCATTTTTAGAAATCGATTTAATTTTTTAATAGTCATTGTCGAAAATATTATCGGTTACCAAACTTATGAAATTCTGAACACATTTGGGTCAAAATTTCTATTTTACCCTTGAGACTTTTAAGCCCAATTTTGGGATGTGACAACTCTCCCGCTCTAAACAGAATTTCTTCCTCTAAATTTACCTGAGCTAAAAAAATAAGGATATTAACGTCTCATTGTTTCCTCGATTTCCTAAGTATGTTTTATGGTTACGCCACAAAACCTTAACTAACGAAACTCTCTTATTTCACAAAACCATCTCTTCACGAGCTAAAATCTCTCGATTTCCTCTTCATAAGTGAGATCAGGGCAAACCTCGATCTCCTTTATTGGCACAATATGCGACAGATCTGAAAGATACTTTTGAAGCATAGACACATGAAAAATATCATGTATTCGCTCTAACTCTTGTGGCAACTTAAGTCGATAAGCTACTGGTCCAATTCTCTCAACAACTTCAAATGGTCCAACATACCTTAGACTTAATTTACCCTTCTTTCCAAACCTCAAAACCTTTTTCCATAGGAAAACTTTTAAGAACACCTTATTACCAAGTTGAAACTCGATATCTCGACGATTCAAATCCGCATAAGATTTCTACCTATCTGTCGCAACTTCACCTTCTCTTCAATCTTGTGAACTAAATCTAGTCCAACAACTCTCTTTTTTCTCAATTTCGTCCAACACAAAGGATTTCTATACTTCTTACCATACAATGCCTCAAACGGTGCCATGCGTATATTCGCTTGGAAACAATTATTCTAAGCAAACTCTGCTAAGGGCAGATATCACTCCCAACTACCACTGAACTCAATCACACAGCTTTGCAACATATCTTATAACACTTGAATTACCCTTTCAGGCTAGCCATCAGTTTGGGGATGATTATAACAGCCCAAATCTCAATGGTGTCGAAAATAGTGGTTTCGAGGCCATAAACCTAACGAGTTTGTTAGTAAATATTATAATTTAATATTTATGAGTCAAGGATAGCATTAAAATAATTTTTTTGAATTGGCAATTTATGCTTTTTGAGCGGGTAATTAGATTTATGTGAAATCCTTAAAATCAAGTGGTTTTAGAAATGGAGGTATCGGGACCTTCTTTCTATAAACCGAGCTTGTAAATATTTTTATTGAATGTTTATATAGGTGTATTAAAGTTTGGTAAAGAAATTTTAATATTTAAATACTTAATTAATTGAAAAGGACTAAATCGAGCTTCTATTAGATGATTAATTAATTTAAAAAAAAACACAAGAGTTTATGTGGCAAATATACGATAATTAAATGGCATATTCGGTTAGTACTTGTTGTTGGCTAAAATATGTGTTTGCATTTAATGAATTAAAAGTAAAAGTTAAATTAAAATATAATAAAATAAGTATTAGGTAAAAAGGTAATTAATAAAAAAACAAACATAACATATTTTAGTTGCTTTATGTTCATCTTCTTCAAGGGCAAAAATACATCATTTTGAAACCATGGAGTTCGACCAAGCTCCTTGCCATGCATGGGTGGGATTTTAAGGTTTGTTTTTCATGATTTTTATGTTTTTGTAACCGTTTAACCTTAATCTAGCTAACCCGAGGTTTGATTTGCAAAAAAGTTAAAAGATTAGGGACTTACCATGAATGATTAAAGTATGCCTTTGCTCTTAGTTGATGTATTCATGTAGATGATAGTTTAACTTAAGCTTTTTGCTAAGTGAATTTTAATAATTTTAATGTTTAGTGATTAAATTGTTTAAATAATAAAACATCATGAATTTTTTTGTAAAAACATGATAAAAATGGGCTGCAATAGATCCCTAGAGTATCCGACCAGCATGTATAGTGGCTAAAATTAGTGAATTACAAGTTTAATACTTAAGGACTAAATTGCATAAAATGTAATGTTTGAGGGTATTTTTGTAAATTTACATAAATAAAGTTTATAAGTTAAATTGGATATTTTAAATGCTGGAATATAGTAAATTTAATAATAAAATATTTATTTAGATCAAGAAACAACTCGAGCGGATGTAAATTGTGGATAAGTCAAAGTAGCAGAATAGTAGTCAAATTGTGGTGGAAGTTGTTATGTAATCGAGGTAAGTTCGTATGAACCTTCATGCTATAATTATTTACGTTTATTGTATATATATGTATGTATATTTAGTAAAATTAATTATAATGTGTCGTAAATGATTAGTTAGTAGAAAATAAGAGATAAATAGTAAGCCTTGAGCCAATGACTTTTAGCAGACTTCGAGCCGGTGAATAAATAGCAGGCCTTGAGCTGGTGACTTTTAACAGGCTTCGAGCCGGTGATTAAATAGTAGGCCTTGAGCCGGTGACTTTTAGCAGGCTTCGTCTCGGTGAACATTTAGCAAGTACTATGTACTGGTGAAACAGACTATTACGATGGCTTAAGATCCTGCATGTGTTGCGGATACTCTGAAGCTTATGTGAGTAGCATTGTAGGTCGGTTTAAGGATTAAAGTAAATGACATGGGATTCCAAGTATCCGATGTTATTCGAAAAGGTTCAACGGGTAAGAAAAGGTCAATGGAGAGGTATGTTTAAAGACTTAATGTTAGATGATATGGAAAGATGAATAAGCATATATGGAATGTAAATGGTGGATAAACTATCATGTGATGGATGAATTATGCATGGAATCCATTTCTTAATATATGTTATGATTTATGAATGTCATGTTTACTTACTATTTATTACCATATGATTTCAATGAGTAAATAAAGGTTAAATGGAAAGGCATGTACAAAACATTAATGTTACAAATGTTCATATGATATGGAGATATGAGTTTGCATACACGAACTGAAAAGAATGAGGATTTATCATTGATGGATGAAATATGCTTGGAATGTATGTTTTACTTAATACATGTGACATGTTATAGATGTTGTGTTTAACTATTAGCTATTAATTATATAAATTCAATGAAAAGAATGGGTAATGGATATATGTATGTATGATGGATGGCAAATAAAGTATAAATACTTATCACGTATGTGCCATGAGTTACTTGGGATTATAGGTAATGCTATATTCACTATCCTTGTGAAGTGATGTGTATAAGGAAAGGAATTTTGGCATAAGACATGAGGAAAGTAGGTTTGGTTGTTTAATTTTAATATGTTCAGTAAGTTTCTCTTATACGAATTTACTAAGCATTAAATGCTTACGTATTCATTTCCTCTATCTTGTAGATTATCGGAAAGCTCAACCGGTTGGAATCTCGTCGAACTATCATCACACTATCTATTTGGCATAACGATATTTACTGTTACATCAGTTAATGGTTATAAATGGAATGTGTTAGGGTTAAAAGGTTATCAAATAAATTTTCTTGCCATGAGTTAGGCCAAGCTCGTTGTGATTAATATCTTCAAATGTGACATAATTTGAAATGGTTATTTTGATATGGTTGACATAGGTTAAACTAGAATACTGAGATATTGAATGGTTCATGTCATGTATAGGTGGTTAAATGATTAGTTAAGTAGATCGTATGTGAAAAGGGTTCTTTTAAGAGTTTATTTGATACAAATGTGGTGCCTATGATAGGCATATTGGTTGGATGTTTAAATGTTAAAATGGTTTGTAACATGGGGTTCTAAATAATGTTTTTAGACCATGAGATTGCATGTTTAGTTTTATTATCTTTCTAAGCAATTCATGTTAAGAACATATATTATTTAGGAAGTAATTTTGGTATGCACGGCCTGTGACACGGGCTGTCACATGGTCGTGTGCTATTTTAAGGTACAATGCAGGTTACACAGGCAGACACATTAGCTGGGACACGGTCGTGTGGCCCATTTTTGCATAGACACACGGTCTAGCACACAAACCCTCACACAGGCTTGTGATGTAAATATGTATAGTTATTTTGATTATGTTCACAGGCAAGCACACGAGCTGGCACATGGCCATGATTTCCAAAGTTTTCCCAAATTTTTCCTAAGCTTTCTGAATTATGTCAAAATAGTCCTGGTTGGTATTTGCGCTACTTTTAAAGTCTCCAAAGTAGGTTTTAAAGCAAAATTTTGAAATTATATTGATATATGGGAATGCATGATTTATGATAAATTACTATTGTAATATAAGTTTAGATGTTTTTATTGAACAGTAATGCTCCGTAACTAAAATCCGACGATGGAGATGGGTTAGGGGTGTTACAATGATAAGCTGTATTGAAAGTAAGTTCCGATCCCAAAGCCTTTTGCAAACTCTTCCAAAACCTCAACATAAAATGTGGATCCCTATTTGAAATGATAGAAATCAAAACTCCATTAATACATACAATCTTAGCGATGTACAATTCTGCCAACTTTTACAAAGAATAATTGGTCCGTACTTCCAACAAATGTGCACTCTTCGAGAACCAATCAACTATTACCTATGAATCTTTTTTTGTCGGGGTCAAAGGCAAACCCGAAAGAAAGTCAATCGTGATTGTTTCCCACTTTCATTTAGGAACCAAAATTGATTGCAACAAACCTAAAGGAAATTGATGTTCAGATTTCACCTTATGACAAACCAAACATCGAGCCACAAAATCTATAACATCACGCTTCAACACAGGCCACCAATAAACCTCTTTAAGATCTTGATTCATTTTACCACTACCGAGATGCATAGTGTATGGGCTACTATGTGCCTCGGTAAGGATTGCTTGCTTCAATTCTACATCTTGCGATACACACAACCCACCTCGAAAATTCAATATCCCATTTCCATCAACATCAAAATCTCCCTTAACACCTTATTCAACTTGACGAATCATTTTTAGCAAATCACCATTTAATAGTTGCTTCTCCTTAATTTAATGAGACAAAGTCGACCTTAAGCGCAAAAACATAACTATCAACTCCATGATCGACTTTCTACTCAAAGCATCAACGGCAACATTCGCCTTACCAGGATGAGACTCTATACATAATCGTAGTCCTTCAAAAGTTCAATACAACGTCTTTGCGTTAAGTTTAACTCCTTTAGGGTGAGGAGGTACTTAAGGCTCTTGTGATCAATATAAATCACATACTTCTCTCTATACAAATAATGGTGCCAAATCTTAAGCACAAACATCACAACTTCTAATTCCAAATCATGAGTTGGATTGTTCTGCTCAGGCGCCTTTAATTGCCTTGAAGCATATGTCACAACTTTGCCTTCTTTCATTAACACACAACCCAATCCTGTATATGAATCATCACTAAAAACCAAAAAATCTTTTCCAAGCTCCGGTTAAACCAACACAGGTGCCTTCGTCAACACTACCTTAAGTTGTTCAAAACTCCTCTGCTTTTATTAGTCCATTCAAACACCACATTCTTTTGAAGTAGTTTTGTTAAGGGTGCAACAATAAGGGAAAACTGTTCAACAAATCTACGATAATAACCAACCAAACCTAAGAAACTCTGAACATCAGTAACACTCATATGCGGCTCCACTTCAAGATCACCTCAATCTTTTTTGGATCCACTCGAATCCCCTTTATCGAAACCACAAGAACTAAAAATCCACTTCCTTAAGCTAAAATTCACACTTACTCAACTTCGCATACAACTGTTTATCTCGCAATCTACAATGTAACAACCCGAAATTTCCCCAAATTAAAACCCAAGAATTTGGTAATTTCTTTTTGAAACCTTAAATTACTTTAAGTACTAAATTAAATTTTTAGTGATAGTTGAGGGCTAATTTGAAAACCTTTATTTTTTCGGAACCCCATATATAATTTACCCTTTTTATTAATTTAAAACCCTATTTCCTCTTTGTTTCAAACCCTTTTCATCTCCTTTTTCTTTCCTTATCCCTTCGACCGTTTAACTCTCTCATCCCTCCCTTGCGCACTTTTTTGATTGTGCTCTGACCACCGCCCTCTCGCCGTTTGTGTGTTACACCGCCACCACCTTCAAGGTCATTGTCATCTCATGAACAAAACCTCACTCTTCAACTCCTTACGCTGACAGTAATTCTTGAGAAAATGATGGTAGAAGCTTTCGGTTCTTTTCCTCTTCATGCGCTTGATTATGTACTCCACCGTGGATCGGCCATTCTTGGCACTGGTGAGTTGTTCCATGAATTGGAGCCCTTCCCTTAGACTTTTTGTTTCATCGTCGATCTTGCGTCGCTCGTTGGATTCTAGTGGTCGTCATCGTCAAGAGGTTTGAAACCCTATTTCTTTTTATTACTACAAGTGAGGGAATTGGGCTAGCTATAGCAACCCCAAATCGAGAGCCCATTGGTTGGCATGGGTGTGAGCCCACTGGATCTAACTTAATTCGAATTCGAAACCGTGAGCCCAAGCTTTGACCCAAACTCGAGAGCCTATTGACTAGATTAGACCCGATTCATGAACCCGAACTTGAACCATGACCTGACCCGTTAACTCGAACCTGAACTGTGACTCAAACCATTGACTCAAACATGACCCGAATCGTTAATCGACTTGACCCGTTGATCGACCCGTTGACTGTTGACTTTTTCAAACAACCTTGACTTGACATTTTTCAATGTCAAGGTTCTGAATTTACAGCCAATTTTGTTAAATTCGAACCCAAAAGCCCTGTTTTAAAATTTTCATTTTATTATACTTGTAATTTTTAATAAAGTTGAATATTGGGATTTGACTTGAGTTATTCTGTGTTTAGGTGATTAGGACTTTGAGGCTGACGAGTTACCTCCTCCACTTATGCAGACTGCCCCTACACAAGCTCCACTAGTTGTACGTGAGTATTTAGTATTCGGTTTAACATTGTGTTTAGTAGGTGGCATAGTAATAATTTTAATGAAGAGTTTATTCTCATAAGTTCTAATTCAACTAGACCTGAAGTTAGATCTGAGCGTGGGAGGCGTCCTCCACGACGTTAGAACTACTGCCGCTTGAGGTGTGTTTCTTCCTGTGCTACATAATTGTTATGTGACGGTGTTCCACACCTTGTGTGATATTATTTTGAGTTGTGATATCTGTATAATTTTATTCTGTGTTGTGTTATCACATGTTGATGATCCATGCATACAATCAGACTGTGGATATTTGAATATCATGATTAATGTACTTTGTACTCTGATTTATTACCATGGGACAATTTTGAGACTGAGATAAATGAGACATCATGCTATTGTGTGTTCATGGGTTGGGTTGTACGGTGGACGTGGTTATCTCCCCTTCAAACAGTTGATACTAAAACCACACAGCGATTGGTGACGATTGGAGGGGAGGGGTTTTGGGCAACCTTCTCCACAGCATTAGAGTGTAGGTGATTGGGTGCATTGAATTGTGCATGTGATTCTATTGCATGTGAGTTGTGATATGTTGTGTGCCTGTTAATATGTTTTGTGAAAATCTCTATAATACTGTGTTGTCATTTCCTGCACCTTAGAGACATACTAGGCTCTTTAACTCACTCACCCTTAGTTCCTCTTACAGATACCCTTGGACTTAGGTGACTTGGTACTCTGAGGATCTCACGATTTTTATACTTCTATTTTATCAATCAGTATGGACTATTTTCAATGGAGTTTTACAAACTATTTTGATATCATAATATTTAGGATTGTGATGTAAACTTAATTTACGATTTTTGATATTTTGAATATATCTTTTTACTTGCATCTTTAGACTATTTTATTAATCATTATTGCAATCAAACTTATAAACTATTGAGATTCTTTACAATGATGGAAGATGATTTGTTTTACTGTTACGTTATCGCAAAATATAATGTTTTGAAGATTTAAGTGGTTTCCTTAAGGGTGAAATTACAACTATGGCCCTTTGGATCCAGCCATATTTTCTAGGTCAAGTAAAGGGGGTTACATTTAGTGGTATTAGAGTCGAGTTAAACCCTCAGACTGTGAGGCTCACAACAGATGATTTCAAAAGTCTTGAAAAGATCTGCATGTAGTTGAAATGTTTTGGGGTAAACAGAGATTTTTAATAAACATATTATTTTATAATTTATTTTCTTATTTTGAAATTCTAAATTAAGATTTAATCCGAGACTCTAGTAGCAAATGTTACTTTAGTGATTATTATTTTTTGTAGATAGTCTTACTATGCTACCACATAGAAGTTCTAAACTCAAGACTGGTTGCGATCGAGGTCGAGGCCGTACTTTTAAGACTGTTAACGATCCTACGCCTCTTGTTAAACTAGTGGAAATTTTGAATGAGTTGCCTAATACTGAGGAGGAAGAGTTACCCACTAGTGTTGAGGGACAGCAAACTATAGATGGAGACCCACCTGCTCAGCAAACTCGTGGTAATGACCCACCTGATACCGAGGATAATGAGACAGTTGAGCTGGAAGTGTTACTGTGAATCGAAAACTATTATGTTTGCTTCGCGGTTTAATTGAGGGACAGTCAGAGAGTCCGAGGAACCCATATCTTTTGAATTTCTAGCAATTAGGATGAGGATTTTCGAGGGTAGGACTAGTACAGATCCAACTGTTACTGAGTATTGGTTGAAGGACTTACAACTATTGTTTATTGAGATAAACTATCCTGCCAACCAGAAGTTAAGGGTCGTCATTTCACTACTGCGTGGTGAAGCACAGAATTTGTGGGAGTCAGTGGAGTAGTCGGTTCCAGCTAGTTAGATCATGTGGGAGTATTTTCGAGAGACATTTCAAGACCGTTATGTGGGCGAGGAGTTTTTTGCGAAATGTCGAGATAACTTCATGAATTTGTAGCAGAATAACATGTCAGTCAACGACTATGAGATAGAGTTTCTAAGGTTGGTTGGATATTCTTTTGGGTTGGTTACTACTGAGAGACAAAAGTGAGAGTGGTTTCAGAAGGGACTTCGTTTATCAATTCAAGATGGAGTTGCGAGGCATCAGGATAAGGTGTTTAGAAATCTGGTTAGTCGAGCTAGAATAACTGAGAGGTTGAAGGCTCTTAAGAGAGACCAGAGAGCTCAAGATAAGGAGTGAGGAAGAAAGCAACCGGGTAAAATAGTTTATCCAAGTTCTATTAGTCACTCCACCAAGAGGTCTAGAGAAGAGACTGATCAACAGAGCTATCCGAGAGTGAGACCTGCAATTTTTATCGTTCCTACTTGTAGTGTTGGTGGTTCGACTGGTCCCCGTCCTTTGCACATATTCTTTTATCGTAATAAGAGGCATAGTGGTGAGTGCAGAAGGAAGACATAGGCATGTTTTAGTTGTCGCTCACATGAACATTTCTTCAAGGATTATTGATAGTACAAATGACATATATTTTCTCCCTAAATTGGTGTTTTAATTGTCTCTTTTGTACCTTATTTAGCATGCATCATAAGTATTTCATACTTAATTTTAATATTTTCTAACTCATTGTAGTTTAGTTTAAATTCTTGTTTTTTTATCTCTTTTTGTACTAATGTCGTCGCAAATAGTCGATGTATTGCACCTTAGAATTATCAGCGCAGGAACTCAACCCAGAAGATCAATGTTGAAAGAAGAATGCAGTCACAAGATTAGCTTGGAATTGCGATAAGAGATGTCACCGCACAGAACCTAAACCTCGAACTAGTAAACTCAAGCAGAATTTACACTTGGAAGCACTAGCGCAGGAAAATCACTAGTTGTCGTCGCAATTAACGATCTCAGATTGCGCTTAATAATGTAGCGACAACCTGCAGATCTCTGAAGAAAACATCAAATATGCGTGAGTGCACAGCTGTACTGTAACTAACTTTAACAGCTACAAAATTTAGATCTGGATCTGAGAATGGAGGATGAAACCTGTAACTTTTGAAGACTATAAATAGAGGAAAGAAGAGGAGGAAAAATCATCAGTAGGTAGAGGAATTAAATTCTGCAATTACTTTGTGTTTTCAGAGATTTCAGTTGGAACGGTGAACTGATGGAGCAAAGGAGTAGCCACTTCTGACGAGGAGTGCTCGATGCAACACAAGAGGAGCGATTAAGGAGTAGTCCTAGTAGTCTAGAGATAGTAAGCTTCGATTGTATTCGTTAATCCCTCTTTTATGATGATGGATTCTAATGACATTTGAATGAATACGAGAGTATCTTTCATTGTTAGATTACTTTGATTCTTATTTAATGCTTTTTATCCGTTTATTTTTGGATCTAACTGCATCAAACACGAGAGTTGCTTGGGATTAGAAGAGATTCAAGTCACTTGTTCTTGAGTGAACAAAGTAGCTCACACTGAGAGGTGGGGTGATTGTGGTACTTGAGTCTCGAGTAAACGGAGGACTGTTATTTGTAAGAATTCATTAGAGCGTCATTACTGTAACAATTCATCTATACAAATACCTTGTCGATGCATCCAGCGTTGGAACTTACTAAAATCAGTGATCCACTCCAATCCTTTCCACTTGATCACATTTACATTTCTAAATTTAAATATTCAACACAACATTCAACACACTTTGATTTACTTTCAGTTGCTCTGACATTTGACCTTTGACATTTAACTCTGATTGCATTGACAGTATTAACGATTTTAGTGTGTAGATTTGACTTAATTGCATTGATATTTTTACTCACATTTCATCTAATTCCAGTATTAATTGTTCGACATCCAAACATCAAGAACCCATTCCCTATAGGATCGATATCCGATAGAATTGTCTATCAATTATACTTGCATCGATGTGTGTTCGTTTGCACGTTGCTGTGATGTTTCAAACGCGATCAAGTTTTGGCACCGTTGCTGGGTAATTGGCATATGTTGATGTTTACTTTTGTAGTTGCAATTAATTTTACTTACTTAATTTTTAATCTTTACTAATCTGTTTACTTTTCTGTTGTTTTATTTTTCATTATAGGTTTTGTATGTCCACAAGGAAAAATCCTAAGGATATTGCCAGCTTTGATCCAGAACTTGAGAGAACACTTAAGAAGAAAAGACAAGAACAAAGAAAAATGGTTGGTAACAACAACAACAATAATTTACCACCATTACTACCACAAGATAGAGTTCCTCCAGTGCTGCCACAAATTGTTAATGATATACCACCACCACCACAAGCTAAACAAGTGCAAAATAGGACAATAAGAGATTTTGTTGTACCTATCCTTGATGATTTACAACCAGAGGTTGTGAGACCAGCTATACAAGCTAGTAATTTCGAGCTGAAATCGGTGATGTTTCAGATGCTCAATTCAAATGAGCAATATTCGAGTTTGCCTAATGAAGATGCAAGAGAACACTTAAAATCATTTTTGCTTATTTGTGCATCCTTTAGTCAACATGGTGTCCCTGATGATGCCTTAAAAAAGCAATTATTTCCTTATTCATTGCAGGGTAAAGTGAGAACATGGTTCTTAGGATTGTCGGCTGGATCCATTACATCTTGGAATGCGTTAGCAACGCAGTTTGTTTTGCATTTCAGTCCGCCGACAATGAATGCAAGGTTGTGAAATGATATTACTGCATATCATCAACTAGATGATGAAAACTTACATACAACCTGTGAGAGTTACAAGAGATTGCTTCACGTTGCCCAATGCATGGTATTTAGTAAGAGACCCAAATTGAGATCTTTTACAATGGTTTGAATGCTCAGACAAAGAATCTTGTCGATGCATCTGCTAATGGTCCCTTGTTGGATTGTACATACAATGAAGCTGTAAGAATTCTAAAGAGGATTGCTCAGAATGACTATCAATATCCAATCTCTTGTTTTGCTCAGGTAAAGACTAAACCTGGTGTTCTTGAGTTAGATGCCATTACTGCTTTGAGTGTGCAGGTATCCTCATTGGCCAATATCATAAAGAATATGAAAGAGACAAGTGACGTTGCTCCTATTCAAGTGGCCTAGCAATTGGATACACCGACATTTTCCTATGAAATTTGCAATGACAACCATAGTTATGAGGACTGTCCAGAACACGCAGAAAATGCATTCTTTGTCAACAACATTAGAGGGGGTTCATATGGTAATTTATACAACAACCGAGCTCAACAACCTTGGGGAAATCAAAATGCTTCCACATTCAGATATGGAAATTCCTTAAATTAAAGGGGTTATAAACAAGGGAGTTACAATAGCAACCAATAGTAGAATTATAATCAGAATTCTGAAGTAATTTCACATTTTAAACAGATGCAGGCACATAGCCAGATGCAACCACAATAGCCTGTGCTACCACATATGCAAGGACAGCATCATCAGCATCAACAGCAGTAATTTTCTCGACTTAAGTCAGATCCTATGACTGCTCTTGAGGCATTGATGTGCGAGTATATCACGAGGACTAAAGTAATAGTACAAAGCAACTCTTCTTCCATCTGAGCATTGAAAGCCCAACTAGGACAGTTGGCTTCTAATATGAGTGTGAGGTTGCCGGGTAATCTACCTAGTGATACTGAAAACCCAATGAGAGGGAAGGAGCATTGCAAGGCTATTACGCTGAGGAGTGGAAAGCAGACGGTTGAACCAAGCAGTTCTAATCAGGACCATATCGACGCATCTAAACCACAGCAACAAGAAAAGGATGCAATTGAAGGAAGCCAAGCAGAAGTAAATGAAGAGGAACCAACTGTAGTGCCATCTATGCCTACAATCTACCCAACAAAGTTGTCGATGCAACTGCCAACGTCGACACTACCAAGTTTTTCACAACAACCCATTGCTACAATACCTTTACCATTTCTGCAACGATTTAAAGAGAAAGTCCATGATAAAGAGTATCAAAAGCTTGTTCCTACTTTGAAACAATTACACATTAATATACATCTTATCGATGCTCTTGTGCAGATACCCAGCTATGGGAAATTTATGAAGGAGTTGTTGTTAAAGAAGAAGAAATTATCCGAAATCGAGACGATAGCGCTCACAGAGGGATGCAGCGCTGTGCTTACAAATAAGTTGTCAACCAAGATGAAAGACCCTGGCAGCTTTACAATCCCATGCTCCATTGGGAATCATTATTTAGGTAAAGCTTTATGTGATTTGGGAGCAAGTATTAACCTTATGCCTTTATCTACATTCAAAAAGTTAGGAATAGGATCGATGAAGCCCACTGCGGTGACATTACAACTTGCGAATAGATCTTTAGCATAACTTGAAGGCCAAATTAAAGATGTCCTTGTCCAAGTTGATAAGCTCGTATTCCCTGCTGATTTCATAATCCTAGACTACGAAGCAGATAAGGAGGTGCCCATTATCTTGGGGTGACCATTTTTAGCAACGGGACGTACACTTATCGATGTGTTCAAAGGAGAACTTATCATACAACATAACGATGAGCATGTGACCTTCAGCGTGTTTGAGGCATCCCCATCCAGAACAAGAGCAATGTCATCACATTGACGTGTTGGATGAAATCATTATGGAAGAATTTAATGCAAGAAGTTCAGTAGTGTTAGATGAGGATGCAGTGACATCCACCGATGAAATCATAGCTAAATGTAGCGAAAAAAAAGAGGTTAATAATTGTAAGATGAGAAAGAATTGGCAACTAGAATATTTGGATTTTTCGAACAGGACAATCCCGATGTTTAAACCATCTATTAAGCAAGCTCCTACCTTGGAGTTAAAACCGTTGCCGACGCATTTAAAGTATGTCTTTCTTGGTGACAATGATACATTACCAGTTATTGTCAACGCATCCCTCGATACAACGCAAGAAGATAAGCTCATCACGATTTTGAAATAGCATAAAAGAGCCATAACCTGAAACATTACAGATATCAGAGGCATTAGACCCTCTTTTTGCATGCATAAGATAAGGCTGGAAGATGAAGGGAAGCAATCAATTGAGCAATAACGAAGACTTAATGAAAAGATGAAAGAAGTAGTTAGGAAGGAAATTATCAAGTGGCTAGACACAGGCATCATCTATCACATTTCTGACAGTAATTGGGTGAGCCCCGTCCAATGTGTTCCAAAGAAGAGTGGTTTCACAGTCGTGAGCAAGGATAAGAACGAGTTAATCCCTACTCGCATTACGACTGGCTGGCAAGTATGTATGGATTATCGTCGACTGAATACGGCCACAAAGAAGGACCATTTCCCATTACCTTTCATTGACCAGATGCTGGATAGGCTGGCTGGTAAAGCCTATTATTGCTTCTTAAATTGCTACTTTGGGTACAACCAAATTGCCATTGCACTAGAAGATCAAGTAAAGACTACGTTCACATGCCATTTTAGAACCTTTACTTTCCGACATATGTCGTTTGGGTTGTGCAATGCGCCAGCAACATTCTAGAGGAGTATGATGGCGATCTTCTCGGACATAATCGAGGACTCTCTAGAGGTATTCATGGATGATTTCTCTGTTTATGGACAAAATTTGGATCAATGCACTAACAACCTGACAAAAGTTTTGAGGAGATGCGAGGACACAAATCTAGTTCTAAATTGGGAGAAATGCCACTTCATGGCAACTGAAGGTATTGTCCTTGGCCATCAGATATCTTGTCAGGGCATTGAAGTTGATAAAGAAAAGGTCGAATTCATCAAGAAATTACCACCACCCACTAATTTCAAAGCAATAAGAAGCTTTCTTGGACATGCTCGTTTCTACAGAAGATTTATACACGATTTCCAAGATTGCTAAACCATTATGCTCACTGTTAGAGCAAAATAAAAAGTTTGTGTTCCATGACGCTTGTTTGGATGCATTCATGAGAATAAAGAAGCAGCTGGTACAAGCTTCAATTGTCGTCGCACTGGATTGGACACAACCGTTTGAACTAATGTGTGAGGCAAGTGACTTTACTGTGGGAGCTGTACCAGGCCAACGAAAAGAGAAGGTATTTCATTCTATTTATTATGCTAGTAAAATTCTAACTGAAGCGCAGGTTAATTATACAACTACTGAGAAGGAGTTACTAGCAGTGGTCTTTTTATTTGGAGACTGTCCAACAGTTGTTGAATTCGGTAATCAACCCAAATAATGTTCGAACAACCCTTGAATCTCCATTTTCAACTCTCCCCAAATCTCGTCCTTCACATATTTGAGTCGACCTTTCCAACATGGAGTTCCATTGAGAGAAATCGGTTTGTAGTTTACCCGTCTTTTTCTAGAAGTGAGTAACTTTTTTTTAAAACCATGTGGAAATACCATTATCGATCATGAAAGATCATTTGAAACGCTCTGATACTCTTGTTGCCAAAGCTTACAAAGAACAAAAAAAGTAAATAAAAAACAAAGAAAAAAAACAGACTAAAATTTTAATTCAATTTTCAACTTACGTGCCATACAATCATTGTGCAAATTATAATAACCACGACCCGTGTAGCCAAATAAAAAATATGTTGGAGCACCGTTTCACTAAAGCGATCCAACACAAACGCCCAACAACATATTAAACGTAACAACTTAACAGCTAAATTAGACTTACGGATTTAGCCGGTATTAGAAAGCTTCCTTCTTAGGCAATTAGAAGTTCCTTACCAGTTGTTCCAGTTACTGTATTTCACAACTCTCGCCTTTCTGTATCTTTTCTTTTCTTCCTTCTTTTCTTTAGGACCCATTAAGGAATAATGATTTTTCTTCAAAAAGAAGTTGATTTGGAGCTCTTGTTTCTTGAGGTCATCTTGTGAATCTTGCTATTGGCAGAAATGGGTTGGTGGGAAATTGTTCAACGAAGATAATCTGAGACGGGGTTTCTTGATATGTTGCAGGAATCAACAGATATTTCTTTCTTCTCAAATTTAGGGTTTTAGAAGGGTTTGAAAGTTCACATTTTGAGGTTAGTGTTTTCTTTTTCTTTTCCTATTTCTATAGTTAGTTTAAGTAATTGGGATTAGGTGGTTAATGGAGCTCAACACTTTGATTTTGAAAAAAGTTAAAATTTTGTACGGTTTTCCTGATAAAATCTGCTATTGTTAGCAGATGTCTATAATAGTCTGAGTAATTTTGATTCTTTTGTGATTTTGGTTGCCATTTAAAGTTGGTGCAGAAAAATGTTACTAGGCTTGTTTTACATTTTGCTAATGCCAGTTGGATGCATTTAAAGATTGCTAAAAGTAACTCTTGCTGGTGAAGTCCTGATATTTAAACTTGTTTGTGGATTGCACTGCAGTCGGTATGAATTAAGGGAGAAATTTAGAAATGGCGTTGGCAAGCAGAACAAAACATATGCTTGAGGCTTTGGTAAGAGAAGGATCATTAAATTGGCTACTTAGCAGGCGAAGCTCCTTTACTGAGGAATTTGAGGAGCTGGAGAGGTTTCCATCTGCTGGAAACAATTGGATATCTGAGCTCTCTCCTGTTGCAAATATAGTTGTGCGCAGGTGCTCAAGGTAGGTTGCTTATGCTGCTACTTTCGTCTTGCTGCTTATATGCAGATAATTTTTTTTTTTTTTTGCAATTTGTATCTTAATTGGAAGTTGTTTTGTTAGATTAGGTTTTCATATACTTCTAATACCTAGATGCAAATAAGGATAATGCAAATTACCTTTTGAATGCTATATAGTCTCCTTAACAAAATTTTAACAATGCAGAATACTTGAAACCTCTTCAAGTGAGCTTCAAGAAAGCTTTAACACTGAGGCATCTGATTCTATAAAGCATAAGTCACGGTATGCGAGGAACTTCTTGGAATACTGCTGTTTCAAGGCTCTTGCTCTGTCTACTCAAGGAATGGGTCATCTGGCTGATAAAAAGTTTCGACGCCTTACATTTGACATGATGGTGGCTTGGGAAGCCCCAGCAGCCGCCAGTCAATCTCTAATTAATGTAAGTTTCATATTTTATGTATTTCTATTTTAGGGTGTGTTTATGGTTATGTGTGTGTGCCTCCAGGGGGGAGGGGGGGTTGTTCCAATCTGCAAAAACAATCCAGCTGCATGCTTGCTGGCTTCTCTTGTTTTTTAATCTGTGAATGCGTGCTACATAAATTGTGTGAAAATAACAATTGGTCTTGTATCTTCTGTAATTAAAACATCTTTTCTTGTATTTTGCACATTCAAACTATTCTTATCTACATGGAATATGGGTTATTTTTTGGTCCATTAATTGTTCAATAAAAGTAAATGATGCTAAAACTTAATGTCAACATTTTTTCTTGCATGCAGTTAGATGATGATCTGTCCATCGGGATAGAGTCTTTCTCTCGAATAGCTCCTGCAGTTCCAACCGTTGCCAATGTGATTATTTGTGAAAATCTTTTTGAGGTTCTTACCATCTCAACAGGTGGTCGGCTTCATTTCTCTATCTATGAGAAGTACCTAAACGGACTGGAGAGGTATGGGCCCTTGCCATGTCAATTCCTATACACTATCATGCCTCTATTTTTTTTGTTTTGATCCACGTACATGTTTCTGATGCAAACTTTACAGGTCAAAGACTACAAAAAAACTGTGCTTTGCTTTGCTCTTATCCTTGAAGGTTTAGATAGCAACTAATAACCAAATAGGCTATATAGCCAAACTAGAGGGATCCTAAGATAAATTCTCAAAACAAAATTAATGGCTTGTAAAATACAATCAATCATTAGAAGACCAAAAGCCTTGAACTGATAGTCTATTTAAAGAAGTAAACAGTTTATAGCAGGACCTTGGGACCGCCTTAATTGGAATTGGAAATGGTTTGTTCAGTACCACTACAAGTATGACTGCAAATCATCTTATTGCTGAAAATTTTGTGAAAAAAGGGAGTTGCAGATTTATCAAAGTTTCAACTGCCGCCCTACGCTTTTCTCTCTTGTTGTGTAGTTTCAAAATTCTAACATGTATGTATGCACCATGTAAGGTGTGGTGGGAGATTGTGATATGATCTTACTGTAAACATTTATGCATGAAGTGAACAACCAAGGAGCTGCACCTGCAGTGTTCTGTTTGTCAATGTAAACTTAAAATGTGTTACTTTTCCTTGAACATTGTGGTTTTAGGTGTGCATCTGGCATTTCCAGTATACTGGCTATTGATCATTTCATATTCCATTCTGTGTGATTTTTAAATTGTTTTATGGTGCATCTGTAACATAGATAACCAAAAAGGCGGATGTGAACTTGATGGGTGTAAAACTAAGTCTGGTTCACATTAATGCCAAATCTATCATTTGGAATGAGGCTTTTGTTGGGAACTCTGAAGGAAAGACCTGTATTTGAGTGTCAGCCCAATATTTTTATGGAGAAATTTTGTGGACATATCATAGAAGATGGTCAATCAAGTAAGGGCAAATCAGAATCACAGATAGAAAGTGGCAACTCTTTATCCTTGTTAAAGCATCCCAGGTAAAACCAATTGGCAATAGATAGAGGGGTTCAACTTGATTAAAAGACTACAAGAAACCTGATCTTTGACAGATGTAGGATAACACCATTGAACACTCTCCGTTATGTGTAACTCACTGGACTTACATGTGATCAACCTCACCAGGGTTTGTCAACCTCACATGGGGTTAGGCAAGAACAATGACTTAATAGAATCTAGGTTTTGATGTTAAATCATCAATAGTAACACTAATTGGCAATGGGTGGAGGGGCCAACTTTAATATAAGTCCAGAACAAACCTAGTATTTAACAGAGTTGAGATAAAACCGTTTAAATCCTTATTAAATGATGATGTATCTGTGAAGTTAGCTGTGAGGAAAGGAGAATTATTCTTGATAAAGGAGATGACCTTGGGTTGAATTTCATGTTTAAAATGCACAAGATTTCATTCGTGATTAAAAGAGTTTATTTTGTTAGACTTGAATAGTATTTGATTTCATTTCTATAAGTCTAGATGGTATGCCATGTCCTTTCTCTGTAAATTATCTGGTTAATGTCTTTCTTATTGATTTTTACTAAATAGTCATGGCATTTTGGTTGTACTTCACCACATCATAATTGAAACTCATAAGCTTTGAGGGGTTGTATGATAATACTTGTTATGATGCCTTTACAATCCTAAACCATTTGACGGCGAACCTGAAATTAATATTGTGGATAAAACATTAGTGTTCCTCCCTCACAGGTAATCCTGAGTTCCTGACATTAAAAATTGAAACAAATAATCCTATGAACTACCTGGCCTCTAATCTTGCTATTTATTTAACCATACCAATACAATGTATGTGACATAATGCCATTAACATACTGAATCATATAATATTGAAAGTTCTTGTCAGAAGCTTAGTAAAATTTACTATCCAATCCAATGCTAATTACACCTTGTTGTTTGAGCGTTTAGTTTTAAATTCATCTCAAGTTTCATAGTAAATGAAGGCCCTAGTAATTTATGGCAGTGTCTTTGTTTAGCATATCTGCATATGTAAATGTAATATTCTAAAATTTGACCTCTAGAGTGATTAAAAAGATGAAGAGCCAATCAGAATCATCTCTTTTGTCTGCTGTTCGATCAACTAGAGGAGAAAAGATACTTGAGGTGGATGGAACAGTCACTACTCAACCGGTTCTTGAACATGTCGGAATATCAACATGGCCGGGTAAGTTAATGGGATAGCAAACATTTTATTTAATAGACTAGTATATGATGTCTTTATTGATTGGTGAAACTCATTACTACAACCACACTTTTTCCTCACGTTTCTTCATTCATTCACTGTCATTGTTTTTGTAAACAGCTTTGCTTGTTGATTACCATATGGTGAAATATTTTCCCTGTTCTGAGATTGTTCTTGCATGTCTTCAGGTCGATTAATACTAACTGATCATGCGTTGTACTTTGAAGCCCTTCGAGTTGTATCTTATGACAAACCCAAAAGATACAATTTATCAGATGATCTAAAACAAACTGTTAAACCTGAGTTGACTGGACCATGGGGTACTCGACTTTTTGACAAGGCAGTCTTGTACAAATCAATTTCCTTGTAAGGCATAGTGCATATTTATTTCATTTTCTTCGTGTAATTGTCCTAATGAATGTTGTGATATTTTTCTGTTGAATCAATCATGATTTTGTGTTTCATGCTTTAATTTAATTTAAAGCTTATCTGATAATATAATTTGTCTACTGATTGTGTATTGATTTTCACTTGTAGATCAGAACCAGCTCTTGTAGAGTTTCCTGAACTTAAAGGGCACACTCGACGCGATTACTGGCTAGCAGTAATCCGGGAAATTTTATATGTTCATAGATTTATAAATAAGTTCCATATTACTGGAATTGAAAGGGATGATGCAGTTTCTAAAGCTGTTCTTGGAATTTTGCGTGTGCAAGCCATCCAGGAAATTAGTTCCTCACGTACAGTTTGCTTTGAGTCTCTTCTCATGTTTAACCTCTGTGATCAATTACCTGGGGGAGATTTAATACTGGAGACTCTTGCAAACATGTCAAGTTCAAGGGGACTAGATGGGGGTAACGATATTGTGGCTAGTGGTGGCATGTACTCAATCTCAGCCTTGACCATGGTTTTGAACTTAGGTGTTATGTTTGGTTCAAGTTCAAATAACCCTAGCGAGGCTGGGCTACTTGTGGGTGAACTGGCTGTGGGCAAAATGAGTTCATTGGAGAGAGCAGTTAAAGAATCTAGAGAAAACTACAAAAAAGTGGTGCTAGCTCAAGAAACAGTAAATGGGGTTAAAGCAGATGGTATTGACACCAATTTAGCTGTTATGAAGGTATTGAAGATGATCCAACTAATTGCTTTAGAGTTTCAAAATTTTCAGTCCATTTCATTGTTCAACTGAAAATAATTTTGTTTAAATAGTGAGGTTGAATGTTAAGTCTTGGTTATCAAATTAAATTTGATTGGCGGATGAAGTAATTGGCTAAATACTGCATGCAACCATTAGTTTCTGTAGTGATCCCATGAAAATATATCATTCAGTGTTTGTTAATGGAGTGATTAATTTGAATCGTGTTTTATGAGGCATACTTCTGGCTCTGATTTTCTGTTCTTTCTCTTGATTGTTGTCTTAACTTGTAGGACTTGTACTATCATCTCATTTTATTTTTCGTTTTGGTATTTTTCAACTTGCAGGAGTTGCTTCTTCCAGTGATGGAAGTTGGGAAGTGGCTTCTGTCGCTGGTATATTGGGATGATCCTCTAAAGTCTTTGCTATTCTCTTTGATTTCCACGTTCATTATTTTCAGGTAAAACAATTGAATTTTTCTTCGTTATTAATTTTTTCGTGATATATCACATGAAATACTGTTTGGTTGTATAATGTTAGCAACTAGACCAAGTTATTACAACTGATAATGATATCATTTTGGAAAGTACCTCCAAATGTGTTGGTGCATATAAGGTATATTCTTTTCTAATTTAAACCATGTCAAGTTTTTAAAATCATCAATGTTATGCTCTTATCCATCTGTACTCGTGATAATAACCTGGAGTTAAGCTGGAGGACTTCCACTGATTCCTGGATTCCCTCCTTGTCAGCTTAGGTACTCAGCTCAGCCAAAGAAAATAGTTCTAGTGTTGTATAAAGGAGGCATGGTTGATTGAAAATCGAGCACATTTTAGCTAAACACTCTTGAGTTGGCTTCATGGTGATCTTGATATCTCAGTAGGTTTCCTTCTCATAGGAATTCCTTGTCCATTTCAGGGGATGGCTGGGTTATACCTTGGCATTGACTGTACTCCTTATTGCAATGTTTATGGTTGTTACGAGATTTTGCAACCAAGGCAAGCCTTTGGTTGAACTCAAGGTAATGGCACCTCCTCCTATGAGCACAATGGAACAGCTTTTGGCTCTTCAAAACGCAATATCTCAAGCTGAACAGCTTGTCCAGGATGGAAACATTGTTCTTCTCAAGTTTCGTGCCTTGCTGCTCTCCATTTTCCCACAGGTGCTACTCTTGAGTTTTTCATTATTGTCCAATCTGTCAGTTCCTTGCCTTTAAGCTGATTTTGTGGCCATGGTGTTAAACTTAACCAGGCAAGCGATAGATTTGCAGCTCTGCTGGTGTTTATGGCATTGGTTCTGGCGTTGGTGCCTAGTAAATACATGCTTCTGGTGGTGTTTTTGGAGACATTTACGAGGTATTCACCTCTGAGGAAGGTGATCACGGAAAGATGGATGAGGAGACTCAGAGAATGGTGGTTCAGCATCCCAGCAGCTCCGGTGGTACTTGAAACTCAAAGACAGAAAGAAAAGGATGATAAGAAAAGAAAGTGCTTAGTTTTTACTGTACGTTTTCCTATGTAAATATAATATTTACATGTATCCACATCTACATCTCGAAATTGGAGAATAGAATACTATTAAAATGATTTAAATTGGAACTACTCAAAAGATTAATAAACAATTCTTTTAATTTTAAACTTGACAATTTGAATTTAATCTTTTCCAAAGTTAAGCAAACAAAATGTCAAATTCTAAAGATTTGAATTTAAGAATTTAATCTACTATTCAAAATGATTTTAATTATACAATAATTTTAAATTCTATCTTTTCTATTTGAATTTTGGATAACGTGAATCGAAATTTAAGTGACAATTTTGAAATAAAAGAAATTATATATTGTGACCTCTTTACTTCATTTCATAATTCATGATTTAGTAACAAAAGTCGTTATCTAATTTCCATCAATAATCAGAAAATGATATTCTGATGAAAGAAAACCAGTAAATATAATCTCCAATATAAACAATTCCATCATAAAAAAAGAAAAAAGAAAAAAATCCTATATATTAAAAATAAAAGCTTCTAAAAACTGTATATTTATTGTCAACAGCTTTGACACTGAGAACATAAAAAATTTTATCCTTAAATTGATAGAATTAAAAATAAGCATTAAATCTCATACATGTAAAAAGTTTATTTCTCTTTAAAAAAACTCGAAAAACAAACAATAGCTCCATGAACAAATCAGGAACTTATTTGCATCATAAAACAAAAAAATCGAAAATTACCCAAAAATATAATTGCTAATCAACAAAAAGAAAAAAAAACTTCAATATTTAAACTTTAATAATCACGAAACTCATTCATCCCCTCCAACCCTGAAGATGATGAAATAGAGCTTCTCATGTTTGGTGTGAAAAACAATGAATCAGTATAATTATAGAAAGGCTGATGATTAACGCAAAGAAAATCAGCCGAATTTGGTGTAAAAACTGGAATATTTAAAAATGGAGCTGCTGGTGGATCAAACAAAGGTGGGACAAAACAAGAATTTACTTGCCCTTCACAGTTTTCATCTGTTATAACCGATGATGATTCGTTGTCATCATTGTTGTTCCTCTTGTTGTCTTCCTCCACCGAGGCGGCACCACTCTCCGCCTTGGGTTGATGAGGCGCATGATTATTATGATTTTGATGATCATCTTCATTGCGTGAAAGCCCTGTGAGTTTCTGCACCAACGCCATGAAATCTTTAGGGTGTGTGTGGATGACTTTGGGAGAGTGCGTGTAGATAATGACAGGGTGCCGCTGCTGTTGCGGCTTCACGGTGCCGCTGACACCGAGGGAGGAGGCTGCCGACGATGACGACGAAGAGGACGATGATTTCTTGATCAAATGAGAGTCTTTGCTGACTTTCAAGGGCGGGGGGCAAATGCCACCATTCCCGATGTTGGACGTGCTGTCTTTCTTTGCATGACGATGTTGATCATGAAATTGCGTTGGGTTCATAATCTTCTTTTGAGAGCCACTGGTAACAAATTTATTTTCTAAAGCAAATGATTTTAGGTTTGTTTATAAGATTTATTATTTTTTTTACTAAATAAATTTGTGGGTTTTTCTTTTTAAATTTTAAAAAAGAGATGGAAGAATGGGAAGAGGAAATGTAGAATGTGGAGTTTGTTATATTTATAGGAATGTATGGAAATAATCAGATGTGAGTAAAAATAACCAAATTTATAGAAAAAAAAATCATAAGAGCCTTTCGTTTTATTTATTACCAAAGCTGTTTTTTAATATTGCCACGTGGTGGAAAAAGATAAGCGAGAGAGGAGTTGCCCCAACTGTCACTCTTTAACACTAGAAACATTTATGAAGGAGAACCATGCTGTGAACCTTTTTTTCCAATGAAAAAAAAGACTATAGTTATCGAAAGCTCCGGGAAATCTCATATTTTTTCTGAAGTTTAAGTTGACTTTGTCTCCAAGCCTAAATTAAATTTTATTTGAAGACTATAATATCCTTACTTCACAGGCTTAAATTAGCTCATAAGAAACGTGGTTGTAAGATAAAATAATATAAACTTGTTTGTTATTATTTCAAACTCGGTAATCCACTTCATCAATTTCGTTTTGATTTTTGGATTAAGATTTTTAAAATAATAAGTAAATTTAAAATTTGGTTAACAATAAATGTAGGGGGGAGAGAGACGTTGTCTATATATCCCTTCTATTGATTTGAGAGGGCTTGACAAGCGATGGTTGCTCCATCATGATTGCAACCTCTTGGATTTTATAAAGTGATTTATTTTGAGATGATTCAAGAGTTCAGAAGAGAGGTTAGTAAATTTTAAGGATAATTTTGAGGATTTGTATGTTATCTTTAGGCCGGTAAATTTTAATAATTTTGTGTTTTCCTATTTACTTAATATTTGGTTTTGCTCGGTTTGTTTCATTGAAAATGATTTTTGAAAAATAATTTTTGAATTTTTTTGAAAAGTTAATATTTTTTAGTGTTTGAATGAATCTGTGTAAAATATTTTTTGGTGTTTGACAAATTTTTTAAAAATATTTCATAAAAGTTGTTTTTAATGACACAAACATACATTTGAGATTTTAGCATCTTTTTATTGTTTAATTGAGTTTATTTCATAAAATTTATTTATATTTTAACTAATCATGTTTTAGTTTTAATCAATCTTAATTTACTTAATTAAACTTAATTGTTAATTTCGTACATTAGAGAATATAAATTATAAATTTATGTTTAATTAAGTTGAGAGGTAAATATTTATTTTGAATATTATTTGGATATGAGTAAGTTAAAAAATGATTTAATTTAATAAAAATTGAAGTAAAGACCAAATTGTAAAATTTGGACAACCTTAAGCACTATATTACTTCTAGTTCTCGAATTTGAGCCTTACATTACTTTCTTAATGAGTCTCTGTGTTTGAAACCTTGAACATAAATTGAATTCAAAACTTAACCCTTCACTATCCCTGAACTTTGTAATGCACTATTGAATGGACGTCAGGCCATGGACATCGAGGTTTAGGTAGGAACATTACGAAGGTTTCTCACAAAAATGTACTTGATTGAATAATGAAGGGGGATTGAAATAGCTTGTAGTCTATTCTCGCTAAAAATAGTGCTTAAAAAAGAAAAGAAAATGTGAAAGAAAGAAAAGTGAGGATCAAAAGCATTGTGAGAGAAAAGAACAAACAAAGTGTAAAAATGCTCAAAAACAAGAAAAAAAATGAGCATAAAATAGTCTCGAAATCATAGTGCACAAAAACAAGCTAATATCAATTATCCTCTTCCACATTATTTGAGAGGTAAGGAAGGTGAAAGAAGGAGAAATAAGACAGTGAGATGAAAAGATCACATTTGGGGTGGGGATTGGGAACAGTGTCGTGTGCTATACTATTCATAGTGCTTGAACTATTTTGAGATTAACTTACTTTGAATTCGTACCAACCTTAGCCTCAGAACATTACAAGCCTAAAAGACCTTTAGGATTCGAATAAGTCACCAACACATTATTTTGTACATAGCTTGCATTTGTTGGAATGAGCATGAACATTTACTTTTAAATATGTGTGAGTGATCCGTATAATTCATTTTGGCAGATAACATTTGAACATATATTCATTTACATTGCGTTTATATCTATTGACACTTTAAGTTCTTGAACTAATAATATTTGTATTAGGAGTAGGTAAATTAACTAGATATCATTCCTAAGTTGCATGTGAAGTAATTTTTCTGCAAATTTGATGTTGTATAGCTATATAACTTAATTTCTTGATTTAGTCCAAGAGTCTTCTTTTTGCATGTTTTGTGTGTTTGCTTGAGGACAAGCAAAGACTTGAATGTGTGAGATTTGATCTGCCAGAAATCAATGTGCCAATTTAGGCTTTTCTGATACACTTAAGGAGCTTTTTCTCGAGAAAAATAATTTTTTTATGTATTTTTTCGCTATTTTCGTGATTTTAATATTTTCGAGCAATAAGTGAAAATGTCTCCTTTTTGTCTCCTTTTTTACCCAAATTGGTCGATATTGTCATTGGAAGGCCTAACATGTTTTTGAGTGCTATAGGGACATGTCGGAGGTCGAAAACAAGCGAGAATGGCATCTAGGGAAAGGGTATTGCGATATCCAACCCCTAGAATTGCGATAACTCCGACAGTGTAGAAGATCAAGGAGACCCTTCAGTGGTATCGCGATATCCTATTTGGGTATTGTGATATCCACCTCTCAAGGAAAACCCCAAGTTCAATACTACCCGAGATATCACGATATCCTCTTTTGGGTATCGCGATATCGCCTTCTTAAAGGGACAAACTTAGAGGGAAAGTTCAAGCTTTGTCTACCTGGCTCACCAATCACACAAGGCTCGTGTTGGGGTATTTTTTGCATTGAAAAGTCATCGGAACACCCTTTAAAACAACCAAAATTTATTGAGGAGGAGAGTGATAATTTTTAGCTTAGTTTTAGGTTTAGTTTTCTTTGCACTTTTCTAGGGTTTTTTATCTTTTCTCTTTTTCTACCTTAGATTAGACTTTATGTTCAAGACTCTCTAAGCTTTAGTTAAGTTAAGTTAGTTAACATTGTAGTTAAGGTTTATTTTCATTTCCAGTCCTTGTACTTTATGTTCAAGACTCTCTAAGCTTTAGTTTAATGTATTTCAGTTTATTTTATTTTAAATATATTAAAGTTTATTCCTTTTATGTTTTTTGCTTTAGATTTTCTTGTTAAATGCTTTTGGTTTCATGCTATTAAGTTTTCTT
The DNA here is from genome assembly GCA_005610355.1 of Gossypioides kirkii. Taxonomy (NCBI): domain Eukaryota; kingdom Viridiplantae; phylum Streptophyta; class Magnoliopsida; order Malvales; family Malvaceae; genus Gossypioides; species Gossypioides kirkii. Next base: position 11,802,333 of record CP032250.1, read on the forward strand.
GCATAAAAATCTCAACTTTAATATTTTTCTTAAACTTTACTTTCATGGTTGCCTTGTTTTCCATTGTTATGTTTATTTCTTCACTTTGAGCATGAGTAACTAAACCTTTAAAGAGATTGGTTGATAGAGATATGGATAAACTAAAATCTTTGGACAAAGGACTAAAACATAACAAATTGGGCTAATTTAAATAGAACTAAGAACTTAGGTAGTGACGCCCTTAAGGGAATATCAAGATAAAGTGAGATCGAGAGGTAATCTTGTCGTGCACCCGTTTGTTACTCTCGGATTAATCGACGAGATAAACTGGACCTAATCCGTCTAAGTTAGTAAAATTGAGATCAAGAGATAAAATGGAGTTACATCGTAATTTAAGTGATTTATGTCTCGAGTCCGAAATTTGGTGAACCACATTGAAATAAACAAACCCCCGTTAGTTATTTGTTGGATAGTTTCTTTAGTCTACATTTCTTGCAATTTAGTCATTTGGGTAGAATATTTAATTTTCTTGCAAAATCTTTTTTTATGAATTGTCGTACTATAAAATCGTGTTAGTAGCCACTTATACTCTAATGTGTACGATAATTATTGCTCAATCGCCTCTTTCTTTGGGTTCAATCCTTGAAATACTTTGGTGGTTCATTGTAACATTATAAATATTACAACTAACACTGTACGCTTGCAGTAATACTGGACCTTAAAAATAGTTTCATACATTTAGTGTTTTAATGTGGACGCATGCAACTACTTAATAGGTGAGGATTGGATTGAAGCCCTTCCTCCCATGCTATGCATAGGTCCCTCTCGAGCCCCTACATCCACTAAATGTTTTACCCAGCTAATGCTCCATAAAATAACACTATTGGAATCTTGACCGGCACACTCAAACAAAAGTAGGTTTATGATTTTCCATAAGTTCCAGCAAAGGACTCCAAAAAGTATGAAGCAAGCATTAAGGCTCAAAAAGAGGATTGTAACAACCCGTTTTTCATTGGTAACGATGGTGGCTTTGAAACTTCATTATTCGATGATTGAGTCTTTAAATATTATTAATTAAAATTTACGAGTTAATTATGGTATTATATTTAATTTTACTCTAACGAATTTGTTAACTGATAAGTTAATTATGGTACAAGTGTTTCAACCGTAAAGTAAGAGGTGTTGGAAAATGAGGTATCAGTACTTTGTTTCCATAAACCAAGCTCATAAATATTTTTATGAAATATTTACGAAGTTATTGTATAGGTGAATTCAATTTTGGATAGGTAATTTTGTCGGATTAGTGACTAATTAAGGTAGAAAGACTAAGGGTCTGTTTGTTTTACTGAAAATTGTGTCCGAAAAATGATTTCTGAAAATGATTTACTTTTCTAGAAAAGTTAATATTTTCTGGTATTTGAATGAATCTGTGTAAAATGTATTTTGTTGTTTTACAGATTTCTTGAAAATATTTCATAAAAACTGTTTTCATTGAAACAAACATACATTTGGGATTTTCTTATCTTTTCATTGTTTAATTGAGTTTATTTTATATCTATAAACTTATATTTTACATTGTTTTTGCATATATTAAAAATATTTTGTTAAATTTAGGTTCATTACAACGTCATTTTCTAGTTACATGACTACCAAGTGAGTATTTTTTATTTAAAAATGTAACATCAACAAAATTGACAAAAAAAAAATTAACAATGTCAACACTTGGACTTGATTTTCAAATATGAAAAGTAGAAGGCTTTTGAGCTGATGAAACGATGAGATAACTCAAGCTACGGCTTAGCAGGCTTTTGAGCCAGTGTGGTGATGAAATAACTCAAGCTATGACTTAGCAGGCTTTAGAGTCGGTGAAGTAGTGAAATGACTCAAGCTTTGGCTTAGCAGGCTTGTAAACTGGTGAAATAACTATTGGTAAGATCGTTTTAGTAATGCTAAGTAAGTTAGCTGTAAATATGGAAGTAAAAGACGAAATAATAAGAGCTTAATACAATGCTGGAAGAGATTGGGAAAGTAGGATTGTATGAGATGATTTGAGATGAGTAATGGAATGAAACATGTGAGTTACTTATATATTCACTTATGTTGTGTAAAAGGAGGTAATTTGGAAGTTGATCGTGGTGCCATAAAAGAAATCCTTTTGGTTGATGAATATAAACATATCAACTACACTCTTACTAAATGTGTTTTATGACCAATGTTAATGTTCTTTACGTTGGTGTAGGTTATCGAATAACAAATCGAGGATCGAACGACTTAGGAGATCACACTATCACCCCTTTTCGGTAGAACCTTGAATTCTGTTGTTTTGGTTAATTGTGGCATGTATATAGGACTTTTGGTCATACTTTTGGGTAGTTCCAAGTAAATACTTAAATGTAAGGTTTTGTGTTCCTTGTTGGATAGGGTGAACATGTGTTGATGGATAACTTAACTTTGTTATAAAAACTCTGGAAATATAAGGATGTACATATTTTGGGTGATTGTGGCGTTTGTACTTGAGCATTTGTATATATTTGATGCGGATTTATTTGGTGCATACATTGAGATCTTGTTATGATTTGGTTTGGTTGTGTATGAGGTGCTTACATGATATTTATGTTCTTTTGGGAATGATTTGATGATTGTGTTAACTTGTTGTTTAAGTTTGAGATTGGGCTTAACTTGGCAAATGGGTTATTTTGTACCTTACAGCCTGGGACATGGGGTGTCACACGACTGTGTGTGAATTTAAAATATAGTGCAGGATTCACACGAGCAAGTACACAGGCCAGGACACGACCGTGTATGCTTATTTCACACATAAACACGGGCTAGGACACGGGCTGAGACACGATCGTGTGACCTTATTTCGTACCTATACACGATTAAACACACGGGCCAGCACACGATCGTGTGTCCCTATTTCAATTGCTCACACGGTCTAGGTAATTGTCACACGGCCTGGCTACACGGCTGTGTGACCCTTTCTTTCAAGATTTTTAAATTTTTCTTTAAAACTGTTTGACTTGTTCCAACTTAGTTTCGTGTCATACATTATTCGTGTTTAAGCATAAATGTTCACCATATGTAATGTTTGTTAATATCATTCAACATTTGATCTTATATTAATTGCTTTTGTGTACTGCATCAAATGTACCGATTGATATGTGATTGGAATGATTAGCATCTGTTTATTCATGTTGGAAACGGGGTTAGGGTGTTTCATTGAGTTAGTTACAAATTGGTACAAAAAGGTGAGATAAGGATTAAATTGTAAAGAAATGGTTAAAAGAGTTAATTATGCCCCAATGAATGTATTAAAGGATAGGATATGATTGGTATTTCAATAGGGTTAGTTGCATGCTTGTATGAGATTTGCAATTTGGTGCCTTTGGTGTGTTGTAGTTACTCGTGTATCCGAATCTATTTATTATAGTTCATCAGGTTACTAGATTTAAGTTTTGAGATGGAAATGATGGATAAATGTTGTAAGGTTGTGCTTAAATGACTATATGTAAATAGAATGATTTAAATTATGTATATATGTAAAGCATAGAAAATTCGACGATTTTGGATGATTATAAGCTAAAGATAGGTGATCGGCTTGTAAACGTCACAGCATTTAAGTGCAAGAGGACACACATTGATGCAAGTATAGTTGATAGAATTACTCTATCGGATATCGATCCCACGAGGATAGAGTTCTTGATGTTCAATTGTCGAAGCAACTAAAGTTAAAATTAGAGAAAATGCTAGTAAAGATGTTAACGCAATTAAATTGGAACTACACAACTAAGTTAAGGTTGTCAATGCAAAGATAAAAATAAGATGTCAGAGCAACTGAAAGTAAAATAAATTGTTGTTGATATTTTGAGAATTTAAATGCATAAAAGTAAAAGTGTGATCAAGTGTGAAGAATGGAGTGGATTACTGACTTCAGTAAGTAGCAATGCTAGATGTGACAACAAGGTATTTTATAGATGAACTGTCGTAGCAATAAGGTTCCAATGAACTCATACCAATAACAACTCTCTGTTTAACCAAGACTCAAGCGCCCACATTTACCCCACCTTCTAGTGTTGGCAATGCCTTGCACTCAAGAACAAGTGACTAGAATTCCTCCTAGCCTCAAGCAACTTCCGCTGACTTGCTTGTTAACTTAACTTGTCACCGCACTTTCCAGTGTCGGTAGACTGCAATTGCATTTCCGTGGTCAAAACAGTTAAATCCAAGGGAAAATAGATGAGAAGAATTGAATAGGAATCAAAGTAATCTAACATTGAAAGATATTTTTATATACAATCAATTGTCAATAAGAATTCATCAACATTAAAAGAGGGATTAATAAATAAATTGAATCATACTATTCCTAAGCTACTAGGATTATCCCTTAATCGCTCCTGTTGTATCGCATAAAGCACTCCTTGTCAGAAGTTGTCGCACACTTGCTCGATCAGCTCACTGGACTTCGAAACCAAGCTTCAAAGCTTTAGAAAATTTGCAGAATTAATTTCTTCACCTCTTGATATCTCTTTCCTTCTTCTCTCATTTATTTATAAGCTTTGAGATTTGTAGATCTCATCTCCTCTCAGATCCAACCCCTTTTGCAACTATCAAAGTTTGTTAAAATCCAGTTGTGCACTCATACAGATTTGGTGTGTTCTTCATGAATCTGCAGGTTGTCACGACATCGTTGGGCATAATTTGTAATCTTTAATTGCAGTGACAACGTGTTATTCTCCTGCGCTTGTGCTTCCAGATATGTTCGCAGTGCGAATTCACTCATACAAAGTAGATGTTTCCATGCGGTAACATTTCCGGCCGCAATTCTAAGCTAAACTTGTGGCTGCATCTTTGAACTTTTTCTAGCATCGATCTTTCAAGATGGATCCCTGTGCTGACAATTTCAGACGCAATACATATGCTGCATATGGCGACATTAGTGCTCAAAAGAGATAAAATAACGAGAATTTAAGCTACACAACATTGAGTTAGAAAATGTAAATACTAAGTATGAAATGACTATCATGCATGGTAAATATAATACAAAAGGGACAGTTAATACATAAATTTAGGGAGAAAATAAGTGCCATTTCCAATGCTATCACACCCCTAAACTTGAGTTTTTACTTGTCCTCAAGTAAACAAAAGTAAACAAACTCACAAACAAAACATGTCACCGCAATCATTATTCTAACAACTTAAATCCTCTGGAATTCTAATGTATAAATTGTATTCACATGATAGAATAATGCGCTGAAAATTTATAGGCATGAATAATTAAAATTGCAACTTCACTAATGTTAGTAACATGCTTTGAATCTTAACCTTTCTTGACCAATACAACATATATTTCTTTTTTCTTCTTTTCTTTTTTGTATGTGACTGAGAGATGTCATTGCATTACTATACCCTTATTCCTGGGTAGTAACGATGGGGTGTAACAAACTCCTAGAAGGTATGTAATTGCGCCGACACACACTCTTGCAGTGACAGCCTTTAGCTAGATAATTTTTCTAACACATGCAGTGGAGTGTTCTCCCTTGATAACCCACAATGCACTCACATTGGAGTGTCTTTTATTAGTACAATGTCACTGCAATTGGTAAGTTATTTCAAGATTCAAAGATTGATTTTACCCATTCATTACTGAAGTAATTCCAATCATTCATCCAAAAATAGAATGCTTAATATTCATTCATTTTCACCAAATTCACATATCAGCATTTCAAGCAATTCAAGATAAAACTGTGATCACATTTTTGTTGAAATTTTGCATACTTTCATTGACCTAAAGACACAAATAAATTTTCAAATATGTGGGTGTAATTGCATTTCCATTTCACACAAGATCCCCTCAAACTTAATGTCTGCATTGTCCCCAATACACTAACAATACTATATATATAAAAATGGAAATGCAACTATAATGCATACATACTAACATGAAAAATGCAATGACAAATAATAATGCAATGACAATGAGATGCATGCAACTAACTATTGAAAAAGTAAACTAACTCACTATTTAGCAGCCGATGAAGTGGCTGCCTTGGCTTTCTTCTTCTTCTTTGGGAGCTCCTCTTCTGCTTTGTGCCTCTTTTTTTTCCTTCCTCTTTCTCTTTTTATCCTTGGAATAAATCGGAGCAGCAGATTGCTCCTCCATAGCTGGTTGAGTGGAGGCCTCATCGACAGTCACATCAGATGGATGGTCTTCAGCAAGTGGTGCCACATAAGGCACAATAGCCAGAGGGTTAAGATCCTCGACACTGCTGGTGATTACCTTAGCCTGGCTCACTTCAAGTGGAGCCAACTTGTCACTGGATGCCCCTACATTTGTGGGTGTGTCGATAAATTCTTCCTCTAAATTTGTCGGGGCATCTTCCTTCTCTTCATTCTTCTCTTTTTCTTTCTTCTCTTCTTCATTTTCCTTCTTCTCCTTAGGTTCCACCTTCTCAACTGTGCCTTCCACATCTTTTTCCTCTCCTTCTCCTGCTTCTACCCCACAGATACAACTAGTGTGCCCATATCCGTAGCAACAACTTCTTTTTCTGCCATGTTAGCCCCAAGGCTATTTGAAAATTCAACCTCGAACAAACTAGTGATAGTTTTGAAACAGTTCTCTATGTCCTTGGATTGTCCCTCACGCTCCTCATCATCAAAGATATGAATTCTTGTTGGGGATGGGACTGGTTGAGGCATACCTTTAAGAGTAGGTTGCTCGGAGGACGATGGGGCTTCCCTAACTATAGGTGGGAATACGGGGAAATCTGGCATGGGATTTGGGCTTAGATTCCTCAATGTGGCGATAATAGTACTGTTCCACGCCCTTGTGTACGCATATAAGAGGTTTTGCATGTAATCCATTTCGTCCAACATGCTGACAAGGTGAATCTGGTGCATATGCATACGATCAATGATTTGTTCAATTGTAGCCAGCTTTTTCCAATCTTGAGGGTTTGTGGGTGCATTTTCTTGCTTCTCCTTTTTCTTTCCTTTCCCTTTCTCCTTCTTCTTAGGCACTTCTTTCACCAAAGGAGTTTCTTGTCCCCTAATCATTCGTTCCACTGAGATATCATTTATTGGCTTTTTGTTATCCAGCACCTTTTCACTGTTACAAGGCACAATACCCCTTTGTTTGTAAGGCATCATAATTAAAGAAGGGAAATGTAAGATACCTGTCTGTTTACCTGCGGCTTCAGCATTTTCATCATGTAAAATTGCACCGACATTGATGTGGCAACCCTTTAGAATGGAGTGCAAAAGGCACATGTGATCCAGTGTCGCAATTATGCTATAGGTTGAAGGCAGAATTCGATGTTAACAAAGTGGAACCATACCTTGCTCTAAGTGGTGAGATAACGTCGGTGCATAGTATAGTTATGCAGACCATTACCAGTTCACACAGCACCCTTGACGCATAGATCTCGCATCACCAGGTCAGCACTTCATCAGTTAACTCTTCCAAAAACTCAGTATGGGTATCTTTCTTTTCAGCGAAGTGAAAGAGCTCGTTAATATGGGTGGCACTCTAGGGCACCAAACCCTCGTGTACAAATACAAACTCTTATTCAGAATCCACTATGTTGGCATAAAACTCTCTTACCATAGTGGGCGAATAACCGACTGGATGGTCACAAAAAGACTCCCAACCCAAGCGAGAGATTCCCATGCAACTTGTTTCCCCAACATCTGATTTGGGGACAACTGAAACCTTGCTCCGGGTGATAGCTTTTCTTGAGCATGACATCTTGGTAGCGGTCCTTCGCCACATTGAACAGGAACAAGATGAGTTCTTTCTGTAAGGGTTGGTCGACATTCCGAACCACAGTGGTTGAAGATTTAACGGAGGATTTCGAAGGGGTTTTTGCTCCTCGTGTTCTTGCCATAATAGTTGAGTAAAAAGAGCGAGAGAATTTGCAGAAAAGGTTTAAAGATAATGAAGAAGATGGTTGCAACAACAATGGATGTTGTGAGTGGAAGAAGAGAAACGACAAAAAAAGTGTTTTATAATTCTTTCAGATGAAAAGGCGTGATTATTGCAATTATCTTGCGAAAACGTTGCGTCTGCAGCCAATAAATGCCAGGCTACAGATCGTACCTCTTGGTTTGATTGAATGGTTAGGGATAGATAAAAATTAATCGGTGCGATTCTTGCTGAAAAAGCTTTGTTGAGTCATCACAGGATGCGTCGACAAGTTGTCCTTTATGATGTATCGACAAAAAGGATATTTTTTTATTCCTGCATAGACTAAAAAAAGGAAACAAATGAAAATAAAAAGCAAAAGGTAAAAGTAAAAATTGCAATGACATTAAAGAAATGTGACCAGATTTATGGTCTCGTTGTGTTCTTTGACATTTGGGCTCACGTAATGCTTCAGTCGTTGGCCATTTACTTTAAACAGGTGACTATCCTTCATATCTTCAATTGTCACTGCACCATGCTGGAATGCTTTGACAACTTTGAAAGGGCCTGACCACCTCAAGCGCAATTTACTTGGATGTAATTTCAAACGTGAATTAAATAGAAGTACCAGCTGACCGGGGTTAAATTATCGCAGCAAAATGATATTGTCGTGCAATCTTTTAGTTTTTTCTTTGTATATGGTTACATTTTCATACGCATTGCGTCGAATTTCTTCCAGCTCAGAAATGTCTAACAACTATTTCTGTCCAGCAGCATCGTAGTCCATGTTTACCTGCTTGATCGCCCACATGGCTTTATGTTCAAGTTCAACCGGCAGGTGACAGGATTTACCAAACACTAATTGATACGGTGACATCCCCAACGGGGTTTTGTATGCAGTGCGAATCGCCCACAATGCATCATGTAGCTGCGAAGACCAATCTCTTCTAGATGGGTTAACCACCTTCTCAAGGATACTTTTAATATGTCGATTGGAAACCTTCGCTTGGACATTCGTTTGTGGATTGTATGTGGTGACCATGCGATGCTTCACACCATATCATTTCAAGGCTGTCGCCACTTGGTTATTGTGAAAATGAGCACCTTGATCACTTATTAATGCCCTAGGTGTTCCAAATCTTGTAAGGATATATGTATGAAAGAAATTTAACACCGTTCGAGCGTCATCCTTTGGAACCACAATTGCCTCGATCCACTTAGAGACATAGTCAACAACAACTAAAATATACACATTCCCAAAAGAGTTTGGAAATGGTCCTATAAAGTCTATACCCCAGATGTCGAATAACTCCACCTCCATAATAGGTTGTTGGAGCATCTCGTTGCGGGGGAGATATAGAACCTGTGCGTTAATATCTATCGCATTTTTGCACAAAATTGTGGGCATATCAAAACAATGTAGGCCAGAAGAATCCTGATTGTAGGACCTTTGCAGTAATCCTCACTCCACCAAAATGGCCTCCGTAGGGAGCATCATGTCTCCAATTGGAAGACATCTCTTCCTCAGGAACATAACGACGAATAATGTTGTCAACGCATACCTTGAATAGATATGGCTCATTCCAATGGTACTTCATAGCGTCGCGCATAAATCTAATCTTCTTGTGACCAATGGCACTCAAGGGTAGCTTCCCACAAACAAGATAATTGACGACGTCTGCATACCATGGAGATATGTCGACATAAAATGATTGCTCATCTGGAAATACGTCGATAATGCATGACTGATTGCCATCTTCGCTTCCAGCTTCCAGATGGGATAAGTGGTCTGCTACTTGGTTTTTAGATCCTTTTCTGTCTTTGATTTCAATATCAAATTCTTGTAAAAGTAGGATCCATCTGATCAAACATGGTTTGGCATCTTTCTTCGTAAAAAGGTATCTCAAAGCAGAGTAAATTATGTAGATTGTAATCTTTGCATCGACAAGGTATGAACGAAACTTGTCGAATGCAAAAACTACTGCTAATAATTCCTTCTCAATAGTTGTATAGTTTACCTATGCTTTAGTTAAGGTTTTACTAGCATAGTAAATTGAGTGAAATACCTTCTCTTTGCATTTTCCCAACACAGCTTCTACAATAAAATCACTTGCGTCACACATTAATTCAAATGGTTGCGTCCAATCTGGTGCGACGACAATTAGAGCTTGTACTAGTTTCTTCTTTATTGTGACAAATGCGTCTAGAGCTGTGTCATCAAACAAAAACTTTTTATTTTGCTCTAGCAATGAGCATAGTGGTTTAGCAATCTTGGAAAAATCTCAGATAAATCTCCTATAAAAACCAGCGTGACCAAGAAAGCTTCTTATTCCTTTGACATTCGTGGGTGATGGCAATTTCTCAATGATTTCTACCTTTTTTTTGTCTACTTCAATTCCCTGACATGATATTCGATGGCCAAGGACAATGCCTTCAATTGCCATGAAATGGCATTTTTTCCAATTCAGTACTAGATTTGTGTCCTCGTATCTCTTCAATACTTTTACCAGATTGTCGATGCATTGGTCAAAATTTTGCCCATATATAGAGAAGTCATCCATGAATACCTCTAATGAATCTTCAATCATGTCCTAGAAGATAGCCATCCTACACCTTTGGAACGTGGCTGGTGCATTACATAATCCAAATGGTATACGTTGGAAGGCAAAGGTTCTAAATGGGCATGTAACGTGGTCTTTGCTTGATCTTTCGGTGCAATAGCAATTTGATTATATCTAGAGTAGCCATTTAGAAAGCAATAGTAGGCTTTACCAGCTAGCCTATCCAACATCTAATCAATGAATGGTAGTGGGAAGTGGTCCTTCTTTGTGGTCGGATTGAGACGATGATAATCCATACACACTCGCTAACCAATAGCAATACGAGTAGGGATCAGCTCGTTCTTATCATTACTCACCACTATGATGCTGCTTTTCTTAGGCACACATTGGACAGGGCTCACCCATGTGCTGTCTGAAGTGGGGTAGATGATGCCCGCGTCCAGCCACTTAATAATCACCTTTTCACTACCTCTTTCATTTTCTCATTAAGCCTTCGCTGTTGCTCAATGGATTGCTTCCCTTCATCTTTTAGCCTGATCTTGTGCATGCAAAAAGAGGGACTAATTCCTCTGATGTCTGCAATGCTCCAGGCTATGGCTCATTTGTATTGTTTCAAAATTGCGATAAGTTTTTCTTCTTGACTCACATTGAGGCTCACGCTGACAATCACAGGTAATGTGTCATTGTCACCTAGAAAGACATACTTCAAATGCGTTGGCAATGGCTTTAACTCCAAAGTTGGAACTTGTTCAATTGATGGTTTAAACACAAGGATCGTCCTGTTGGACAAATCCAAGGATTCTAATTCCCAACCCTGTTTCAGCTAACAACTATTAGCATTAGCTCTGTGGTCGCATACAGTTAGGATATTATCGGTGGTTGTCACTGCATCTTCATCTGGAATTGTTGAACTTCGTTCATTGAATTCTTCTATAATTACCTCGTCTAGCACATCAATATGGTGACATTGCTTTTTACTTGTAGATGGAGCTGCTTTAAACATACTGAAAGTAACATGCTCGTCATTATGATGCATAATGAGCTCACCCTTGAAAACATCAATAAGCATGCGTCCCGTTGCTAAAAATGGGCATCCCAAGATGATGGGCACCTCCTTATCTACTTCGTAGTCAAGGATGATAAAGTCGACAGAGAACACGAGCTTATCAACATGAACGAGGACATCTTTGATCTGGCCTTCAGGTTGTGCTAAAGATCTATCCGCAAGCTGCAATGTTACCGCAGTGGGTTTCATAGATCCAAATCCTAACTTCCTGAATGTGGACAAAGGCATACGGTTAATACTAGCTCCTAGATCTTATAAGGATTTACCTAGATAATGGGTTCCAATGGAGCATGAGATTGTGAAGCTGTTAGGATCTTTCATCTTTGGTGGCAACTTATTTGTTAGCACAGCGTTGCACCCCTCTATGAGCACAATCACCTCGATTTCAGAAAACTTTTTCTTCTTTGATACCAACGCTTTCATGAATTTCCTATAGCTGGGTATCTGCACAAGAGCATCTACAAGACGTATATTAATATGTAATTGCTTCAAAGTAGAAGCAAACTTTTGATAATCCTTATCATGGTCTTTCTCTTTAAATCTCTGTGGAAATGACAAAGGTATATTGTCAGTGGGTTGTTGTGGAATAACTGGTTGCATCGACATAGGCATTTGCATCGACGTCTTTGTTGGGCAAATTGTGGGCATAAAGGTTACTACAGGTGGTTCCTCTTTATTTATTTCTGCTGGTTCTTCCTCATGGGCAACTTCTTTTTGTTGCTTTGGCTCAGATGCGTTGGCATGTACTTGATTGAAATTGCTGCTTGGTTCAGCAATTTGTTTCCGCTCTACAGCATGATATCCTTATAATGCTCCTTCCCCTTTTACGTTGGATTTTCAGTGTCGCTAGGCAAAGTGCCTGGTGATCTTTTACTCAGATTAGAAGTCAATGTCCTAGTTGGGCTTCCAACACACGGATAGAAGAAGAATTGCCTTGAACGATTGCTTTAGTTCACGTAGGATCTGATCTTTATTGAGAAAATTATTGTTATTGTTGCTGATGTTGTCCTTGTATATGTGGTAGCAGAGTCTGTTGTGGCTGCATTCTAGCTTGTGATTGCATCTGGCTATGTGCCTGCATTTGATCAAGATGCGAATTTACCTAAGCATTATGATTATAGTTCTGCTGTTGATTGTTGTTGTAACTCTCTTATCTATAACTCACTTGATGTGAGAAATTTCCATATCTATATGTGGATGCATTTTGATTTCCCCAAGGCTGTTGAGTTCTATTATTATATGAGTTACCATAAGAATTTCCTCGGATGTTGTTGACATAGAACGCATTCTCAACATGTTGTGGACAATCTTCATAACTGTGGTTGTCACCGCAAATTTCACAGGAAAATGTTGGGACATCCATTTGTTGTGCCACTTGAATCGAGCAACATCACTCGTCCCCTTCATGTTCTTTATAATGTTGGCCAAAGAGGATACCTATGCACTTACAGATGAAATTGCATCTAATTCAAGAAGACCAAGATTAGTTTTTACTTGAGTAGAACGAGAGATCGGGTATTGATAATCATTTTGCGCAATTCTGTTTAGAATTCGTACAACTTCATTGTAAGTGCAATCTAACAAGGGACCATTTGCAGATGCGTCGATAAGATTTCTTGTCTAAGCATTAAATCCATTATAAAAGATCTTAATCTGAGTCTCTTGTTGAAGTCCATGCATGGGGCAACGTCTAAGCAGAGTCTTATAGCGTTCCCATGTAGTGTGTAAGTTCTCATAATCCAGTTCATGATATGTTGTGATGTCATTTCTCAACCTCGCATTCATTGTCAGCGGATTAAATCTCAGCATGAACTGTGTTGCTAGTGCATTCCAAGAAGTATTGGATCCAGCTGGTAAACCAAGGAACCATGTTCTCACCCTCCCTTGCAAAGAATAAGGGAACAACTTCATTTTTAAGGCGTCATCAGGAATGCCATGTTGACTTAAAGGAGCGCATATAAGAAGAAATGACTTAAGATGCTCTCTTTCATCCTCATGAGGTAAGCCCGCATATTGCCCATTTGAGTTCAGCATTTGAAACATAACCGGTTTCAATTCAAAATTTTCAGCTTTTATAGTTGGTCTGACAACCCCTGACTGCAAGTCATCAAGCATAGGAACAACGAATTCTCTGATTGTCCTGTTTTGAATTTGCTCCACTTGTGGCAGAAGTAGTGGTAAATTATTTGTTCTTTGTGGCTGTATTGGAGAAACTACATTCTGTGGCAGCAATGGTGGAAGATCATTGTTGTTTCCAACCATTTTCTTTTGTTATTGCTTCCTCCTTCGAATAGTCCATTTGATTTTTATATCAAAGCTCACAATATCCTTATGATTTCTCCTTGTGGACATGCAACTCTTAAAGAATTTGAGAGAAAATCAAAAGAAAGCTTAAACAAATTAGTAAAAATAAAAAGTTAAGTAAGAAAGAAAGAATAAGTGCAACTACAAAAGTGAACATCAAACAAACACCATCCCCGGCAATAACGCTTGATCGGCCTGTAAACGTCATAGCATTTAAGTGCAAGCGAACACACGTCAATGCAAGTATAGTTGATAGAATTACTCTATCAGATATCGATCCCACGAGGATAGAGTTCTTGATGTTCAATTGTCGAAGCAACTAAAGTTAAAATTAGAGAAAATGCTAGTAAGGATGTCAGCGCAATTAAATCAGATCTGCACCACTAAGTTAATTAAGGTTGTCAATGCAAAGATAAAAAATAAGATGTCAGAGCAACTGAAAGTAAAATAAATTGTTGTTGATATTTTGAGAATTTAAATGCATAAAAGTAAAAGTGTGATCAAGTGTGAAGAATGGAGTGGATCACTGACTTCACTAAGTAGCAACGCTAGATGTGACAACAAGGTATTTTATAGATGAACTGTCGTAGCAATAAGGTTCCAATGAACTCATACTAATAACAACTCTTTGCTTAACCAAGACTTAAGTGCCCACATTTACCCTACCTTCTAGTGTTGGCAATGCCTTGCACTCAAGAACAAGTGACTAGAATTCATCCTAGCCTCAAGCAACTTTCGTTGACTTGCTTGTTAACTTAACTTGTCACCGCAGTTTCCAGTGTTGGTAGACTGCAATTGCACTTTCGTGGTCAAAACAGTTAAATCCAAGGGAAAATAGATGAGAAGAATTGAATAGGAATCAAAGTAATCTAGCGTTGAAAGATATTTCCATATACAATCAATTATCAATAAGAATTAATCATCATTAAAAGAGGGATTAACAAATAAATTGAAGCATACTATTCCTAGGCTACTAGGATTATCCCTTAACTGCTCCTCTTGTATCGTATAAAGTACTCATCCTCAGAAGTTGTCGCACACTAGCTCGATCAGCTCACCGGACTCCAGAGCCAAGCTTCAAAGCTTTAGAAAATTTGCAGAATTAATTTCTTCACCTCTTGATATCTCTTTCCTTCTTCTCTCCTCTATTTATAAGCTTTGAGATTTGTAGATCTCATCTCGTCTCAGATCCAACTCCTTTTGTAGCTGTCAAAGTTTGTTAAAATCCAACTATGCACACACACAGATCTAATGTGTTCTTCATGAATCTGCAAGTTGTCGCGACATCGCTGGGCGTAATTTGTGATCTTTAATTGCGGCGACAATGTGTTATTCTCCTGCGCTGGTGCTTCCAGATATGTTCGCAGCGTGAATTCACTAATACAAAGTAGATGTTTCCATGTAGTGACATTTCTGGCCTCAATTCCAAGCTACACTTGTGGCTGTGTCTTTGAACTTTTCTAGCATCGATCTTCCGAGATGGATCCATGCGCTGACAATTTCAGACGCAATACATATGCTGCATATGGCGACATTAGTACATAGAAGAGATAAAATAACGAGAATTTAAGCCACACAATATTGAGTTAGAAAATGTAAATACTAAGTATGAAATGACTATCATGCATGCTAAATATAATACAAAAGGGATAGTTAATACATATATTTAGGGAGAAAATAAGTGTCATTTCCAATGCTATCAATAGGTTGATTGGATTGGTATAGCTTGGATTGAATTGTGGTTGTCAAACTTGTGGAAATGTTGGAATGGAAGTTTAGAAGTAGTTAAACAATTGATTAGACATGTTATTGTATTGATGTTGTGTAGGTTAAAAGTGTGCATAATGCACCATTTGAGCTAAAGATTGGCTTTGCATGGAATAAGTACCAAATGGCCTAAAATGTACCAAAAATAAAGTCCACATCGAGACGAGAAACTCTCATTATCGTGACGTCGACCGAACAATATGTAATGTCCCAACGTTGAGTGACCGGATGTCACAACGTAACAAAATATTTGGTGACATCACTACGTTAGTCCTGGATTTTTAAAACTTTACAATTTGGTTCTAATTCATGCTCGGGTCAACAAAAGAGCTTTTGTAAGCTCAATTGAGGCTCGGATTTAGTTGTGAACTATATATTGAATGTGTTTAAGTTATAAATGATTGTTTGATTGACATAAATTCTATATTTTCGTTGGTAATTGCTCTAATAACATTTATAGCATTTCGTAGCTCAAACCCATCGATCGATTTGGGCAAGGAGTGTTACAAGGATCATGGATGTGATAGGTTTTCTCTACCTCAAGGCTTAATAACGAGGTTGAAGGCAAAGAAAATAAAAGCAAGATTGAATGGAATTGTCCAAGATTTCTACATGAAGGTCTTACATGCGCATATTAGGGAAAAAGAAAATCAAAATTTGCTTTTTTGTTTTCAAGAAAATCAAGAAACTAAATCTTGGTCCAATTCCTCTATTTTGGATGATTTCAAGAATCAAGAAAATCAAGATTTCAAATGTTGAAATTCTTGGTCCAAGAAATCAATTCTTGAAGATAGTGTGCGATGGATCACACTTTCGAGGTTGAGTGAGCCAATTCTGAAAGTGGACAGATCACAATTCATGTTCTTGGAAATCAACTCATTGGGACATCTACAAGTCCAACTTGAAGTTTCATGAAGGACTTAGTTGAAAATTCAATCAAATTGTCAAAGTGCCCCATTTTGTAAATCTTTTAATTTTTCAATCCAAGTTTTAATTCAGTAAGTGAATCATGTGTAAAACTTAGGCCCAATGAGCCCATTACATGCCTTGATTGAATTTCCATTAATTCTACACTTAAAAACATTTTTCACATGTTTTTCTAGTTAGCTATTTGTACTGTCCTTGACCCAACTCGATTGACCGAATCCAAATCTCAAGTGTGCTACTCCAATACAGACACATACCTAATTCATACTTACAAAAAGAAAAAAAAACTTATTTTTTTGAATAATACATCTCTCTTATTAATACTAATTGACCCAAGTCTGAGTATACCACGAATACTTACAATCATTTAACATGTCCTTACAGTTGGTGGAGTCTTACAAATGGATATATAACTAATCAACATAATTCTACTCAAATTGCCTTAAAACTATGGCATTAACTACCACTACATAGTTAGCCCATTCTATACCTGCTACATGAGTTTACAAAATAACTCTCTTAATTCATTTGAGTGACTCTTAAGGTTTGAACACTCCCATATAGACCCGCTTTGTATGCATAAGTGCCCACTTCGCCATCTCCTTGGCTTAGTCCTAGTGTCGACCCTTTAAGCATCATCCATACCCAAGACATAAAACACAGAGGGGTAAGTTCAACAACACTTAGTGAGAGAAGTTCCCCTCTTTCCTGAATCCACTTTTAGGAAATTTATCTTTGGATTCCCTTGTCCATTTCATTGACTTAGCGGTTGCGAAGAATTCAACATAATGTTTAGGTCTGGCCTTACCTTCAGAATCCATCGTGCACATCGCTCCTCCAAGGGTCATCTTTCTTGCCGAACTAGTCATGCTTGTGCACATCGAATTTTTAGAGTCCGCCCAAAGTCGTTATGTTCAAGTAATTTGTCATGAAGGGTGTTCTAAAATCTTCGCCACGAAGGCATTCCTTATCAGAGATAACAACAAAAGTTTTCCTTTCAACACAGATAGCCACAGAGGCGTCATTAACAAAGATAGGCACAAAGGCACCCTTTACAAACTTGGCACATAGAAATTTCCTTAACATTTTCCATAAGAGCATCTTTTGATGAAAATAGCCACGAAGGTTTCCTTTAACAGAAGCAGCCACAAAGGCTTCCTTTAACAGAATTAGTTGAAAAGGCTTCCTTTAATAGTGCCACAAAGGCGTCTCCTTATAGATTGCAACAAAGGCTTTCCTCTTCGGAGATTTGGCGCAAAGGCTTTTCGCTAACGAAAATAAGCACAAAGGCTCACTTTCACATATACAGCCACAAATACTCACTTTTACGAAAACTGGTGTTTTCGACGATAGGGATTTGCCTAAACTCACCATCGTGAGGTTTGCCCCTCATTATCGGGTACTCAACCAAGCATCCTTTTCATCTTCTTCCATATGGTATCATAGCCACCATGACTAGGTCGTACACTATATGGTTTTTTATTGCCATGTCTATGGACTGTGACATCCTTATACCCGACCCGACTATTAAGTCAAATATAGGAATGTCACATTTGACCGCTGAATTAATTCTGGCTAACTTCAATTATTTGAACCATTTTTTCGATCATATTTTAACCCTATGAACATGTTTTTAACATATTTTTAGCGTACAACTTGCACCAGAGTGAAGTTTTTGGTAAAACTTCATTTTAATATGATCAAAAGTCATTAACCAACCACTTATTTCTTAAACATATGATATTTTGTAATGAACCTTATGATCATGCGATTAAATCAAAATTTATAAAATGACACAATTATCAACCTTTTTTAAATAAGTCCTTTAGAGGACCTACTCTAAAAATAGTTTATCCTCTCTACATGTCATTATTATTAACATTGAACAATCAATTTATCAAATAGGGCCTCTTTAATTCCTTTTATATCAGTCACTTAATGTTTCAATAAAACATTTGTATTTCTTTTATGTATTAGCAAAACCATCCTTCGTAACAATATCTTAGTATTATAATTCTTAAATTATTTTCCTCCTCCTCCTTCACTCCAATCCACAACCTTAATGTTTATTTATATATTTATATAAATATTTGACTCTTAACATACCATGCCTAAGTGTGATTTTAATTAAGGTTTCTCTAATTTCACACATTCTCTTATGAAAGCTGTCCATTGAGTGATAATCAATAAAGTATGTATATCTTGACCTATAGAATTTGAAATTAAGTTTGCTTTTTTTTTTTCTTGAAACTAGGCTTGATTAAGTTTCCAAAATAAAATTTTTGAAATTTTTATTTAAGCATTAATACAATTTATTCTTTGATTTTTTCCTATTCTGCTGCAAGACAACACTGACCTTTCTTCACTAAAAGTCTATTATCTTTCAATACAAGTCTCATATTAAGATACCATTTATTTTTCTTGAAAATAGACTAATTAATGTTTCATCCATATAAATTTAATTTCCTAAAAATTATTTTACAATTTATAATGGTTTTTCAAATTTAGAATAGGGAAACCCGAAATCATTCTAACGTTGTCTCACAAAAATTCTTATATCTCATAATCTAATACTCCTTTACTTACACCATTGTTTTTTATGATAAACTAGAATCAATAAGCTTTCATTCCATATTTAATTCAAACTTTAATTTAATTTCTTCAATTTTTGGTGAATTTTCAAAGTTAAGTTATTGCTATCTAGAATTGCTTTAGTAATTACACTCAATTTTCCCATGAAAACTTGATGCTTTGTATAAATTTACTTACTGCAATATTTTATTTAATTTCTTATAGTATGCATTCTAATCATAACACATTTAACTCAATTCCTTGAAATACAATTAAAGCGAATTGAAAACTTACCATTTTTTTCCAAGGATTTCTTCCTTTTTTGCTTTTTCTCCTTCCCTTCTTCAATTTATGACCATCCTCTTTTTCTTACAAATTTTTTCCCACTTTCATCTAATAATTTCCTTGTTCTAAATTTATGTACACACTCTCTAGGATTTCTTCTTCTTTTTTATTCTTTGGTGCTAAAGGAAATTTTCATGAAATTTGAGAGAAATGATAAAATTTCATGACAAAGGACTAAGTTGCATAAAAAGCAAAACTTCCCCCTATTTATATTAGTGATGGACAGTGGGTTGATAAAGCATGAAGAAGTTTCTTCATGTTTCCATAAAAAAAATCTCCTAATTATTTAATATTAAAATATTATAAAAAAATTTATTAGTCATGATTTCAATTCAATTGTCACAATTTCTTCTTACTTTTCAATTTAATCTAATCGCCCAACTTTGTCCATTACCAAAGATATTTACCCATAATTATCTTATTTAAGAAATTACTATTTTATCCTTGTACTTTTTCTACAATTTCATTTTTTATACATCTTCTTGATAAAATTTATAATTTAGTCCTTCTTATTTCTTCATTTGTTCAATTTGTTCCTTTTAGACCTTTCCACCCTTAAACTATTTTCACTATTGGCCCTTTAAATTTTCCATAATTATACTTTAACGCTAATATTTTAAATATTTACAAGGCTACAAAAATTTTCATATTTTTTACGATTTAGTCCCTAGCTCAAATTAATATTTCACAACATACTTCTTATTTTATTTTTCTCTAACATCCCTTAACTTTACTTTCTTTATATCTTACTTCTCTAAAAATCTATCTTATATTATTTTTTACCAAAGGGGTTTTGGGATGTTACATGGACTTTCTTTATTAGAGATTCCTGTTTATTATCTGGATGGACCTTTTAGACAACTTCTGGAGACAAACACAGACTCATCATGCATAGACTTGTTCATGGGCTAGGCCACCTAGCCCGGCTTGAAGGCTCGTCCAAAAAATGGGAAGGTTTGGGTAAAAATATAGGCCCAAAAATGGGTTTGGACAAAAAAATAAAGCCCGTTTAAAAAATGGGCCAAGCCTCTGGTAAGGCATTTTTGGGCGAAACCCGGCCCGACCCGAATTCACAAAAGGACAAAGAAATATGCTATTTTTTTGTTTTTTTAATGTTATTTTCTTATTGTTTTCTTTATATTTTGCTACAATTTCACTATTATGTTGCTACTATTTTGTTGTTATTGTTTGGATATTGTATAAAACTTATTTTATTGTTAATTTTGTTATTATTTTAGAGGCATTTTGTTTGTTAAGTTTCATCCATCTTAGTGTTATTTAAATATATATTTTTTAAAATTTATTTTCAATTTGTTAGAAAATATTTATTTTAATGTTTTTAGTATTTTTAATGCATTATATATATTTAAAAATTATATAAAAATAATATAAAGAATTAATATGGGCGGGTCGGGCTTAGGTTTTAGCATTTTTATCCAGGTCGGGCTTAGACAAAATTTTAGGCCCATTTTTCAGGTTGGGCTTGGGCCTAGCAAGCTGGCCTAAATTTTTGGTTGAGCTCGACCCGAACCCGAACCCGAGCCCGACCCAGCTCGACCCATGAACACCTCTAATCATGCAGACTCATGCTTGACAAACTCACTTCTTTCAGACTTCATCACACCAAATGCATTCATATTTCCAGACATGCAACACATTCTTATTTAACATCATGCATAGACTCTCCATTTAGTGACTTACTCATAACAGACACATTCATACATGCATATACTTCATTTCATATCAAAGGCATAGTATCATACTTGCTAGTTGGCAGATTCAAAATTTAGTCATTTAACACATAAGAGTCAATTTTGAGACTCACAAGGTTCTCACGAGATTCTCGTACTCACTTGATGAACTTAAATCGCAACTTGAATCTTTAACCCAAACATCATTCCTCGAATCCCAGAGATCACTACTTAAGACACAAAGATATCGTTTAAACTTTCTTATATAACCCTTCATTCTTACCTGAACCTAGATGACACCATGCAGGGTCTTACTTCTATGCATGTAAATAGACTTACTCTTTTCTAAAATTAACATGAAGGACTAAAATACTTACCCTCGGTGAGAAGTAACCCTATACATGAACTTCGACTTTTAGCCTTAACATAGCAAGAAAATCTCTGATAAACTCCTATATAAGGATAAAATGGTGCCCTTAAATAAAGAAGGAAAAGGACTTTCCTTCCTATGGAAGCCTCCTAAGTAAAAATATTTGCTTTAACCGTAGGGCTTTGACACGTGTCATTAATTTTAAGGCTACTTTTGTTACTGGCTTACAACTATAGGGAAATGTATATCAGAGTCCAATATCCTTTCGTATCTTTGATTTAACTCACCGTTCAAACTTAACTAACTGGTTAGAACGTAACTTATATCTTACCTAGACAAACTAGGCGTACCCTTGTAGGGTGACGTCCTTTACAACCCGAAAATCCTTGACATAATCGTCAATTCCTTCCATCCATACACATATTTGTTGTGGAATAACCTTTACCCTTGAATTCTACCATTGCCTTCGCACTCTAATAATGTGTCGGAGTGCCAATTGAGCGAGTAGGATCACACCGACCCAATTTCCTTGACCTAATGCCTATACTCAGAACCTGCCAAGTTTGGGGTGTTACAACTCTCCCTAAGAAAATTTCGTCCCTAAAATTCCTTTAAGCTTGATAATTGGTGAGCTTAAGATGGAACATCCTCACATGATTTTTTAAATGTTTCGCACTTTCATCGTGAAAGGCGTCATCATTTTATTGGAGAATTTAAATCGTCTGTCTAGCCTTAACTTTTCATGCACGTTTCCTCCTATTTATCTTCGTCGTTCCTATCCACTTTTCTTTTCATCTTCTACAGTAACTCAAATCCATAAAATTTTCTTGTCTTCCTAGCCCATTCTCTACTTCTTTACCTTTGTCAATTTAAGGTATTTTTCATCATTCTTTTCCCCTTTCCCCTATCCCGACATAACAACAAAACTCGAATAATTAAATAAAGCATTATTACATAAATCCTTCTTAGATAGCAATAAATAACATTTCAACCTTTTGTTAGCATATAACTGATTATTAAGAGTTAAAAATAATTGAGCAAACATATGCTACAAATACAAGATCATCACACAAATTATTTTGAGGGTTCTACTGATACATTAATTAGCAAGTATCGGTAGAACACATGATAATTAAACAGGTAAAAACACAGCAGTGAACTATCGAAACTTTAAAAGATCTACTGATACAAAGGGTCTATATCTACCGATACCTAAACAAGCTTCTACCGATACCTCAAACCTCATTGAGCAAATCTACTTAGCCTGGATATTTCTACCGATACTTAAATTAGTTCTACCGGTACTAAATTTGACAGTGAGCAAAGTTAACAAAAGCTTGCATTTTTTACCGATACTTAGATTAGTCTACCGATACTACTCATATAGTTCTATCGGTAGTCTAAGTCCCTACTACCGAAACCAAATAAGTCAGTAGCTAAAGTTTCCAAACCCCTGCACTTCTACCAATATTATAACTCAAAGTACTGAAACAACCCAAACTGCTTCTTGAAATTCAATTCATTCTTTTACACAAGACTCATATCTACTTATAATTCAATATAAGCTTTCTATCTAAACTATAAACAATCACATTTGTTCATGCATAAGTCCATAAATCTCAATCTTGGCAACCAAAACACAAGCAAAATGTTAAAGGCATACTATATTCATTCATTACATGAAACTCACAACCCAAAATCACTATAAATAAGTACTTCAAAAGTTACATAAGCTAAAGTCTTAACACAAGTTACCCATTAACAAAATAACCACCAAAACATCTTATAAACATGCCACTCTTAAACCCAAAATAAGTTACTCAAAAGTCTACCGAGGATGAAGATGATAGTGTGCACTCTTGACCGGATCCAATCGATGCCAAGATTCCTCGAGACCTACAATCATGAAATTCAAACGTGGTAAGTTATTTAAGACTTAGTAAGTTCGAAATACAAGTGGTAATGTAATTAAGTGAAACTAACGACTATAGTTCAAGAGTCAAATACTCGTTCTTGGATCATCGGCACAAAGCCTGCTAGGCACATAGCTCGAAAACCCTGACACGAAGCCTACTAGGCACATAGCTTGAAAACATCGACACAAAGCCTACTAGGCACATAGCCTGAATACACCGGCACAAAGCCTACTAGGCACATAGCCTAAATACACCAGCATAAAGCAGACTATGAACATAACCTAAAAACACTAGCACAAAGCCTACTAGGCATATAACCTGAATATTTAGATGCAATTGTACCAATCGACATAAGATTATATATATCAACAAGTAATAACCATATATACCAAAACATATAACCCAACAAGGAACAATTACAAAATGAATTTATAATTTACGTAGTAACGAAACGAACTTACCAGTGTAATGGCAACGGATGTTATATGTTGTCGATTACTCAACCACCTTTCCCTTCCCTCGCTTATCTACTAGAGGGTCCGTTTTTTGATCTAAATTATTTAAGATTTAAATAAATAAATTTTAGCTTAAATATCTAAATTCAGTCTATTACTCAAATAAATAACATAATTACATAATTCTTGCATTATTTTCCTCCACCTAAAATATACTAAAAAATTCCCATTATTTCAACAAATTGGGTTTTAATTCTATAACTCAAATTCCAACTAAATAAGAGTAAAATAGATAAATAGGAGAATAAAATGTAAAATTTCTTTACATTATCATAACATCACAATGGTCTAATTAACTAATAAAGTCTTTAGTTCTCATGCTTTGACAAACAAGTCCAAAAGCTACCACTCACCCTCAAACTTGCCATGTAACCCTCGAATCAACATTTCACCTTCTATTTCACTCAATAACAGTAGCTAGAGTATAAATTCAAGCATGGCATCTTCACCAAATCTTGACATTTTTGAATAAAGATCACTAGATTACATGACCCAAACTCTAAGGACCATAAGTACACAAAAATTAACAAGAAAGAATCACAAAATCACTTAAATGCATGGAATTTTCTCCACAAAATGACCAAGCTTTTTCCCCTTCTAAATTTCGGTTCCCACATGCAAGAAAAGAAAATGAGGAAGATGATGGTCTTCCCTTTTTCTCTTATTTTGATTACTAAATTCTTTTATTTATTTACCAAATTAACCTTTTACTCATTAAAATCCCTATTTGTTTCTTTATTTCTTTTATTGTTTTACCCACTTAAAATTCTATTTATATTAGTCAACTCACCCCACTAACTAATACATGTCAAATTACTCTTTATGTCCTCAGTTTCTTGTCTTCTCTGAGAAATTACTAAATGTTATTTTAACACTTCCCAAATATGTCACCAAATTTTCTACTTTCCCGATTTAGTACCCTACACTAATACCTCATTTATCATATAAATCCATATACGAAATACCTTATATGATATTATACCTATAAAATAATTAATAACTTCACTCACTTAAGATACTTCGGTTTCAAAACTAATATTCCGGGCACCACTAAAAACAGGCTATTACAATTCTCCCCTTAAGGACTTTTCGTCCATGAAAATCTTACCAGGAAAAAGATTTGGATATTGCGACTTCATAGACTCCTCAGCTTTCCAAGTAGCTTCTTCCACTCCATGCTTATGCCACAATACTTTAACCAATTCAACCCTTTTGTTTCTCAACTCTTTCACTTCCTTGCCAAAATTTTGATAGGCTCTTCACCATATGTTAAATCAGGTTGTAATTCAATATCTTCCACCGACAACACATGTGAAGGGTCTAACCTATAACGACGAAGCATAGAAACATGGAACACATTGTGAATTCTATCAAGCTTAGAGGGCAAATCCAAACGGTAGGCCACTGGTCCAATTTTCTCTAGGATTTCGTAAGGTCCGATGAACCTAGGACTAAGTTTCCCTTTTTGTCAAAAATGCAAAATCTTTCTCCAAGGCGAGACTTTCAGGAAAACTTTCTCCCTTACAAAAAATTCGATATCCTTACGCTTTAAATCTGCATAGGATTTCTAACGATCAGATGCAGCATTTAAATTGTTCCTAATGATCTTCACCTTATCTTCAATTTCACGTACTAAATCAACTCCATCTAATTTCCTTTTTTTTAATTCTACCTAATACAATGGACTTCTGCATTTACATCTATATAAAGCTTCATACGGTGCCATCTTTAAGCTCATTTGAAAGCTGTTATTATAGGCGAACTCAACTAACGGTAGGTATTTCTCCCAACTGCCTTCGAATTCAATTATGCAACAATGTAGCATATCTTCTAATACTTGAATTACCCGCTTTGACTGGCAATCAATTTGAGGATGGAAGGCTTTGCTAAACTTTAACTTAGTTCCCAAAGCTGCTTGCAACATATTCCAAAATCTGTTGAAATAATTGACAATGAAACACCATGCAATCTCACCACTTCGGACATATAAAGCTCGGCTAACTTTTCTAGTAAACAATCCATTCGTACCATTATAAAATGTGTTGTCTTCGTCAAAACAATGAACAACAACCCAAATAGCATCCTTTTTTTTTGGTGACACAAGTAGCCCCAATATAAAATCCATTGTGACATGCTCCCACTTCCATTTCGGTATCATAATTGGTTGTAATAACCTGGATGAAAACTGATGTTTAGCCTTTACTTGCTGACATACAAGGCATTTGGATACAAATTCAGAAATTTCCCACTTTATTTTTGGCCACCAATAAAATTGTTTTAGATCACAGTACATCTTCGTACTACCAGGATGAATCGAGTAAATACTGTCATGAGCTTTTGTTAGCAACTTCTGTTTCAATTGAGCATCATCTGACATGTATAGTCTTCCACGATAATACAAATTATTATCCTCACCAATTGAAAACTTAGAAACGTGTCCATCTTCTACTCGTTTCTTCTTGGCTTCAACATTTGGATCCATCACTTGTAACTCCCGTATTTCTTGCAGAAATAACGGTTTAATCTTGAGCTCAACTAGGATAGAATTATTATTTTTCATGCATAACCGCGCATTCATCAATCGAAGTGCAAAAAGACTCTTACGACTTAATGCATCAGCCATTACATTAGCTTTACCTGGGTGGTAATCAATTATAATATCGTAATCCTTTAACAAGTTTAACCACCTCCTCTACCTCAAACTCTACTCTTTCTGAGTCATCAAATACTTTAGACTTTTATGGTCTGTAAACATGTGATATTTTTTGTCATATAAATAATAACGCTAGATTTTCAACGCGAACACGATTGTAGCTAACTCAAGATCATGAATAGGGTAATTCTTTTCATGAGGCTTAAGTTTTCGGGAAGCATGCGTAATAACCTTTCCCTCTTGTATCAATACACAACCCCAGCCACTCAAAGAGGCATCACTAAAAATGACAAATTCTTTTCCTGACTTGGGCTGTATAAAAACTAGTACTTCTGTCAGCATACTCTTTAGTTGATCAAAACTCTCTTGATACTTCTCTAACCAATCGAAGCTAACATCTTTCTATAACAATCTCGTCATAGGTAGAGCTATGATCAAAAAATTCTTAACAAATCTCTAGTAGTAGCAGCTATTCCCAAGAAACTGCATACTTCAAACACGTTTCGTGAAGGTTTCCAGTTCAAAATGGCAGAAATCTTGCTCGGATCTACTCGTATCCCTTCTCTCAAAATCAAATAACTAAGAAATCCTACTTTCGAAAGCCAAAACTCGTATTTCCTAAACTTAGCATACAATTTCTTCTCTCATAACATTTGTAAAACGATCTTCAAGTGTTGAGCATGCTCTTCTTTATTTTTGGAATAAATCAGGATGTCATTAATAAACACAATGACAAACCGATCCAGGTGTGGTTGAAATACCCGATTCATTAAATCCATGAATGCTGCTGGAGCATTTGTCAACCCAAAAGGCATGACTAAAAACTCGTAATGTCCGTAACGTGTCCTGAATGCTATCTTTGGCACATCAACATCCTTAACTCACAGCTGATAGTAGCCGATCTGAAATCAATTTTTGAAAACACGGTAGCTCCCTTCAACTGGTCAAACAAATCATCAATTCACGGTAAAGGATACTTGTTCTTAATCGTAACTTTATTTAGTTGCAGGTAGTCAATACACAACCTCATCGATCTGTCCTTTTTCTTTACGAACAACACAGGTGCACCTCACGGCGATATACAAGGTCTGATGAAGCCCTTATCCAATAACTCTTGCAATTATGCCTAAAGTTCCTTGAGTTCCGTTGGAGCCATTCAGTATGAAGCGATCGAAATTGGAGTAGTACTGGATACTAACTCAATAACAAATTAAACCTCTCGCTCAGGTGGTAGCCCCGATAATTCTTCGAGAAAAAGATCAGTGAACTCGCATACTGTAAGCACTTGACTTACTTCTTTCTCTGCCGCCTTAGTATCCAAGACATAGGCTAAAAATGCATGGCAACCCTTATGAACTAGTTTTTATGCCTTCAAAGTTGAGATCAAATTTGATACACAATAAGACTTCTCTGATATAATTGAAATAATTTCACCACTCAAACTCCTCAAATCCACCTTTCTTCGTCGAAAACTAACCACGACATCATGAACATTAAGCCAATCCATTCCCAAAATCACATCAAATTCATTGAATGGTAACAACATCAAGTCGACAGGGAAATCATAGTCTTGAATTTTTAGTGGACACTGCTTGCATACTAGATCGACTACAACACTATGGCCTAAAGGATTTGTGACCTTGACAACACAATCAGTTGGCTCAACAAGTAAATTCTTTTCTGATTCTAATTTAGTGCATATATAAGAGTGGGTTGACCCGGGATCAATTAATGTACAAACTTGAACATCAAAAATAGAGAATGTACCCGCAATAGCATCAGGGGCTAAAGCCTCTTCTCGTGTACGAATGACATACGTTCTGGTAGGAGCTTTAGCATCTAACCTAGTGGACATATCTTTAGAAGCATTTCTATTTGTCCCAGTTGCATTGTTGTTCCCAAGGCATCTACCTCGAGGAGGAGTAGCTACCGAACTCTGGCGTTGCACTTTATTAAGCTTTGTTACGATTAGGACAATCCCTTCTAAAATGATCAGGAGATCCAAAAATAAAACATGCCCCATCATTAACTCTACACACTCCAAAGTGAAATCTACCACATTGCTTGCTCTCTACCCGATTGGTGTTATGCACACTGCCCACACTGGCCATTAAAGGATTCGGAGCTCTTGTGCTGCCTAACTTCTTGTGGCTTCGTCCATGGTACTCGGATAGTGCATTAAATGCACTGCTTGATTCTTTCAACTTTTATTTTGGTGACCCTGGGAAACTTTTTGTACCGATCTCCCGCGTTGCACTTTATCATGAGTCCTCGCCTCATTTTTCCTTTTTCTAGTACAAATTTCTTCCATATTTTGTGCTCAATCCAACAGTATTACTAGTTCTCGAATCTCTAAAGCTTCGATCAGCATTCTAATTTCATCATTCAGTCCATCTTCAAAACGTATTCATAAGGCCTCTTCTGTAGGCACAATCTCGCAAGCATACTTGCTAAGTTGAACAAATTGCTTATACTCGACCACGGACTTGTTTCCTTGCTTCAGTTCAAGTAACTCTTTCTTCTTCCGCTCTAAATACCTCTTGTGCACATACTTCTTACGAAATTCAAATTTGAAGAACTCCCAATTAACCCTTGCTTTTGGTACCATTGATATTAGAGTGGACCACCAATGGCAAGCAATCTTCGGGAGGGCACAACATCTCATCGAGTATTTTTTGAGTATGTTCTAGCCAATACTTAGCATTGGTAGGATCATCATTATTATCCCCATTAAACTCCATCGCTCTACATTTTCTCACTTTATCGATTGAAACTCTATGTTCATCTTGGTGAGACGATCCTTGAGGTCGTAATGAAGGAGTAGGTTGGTTTGTTGCTTTTACCTTTAAGTACGCGTCATACATATCGTGCATCATTTAGAGGAATGCATCCGGTGCAACATTTCCATGCCTTTGAGCTCCCGCTTCATTCTGTGTACTTTCTTCATCCGTAATTGGAGTGTAACTTTCGATCTCATCAGAATATGCTTGATTGGATCCTGACGACATCTTTTATCTAAATAAAACATTTCAAATTGATCAAGAGTCCTCACACCATCATCGGTTATAAAGTGGCATGTATATCTATACTCACACTTGCTATGTTCAGTCATAGAATCGACTAAATCGTAGCTCTGATACTAATAAATGTGACACCCCTATCTCGACATTACAACAAAACTCGAGTAATTGAATAAAACATTATTACATAAATCCTTCTTAGATAGCAATAAATAACATTTCAACCTTTTGTTAGCATATAACTAATTATTAAGAGTTAAAAATAATTGAGCAAACATATGCTGGAAATACAATATCATCACACAAATTATTGTGAGAAAAGAGGGTTCTATCGATACATGAATTGGCAAGTATCGGTAGAACACATGATAATTAAATAGGTAAAAACATAACAGTGAACTATTAGAACTTTAAAAGTTCTACCGATACAAAAGGTCTAGATACCGATACCTAAATAAGCTTCTACTGATACCTCAAACCTCAATGAGCAAATTTACTTAGCCTGGATATTTTTACTGATACTAAAATTAGTTCTACCGGTACTAAAATTGATAGTGAGCAAAGTTAACAAAAACTAGCATTTTTTACCGATACTTAGATTAGTCTACCGATATTACTCATATAGTTCTACCAGTAGTTTAAGTCCCTACTACTGAAACCAAATAAGTCAATAGCTAAAGTTTCCAAACCCCTACACTTCTACCAATATTATAACTCAAAGTACTGAAACAACCTAGACTGCTTCTTGAAATTCAATTCATTCTTTTACACAAGACTTATATTTACTTATAACTCAATATAAGCTTTCTATCTAAACTTTAGATGCAGTTGTACCAATCCACATAGGATTATATATATTAACAAGTAATAACCATATACAGCAAAACATATAACCCAACAATGAACAATTACAAAATGAATTTATAATATACATAGTAACGAAACGAACTTACATGTGTAATGGCAACGAATAGTTATATGTTGTCGATTACTCAACCACCTTTCCCTTCCCTTGCTTATCTACTAGAGGGTCCGTTTCTTGATCTAATTAATTAAGATTTAAATAAAAATTTTTTATCTTAAATATGTAAGTTCATTCTATTACTCAAATAAATAACATAATTACATAATTCTTATATTATTTTCCTCCACCTAAAATATACTCAAAAATTCCCATTATTTCAACGAATTGGGTTTTAATTCTATAACTCAAATTCCAACTAAACAAGAGTAAAATAGATAAATAGGAGAATAAAATGTAAAATTTCTTTTCATTATCATAACATTACAATGTTCTAATTAACTAATAAAGTCTTTAGTTCTCATGCTTTGACAAACAAGTCCATAAGCTACCATTCACCCTCAAACTTGCCATGTAACCCTCTAATCAACATTTCACCTTCCATTTCACTCAATAACAGCAGCTAGAGTATAAATTCAAGCATGGCATCTTCACCAAATCTTGACATTTTTGAACAAAGATCACTAGATTACATGACCCAAACTCTAAGGACCATAAGTACACAAAAATTAACAAGAAAGAATCACAAAATCACTTAAATGCATGGAATTTTCTCCACAAAATGACCAATATTTTTCCCCTTCTAAATTTCGGTTCCCACATGCAAGAAAAGAAAATGAGGAAGATGATGGTCTTCCCTTTTTCTCTTATTTTGATTACTAAATTCTTTTATTTATTTACCAAATTAACCTTTTACTCATTAAAATCCCTATTTGTTTCTTTATTTCTTTTATTATTTTACCCACTTAAAATTCTATTTATATTAGTCAACTCATCCCACTAACTAATACATGTCAAATTACTCTTTACGTCCTCACTTTCTTGTCTTCTTTGAGAAATTACTAAATGTTATTTTAACACTTTCCAAATATGGCACTAAATTTTCTACTTTCTCGATTTAGTACCTTACACTAATCCATCATTTATCATATAAATCCATATACAAAATACCTTATATGATCTTATACCTATAAAATAATTAATAACTTCACTCAGTTAAGATACCTCGGCTTCAAAACTAATATTTTTGGCACCACTGAAAACATGCTATTACAACCATTCTTCTAATTTTACCGCATTTGTGGCTTGTCACCTCGAAACTCGAACATTATGACTAATGATGTTTCTGATTCTACTTCATATTCATCCCATAGGGCTAACTCTCCTATTAATGGTGCAAGGTCTTTCTCTTTTTCTAGTTCCCAAGAAATGGACATCTCTTTATCTATAAGAGAACTCATGATTCTGGAAAAGCTACTGCTGCCTCGCCTAAGAAGTCAGCAATGTAGAAATCAAGGAAAAGAGTTAGCGCGGACGAGAGCACCCAAGAATATGATAATAGTGGGTGTCTCCCTCTAGTAAGACATAAGTCTGGTAGAGTTCCTTCAACTTTAGTTGTCCTTACTCCTTCAGCTCTTATTTTCCCTAAAGTCTCATCAGTTCTTAGGGAGTCTACGACCACCTTCGAATGTACTCTCGTTCGGTGTGTATTTTTAGGCTTCCGCAAGTATAGGGCCGAGTTGTAATATAGTTACAACAAAGTAATGATTACTCCGAGGATCGTACCCAAGGGAGGCGAAGCAATAGTGATCTTAATCCCTACAAAGAAAAGAAGTAATTAGTAATCTTCATAGGGTTTATAGTACGAAAGGAAAATGAAGGTTTTGGGTTTTAAATTAAAAAACATAAAAATAAAAGAAACAAAGCAAAGGAAAGAGATGAGAAAGCTCGATAAACAGATTTATAGGGGATTAGCTCTCTTCAGTATGATTTCTTCAATTGTCATTTTTGAGATTTTTCTTCAATCAACTAGTTGCTACCTTAGCAAGATTTTCCGATCTTTCACCAACATAACGAGTCAACAAAGACTACTTATCTTCCGATGTCACAATCTAGATTGGTTTGGAGTAAATGTGTTCACGAATGGACAATACCAATTTTGGGTTAATTCATGACTTCCTATGGTTGTCGAGCCTAGGGTTGGTTTCACGTTCTTCCTTTCCCAAACAATTGATCAGTTGAAAATCCCTGTATGCAATAATTAAATAACCATACTTCCACTCCTTAATCCCCACAACAGGATTAGTTCCTCATGGTTTCTTTGGACATCATTGATTCAATAATCTAAATAAACATGAAATTTAAGATTGAAAATATGAATTGAAAGAACTCAGAACTGTATAACAATTTGTTGGGAAGAATCCACAATCGTTTATGCGAAATTACAAATCTTATTTCCCCACAAAACATAAATGAAATAACAAAAGAAATGAAAAATGACTAAACCTAAATTATAAAGGAAATACTAAACTAAGGAAAAAAATGTGTAAACCTAAGTGCTAAAGGGCCCTATTTATAGCCTTTGGACAGTCATTTTCCTTAACCCTATGTCAGCTACCATTCTTCGAGTTTAAGTTGTGTTGTAACAATTGAAACGCCCTTCACTTAGTGTTATTTTCGCGTTCAAGAGTCGATTTCATGACACATAGGAGCTATGTCATGACAAAGAAGATAGCCTACTCCTTTGGCGTGTTTCTCAAGTGTTATCGCGACACACTATGCTCGTGTCCTGACATAAAAGATAGTTCCAGAATTCTGTAGATCTGGTGCCTGTGTTGCGACATAGATCAGCCAGTGTCGTGACATAGTGATCTACTTCGTTATAGTTCATCTTTTAGAGGTCTCTTGCACACTCACAAAGTTCGTTAGCTAACCTTTAGGCTTCACTCGGCCCTAAAGTCAATAAAAAGTACATCTTTACACTTTTTACACGTTTTATTCAATAACTGAAAACTGAAACAAATCCTAAGCAAACCTAAGGAAAATGCTTATGTGAAAACTAGTTTAATCTGCTAGGTCGAATTACCACAGATCAAACTCCCCCACACTTAAGTCATTGCTTGTCCTCAAGCAAACAAAAATAAAAACAATAGAAAGAAAACATAGAAACTTGAGCATTAAGTTCGCAACATCTACCTTAAGTATTTTATATTCTTGAATAATTTCAACATGATGAGCTAGTAATATTACCATTTTGATTAGAAACATTTAAGTTTAATAAGTTACAAAAGATAAAATAAAAATATTTTATTAGTATCACTCCATCAATGACTAATATGAGTACTTTAATTATCCTAGTATAATATAAATAGTTATAATAGAACTATGTAATGCCATATTCATTCATGCATAGGATTGTTTAGGTCACATAGGGCTTTTACGACATGTATGAAGTTGAAAAAGAATAGTAAGCACAAAAGGTTACAAACACGAAAATAGTTTGGCAAATTGTATTATTCCCTATTCTTTCCCTTTTAGTATCCCATTCCCTATCATCACAAAATTAGAATAAGGTTTGCCTTTTGGCTCTATGTGTATCCAAATAATGTCTTATGTCATCCCTAAACATCTCAATATGCATAAATGTCAATTTAGTCACTCAATTCCAAAATTATCATCTATCATATATACTAGCATGCTTGTTTCCTCATATTATTCATGTCATTTTGTACAAATAATATCTCTTTTATCTATATTTAGTGTAACCTATAGAACTTATTAGATCTTGCTCAAAAATTTTGAAATTACTAATCATCATCCCAAATTTATTCAAAAGATACAATCAACCTATTGTACATGCTCATAACCAATCACTTGTATTTCTAAAAGTTCAAGTGTAAACTGAAAAATATATAGGTTTTTTCCTATGTAATTTATCACCTTTTTACTTAAATTCATTGTTAAAACCAAACAAATGATTAATAAATTGATGAAATATGTGAAAATATGAATTTAGGACATAGAAATTATTAAAATGTGATTTTATGTTTTATTATATAGTTTTCATGTATAAAATGGCTTATTTTATGGTTATTTTAACATAATATATTTTAAAGATATAAAGGGGGCCATGCATGATTCAATTAAATAATAAAACATGAAATTATATTTAATAATTTAATATAAAATATTTCATAAATAATTTGAGTTTATTTAATTGTTTAATAATTGGGTTAATTTTATTCTTTGGTCTCTTTAATTAAGTTATTTTGGACAGAACTGAATATTTTGCTGGATCATAAAACCGTCCAAATTGAAGAGGGACTTAGCCCAATTTTGGCTACACATGGCTGCCCAAATAAACCACTTTTGGTTTAATTTCAAAAGGTCATTGCAATTTAGAAGAAATTAGAGATTGACCCGAAGATTTGCTGTTGACCAAGTCTCAGTCCCTAGTTGATGTGGCATAAAGATTGCTTTAAATTGAAGCATAAGTCCACTCAAATTCCTTGAGTGATTGCCGGCCACCCATTTGAGAAGAATG
The DNA here is from genome assembly GCA_005610355.1 of Gossypioides kirkii. NCBI lineage: Eukaryota > Viridiplantae > Streptophyta > Magnoliopsida > Malvales > Malvaceae > Gossypioides > Gossypioides kirkii. Next base: position 11,837,266 of record CP032250.1, read on the forward strand.
AAGGATTTTAAACTCTCTTATTTTAGTAAACAAACCCTCACTCCTCACCTATAAATAAGACCTCATTTCCAACATTTCAAATCATCCCTTAACACTCAACATTCTCTCTTCTCTCTTAATTCTCTCATATTTTCTAGCATTTCCCGTTCCCCACGCCTAGCGTCATCTCTTCATAGATCTTTTAGCTAATTAAGCCTCTTAAAGAGCCCTTGATCGGCCGCCTCGGAGAGCCATCAGCAAAGGAGAGCGAAGCAAAGGAACGAAGGAGCCCTATTCGATCAGAGTCTTTGGTGACAGCCACTTTGATTTGGGTTTATTCTTTCTTTTCTTCAATTTAATCTTAAAATGTTTGCTATATCTTTGTTCTTGTTTACAATAATGTTAGCTTAATTTTATTTAAGCTAGGATAATTTCTTTGATTAAATAATATTTGTTTGATTCATGCTTATGATGTTTGTACCTCAATCAATCATGTTTTCAATTAATATCAAGTCTGTATTTCATTCATACGTGATTGAAATGCACTAGAATTACTGAGCGATCCTAACCAGACAACGACTAGTGGACACATAATTGAAATGTGCATGCTCAATTTAGATCCTAACCTGATTAAATTGCAGGTTGCATAACATCTCTAACCAAGCTCTGTTATCTGCATAGTTTTTAGATTTGTGTGATTAAGCTGTTTCAAACCTAACATGTCCCTTATTACCTCACACGAATGCTAAGAAACCCTTAGTAAATAAGGATCAGTAAAATGCGTATTTACTAAGTAAAGGATTCCGAAAGGATCTAATGTGGTTTCCAAACTCATGAAAGGTCGAGTTGCCATGGAAAGTTTTTCTGAATGTTATTAAGCATATTGATAGCATTACAAATGACATATATTTTCTCCCTAAATTGATGTTTTAATTGTCTCTTTTGTATCTTATTTTGCATGCAACATAAGCATTTCATACTTAGTTTTTATATTTTCTAACTCATTTTAGTTTGGTTTAAATTCTTGTTATTTTTACATCTTTTGTGTACTAATGTCACTACAAGTAGCCTATATATTGTGCCTTATAATTGTCAACACAGGAACTCATCTCAGAAGATCAATGCTGGAAGAAGAATGCACCCAAAATATCAGCTTGAAATTGTGACCAGAGATGTCACCGCATAAAAACCTGAGTTTTGGATAAGTAAACTCGAGCTGAAAATACAATTGGAAGCACCAGCGCAGGAAAATCACACGTTATCGTCGCAATTGACGATTTCAGATCGCGCCCAGCAATGTAGCAACAACCTGTAAATCTCTGAAGAATACATTAAGTCTGCGTGAATTCACACCCGTATTGTAACTAACTTTGACAGCTGTAAATTGGATCTAGATCTGAGAACGGAGGATGAAACCTGCAACTTTTGAAGGTTATAAATAGAGGAAAGAAGATGGAAGAAATCATCAAGAGGAAAGGAATTAAATTCTGTAATTACTTTATGTTTTTGAGATTTAAGCTAGAAGACGGTAAGCTGATTGAGCGAAGAAGCAACCACTTCTGATGAGAGGTGCTTAATGCAACGCAAGAGGAGTTGTTGAGGAATAGCCCTAGTAGTCTAAAGATAGTAAGCTTCGATTGTATTCGTTAACCCCTCTTTTATGCTAATGAATTCTAATGACATTTGAATGAATACGAGAGTATCTTTCATTGTTAGATCATTTTGATTCTTATTTAATGGTTTTCATCTATTTATTCTTGGATTTAATTGCATAAAACACGAGAGTGCATTTGCAGTCTACCGACATCAAGAGATACGGTGACAAGTTAGGTTAACAAGAAAGACGGCGAGAGTTGCTTGGGATTAGAAGAGATTCTAGTCACTTGTTCTTGAGTGCACAACGTTGCTCACACCGAGAGGTGGGGTGATTGTGGGTATTTGAGTCTTGATTAAACGGAGAACTGTTATTGGTAAGATTTCATTTGAGCCTTATTGCTATGATAATTCATCAATACAATACCTTGTAGGCGCATCTAGCGTTGCTACTTAGAGAAATCATTGATCCACTCCAATCCTTTACACTTGGTCATATTTTACTTTCTTGCATTTAAATACACAACACTTTGATTTACTTTCAGTTGCTTTGACAATTAACTTTGATTGCATAGACAATATTAAATATTTTTAGTGTGCAGATCTGACTTAATTGCACTAACATTTTTAATCACATTTCATCTAATTTTAGTAACAATTGCTTTACATCTAAACATCAAGAACCCATTCCCTGTGGGATCGATATTCGATAGAATCAATCTATTAACTATACTTACATCGACGTGTGTCCGCTTGCACAATTGCTGTGATGTTACAGATGTGACCAAGTTTTGGTGCCGTTGTCGGGGATTGGCGTTTGTTTGATGTTTACTATTTTAGTAGCAATTATTTCTTACTTAACTTTTTGTTTTTACTAATCTGTTTAACTTTCTTTTGTTGATTTTTTTTATTTCTTTAGAAGTTGCATGACCACAAGAAGAAATTCTAAGGATGTTACAAACTTTGACCCAGAACTTGAGAGAACACTTAAAAGGAGGAAGCAAGAACAAAAGAGGATGGTTGGTAACTACAATAATAATTTACCACCATTGCTGCCACAAGATGAAGTCCATCCAATACAGTCACAATGAATAAATAATTTACCACCACAGCCTCCACAAGAAGATCAAGTGCAAAATAGGACAATTCGAGATTTTGTTGTTCCTATCCTTGATGATTTACAACCAGGGGTTGTACGACCAGCTATACAAGCTGGAAATTTTGAGCTGAAACCGGTTATATTTCAAATGTTCAACTCAAATGGGCAATATGCGGGCCTACCTCATGAAGACGCAAGAGAACATTTAAAATCATTTTTGCTTATTTGTGCATCTTTTAGCCAACATGGTGTCCCTGATGATGCCTTAAAAATGCAATTATTTCCTTATTCATTGTAGGGAAGACCAAGCACATGGTTCTTAGGATTGCCGACTGGATCCATTACATCATGGAATGCATTAGCAATGCAATTTGTTTTACATTTCAATCCAACGATAATGAACGCAAGGTTGCGAAATGACATTATTGCTTACCATCAGTTGGATGATGAAAACTTACATACAACATGGGAGCATTATAAGACTCTACTTAGATGTTACCTAATGCATGGTATTCAACAAGAGACCCAGATAGAGATCTTCTATAATGGATTGAATGCTCAGACAAGAAATCTTGTCGACACATCTACTAACGGTCCTTTATTGGATTGCACCTACATGGAAGCTATAAGAATTCTAGAGAGAATTGCACAGGACGATTACTAGTATCCAATCTCTCGTTCTACTAGGGTAAAAATTAAACCTTGTATTCTTGAATTAGATGCTATTTCTGCTTTGACTATGTAGGTATCCTCTTTGGCCAATATTATAAAGAATATGAAGGGAACAAGTGATGTTGCCCCTAATCAAGTAACCCAACAAATGGATGTGCCGACATTTTCATGCGAAATTTACAGTGACAACCATAATTACGAGAATTGCCCATAACATGCTGAAAATGCATTCTATGTCAACAACATTCGAGGAAATTCGTACAGTAACTCATACAACAACAAAGCTCAATAACCTTGGGGGAATCAAAATGCTTCCACATTCAAATATGGAAATTCCTCAAATCAAGGGAGTTATAGACAAGGGTGTTACCACAACAATCAACAGCAAAATTTTAATCAGAATCGTAGGTACATTCGCATCCTGATCAATTACAGGCACATAGCCAAATGCAACCACAAACACGATTGCAACCACAACAGAATATAATACCACATATGCAAGGATAGCACCAGCAACAACAGCAACAGTTTTCTCAACCAAGGTCAGACTCTATGGTTGCTCTTGAGGCACTGATGTGAGAGCATATTACATGGATTGAAGCAATTGTGCAAGGTAATTCTTCCTCTATCCGAGCGTTGAAAGCCCAATTAGGACAATTGGCTTCTAATCTAAGTACAAGGTCACCAGGTACTCTACCTAGTGATACTGAAAGCCAAACGTAAAGAGGGAAGGAGTATTGTAAGTCTATTACATTGCGAAGTGAAAAGTAAATGGCGGAACCAAGTAGACATTCAGACCAAGAACATGTCGATGCAATCAAACCAATGCAATAAGGAGAAGTTGCAGCTAAAGGAAAAGAAGCAAAAATAAATGGGGAAGAGCCAACTGTAGTGACATCTATGCCTACTATTCGCCTAGCAAAAATGTCGACGCAACTGCCTGTGTCGATGCAACCGGTTATTCCACAACAACCCACTACTACAATACCTTTGCCATTTCGCAAAGATTTAAAGAGAAAGACCATGATAAGGACTATCAAAAGTTTGTTTCGACTTTGAAATAATTATATATTAACATACCTCTTATTGATGCTCTTGCGTAGATCCCTAGTTATGGGAAATTTATGAAAGAGCTGTTATCAAAGAAGAAGAAATTTTCCGAAATTGAGACGATTGGTGCTCGCAGAGGGGTGCAGCGCAATGCTTACTAACAAGTTGCCACCAAAAATGAAAGACCTTGGCAACTTCCCAATCCCATGCTCCATTGGAAATCATTATCTAGGTAAAGCTTTATGTGATTTGGGAGCTAGTATTAATTCATGCCTTTGTCTACATTCAGGAAATTAGGAATAGGATCAATGAAGCCCACTGTGGTGACATTACAACTTGCGGATAGATCCTTAGCACAACCTAAAGCTCAGATAAAAGATGTCCTTGTGCAAGTAGATAAGCTGGTGTTCCCTGTCGATTTCATAATTCTTGATTACGAGGCAGACAAAGAAGTGCCCATCATCTTGGGAACCATTTTTGGCAACAGGATGCACTCTTATCGACATGTTCAAGGGAGAACTTATCATGCGTCATAACGATGAACATGTTACCTTCAGTGTGTTCGAGGCATCTTCATCGAAAAGTAAAGAGCAGTGTCACCATATTGATGTGCTGGATGAAATAACTATGAAAGAGTTCAATGAACGAAGTTCAGCAGTCTTAGATGAAGATGCAGCGACATTCATTGATGAAACCCTACCTGGATGTGACCACAAACCTGAGGTTAATAATTGTGAGCTGAGACAGAATTGGCAATTGGAGTCTTTGGGTTTGTCGAAGAGGATGATCATTGTGTTTAAACCATCGATTAAACAAGCTCCTACCTTGGAGTTGAAGTCATTACCGACGTACTTGAAATATGTCTTTTTGGGTGACAACGATACATTACTTGTTATTGTCAACACATCTCTCGATATAACGCAGGAAGATAAGCTCATCGCCATTTTGAAAGATCATAAAAGAGCCATAGCCTAGTGTCACGGGCTTAGAGTTTTTTCACACAATCCGTGCGGCCTTAGGTCGATTCTTGTCACAAAAATGCCTAAGTCAGCCTACTTCCCAACACTTGAGGATTCAAGAGAATTTCTTTAAGGCACCAACACAATAGCAACGAAGAACAAGCTAAGAATAAGCCACAGAAAAACAAGAACACAAGAGAGAAGAGTTTTGAGTGAATTCTCTCAAATTTGTATTTCTCAATGAATGAATACAATAAGGGGGAGAGGCCTCTATTTATAGTTGATGCTCCCCAAAATCAACAGTAAAGATTAAATACATCAACGGCTAAGATTAAAAGCTGTCTACAAATTTAATCTCTAAGATTACAAAATCATATCTTCTAAAGATTACATATCAAATACATATCAAATATGACATTGTCAATCTTTGAAGATCACCTTCCATGTTTGCCAAACTTTGTAGATAAGCCTTCACTCATTTCAAGTAACGGGCCAGTTTGATTGGGCCAAATGCTTCCTTTTGAACTTGACGGGTCACTCAAATGAGTCATGGTTGTAGGCTCAAATACACAACCCATAACAGTCTCCCCCACCTGTTCTAGCGACGCCCTCGTCGCATCCTACTCATGGAACTGGTCGATCTTGCTTTGGAATTGCCATAATGCTTCGGCAGGTTCCTAACTTGCTTCACTGTCAGGAAGTCCCTTCCATCGTACTAAATACTCATGCCTCGACGATGATACTTTTGTCTTACCACACGGTCTACCTCGATGCTTTTAACTTCACGATCGTAGGAGACCTTTACCCCCATTGGTGCTTGTTCAAACTTGTCTCGATTTGGATCATCTTGATCTACATGGAATAGTTTGAGCATACTTACATGTAACATGCGATGGACTTTGTGCTTCGACGGTAACTCAAGCTTATAGGCTACCTTCCCTACTTTTTTCAAAACTCGAAAGGGTCCTTCATATCATTGCACAAGCCCCTTGTATCTCAAAATCAAGTGTAACTTTGCAAGGATAGAGTCACCAACCTAAAATTGAACATCCCTCCGACTTTGGTCCGTCCACTTCTTGTTCCGCTTGCTTGCCTTTGTAGACAAGCTTTGGCTAAATCGTTCTTCTCTTGCCAATCCTTCATGAACCGATAAGCTATTGGATTTGGTCCAGTATAACGAGTCACAACAGCGTTGGGTGTGAGTGGCTGTTGACCCGTCACTATCTCAAATGGAATTTGATTCGTGGTCCTACTCGGTTGCAAGTTATATGAAAATTGAGTCACGTCCAACAACTTCGGCCAGTCCCTCTGTGTAGCACTCACATAGTGCTGAAGATAAGTATCCAAATGCATTCACTCGTTTGTGGATGCATACTAGTGGAAAAATTCATGTCTAAACCCATTGACTTGAACAACTCTATCCAGAACCAACCCGTGAACCGCCTGTCTCGATCACTGATTATCGACAGTGGCACTCCCCAATATTTTACCACATGTTTCAGGAATAAACGAGCTGCCTCCTCAGCTAGGCACTTCTTGGTTGCTGGAATGAATGTTCCATATTTGGAAAACTTGTCCACCACAACAAGAATGCTTCCAAATTCATCAGACTTAGGCAAACCTACTATAAAATCCATGGATACACTCTCTCATGGTCATTCCAGAATAGGCAATGGTTGTAACAAACTTGCTGGAGCGTTCAACTTTACCTTGTCTTATTAGCACACTAGACAAGTTCTCACATAAGTCTCCACATCATCCTTCATGTGAGGCTAATAGTAACGATCCTCCAAAAGGGCCAACGTGCGGTGCATCCCTAGATGGCCAGCCCATCTCGAGTCATGACACTCCTTCATGACTTCTTTGCGCAGCTTTCCATACTGAGGCACATAGAGACGATGCCCATGAGTATAAAGTAGCTCTTCCTCAAGCCATAACTCCTTGTTTTCCCCTCCTTGGCAAGCTCAGTCAAGTTTTCGGCTGTGGGATCATGGATCAATCCCTCTTTAATACGCTCCAATAGAGAACCATCAGGTTGGCTGATTGCCACAAATTCCATCCTTCAACTAAGGGCATCAGCAATAGTATTGGCACTCCCCAACTTATATTCCATCTTGAAATCAAATTCTACCAAGAAGACTTGCCAAAGAGCCTGTTTTGGAGACAACTTTTTCTGGGTCAAAAAATAATTATTGGCAACATTATCAATATAGACCACAAACCTGAAACCTAGTAAATAATGCCTCCATGTGCGCAAGCAATGCACCACAACGGTCATCTCTTTTTCTTGGATCGTATACCTCCGCTCCATTTCATTGAGCTTCCTACTCTCAAAAGTAATTGGATGCCTATCTTGCATCAATACTCCCCCAATGGCATAGTTTGATGCATCCGTACGTACCTCATATGGCTTGGAATAGTTCGGCAAGCTAAGAACAGGCTCCCTCGTAATTGATTCCTTCACTTGATTAAAGGCTGCCTCACATTTGGGATCCCAATCCCACACCTTACCCTTCTTCAATAAGTTCGTCAAGGGTGCAGTGATCTTTGAATAACCGTCAATAAAGTGTTGGTAATAATTCGCCAACCCAAGGAAAGATCGCAACTCCGTTACCTTGGTTGGTGCTTCCCAATCTACAATAGCCTGTATCTTCTTTTCATCCATCCGGATCCTGCCACCTCCCACAATGTGACCTAAAAAGGGCACCTCTCATTGGGCAAATGAGAAATTTTTCTCTTTGACATACAGCTCATTCTCCCGTAAGATTTGGAACACCTCCCTCAAATGTTCCACGTGCTCCTCAAGTGACTTACTGTACACCACAATATCGTCAAGGTAAACAACCACGAAATGATCTAAGAAGGGTTGAAGTACCTTATTCATTAGGGTGCAAAATGTAGCCGAAGCATTCGTGAGTCCGAAGGGCATTACAAGGAACTTGTACGAGCCATACCGCGTCACACAAGCTGTCTTTGGCTTATCCCCCTCGGTTGCTCGGACTTGATGGTACCCTGATCTCAAATCTAACTTGGTAAACCATCTTGCACTACCAAGCTGATCAAACAAGTCCACAATAAGGGGAATAGGGTATCTATTCTTCACTATGATCTTATTCAAAGCCCGATAGTCAATACACAATCTTAGTGACCCATCATGCTTCTTTTAAAATAGCATCGACGCTCCAAATGGGGCTTTAGAAGGCTTAATAAACCCAGCATCTAAAACTCATTTAACTACTTTCACAACTCTTCCAACTCTAGTAGAGACATCCGATATGGGGCCCTTGCTGACGGCACCGAATTGGGTACTAACTTAATCTTGTGGTCCACCTCCCTCTTAGGTGGCAAATTTTTAGGCAACTCTGTTGGCATTACATCTCGAAAAGAATCAAGCAACTGGCCCACTTCCCTTGGAATCTTATTAATGGACTTAACGGATTCCTCAACCTTCAAGGTAGCCAAATAGGAGACTTCATCTCTTCTTACTCCTTTGGCAAATTGGATCACCGATAATGCTTTGCCCTCCAAGCTTCCCTTCCTTTTAATTCTCACCATACAATGATGGTTTGAATCTGAGATCATCATATAGTTGCCAGAAAGAAAGATAGAAGCATTAACCCGGTCAAGGAAACTTATACCAACAACAAAGTCATAGTCATCAAGTGGTATTACCTTGATGTTAACTTTACCGATCCACCCTCAGTTGACTTGTCCGCCTACTTCCTTGCTTCAGTGGCAGAAAGAACGGCCTTTTTCGGACAGTCCTTGATAAAGTGTGGAGCATCACAATGAAAGCAACTCAAAGGTTTTCCCTTACCAAACGGCTTCTTTCCATGGCCATTCTTGACGAACTTATCTTTGTCTCCCCTACCATTGCCCTTTGGTTTGAACTTGGGCTTGGAAGGCTCAAACTTATCTTTCTTAACAATAAGCTTGATAAATGATTCTGCAAAGGTCATGGCCTTGGTAAGCTCTTGGACTCCTCGGTGTTGTAACTCTTGCTTCGCCCATGGTTTCAAACCATCCATAAAGGAAAAGAAGGCTTCCTTTTCACCCATGTCTGAGATCTAGAGCATTAATTCATTAAACTCTCGTACATACTCCCTCACAGTGCCTTGTTACGTAAGTTGATATAACTTTGCCCGAGCTTCATCCTCGACATATTCCGGGTAAAACTGTGCCTTAAACTCACTTTGGAACTCCTCCCAAGTCTCAATTTCGGTCTCACCACGTTTCACATCAGTGGACCTACGATGCCACCACAATAAAGCAACATCAGCAAAATACATAGCAGTAGTATTTACCTTTGTGTCATCATTTGTGATGCCCTTGGCACGAAAGTATTGCTCCATTCCCCAAAGGAAATTATCAACATCTCTCGCGGACCTTGATCCCTTAAACTCTTTAGGCTTGGGAACATCCACACTGGGCTTGGGTGCAGCAGCAACTAATCCCTCATTGCCCAAGGCAGCCTTGTAGATTGAGAGTTCACCCTTGAGCTTCGCAATCTCCACCTTCATGGCCACGACCATAACCTCAATGGTCTCATCTCTACTTGTCAGCTTCCTCTCAAGGGACCCAACAAAATCCCACACATACTCTCTGAGCTGCTCCTTCATGGACTGTAACTCAGTGGGGATTCCATTCTCAATCCCATCAAGTCTCTCCTTGACGATTTTAAACAACATTTTCGCACAAGGTTCTTGAAGCCATTGAAAGGGTTAAACTTTCCATGAATTTGTTTCCTTCTTTTGTGAGGACACAATTACCTTGACATCCAAGGAATGAGGTAATAGCTTGTAGATGTAGATCTTCCTTGTTATCTGAAGTGTATGAAAAATCTCGATGTTATTGATTTCTCTGGGAATATGCTTTAGGATAGAGATGTTGTACGTTATGGTCATTTCCATTCAAAACCTAATCATTGATCCATAGATTCTTCAATTGTCGACATTTCTTCTGTGCATATGTCCATAACAGTGATTAATTGATGATTTATGCTTTGTAAATGGAGACCATCACTTTTATCTAAAGAAATCAATTCTTCACTGGATCGAGTTTCATTTTCGATTCTTAAAATATGTTCAATTTCCTTTTCCACTGATGACCCTTTTGTATGCTCAATGGTCTGGTCAATAGGTTCCTCAAAAGTTTCCTTGTCTTGATCAACACATGGCTTCTCCTTTTGTTCGTTATTTTTTCATTCGGGTTCTTCATGTAGTCTTTCAAAAGATTTGATACTATGTTGTTTGGGGCTTGGGCTCTCTCCTCAAAGTTGACTTAACTCGAGCATCAATAACCTCTGGATTTCCTGTATTTCCAAATCTTCATAGTATCCATCTTCTTAGATGTTATCATTGTAATTGTATTCCTCATCTGGAGAAATGTAATAGTTATCATCATGGCATAAAATAAATATCGAAAGAAGGTTGGATGAGAGTTGTTAATCTGAAAAACAAAGAACTGTTAGTATTGTTAATTTGTTGCTATATCCTAAAAATTTCCTAATTATTTTGAATAATAGTGTAAAAATAAGATTCACTAAAAGCGTTGCCTCACCGGTAACAGCGCCAACAACTTGACCACCTTTGAACATACTCTTATTCGGTGTATGTTTTAGGGTTTCCATAAGTATATGGGTCATGTTGTAATATATTTTTGTTTATAATGAAACACGTGGTAAGTATTCCGAGGATCGTACCTAAGGGAGGTGAAGTGATAGTAATTAGAATCACTGTAAAGAAAAGAATTAATTAGTACTTTCTTTAGGGTATGCCCAAAGACCAATCATGAGATGATTGTTATCACATACTCATTTTACCTTGTTTATTAATAAAAAGCATTGCCATTGTGATTTCAGTTTCTTTTTCTGTGTATTTAAATAAACTGATTTATAATAATGTTCTGCGGATAATATGATTATTCTTAAGAGGTTCTTAGTCAAGTATTATTGTGGGCTTGGACAATAATAATGCATTGACACTAATATGTAGTTGATTGATGACAATGTGTTGTCATTGACATAGGGCTGTCCAAATCAATACATGAGTATGTGTTAGAGAACGACATATTGGACTGACCCGCTATGAGTATGTTTCTTGGATTATTATGTAATAGTCACGGCATTACTCATAATGATAATGATGTATACAATCCTTAGACTTGAGATAATCATTGTCCGAACATAGTGAATCATAAATTTTGATACAGTCAAATGTCTACTATAACAAGTTTGTCTATAAAGACTGATGTTGGGTATGCCACAATCTATGTATTGGGATATGATTGATCAAGATAGGATTTGTCCATCCTACATAATGGGAGCAATATCTTAGGCCACTTGATGAAGTGAGACTACATGCTCAAATAAGTTAATATGAGATATTATACTTATTTGTTTATTTTAGTCTACTTCGGATATCAAGAAACATGAGATTGGATTATGAAAGTGTGACTACTCCATGACTTGTGTCCAATCTAGATATAAATGGCAAAAGGATATAATACATGCAAATTTATCACATAAAGGTTACGTCAAACCACGACTTCTTGTAACTTGGGTAGCAATGATGCATTGCTAGATGTCAATCATTATTTGTAATATTAGAATCGTTCTAATATTGCTACTAACATTACAAGAACCTACAGGATCACACCCTATGGTTGAAACGAATGAAATCCAAACACAATTGGTGTTATGTTTAGCTATCACATGATTTAAATTAATTATTGAATTAATTTAATTTGACAGTTAAATATTAAACACATTATGTGTACAAACTTGTTGTATAATAGAGGACATAGTTAATATTAATATATGAATTTGATTCATATAAAAATTTAATATTTACTGAATATAATTTAATGTAATTATAATTATTAATTATAATAATTTCGTTAAATATTAAAACATGAATATTAATATCCTTTTTGGAAAGGATATAACGTTTTAATAACTTTCCATATGTTTCTCTAAAGGAATAATTCCATTTTAATATGAGATATTTAATAAAAAGAAACTTAATATAAAAAATATGGAAGTTAATATCCTTTTGGAAAGGATATAATGTTTTAATAAACCTTCCATATATTTCTCTAAAGGAATATTTCCATTTTAATTTGAGATATTATATAAAAGGAAATTGAATATTAAAAACATGAAAGTTAATATACTTTTGGAAATGATATAATGTTTTAATAAACCTTCTATATATTTCTCTAAAAGAATATTTTCATTTTAATATGAGATATTAAATAAAAGGAAAGATAGCATAATTGTGTTGTTGATTTTTTAATCAAAAGAAAAAAAAAAGAAAAAGAGGGTCTAGTAGCTGTCAAAATATTCTCTAAAAAGTTTAGAGAGTAATTTTTCTGTTCGTTCTTGATCGGGTGGACTACGTATAGGCCGGGACGATTTTTGTTGCGGCTTGAGCTTGGCAACATGCAGAGGAGGATTTCATAGCACCATTTCTATGGGTTTTTCAGATTTCGAAAGGTATAATTCCGAACCCTTCCTTCCCGATTCATTCCTTGTACAAGGATCCAGGGTTAGGGATCGCCAGAATAATACATGAAGAACATAAAATAAAGGAAATAAAGCAAAGGAAAAAAATAGGAAGATTCGATAAACAGATTTGGGGAGATTAGTTCGCTTTTGTATGGGTTTTTTAATTATCGATTTTAGGGATTTTGCTTCAATCAATTAGCCGCTACCCTCGCAGGGTTTTCCGATCTTCCACAAACATAACGAGTCAATAGAGACTACTTATCACTAGATGTTATAGTCTAAATTGGTTAGGGTAAAGGTGATCACGAATGGGCAATACCAATTTTGGGTTAATTTCCACCTAGATGACTTTTCTATGGTTGTCAAGCCTAGTGTTTGTTTCACGTTCTTCCTTTTCCAAATAGTTGATCCAATTAAAAATCCCTATATATAATAATTAAATAACCATACTTCCACTCCCTAATCCCCCACAATGAGATTAGCTCCTCAAGGTTTCTTTAAACATCATAAAATCAATAATATAAATCAACATGAAATTTAAGATTGAATAAATGAAGTGAAAGAAACTGATATTTGTATAGCAATTTGTTAGGAATAAATCCACAATCGTTTATGTTAAGTTACAAATCTCATTTCCACTAAAAAGAAAAATAAAATAATAAACAAAATTAAAACTAAAACTAAGGATGTGTAAACCTAAGTGCCAAAGGCTCTATTTATAGCCTTGGACAGCCATTTTTCTCAACCCTAGGTCAGCTGTCGTTCCTCGTGTTTAAGTGGAAATTTAAAGATCGAAACGCCCTTCACTCGGTGTAAAATTCACGTTTAGGAGTCTATGTTACGGCACATAGGAGCCGTGTCGCAGAAAAAGAAGTCAGTCCACTCCTTTGGGTAGTTTGTTTAGGCATTTGTCTCTGCCTCCGCGACATCAATCTTTGGTGTCACCATCGTTGACCTCCAAACCACCACCCTATCCTTTTTTTCTTTTTCATCCCCCTAATAAAGGAGCCATCACGGTTAGGATGCAATTGTCTTTTTCTGCTAGTCAAAGCCATTAACTCTGAAAAACAAGATCAAAATGGGATTGAAGATAAATTTCGGTCAAACTATCAGTGCCTACAACCAAATTGGTGAGGAGAAAATCCTCCAAAGAAATATTCAAGTGATTCAAGAACCAAAATGACTTGGATTTCTCGAGATCTTCATGGGAAATGATGATAGAAACAAAAAAAAGGTCATTGATTAAGCTAAACAACACTAACTTCACTGTCAACATTATCAAGTTGCATAAAAAAATCAAAAACAAAACAACGGGAACATCCAAACAAACCAAGCAATCGGTTGAACCCATGATTTTTGGGAACAAAGGAAGCGGTTCCTCCAAAGGGACAACCAAATGCTGACAAGTGAAATTCTGGGTTAGGTCAGATTAGCAATATCCCGAAGTCGAAAGCGGATTGAGTATTGTAGCAAAAGAGGATGAGAGATGGATCACAAGAAGAGCTGCGGAGATTGTCGGCAACTAAAGTGGGGGTCGAGGTGAGGTAATCCCAGTCATTGGAAAGGGATTTGAATCGGGTCATGGACTGAAGGGGTAATCTAGAAAGGATATTGAAAATGGCATTTTGGGTTAATGACAATGAGGAAGCCATGATCCTCTACTTTCTTCCTGAGCAAAAATAATTCATTCAAGGGTTTTATTTGTTCTTTTTTTGGGTGTTTTTTTTTAAAGTTAGTAGGACTGATTTGTTATTCTTTGAAAGTTGATTGACTGAATTAAAAGTTGAGTTATTGTTTTGTCATTGAAATCAAATTTGAGTGACTGTTAACTACCATGTCACTTTTCCGTTATGTCTATAACGAAAAATGTTTAAAATGACTGTTTTGTTATTTTTCGAAAGTTGAGTGACTGAATTGAAACTAGAGTGACTGTTTTGTTAGCTATCTCAAAGTTGAGTGACTATTGGTATAATTTACCTTTAAAATTAACCCAACATGCCCGGTTGATAGGTTGGGGGGTAATAGGTCAAGGACTAGGCTATACGCATGAAATTTCGTTAGATGGGTGTGTAAAAGTTGGAGGCGTATTTGTCACCGTGTTACTTGTGTGAGTGCCCAATACTAGTATGTTGAATTTTTGTTAATGATTTTCATTTATGTATCTCTAAACAAATATTTGACACGGATCAAAATAGATGCTATTAATGATATAAGCTTGATCAAGTTTCTCTTAGTTTTAGTTTATCATTTTTTTATTAAATTTGAATTTAATTTGTTTTTTAAAATAAATTTATCATTTTTTATTTGAATATCTATTTATCTTAATCAATTTCTACTTGTATAAATAGAATAATCAATGAATAATGTGTCTTTCTTCCCATCCTTTCCAAAACCTTCCAAAACCTTATATAATATACAGAGTTAAATATCTCTAAATAAAGAGTCGAAACTTAATTACAAATTACTTGTCAAATTGATCCTTATGTTAGCTTAAAACAATCATTTACGGATTGCATTTGAACCGAAATGAAAAATAGAAAGTAAAATAGATTGTATGTATCACTATCCGCAATGAATGTGTTTTTTCTAAGGACAAGAGATTACATAGAGATTAAATTAATTTATTTGAATTATTATTTAATTATTTGTAATTAAATAAGTAAAGTTCGAAGTGAAAATTAAATTAATTAATCATCGTAATTTTAAGGAAAGAGACAATTAAATTTATTTACTCATAGGTTCTAGTGCAGTAAAGTTCTCCTACCTTTAACAAAATTAGAATTTGGTTGAGAAAATAATTTAATTAAGTGAATTAATTAAATTTATTTTAATTAATTATATAAATAATATTTTTACAATGAAAACTTGATATTGGGTTGGATATATTAAATGAGTTTATTTAAATTTTATATAGACTTGATCATGGGTCAAGCTGATGCAAAATTTTAGGCTCGGCCTGACCTGCTCGTATTAATTTGTTTAGATTATTTTTTATATAAAGATAAATTTAAAAAACATAATACATTAAAAACATTAAAATAAATGTTTATCAACAAATTGAAAATACATTTAAAAAAATTTTTATGCTTGAATAACACTGACACAGTTACATTTAACAAGTAAATTCCTTTAAAATAGTAGCAAAATTAACAATAAAACAAAAAATTCAATATCTAAAAATAAGAATAAAATAATAGTAACATAATAATGAAATGGTAGCAAAACAATAATATAACAGTAGTAAACAACAACAGAAAGGAAATAATCAAATTCGGGTTAGACCAAAAAATCTTGCTCAAGATTAGACCCGTTTAGAAAATAGGTCTTACTTATTGTCCAAGACTATTTTTTTTTAATCTATAGTTTTGTTTAAACCCTTCTACTTTTTAAACGGATCTTCAAATTTAAACAGGTGATCCAACTCATGATCAAGTCTAAATTCATATAATACATATAATTATACTTAATATATAAATGAATCCAATAAACTGAGAGGTGTTGAGCAACAGTCAAGAGTTCCAAAAGGTGCTGGAGCCACGCTCACCGCATAGTCTCACCAAGTAGTATATTGTTTTATTATCCGTGTTTCGATGCTGCCAATATTGGTATGTTCAATAACATTTATGTTCTAACACAAAAATATGTTCAATAATAGTAAATATTCCAACTCTTACATTAATTGCCAATTATAGAAACATGAAATGCTTTAATAAATTAAAACCAACCAGGATCACATCTAACTTGCTCTGCTCGTAAAATAGCTTGTCATTTTATGAACTTAATTTTTACCTTATGCATTTTACAAGCTATATGTTTGGTTGTGATGTGCAAATTCTGTGGAACTTCCATGAAAATTCAGCACAGGAGTGGTCTGATTTGATTTATCGAAATTCCTTTATATGTAGCTTCGAGGAAAGAAAGAAGGTTGGATGGTATTTTAAAGTGCTGTAAGATTTATTAGTCATTTTGAAATTTGTGTCAAAAGCAACCTTTTCTTTTTCTCAACCAAACAAAATATATTATTAATAAGTTTAATGTATCGTCTTTATCACCTCAAAAAAAAAAAAAAAAACAGATTTAAAGGGGGTGAATTTCCATGCTTTGGTGCATAGTCAACTTTTACTTTTCCTTATGCATTTTAGAACAATATGTATGACTGTAATATGCAGATTTCTTGGAAAAAAAAAAGATTGTTGACAACTTTGTAACATAGTTGATAAAATTAAATGTCGATAATGAAGAAATACCGCAAAGAAAACAGGATAAAAAACACACAGATTTTATGTGAAAACTCTTTCGGGAAAAAATCACGGGCAAAGGTAAAGAAGATTCACTAATGTCGAAAATCGAATGATTACAAGAGGAGATGACTATGCCTATTTATAGGTTGAAAAACCTTATTCCAATCAACAACTAATAGAAGTAACATAGTAAGGTTGAAACACTTTATTCTAATTAAAATAAAATAGATGACCTATTCTAATTAAAATAAAATAAAAGAAGTCTAGTTTATTTGGACTTTACTTTTATTTTATTTTACCACTGAATTTTATTTTAACAAGAATTTTAGTCACCCAATTTTAACAATCTCCACTTTAACAAGAATTTTAGTCACCCAATTCTAACAATCTCCACCTTGACAAGAATTCTCTATGAACAAAAACTCTCAACGAACAAGTTCTCCACCTCTTCCACAAAACCCCTTGAGGGGTATTCTTCAACAATGAACACCAACCAAGTCCAAGCAATACTCAAACTTGGTTATGGGAAGTGACTCAGTCATCATATCTGTAGGATTTTCATGAGTACTAACTTTGCTCACAACAATATCCCCTTCAGCAATAATATCACGCATAAAATGATACCGGACATCGATGTGCTTTGTTCTTTCATGAAACATTTGATCTTTTGTAAGAAAAATGACACTTTGACTATTACAAAATATTGTACCAATATCTTCAGCCACTTTTAAAGCATAAGCCACTAGATCAGCCTCGGCATACCTCTTCGGAGGTTTAATTTCTTTTCTAGATCTATTCTTGGCAATAGAATATTGTGGTGAAGAAGTGGCTCTATTATGAACTTCTGTACTAACTTGAGAAGTTGACTCTATTGTAGATACTAGATCAATCTGAAACTTCATCTACTTTTGTTGTTCTTTACTGGAAGAGTCTAGCAGTTTCATCAAAAACAACATCTCTGCTAATCACAACTTTTCTATTTTCAAGACACCATAACTTATACCCTTTTACACCAGCCTTAAAACCAAGAAAAACACATTTAATGGATCTTGGTTCCAATTTTCCATTATCAACATGAGCATATGCAGGACACCCAAAAATCTTTATATCAGAATAATCAGCAGGCTTACCAGACCATATCTCTTGTGGAGTCTTTTTTTCAATGGCAACAGATGGAGATCGGTTGATAAAAAAACATGCAGTAGAGGCTGCTTCAGCCCAAAACAACTTCGGTAAATTAGCATTCGACAACATACATCGAATCTTCTCCATGATCGTTCTGTTCATTCATTCTACAACGCCGTTTTGCTGTGGAGTATGATGAACTGTCAAATTTCTCATGATTCCTTCTGATTTGCACAATTCATTAAACTCATCAAAACAAAACTCCAAGCCATTATCTGTACGGAGGTGTTTTATCTGTTGTCCTGTCTGTTTTTCAACCATAATTTTCCAAGACTTGAATGCGAAAAACACATCCCTTTTCTGCTTCAGAAAGAATGCTCAAGCTTTTCTGGAAAAATCATCAATAAGAGTTAGCATATAATTAGCTCCACCTCTTGAAGGCACTCTAGATGGTCCCCAAAGATCAGAATGAATATAATCTAATATTCCCTTCGTGTTATGGATTCCTCTGGTAAATCGAACTCTCTTTTGCTTCCCAAAAATGCAATGCTCACAGAACTTCAGTTTGCTAATGCCTTGCCCATCAAGAAGTCCTCTTTTACTCAATTCTGCCATGCCATTTTCACTCATATGCCCTAGACGCATATGCCAAAGTCTAGTAATATCATCATCTGACAAGGAAGAGAAAGCAACTACAGCATCACCAATAATAGTTGAACCTTGCAAAACATATAATTTGGCCGTCTTTCTTTGCCCTTTCATCACAACGAGGGAACCCTTGCTAATCTTTAGAACCCCACTTTTAGCTGTGTACCTGTGTCCTTTTGAATCAAGAGTACTCAACAAAATCAAATTCCTTTTCAATTCTGGTACATGTCGTACGCCACTAAGAGTTCTAACGACCCCATCAAACATCTTTATTTTGATTGTGCCAACACCTGCAATTTTATATAAAGCATTATTTTCCATCAAAACAACACCTTCAAACACAACTTCATATGTTGTAAACCAATCCCGATTGCAACCAGAATCGAGGATCCACTCCTCGCTCACTTTAGAATTGTCGACAGAAGCAACTAGGAGTTAACCATCACTACAATCTTCTACTACATTAGCTTCACCGGATTGTTCTGGTTGTTTTCCCTTTTGATTCTCCAAATCCATCTGCACAAGAATTGCTTGCATCTTTACCTGCCACAACGCGAATCTTGTGTTGCGATCTAACAGCGGAATATCATACTTCAATGTCTCCATTATCGTGATCGAGACTAGTAACCCAAAAAACTCTGATACCAATTTGATAAAATTAAATGTCGACAATGAATAAATACCGCAAAGAAAACAGGAAAAAACACACAGATTTTACGTGGAAACCCTTTCGGGAAAAAACCACAGGTAGAGGAGAAGAAGATTCACTAAGGTCGAAAATCGAATAATTACAAGAGGAGATGACTATGTCTATTTATAGGTTAAAAAACCTTATTCCAATCAACAACTAATAGAAGTAACATAGTAAGGTTGAAACACCTTATTCTAATTAAAATAAAATAGATGACCTATTCTAATTAAAATAAAATAAAAGAAGTCTAGTTTATTTGGACTTTACTTTTATTTTATTTTACCACTGAATTTTATTTTAACAAGAATTCTAGTCATCCAATTCTAACAATATCCACCATAACAAGAATTCTAGTCACCCAATTCTAACAATAGTACTATTTGTTTTTTTGCAATAAATGAATCAATACTTTAGGGTGTGGGAATCAGATAGTATAATTAATCAGTTCTTTCACAGACTAGGCAAGGAAAAGAGTTCCATTGAATTAGATACTACTCTAAAAGGAAAGAAAACAAAAAAAGAATGGGTATCAGCTAGCATTATTGACAATATGCAAATTCTGTGTAGATTTACTCAAGAGCCAAACTATTCGTTGAAGCTTGAATGTTTGTCTAAAATATAAGAGAGTTTGAAAAAAAATACAATATCCAAAAAGAAGATTTAGACAAAATTTATGACCTATTTCTTACTCGAGCCAAGCCACATATTTTTTACATTTATTAAAACGCTTTTGAGGATTGCCCATTTAACTTGTCTCTAAATATGGCCTAATTTTATATTTTATAATTTGCATATATTGGTGTGATTATATGGTAGTGTCTCTTCATACTTTCTTGACCCATTGACAACGCACACACATATTGCACACACATGTGCTCGAACCCAAATCTCCTAAAATTAATCTCATTCTCTTTTCTACTCGAACTACTCATTGGGTTCAGCTTATATTTTATAATTTGAAAAACTACTTAATATCCATCAACTAGATATGGTTACAAAATCAACTAATAACTTTTTTTCCTATAGCTAATTTGCTTAGACTAATATACTAAATAAGTCATAAGCTTTATCACTTTGCTCAGTTAAGCTCTTAAAATTTAATGGGTAAATTACCCTAAATAGGGATCATTATTATTTTGGTTGCTCCAATTTTTTTATTAATTTGGTCACTTCAAAAATGAAATTATCAAATTGGTCACTCTTCCATTAAATGATAATGGAATATTGATGGTGTATTTCCATGTTAGTCATATAGAAATTTTTATGATGGAAGCGATGTTTTAAAGAAAATTTCATGTCAATATTTCAACCGGAATAATTAATAATAATACTTACTTGGATTAACTAGTGATGTTATTGTAGTAAAGGATCAAATTATGTCATTCTAAAGTATAAAGATCAAAATCTGAATTTAGGAATAATAGAAGGATCAAAACAAAAATTTGAGCCTTCTCAAATGAATAATTTTATATCAAGTGCTGGGAAGAAGTGAAAATAAACTTCTTTCCAAGATATTTAAACTAAATTCAAAATTTGAAGTCGACATAATTAAAAGGATTTTACTTGAATAACATTCTAATCCTAATAAAATTAGGCTAAAACCATAAAATCGAGAGCGCACATAATTATATTTAAAAAGTCAGGGGTGCGGTTCCGTTTCTAAGGTCGACACACACATTGACAATTTTGGTCTGTAAAAGACATAAAGAAAATTGATTATCCCATATATTGTGTAAAAGAAAATTTTCAATTTTAAGGTCTGAGAGGCCTAGTTACGTCACTGCTAGAGATATCTGTTGCAGGCTTGCATCCACAATTTATAAATTGATGTCATATGATAGAAAATGAAGTGTTTAATAAAATCAAACCAGGATGACAGGTGTTTAATGTATCTTCTTTATCACCCCACAAAAAAAGTTATGAGTCACATATAGAGGGGTGAACTTTCATACTTTGGTGCATTATGAACTTACAACTAAAAGACTGTAATCTGCTGATTTTTCATGAAAATTCAGCCAAGAGGATGACTCTGATAGCTCTGTAGCATAGTATTGATTTGTCTTTTGCAATCAATGAATGAAGATAAGGAAAAAAGAAATACAGTCAATATGATGTGAGGGGGCTTGGGATCAAATAGTATTAGGTCACAATCATGATACAAATGAAAAAATTATGTAATTGTTTATAAAAAAAATTATATAAAAATCAAATGGTATTTTGATTACAATTATAAAGGTGTTTTAGGTTTAAATCTCATTATATTCAAATTTGTATTAGTTTATTATAAAAAAACAAAAACAATCTCATAAAATATAATTTAATTTATATACAAAAAGATAGTTTAATTATTTTTAATAAAAAAAATACATTTTTGCCAACAAAATTACAGTTATAGTGGTATAATTGTAAGTTGACACCAAAATTCAAATCCTATGCAACCAGTCTCCTCCTCAAAAAAACCATGCATTTTTTTCTGGAATTACCTATTATTTCTTTTTAAAAAAATATGCCTTGAATACGATTATCTATTTTGTCTTTAAAGAAACAAAAAGGAATCTAATGTAGAAAATAATGAAGAAAAAAAATAGGCAAACGACCCGATAGTGAACTTAAAATAGGGTCGTTCTTATTTTATTAATTTGATCATTGTCGTTTGTAAATTGTCTAAATAATTGTTTTCTTCCAGTGCAATAAAAACGAGTCAAAATTAATAATAAAAATAAAAATAAAAGGGACAAAAGGTAAAATAAAAATAAAATCTTGTGAATCATATAACAACACACTAAATTAATCATAAAAATATAATTTATTTAAAAAATAAAGGCATTAATAATAGATGCATGTGCTAATGCTTGTTAATGCATGTATCAACAAAAATCACTTCTATATATAGTTATGCATTGTTCTAATATGTTCTCCACATCAAGTGATACCAATCAATCTGAGTAGTAGGTAAAGGCTTTCAAAATGGGTCTTTGCATGTTTAGTTCATTCCCGATTTGCAGTTTTCCCATAAACTCAAAATTGAAACGCTTCTCATATGAGGGGTCAAGCTTTCATAGGCTAATTGTTTCTTTTGCCTCACAATGTGACGCTACAGACAAATTTTTTGTTGAAGACGATATCGCAATTAGACGATCGGCTAATTATCATCCTCCTATTTGGGATTATGATTATGTTCAGTCACTCAAAAACGATTTTGTACAGGTATATTTCGTATTTTTAGTGCAAATATATGTGATACTTGACACCATTTTTTTGCTTTTCCTTTTTTTTTCCCTAAAAAACTCAATTTGGAGCAAGCTAACAAAAACTAGTTGTTACCTGTGCGTATTAGAATGAATCATACAAGGAAAGAGCAAGCAAACTAAAGGAAGAAGTGAGGATGATGTTTGAAAATATGGTGGATCCTTTGGAGAAATTTGAGCTTATCGATACCATTCAAAGACTAGGGTTGTCCTATCATTTTGGAGCTGAAATAAAGAAAACTTTGAAGAATATAAGTACCGATTGTAGTACTACTGTTGCATAGAACAAAGACAATTTATATGCTACAGCTCTTCAATTTAGACTACTAAGATAACATGGGTATAAAGTGAATCAAGGTACAATACGATAAACGATTCAAAATTTGATGTTTTAATTTACATGAAATTTAATGATACATAACATTGAATTATTTTCATGCACTAGATTTTTTCGCTTGCTTCATGGATGACATTGGAAACATTCAAGCAAATCTTAATCAGGATTGCAAGGGACTGCTCAACTTGTATGAGGCTTCATACAACTTATTAGAAGGTGAAACAATGCAAGAGAATGCAAGAGAGTTAGCAGCTAAACTTCTCAAACAATGTCCGAAGGAGAACAGTGATCATCACTTTCTTTGGATGCTTGTGGAACATGCCTCGGAGCTTCCTCTACATTGGAGGATGCCAAGGTTGGAAGCCAGATGGTTCATAGATGTGTATGAGAAAAACAAGGACAAAAATCTCATTATCTTAGAGCCTGCTATATTGGATTACAACATAGTGCAATCTATGCACCAAGATGATCTTAGATATGCTTCAGTGTAAGTATCCGTACTGCATACCAGTTCAAAATTGACTCACATATGCTTCAACGTAAGTATGATTTTGGTTTTCTTGACTTGTATTATTTAGATGGTGGAAGGAACTTGGTCTTGGTGAGAGGTTGAGCTTTGCTAGAGATAGGCTGATGGAAAACTTCTTATGGAGTGTGGGAATGATAATTACTCCTCAGGATGAAAAAGGTAGAAGAATTCAAACTAAGGTCAATGCACTAATAACAGTTATAGTTGATGTTTATGATGTTTATGGAACGTTAGATGAGTTGGAGCTCTTCACAGATGCTGTTGAGAGGTTTGCAGTTATACTATTATATGATTTTATCTACTTTTGATATTTCTTACTAATGTTTAATAATCTTTAATATGTTGGCGTGATTTCAGATGGGATATAAATGCAATATAAAAGCTTCCAAACTATATGAAGATATGTTATCATGCACTTTACAATTCGGTAAATGAAATGGCTTTTGATGTTCTTAAGGAACAAGGGATATATGTCATTCCCTTCCTCAAGAAAGTGGTATTAAACCAATTCGTAGGACTCTTTTGCTTTTCCGTATGAGCTTTGTCTGATTTTTGTTATTCATGGTTTAATATAAATGTTCAGTGGACGAATCTTTGTAAATCATATTTGTTGGAGGCAAAATGGTATTACATTGGATATACGCCAACCCTACAAGAGTACATCGATAATGCTTGGATTTCAATATCGGGTTCTGTAACGCTTTGTCATTCCTATTTAGCAACAGATCTTATAACAGAGGAGGGATTGCACCACATTGAAGAATATTACTCCAATATAATTTATTCGTCGTCCATAATTGTATGATTAGCAAATGATTTAGGGACATCATCGGTAAGCAATATATATTAATAAATAAATATAGTTGTAAACTTAAAATTTCCATTAGTTAATTAGTCTAATAGTGATATGCTTGCCTGTTTCACTTTTTTTTTTAATTTTTGGATTAGTATGAGCTCAAAAGAGGTGATGTTTCTAAATCAATCCAATGTTATATGAACAAAAGTGAAGCATCTGAAGAAGAAACTCGTGATCACATAAGGAAATTAATAGATGCAACATGGAAAAAGATGAATGAAGAACAAATGGCTAAATCTCCTTTCTCTTGGACGTTTATTGAAATTGCTATGGACCTTGCAAGAATATCTTTATTGATGTACCAAAACGGCAATGGTCATGGTATTGAAGGTAATGAAACAAAGAGTATAGTGTTATCATTATTCGTTAACCCAATTTATTTGCCCAAATGATTAAGAACATTGGAATTATTTTCCAAACTGGAAAAAAAAAGTTAGATTTTAGTATTTTATGATATTTTAGTATGGTGTACAAGGAACTTAGGGTAGCGTAAGGACTACTCTAGTACATGTTTCCCTTTGTTTCTAATGGTTTCTATTTCTCCCCTCTGTATCTCATTTTGTTTTTGACTCCTCTCAGCCTTTGCTTGTTACTCCATTTATCAAATGAATGCTTAAAAAAGTTAAATATGTAATACCCTACGCTCAACCCAGTCATTGAATCTGAGTATGGGATGTCACATTCATTATTGAAGCAACTCATACTACACATATATGTCATTTCATATAATTAAACCACATAAACACATTTCAATCACAATTTAATCATTCGGGTCTAAATGAGGTTTAATATGAGCATAGGAATCAAATTCAAACACTTGTTGTCAAATTTTAACATTATGTCTTGAGATAGGAACTTTATGTCTTAAGACAGGCCTCATCATAACTATTTGAAATTTTGTTTCGATGTTTATATGTCTTGACACAATTAAGTTCATGTTTCGAGGAAAAAGTCTTCAAGTCTCGAGACTAGGTCTTGAGACAAACCTTCCTTGTTTTTCTATATTAGTTTCGATATTTTCATGTCTCGTCTCGAGACCTAAAACAAGGCAAAAGTTATTTAGCTTTTCTGTGCCCTTATCTCGAGACATAAGCCATTAGTCTCAAGGCCTAGATGAGTTTATCTTCAGACATTAAGCAATTGAATGCATAATATGATATGTTTTTGTTCTAACGGTCTTGAGACATGTTCTTCGTGTCTCAAGACTTAATAGTCAATTGATCTAAAATGCACATTTTCAAATATTCAAACTTCACCTAATTGTACCTTAAACATACTCAAATATTACACCAATACAAAATCATCAATTCAACACATGTAAATACAATCAAACATCATTAAAACCATAGTATCAAAAGCTTTAAGATTTAATATACTAACTGGCATATTCTGACTAATATAAATAAACATAGATAATCACAATTCAAGTGATAAAACTTAACCTTTAAAAACTTTATAGCTCGTAATGTCAAAAGTACCAAATATTAATTTAAGAACATATAAATTAACCTAGGTGCATGCCATAAGACTCAAAACACATATAAACATACAAAAAGATCAAGATGTCTTCAAAGCTGAGTTTGAAGAAATTGGATGCTTGAGCTCGAGTCTATTAAAACTGTTGTTCAACTCATTAATGCTAACATGATTCAAAACAATAATCAATTATAACAAAAATAAACTTCTACATTTAATATAAAATTCAACTATAACATAAATCATTTTTACATCTCATGCTTATTTTCATATCACATGTCAACATTTAGATGTAGCTTCGTGGAAAGAAAGAAGCTTGGATGCTATTTTAAACAAGAATTATTAGTCTTTCGATATTTGTGTCAAAAACAACTCTTTTTTCTCAGCGAATAAACATATTTTATTAATAAGTTTAATGTATCTTCTTTATTACCTCACAAAAAAAAAAAAAAAGAGTTCAAGGGGGTGAATTTCCATGCTTTGGTGCATTATCAACTTACTTTTCTTTATGCATTTTAGAACAATATGTATGACTGTAATATGCAGATTTTCTTTGGAAATTCAGCGAAATTCCTAATTATGTAGCTTCGTGAAAAGAAAAGAACAAGGAGAAGATTCTTGACAATTTTGTAACATAGTACTACATGTTTTTTTGCAATCAATGAATCTATACTTTGGGGTGTGGGAATCAAATAGTACAATTAATCAGTTCTTTCACAGACTAGGCAAGGTAAAGAGTTCCATTGAATTAGATACTACTCTAAAACGAAAGAAAACAAAAAAGAATAGGTCTCATCTAGCATTATTCACAATATACAAATTGAGAGTAGATTTACTAAAAGTGTTAAACTATTCATTCAAGTTTGAAAGTTTATTTAAAATATAAAAGAGTTTGAATAAAATTACAATATTCAAAAAATAGGTTTAAAAAAAATTTGTACAACCTCGGAATTCTTTAATTTATGGGTAATTATTTGTGTCTAGTAAATTAATCTGGTGCAATGATTAAATATTCAGTTGTATGTTGAGGTTTTGTATTCGATTTCATTGTCTTGAAATTTTTAATTATTTTATCCCTGCTCTTAGCTGGTCACGTGTAAACTATCTTTAATTTTTGTAATTTTATTTGCGAGCTTGGCTGGGAGATAGCTTTGATAAGCAACGTCTCTATTTTGAAACAAATTCCCAAAGAAATCAACAATATAGGGTTTTTCATATGCTTCAAATAATCGAAAAAATTTTCCTTTACGAGCCGTCACCTCGCTTTTCAGATGTCAAAGTAATAGAGCCCTCATTAAAAAGGGAAACAAATTTGTGAGGAGTTCAAACCCTTCAATGGTTTCAAGAGCCATGCACAGAGACACTATTCAAGCCCACGGGAATATGTTGGGGATTGGTATCTGATCCATTTGAAATACATGAACTAACCATTGAGATGGAGC
The DNA here is from genome assembly GCA_005610355.1 of Gossypioides kirkii. Lineage (NCBI taxonomy): Eukaryota > Viridiplantae > Streptophyta > Magnoliopsida > Malvales > Malvaceae > Gossypioides > Gossypioides kirkii. The sequence goes on from CP032250.1 coordinate 11,864,718, forward strand.
TTAAACCAATCATTAATGAGAGTGTAGAAGAGCCCATACACTTTCTGGCCATAATAGAGACGGTGCTAATTGAAGAAGTCGGGGAGTTTAATTCATTTGCATTTGATAACAATAGCAAGGTTCGAGCAACCAAAAGTTCATACGATATGGAAAGGAGAAAGCTCAAGGTAATAATACCCCAAAAAATGATTTGGGGTTGGCTCAGATCTAGTACCAAGTGTCTTGTAATGTGGATGTCACGTTGGTCGAAAATAAGTCAACTGATCGCGCTATGAGCGTCACAGTAATGTGCAAGCGTACGCTGTCGATGCAAGTATAGTAAATTGAAGTGAATCTGTCGGATATCGATCCCACAAGGATGGTGTATATTGTCTAAAATTATCGATGCATTAAATAAGTAAAATGCAATAAATTGTGAGAATAGTTGTCGGAGCAATAATGTGAAAATAAAGAGAAAATGAAACAAAGGTAAAATGGGACCACAACGTGAATAGTCAGCAAAAAACTAAGTGTGGCTTACAAGGTTAAAAATAACAGGTAATTTGTCGTCGCAATGAAGTGCAATGAACATCTTACCAAACTTGGCTTTTCTATTAGATCCATGACTTTAGTATGCACTCTAACCACACCTTCCAGTGCTGGCAATGCAACACACTTAAGAATAACTGGACCAAATTCCTTCAATCTCCAAGCAACTTTCGTTGTCTTGCTTATTAGTTTAAACTATCACTGCACCTTTCAGTCACTGTGACTGTAATAACACTTTCGTGCTAAAATCATTTAAACCCAAAGATTAAACAGTAATGAAAAGCTTGGATAAGATATAATTTAGTCTAACAGCCAAGAGTACTTCCATACAAAGTTGAAATAAACATGAATCACCAATGTTGAAGAAAGGAAATGTAAAAGAACAAATGGAGAATACTATTCCTAGGCTACTCGACTTGCTCCTTTACTTCCCTCTTGCGTCGCACATAGGATGCTCCTCGTCAGGTGCTGGTCTGCCTTGCCTTCACATTGATTCACCCGAGGGGTCTCAAGCCTCCATAGCCGAAAAGCTCCAAAGCTAGGTTGAAGAAGTTAATATTGCAAAATAGGATGCGAAAGGAAGAAGAGACTCACTTTCTCTTTCCTTGTCAGTGTTTATACTTAGCCCCAAATTTTATAGGTGTCTATTCTGCAAAATTAAGTTGTACAAGTTGGTTATATTAGATTGGATAGCTCACACATTTCTGTTCTTATCAGACAGCTGTCAAGTGCGACGATAATTTTGGGCGCAATTCTGGACACGTTCATGCAGCGATAATTTTGGACATGTTCATGCAGCGATAGTTCTGGATGCAATTTGAAGAATGTTTATGCTGCGACAATCTTGGGTGCATTCTAGAAATATTCTTGCGGTGACAGTTTTGGGTGCAATTTGGAAGTGCTCATGCGGCGACAGTTATAGGCGCAATCTAGAAGTGCTCATGCAACGACATTAGTAGTAAAATATGACAAAATTAAGGAAAACTAGGCCAAGGTCCACTAAGTTAGAAACTGCAATGTAATAAACTAAAAAATGCTAAAATATGTACTAAGGATAACTAAATGAGAACAAATTATCCAATAAATAAGGAGAAAACATATGTTCTTTTTAGTACCATCACACCCCCAAACTTGAGTTTTTACTTGTCCTCAAGTAAAACAAAAACTAGCAAGGTTATAGCAAAAAAAATTATCAAGGAAATGACCATTCTAGCAACTTAAATCATCTGAAATCCTAGTGCATGAATTACATTCAAATGATAGAATAGTGCACCGACAATTTATAGGTATGAATAATTAAAATTGCAACTTCATTAATGCTAACATCATACTTTAAATATTAAAAAAACAACATTTATTTTATAGTAATATATACATATTTTTTTTCTTCTTTTCCTTTTTTTTACGTGACTGAGGGATGTCATTGCATTACTATACTCTTGTTCATGAGAAGTAACGATGGGGTTCAACAAACCCCCAGGGAGTATGTAATTGTGCCGACACACACACTTACAGTGACAGCCTTTGGCTAGAATACTTTTTCTAACACTTGCATTGGAGTGTTCCCCTTTGATAGTTCATAATACACCCACATTGAAGTGTCTTTTATTCATAACTATACTTATATACAAGTAGCTATAAATGACGGATTCATTCAAGATTCAAAGAGTAATACTATTCATCCATTACTAATGCAATCTAAGTCATTCATCCAAAAATTGAAGATACAACATTTAATCAAATTCATCCAACTCATTCATTAACAGTTCACATGATTCAAGAATTAAACATCAAATGAAAAAATTCAAGCACATTTTGAATAACCATGCATTCTTCATTAAACTCAAAAGGAAAAATTTTTGAAATGTGGGTGCAATTGCATTTCCAACCTATATACATTCCCCCCAAACTTAAAGTTTGCATTGTCCCCTATGCACAAGGTAGATATATGGAAATGCAATGACAAGGTAGATGCAGTAATAATAAAAATGTAATGACAAAAGAAATGTTATGATAATTATACTACAACTACATGATATGCATGAAAACTAAACTAAGTACTGAAAATAAAAACTAACTCAACGTGCTGCAGCAGAAGATGTGACTGCATGGGTCTTCTTTTTCTTGCGCTTTTGCTCCTCCTTGCGGTGCTTCTTATCTTTGGCGTGCTTCCTCTTTCATTCCTTTGGCTTGGCCAGATCTGCGGATTGCTCCTCAGCTTCAAGCTATGCCCCGACATCATCGACTGTGACATCAGATAGGTGTATGTCAACAAGTGGTGCAACATAAAGCACCATGACTAGAGGATTGGAATCCTCATTACTGACCATCACAGCCTCCGCCTGACTCGCTTCAGGTGGCACCAAATCATCAGATGATGCACCCACAAGTTCAGGTGCGGTGACAAATTCCTCAACTGAATTTGTCGCGACATCAGGTCCTTCTCTTCTTTCTTATTTTTCTTTTGCTTGAGCTTTGCATAGTTTGTGGACTGCTTCTTAGTTTCCATCTCTACTCTGACATCATCAGCTGCTTCATTCGTTGGGCTAGTATAGACCACTATCGCCCAAGGGTTTGTGGTCCTCATTAATTTCATCCACAGTTTCCACCTGACTCGCTTCATCTTGTGCCAAGCTTTCAGTTATTGCACCCACAACTTTAGGTGCGGGGACAAATTTCTCAACTAAATTTGCTTTGACATTTATTTCTTCATCTTTTCTTCCTCCACATGAACTTCTTTCATTTTCAACATTAAGTCAATAGGTACAGTACAACTATACAAAATTGCGCTGACAATGGAATCCTAATGCGTCGACAATGGTGTTTACTTATTCCTCAATCGGTGCAGACACAGTTGCTAACTTGTAGCAATGCGAGTAGAGATAGCTTATTTTTATCGTTACTTACTACCGTGATGTCGCTCTTCTTAGGCACACATTGGACCGGGCTTACCCATGTGCTATCTGAAATAGGGTAAATTATGCCCGCATCTAACCATTTGATAATCTCCTTCTTCACTACTTCCTTTATTTTCTCATTCAGTCTTCGTTGTTGCTCAATTGACTGTTTGCTTTCATCTTCTAGCCTAATTTTATGCATGCAGAAAGAAGGACTAATGCCTCTGATGTCCGCTATGCTCCAGAAGATGGCTCTTTTGTGTTGCTTTAATATTCCAATTAATTTTTCTTCTTGGCTCGCATCGAGACTTACGCTGACAATCACTGACAATGTATCATTGTCACCTAGGAAAACATATTTCGGGTGTGTTGGCAATGGCTTTAACTCAATGGTCGAAGCTTCTTCAATCGATGGTTCAAAAATAGGGATTGTCCAATTAGTCAAATCCAAAGATTCCAATTGCCAGCCATGTTTGAGCTCACAAACATTAGCCTCAACTATGTAGTCACATTCAGGTGAGATATTATCATAGCTATCACCGCATATTCCTCTGGTACTGCTAAACTTTATTCATTGAATTCTTCTGCAATTAACTTATCTAGAACATCAATGTGGTGACATTGTTCCTTACTTAGTGATAGAGATGCTTCGAAAACACTAAAGGTGACATGTTCATCGTTATGATGCATAATCAACTCGACCTTGAAAACATCTATAAGAGTGCATCCTGTTGCTAGAAATAGGTGTCCTAGAATAATGGGTACCTCCTTATCGGCTTCACAATCAAGTATGATGAAGTCGGCTAGGAACACAAACTTATCAACATGGACGAGAACATCTTTAATATATCTTTCAGGTTGTGCCAAAGATCTGTCCGCAAGTTGTAATGTCACCATAGTGGGCTTCATATGATCAATCCCTAATTTCCTGAAAGTTGACAATGACATGAGGTTAATGCTAGCTCCTAGGTCACATAGAGCTTTACCTAGGTAATGGTTTCTAATTGAGAATGGGATTGTAAAATTGCTAGGATCTTTCATTTTTGGTGGTAATTTATTTGTCAACACAACGCTACACCCTTCTGTGAGCATAATCGTCTCAATATTGGATAGCTTCTTCTTCTTTGATAGTAGCTCCATAAATTTCCTATAACTGGGAATGTGCACAAGAGCATCAACTAGAGGTATATTAATATGTAATTGTTTCAAGGTAGATACAAACTTTTGATAATCTCTACAATGTTCTTTCTCCTTGAATATCTTTGGAAATGGAAAAGGTATGTTCTCAGTGGTTTGTTTTGTTATAACCGATTGTGCCAACATGGGCAGTTGCATCGACAACTTTTTAGGATGAATGGTCGGCATCGGTGTGACTATTGGTGGTTCCTCCTCATCTACTTCTGCTGTGTCTTCTTCAACTGGAACTTCTCTTTGTTGCTTTGGTTCGTTTACGTCGACAGGTGCTTGGTTAGAACTACTACTTTGCTTTGCAGTTTTCTTTCCACTCCGCAATGTAATAACCTTGCAATGCTCCTCTCCTTTCTGATTTGGATTTTCAGCATCACTTAGAAAAGCATCTGGTTGTCATGTGCTCATGTTAGAAGCCAGTTGTCCTAATTGTGCTTCCAACGCTTGGATGGAAGATGAATTTCCTTATACAATTGCTTTTGTTCTGGTAATATGCTCAAGCATCAAAGCTTCAAGAGTAGCCAATGGATCTGATCTTGATTGAGGATACTGTTGTTGCTGATGTTGTCTTTCCATATTTGGTATCACAGTTTGTTGTGGTTGCACTCACACCTGTGGTTGTATCTGAGTATGTGACTGTATCTGGTTCAGTGATCGCATCTAGTTAGGCTGCGCATACACATGCGGAATATGATTATAATTCTATTGCTGTTAACTGTAACTCTTTTGTCTAAAATTACCATCATTTGAGGAATTTCTATATCTGTATGTGGACGCATTCTGACTCCCCTAAGGTTGTTGAGCTCTACTTGAACTGTTATATGAGTTACCATATGAATTTCCACAGATGTAGGGACTACTTGAATAGGGGTAACATCACTTGTTCCCTTCATGTTTTTGATCATATTCGCCAGTGAGGATACCTATGCACTTAGGGCTGAAATGGCATCTAACTCAATAACTCCAGGATTTGTTTTCACCTGAGCAGAACAAGAAATCAGATATTGATAATCATTTTGCATAATTTTTTCCAAGATTCACACAACTTCATTGTAAGTGCAATCCAACAAAGGACTATTAGCAAATGCATCGATAAGATTTCTTGTCTGTGCATTTAATCCATTGTAGAATATCTCATTTTGTGTCTCCTGTTGGATTCCATGCATGGGGCAAAGTCTAAGCAGGGTCTTGTAACGTTTCCTTGTAGTATGTAAATTCTCATCATCCAGTTGGTGGTATGCTGTGATATCATTCTGCAATCTAGCATTCATTGTGGGTGGATTGAATCACAAAATAAACTGAGTTGCTAGCGCATTCCATGAAGTAATAGATCCAGTTGGTAAACCAAGAAACCATGTACATGCCCTTCCTTGTAAAAAGTAAGTGAACAACTGTATCTTTAAGGCGTTATCAGGAACACCGTGTCGACTGAAAGAAGCACATATAAGTAGAAAAGATTTAAGATTCTCCCTTGCATCTTCGTGAGGTAAACCTGCATATTGTCCGTTCGAGTTAAGCATTTGAAAAATCACCTGTTTTAATTCGAAATTACAAGCTTGTATTGCTGGTCTAACAATCCTTGGTTGTAGATCATCGAGCATAGAAACAACGAAGTCTCTAATTGTCCTATTAGGAATTTGCTCACTTTGTGGCAACGATATATTATTGACTATTTGTGGCTGCACTGGAGGAACAACATTTTCTGGCAGCAATGGTTGTAAATCATTGTTATTTCCAGCCATTTTTTTGCTCTTGTCTTTTCCTCCGAATTGTCCTTTCAATTTCCGGATCAAAACTAATAATGTTGTTAGGATTTCTCCTTGTGGGCATAAACACATAAAAAGAATTTAAAAGAAAATCAACAAAAATTTAGTTAATCAATAAAATTTAGAAAAAGAATAGTAAATGCAACTACAAAAATAAATATCAAACAAACGCCATCCCTGGCAACGGCGCCAAAACTTGATCGCACTATGAACATCACAGCAAATATGTGCAAGCGTACACTATCGATGCAAGTATAGTAGACAGAAATGAATCTGTCGAATATCGATCCCACAAAGATGGCTATTTATGTTTAAATCTATCGAAGCAATTTGAGTTAAAATGATAAGAACTGTTAATAGTAATTTCAACGCAAACTGGTTAAAACTACACAAGTTAAGAGTAAAAACTGTCAATGCAAATGTAATATAAAATGTCATAGCAAATTAATAAAAGATGAATTAATTGTTGAGATGTTGTAATGTAAATTCAGAAATATAAAATAAATAGATCAACTATAAAGAATTGGAGAGGATCACTGATTTCACAAGTTGGCAACGCTAAATGTGACTACAAGGTAACTAATAGATGAATTGTCGCCGTAATTATGTCTCAATGAGATCTTACTGCTATCAAACTCTCTGTTTAACAAAGACCTAAGTACTCCCAATTACCACACCATCCAGTGTTGGTACTGCTTTGTACTCAAGAACAAGTGGCCAGAATTCCTTCTTGCCTCAAGCAACTTTCGTTCTCTTGCTTGTTAATCTAACTTGTCACCGCACCTTCCAGTGATTGTGACTGCAATTGTACTTCCATGGTCAAAAAAATTAAATCCAAATATAAACGGATGAGAAGAATTGAGTAGAAATCAAAGTAAATCTAACATCAAAAGATACTTCCGTATTCAATCAATTGTCAATAGTACTCATCAACATTTAAGAGGGATTAAAGAATGACATGGAAGCATGCTATTCCTAGTCTACTAGAATTCTCCCTTAATCACTCCAGAATTCCTCCTAGTCTCAAGTAACTTCCACTAACTTGCTTGTTAACCTAACTTGTCACTGCACTTTCTAGAGTTGGTAGACTGCATTGCACTTCCGTGTCAAAAATAGTTAAATCCAAGAGAAAATAGATGAGAAGAATTGAATAAGAATCAAAGTAATCTAACATTGAAAGTTATTTCCATATACAATCAAGTGTCAATAAGAATTGATCAGCATTAACAGAGGAATTAACAGATAATTCAAGCATACTATTCCTAGGCTATTAGGATTATCCCTTAACTGCTCCTCTTGTATCGTACCAAGGACTCCTTGTTAGGAGTTGTCGCACACTTGCTCGATCATCTCACCGGACTCCAAAACCAAGCTTCAAGCTTTAGAGAATTTGTATAATTTAATTCATTCACTCCTTGATATCTATTTCTTTTTTCTCTCTTCTATTTATAAGCTTTGAGAATTGTAGATTTCATTTCCTCTCAGATCCAACTCCTTTCGTAGTTGTCAAAGTTTATTAAAATCTAACTGTGCACTCACGCAGATCTAGTGTGATCTTCATGATTCTACAGGTTGTCGCTGCATCTCTGGGCGTGATATATGATCTTAACTTGCAGCGACAGCTTAGCTTTCTCTACGTTGGTGCTTCTAGGTATGTTTGCAATGTGAATTTCCTTGTATGAGATGATTGTGTCATTGCAGTGACATCTTTGGCCGTAATTCTAAGTTAATTTTGTGGCTGCATCTTTGGATGTTTCTTAGCATTGATCTTTAGAAGTAGATTCTTGCGCTGAAAATTTCATATGCAAAACATATGCTGCATATGGCAACATTAGTGCATAAAAGAGGTAAAATGACAAGAATTTAAGTCACACAACGCTGAGTTTAGAAAATATGAATACTAAGTACTAAATGACTATCATGCATGCTAAATGTAATACAAAAGAGACAATTAATACACAAATTTAGGGAGAAAATAAATGTCATTTCTAATGCTATAACACCCCTAAACTTGAGTGTTTTATTTGTCCTCAAGTAAACAAAAGTTAGCAAAGTCACAAATAAAACATGTCACTACAATAATCATTCTAGGAACTTAAATTCTTTTGAATCCTAATGTATAGATTGTATTCATATGATAGAATAATATGTCGACAATTTATATGCATGAATAATTAAAACTGCCACTTCATTAATGCTAGCAGCATGCTTTGAATCTTAACCTTTCTTAACCAAAACAACATTTTATAGCAATATATTTTTTTCTTCTTTTCTTCTTTTCTCTTCTTTCTTTTTCTTCTATTTTTATTTTATAAGTGACTGAAAGATGTCATTGCATTACTCTACTTTTGTTCCTGAGTAGTAACGATAGGGTACATCAAACCCCCAGGAGGCATGTAATTGCATCGGCACACACTCTTACAGTGACAGCCTTTGGCTAGATGATTTTTCTAACACATGTAGCGGAGTTTTCTTCATTGATAAGTCACAATGCACTCACATTAGAGTGTCTTTTATTAGAACCATGTCGCTGCATTTGGTAAGTTATTTCAAGATTCAAAGATTGATACTATCAATTCATTACTAGTGCAATTCCAATCATTCATTCAAAAATACCAGAGCTCAATATTCATTCATATTCACCCAATTCATATATCAACATCCAAACAATTCAAGATTTTCGCATAAGATAAAAATTGTGGTCACATTTTTGTTGAAATTTTGCATACTTTCATTAAATTAAAGAAACAAATAAAATTTCAAATATGTGGGTGTAATCGCTTTTCCATTTCACACAAAATCACCCCAAACTTATTGTTTGCATTGTCCCCAATGCATTGACAATACTATACATATAAGAATGGAAATGCAACTACAATGCAAATGCACTAACAAGTGAAATGTAGTGGCAATTAAAAATGCAATGACAACTAAATAAGATGCACGTAACTAACTACTGAAAAGTAAAACTAACTCATTATTTAGTAGCCGATGAAGTGGCTGCCTTGGCTTTCTTCTTCTTTTTCTTTGGGCGCTCCTCTTCTGCGTTGCGCCTCTTTTTCTTGTCCTTCCTCTTCCTTTTTTTCCCTTAGAATCAATCGAAGCAGCGGATTGCTCCTCCACAGCCAATTGAATGGAGACCTTATCGATAGTCATATCAGATGGATGGACTTCAGCTAGCAGCGCCACATAAGGCACACTGGCCAAGTTAAGATCCTTGACACTGTTGGCGACTGCCTCAGCCTGGCTCGCTTCAAGTGGAGCCAAATTTTAAATGGATGCCCCCGCACTGGTAGTTTTGTCGACAAATTCATCCTTGAAATTTGTCGAGGCATCTTCCTTCTCTTCATTCTTCTTCTCTTCTTCCTTCTCTTCCTCATTTTCCTTCTTCAACTTAGGTTCCTCCTTCTTAGTTGTGTTTGGTTCGATGCCTTCCTCTGCTTCCAAACCCACAGATACGATTGGTGTATGCATCTCCTCAACAACAGCCCTCCATGGCATTGGAATATACCTCTGGCTCCCCATCATCAGAGATATGAATTCTTGTTAGGGATGGGACAGGTTGAGGCCTACCTTCAGAAGTAGGTTGGTCGGAGGATGATGGGGCTCCCTTAACAATAGGTGGGAATACAGGGAACTCTGGTATGGGATTTGGCCTCAGATTCCTCAATGCGATGACAATAGTGATGTTCCATTCCCTTGTGTACGCATAGAAGAAGTTTTGCCTGTAATCTATTTTGTCCAACATGGTTACAAGGCGAACCTGACGCATATGCATGCGATCAATGATATGTTCTATTATAGCCAGCTTCTTCTCAACTTGAGGGTTTATGGGCACATCTTCTTGCTTCTCCTTTTTCTTTCCTTTCCCTTTTTCCTTCTTCTTAGGCACCTCTTTCACCAGATGGGTTTCTTGTCCCCTAGTCATTCGCTCCATTGAGATATTATTTATTGGCCCCTTACAATATCCCTTTGTTTGCAGAGCATCATAATTAAAGAAGGGAAAGGTAAGATACCTGTCTATTTACCCACGGCTTCAGCAATTTCGTCATGTAAAATTTCACCGAAATTGATGCAGCGACCCTTCAGAATGGAGTGCAAAAGGCACATGCAATCCAGCATCGTAGTTGTGCTATGGGTTGAAGGCAGGATTCGACTGTTCACAAAGTGAAACCTTACCTTGCTCTGAGTGGTGAGATAATGCATGTGCATAGTATAATTGTACGGACTGTTGCCAGTCCACACAGCACCCTCGACACATAGATCTCTCCTTACCATCTTAGCACCTTCATCTGTTAACTCCTTTAAAAATGCAGTATGAGTATCTGGTCTTTCAATGATGTGGAAAAGTGCATTGATATTAATCGCACTCCAAGGTACCAAGCCTTCTCGTACAAACACGAACTCCTGTTCAGAGTCCACTAAGTTAGCATAAAATTCCCTTACCAAAGTAGGGGAATAACCGCTCGGATGGTCGCAGAAAGTTTCCCAGCCCAGCCGAGAGATTGTCCTTGCAACCTGTTTCCCCAACGATTGATGTGGTGACAACTGAAAACCCAGCTTCGGGTGACAGTTTCTCTTAAGCATGATGTCGTGGTAGCGGTCTTTTGCCACCTTGGAGAGGAATAGGACGGGTTCTTTTTGAGAGGGTTGGTCGGCATTCCAAACCATAGTGGTTGAGGCTTCAGTAGGGGATTTCGAAGGGTTTTTGCTCCTCTTATTCTTGCCATAATAACTGGTAAAGAAAGCAAAAAAATTTGCAAAAAAATTTGAAGACAATAGAGGAGATGGTTGCAGCAACAATGGAGAGTGTGAGTGGAAGAAGGAAGTCGGTAGAAAAAGGGTTTTATAAACTCTGGATTAGAGGAGACGTGATAGTTGTAAAAGGTATGGGAAATCGTTACGTCTACAGCCAATAAATGCTAGGTTGTAGATCGTACCTCTTGGTTTGATCTAATGGCTAGGGATGGATGAAGATTAATCGGCACAATTCTTACTGAAAAAGTTTCTCCGAGTCATCACAGAATGCGCCGACAAGTCGTGCTTTATGATGCATCGACAAAAGATCAATTTTTATTTCTGTATAGAATCTAAAAACAAAAAAAAGATAGAAGAAGAAATAAAGTAAAAAGAAATAAACATAAATGTAAGAATGCAATGACATTATTTAAATGTGACCAAATATATGGTCTCGTTGTGTTCTTTGAGATCTGGGCTTACGTAATGCTTCAATCGTTTGTAATTTACTTTAAATTGGAAGCCATCCTTCAGATCTGCAATTGTCACTACACCATTCTAGAATGCTTTCATAACCTTGAAAGGGCTTGACCATCTTGAATGCAATTTACCTAGATGCAATTTCAAACGTGAATTAAACAAAACTACCAATTGACCAGGATTAAAATGCCGCTGAAAGATGATATTGTCATGCCATATCTTAGTCTTTTCTTTGTATATGGTAGCATTTTCATATGCATTATGTTGAATTTCTTCCAGCCTAGTAATGTCCAATAACCTTTTTCTTCCAGCAGCATCGTAATCCATGTTCACCTGCTTGATCGCCCACATGGCTTTGTTTTCAAGTTCAACCGGTAGGTGACAGGATTTACCAAACACTAGTTAATATGATGACATGCAGTGCGAAGCGCCCATAACACATCTTGTAATCGCGAAGACCAATCTCTCCAAGATGGGTTAACCACATTCTCAAGGATACTTTTGATTTGTCGATTGGAGACCTCCACTTAGCCATTCGTTTGTGAATGGTATGTTGTGGCCATATAATGCTTCGCACCATAGCGTCTTAAAGTTGTCACCACATGGTTATTGTGAAAATGAGTACCTTGATCACTTATCAATGCCCTAGGTGTTCCAAATTTTGTAAGGATATACGTGTGGAAGAACTTCAACACCGTTCGAGCATCATCTTTTGGAACCGTAATTGCCTCGATCTACTTAGAGACATAATCAACAGTAACTAAAATATACACATTCACAAAAGAGTTTGGAAATGGTCCCATAAAGTTTATACCCTAAACATCAAATAACTCCACTTCCATGATAGGTTCTTGGAGCATCTCATTGCGATGAGATATAGAACTAGTGCGTTGACATCTATCGCATTGTTGCACAAAATTGTGGGCATCTCGAAACAATGTGGGTCAGAAAAATCCTGATTGTAGGACCGTTGCAGCAGTCCTCATTCCACTAAAATGGCCTCCATAGGGAGCATCATGGCAATGTCTCAAGATGGAAGTCATCTCTTCTTCAAAAACGCAGTGACAGATGATATTTTCAGCGCATACCTTGAATAGGTATGGCTCGTTCGAATGATACTTCGCAGTGTCGCGCATAAATATGATCTTCTTGTGACTAGTGGCACTCAAGGGCAGCTTCCCACAAACAAGATAATTGACAACATCAGCATACCATGGAGATGCGTCGACATAAAATAATTGCTTATCTGGAAATGCATCGACAATGCGTGATTGATTGCCATCTTCACTTCCAGCTTCCAGACGGGATAAGTGGTCTGCTACTTGATTTTCGGATTCTTTCCTATCTCTAATTTCAATATCAAACTCTTGTAAGAACAAGATCCATCTGATTAATCTTGGTTTGGCGTCTTTCTTTGCAAAAAGGTATCTCAACACAGAGTGATCTATGTAGACAGTAACTTTTGCACCAATAAGATATGAGCGAAATTTGTCGAATGCAAAAATGACTGCTAGTAACTCCTTTTCAATAGTTGTATAGTTTACCTGCGCTTCAGTTAAAGTTTTGCTAGCATAATAAATTAAGTGAAATACTTTCTCTTTTCATTGTCCCAGCACAGCTCCTGTAGAAAAATCACTCGTGTTACACATTAATTCAAATGGTTGTGTCCAATCTGGTGCAACGAAAATTGGAGCTTGTACTAGCTTCCTCTTTATTGTGACAAATGCATTCAGACATGCATCATTAAACAAAAACTTTTTATTCTTCTCTAGCAACGAGCATAGTGGTTTGGTTATATCGGAAAAATCTCAGATAAATCTCCTATAAAAACCAGTATGACCAAGAAAGCTTCCTATTTCTTTGACATTCGTGGGTGGTGGCAATTTCTCAATGATTTGTACCTTTTCTTTGTCTACTCCAAGGCCCTGACATGATATCCGATGACCAAGGACAATGCCTTCAATTGCCATGAAATGATATTTTCCCTAGTTCAACACTAGATTTGTGTCATCGCAACTTTTCAATACTTTTGCCAGATTGTAGGCACATTGGTCAAAATTCTACCCATACACAGAGAAATCATCCATGAATACTTCTAATGAATCTTTAATCATGTTCAAGAAGATAGCCATCATACATCTCTGGAATGTAGCTGGTACATTGGATAATCCAAATGGCATACCTCGAAAGGAAAAAGTTCCAAATTAGGCATGTAAACGTGGCCTTTGCTTGATCTTCTGGCGCAATGGCGATTTGATTATATCTAGAGTAGCCATCTAAAAAGTAATAGTAGGCTTTACCAGCTAACCTATCCAACATCTGATCAATGAATGGTAGTGGAAAGTGATATTTCTTTGTGTCCGTATTAAGACGACGATAGTCCATACACACTCGTCAACTAGTAGTACTGCGAGTAGGGATCAACTTGTTCTTACCATTACTCACCACTGTAATGCTGCTTTTCTTGGGCACACATTGGACAGGGCTCGCCCTCGTGCTATCTGAAATGGGGTAGATGATGCCCGCGTCTAGCTACTTAATAATCTCCTTCTTCGCTATCTCTTTCATTTTCTTATTAAGCCTTTGCTGTTGCTCAATGAATTGCTTCCCTTCATCTTTCAGTCTGATTTTGTACATGCAAAAAGAAGGACTAATGCCTCTGATGTCTGCAATACTCCATACAATGGCTCTTTTGTGCTCGTTTAAAATTGTGATGAGCTTTTCTTCTTGAATTACGTTGAGGCTTGTGCTCACAATCATGGGTAATGTGTCATTATCACCTAGAAAGAAATACTTCAAATGCGTCGGTAATGGCTTTAACTCCAAGGTAAGAGCTTGTTCAATTGATGCTTTAACTCCAAGGATTCCAATTGCCAACCCTGTCTCATCTCACAACTATTAGCCTCAGCTCTGTGGTCGCATTCAGTTAGGATATCATCGGTGGATATCACTGCATCTTCATCTGGAACTACTAAACTTCATTCATTAAGTTCTTCTATAATAATCTCGTCCAGCACATCCATGTGGTGACATTGCTCCTTACTTCTTAACGAAGATGCTTCGAACACACTGAAAGTGACATGTTCGTCATTATGACGCATAATTAGCACGCCCTTGAAAACATCAATAAGCGTGTGTCCCGTTGCTAAGAATGGGCGTCCCAAGATGATGGGCACTTCCTTATCTACTTCGCAGTCAAGGATGATAAAGTCGGTGGGGAACACAAGCTTGTCAACTTGGATGGGGACATCTTTTATCTGGCCTTCAGGTTATGCTAAAGATTTGTCCGCAAGCTGTAATATCACCGCAGTGGGTTTCATAGATCCAATTCCTAACTTCCTGAATGTGGACAAAGGCATAAGGTTAATACTAGCTCTTAGATTACATAAGGCTTTACCTAAATAATGAGTTCCAATGAAGCATGGGATTGTGAAGTTGCCAGGGCCTTTCATCTTTGGTGGCAACTTATTTGTTAGCACAGCGCTGCACTCCTCTGTGAGCACAATCATCTCGATGTTAGAAACCTTTTTCTTCTTCGATAGTAGCTCTTTCATAAATTTCCCATAACTGGGGATCTGCATAAGAGCATCCACTAGAGGTATGTTAATGTGTAATTGCTTCAAGGTAGAGACAAACTTCTGATAATCTTTGTCATTGTCCTTCTCCTTGAATCTCTGTGGAAATGGCAAAGGTATATTATCAGTGGGTTGTTGTAAAGGATTCAGTTGTGTCGACATGGGCAGTTGCGTTGACATCCTTGTTGGTTGAATTGTGGGCATAGGAGTGACTACAGGTGGCCTCTACTCATTCATTTTTACTAGGTCTTCCTCATAGGTTACTTCTTTTTGTTGCTTTAGCTCAGATGTGTTGACATGTATTTGATTGGAACTGCTACTATGCTCATTAGTTTGCTCTCCACTTCTCAATGTGACAGCCTTACAATGCTCCTTCCCCTTCTGATTTGGATTTTCAATGTCGCTAGGCAAAGCACCTGGTGACCTTGTGCTCATGTTAGAAGCCAATTATCCTAGCTAAGCTTCCAATGCGCGAATAGAAGAAGAGTTTCCTTGAACGATTGATTCCATTCTCGTGATATGCTCTTGCATCAACGCTTCAAGAGTAGCCAACAGATTTGCTCTTAGTTGAGAATATTGTTGTTGCTGTCCTTGCATACTTGGCATTGCATTCTGTTGTGGTGGCATTCGAGCTTCTGACTACATCTGGTTATATGAATGCATTTGATTTTGTGATCACATCTAGTCATGTGATTGCATATTATCTGGGTGCGCATGAAATTGCGGGTTGTGATTATAGTTTTGTTGTTATTTGTTGTTGTTCTAACTCCCTTGTCTAAAATTACCTTGAGTTGAGGCATTTCCATATCTGAATATAGACACATTCTAGTTCCCCAAAGGTTGTTATGTACGATTAAGATTACTGTATAAGTTACCATAGGACTTTCCTCTGATGTTGTTGACATAAAATGCGTTCTCAGCATGTTGTGATCCTCATAACTATGTTGTCACCGCAAATTTCACATGAAAATGTTCGGACATCCAACTGTTGAGCTACTTGAATCGGGGCAACTTCACTTGTTCCCTTCATGTTCTTGATCATGTTCGTCAACGAGGATACTGTGCACCTAAAGCTAATATAGCATCTAATTCCATAACACCAGGATTAGTTTTTACCTGAGCAGAACGAGAAATTGGATATTGATAGTCGTTCTGTGCAATTCTCTCTAATATCCATATGGCTTCATTGTAGGTGCAATCCAACAGTGATCCATTGGCAGATGCATCGATAAGATTTCTTTTTTGCACATTCAACCCATTATAAAAAATCTCGATTTGAGTTTCTTGTTGAATTCCATGCATGGGGCAACGTCTCAGCAAAGTCTTGTAACGTATATGAATGGGCTGTCAGTAGTTAAATGGGAATAAAACTCCCTTACCATTTTAGGATACACTTCATCCGAATAGCATCAAAACATATCCCATCAATGAGTTTCAATCACCCTTGCAATGTCTTCATCAAAACCCATATATTTCTCTTGTGTAAACACAAACCCTTTCTCCAGCAATGGTTGACATTTCAAATAGTTCTCCTTGAACTGTGCTTCTACATTTCAATCGTAAAACTACCTTGCAACGATTAGGCATTGCCTAGTGTGGCTCTTTCCTTTGCGTCTCTTTTTTGTACCAGCAAACTATTCAAAGGGAACATAAAATGTTTAAAATAAAAATAACCCTAGCAAATAAAGAAACAAAGGCTAAATATAAGGAAACAAAAATAAAAGGCTAAAATAAAGGAATTTAGAATCACAAAAACCTAGCCAAAACGTGTGGCACGTGGGTGCAAATTTTGCATCGATTGCTCTGCCATTTCAGCTTTGTTATGACAGAGACACAATTACCTCTCATTGGTCTAGTAAAACCCCACGCCGAACTCATTTACTGCTAACTTCTAACGTCGGTTCACTAACCTGCAACTAATTCAAAAATAAAAATTTTGCATTAACATCAAACTGAAATAAAAATAAAACAAATTCAAACTCTTTTGACATTACACAATGTAATAGCAAAATTTTGTTACAACATCGGATTATTGTAATAATGCTTCAGACGCTGTCCATTAACTTTGAACACACTCCCTCTCGTGGCATTTTTAATATCTACAGCATCATGTGAATAAGCAAAAACTACCTCAAATGGCCTTGTCCACTTAGACTTAAATTTTCTTGGAAATAATTTGAGCTTCGAATCAAACAGCAATATTTACTAACTTGGTTTCAAAATGCTTTGGCAATATCTTACTGTCATGCCATCTTTCTATCTTCTTTTTATAAATCCTAGCATTTTCATATGCCTGTAACCAAAACTCCTCTATTTCATTCAAATCCATCATCCTCTTCTCTCCTAAAACCAACCAATCACCATTTATCTTTTAATCCCCCAAAAAGCTCTATGCTCCAACTCAACAGTTAAATGACAAGGTTTCCAAAAACAAGCTTAAAGGACAACATCCTTAAGGGCGTTTTAAAGGCAGTCCCAATACGCCCACAAAGCTTCAACCCTTTCACATTGGATCGATAACCTTTTCTAAAATCGATTTAATCTCTCAATTTGATATCTCCATTTGTCTATTCATTTAGGGATGATATGCTGTTGTAATTTTATGGTTTATCCCATACCTTGTTAACCTATCTTTGATGTAATGACAATCGAAGTGTGAACCTTCATCACTGATAATCGCTCTTGGCGTTCCAAATCTTGTGAAAATATGCTTGTGCAAAAATTTTAGCACTGACTTTGCATCATTAGTAGGGAGTGCAACTGCCTCAACCCAGTTTGAGACATAGTCAACAGCAACCAAAATGTAAATATTTCGCCATGATGGCGGAAATGACCTGATAAAATCCATACCCCATACATCGAATAGTTCAACCTCAACAATATTTTGCAATGGCATGTCATTCCTTCTTGAAATGTTACCTGTCTATTGACACCTATCACAGGAACGACAAAAATTATGTGCATCTTTAAACAAGGTAGGCCAAAAGAAACCGAATTGCAAAACTTTGGCAGTAGTTCTTTGTCCTCCAAAATGTCCTCCATAAGGCACAGCATGGTAGTGCTATAAAATGCTTTGACCTTCCTCATCTGGAACACATGGCCTTATGATTTGATCTACACAATTCTTAAACAAAAATGGCTTGTCCCAATAATAGAATTTAACATCATGCAAAAACATTTTCTTCCTTGGGTTAGTTAAATCAATGGGTAACAATCCACAAACTAAGATATTGACAATATCAGCATACCATAGTAATGTTGTCACAACAAATAATTGCTCATCTGGAAACTCTTCTTTTATGAATTTAGCATCACCATCAACAATATCCACCTCTATCCTTGACAAATGATCCACAACCTAATTCTCTGAACCTTTTCTATCTTTTATCTCCAAGTCAAACTCTTGCAACAACAAAATCCATCTAATCAATCTTGGCTTAGCATCCTTCTTTGCTATCAAGTATTTTATGGCAGCGTGATTTGTATAAACTATTACTTTTGTGCCAATCAAATACAAACAAAATTTATCAAATGCGAAGACCACTACCAACAACTCCTTCTCCGTTGTTGTGTAGTTAATCTGTGAATCATTAAGGGTCCTGCTTACATAATAAATTCCTTGAAACACCTTCTCTTTCCTTTGGCCTAGAACTACTCCTACAGCAAAATCACTTGCATCGCACACTAATTCAAATGGCAAATTCCAGTTAGGAGCAATTACAATTGGCGCAACAACTAATTGCTTCTTTAAAAATTGAAAATCTGTTAAACATTCATTATTAAAAACAAAAGCTTTATCGTGTTGCAAAAATTCACATAAAGGCTTAGATATTTTTGAAAATTTTTTATAAATCGCCTATAAAAACTTGCATGCCCGAGAAAACTTTGAATACCTTTCACCAAAGTAAGTGGTGAAAACTTCTCAATTACCTCAATTTTTGCTTTGTCAACTACTATACCTTGCTTCAAAATTTTGTGACCAAGCACAATGCCTTCAAAAACCATAAAGAGAATTTTTCCCAATTTAAGACCAAGTTTGTTTCTTCACAACGCTTTAGAACAACCTCCAAATTCTTCAAGCAATCCTCAAATGTATCTCCAAAAATCGCAAAATCATCCATAAAGACTTCTAAGAATTTCTCCACCATGTCGGAAAAAATTGCCATCATACAATGTTGAAAAATTGCTGGCGCATTACACAGTCCAAATGACATTCTTCTAAAAGTAAAAGTTCAATATGAACATGTGAATGTAGTCTTTTCTTAATATTCAAGTGCTATGGCAATTTGGTTGTAACCTGAATAACCATCAAGGAACCAATAATATGCCTTACCTACAAGTCTATCCAACATTTGATTTATAAACGACAAAGGAAAATGGTCTTTCCTCGTAGCTTTGTTGAGTTTTCTATAGTCCATGCAAACTCTCCATCCCGTGACAGTCCTAGTAGGAATCAACTCATTATTATTATTACGTATGACCGTAATTCCTCCTTTTTTTGGAACACATTGAACTGTACTAACCCAAGAACTATCAAATATTGGGTAGATTATTTCAGCATCCAGCCATTTTATTACCTTCTTCTTGAAAACTTCTTTCATAATCGGATTCAGCCTCCTTTGTTGCTCTATCGAATTGCTAAGACAATCTTCTAGCAAAATTTTGTGCATGCAAAACGCATGACTAATTGCTTTAATATCAACTATAGTCCAACCTATTGCCTTTTTAAACTTCCGCAAAACTCTCAATAGTTGCTCTTCTTTCTCTTTCTCCAAACCTATAGAAATAACTACTGGCAAAGTTTCGTTATCACATAAAAATGCATATTTTAAATGTATTGGGAAAGACTTCAACTCAAGTGTTGGTGGTTCAAAAATAAAAGGCTTTGGTACTTTGAAAGCACGATCAGATAAATATAAAGATTCAAACCTTTCTACAAAATGCTTGACATCACAAATTTCTGAAACTTCAGCTTCAATATCTTCACAAATTTCTGTAACAACATCAGTATTACTACAACAAAAAATTGCTAAATTTTCTTCCACAGATACCTCTTCTACATTGATCATATGGCATTCTTCAGTATCATCTGCATACCTTAATGCATTAAAAACATTAAATGTAACTTACTGCTTATTAACTCTCATACTTACTTCTCCTTTTTGCACATCTATTAAAGCTCTACCCGTAGCTAAAAATGGTCTACCAAAAATTATGGGAACTTCTTTATCAACCTCAAACTCCAAAATAATGAAATCCGTAGGGAAAATAAATTCATCAACTCTTATCAACACATCTTCAATCTCACTCTCAGGATGTACGAATGAGCAATCTGCTAATTGTAACGTCACCGTTGTAGGTCTCGCTCTTCCAATTCCATGTTTCCTGAAAACTGACATTGGCATTAGATTAATAATAGCACCTAAATCACATAATGCTTTACCAATGTAGTTGTCACCAATAGCATAGGGATAATGAAACTCCCTGGATCTTTAACTTTGGTGGCAACTTATTCACCGACATCGCTGTGCACCCTTCAGTAAGCGTGACGATCTCAAACTTACCCAACCTTTTTCTTTTTGGACAGAATGTCTTTCATGAATTTCACGTAACTGGGCATCTGCTCTAATGCTTCGACAAGAGGAATATTAATATGCAATTGTTTCAGCACTTCCAAAAACTTTTTAAATTGAACATCTTTCTTCGATTGTTCAAATCTTTGCGGGAATGGTGGCGCAATATTTTCTTTTGCCTAATGGCAAGATTTTGTCTTGATATTATGCTTAACATCAACAATATCATGTTTTCCTTCTTTACTTAACTCTACCTCTTTCCGAACACTTTCTTTTTTACCTTCCAACATAACATCCCCCATCTCCCTTTTTGCTTTAACATTACTTCTTGCTCCAGCATCTACTTTTGGACTTACTTCATCATATATTATAGCAAATTCGTTATCATAAATGTCATCAACAAATAATTGATTACCTATAAGTGAAATAGCTTTCCAATGCTCTTTTTCTTGCAACCTCAAATTCTAAGTATCACTTGGTAACGCTCCTTGCGGACATGAACTCATTGCATTAGCAATTTTCCCAACTTGATTTTCTAATGCCCTTAACGAAGCAGCTTGACTCTGAATAATTGCATCATTTAGACATATAATCTTTCAACAAATTTTCTATTGACGACAAACCACCACTTTGCTGTTGATTTTGCTTCGACAATTTAGGCTCAAATCCAGGCGCTCTGTCAATATTTAGTCAAACAACATTGCCCGAATTATCATCTTGATTATTGCTCCAACTAAAATTTGGATGTTGTCACCAACCTACATTATATGTGTTAGAATAAGGATTATGATTACCTCTATTGAAATTCCCCATGTAACAAATAGATGCGGGATTGGATGGACATTCTTCAAAAATATGATCATCTCTACATTACACACATGTTGCTTCAGCAACTTGCACTTCTCTAGCCATACTAGGTTTCTACATAGTTTTGATCATATTAGCCAACGAAGATACTTGTGTTGTAAGTGATGTAATTGCATCCAACTCCATTGTACCAGCATTTCTTCTACCAGAACTCATTCTTGCTATTGGATATTGATAATTATTATTTGCAATCCTCTCCAATATTTCATATGCTTCATTATACGTCTTTTCTAGCAATGTACCATTTACTGATGCTTCAACTACCATTCTTATGTGCGTATTAAACCCATTATAGAACATTTCCATTTGCGTCCAATGCAGAAAACCATGCATAGGGCATTTCCTAAGTAAATCCTTATATCTCTCCCACGTCACATAAAGTGTTTCATCATCTAATTGCTTAAATGATGTAATATCATTTCTCAGCTTTGCATTCATATTAGGAGGATTATATCATAGCAAAAATATTTGGCATAATTCATTCCAAGTCGAAATCATACACGACGGTAAAGAATTTAACCATGCTCTTGCACGATCACACAAGAATAAGGAAACTATTTCAATCGCAAGGCATCTTTAGGAATACTTTGTTGTCTAAAAGAACCACATACCTCTAGAAACAATCGCAAATGCATCCTTGGATATTTTGTAAGCAATCCTCCAAACTACCAAACAATTTCTAGCATCTGGAACATAACAAGTTTAAGCTCAAATGAGTACCATCAATTTGTGGCCGCAAAATACCTGAACCGATATTATCAAGAACTGGCAACTACATGCTCTCGAATTGGTCTATCTTTATTATCAATTACTTGTGGAACATTAGCAACTTCTAGCTCACGAACAACTAGAATAGGAACTTCTAGATTCCGTCCTTCAATTCTTTCCATTTCTTGCTCTCGTAACTCTCTTCTGCGTCTTCTCAAGGTTCTCTCAATTTCTGGATCTAACGACAAATTATCTCCACTTCTTCTCATAAAATTCCAACAAAAATCTGAAACAACAAAAACACAAAAAAATTAAAAATAACTAAATTAAATGTTAGCTCAACAATATAACAAAAATCTTATTGAATTACACCGATCTCCTTGATAACGGCGCCAAAAACTTGTTGCGTGTAAATTAATATTGCAATCGCAAATGTGCAAGTGTACAAAATGCAAGAAATATAGTGATAACTAAGTATCATACCCAAAAAGAGATTGGTTTTCAGTAAGAATTGTTAACTGTTGACAAAAGAATTTGTGCATTCAAAATAAAATGTGATAACAAGATAAAGTGTGTTTGCAAAATGCATGTCATGACAAAATGCAAAACAAATAAAGTTGATGATGATATTACAAATGACATAGATTTTCTTCTCAATTTAGTGTTTTAATTGTCTCTTTTGCATTTCATTTAGCATGCATCATTAGCATTTTACACTTAGTTTCCATATTTTCCAACTCATTGTTAGTTAGTTTAAATTCTTGTTATTTTTATCTATTTTTGTACTAATGTCGACGCAAGTAGCCGATATATTGCGTCTTAATATTGTCAGCACAGGAACTCAGTCTAGAAGCTTAATGTTGGGCGAATGCAACCACAAGATCAGTTGGAAATTACAACCAAGAGATATCACCGCATTGAAACTAAACCTTAAATGAATAGAATCAAGCTGAATTCACAGTTGGAAGCACCGATGTAGGAATTTCACAGATGTCACTGCAATCATGATTTCAGAATACGCCCAGCAATACAGTAACAATCTGCAAATCTCTGAAGAACACACTAGAACTGCGTGAGTGCACAACTATAATTTAACTAATTTTGACAGCTGCAAGATCTAGATCTGGATTTGAGAATGAAGGTTGAAGCCTGCAACATTTTGGAGGTTATAAATAGACAAACAAAGAATGAAGAACTCATCAAGAACAAAGGGATTTAATTCTGAAAATTCTATGCCAGTTGGAGATTTGAGTTGGAAATCAAGGAGCTGATGAAGCAAGTCTGCAACCACTTTTGACGAGAGGTGCTTGATGCATAGCAAGAGGAGCAATTAGGGAGTAGGCCTAGTAGTCTAGAGATAGTAAGCTTCGTTGTACTCTTTAATTCTTCTTAAATGATGATGGATTTTGATGATATTAAATGAATACGAGAGTGTCTTTTAATGTTAAATCATTTTGATTCTTATTTTACACTACTTATCTGTTTATTCTTGGATCTAACCGCTTTAAGCACGAGAGTGAAATTGTAGTGCGTCGACATCAAGACATGCGGTGACAGGTTGGGATAACAAGTAAGTTAGGCGAGAGCTGCTTAGGATTGGGACAAACTCCAGTTACTTGTTCTTGAATACACATCGTTGCTCGCACCAAGAGGTGGAGTGATTGTGGATATTTAAGTCGGGATTAAGTAGAGAGTTGATGTTGGTAAGAACTCAAAGGGACTTCCTTGTAGCGACATTCCATCTATATCTTACCTTGTCGACGTATCCAGCGTTGCAATTTAGCAGAATCAGTAAACCATTTCTACCCTTTACACTTGATCACTGTTACATTTTATGCATTTAAATATTCAGCACTCAACACTCAATACATTTGATTTACTATCAGTACATTGACATTTAATTCTAATTGCACTGACATTAACAAATAATTTTAGTGTGCAGATCTGACGTAAATACACTGACATCATTACTTACAATTGCCTTAGTTTCAGTATTAATTGCTCCAACAGTTAACATCAAGAACTCATTCCTCATGGGATCGATATTCGATAGAATTGTTCTATTAACTATACTTGCATCGACGTGTGTCCGCTTGCACATTACTGTGACATAATAACACCGATCAAGTTTTGGCGCCGTTACCGGGGAATGGCGTTTGTTTGATGTTTACTTTTGTAGTTGCAATTAAG
Source organism: Gossypioides kirkii (assembly GCA_005610355.1). Classification (NCBI taxonomy): domain Eukaryota; kingdom Viridiplantae; phylum Streptophyta; class Magnoliopsida; order Malvales; family Malvaceae; genus Gossypioides; species Gossypioides kirkii. The sequence goes on from CP032250.1 coordinate 11,889,227, forward strand.
TCTACTTACTTAACTTTTAATTTTTACTAATCTGTTATTATTTCTCTAATTGTTTTCTTTTTTCAGATTTTTAATTATTTCATGTCCACAAGGAGAAATCCTAAGGACATTGTAAGCTTTGATCCGGAGCTTGAGAGGGCACTTAGGAGGAGAAGGCAAGAACAACGGAAAATGGCTGGTAATAACAACAACAACAATTTGCCACCATTGCTGCCACAAGATGGAATTCCTCCAGTGCTTCCACAAATTGTTAACGATATACCACCACCACGTCCACAAGAAGAACAAGTACATAATAGGACAATAAGAGACTTTGTTGTGCCTATACTCGATGATTTACAGCCAGAGGTTGTACTACCGGCTATTCAGGCTGGTAACTTTGAACTGAAACCGATGATGTTTCAGATGCTCAACTCAAATGGGCAATATTCTGGTTTTCCTCATGAAGACGCACGAGAACACTTAAAATCATTTTTCCTTATTTGTGCATCCTTTAGTCAACACGGTGTCCTTGATAATGCATTAAAAATGCAATTATTTCCTTATTCGTTGCAGGGTAAAGCAAGAACATAGTTCTTAGGATTGCTTGCTGGATCAATCACATCTTGGAATGTGCTAGCAACATAATTTGTTCTGTGTTTCAATCCGTTGACAATGAACGCAAGGTTGCGAAATGACATTACTGCATATCATTAGTTAGATGATGAGAATTCAGCAGGAGACCCAGATTGAAATATTTTACAATGGTTTGAATGCTCAAACAAGGAACCTTGTTGACGCATCGGCTAATGGTCCCTTGTTAGATTGTACATACGATGAAGCTGTTCGAATTTTGGAGAGGATTGCCTAGAACGACTAGCAATATCTAATTTCTCGTTCCGTATAGGTGAAAACTAACCTGGAGTTCTTGATCTAGATGCTATTTTTGCATTGTCAGCGCAGGTATCTTTATTGGCCAATATTATAAAGAATATGAAGGGAACAAATGACATTACTCTTATTCAAGTGGCCCAATAATTGGATACATCGATATTTTCCTGTGAAATTTACGGCGACAATCATAGCTATAAGGACTGCCAACAACATGCAGAAAATGCTTTCTGCGTCAACAACATTAGACGGGGTTCATTTGGTAACTCATACAACAATCGATCTTAACAACCTTGGGGGAATCAAAATACTTCCACGCACAGTTATGAAAATTCCTTAAATCAAGGGAGTTATAGACATGGGAGTTACAATAGCAAACCATAGAAAATTATCATCAGAATTCACAAGTAAGTTCTCATTCTGACCAGATGCAGTCACATAACCAGATGCAACCACAATCACGATTATAGCCACAACAGTCTGTACTGCCACAAATGCAAGGACAATATCATTAGCATCAACAGTAGCAATTTTCTCAACAAAAGGCATATCCTAGGGCTACTCTTGAAGTAATGATGCGCGAATATATCACGAGAACTGAAGCTATAGTGCAAGGCAACTCTTCTTCCATCTAAGCATTGGAAGCCCAGCTCGGGCAGTTGGCTTCATATCTCAGCACTAGGTCACCAGGCACTCTGCCTAGTGATATTGAGAATCTTACGTCGAGAGGGAAGGAGCATTACAAAGCAATCACGCTGAGGACTGGTAAACAGATGGTGGGACCATGCAGTTTTGACCAAGACCATGTCGATGCATCTGAAACACAGCAACAAGAAAAGGATGCAGTTGAAGGAAGTCAAGCAGAAATCAATACTGAGGAACCAAATGTAGGGCCATCCATACTTGCAGTTTGCCCAACAAAGTTGTCGACACAACAACCAATGTCAATACCACCGAGTTATCCACAACAACCCACTGTTACAATATCTTTGCCGTTTTCACAACGATTCAAAGAGAAAGTCCATGGTAAAGAATCCAAAAGTTTGTTTCTACTTTGAAACAATAACACATTAATATACCTCTCATAGATGCTTTTGTGCAGACACCCAGTTATGGGAAATACATGAATGAGTTATTATCGAAGAAAAAGAAATTATCCAACATCGAGATGATTGCGCTCACAAAGGGGTGCAGCGTTGTGTTGACAAATAAGTTATTGACCAAGATAAAAGATCCTGACATCTTTACAATCCCATGCTCCATTGGGAATCTTTACTTAGGTGAGGCCTTATGTGATTTAAGAGCAATTATTAACCTGATGCCTTTACCTACTTTTAAGAAATTAGGAATAGGTTCGATAAAGCCCACTGTGGTGACATTACAACTGGTAGACAGGTCTTTAGCACAACCTAAAGGCCAAATTAAAGATGTTCTTATCCAAGTTGATAAACTCGTGTTTCCTGCTGATTTTATAATCCTAGACTGCGAAGTAGTAAGGGGGTACCTATAATTCTTGGAAGGTCATTTCTAGCAACGGGACGAACACTTATCGACGTGTTCAAGGGAGAACTTGTTATGCGTCATAATGATAACCATGTAACCTTCAGCATGTTTGAAGCATCACCGTCTGGACCTAAAGAACAATGTCACCACATTGATTTGTTGGATGAGATTATTCTAGAAGAATTTAATGCAAGAAGTTCAACACTGTTTGATGACGATGTGGCGACATCTACCGATGATATTCTAAATGACTTTATCGACAAAGAGGAGGTTAACAATTGTGAGCTGCATCAGAATTAGCAAATGTAGTCTTTGGATTTGTCTAACAGGACGATCCTAGTGTTTAAACCATCTATTGAGCAAGCTCTTACCTTGGAGTTGAAGCCATTGCCAACGCATTTAAAATATTTTTTTCTTGGTGACAACAAGATATTACCTGTTATTGTCAACGCATCTCTCAATGCAACACAGGAAGATAAACTCATCACCATTTTGAAAGAACACAAAGGAGCCAAAGCTTGGAGCATCGCAGATATCAGAGGCATTGGTCCCTCTTTTTGCATGCCCAAGATTAGGCTAGAAGAAGAAAAGAAGGAATCAATTGAGCAACAACGACGACTCAACGAAAAGATGAAAGAAGTAGTGAACAAGGAAATTATCAAATGGTTAGATGCGGGCATTATATACCTTATTTTCGATAGTGATTGGGTGAGCCCCGTTCAATATGTGCCTAAAAAGAGTGGTTTTATAGTTGTGACCAATGACAAGAACGAGTTAATCCTACTTGCATCGCAATTGGATGGCGAGTATGCATGAATTACCGACGACTGAATGCGGCCATAAAGAAGGAGCATTTTCCGCTATCTTTCATTGATCAAATGCTGGATACGCTAGCTAGTAAAGCCTACTATTTCTTCTTAGACGGTTAATCTAGATACAACTAAATTGCTATTTCATCGGAGGATCAAGCAAAGATAACGTTCACATGCCCTTTTGGAACATTTTCTTTCCGACGTATGCCGGTTGGGTTGTGTAATGCGCTAGCAACATTCTAGAGGTGTATGATGGCAATATTTTTAGACATGATCGAGGATTCCTTAGAGGTATTCATGGATGATTTCTCTGTCTATGGATAGAATTTCGACCAATGCGCTGACAATTTGGCGAGAGTCTTGAAGAGATGCGAGGACACAAATCTAGTTCTGAATTAGGAGAAATGCCACTTCATGGTAATTGAAGACTCCTCGGGGATCAGATATCTTGTCAAGGCATTAAGGTTGATAAAGCAAAGGTAGAAATCATCGAAAAACTACCACCATCCACCAATGTCAAAGCAATAAGAAGCTTTCTTAAACATATTGACTTTTATAAAAGATTCATCAGAGATTTTTCCAAGATAGTTAAACCCTTATGCTCACTACTAATGAAAAGTTTGTGTTTGATGACAAATGTCTGGACGCATTCATGACAATAAAGAAGCAGCTAGTACAAGCCCCAATTGTCGTTGTTCTGGACTGGACGCAACCGTTTGAACTAATATGCGATGCAAGAGACTTTGCTATGAGAGTTGTACTTGGCCAATGAAAAGAAAAGGTATTCCATTCTATTTACTATGCTAGTAAAACTCTAACTGAAGCATAGGTTAATTACACTACCACTGAGAAGGAGTTGCTAGCAGTAGTCTTCGCTTTTGACAAGTTTTGTTTCTATCTTGTTGGCGTAAAGACTACAGTTTACACGGACCACTTCGCATTGAGATTCCTTTTCAACTTAAAAGACACCAAACCTAGATTGATACGATGGATCCTACTCCTTCAAGAATTTGACATTCAAATCAGAGATAGGAAAGGATCTGAGAATCAAGTAGCAGACCACTTGTCTCGACTGGAAGTTGGAAGTGAAGATAGGCAGACGTCCGAAATTGTTGAAGCATTTCCAGATGAGCAATTGTTCTTTATTGACACATCGCCTTGGTACGTCGATGTTGTCAATTACCTTGTGTGTGAAAAGCTACCAATAAATATTACTAGTCACAAGAAGATCAGGTTCATACGTGATACTACAAAATATCACTGGAACGAGCCATACCTATTTAAGGTATGCGCCGACAATATCATTCCTCAATGTGTACCTGAAGAAGAAATGAATTCAATCCTGCATATTGCCATGATGCCCCTTATGGAGGACATTTTGGTGGACCAAGGACTGCTGTTAAAATCTTACAGTGAAGATTTTATTTGCCCACATTATTTCGTGGTGCCCACAATTTTACACAACAATGTGATCGTTATCAACGCACTGGTTCCATATCTCGACGCAACGAGATGCTCCAACAACCCATTATGGAAGTAGAGCTTTTCGATGTTTGGGGTATAGATTTTATGAGACCATTTCCAAACTCTTTTGGAAATATGTATATATTAATGGCTGTTGATTACGTCTCAAAGTGGATAGAAGCTATTACGGTGCCAAAAGACGATGCTCGGACGGTATTGAAGTTCTTTCACACATATATCCTTAGGAGATTTAGAACAACGATAGAGTTGATAAGTGACCAAGGCACTCATTTCTATAATAACCAAGTGGCGATTACATTAAAACGATACAGTGTGAAGCATCGTATGACTTCTACATATCACCCAAAAACCAATGGTCAAGTTGAAGTATCCAATCATCAAATTAGAAGCATACTTGAAAAGGTGGTTAATCCATCTAGGAGGAATTGGTCTACGCGGCTACATGACACATTGTGGGCTCTTCGTATTGCCTACAAAACCCCGTTGGGGATGTTACCATATCAACTAGTGTTTGAAAAATCTTGTCACTTGATCGTTAAACTTGAACATAAGGCCATGTGGGCAATTAAGCAGGTGAATTTGGACTATGATGCTACCGGAAAGAAAAGACTGTTAGACATCACGAAATTAGAAGAAATCTAATGCCATGCTTATGAGAATGCTGCGATATATAAGGAAAAGACAAAGAGATGGCATGACAACATTATCTTGCGTTGGCAATTTCGTCCTGGTCAGTTGGTACTTTTATTTAACTCATGTTTTAAATTGCATCCAGGAAAATTGCAATCAAGGTGGTCAAGTCTATTCAAAGTAATCGAAGCATTCCAAAGTGGTGTGGTGACAATCAAAAACCTAAAGGATAGACAATAATTTAAAGTAAATGACCAACGTCTTAAACATTATGTGAGCCCAGATTTTCGAGAACCAAATGAAGCCGTCAACCTGGTGACATTTAAATAATGTCGACGTATTTCTTTATTTCCTTTTATTTGTTTCACTTTTTGTTATGTTGTTTCAGATTCCTAGCAGAAATAAAAATCATCTTTTTGTCGACACATTGAAGCACAGATTGTTGATGCATTCTACGATGAGTCAGCATTACCTTTTCAGCCAGAATCACGCCTATTGATTTCTTTCTCTCCCAGCTGTTGTACCAAAACAAAACGGTATGATTTATAGCCTAGCAATTAATGGCTGCAGACATAACGTTTCCTTGTATTTTTCCAGTCATCACGCCTAGGTTATAAAGCCTCCTCTTTGCAGTTAATTTTTCTCTTCACATCGGCCATTGTTACTACATTTCATCTTCTCCATTGTCTACATATTTTCTTTTCTAATCTTAAAGAAATCCTTTGCTGCAAAACTTCTTGAACTTCTTTTATTCTCACCATGGCAAAAACCCGTGCTTCAAGAAACACTCCCAAAACCCCTTCAAAGAACACCCCGACCACTACTACTGTGGCTCCGTCCACAGCACCACCACCCTCATTTATAGGCCCAATTTTATTTCTAACGATTGTGGTCAAAGAATGTTACCACATGTCATGTTAAAACACAACATCCATCCCGAACAGGATCTCCAACTTTCTCCACACTAGACCCTGAGAAAGTAAGTTCACCGTACCATCAACCGCCTGTTCAGGTGGGAATATTATACAAATCTGGCTACTCTCCCATATTGGTTAGGGAGTTTTATGTAAATTTAGTGGATCAGGAGCAGGAGTTTATCTTTGTATGAGAGGGGCTTGTTCCATAGAGCGTTGTGCAGATCAACATACTGCTAAGGATTTCGGAATGGGTGGATGACCATGCACCCTTTCTACATCGTTCGGATAATGATTGTATGGCCTAGATGATGAAAGATCTCTACATGAATGGTGCTACATGGATGGGCAATGGATTTCACAACTATACAATGCAAACGGTACCTTACAACTTTTTGCAAGGTATGGTTTCATTTTATCAACAGTCGTGTTACACCTTCAGCCCACAGCACTACAACCACATTGGACCATATGTGTCTCCTGCATTACATTCTACACCACCAACACATCGACATCGATGAGCTCATACACACCCAGATCGTAGAGGCTACAAGAAAGCGAATTGGTATCCTTCCTTTTCCCTCTCTCATTATGTTGCTTTGTCAACACAAGGGTATTATGCCTAAAGATGGTGAGGAGGTCTTGGACAATAAAGGCTCAATCAACGATATATCTGTTGAGAGGATGACACGAGGCCAAGATATACCAGTGGCTAAAGAAACCTCCAAGAAAAGGGATAAAGGAAAGGGTAAGAAGAAGGCTGACCAACCTGATGCGTCAACAGAATCCAAAATGGCAAAGAAGCTGGCCTTGATGGAACTACACTTGGACCGTATCGACATTCGATCCATCCACACTTATAGTATAGTGGACGACATGGATTTTCGGCTCCATAAGTTTTATGCCTACACTAAGGTGTAGAATGAAGCCCTTGTCGCTGCATTGAGCCAAATCAGCAAGACTCTATTACCAGACTTCCCAACCTTCCTATCAATCTATCGCCCAATGAAGTAATCTTCTTCGGAGCAATCTACTCTTAAAGGTAAGTTTACACCTGCACCAATTCGGATTCATATTTCCGACGATGAGAAGGGTGACGGGCACTCGCAGACTGATGATGATTATCACCACCACATCGCCCACTTATTTGAAGATGAGTTACCCAACAGTCTAGGCGCAAATATGGTTGAATAAGAAACGGTTGTGGGAAAGGATGTCAATGCGGTGAACTGTGCCAACATTGGCCCAATTGAACCTGAGCAGCAGGTGGAAGCAAATGCAGATCAAGGGAAGGATCAGTTGAAGGAGAAGGATCAAGAAGAAGAAGAAGGAAAGGAAGAAGAGAAAAAAGAAAAAAAACCTGTCGAGGTGTAGGAGGAGAAGGAAACCGATGCCCCAACAATGATCGTTGAGGATGTTGTGGGGACATCCAGCACAGATGAGGCTCGACCTACTGCAAGCAAGGCTGAAGTTGTCACTGGCGAGATAGAGAAACTGAATCCTCTAGCTATTGTGCCCTATGTGGTACCACTCGCAGAAATCCACCCATCAAAAGTGACAACTGATGAGGTCACCACCTAACCCGCCGAGGAGGAACAATCCGTCGAGCCGGTTGGATCAAAGGATAAAAAAGAGGAAGAGGCACAAGGACAAGAAAAAGAACCATGAAGAGGGAGAGCACCAAAAGAAAAAGAAGAAGAAAATGAAAGCAGCCTTTACATCGGCTGCTGCTAAATAATTTGGTACATTTTTTTTAGTTAGTTTTCATGCATTCTTATTATGCCTGCATTTTAATTGTTACTGCATTCCTTTTAGTTTAGTGCATTGTAGCTGTATTTCCATTATTTCTATATAATTATTGTCAATGCATTGAGGATAATGCAGACATTAAGTTTGGGGGGAAGATACTGTGAATGGTAAATGCAACTACACCTTCATGTTTGACTTTTGTTTTATTTCTTTAGTTAATGAAAAATTAAAAAAATTCAACAGAAATGTGCCCACAATTTTTATTTTAATGTGTGATTCTTGAATTGTTTGAATGCTGACGTGAAAATTGGATGAATATGAATGAATAATAAGTTTGCTATTTTTGAATGAATAATTGAAAGTGCTTCAGTAATGTATGGATAGTGTTGGTGTTGAATCTTGAACTAACTGACTAGTACAACGACATTGTATTAATAAAAGATGCTCCAATATGAGTGCATTGTGACTTTTAAGGGAGAACACTTCACTGTAGTCTTAGAAAAGAAAACTCATCTAGCCAAAGGATGTAACTGCAAGAGTGTGTGTCGGCATAATTACATGCCTCTTAAGGGTTTGTTGCACCCCATCGTTACTACTTAGGAACAAAGGTAGAGCAATGCAATGACATCTTTTAGTCACTTGAAAAACAAAAATAAGAAAAAGAAGAATAAATTGCTGAAATGGTTCAAGGGATGTTAAGATTCAATGCATGATACTAACATTGATAAAGTTGCAGTTTTAAGTTGTTCATAGCTATAAATTGTAAGCGCATCATTCTATTATATGAATGCAGTTTAAACATTAGGGATTAGGGAATTCAAGTTGTATGAGTAATGATTGCGGTGACATTTTTAATTGTTACTTTGTTAATTTTTGTTTACTTGAAGACAAGTAATAACTCAAGTTTGGGGGTGTGATGGTATTACAAATAACATAGATTTTCTCCCCAATTTAGTGTTTTAATTGTCTCTTTTGCATTTCATTTATCATGCATCATTAGCATTTTACACTTAGTTTCCATATTTTCCAACTCATTGTTAGTTAGTTTAAATTCTTGTGGTTTTTATCTATTTTTGTATTAATGTCGATGCAAGCAATCGATATATTGCGTCTTAATATTGTCAACTCAGGAACTTAGTCTAGAAGCTTAATCCTGGGTCAATGCAACCACAAGATCAGTTGAAAATTACGACCAAGAGATGTCACCGCATTGAAACTGAACCTTGAATGAGTAGAATCAAGCTTAATTACAGTTGGAAGCACCAACTTAGGAATTTCATAGATGCCGCTACAATTATGATTTCAGAATGCACCCAGCGAAACAACGACAATCTGTAGATCTCTAAAGAACACACTAGAACTGCATGAGTGCATAGCTGTAATCTAACTAATTTTGACAGTTGCAAGATCTAGATCTGGATTTGAGAATGAAGGCTGAAACCTGCAACATTTTGGAGGTTATAAATAGACAAACAAAGAATGAAGAAATCATCAAGAGTGAAAGGATTTAATTCTGAAGATTCTGTGTGAATTGGAGATTTGAGCTAGAAATCGGGGAGCTAATGAAGCAAGTTTGCAACTACGTCTGACGAGAGGTGCTTGATGCATAGCAAAAGGAACAATTAGGGAGTAGGCCTAGTAGTCTAGAGATAGTAAGCTTCATTGTACTCTTTAATTCTTCTTAAACGATGATGGATTTTGATGATATTAAATGAATACGAGAGTGTCTTTTAATGTTAAATCATTTTGATTCTTATTTTACACTACTTATCTGTTTATTCTTGGATCTAACCGCTTTAAGCACGAGAGTGAAATTGTAGTGCGCCGACATCAAGACATGCGATGACAGGTTGGGATAACAAGTAAGTTAGGCGAGAGCTGCTTAGGATTAGGACAAACTCCAGTTACTTGTTCTTGAATACGCATCGTTGCTCGCACCAAGAGGTGGAGTGATTGTGGATATTTAAGTCGGGATTAAGTAGAGAGTTGATGTTAGTAAGAACTCAAAGGGACTTCATTGCAATGACATTCCATCTGTATTTTACCTTGTTGACGCATCTAGTGTTGCAATTTAGTAGAATCAGTGAACCATTTCTACCCTTTACACTTGATCACTTTTACATTTTATGCATTTAAATATTCAGCACTCAACACTCAACACATTTGATTTACTTTTAGTACATTGACATTTAACACCTGACATTTAATTCTGATTGCACTGACCTTAACAACTAATTTTAGTGTATAGATTTGATATAAATACACTGACATCATTACTTACAATTGCCTTAGTTTCAGTATTAATTGCTCCGACAGTTAACATCAAGAACTCATTCCTCGTGGGATCAATATCCGATAGAATTTTTATATCAACTATACCTGCATCGACGTGTGTCAGCTTGCACATTATTGTGACGTAAAAACACCAATCAGTTGATCAATATTAATCCAAGCAGAGCATCAAATCTACTAGGTACTTATCAATCTTAGCAGAGATCAGTGGGAAAATCTTTAGCAGAAGACAAAGTTACAATCAATAAACTTGGAATATTTTCGATCCAATGAATGCCTTAACAAATATATGCTTCTACAAAATTATCTCTGAATGACTAAGCAATTATGTGCTTGTTTAATGCAGCAACTTTTTACAGTGAACACACATTATATTCCTATAACAAGCTTCTACCAACAAAACTTATCTCATTCTTAATGAACGCAACACCTATGTGTTACTACACATATCTTCTGATATAAGTTCATTACATCGACTTATGCTCCAACAAATCCATCCCACTGTAGGTCAAGATTATGCACATGCAAAACAAGAGCTTATTCCTAAGATTGCTAGCATGTAGAATGATCAACAATTGAGTCACAAATCAATGAAGACATTTAATGGAACAATATCGGTAAATTCATTCATAATCATAAAACAAAGTTTCAACAATATTCATCCCTTAACAAATAAATGTAAGGGCAGCAATTCATTTTCACAAAAATTAACCAAATAGAATCAAAGATAAAGAGTACTCCTTGTTGAGACCCAAAAAGAACATCAGGTTCGTATTCCCGATTCTACTTTGCTTCGCCACAACAGTATATCTTTACTTTGGTGGTTTTGCTACAGAACAATTGAGCTCCGCTCCCAGTGACTGTTGACAACTTTGTCTCTGCACCTCAGATTTACATTGTGTCTTTCCTAATTTCTCTCCTTCTAGATTCTAATGTAACAGCACTCAATCTTTACTTGAATAAAATTCTTGATATCTTTTCCTTCATCCAAATGTTGCTTATATAGGAGCTTTGGCCACACAAATCACGTTGTAAGATTTGCTTTTCTAGGGGTTCTAGAGCCTTCTAGAGCTTCTAGTGCAGACCATAATTGGATCGGGCTTGCTTTTGCAGAGTCTTGTGCGCCTGGTACTGCTAGAGCGTTTAGCAGCTACAAAGTTATGCTGCTTTCGCTCTCTAACAGTGCTTTGTTATTGAGCCTCGTACTTTCATCTTCCTCCACCTTCACCTGCATCCAAAAACATGTACCAACAAGCGTAGTTTGCTACAAAAAAAGGGTAAAATGTATATATTTTACCAGTTTAAGCGCAACACAACTCCAATGACAAAAACACTATAAATGTTATAACAAATTTACTTGAAAATAGACAAAATGCTCTAACAAGAGTATGTAATATAACTCTTTTTCAAGAGTTATCAAGAGACCAAAACGAGAATATCTAATTCTTACTTTAGATGATCTATATCCTAAAACCTTAAGATTTTGGACTGGCATGAGTGATGCTGGAGCAATAGAACTCAATGCCCCAACACCCCAGGTATCTTCTTTGACTAATATGTGTAATTCCATGTAGAATGCTACAACAGTTGCAGAACGGAAATTTGCCACAACATATTATGATTATTGTGGAGGCAACCATGAGTTTGAGGAATGTCCATCAAATCCAGCAAATGTGTACCACAAGGGGAATTTCTATCAAAATGATAATTCTTATTCCAACATTTACATGCTAGGGTGGGAGCAACATCCAAATTTTTGTTGGAACAATGAAGATGCTGGAAGTATAAACAATGATGTCAGACAGAATGTCGAGTGGCTCAATTATGATCAACCTTTACTATGGAAAAATGTCCAGCAAGATGAAGCACCAAAGTTTTCATCAATTAAAAATTTGTTGAAATAATATATTTCCAACAATGATGTTGTGCTTCAGAGTCAAGCTGAATCCCTACGATATCTTGAATATCAAGTTGGCAAGATTGTGAAGTAAATTTGAGACCATAAGAAACTTTTTCGATTGATATTGAGAATTCGAGATCACAAAGGCAAATGCATTGCGAGGAAATCATTCCTAAAAGTGAGACTCAACTGAATGAAGTTTTTAAAGATGTCACAATAAAAGAAGATAATTTAGATCTCAACCAAGGAAAGATGTTAGAATAATTTGAAAAGCAAACTATAGCTGAAGAGGTTAAACAAAATATTACTGCGACTGAATTAGATCATTTTGATGACATAAATGCTATAGCAAAACAACCTCAGAAACATGAAGATACATTGTCAAAGAAGCAAAGATTGGGAGAAGTCGAAACAATCACACTTATTGATGTGCATTGCCATGACAAATAAATTGCTTCCAAAATTTGAGGATCCCAAGAGCTTCACAATACCCTACTCCATTGGCAGTCGGTATATTGGAAAGGTATTATGTGATTTCAACGCAAACATAATTTTGACGCTTAGATCCGTAAGCAGGAAGTTAGGAAATTGGAAAAAGTGTAAGAAAGAGTGGAATTTTTTTGAATCGCGTGGAGAATAAGAGGTAGATTCAGAAAAAAAAAGAAATTTTTTTTTTACCATGTTTGCTGCTGCAGAGTACGAACCCTAGCAATTGAAGAAGAAGGAACAAATCCTGTGTTTGCATTAATTGAGGGTAACTCTAAACTTTGCTCCAATTTTGCATTTGTTTTTATTTTGTCATAGCATAACTTTTTAAAGTATTAGAGCATAGTGGAGTATTTGATTTTGTTGAGTTTAAAAGCCTTTGAACTTTTAAAGAAGCAATTAGTTGTTGCACCTATTGTTATAGCACCAGATTTGAATTTGCCTTTTGAGCTAATGTACGATGCTAGTGATTTTGCTGTTGGAGTAGTGCTAGGAAAAAGAAAGGAGAAAATATTTCATTCGATTTATCATGTGAGTAGGACCCTTAATGAATCACAGCTCAATTACAGAATAACGGAGAAAGAGTTATTGGTAATGGTCATCGCATTTGACAAATTTAGACCATATTTGATTGGCACAAAAGTGACAGTTTACATAGATCATGCTGTTATAAAATATTTGATAGCAAAGAAGGATGCCAAACCACGCTTGATTTCATGAATTTTGCTGTTGCAAAAATTTTATTTGGATCATCCTTAGACAAATGGACAGGCAGAGATATTGAATAGAGAGATCAAGTCAATTTTAAAGAAAGTGGGTGTAGTGCACTGCCTTCAAAACGCCACTGGGAATGTCACCATTCAAGCTTGTCTATGTATCATGGAAGAGTTAGATAGCAGGCATATAAGAATGCCAGGATTTATAGCAAAATTTTGCCGAAGCAATAAGAATTATTGGAACGATCCACTATCACGACAAAAAAGTGCTATAACATTGCGAGATGCCGGATGATCTGGAGATAAGAGTTAATACGACAACAACTTTATGATGTGCAGCATGATTAGCACCGTTGGACTAATGGAAAGCGATTGTGTCTATGCCATGACAATACCACACCTAAACTAGTTGCCACAACACCACTGTCCCAGATTGCTAAAGCTAGAAAATGCCATTGATCTGCTATTTGACGAGATAATGAGGATAGATGATGAGGAAAAGGAGGACGACACTGTTCTAACACCATGAAAACGGAAGCTTAAAGGCAAATGACTTGCTCGAAAGTCCCTTTGCATCAACTAAAAGGGGTAAAATTTTAAATTTTGTAGCTCCAAATTTTTTATTTTTGTGATACATGTGTTTTGTTTTTGTTTTTGTCATAACATATTTTTCTTTGCATTCATTTGTTTTCATGCATTGAGGACAATGCATCTTTTAGGTTTGAGGGTGTGTTGTTCCATTTAGTTGCACATATGTTAGTTTTTGTTTTATAGTTTGTCATTACATTTCTAGTTGCCATATTAAGATATTGACATGACATATTTTTGTAAGAAATTTGTGAAGAAAAGAAGGTATAGATATACTGTTGATGTTTGATGAGGAAAATAACCTTTAAAATTTAAAATTTTTGTAAAAGTGAATTAGGTAATTCAGATTATGATAGTGCCTAAAAATTATTTCTACAAAACAGATTTCGAAACCTTTGTGATTATTTTAAAGTATATATTTCTTAATAAAACTTGGGTTTTCTCTGAGCTAAGTATTAAATATGGGTTGTTGAGGCAAGAAATGAAGAAAAGAAAAATTGTCACTCTAATGCTTAAATGTTTTGAGTACGTCAGCAATGCTTTGTTTGCTCCATCATATTGTTGATGAGAAAAGAATATGTTTAAGTATGAGTGTTTAAAAAGAAAAGAAAGAAAAAGAAAAATGTTAAAAAAAATTTGTAAAGAGAAAAATATTTTTTTAGGAACACTCCGCTGTAGCGAAAAGAAGAGTAGGCTAAGGAGATAGTTGTTTATTTCATCCATCTTTTTAGTTCAAATTTAAGCTTTTTTAGTGTAAATTCAGATTGTGATGTGATTGTTGGCATGCTAATTAAGTGTTTGCTCCACTGTAGTTGTCAAGTATAATGTTGCATGACAAAATGAATTCCTTAAGAGAAAAAAATAAAATATTGCCTAAAGTAAAGTAAAAAAAAATTAGCTAAAGAAATGAAACAAATTCTTAGGAAATATTTGCATTAGATTTAATTACATGTAAATTTAAAATTGTTTATTTTTAGATTGAAATTTTTGCACTGAATTTTCTGGATTTACCTATGACGCTGTTGCAAAGTTTTGAGATTACAAAGGTTGCTGAGAGCTGAAATATATGCTGTACTAGAAAGGTGTAAGCAAAGTTCTCATGGAAATTGCCAAGGTTATTGTCTTTGCATTCATGCATACATGCATTAGCATATTTTGCTTGAGGACAAGCAACTTATCAACTTGAATAAGAACATCTTTGATTTGTCCCTCCGATTGTGCTAGAGATCTATCCACTAATTACAATGTCAATGTAGTGGGCTTCATTGATCCAATTCCTAACTTCTTGAAAGTATACAAAGACATTAGGTTAATGCTAGCTCCTAAATCACATAATGCTTTACCTAAGTAACGATCTCCGATGGAGCATGGGATTGTGAAGCTGCCAAGATCTTTCATCTTCGTTGGCAACTGTTTGTGAGTACAGCGCTACACCCCTCTGTGAGCGCAATCATCTCGATGTCGGATAGTTTCTTTTTCTTTGATAGCAGCTTCTTCATGTATTTCCCATAACTGGGTATCTGTACAAGAGCATCTATTAGAGGTATACTAATATTCAATTGCTTCAAAGTAGAAACAAACTTTTGGTAATCTTTGTCATGGACTTTTTCTTTAAAATGTTAGGGAAACGGAAAAGGTATGGTGGCATAGGGTCGTTGTGGATGTATTTGTTGCTTCGACAGTGATGTTTGTGTTGAAAACTTAATTGGACAATCCGTAGGTGCAGATTGTTCTTCAATCGATTATTCAACAGTGTTTTGCAATTGATTTCCTTTAGTTATAACCTCGTCTTGTTGCTTTGACATGGTCTTGGTTAGAATTTCTTGTCTCTACTGTCTGTTTGCCACTCCTTAGCATAATTTCTTTGTAATGCTCCGTCCCTCTTTGCGTAGGATTTTTAGTGTCACTAGGTAAAGTGCCTGGTAATCTGGAGTTAAGATTAGAGGCCAACTATCCAAGCTGGGCTTCCAATGCTCATATGGAAGAAGAATTGCCTTGAATTATCGCCTCAGTTCTTGTGATATATTTGCACATCATAGTCTCAAGAACAGTCATAGGGTCTGTCTTTGGTTGAGCAAATTGCTGCTGTTGATGTGGATGAGGTTGTCCTTGCATTTGTGGTTGCAAACTTGATTGTGGCGATAATCGTGATTGTGGTTGCAATTGACTATGTGATTGCATTGATTCTAATCGAGGATGTACTTGTGAATTCTGATGATAGTTCTGCGATTAACTATTGTTGAACTTCCTTGCCTATAACCTCCTTGGTTCAAAGAATTTTCATATCGAAATGTGGATGTATTTTGATTTCCCTAAGGTTGTTGTGAACGATTGTTGTAGGAGTTACCAAATGAACCCCCTCGAATGTTGTTGACATAATATGCATTTTCTGCATGCTGTGGGCAGTCTTCATAGCTGTGGTTGTCGCCACAAATCTCACACGAAAATATTGGTGCATCCATTCGCTAGGCCATTTGTATAGGAGCAATATTGCTCGTTCCATTCATGTTCTTTATGATGTTGGGCAAGGAAGATACCTGTGCTAACAATGCATAAATAGCATCTAATTCAAGAACTCCAAGGTTAGTTTTCACCTATGCAGAACAAGATATCGGATATTGGTAATCGTTTTAGGCTATCCTTTCCAGAATTCGAACAGTTTCATCATATGTTCAATCCAACAATGGACCGTTTGTATATGCGTCGACAAGATTCCTTGTCTGAGCATTCAAACCATTATAAAATATCTCAATCTGGGTCTCTTATTGAATTCCATTCATTGGGTAGCGTCGAAGCAATGCTTTGTAGTGCTCCCATGTTGTGTGTAAATTCTCTTCATCGAGTTGATGATACGCAATGATGTTATTTTGCAACCTCGCATTCATTGTCAGTGGATTAAATCTCAAAACAAATTGTGTTGCCAATACATTCCAAGATGTAATGGATCCAACCAACAAACTTATAAACCATGTTCATGCTTTTCCTTGCAATGAGTAAGGAAATAATTGCATTTTAAAGGCATCATCAGGGACACCATGTTGACAGAAAGATGCATAAATGAGTAAAAATGATTTCAAATGTTCGTGTGCGTCTTGATGCAGAAAACTTGAATATTGCCCATTTGAGTTGATCATTTGAAACATCACCGGTTTTAGTACAAAGTTACCAGCCTGAATAGCTGGTCTCACAACCCTTAGTTGCAGATCATTGAGTATAGGCACAACAAAATCTCTTATTGGCCTATTCTGTATTTGTTCTTCTTGTGGGCGTGGTGGTGGTAAATCTTGTGGCAGCACTGGAGGAATGTTATCATGTGGTAGCAGTGGTGGTAGCTTATTATTGTTGTTGTTACTAGCCATCTTCCTTTGTTCTTGCCTTCTCCTCTTAAATGTTCTCTCAAGCTCCGGATCAAAGCTTACAATGTCCTTAGGATTTCTCCTTATGGACATACAATACCTTCAAAACCAGAAAAGAAAAATAAACAAATTAATAGAAGTTAAAAGTTAAGTAAGTAAAATTGATTGCATCAATAAAAGTAAACATCGAACAAACGCCAATATCCCCGGTAACGGTGCCAAAACTTGATCGATGTTTTTATGACACAACAATTGTGCAAGTGTATCACGTCGATGCAAGTATAGTTGATAGAAAGAGCTATTGGATATCGATCCCATGAGGAAATGGTTCCCGATATTTTAATGTTGGAGCAATCAATACTAAAAATCAATGTAATGCGAGTAAGGATGTCAGCATAATTATGTCAGATCTGCACACTAAAATAATCATTACTATCAACGCAATTAAAGTTAAAAATCAGAGGTTAAATGTCAGTGTACTGAAAATAAATCCAAATGTGTTGAGTGTTGAGTGCTAAAAATTTAAATGTAGGAAATATAAAAATGATCAAGTGTAAAGGGTGGAAGTGGTTCACTGATTCTACAGGTCGCAACGCTGGAAGCATCGACAAGGTAGAGTATAGATAAATTGTCGTAACAATGAAGTCCCTTCAAGTTCTTACTTACAATAGCTCTCTACTTAATCCCGACTCAAATAAACTACTCCACCTCTCGGTGCGAGCAGTGATGTGTATCCAAGAACAAGTAACTGGAGTCTGTCCCAGTCCCGAGCAGCTCTTGCCTAACCCACTTGTTAATCTAACCTGTCACCGCATCTCTTGATGTCGGTGTACTGTAATTTCACTTTTGTATTTAGAGCGGTGAAATCCAAGAATAAACTGATAAGTAATGTAAAGTAAGAATCAAAATGATATAACATTAAAAGATACTCTCGTATTCATTTAACATCATCAAAATTCATCATCTTTCAAGAAAAATTAATGAGTAAAACAAAGTTACTATCTCTAGATTACTATGTATACTCCCTAATGGTTCCTCTTGCTTGGCATCTAGCACTTCTCGTCAGAAGCAGTTGCAGGCTTGCTTCATCAGTTCACCGATTCCAGCTCAAATCTTTAATTCACATAGAATTTTCAGAATTTAATCCCCTTGCTCTTGATACCTTCTTCTTTCTTTGTTCTTTTATTTATAATCTCTAAAATGTTGCAGGATTTAGCCATCATTTTTAGATCTAGATATAGATCTTACAGCTGTCAAAATTAGTTAAATTACAACTATGCACTCACACAGTTCTAGTGTTTAGAGATCTGCAGATTGTCGCTGTAACGCTGCACGCATTCTGAAAGAATAATTGTGGCGACATCTGTGAAATTCCTACGTTTGGTGCTTCCAATTGTGAATTAAGCTTGATTCCTCTCAATTGAGGTTCAATTTCAATGAGGCGACATTTCATGGTCGTAATGTTCAGCTGATCTTGTGGCTGGAATTGTCCACTATTCCATTCCTAGACTAAGTTCCTGTGCTGACAATATTAAGACGCAATATATCGGCTACTTGCGTCGAAATTAGTACAAAAATATGTAAAATAACAAGAGTTCAAACTATCTAACAACAAATTGGAAAACAAGTAAACTAAGTATAAAATGCTTATGGTGAATGCTAAATTAACTACAAAAGGGATAATTTAAACACTAAATTGGGATGAAAATCTATCATTTGTAATACCATCAGTAATTCAAGAAGAAAAGCTCATCGTAATTTTGAAGGAGCTCAAAAGAGCCATTGTATGAAGTATTGTAGACATCAGAGGCATTAGTCCTTTCTACATACAGAAGATCAAGCTAGAGGATAAGGGAAGCAATCCATTTTGCAACAGTAAAGGCTTAATGAGGAAAAGAAAGAGGTAGTGAAGAAGGATATTATTAAGTGGCTAGACGTGGGCATCATCTACCCCATTTAGACAGCACATGGGTGAGCCCTGTCCAATGTGTGCCCAAGAAAAGCGGCATCACAGTGGTGAGTAATAATAAGAACGAGCTGATCCCTACTCGCATTGCTACTAGTTGGCGAGTGTGTATGGATTATCGTCGTCTTAATGCGACCACAAAGAAGGATCCCTTTCCACTACCATTCATTGATCAAATGCTGGATAGGTTAGCTGGTAAAGCCTACTATTGCTTCCTAGATGATTACTCTGGATATAATCAAATAGCCATTATGCCAGAAGATCAAGCAAATACCATGTTTACATGCCCATTTGGAACTTTTGCCTTCCGACGTATGCCATTTGGATTGTGCAATGTACCTACTACATTCCAGAGATGTATGATGGCTATCTTCTCGGACATGATTGAAGTTTCATTAGAAGTATTCATGGACGACTTCTCTGTATATGGGTAGAATTTTGACCAATGCGCTGACAATCTGGCGAAAGTATTAAAGAGATACGAGGACACAAATCTAGTGCTGAACTGGGAAAAATGTCATTTCATGGCAACTAAAAGGATTGTCCTTCGCCATAGAATATCGTGTCAGGGCATTGAAGTAGACAAAGCAAAGGTAGAAATCATTGAGAAATTGCCACCACCCACCAATGTCAAAGGAATAAGAAGCTTTCTTGGTCACGCTGGTTTCTATAGGAGATTTATTCGAGATTTTTCCAAGATTGTCAAACTGCTATGCTCGTTGCTAGAGCATAATAAAATGTTTGTGTTTGATGATGCATGTCTAAATGCATTTGTCATAATAAAGAAGTAGCTAGTACAAGCTCCAATTGTCGTTGCACCAGATTGGACGCAACCCTTTGAATTAATGTGTGAAGCAAGAGACTTTGCTGTAGGAGCTGTGCTGGGTAATGAAAAAAGAAGGTATTTCACTCAATTTATTATGCTAGCAAAACTTTAACTGACGTGCAGGTAAACTACACAACTACCGAAAAGGAGTTAGTAGCTATCGTTTTTGCATTCGATAAATTTTGCTCATATCTTGTCGGCGCAAAAGTTACTGTCTATACAGATCACTCTGCATTGAGATACATTTTTACAAAGAAAGATGCCAAACCGAGATAGATCAGATGGATCCTACTCTTACAAGAGTTTGATATTGAAATTAGAGATAGGAAAAGATTCGAGAATCAAGTAGTAGACCACTTATCCCATCTGGAAGCTGGAAGCGAAGATGGCAATCAGCCACGCATTGTTGATGTATTTCTAAATGAGCAATTATTTTATGTCGACACATCTCCATGGTATACTGATGTTGTCAATTATCTTGTTTGTGGGAAGCTGCCCTTGAGTGCCATTGGTCACAAGAAGATCAGATTTATGCACGACACTACGAAGTATCATTTGAACGAGCCATACCTGTTCAAGGTATGCGCCGACAATATTATCCGTCGTTGCGTTCCTAAAGAAGAGATGACTTCCATCCTGAGACATTGCCATGATGCTCCCTACGGAGGCCATTTTGGTGGTGTGAGGACTACTGTAAAGGTTATACAATCAGGATTCTTCTGGCCCATGTTTTTTCGAGATGCTCATAATTTTGTGCAACAATGCGATAGATGTTAACGCACAAGTTCTATATCTTGCCGCAACGAGATTCTCCAACAACCTATTATGGAGGTGAAGTTATTCGACGTCTGGGGTATAGATTTCATGGGACCATTTCCAAACTCCTTTGGGAATGTGTATATTTTAGTTGCTATTAATTATGTGGATCGAGACAACTGCGGTTCCAAAAGATGATGCTAGAACGGTTTTGAAGTTCTTCCACACGTATATCCTTACAAGATTTGGTACACCTAGGGCATTAATAAGTGATCAAGGTACTCATTTTCACAATAACCAAGTGACGACAGCTTTAAGATGTTATGGTGTGAAGCATCATATGGCCATAATATACCATCCACAAATGAATGGCCAAGCGGAGGTCTCCAATCAACAAATAAAAAGTATACTTGAAAAGGTGGTTAACCCATCTCAAAGAGATTGGTCTTCACGGCTACATGATGCGTTGTGGGTGCTTCATATTGCCTATAAAACCTCGTTGGGGATGTCAACGTATCAATTAGTGTTTGGTAAATCCTGTCATCTGCCAGTTGAACTTGAACATAATGCCACGTGGGCGATCAAGCAGGTGAACATGGATTACGATGCTGTTGGAAGAAAAAGGTTGTTGGACATTGCTATGCTGGAAGAAATTCGATGCAATGCATATGAAAATGCTACCATATACAAAGAAAAGACTAAGAGATGGCATGACAATATCATCTTGCAGTGACAATTTAATCTTGGTCAATTGGTACTTTTGTTTAATTCACGTTTGAAATTGTATCCAAGTAAATTGCATTCAAGATGGTCAGGCCCTTTCAAGTTTGTCGAAGCATTCCAAAATGGTGCGGTGACAATTGTAGATCTGAAGTATGGTCACCAATTTAAAGTAAATGGCCAACGACTGAAGCATTAAGTAAGCCCAAATGTCAAAGAACATAACGAGACCATATATCTGGTCACATTTAAATAATGTCATTGCATTCTCACATTTATGTTTATTTCTTTTTTACTTTATTTTTTATTTTATCTGTTTCATTTTAGATTCAATGCAGGAATAAAAATTGATTTTTTGTTAAAGCATCATAAAGCACAACTTGTCGGCGTATTCTGTGATGACTCAGTGAAACTTTTTCAGCAAGAATCGCACAGATTGATCTTCATCCATCCCTAGTCGTTAGATCAAACCAAGAGGTATGATCTGCAGCCTGGCATTTATTGGCTATAGATGTAACAATTTCCCACAACTTTTGCAATCATCACGTCTTCTCTAATCCAGAGTTTATAAAACCCTTTTTCTGCTGACTTCCTTCTACCACTCACACTCTCCATTGTTACTGTAACCATCTCCTCCATTGTCTTCAAATATTTTTGCAAATTCTTTTGCTTTCTATACCAAGTTATTATGGCAAGAACAAGAGGAGTAAAAATCCCTTCGAAATACCCCGCTGAAGCCTCAACCACTATAGTTCAGAATGCCGACCAACCCTCATAGAAAGAACTCGTCCTGTTCCTCTCCAAGGTGGCGAAAGACCGCTACCACGACATCATACTCAAGAGAAAATATCACCCGGAGCAGGGTTTTCAATTGTCACCACATCAGTCCTTGGGGAAATAGGTTACAAGGATAATCTCTCGGTTAGGCTGGGAAACTTTCTACGACCATCCGGGTGGTTATTTCCTTTCTTTGGTAAGGGAATTTTATGCTAACTTAGTGGACTATGAACAGGAGTTCATGTTTGTACGAGAAGGCTTGGTACCTTAGAGTGCGACTCATATCAATGCACTTTTCCATATTGCTGAAAGATCAGATACTCATACTGCGTTTTTAGAGGAGTTAACAGATGAAAGCGCTGACATGGTGATGAGAGATCTATGCGTCGAGGGTGCTGTGTAGACCATACAACTATACTATACAAGGCGTTATCTCACCACTCAGAGCAAAGTATGGTTTCACTTTGTGAAAAGCTGAATCCTGCCTTCAACCCATAGCACAACTGCGACGCTAGATCACATGTGCCTTTTGCACTCCATTCTGAAGGGTCGCCACATCAATGTCGATGCAATTTTACATGGAGAAATTGCTGAAGTCGCAGGTAAACAGACAGGTATCTTGCCTTTCCCTTCGTTAATTATGATGCTTTACAAATAAAGGGATATTGTGCCCCGAGATGGTGAGGAGGTGTTGGACAATAAGGGGCTAATAAATGATATCTCGGTGGAGCGAATGGCTAGGGGACAAGAAATTGCTCTGTGAAAGAGGTACCTAAGAAAAAGGAAAAAGGGAAAGGAAAGAAAAGAAAAGGAGAAGCAAGAAGATGTACCCACAAACCTTCAAGTTGAGAAGAAGCTGGCTAGAATAGAACATATCATTGATCGCATAGATATGCGCTAGGTTCGCCTTGTCAGCATGTTGGACAAAATGGATTACAGGCAGAACTTCTTCTATCCGTACATAAGGGCATGGAACAAGGCTATTGTTGCCACGTTGAGGAATCTGAGCCCAAATCCCATGCCAGAGTTCCTTGTATTCCCACCTATTGTTAGGGAAGCCCCATCATCCTCCGAGCAACCTACACTTGAAGGTAGGCCTCAACCTATCCCATCCTCAACGAGAATTCATATCTCCAATAATGAGGAGCTAGAGGGACATTCCAACACCATGGAGGATTGTTTCAGAACTATCTCCAGCCTGTTCGAGGATGAATTTTCGAATAGCCTTAGGGCTAACATGGTGGAAAGGGAGGCTTTTACTGAGGAGATGAGTACACCAATCGTATCTGTGGGTTTGGAAGTAGAGGAAGGCATCGAACCAAACACAACTGAGAAGGAGGAACCTGAGGAGAAGAAGGAAAATGAGGAAGAAAAGGAAGAAGAGAAGAAGAATGAAGAGAAGGAAGATGCCCCGACAAATTTCGAGGAAGAATTTGTGGACGCAACTACCAGTGCGAGGTCATCCATTGAAAATTAAGCTTCACCTGAAGTGAGCCAGGCTGAGGCAGTCACCAACAGCACCGAGGATCTTAACTTGGCCATTGTGCCTTATGTGGTGCCACTAGCTGAAGTCCATCCATCTAATGTGACTGTCGATGAGGCCTCCACTCAATTGACTATGAAGGAGCAATCCGCTGCTCCGGTTGATTCCAAGGGCAAAAAAAGAAAGAGGAAGGAAAAGAAAAAGACGCGCAGTACAGAAGAGGAGCGCCCAAAGAAAAAGAAAAAGAAAGCCAAGGTAGCCTCTTCATCGGCTGCTAAATAATGAGTTAGTTTTACTTTTCAGTAGTTAGTTGCATGCATCTTATTTATTTGTCATTGCATTTTTATTTTTCACTGCATTTTATTTGTTAGTGCATTTGCATTGTTGTTGCATTTCCATTCTTATATGCATAGTATTGTTGTGCATTGGGAACAATGCAAACATTAAGTTTAGGGGGATTTTGTGTGAAATGGAAATGCGATTACACCCATATATTTGAAAATTTATTTGTTTCTTTAGTTTAATGAAAGTATGCAAAGTTTTAACAAAAATGTGACCACAATTTTTATCTTATGCGTAAATCTTGAATTGTTTGGATGATGATATGTGAATTGGGTGAATATGAATGAACATTGAGCTTTGCTATTTTTGGATGAATGATTGGAATTGCACTAGTAATGAATGGATAGTATCAATCTTTGAATCTTGAAATAACTTACCGAATGCAGTGACATGGTTCTAATAAAAGACACTCTATTGTGAGTGCATTGTGACTTATCAAGGAAGAACACTCCGCTGCATGTGTTAGAAAAATCATCTAGCCAAAGTCTGTCACTGTAAGAGTGTGTGTCAATGTAATTATATGCCTCTTGGGGGTTTGATGCACCCCATCATTGCTACTCAGGAACAAAGGTAGAGTAATGCAATGATATCTTTCAGTCACTTATAAAATAAAAAGAGAAGAAAAAGAAAGACAAGGAAATGAGAAAAAAAAATTACTATAAAATACTGTATTGGTTAAGAAAGGTTAAGATTCAAAGCATGTTGCTAACATTAATGAAGTGGCAGTTTTAATTATTCATGCATATAAATTGTCGGCACATTATTCTATCATATGAATACAATCTATACATTAGGATTCAAAAGAATTTAAGTTACTAGAATGATGATTGTGGTTACATGTTTTATTTGTGACTTTGCTAACTTTTGTTTACTTGAGGACAAGTAAAAACTCAAGTTTGGGAGTGTGATAGCATTAGAAATGACACTTATTTTCTCCTTAAATTTGTGTATTAATTGTCTCTTTTGTATTACAGTTAGCATGCATGATAGTCATTTAGTACTTACTATTTATATTTTCTAAACTCAGCGTTGTGTGGCTTAAATTCTTGTCATTTTACCTCTTTTTTGCACTAATGTCGTCATATGCAGCATATGTTTTGCATACGAAATTGTCAGCATAAGAATCTACTTCTGAAGATCAGTGCTAAGAAACATCCAAAGATGCAGCCACAAATTTAACTCAGAATTGCGGCCAAAGATGTCACCGCAATGACACAATCATCTCGTACAAGGAAATTCACATTGCAAATATACCTGCAAGCACTACCGCAGGAGAAAGCTAAGTTGTCGCCACAAGTTAAGATCATATATCGCGGCTAGAGATACAGCGACAACCTGCAAATTCATGAAGATCACATCAGATCTACGTGAGTGCACAGCTGGATTTTAACGAACTTTGACAGCTGGAAAAGGAGCTAGATCTGAGAGGAGATGAAATTTACAATTCTCAAACCTTATAAATAGAGGAGAGAAGAAGGAAAGAGACATCAAGGAGTGAAGGAATTAAATTCTGCAAATTCTCTAAAGCTTGAAGCTTAGTTCTAGAGTCCGGTGAGCTGATCGAGCAAGTGTGAGACAACTCCTGACGAGGAGTGCTTGGTGCGATACAAGAGGAACAGTTAAGGGATAATCCTAGTAGCCTAGGAATAGTATGCTTGAATTATTTGTTAACTCCTCTGTTAATGCTGATGAATTCTTATTGACACTTGACTGTATATGGAAATAACTTTCAATGTTAGATTACTTTGATTCTTATTCAATTCTTCTCATCTGTTTTCTCTTGGATTTAACTGTTTTTGACATGGAAGTGCAATTGCAGTCTCCCAACACTGGAAAGTGCGATGACAAGTTAGGTTAACAAGCAAGTTAGCAGAAGTTACTTGAGACTAGGAGGAATTCTGGTCACTTGTTCTTGAGTGCAAGGCATTGCTAACAACTAGAAGGTGAGGTAAATGTGGGTGCTTGAGTCTTGGTTAAATAGAGAGTTGTTATTGGTATGATTTCATTGGAACCTTATTGATGCGAAAATTAATCTATAAAATACCTTGTCATAACATTTAGCGTTGCTACTTAGTAAAATCAGCAATCCACTCCATTCTTTGCACTTGATCACACTTTTACTTTTTCTACATTTAAATTCTCAAAATATCAACAACAATTTATTTTACTTTCAATTTCTCTGACATTTAACTTTATCATTGCATTGACAACTGTGACTAACTTAGTGGTGCAGATCTAATTTAATTACGCTGAAATCCTTACTAGCATTTTCTCTAATTTTAACTGTAGTTGCTTCGATAATTGAACATCAAGAACTCTATCCTCATAGGATCGATATCCAATAGAGCGAATCTATCAACTATACTTGCATCGACGTGTGTCTGCTTGCACTTAAATGATGTGACGTTTACAGGCCTATCACTTAGTCATTTTGGGAAATTTGTAGAAATAAGATATTATTATGACATTCGTAGATTTAGAATTAGATCTGAAATATTTTAGGTTTAGTGATCACAACTTAGTCTTGTACTTAGATCTTGCCATCATTTCTGCTAAGATTGATAAGTACTTAGTAAATCTGAAGTCTTGCTGATTATTGATCAATTTACTGTTTTTGCATTTTGTTATGACACGCAAGTTGCAATCACAAATATCCTTGTTATCACATTTATTTTGTTTGCACAATTCTTTTGTCAACAATCTTAGCAATTTCTTCTGAATACCAATCTCTCATGGGTATGATACTCTACTTATCACTTTATTACTTGAACGTTGTGTACACTTGCACATCTGCTACAGCAATATTATTTTACACCCAACAATGCCTGTAATCAAAATTCTTCCATCTCATTTAACTCCATCAACCTTTTCTCTCCAGACACTAACCAATTAGCATTTATCTTTTTAATCGCCCAAAAAGCTCTATGCTCCAATGCAACAGGTAAATGACAAGGCTTCCCATAGACAAACTTAAATAGTGACATCCCTAATGGTTTTTTAAAAGCAATCCTATACGCCCACAAAGCTTCGTCTAATCATGACGACCAGTCTTTGCGTGTAGGATCAACAACCTTCTCTAAAATTGATTTAATCTCCCTATTTGATATTTCTACTTATCCATTTGTCTGAGGATAGTATGCTGTAGCAATTTTATGATTTACCCTGTATCTTATCAAAGCATTTTCAATGTACTTACAGTCAAAGTGTAAACCTTCATCACTGATAATTGCTCTTGGTGTTCCAAATCTAGTGAAATATGCTTGTGCAAAAACTTCAACACTGACTTTGCATCATTAGTAGGGAGGGCAATTGCCTCAACCCACTTCGAGACATAATCTACAGCGACAAGAATATAGGTATTTCCCCATGATGGCGAAAATGGACCCATAAAATCCATACCCCATATATCAAATAATTCAACCTCAACAATGTTTTACAATGGCATTTAATTCCTTCACGAAATAGTACCTGTTCTTTAACATCTATCATAGGAACGAAAAAAATCATGTGCATCTTTAAATAAAGTAGGCCAAAAGAAACCTGATTGCAAAACTTTGGCAGCGGTTCTTTGTCCTCCAAAATGTCCTCCGTAAGGCGCAACATGATAATGCTATAAAATGCTGTAGCATTCATTATCTGGAACTGTCACATGTAAAATAATATTGTTGTAGCATGTGCAAGTGTACACAACATTCAAGTAATAAAGTGATAAGTAAAGTATCATACCCACAGAGAGATTGGTATTTGGAAGAAATTATTAAGACTATTGACAAAAGAATTGTGCATACAAAATAAATGTGATAACAAGATAGTTTGTGTTTGCAAAGTGAGTGTCATAACAAAATGCAAAATAATAAAGTTGATCAAGAATTAACCAAGCAGAGCATCAAATCCACTAAGTACTTATCAAACCTACCAAAAATTATTGGAAAAATCTTCAGTACAGGACAAGGTTGCAATCAATAAATATAGAATATTACGGATCCAAGTTCTAGATCTACAAATGTCTTAGCAAATATCTGCTTCAAAAAAATATCTCAGAATGACTAAGTAATGATGTGGTAACTTTATGTAGTAGCTTTTTACAGTGAACACACATTATATTCCTATAACATGCATTTTCCTAATAAAATTTATCTCACCCTTAATGAACATAGCTCAACAGAGTTACTGCACATATCTTCCGATATATGCTCATTACATCGATTTATGCTCCAACAAATTTGTCCTGCTTTCAGTCAAGATTATGCACATGCAAAACAAGAGCTTATTCCAAAGATTGTCAGCATATAAAATTTACAACAGCTAAGTCATAAATCAATGAAGACATTTAATAGAAAGATATCAGAAATTCATTCATAGAAATAAAACAAAGTTCAGAAATATTCATCCCTTAATTGGTCAGAGTAAGGGTGCAAATTGCTGCTTAAACAAAAAAACAGATAAATCTTGTTAAGACCTAAAAAGAACATCAGGCCGCTTTCTCAATTCTGCTTCGCTTCACCACAACAACGTCTCTTTGCTTTGGTCGTTTTGCTATAGCATTGTCAAGCTCCGCTCTCAGCGATGGCTGACAACTCTGCCTTCTACACCTCGGATCTTCCGTGTGACTCTCCTGATTTCCCTCCATCCGGATTCTAAAGCAACAACACTCTAGCTTTACTTGAAAAAATTCTTTGATATCTTTTTCCTTTATCAGAATGCTGCTTTTATAGGACCTTGGCTACGCAATACACGTTCTTCAGATCGAGATTTCTAGGGCATCTAGAGCCCTCCTAGAGTCTTCTAGTGCAGACCACAATAAATCTGGCTTGCTTCAGTAGAATCCTACACGCTTGGTACTGCCAGAGCATTTAGCAGCTGCAAAGTTTTACTATTTCCACTCCCCAACAATGCTTCGTTATTGGGCCTCGTACTCCTCTTCTTCCTTCACCTATTCTTGCATCATGAAACTCGTACCAACAAGCGTAGTTTTCTACAAAAAAAAGGGTAAAAATGTATAGATTTAGCCAATTAAGCGCACTACAGCTCCAATGACAAAAACAAATAAAAACACTAAAAATGTTATAGCAATTTTACTAAAGATCAAAAAAAATGTTCTAGTAAAAGTATGTAATATAACTCTTTTTCAAGAGTTATCACACCCCCAAAGCTGAAATTTTGCTTGTCCTCAAGTAAAATATGTTGATGCATGTATGCATGAAAACAAATATTATGGCCCTAACAATTTTCATAAAAATTTTGCTTCCACATTCCAGTACGCATATATTTTAGTTCTCAGCAACCTTTATACTTGTAAGATTCTGTAACAGTGTTGTAAATAGATCTAGAAAATTCAATGTATAATTTTCAAATTAAAGAATAAAGAAATTTTAAATTCACATGCAATTAGTTTTAAAGCAAATAATTTCCTAAAAACTTGTTTATTTCTTCAGTTAAGTTTTTCAATTACTTTACTTTAGGCATTTTATTTTTGCTTTTAAGGAATTCATCTTGTCATGCGACATTATACTTGACAACTACAGTGGAGCAAACACTTAATTACCATGCCAACAATCACATTACAATTTGAATTTACAATCATGCAGCTTAAAGTTTTCAACTAAAAAGATGGATGGAGCAAACAACTACCTCCTTAGAATACTCTGCTTCTACAGCGGAGTGTTTCTAAAAAAAATATTTTTCTTTTGACAAATTTTTCCTTTAACATTTTTTTATTTCTTTTTAAGCACTCATACCTAAACATATCCTTTTCTCATCAACAATACAATAGAGCACACGAGGTATTACTCACTACTTCGAACAGTTAAGCATTGGAGTAACAAAATTTTTCTTTTCTTCCTTTAATGCCTTAACATTTCACATTTAATACTTAGCTTAAAGAAAATCTAAGTTTTATTAAGAAATATTTACTTTAAAATAATTACAAAGACTTCAAAATTAATTTATCTTTAAAAATCAATTTTCAACACTTTCCTACTTCACTCCTACAAAAGTTTTAAGTTTTAAGGTTTAATTTCCTCATCGAACATCAACAATATATTTATACTTTCCTGTCTTCACAAACTTTTCACAAAAATATGTCATGGCATAAATCTCATTATGACAAATGATATGCAATGACAACCTATAAAACAAAACTATGCACTAACAAATATATACCTATATGCAACTAAATGGAACAAAACACCCCCAAACCTAAAGTATACATTGTCCTCAACGTATAAACACAATGAATGTAAATAGAAAAAAAAGCAAAAACAAACACATATATCACAGAAAAAAATCGGAGCGATTGCCTTTTTAGTTGAGGCAGAGGGATTTTCTGGCAAGCTTTTGGCCCTTAAGCTTCCTTTTTCTTGGTGTAACAGTCTCCTCCTTATTGTCTTCATCCATCTTTATCATTTTGTCAATCAAACAATCAACTTCTATTTCTTGATTTGGTCTTTTGGATGGTGTAGCAAAAACCTTTGGAGTAACAGGTTTCTTTGGTGTTACGCTTTTTTCTGGCGGTGTTACAGATTTCTCCTTCTCAACAAGACTATCTTTAATATCATCAATCTCGGGTATCTCATCTCTTCCTCATCCTCCTCAGCTGGATTGAACTCCTCACTAGATGACGACTTTCCTGATGCCGACTGAATCTCAGTGTCACTCACTGTCGCATGTAAAATAATATTGCAATTGCAAATGTGCAAGTGTACACAACGCAAGTAATGTAGTGATAAGTAAAGTATCATACCCATAAAGAGATTGGTATTCAGTAGGAATTGTTAAACTGTTGAAAAAATAATTTGTGCATTCAAAATAAAATGTAATAACAAGATAAAGTGTGTTTGCAAAGTGCATGTCATAACAAAATGCAAAATAGTAAAGTTAATCAAGATTTATCCAAGCAGAGCATCAAATCTAGTAAGTACTTATCAAGCTTAGCAGAGATGAGTGGCAAAATCTTCAGCACAAGACAAAGTTGCGATCAATAAATCTGGAATACTGCAGATCCAAGTTCTAAATCTATGAATGCCTTAACAAATATCTGCTTCTACAAAATTTTCTCAGAATGACTAAGCAATGATGTGTTTGTTTAATGCAGCAACTTTATAGTGAACACACATTATTTTCCTATAACATGCTATTACCAACAAAACTTATCTCCTTTTTAATGAACGTAACTCATAAGTGTTACTAAACATATCTTCCGATATATGCTTATTACATTAAATTATGCTACAATAAATCCATCCCTTTGTAGGTCAAGGTTATGCACATGCAAAACAAGAGCTAATTCCTAAGCTTGCCAGCATGTATAATTATCAGCAACTGAGCCACAAATCAATGAAGACATTTAATAGAACGATATCAATAAATTGATTCATAAACATAAAACATAGTTTCAACAATATTCACCCTTAACAAAGAAATGTAAGGGCAGCAATTCATTGTTCATACAAATCAACTAACAAATTCAAAGATAAAGAGTACTTCTTATTCAAGACCCAAAAAGAACATCAGGCCCGCATTCCCGATTCTGCTTTGCTTCGCCACAGCAACATATATTTGCTTTGGTGGTTTTACTACAGCAAAGTCGAGCTCCGCTCCCAGTGACAGCTAACAACTCTGCCTCTACACCTTGGATCTGCCATGTGACTCTCCTAATTTCCCTCATTCCATATTTTAACGCAATAGCACTAAAGCTTTACTTGAATAAAATTCTTGATATCTTTTCCTTCTCTCAAATGTTGTTTATATAGGAGCTTTATCCACACAACTCACGTTGTCAGATCCACTTTTCTAGGGCTTCTAGAGCCTCCTAGAGCTTCTACTGAAGACCAGAAATAGATCAGGCTTGCTTTAGTAGAACCTTGTGCTCCTGTTACTACCAGAGCGTTTAGTAGATACAAAGTTTTGCTGCTTTCGCTCCTCATTAGTGCTTCGTTATTGGGCCTTGATCGGTGTTTTCACAACATAACAATTGTGCAATCGTGCACATGTCGATGCAAGTATAGTTAATAGAAAAATCTATCGGATATCGATCCCACAAGTAATGGATTTTTAATATCTAATTGTTAGAGCAATCAATAATGAAATTAAAGGTAATGTGAGTATTGATGTCAGTGCAATATGTCAAATCTGCACACAAAAATAGTCAATCAATGTCAAAGCAATTAGAGTTAAACTTTAGAGATTAAATGTTAGTGTACTAAAAATAAATCCAATTGTGTTGAGTGTTGAATGCTGAATATTTACATGCATGAAATATAAATGTGACCAAGTGTAGAAATGGTTCACTGAATATTGCTAAGTCGCAATGCTGGATGCGTCGACAAGGTATAATATAGATGAATTATCGCTGCAATGAAGTCCCTTTGAGTTCTTACCAACAATAGCTCCCTAGTTAATCCTGACTCAAATATAATCACTCCACCTCTCGGTGTATGTAACGATGTGTATCCAAGAACAAGTAACTGGTATTTATCCTAGTCCCAAGCACCTCTCGCCTAACCCACTTGTTAACCTAACCTGTCACCGCATCTCTAGATGTCGGCGTACTGTAATTTCACTCTCGTGTTTAGAGCAATTAGATCCAAGAATAAACGGATAAGCAGTGTAAAGTAAGAATCAAAATGATCTAACATCAAAAGATACTCTCGTATTCATTTAATATCAATAGAATCCATCATCTTTTAAGAAGAATTAAAGAGTAAAACGAAGCTTACTATCTCTAGAGTACTAGGCCTACTCTCTAATTGTTCCTCTTGCTCTGCATCAAGCACCTCTCGTTATAAGCAGTTGCAGACTTGCTTCATCAGCTCCCCAAATTCTTGCTCTTGATGATTTCTTTTCTTTCTTTGTTCATCTATTTATAGCCTCTAAATATTGCAGATTTTAGCCTCCATTCTCAGATTCAGATCTAGATTTTGCAGCTGTCAAAGTTAGTTGGAGTACAGCTGTGCACTCATGTAGATTACATGTTTTCTTCAAAGATCTGCAGGTTGTCGCTGCACTGCTAGGCGTATTTTGATATTGTAATTGCGGCGACACCTGTGATATTCCTGTGCTAGTGCTTTCAGATGTAAATTCAGGTTTATTCTACTAATTTGAGGTTCAAATTCAATGCAACAACATCTCTTGGTCACAATTCCAAGCTGATCTTGTGGCTGTGTTCTACCTATATTTGAGGTTCAAATTCAATGCGGCGACAATATTAAGATGCAATATTTCGGCTGCTTGAGTCGACATTAGTACAAAATAAACAAAAAATAACAAAACTTTACACTAACTATCAATGACTTGGAAAATATGAAAACTAATTATAAAATGCTAATGATGCATGATAAATGAAGTACAAAAGAGACAATTTAAACACTAAATTGGGTAGAAAATCTATGTCACTTATAATACCATCACACCCCCAAACTTGAGTTTTTACTTGTCCTCAAGTAAACAAAAATTAACAAAGTATCAATTAGAAATGTCACCGTAATCAATATTCATACAACTTGAATTCTCTAAATTTGTAATGTTTAAACTGCATTCATATAATAGAATGATGCGCCAACAATTTATAGACATAAACAACTTGAAACTGCAATTCATCAATGTTAGTATCACGTATCGAATCTTGACCTACCTTAAATCACTTCAGCAATTTATTCTTATTTTTCTTTCTTTCTTCATGCTGTAAGTGACTGAAAGATGTCATTGCATTACTTTACCTTTGTTCCTGAGTAGTAACGATAGGGTGCAATAAACCCCTAAGAGGCATGTAATTGTGCTGACACACACTCCTGTAGTTATAGCCTTTGGATAAATAAGTTTTCTTTCTTTGTCTGTAGCGGAGTGTTCTCCCTTAAAAGTCACAATGCACTAATATTGGAGTGTCTTTTATTCATACAATGTCACTGTACTGATAAGTCAGTTCAAGATTCAATACCAATACTATTCATTCATTACTAAAACAATTTCAATTATTCATTCCAAAATAGCAGACTCATCATTCATTCATACTCATCTAATCTCCACATTAGTATTCAAACAATTCAAGAATTACGCATCAAAATAAAAATTTGTGGGCACATTTCTAAAGAAATAAAATAAAAGTCAAATAAGAAGGTGTAGTTGCATTTCCAAGTCACATTAGCATCCCCCCAAGCTTAATGTCTACATTGTCCCCAATGCACTGACAATAGATATATAGAATTAATGGGAATGCAACTACAATGTACTAAACTAAATTCAATGCAACAAAAATTAAAAATGTAGGCATAATAAAAATGCAAGAAAGTTAACTAAAAAGGATTGTACCAAGTTATCAGTAGCAGCTGATGTAGAGGCTGCTTTGGTTTTCTTCTTCTTCTTTTTCGGGCGTTTTTCCTCATCATGGTTTTTCTTCATTTTCTTGCCCTTACGCCTCTTTCGCTTCTTATCCTTTGAACCAACCAGCTCGGTGGATTGCTCTCCCTCGACAGATTAGGTGACGGCCTCATCAATTATCACGTCAGATGGGTGGATTTCGACGAGTGGTGCTATGTACGATACAATAGCGAGAGGATTCAGTTCCTCTACTTCGCCAGTGACAACTTCAGCCTGACTCACAGTAGGTCGAGTCTCTTCTGAGCTGGATGCTTCGATAACGTCCTCCACGATCATTATTGGGGCATCAGGTTCCTTCTCTTCCTGCACCTTGGCAGGTTCTATTTCTTCCTTCTCTTCTTCCTTTCCTTCTTGTTTTTCTTCATCCTTCTCTTGATCGGCTCCCTGATTGGTTTCCTCTTCCATATGTTGCTTAAGTTCAGTTGGGCCAGTGTCAGCGCATTCAACTGCATCGACATCTTCTTCTGTAACAGCTACTCTTTCAGCCATTTTTGTGCCTAATCTATTGAAGAATTCATCCTCGAACAGATCAGTAGTAGGCTGGTCAAATGAGGAGTGGTGTATATGATAGAAGATATCAGGGAATGCTGGAAAATCTAGCAATGGTCTGGTGCTGATGTGACACAATGCAGTGGCAATGGCTTCGTTCCAGGCTTTTGTGTATGCATAAAATATATGTTACCTGTAATCCAAATCATCTAATACACTCATGAGGCAGATTGTATGCGCATCAATACGGTCAAGATGGATTTCTGAACTAGCATGTCTTCTTAATATTTGTGGATCTGTGGGCGCATTAGTTTGTTCTTCTTTCTTTTTACCTTTTCCCTTGTCTTTCTTTTTTGAAGCTTCCTTGGCCACAAGTGTATCTTGGCTTCGTGTCATCCTCTCAACCGATATATCATTGATCGGACCCTTATTTTCCAAGACCTTCTCATCATCTTTTGGCACAATGCCCTTATGTTAATAAATGAGCATAATAAGAGAGGGGAAAGGAAGAATACCATTTTTCTTTCCAGCAGCGTTCGCAATCTAGGCATGTATAAGCTCCCCAATTTCGATGTGACGATGGTGCGAGATGGAATGCAACAAACACATACGGTCCAATGTGGCCATAGTACTGTGAGTAGATGGCATCACACGACTATTAATAAAGTGAAACCATACCTTACAGAAAGTCATCAAGTAACGTCTATGCATTGTAAAATTATGGAATCCACTGCCCATCCATGAAGCATTGTCGACACAAAGGTCGTTCATCATCTCAGTCAGGCTATCTTCATTTAAACTACGCGTGAAGGGCGAGTGACTGTCTACCCATTCTAGTATCCGCAGTAGGACATTGATATGTGCCGCACTCTATGGTACAAGCCCCTCTCGAACAAAAACAAATTCTTGCTCTTTATCCACTAAATTAGCATAAAATTACTGAACTAGAGTAGGGGAATAGCCTGATGGATGGTCGCAGAAGTATTCCCACCCTAAGCCACTGATAGTGCGGTGGACTTGTTTTTCGAGGGTCAAGTGTGGTGAAAGCTGGAGGCCCGTTCATGATGGATATTGCGTTTGAGCATGATATTATGGTATTTGTATTTTGCAGCAGTCATTAGAAACAAGATCAGGCCTGTGGATGAAGGAGATGGTGTCACGGACGGAATCTCAATAGGGGTGGTCGGTATGTTTTTGGAAGAGGGTTTAAGAGTGTTTTTGGAAGCACGAGTTTTAGCCATGGTGAAAATAAAAGAGAATAAATAAAGATTACAGAGGGATATTGCTTTTAAATAATAAAAGGAAATCTGCAGACGGTGAGAGAGATGAGTTGTAGTAACAATGGTGATTGTGAAGAGGAAGATAACTATAATGGGGGATTTTATAACCTAAGTGTAATGAGTGGAAAAAATACGAGGAATCATTGCGTCTGCAACCATTAATTACCAGGCTACAGATCGTACCAATTTTGTTTCAATCCAACGGCTGGGAGAAGACAGAATCAATCGACGCGATTCTTGCTGAAAAAGTAATGTTGACTCATCGCCGAATGCACCGACTATCTATGCTTTAATGCGTCGACAGAAAGATGATTTTTATTTCTGCTAAGAATATGAAACAACACAATGGAAAGTGAAATAACTAAAAGTAAATAAAAAAATGCATGGACATTATTTAAATGTCACCAGGTTGACGGTTTCGTCTGGTTCTCAAACATCTAGGCTCACATAGTGTTTAAGATGTTGGTCATTCACTTTGAATTGTTGTCCATCTTGTAAGTTTTCGATTGTCACCGCACCGCTTTGAAATACTTCGACAACCTTCAAAGGACCTGACCGCCTTAATCGAAATTTCCCTGGATGCAATTTTAAACATGAATTAAACAAAAGTACCAACTACACAGGAAGAAATTGTCGATGCAAAATGATGTTGTCATGCCATTTCTTTGTCTTTTCATTGTATATTACAGCATTCTCATAGGCATGGCGTCGGATCTCTTCTAATTCCATTATGTCTAGCGGTCTTTTCTTTCCAACAGCATCATAATCCAAATTTACTTGTTTAATTACCCACATGGCTTTATGTTCAAGTTCAACAGGTAGGTGATAAGATTTTCCAAACACTAGTTGATATGGTGACATTCCCAATGGGGTTTTGTAAGCGGTGCAAAGTGCCCACAATGCATCATGTAACTCAACTCACCAATCCTTCCTGGATGGATTAACCACCTTTTCAAGTATACCCTTAATTTGACGATTAGATACTTTGGCTTGACCATTAGTTTGTGGGTGATACGTGGTAGCCATATGATGCTTCACACCATATCGTTTCAATGCAATCGCCACTTGGTTATTGTAGAAATGAGTGCCTTGGTCGCTTATTAATGCTCTGGGGGTTCCATACCTTGTGAGGATGTACGTGTGAAAGAATTTCAATACTGTCTGAGTGTCGTCTTTTGGTACCACAATAGCTTCAATCCACTTGGATACGTAATCAACAGCCACTAAAATATATACATTTCCAAAAGAGTTTGGAAATGGTCTCATGAAGTCTATACCCCAAACATCAAAAACCTCTACCTCCATGATAGGTTGTTGGAGCATCTCATTGGGTCGAGATATAGAACTAGTGCGTTGACAACGATCACATTATTGCGCGAAATTGTAAGTGTCTCGAAACAAATTGGGCCAATATAATCCTGATTATAGGACTTTTGCAATAGTCCTTGTTCCACCGGAATCTCCATACGGGGCATCGTGGCAATGTCGCAGGATTGACATCATTTTTTCTTCAAGTACACAGCAGCAAATTATATTGTCGGCTCATACCTAAAATAGGTATGGCTCGTTCCAATGATATTTAGCAGCAACGCGTATGAACCTATTTTTCTTGTGACCAGTTGCACTTATAGGTAGCTTTCCACACACCAGATAGTTGACGATATCAGCATACCATGGTGATGTATCCACAGCGAATAATTACTCATCAGGAAATGCTTCGACAATTTGAGTTGTTTGCTCATTTTCACTCCCACTTTTCAGCCGAGACAAATGGTCAGCTACTTGACTTTCAGATCCTTTCCTATCTCTGATTTTAACATAAATTCTTGGAGGAGTAGGATCCATCTAATGAGTCTAGGTTTGGCGTCTTTTTTGTTGAAAAGATATCTCAATGCTGAGTGATTCGTGTAAATTGTAATCTTTGTGCCGACAAGGTAAGAATGGAACTTGTCAAAGGCGAAGACTACTACTAGCAACTCCTTCTCAATCGTTGTGTAATTAACCTGCATTTCGGTTAGTGTTTTCCTAGCATAATAAATAGAATGAAATACCTTATCTTTTCTTTGGCCTAGGACAGCTTCGACAGTAAAATCATTGGCGTCGCACATTAGTTCAAATGGTTGCGTCTAGTCTGGTGCGATAACAATCGGATCTTGTACCAGTTGCTTCTTTATTGATGTGAATGCACTCAAACATGCATCGTCGAACACAAACTTTTTATTCTGCTTTAACAATGAGCATAAGGGTTTAGCTATCTTGGAAAAATCTTTGATAAATCGTCCATAGAAACCAACGTGTCTAAGAAAGCTTCTTATTGCTTTGATTGTGGTAGGTGGTGGTAATTTTTCGATGATTTCAACCTTTGCTTTATCGACCTCAATGCCTTGACAAGAAATGCGATGACCAAGAACAATTCCTTCAGTTGCCATAAAATGGCATTTTTCCCAAATCAAAACCAGATTTGTTTCCTCGTATCTTTTCAAAACTCTTGCCAATTATCGACGTATTGATCAAAATTCTGTCCATAAACTAAAAAATCATCAATGAATACCTCGAGTAAGTCCTCAATCATATCCGAGAATATCACCATCATACACCTCTGGAATGTTGCTGGTGCATTACACAACCCAAATGACATCCGTCGGAAGGCAAAGGTTCTAAAAGGGCACATGAATGTAGTCTTTGCTTGATCTTCCGGCACAATAGCTATTTGATTGTATCCAAAATATCCATCCAGGAAATAATAGTAGGATTTACCAGCTAGCCTATCTAACATTTGATCGATGAAAGGGAGTGGAAAATGGTCCTTCTTTGTGGCCGTATTCAGTTGGCGGCAATCCATGCACACTCGCCATCCAGTTGCGATGTGAGTATGGATTAACCCATTCTTATCGTTAGTCACAACTGTGAAACCACTCTTTTTAGGCACACATTGGACTGGGCTTACCCAATTACTATTAGAAATAGGGTAAATAATGCCCGCATCCAACCATTTGATAATTTCCTTCTTTACCACTTCTTTCATTTCCTCATTGAGTCGTCATTATTGTTCAATGGATTGCTTCCCTTCATCTTCTAACCGTATCTTATGCATATAGAAAGAAGGACTAATGCTTGCGATGCTCCAAGCTATGGCTTTCCTGTGATCTTTTAAGATTGCGATAAGCTTCTCTTCTTGTGTTACGTTAAGGGATGCGTTGACAATGACAGGCAGTGTTTCATTCTCACCAAGGAAAATATATTTCAAATGTATTGGTAATGGTTTTAACTCCAAGGTAGGAGCTTGCTTAATGGGCGGTTTAAATACTAGGATCGTCCTGTTGGACAAATCCAAAGATTCCATTTGCCAATTTCTACGCATCTCACAATTATTTACCTCCTCTTTATCTTGACAATCAGCAAGGATATCATTAATCGATGTCATCACATCATCCTCAGACAATGTTGAACTCCTTGCATGAAATTCTTCCAAAATAAGCTCGTCCAACACATCAATGTGGTGACATTGTTCTTTAGGTTCATATAGTGATGCTCCAAACACACTGAAAGTTACATAGTCATCATTATGATGCATCACTAGTTCTCCTTTGAACACGTCGATAATTGTTCGTCCTGTTGCTAGAAATGGTCTTCCCAAAATAATGGGTACTTCCTTGTTTGCTTCGCAGTCTAGGATGATAAAATCAGTAGGATACACCAGCTTATCAACTTGAACAAAAACATCTTTGATCTGTCCTTTCCGTTGTGCTAGAGATCTGTTTGCCAATTGTAATGTCATCGCAATAGGCTTCATCGTCCCGATTCCGAACTTCTTAAAAGTAGACAGAGGCATTAAGTTAATACTAGCTCCTAAATCACACAAAGTTTTACCTAAGTAATGATTTCCGGTGGAACATGGAATTGTGAAGCTGCCAAGATCTTTCATCTTAGTTGGCAACTTGTTTGTGATTACACCGCTGCATCCCTCTATGAGCGCAATCATCTTGATGGATAACTTCTTTTTCTTTGATAAAAGCTCCTTCATGTGTTTCCCATAACTAGGTATCTACGCAAGAGCATCTATTAGAGGTATATTAATATGCAATTGTTTCACAGTAGAAACAAACTTTTGATATTCGTTGTCATGGACTTTTTCTTTGAAACATTGTGGAAATGGAAAAGGTATGGTTGCAGTAAGTGGTTGTGGATAACTCTGTTACTTCGACAGTGATGGTTGTGTCGATAGCTTATTTGGACAGACTGTAGGTAGAGATGGTACTACAATTAGTTCTTCAGCATTATTTTGTGCTTGACTTCCTTCAATTATAACCTCTTCTTATTACTGTGAAGTGGATACTTCGACATGGTCTTGATCAGAATTGCTTAATCCTACCATTTGTTTCCCACTTCTTAGTGTGATTGCCTTGCAATGCTCATTCCCCTTTTGCGTTGGATTTTTAGTATCACTAGGTAGAGTACCCGGTGATCTAGTGCTGAGATTAGAGGCCAACTATCCAAGTTGAACTTCCAATTCTCGTATAAAAGAAGAATTACCTTGCACTATCGCTTCAGTTCATGTGATATGCTCGCGCATTATCGCTTTAAGAGAAGCCATAAGATCTACCTTAGGTTGAGTAAATTGTTGTTGTTGATGCTGATGATGTTATCCTTGCATTTGTGGTAGTACAGATGGTTGTGGCTGCAATCGCGATTGTGGTTGCATATGACTATGTGACTGCATTGGTTCAGTACAGGAATTTACTTGTGAATTCTGATGATAGTTCTGCGATTAGCTGTTGTTGTAACCTCCTTGCCTATAACTTCCTTGGTTTAAATAATTTTCATATCTATATGTGGACATATTTTGATTTCCCCAAGGTTGCTGCGAGCGATTATTGTAAGAGTTACCAAATGAACCCCCTCAGATGTTGTTAACATAGTATGCATTTTCTACATGTTGTGGGCAGTCTTCAAAGCTGTGATTGTCGCCGCAAATTTCACATGAAAATATTGGCGCATTCAATTGCTAGGCTACATGTATAGGAGTAACGTCGCTTGTTCCTTTCATATTCTTTATGATATTGGCCAGTGAAGATACCTATGCTGACGATACAGAAATAGCATCTAATTCAAGAACTTTAGGGTTAGTTTTCAGCTATGTAGATCGAGAGATTGGATATTGGTAGTCGTTCTGAGCAATTCTCTCTAGAATTTGAACAACTTCATCATATGTACAATCCAAAAATGGAACATTTATTGATGTGTAGGCAAGATTTCTTGTCTGAGCATTTAAACCATTATAAAAAATCTAAATCTGGGTCTCTTGTTGAATTTCATTCATTGGGCATCGTCGAAGAAATGCTTTGTAGCGCTCCCACGTTGCGTGTAAATTCTCATCATCAAGTTGATGATATGCAGTGATGTCATTCCACAACCTTGCGTTCATTGTCGGCGGATTAAATCTTAAAACAAACTGTGTTGCTAAAGCATTCCAGGATGTGATAGATCCAGCCGGTAATCCTAAGTACCATGTTCGTGAGTTTTCCTGCAATGAGTAAGGAAATAATTGCATCTTCAAGGAATCATCAAGGACACCGTGTTGACTAAAGGATGCACAAATAAGTAACAATGTTTTCAAATGTTCTTGTACGTCCTCATGCGGAAAACTTGAATACTGCCCATTAGAATTGAGCATCTGAAACATCACCGGTTTCAGTTCAAAGTTACCAGCCTAAATTGTTGGTCTCACAACCCTTGGTTGTAGATCATCGAGTATAGGCACAATAAAATCTCTTATTGTCCTATTATGTATTCGCTCTTCTTGTGGACGTGGTGGTGATAAATCTTGTGGCAGCACTAGAGGAATGTCATTTTGTGGTAGCATTGGTGGTAAATTATTGTTGTTGTTGTTACCAGCCATTTTACTTTGTTCTTGCCTTCTCCTCCTAAGTGTTCTCTCAAGCTCCGGATCAAAGCTTACAATGTCCTTAGGATTTCTCCTTGTGGACAAGCAACAAAAAATCTGAAAAAGAAAACAATTAGAAAAATAATAATAACAGATTAGTAAAAATAAAAATTAAGTAAGTAAAATTAATTGCAACTACAAAAGTAGACATTAAACAAAGGCCAGTCCTTGGCAACGCCGCCAAAACTTGATTGTTGTTTTTACGACACAACGATTGTGTAAGCATACACACGGGAAAGCAAGTATAGTTGATAGACAAATCTATCGGATATCTATCCCATGAGGAATGGATTTTAATGTCTAATTGTTGGAGCAATCAATACTGAAATTAAAGGTAATGTGAGTATTGATGTTAGTGCATTATGTCAGATCTGCACACTAAAATAGTCAGTCAATGTCAATGCAATTAGAGTTAAACTTTAGAGATTAAATGTTAGTGTACTGAAAATAAATCCAATTGTGTTGAGTGTTGAGTGTTGAATGCTGAATATTTAAATGCATGAAATATAAATGTGACCAAGTGTAAAGGGTAGAAATGGTTCACTGAATATTGCTAAGTCGCAACGCTGGATGTGTCGACAAGGTAAAATATAGATGAATTGTCGCTGCAATGAAGTCCCTTTGAGTTCTTACCAACAATAGCTCCCTACTTAATCCCGACTCAAATACAATCACTCCACCTTTCGGTGTAAGTAACGATTTGTATCCAAGAATAAGTAACTGGTATTTACCCTAGTCCCGAGCAGCTCTCGCCTAACCTACTTGTTAACCTAACCTGTCACCGCATCTCTCGATGTCGGCATACTGCAATTTCACTCTCGTGTTTAGAGCGGTTAGATCC
Organism: Gossypioides kirkii; assembly: GCA_005610355.1. NCBI lineage: Eukaryota > Viridiplantae > Streptophyta > Magnoliopsida > Malvales > Malvaceae > Gossypioides > Gossypioides kirkii. The sequence goes on from CP032250.1 coordinate 11,932,326, forward strand.
AAGAATAAATGGATAAGCAGTGTAAAGTAAGAATCAAAATGATCTAACATCAAAAGATACTCTCGTATTCATTTAATATCAACAGAATTCATCATCTTTTAAGAAGAATTAAAGAATACAACGAAGCTTACTATCTCTAGACTACTACGCCTACTCTCTAATTATTCCTCTTGCTCGGCATCAAGCACATCTCGTCAAAAGCAGTTATAGACTTGCTTCATCAGCTCCCCGAATTCCAGCTCAAATCTTTAATTCACACAAAATTTTCAAAATTTCATCCCCTTGCTCTTGATGATTTCTTTTCTTTCTTTGTTCGTCTATGTATAGCCTCTAAATATTGCAGATTTCAGCCTCCAAACTTAGATTTAGATCTAGATTTTGTAGATGTCAAAGTTAGTTAGAGTACAATTGTGCACTCACGCATATTACATGTTTTCTTTAGAGATCTGCAAGTTGTCGTTGCACTGCTAGGCGTAATCTGATATTGTAATTACGGTGACACCTGTGATATTCTTGCGCTGCTGCTTTCAGATGTAAATTTAGTTTTATTCTACTCATTTGAGGTTCAAATTCAATGTGGCGACATCTCTTGGTCGTAATTCCAAGTTGATCTTATGGCTGCGTTCTACCTATATTGACCTTCTGGTTTAGGCTCCTGCACTGACAATATTAAGACGCAATATTCCGACTGCTTGCGTAGACATTAGTACAAAAATAAACAAAAAATAACAAAACTTTAAACTTACTATCAATGAGTTGGAAAATATGAAAACTAATTATAAAATGCTAATGATGCATGCTAAATGAAGTACAAATAGACAATTTAAACACTAAATTGAGAAGAAAATTTATGTCATTTGTAATACCATTAGGCCTCGTACTCTCATCTTCCTCCACCTTCACCTACACCCAGAAACATGTACCAACAAGTGTAGTTTGCTACAAAAAAAGGGTAAAATGTATATATTTTTCCAGTTTAAGCGCAACACAACTCCAATGACAAAAACGCATAAAAACACTACAAATGTTATAGCAAATTTACTTGAAAATAGACAAAATATTCTAGCAAAAATATGTAATATAACTCTTTTTCAAGAGTTATCACACCCCCAAACCTGAACTTTTGCTTGTCCTTAAGTAAAATATACATGTATGCATGAAAACACAAAGATTGCAGCCTTCACATTTTTCGTAAAAATTTTGCTTCCACATTCCAGTATGTATATATTTCAGTTCTCAGCAACCTCTATACTTGCAACATTCTGTAGCAGCAATGTAGAATAATTTAGAAAATTCAGTGTATAAATTTCAAATTAAAGAATAAAGAAATTCCAAATTCACATGCAATTAGTTTTAAAGCAAATAGTTTCCTAAAAACTTATTTATTTCTTCAGCTAAGTTTTTTACTTACTTTGCTTAGGCATGTTATTTTGCTCTTAAGGAATTCATCTTGTCATGCAATATTATACTTGACAACTACAGTGGAGCAAACACTTAATTGTCATGCCAACAATTACATCACAATCTGAATTTACACTCATGCAGCTTAAAGTTTTCAACTATAAAGATGGATGGAGCAAACAACTACATCTTTAGCCTACTCTTCTTTTTTTTTACAGCGCAGTGTTCCTAAAAAAATATTTTTCTTTTTAAAAAATTTTCTTTTAACATTTTTTTCGTTCTTTTTCTTTCTTTTCTCTTTAAACACTTATACTCAAACATATTCTATTCTCATCAACAATACAATAGAGGAAACAAAGTATTACTAACATACTTCGAATAGTTAAGCATTGGAGTAACAAAATTTTTCTTTTCTACATTTTATGCCTTAACATTCTCATTTAATACTTAGCTCAAAGAAACCTAAGTTTTATTAAGAAATATTTACTTTAAAATAATCACAAAGATTTCAAAATCAAATTATCTTCAAAAATCAATTTTCAACACTTTCCTAATCTGAATTTCCTACTTAACTCTTACAAAAAATTTAAGTTTTAAGGTATAATTTGTTTCGTGGTTTTGTGACTGACGCAAGAGTTGCTTGGAGTACCGGCGGCATATTAAGACCGCATTTATTTGTAGTCAATTCACTACATGTAGAGTACCGAGGGGATTGTTGATTATATTGCATTATTTGTTATTTGGCAGATTTTCTGCATTAATGTTTATTCGGTGGTTTTACCACATAGAGCTATGCTCGCATTCATTGGAGTTTGGACGACGGCTTATGGGGAACTCGTGGTGTGTAGCGAATGGTATGGGTAGGATCTCACATGTGCATTATATCATCATCATATTCGTAAAATTGTTATTATTAACGTTCGTTTGTGCTATTCGGTTTCATGTGAAATTACTTGTAAGAATGTATGTTGCTTATTTGTTTAGGCTCACACTGAGCTTGTTAAGCTCACCGCATTACCTCAACTTCTCAAGTAATGAACGAACTTAGGATCGAAAATGGCAAGTGGACGTATGATGGTATTATAAATGACATAAATTTTCTCCCTAATTTAGTGTCTTAATTGTCTCTTTTGTATTTCATTTAGCATGTATCATTAGCATTTTATATTTAATTTTCATATTTTCCAACTCATTGCTAGTTAGTTTAAATTCTTGTTATTTTTATCTATTTTTGTACTAATGTCAATGCAAGAAGCCGATATATTGCGTCTTAATATTGTTAGCGCACGAACTCAGTCTAAAAGCTTAATACTGGACGAATGCGGCCACAAGATCAGCTGGTAATTGCAACTAAGAGGTGTCGTCACATTGCAACTAAACCTTCAATGAGCAGAATCAAGCTGAATCCACAACTGGAAGCACCAATGCAGGAATTTCACAGATGTCGGAGCAATTATGATTTCAGAATGCGCCCAGTGATAAAGCAGTAATTTGCAGATCTCTGAAGAACATACTAGAACTGCGTGAGTGCACAGCTGTACTATAACTAATTTTGACAGCTACAAAAATCTAGATATGTATCTGGGAATGAAGACTGAAACTTGCAACATTTTTGAGGTTATAAATAGATGAACAAAGAATGAAGAAATCATCAAGAGCTAAGGGATTAAATTCTACAATTTTTGTGTGATTTTGGAGATTTTAGCTGGGACTAGGGAAGTTGATGAAGCAAGTCTGCAGTTACTTCTAATGAGAAGGTGTTTGCTGCAAGGCAAAAGGAACAATTAGGAGTAGGCCTAGTAGTCTAGAGATAGTAAGCTTCGTTGTATTCTTTAATTCTTCTTAAACGATGATGGATTTTGATGATATTAAATGAATACGAGAGTGTCTTTTAATGTTATATAATTTTGATTCTTATTTTCTCTTTATTCTTGGATTTAACCTTTTTAAGCACCAGAGTGAAATTGCAGTGTGCCGACATCGAGAGATACGGTAACAGGTTAGGTTAACAAGTGGGTTAGGCAAAAGCTGCTCAGGACTGGGATAAGAACCAATTACTTGTTCTTGGATACAAATCATTGCTCACACCGAGAGGTGGAGTTATTGTGGGTATTTAAGTTTGGGATTAAGTAGGGAGCTGTTGTTGGTAAAGAACTCAAAGGGACTTCATTGCAGCGACAATTCATATATACTCCACCTTGTCAACGCATCCAGCGTTGCAACTTAGCAGAATCAGTGAACCATTTCTACCCTTTACATTCCACACCTGACATTTGATTTACTTTCAGTACATCGACATTTAACACCCAACATTTGACTCTGATTATGTTGACATTGATATCTAATTTTAGAGTGCAAATCTGACATATTGTACTGACATCAGTACTCACATTACACTTAATTTTAATATTGATTGCTCCTACATTTAGACATCAAGAACCCATTCCTCAAAGGATCGATATCCAATAGATTTGTCTATCAACTATACTTGTATCGACGTGTGTACACTTGCATAATCGTTGTGTCATAAAAACACCAATCAAGTTTTGGCACCATTGCTGGGGATTGGCGTTTGCAATTAATTTTACTTACTTAACTTTTAATCTTTACTAATCTATTGTTATTTCTTTAATTATTTTCTTTTTCATATTTTTAATTGTTGCATGTCTACAAGGAGAAATCCTAAGGACATTGTAAACTTTGATCCGGAGCTTGAGAGGACACTTAAGAGGAGAGGCAAGAACAACGGAAAATGGCTGGTAACAACAACAATAATTTGCCACCATTGCTGCCACAAGATGGAATTCCTCCAGTGCTTCCACAAATTGTTAACATATACCACCACCACGTTCATAAGAAGAACAAGTTCAAAATAAGACAACAAGAGATTTTGTTGTGCCTATACTCGATGATTTACAACAAGGGGTTGTACAACCAACTATCCAGGCTGGTAATTTTGAACTGAAACCTGTGATATTTCAGATGCTCAACTCAAATGGGCAATATTCTGGTTTTCTGCATTAAGTCACATGAGAATGTTTGAAATCATTTTTGCTTATTTGTGCATCCTTTAGTCAACATGCTGTCCCTGATGATGCCTTGAAAATGCAATTATTTCCTTATTCATTGCAGGGTAAAGCAAGAATATGGTTCTTAGGAATGCATTAGCAACGTAGTTTGTTTTACGTTTCAACCCGTTGAGAATGAACATAAGGTTGCGTAATGACATCATTGCATATCATCAGCTCGATAATGAGAATTTACATGCAACATGGGAGCATTTCAAAACATTGCTTCGACGCTGCCCAATGCATGAAATTCAACAAGAGACCCAAATAGAGATCTTCTACAATGGTTTGAATGTTCAAACAAGAAATCTTGTCTACGCATCGGCTAATGGCCCATTGTTGAATTGTAGAGAGGATTGCCCAGAATGACTACCAATATCCAATCTCTTATTCTACACAGGTGAAAAGTAACTCTAGAGTTCTTGAATTAGATGCTATTTCTGTATTATCAGTGTAAGTATCTTCACTGGCCAACATCATAAAAAATATGAAAGGAACAAATGAAGTTGCTTCTATACTAGCAGCCCACCAATTGGATGCACCGATATTTTCCTGTGAGATTTGCGACAACTATCATAGCTATGAAGACTGCCCACAACATGCAGAAAATGTGTATTATGTCAACAACATTCGAGCGGTTTTATTTGGTAACTCATACAACAATCATTCTCAACAACCTTGAGGGAATCAAAATACTTCCTCGTATAGATATGGAAATACCTCAAATCAAGGGGGTTATAGACAAGGAGGTTACAATGCCAATCCGCAATAGAATTATCATCAGAATTCACAGATAAATTCTCGTTCTGAACAAATGCAGTCACATAGTTCAATGCAACCATAATCGCGATTACAGCCACAACAGTCTGTATTGCCACAAATGCAAGGATAACATCATCAGCATCAATAGCAACAGTTTTCTCAACCTAAATCGGATCTTATGGCTGCTCTTGAAGCAATGATAAGTGAGCATATCATAAGAACTGAAGGATAGTGCAAGGCAACTCTTCCTCTATACGAGCGTTGGAAGCCCAGCTCGGACAGTTGGGTTCTAATCTCAGCACCAGAACATCAGGATCTCTGCCTAGTGATGCTGAGAATCCAACACAAAGAGGGAATGAGCATTGCAAGGCAATCACGCTAAGAAGTGGAAAACAGACAGTGGGACCAAGCGTTTCTAATAAAGACCATGTCGACGAATCTAAACCATAGCAACAAGAGGAGGATGCAGGTGAAGGATGTCAAGCAGAAATTAATGTTGAGGAACCAACAATAGCGCCATCCATGCCTGCAGTTTGCCCAACACAGTTGTCGATGCAACAACCAGTGTCGATACTACCGAGATATCCACAATAACCCACTGCGACCATACCTCTACCATTTCCACAATGATTCAAAGAGAAAATCCATGATAAAGAATATCAAAAGTTTGTTTCTACTTTGAAACAATTGCATATAAATATACCTCTGATAGATGCTCTTGTGCAGATACCTAGTTATAGGAAATACATGAAGGAGCTGTTATCAAAGAAAAAGAAATTGCCCGACATCGAGACGATTACGCTCACAGAGAGATGCAGCGTTGTGCTTACAAACAAGTTGCCAACCAAGATGAAAGATCCTGGCAGCTTCATTATCCCATGCTCCATCAAGAATCATTATTTAGGTAAGACTTTATTTGATTTACGAGCAACTATTAACCTGATGACTTTGTCCACTTTTAAGAAATTAGGAATAGGTTCGATGAAGCCCACTGTAGTGACATTGCAACTGGCGGATAGATCTTTAGCGCAACCGAAAGGACAAATCAAAGATGTTCTTGTTCAAGTTGATAAGTTGATGTTCCCTACTGATTTTATCATCCTAGACTACGAAGCAGAAAAAGAGGTACCCATAATTCTTGGGAGGCCATTTCTAGCAATAGGACGAACACTTATCGACGTGTTCAAAGGAGAACTTGTTATGCGTCATAATGTTGACCATGTAACCTTCAGTGTGTTTGAAGCATCACTATTCAGATCCAATGAACAATGTCACCACATTGATGTGTTGAATGAGATTATTCTGGAAGAATTTAATACAAGAAGTTCAGCATTATCTGATGATGATGCAGCGACATCTATCGATGATGACTGTATCAACAAAGAGGAGGTTAACAATTGTGAGCTGCGTCATAATTGGCAAATAGAGTCTTTAGATTTGTCTAACAAGACAATCTCGATGTTTAAACCATCTATCGAACAAGCTCCTATGTTGGAGTTAAAACCATTGCAAACACATTTGGAATATGACTTCCTTGGTGATAACGAGACGCTGCATGTTATTGTCAACACATCCCTCAATGCAATGCAAGAAGATAAGCTCATCGTAATTCTGAAAGGACACAAAAGAGCCATAGCTCGGAGCATCACAGATATCAGAGGCATCAATCCCTCTTTTTGCATGCATAAGATACGGCTAAAAGATGAAGGGAAGCAATCCATTGAGCAATAAAGACGACTCAATGAGAAAATGAAAGAAGTGGTAAAGAAGGAAATCATTAAATGGTTAGATGCGGGCATTATATATCCTATTTTTTATAGCAATTAGATAAGTACCGTTCAATGTGTGCCTAGAAAGAGTAGTTTCACAGTCGTGACCAATGAGAAGAACGAGTTAATCCCTACTCACATCGCAATTGGATGGTGAGTCTGCATGAATTACCAACGACTGAGTGCGGCCACAAAGAGAGCATTTTCCACTACCTTTCATCGATCAGATGCTAGAGAGGCTAGCTGGTAAAGCCTATTATTGCTTCCTGGATGGTTACTCTGGATATAACCAAATAGCCATTGTGTCAGAAGATCAAGCAAAGACAATGTTCACATGTCCTTTTGGAACATTTGCTTTCCGATGAATGTCGTTTGGGTTGTGTAATGCACCAGCAATATTCTAGAGGTGTATGAAGATGATCTTCTCAGATATGATTGAGGACTCACTTGAGGTATTCATGGATGATTTCTCGGTCTATGGACAGATTTTTGACCAATGCGCTGATAATTTGGCAAGAGTTTTGAAAAGATGCGAGGACACAAATCTCGTTCTAAATTGGGAGAAATGTCATTTCATGGCTACTGAAGGCATTGTCCTTGGCCATCGCATATCTTGTCAAGGCATTGAGGTTGATAAAGCTAAAGTAAAAATCATCGAAAAATTACCACCGCCCACTACTATCAAAGCAATAAGAAGCTTTCTTGGACACGCTGGTTTTTATAGAAGATTCATCAAAGATTTTTCTAAGATAGCTAAACCCTTATGCACATTACTAGAGCAAAATAAAAAGTTTGTGTTCAATGATACCTGTCTGGACGCACTCAAAACTATAAAGAAACAACTGGTACGAGCTCTGATTATCTTCGCACCAGACTGGACGCAACCATTCGAACTAATGTGCGACGCAAGTGACTTTGCTATAGGAGCTGTCCTAGGCCAAAGAAAAGAAAAGGTATTTCATTCTATTTACTATGCTAGTAAAACTCTAATTGAAGCGTAGGTTGCTAGCAGTAGTCTTTGCATTTGATAAGTTTCGTTCCTATCTTGTCGGTGCAAAGACTACAGTTTACACGGACCACTCAGCATTGGGATTCCTTTTCAACAAAAAAGATGCCAAACCTATACTCATTAGATGGATCCTACTCCTCCAAGAATTTGATATCAAAATTAGAGATAGGAAAGGATCTGAGAATCAAGTAGATGATCACTTGTCTCGATTGGAAACTGAGAGTGAGAACGGGAAAACAAACCAGATTGTCGAGGCATTTTCTGATGAGCAATTATTCTTTGTCGACGTATCACCATGGTATGTTGATGTCGTCAATTACCTTGTGTGTGGAAAGCTACCTATGAGTGCGACTGGTCACAAGAAGATTAGGTTCATACGTAATGCTACCAAATACCATTGGAACGAGCCATACCTATTTAAGGTTTGCGCCGACAATATCATCCATCGCTGTGTACCTGAAGAAGAAATGATGTCAATCCTACGACATTACCATGATGCCCCTTATGGAGGTTATTTTGGTGGAACAAGGACTGCTGCAAAGGTCCTACAATCAGGATTTTATTGGCCCAATTTGTTTCGAGACGCCCACAATTTCACACAGCAATGTGATCGTTGTCAATGCATTGGATCCATATCTCGACGCAACGTGATGCTCCAACAATCCATCATGGAGGTAGAGCTCTTCAATGTCTAGGGTATAGATTTTATGGGGCCATTTCCAAACTCTTTTGGAAATCTGTATATCTTAGTGGCTGTTGACTACGTCTCAAAGTGGATTGAAGCATTGCGGTGCCAAAAGGCGATGCTCGGACAGTGTTTAAGTTCTTTCACACATACATCCTCACAAGGTTTGAAACATCGAGAGCGTTGATAAGCAACCAAGGCACTCATTTCTATAATAACCAAGTGGTAACTGTATTAAAGTGATATGGTGTGAAGCATCGTATGGCCACCACATATCACCTATAAACTAATGATCAAGCCGAAGTATCCAATCGTCAAATTAAAAACATACTTGAGAAGGTGGTTAATCCATCTAGGAAGGATTGGTCTGCGCAGTTACATGACGCATTATGGGAGCTTCGCACTGCTTACAAAACCCTGTTGGAGATGTTGTCATGCCAACTAGTGTTTGGAAAGTTTTGTAACCTGCCTGTCAAACTTGAACATAAGGCCATGTGGGCAATTAAGCAGGTGAATTTAGACTATGATGCTATTGGAAAGAAAAGACTGTTGGACATCACAGAATTAGAAGAAATCTGACGCCATGCTTATGAGAATGCGGCAATAAACAAGGAATAGACAAAGAGATTGCATGACAACATCATCTTGCGTCGACAATTTCATCCTGGTCAGTTGGTACTTTTATTAAACTCACGTTTAAAATTACATCCAGGAAAATTGAGATCGAGATGGTCAAGCCCATTTAAAGTTGTCGAAGCATTCCAAAGCGGTGCGGTGACAATCGAAAACTCAAAGGATGGACAACAATTTAAAGTAAATGGTCAACGTCTTAAACATTATGATAGCCCAAATGTTTGAGAACCAAACGAAGTCTTCAACCTGGTGACATTTAAATAATGTCTATGCATTTCTTTATTTACTTTCAATTGTTTCACTTTTCTTTGTGTTGTTTTAAATTTCTTACAGAAATAAAAATCATATTTTTGTCGAAGCATTGAAACACATATTGTCGATGCATTCTGCGATGATTTAGCATTACTTTTTCAGCAAGAATCGCGTCGGTTGATTTCTTTCTCTCCTAGTCGCTGGATCAAAACAAACCGGTACTATCTGTAGCTAGTAATTAATGGCTGTAGACGTAACGTTTCCCCATGTTTTTCCACTCATTTCACCAGGTTATAAAGCCTCCCACTACAGTTATCTTTCTCTTCACATCCGCCATTGCTACTGCAACTCATATCCTTTATTGTCTTCATATTTCCTTTTCTTATTTCGAAGCAATATTCTTCTGCAAATCTTATTTACGTTCTTTTCTTCTCACCATGGCTAAGACTCGTGCTTCCAAAAACACTCTTAAACCCTCCAAGAAAACTCTGACTACTCTTACTGTGGCCCCATCACGACACCACTGCCTTCATCTGCAAGCCCGATTTTGTTTTTATCGACTGCGGCCAAAGACTGATACCATAATGTTATGCTAAAAAGTAATATTCACTCCGAACAGGGTCTCCAACTGTCTCCACATCAGACTCTGGGAAAATAAATTCACCGAACCATCAGTCGCCTCAGATGGGAATATTTTTACGACCATCCTTCTGGCTACTCTCCCATAATGATAAGGGAGTTTTATGCGAATTTGGTGAATCAGGAGCAGGAGGTTATCTTTTGTACGAGAAGGGTTAGTTCCATGGAGTGCTGCGCAAATCAACGTACTGTTGAGAATTCTAGAATAAGTAGACGACCGTACACCCTTTATGCACCATTTGGATAATGATTGTTTTGCCCAAAGGATGAACGACCTCTACATCAATGGCGTTACATGGACGGGCAATGAGTTTCACAATTATACAATGCATAGACGTTTCCTTACAATCTTTTACAAGGTATGGTTTCATTTCATCAATAGTCGTGTTATGCCTTCTAACCACAACACTACGACCACATTAGACCGTATGTGTATTTTGTATTCCATTCTGCACCACCAACAAATCGACATTGGGGAGCTTATACATGCCCAGATTGCAGAAGCTACAGGAAAGCAAATTGGTATTCTTCCTTTTCCCTCTCTTATTATGCTACTTTGTCAACACAAGGGCATTGTGCCCAAAGATGATGAGGAGGTCCTAGACAACAAAGGACTAATCAATGATATTTCTGTTGAGAGGATGAAATGGGGCCAAGACACCCTAGTGGCCAAAGAGATCTCCAAGAAGAAGGATAAAGGAAAGGGTAAGAAGAAGGTTGACAAAACCGATGCGTGATAGAAACCCAAATAGCAAAGAAGCTGGCACTGATGGAAGTTCATTTGGATCGCCTTAACATGCATTCTATTCATGCCGACATCATCATGGACGACATGGATTTTCGACTCCACAAGTTTTATGCATACACCAAGACATGGAATGAAGCCCTTGTCGCTGCATTGAGCCAGATCAACCAGACCCCACTACCAGATTTCCCAGCTTTTCCATCCATCTATCTTCCGATGAAGTATTCATCTTCCGAGCAACCTACCCCTGATGGTAGGCCTGCCCTTACACCTACCTGGATCAATATTTTTGACGATGAGAAGGATGGAGGGCAGTCACAGGCTGATGATGATTTTTTTCGTAACATCGCCCACTTATTCGAAAATGAATTCTCAAATAGCCTGGGCGTAAATATGGCAGAGAGGGCAGCTATTCTAGAAGAAGATGTCGATACAGTCGATTGCGCTAACACTGGTGCAGTTGAAAATGAGCCAAGTGTAGAAGAAAAGGCAAATTAGAAAGGTAATCAAGAGAAGGATCAAGACGAGGAAGAGAAAGAAGAAGAGAAAGAAGAAGAAGAACCTACCGAAGTGCAGGTGGAGAAAGAAACTGATGCCCCAACAATGATCATTGAGGATATTATAGGAGTATCCAACTTAGAGGAGGCTCTACCAATTGTGAGCCAGGTTAAGGTTATCACTAGCTAGATAGAGGAACTGAATACTCTGGTCATTGTGCCCTACATAGCACCACTCACCAAGATCCACCCATCAGAAGTGACAACTGATGAGGCCATCACCCAACCCGCTGTGGAGGAGCAATCCGTTAAATCGGTTGATTCAAAGGATAAGGAAAGAAAAAGGCACAAGGACAAGAAAAAGAAGAAACACCATGATGAGGAAGAGTGCCCGAAAAAGAAGAAGAAGAAAACCAAAGCAGCCTCTACATTGGCTACTGCTGAATAATTTGGTAAATCTCTTTTTCTTAGTTAGTTTTCATAAATTTTTATTGTGCCTGCATTTTAATTGTTGTTGCTTTCATTTTAATTTAGTACATTGTAGCTGCATTTCCATTATATATGTATAAATATTGTCAATGCATTGGGGACAATGCAGACATTAACTTTGGGGGGAAGCTAATGTGAATTGGAAATGCAACTACACCTTTATGTTTGACTTTTATTTTGTTTCTTTAGTTAATGAAACTTTACAAAATTTCAACAGAAATGTGCCCACAATTTTATTTTGATGCGTAATTTTGGAATTGTTTGAATACTGATGTGGAAATAGGATGAATATGAATGAATGATGAGTTTGCTATTTTTGAATGCATAATTGAAATTGCTTCAATAATGGATGAATAGTATTGGTATTGAATCTTGAACTAACTGACCAATGCAATGACATTTTATTAATAAAAGACACTCCATTATGAGTGCATTGTGACTTTTAAGGGAGAACACTCCGCTACAGACTTAGAAAAGAAAATTCATTTAGCCAAAGGCTGTAACTGCAAGAGTGTGTGTCGGTGCAATTACATGCCTCCTGGGGTTTGTTGCACCCCATTGTTACTACCTAGGAACAAAGGTAGAGTAATGAAATGACATCTTTTTGTCACTTGAAAAACAAAAAAATGAGAAAAAGAAGAAAGAAAAAGAAAAAGAATAAATTGCTGAAATGGTTCAAGAAAGGTTAAGATTCAATGCATGATACTAATATTGATGAAGTTGCAGTTTTAAGTTGTTCATAGCTATAAATTGTCAACGCATTATTCTATTATATGAATGCAATTTACACATTAGGAATTTAGATAATTCCAGTTGTATGAATAATGATTGCAGTGACAATTCTAATTGGGACTTTGTTTATTTTTGTTTACTTGAGGACAAGTAAAAACTCAAGTTTGGGGGTGTGATGGTATTACAAATGACATTGATTTTCTCCCAAATTTAGTGTCGTAATTGTCTCTTTTGTATTTCATTTAGCATGCATCATTAGCATTTTATATTTAATTTTCATATTTTCCAACTCATTGTTAGTTAGTTTAAATTCTTGTTATTTTTATCCATTTTTGTACTAATGTCGACGCAAGCAGCCAATATATTGTGTCTTAATATTGTTCGCGCAGGAACTTAGTCTAAAAGCTTAATACTGGACGAATGTAGCCACAAGATTAGCTGGTAATTATGACCAAGAGATGCCGTCACATTGCAACTAAACCTTTGAATGAGTAGAATCAAGCTCAATCCACAGCTGGAATCACCAACGTAGGAATTTCACAGATGTCGTTGCAATTATGATTTTAGAATGTTCCCAGTGATACATCACAATTTACAGATCTCTGAAGAACATACTAGAACTACGTGAGTGCACAGCTGTACTCTAACTAATTTTGACAGCTACAAAAATCTAGATATGGATCTGGGAATGAAGGCTGAAACTTGCAACATTTTAGAGGTTATAAATAGACGAACAAAGAATGAAGAAATCGTCAAGAGCTAAGGGATTAAATTGTACAATTTCTGTGTGATTTTGGAGATTTGAGCTAGGAATCGGGAAGCTGATAAAACAAGTCTGCAGTCACTTCTGACGAGAAGGTGTTTGATGCAAGGCAAGAGGAACAATTAGGGAGTAGGCCTAGTAGTCTATAGATAGTAAGCTCTTGTACTCTTTAATTCTTCTTAAACGATAATGGATTTTGATGATATTAAATGAATACGAGAGTGTCTTTCAATATTATATCATTTTGATTCTTATTTTACACTGCTTATCTGTTTCTTCTTGGATTTAACCGCTTTAAGCACGAGAGTGAAATTACAGTGCGCCGATATCAAGAGATGCGGTGATAAGTTAGGTTAACAAGTGGGTTAGGCGAGAGCTGCTCAGGATTGGGATAAGAACCAGTTACTTATTCTTGGATACACATCATTGCTTGCACCGAGAGGTGGAGTGATTGTGGGTATTTAAGTTGGGATTAAGTAGGGAGCTGTTGTTGGTAAGAACTCAAAGGGACTTTATTGCAGTGACAATTCATCTATACTCTACATTGTCAACGCATCCAACATTGCAATTTAGCAGAATCAGTGAATCATTTCTACCCTTTACACTTGATCACTTTTACATTTTACGCAATTTAAATATTCATCATTCAACACTCAACACAGTTGATTTACTTTTAGTACATTGACATTTAACACCTGACATTTGACTCTGATTGCATTGACATTGATATCTAATTTTAGTGTGCAGATCTGACATATTGCACTGACATCAGTACTCATATTACACTTAATTTCAATTTTGATTGCTCCGACATTTAGACATCAAGAACCCATTCCTCGAGGGATCGATATCCGATAGATTTGTCTATCAACTATACTTGCATCGACGTGTGTACGCTTGGACAATCGTTGTGTCGTAAAAACACCGATCAACGTACGACGGACTTCAGACTCAATATCACCATAATATTCTTATTTTATTTTTATTTAAAATTTCCTATTATTATTCGGTTTTTTAACTATAAGATTATTTAAATTGTGGTTTATGACTGTTTTCCTTATGGGGATTTTCATGTATGCATGTTCTTCATTCTTAGGATGGATTTACTGATTTACGTATATTGAAATTGGACTTTTCATGTTATTTGGCTAAATTAATAATTGGGATCATAATAGTATGTTTTTGCGCTGCAAAGAAGATAAACAAAATATTTTTCATAGGCAATGACGTTGGTTGAGTTTTTCGAAAATCACAGCTAATCTGCTAATTCGACTTAATAAAGGTTGGATTATTTAAATGGACATTTTTCAAACTAGCAATTATAGCTGTGGTTTTATGAAAAGAGAGTGTTTTGAACGTTTTTAACTATCGATAGAGTAGGCTTAACGTTTAGGTGCCCGATGTGATTTTCACAATTCGACCATAACGTCTAAGTCGGGTTTGGGAGGTTACATAGTGAGATGTATTATGTGTTATTAATGATGAGACAGTGGTGTAGCGTCCGGCTAATCGGGCTCGGCGATCGACCCGAGTATAGAGTGTTACAATCACAGTGGTTGTTCGAGTGACTTGCTCCATAAATTGTTCAGTCATTACCAATTAATACGTAAATTTTAAAATTTTATTCTTATTTAGAAAAAAAAAATATTTAACCTAATCCTAGTTAATAGGATTTAAATTAATCTAATCTATTTTTAATTCATTTAAAATCAATGTTAATCTTCTTAATCTAAACATCTAATTAAAGAATAATGAATCACATTTAAAATCATTACAAGTAAATTCAATCAAGTGAAGCCAACAAAAAAAAACTCGAGCATAACTTAAGAGATAGAGAAACAATAATTACAAGATTACATAAAGAAACATATTTTTAACTAAATTATATCAAATCTTGAAATTGAAATTAACCTAAACTAGATTCGGATTTTATTAATGTAAAATTAAATTAATTCTAATTAAATATAATTCTAAATGTTCTAACTCATCTTAACCAAATAAACATCAATAATATAGTGAATCACAACATTTTTTTACGAAATGCATCAATTAATAAACTAACCACAAAACAAGTAATTGGTTCTAGTTGACTAAAAGACTTAAAGTAGCAAATTTAAGCCACAATGGCAACAATGATCTGAACCAAATCATAGCAATAACTAGGAGCAAAGCAATTGATAATTTAAAGACAAATAGCAAGCAGAAGTTGAGAAATAGTAAGCAAAACAATATGTTCTTTTTTTCAAACATTGACAGCCTAGCTTGGAAAAGTAGACTGATTTCTACACCAAATTAGGTTTAGGGCAATTGATTATTGGGCATTTGGACAGTTATCAATGTAAATCCTCCCTAATTCTTCCCTTGATCAAACTAGTCCTTAAGCTTTTAAAACTCCTAATTTCACTTTATAGGATTAAAATGCGGTAAATCTCTTATTTTCTTAGAATTTTTCAAAATATAACAGAGAAAGTTTAGGAGGTTACATTGGGTGACT
Source organism: Gossypioides kirkii (assembly GCA_005610355.1). Classification (NCBI taxonomy): domain Eukaryota; kingdom Viridiplantae; phylum Streptophyta; class Magnoliopsida; order Malvales; family Malvaceae; genus Gossypioides; species Gossypioides kirkii. The sequence continues at coordinate 11,948,264 of CP032250.1, forward strand.
TTTTTTTATGTAGATTGATTATTATTAAATAATAAAGATGAAATTAGATTTAGAAAAATCGTGTTTAGCAATTTTTATCTGTTTATTAACTAAAAAAATTTATATAAAATTTTTGATTTGTTCACATATTGGCAACATAAAAGTTAGGGTTTCAAATTCAACATAAAAATGATCTTTTGATCCTTGAAAATAAAATTGACTTAATTTGGGTTGAACTCAATTTAAAAGAAAATTCGAGCTCGAAAATTATTTTGGGCTATGAATCAAATTCAAAATAGACTTCGGCTTAAGATTTTAAAACTCCTAATTTCACTTTTTTTCAAGTCAATCATTGACTCAATTTAATATCCAATAATTACTAAAATTCAAAAATAACTAAGCTTAAGGGTGTAAAAAGCCCTCAATTTTTTCGAAAAAAATTAAACCCTTGCTTTTTTCATTCAGTTTAATGATCAATGATTAAAGTTAATGGTTAAAGGGCTTTTTGATGCATTTCATAATTTTTTATGATTTTAATAATTTTTTACAATACTTTATATCTTTACAGTTTTTATAATTTTATTTTCTAATTTTTAATAAGATTTAAATATTTTTTATAATTTTTTCCACATTTCACGCCATGGTTGTGATACGGAATGGCTTTAACTAAAAAAATTAACAGTCAACTGTTAAAATTAACGGTCAAAGAATCTTTTTTATGCATTTGACAATTCAAGTACTCAATTGAGTGCAAAAAATTCAGGGGCTTAATTGCTTTTTTTGAAAAAAATTAAGAGCCTTTTTGATGCATTTTGAAAGTTCACGTACCTAATTATGTGCAAAAAAAAAAAAAGCAAGAGCTTAATTTTTTTTTGGAAAAAATTTTAGGGTCTTTTTGATGAATTTTGAATTTCAAATACCTAATTGAGTGAAAAAAAAGCAGGAGCTTAATTGCTTTTATTGGAAAAGTTTGAGGGCTTTTTACAACATTAAGACAAATAACTATGCTCCAGTTAGTCTTAGTGGGTTGTTTCTGTCAATGCAAAATGCAAATAATCATTGGGCTTTATTGTAACCTCGAGGTTCAATTACCAGTAACTCTTTCGCTCACCATAATATATGTGGGGGAAACTAGAACCTAAAAGAAAGTTGCATTGATACACGTCTTGAAGCATTCGTTAATTTCTCATAAGTTTATTTTTATCCCCACACACCAACAGGAGAGTGGTGGATAAGGTCTATTCACACTATTGTGAAGGTGTCGAGAGCCACAAGGTGAGGTAAATATAATAGACAATGGTTTGTTTGAGGGAGGAGATCCTCGACACTTTCCCAAGAGTAAGAGGTCTTATATAGATAGTGGATTTGAAGATGAGCCGACTGTGGGTCCCAACCAATAACAACTTTACTTCATAGGTTAAGTGGTAAGGTTGTGAGGGCTCCTACCACGAGCGGATTAGATCGAAAAGGCTATCAGGCATATAGTTGGTGATAGAGTGCAACAACATACATTAGAATATAGCGAATGAGATGGAAGTCTTTAGCATATCATTGGTAATATACGAACTAGCAAGAACCGTCTAATGAAATATAAGTACATTAAAATTAAAATTAAAATACATATATATATTTAAAATATTATTTATCATGTATTCTCTATATTTTAAGAAAACCTTAATAAAATTTATTAAAATAATTTATCTTATACCAATTTGATTAAATTATATTTTAAAATTACAAAAATTAAATCAAATAGTTCTCGTAAACAATCTAAAGTACAATATTATATTACTACAAATTCAAAGTTTTACAAATCCAATTATTACTACAAAAAATAGCAAAACCCTAGGTAAGACTTCCAAATAAAATCAAAAACATTAAACCATTTTCAAATGAATGTTAGATACCTACCACTTTTGGATTTTTTTTACTCTTTAAGTACAACTCATATTTTCAAAATTTAGGCTAATAATTAGCCAAGTTCTCCACTTCCCTAAAATGATGAAAACTAATCAAATTTAAAAAATATATATACAAATTGCTTTTATATTTTTACAAGAAATAATTTTAGAGTTAATTTTCAATAGTTTAAAAAATCACTTGGATATCAAACTTATACAGTTATGAGGAGTAAATTGAAAGAATCAGATATGGAGTCAAAGGCTACCATCTCTGCATACTTTGGAAAATGATAATCCTTCTGGTGATTCTTCATCACAATTTTCAATTTTTTTCTTTAATTTTTTTTACCTTGTACAATATTATATTAACCAAACATTGACTTGCTTGAATTTATTTAGATACGGTTTTATTCTATTTATTTTTGTTCTTGAATTCAATTTCACTAGGATAAAAAATGTTGGATTGATCTCTTTGTTATTTCTTTTATTTTCCTGCTTTATAATTTTACTAGGAAGATTGATAACTAGAGTCATGCACCAACCATTACCAACAATCCAAATAAGAGTATATAGATTTCAATTCAACTCCACAATTCTTCCTCTTACGAACATTACCAAGAAAAAAAAGTTTATTTTAGATTCTTTAGCTAGGTTGCACCACCTGAAAGTATTTTGAATAAAGTAAATTAGCAATACCCCAATAATATAAATAAGAGTGAGAGAAAAAGGGATTCTTTAAGTTTAACAATAAACTTTCCCATATCAATTCATAATTTTTTAAAAATAAAAATGGTAAAATTTATTTCATACAAATAGTGAAAACGATTTTAGTTTTCAAAAAACTTATTTTTTAAATCTTTATTTTTTCAAGTAAATGAACACTTACAATTTTACAACTCTTATGATCTATTGTTCCCTATATGTACACAAAAATATATCTCATCTATCAGCGATGTTTGATAATATCTCATTATTGCAGAAATACTGCCATAAAGAGCACAATATTACTCGATCACTTCTTAAGGTAAAAAAGTATGAAAAGGATGACATTCCACCCATGCGTGGAAGTAAGAAAAAGGAGAGCAAGGACCAAAGTGGATCACCAGCACTTTTGCTAGTAGCATGCTATTTTCCTAAACCCTAAACAAGTTCATTTCTCATATTTGTTTACATGATTTTTTTTAACTTTTCCTTTGTAATGATTCTTTCGTGATTTGAGAGTTTCTTCCCCAACAATCGTTGTACTGGTTTTCAACTTTTGCAGTTACTGACAGATGGAGAAACTGGACAGGCTTCAACTATGGAAAAAACAAATTCTGAGAATTTTGAAATTGTTGATGCTTGCAATTCTCCAAAGAGAGCAATGCACATGTCTGATCTTACTACTTCTGCTTCAACTGCACCAAAGGGTTTTTATTTTTTTGTACTCACTTTCTAACCGTATTCTACCCCTAACTCCAACTTTCCAATTTTCATAAAATACACATATCTACTATGTATTCAAACACTCAACAATATCATTTTGAACTTAAACACATATTTATTTATTACTTTTTTTAGAGTTATTCAACCATGGTTTTTCCTTCATTCAACAGGTAAACGTGGAAGAATGAGAAAGATGAAAATAGTGGTGAGTTCAGAAGCAGAAGCTAGTATTAGAGGCGAATAGAATGACGAAACTACCTCGAGAGATGTTCTAATCAATGATGAAGCTGCCCTGATAGATGTTCCAATCATTGATGAAGCTGCCTTGATAGTTGCTCCAATGACTTATGATGAGAATTTTTGAGATGTGGCCCGTTGAAGATGATCTTTCTCATTATATACTCTACTACTTTCATGAAAAAATACACATTTAAATTGTCGTAAACTATTAGTGGTTGGTGTCAGTGGATGGTTAGATCTTGTAGGTATGGTTGCATGTAATTTTGGTGTTGATAAAATTAAATGTCGACAATGAAGAAATATCGCAAAGAAAACGGGGAAAAAATACACAGATTTTACGTGAAAACCCTTTCGGGAAAAAACCACGGGCAGAGGAGAAGAAGATTTACTAATGTCAAAAATTGAATGATTACAAGAGGAGATGACTATGCCTATTTATAGGTTGAAAAACTTTATTCCAATCAACAACTAATAGAAGTAACGTAGTAAGGTTGAAACACCTTATTCTAATTAAAATAAAATAGATGACCTATTCTAATTAAAATAAAATAAAAGAAGTCTAGTTTATTTGGACTTTACTTTATTTTATTTTACCACTGAATTTTATTTTAACAAGAATTCTAGTCACCTAATTCTAACAATCTCCACCTTAACAAGAATTCTAGTCACCCAATTCTAACAATCTCCACCTTAACAAGAATTCTAGTCACCCAATTCTAACAATCTCCACCTTGACAAGAATTCTCTACGAACAAGAACTCTCAACGAACAAGTTCTCCACCTCGTCCACAAAACCCCTTGAGGGTATTCTTTAACAATGAACACCAACCAAGTCCAAGCAATACTCAAACTTGGTTATGGGAAGTGACTTAGTCATCATATCTGCAGGATTTTCATGAGTACTAACTTTGCTCACAACAATATCCCCACGAGCAATAATATCACGCACAAAATGATACCGAACATCAATGTACTTTGTTCTCTCATGAAACATTTGATCTTTTGTAAGAAAAATGACACTTTGACTGTAACCTTTTGCAACAAGACTTGCTTTATATCTGGGTTCTTTAATTCCTGAAATCCCTTATTTCCTCTTGAATACTCATTTACAACAAACAACCTTTTTACCATTTGGAAGCTTCACTAAGTCCCACGTTTTATTCTTATGGAGTGATTTCATCTCTTCTTAGATGGCAATCATCCACTTTTCTGAGTCTTCACAGCTAACTACCTCGGAATAAGTAGATGGCTCTTGATTTGCATCAATATCTTCAGCCACGTTCAAAGCAAAAGCTACTAGATCAACCTCGGCGTACCTCTTCGGAGGTTTAATTTCTCTTCTAGGTCTATTTTTGGTAATAGAATATTGTGGTGATGAAGTGACTCTATTTTGAACTTCTGTACTAACTTGAGAAGTTGACTCTGTTGTAGATACTGGATCAATCTGAAACTCCACCTACTTTTATTGTTCTTTACTAGAAGAGTCTTTAAGAGATAAGTTAGGTAACATAGTAGTTTCATCAAAAACAACTTCTCTGCTAATCACAACTTTTCTATTTTTAGCACACCATAACTTATACCCTTTTACACCAGCCTTAAAACCAAGAAAAACACATTTAATGGATCTTGGTTCCAATTTTCCATTATCAACATGAGCATATGCAGGACACCCAAAAATCTTTATATCAGAATAATCAGCAGGCTTACCAAACCATATCTCTGGTGGAGTCTTTTTCTCAATGGCAACGGATAGAGATCAGTTGATCAAAAATCATGCAGTAGAGGCTGCTTCAGCCCAAAAATGACTTCGATAAATTAGCATTCGATAACATACATCGAACCTTCTCCATGATCGTTCTGTTCATACGTTTTGCAACGTCGTTTTGTTGTGGAGTATGACGAACTGTCAGATGTCTCACGATCCCTTCTGATTTTCACAATTCATTAAACTCATCAGAACAGAACTCCAAGCCTTTATCTGTGCGAAGGTGTTTTATCTGTTTTCCTGTCTGTTTTTCAACCATAATTTTCCAGGACTTGAATGCGAAAAACACATCACTTTTCTGCTTCAGAAAGAATGCCCAAACTTTTCTAGAAAAATCATCAATATGAGTTAGCATATAATTAGGTCCACCTCTTGAAGGCACTCTAGATGGTCCCCAAAGATCATAATGAATATAGTCCAATGTTCCCTTCGTGTTATGGATTCTTTTGGTGAATCGAACTCTCTTTTTCTTCCCAAAAACATAATACTCATAGAACTTCAGTTTGCTAATGCCTTGCCCATCAAGAAGTCCTCTTTTACTCAATTCTGCCATGCCATTTTCACTCGTATGCCCTAGACGCATATGCCAAAGTCTAGTAATATCATCATCTGACAAGGAAGAGGAAGCGATTATAGCATCACCAGTAATAGTTGAACCTTGCAAAACATACAATTTGGTAGTCTTTCTCTGCCCTTTCATCACAACGAGAGAACCCTTGCTAATCTTTAGAACCCCACTTTCAGCTGTGTACCTATGTCCTTTTGAATCAAGAGTACTCAACGAAATCAAATTCCTTTTTCAATTCTGGTACATGTCGCATGCCACTAAGAGTTCTAACGTCCCTATCAAACATCTTTTATTTTGATTGTGCCAACGCCTGCGATTTTACATGAAGAATTATTTCCCATCAAAACAACACCTTCAGACACAACTTCATATGTTGTAAACCAATCCCAATTGGAACTCATATGGAAGGTGCAACCAGAATCGAGGATCCACTCCTCGCTCACTTTAGAATTGTCGACAGAAGCAACTAGGAGTTCACCATCACTGTAGTCTTCTACTACATCAACTTCACCAGATTGTTCTAGTTGTTTTCCCTTTTGATTCTCTGCCTCCCTTTTGATCTTATTTTTTAACTTGTAGCACTCTTTCTTAATGTGCCCTTTCTTCTTGCAGAAGTTACAAGTTTTACTTCTATTTGAAGATCTCGATCTACCTTTAGATTTACTCCAGGGATTTCGTTCCTATGTCCTCCCACGATTATCATCACTGTTTCGATCTTGTCTTCCACGAATAATGAGACCTTCTCTCTGAGAGTCAGATCTAGACACAAGATGCTTTATCTTGTCATACGAGGCTAAGGAAGCATAAACTTCATCAACTATAAGAGATTCACGACTATACAAAATTGTATCTCCGAAAGTTGAATACGACGGTGTTAACGAACAAAGGAGACTTAACCCTAAATCCTCTTTATTATACTGAACCTCTATGGACTCTAAATCTGAGACAATTTCTTTAAACACATTCAAGTGTTCATGCACAGACGCACCTTCTTCCAAACGATGAGAATACAGACGCTGCTTCATATGTAATTTACTGGTTAGGGTTTTCGACATACATAACTGCTGCAATTTTGCCCATAATGCAACAGTAGTCTTCTCCTTTAACACATCTTGTAGAATTTCATTCGACAGATGTAGCTATAATTGCATCAAAGCCTTCCAATCTTTACGCTTCTTCTCTTCATCTGTCAAATTCGAAGGCATCTTATCTAACCCTAACAGGGAATCCTCCAAATCCATCTGCGCAAGAACTGCTTGCATCTTTACCTGCCACAACGCGAATCTGATGTTACGATCCAATAGCGAAATATCATACTTCAATGTCACCATTATCATGATCGAGACTAGTAACCCGAAAAGCTCTAATACCAATTTGATAAAATTAAATGTCGACAATGAAGAAATATCGCAAAGAAAATGGGAAAAACACACACAAATTTTACGTGGAAACCCTTTCGAGAAAAAAACCACGGGCAGAGCAGAAGAAGATATACTAATGTAAAAAATTGAATGATTACAAGAGGATATGACTATGCCTATTTATAGGTTGAAAAACCTTATTCCAATCAACAACTAATAGAAGTAACGTAGTAAGGTTGAAATACCTTATTCTAATTAAAATAAATAGATGACCTATTTTAATTAAAATAAAATAAAAGAAGTCTAGTTTATTTGGACTTTACTTTTATTTTATTTTACCACTGAATTTTATTTTCACAAGAATTCTAGTTACCCAATTCTAGCAATCTCCACCTTAACAAGAATTTTAGTCACCCAATTCTAACAGGTGTACTAGATTGGAGTAGTGTAGTAAGTACATACCAACGTAGTTGTAGATATTTTGGATATAACAGTTGAAGAAGGGATTGGTAGGATATCCTTAGCTTAGGGGATTTTGCTAGTGTGTAATTATTGAAGAGGCTAAAATATAACAATAGTACAAGAAGTTTTTTTGGTCATTCTTGGCTTGGGAGAGTAGACTTCTGTAAGTAGAGGCATGGTTTTTGTTGTTGTTTCTCACTAACAAAGGAAAATTTTGATAAGAGGTTTTGAGGTGTTGGAACATTTTCAAAATATATATAGTGTTCTAATAGTTGTAAATGAAAAGTTATAAATAACCAAAATTTATATCACTTGGTTATTAACCAACAAGAGTTATCATATTTCATGGTGATGAATTATGTCTCTTTAAGTTCAAAAATTATAGCACTATATTATTAACAATGAATCATGTTTATTGTTAAAAGATGTGATTATCCATTTAGATAGTTGTGTTCTAATGAAGAGATATGAGAACTCCTATAAATAAGAGTCAAATTTCATTTGCCTGACACACCAAAAAACACATAAAAAATTTCTTTCTATCATCCCACCATCTTTTATATTTTTAGATTGTTCTATAAAGAATTATTGCATAAGTTCTTTGTAGAAATTGATATGCTTTATATGCTCCGCTTAGTGTTCAATGGGTTGTTTCTGTCAATGCAAAAAATAGACAATTATTTTGCTTCATTGTCTCCTCGAGGTTTAATTGGGAATAACTCTTTCGCTCACCATAATATAGATGGGGGCAAATAAAACCTTCATTGATACATGCCTTGAAGCTTTTATATTTTGATGATAAAAAATTTCAATATCCATTTTAAACAGTCCAAAAAATCACATGGATATCACTTTAACTCAAATAGTTGCGATGAGTGAATTGAAAGAATCTTACATGAAGTCAAAGGCATTGGTAGAGCCACTAAGAGACCCAAGGGAGCCATGCCCCCCTAAAATGGTAAATTTTCAATTTAGACCTTTATAACTTGTAAAACTTTAAATTAGTAATGGTAAAATTACAATTTCCCCCCTAAAATGATAAAAATTTAATTTAACCTTTAAAATTTATACAATTTAGTTTCGGTCCCCAAAAATAGAATTCTGACTCCACCACTGATCAAAGGCCACCATCATTGCTTGCTTGGAAATTGACAATCATTAAGGTGATTCTTCATCTCAATCTTCATTTTCTTCTTTAATTTTTATTCAACTTGTATAATCTTCTATTTAGATTAACCAAACCTTGGCTTGCTTGAATTTATTTGGATATGGTTTTATTGTGTTTATTTTTTATCTTGAATTCAATTTTGCTAGGATAAAAAATGTTGGATTAATCTCTTTGTTATTTCTTTTATTTTCCTTCTTTATAATTTTATTGTGCTGATTTTTGTTTAAATTACATTATCATCATTATAATTTTTATTGTTGTTGATGTTGTTAAAAATATTATAAGATCACTGCACAAATCTTCTTTTAGCATGTCCCAAGTAAAAGGGTAACATAAAGCTAACACTCTCCAACACACCAATATATCCCATTGAATGGAGTCAAAGCTCAACATTCCCTTATCTCTCCAATATGTCACAAATATCAAACACATATGTGAGTACTCAAATCCTATTACATGTCAACTATATCCATTTAAACACAATTATTCACCGTCGTATGCACATTTTTATTTCTTCATGTTCATCATATTCACAACACTATCATATCACATGTAATGCACTTTCAAGTACCAACACAATTCTCGATGAGCCAAAATCGCTATAGATCTCACATGTTTGCATAAAACTAGCAAATCTCACGTCACATATGTCTTAAACACATTACATTTTTGCTATGACTGCTCATCATATAACACATCACCCAACACAAACATTATTTGCAAAATAAAGCAGGATTGTGTAAGAAGGCTTACACTTGGAACTTAGGGTAGGTGTTTAGCCTAACCTAAGCTCCCAAACAACACATTGAATTGTGCTTACAAGCAGCAACTCTAGATCACTCATTGATTAGGTTTCGCTTGTTTCTCAAAAGCTTAAACGAGCTTCTCCTTGCCTTTTGCCTTACTCGTAGAGGGCTTCGATGGATCCAAAACTTTACAAACACATTAAATGCAATGCTATATGGTCATTAACAGACACAAACACATCCAAGCATTGACAAAAATGCAGTTTTGTTCACTGCCCTCTTAACCAAAAATTTGATTAAATTTATTGAAAACTTAGATTTCCTTAATCAATTTTGTTTGAATTACTTAAGTATGATTCTAAACACCTTATAAATAATTTTGGGATAGATCTAAACCTTTTTAAGCACCAAAAATCTCAGATTTCCATTTTCTAGAAAAATCACCTCATAAGAACATTCATAAGCAAAAATAATCAATTCTTTAAAATCTCTTAGTAATCTATTAAATTGAATTTAGAAACCTTTTAATCACTTCAAAATAAGTTGAAAATCATTTGTGCTTAAATCTTTAGATTCATAGAAATCTCATTATAAAGGATCAAATCAAGATTTGAAAAAGCAACAACCATTAAAACATTATCAAGAATCCTATTCTAACCTTGATTGAAGAAGAAAAACAAGCTCAAGCTTGAATTTGTTGAAAATCCTTTGAAGAGGAATTATAAAATTGATAGGGAATTTGAGAGTTTTTTTTTTAAATTGAGAGGAAATTGAGTGTCTCGAAAGTGAGAAAATCAAAATGGTTTGGTTATTTGGAGAAAAAGATGTATAGATCTTGATTTGGGAAAATTTTCGAAAAGAAAGATGAGGGAGGGAAATGACGTGAAAAGGGGTTTTAAATCACTTAAAAAAAAGATGGGGTGCCACCAATACTTTTTAAGTGCTCTCCCTTGTATAAATTGCTTGTGATTTGTTATACATCAGTGATCATCGACCCAAACCCCATATAGCATCCAAGTCACTTACCTACGACCCGATTGAATCTTTCTAGAGGATTGAGTGCGAGGAGAACCGCAAAAGACAGCATTCGGGTCGCTTACTTGCAACCCGATTGAATCTTTCTAGAGGATTGAGTGCAAGGCGAACCGCAAAAGACAGCAAGGAGAACTCACAACGTATGCTTGTACATACCAGAGGGAGCTTACAGAAAGAAGACCACGTGCTCTGTAGGCAACCCAGAGTGGAACACGTGTCCAGCTGGCCTGAAGCTCATACAGAATCTCAATCCCAAGTACAGAGAGGACCGCATACACTGCAGACACCCCAGAGTGAAACACGTGTCCCAACAGGCGTGAAGCCCGTACAGAACGTTAGTCCTAAAGAATAATGAGATCAAGACAAAACAGTAAAATTAGGTCGTGAGTTGCAATAATGTGTATAAATACCCGAATGCTTTCATGAGTAATATACAAGATAAAATTACTCAACATGATTGAATGGCATTCTTAGTACTGAACAATCCATGATTCCTCCGAAATTTTCGAGTAAAATAAATGGTGAAAATATCACCTAGTTACACTTTTGCTTTTGTCAAGGAGTTGATAAATTGACTGCTACAATGCTTCTGCCCTTTTCTCTCTCTTTCTAACCAGATTAGAGTGGTAAATGTAAGGATTGTATATTTTCTTAGCTACCAAACAAGAGATATGTCGTGAGAAATGTTGTTTCATTTGTGCCTTGGTGTATGCAGGCCCCTGCCTGCTGCTTAGTTGGGTAGTGTCCTTAGTTTTGGTTCTTTCAAGTGGTAAGGTTGGGCCAAAATGCTTTAACTATGCCACATGGGGACTTTTATGAGGAGCACATCACAGTTTATATTTGGTTGTAAAATTAATGAAAAGGAATGGAGCATTTGGTGAAAAAGTTTAGAGGATGTTGCTTGTAAGAGTTGACATAAGTTGGAAGCTTTTTGACCAGAAAATTGTAATGGATTTGGCCTGTGCTGTCCTACACGCCCTGCCCATATGTCCTTGTGATTGAAAACACTTCATCATTCACAGCTACTATTAGACTTGTATGTCACATGTTCCTTAAAGTTCATTGATACCGATGGTTTTATACTCTTTATATTTGCTTTTGCATACGGAACTCTCAAAATTAAGGTTTTTTTTTTTTGAATTTGTTAGTAATGATTTAGTTTTTCTAAAGCATAGTATCGATGATCTACTTATTACTAAATTTATATTTTAATTATAAAAGAATCATTAAATTATTTAAAAAAATTTATTTAAGTTATTAAACTGTTAAAATTATTGTTGTGTGACTTTCTTCATTCACACCGCTCACACCAACCGACATGGGTGAAGTCAAAAAATTCTTTTAGGGGGTCGAAACTAAATTTTAATTTTTAATAGTCTATATCTTTTTAATTTTTAAAGGGTTAAATCAAATTTTTATAATATTTAGAGGGGTTAAAATACAATTTTACCTTTATTAATTTAAAATTTTAACATTTTTAAAGGGGCTAAATAGATAATTTTCTATTATAAGGGGTGGCTGGCAGCCTCCTTAGATTCAACTTTGCCAATCGAAAGCTCTTCTTCCTTTTTCCTTTTATATTTCAATTTTTTTTCATAAAACAACCTTTGAATGTCACAAATTTTTAATCCAAAATCCAAATAGTTTTCTTTTCCGATCTTTAACATTGATCGTTGGATGGATTTGGACTTAAGGTATGCTCTACTTGTCAATGGATACTAATCCGTTATATTGATTGTCGAATTATCGCTTGGAGCTCGCTAGCAGTATTTTTTTTAAAAAAACTTAACAATACAATATCTTAAATAAAAAAATTTGAATAGTTTATTTATATAAATAAAAAATTTAAATAATTCAATGATATTTTATAATTATTTAAAAATGAATGAATAAAATATAAATTTATTGGTAGTTTAATGAATTTAAGTATACTTTACCCTAATTATTTTATCTACTAGCTAAAACTTATTTTTATAAAAAAAAATCACTTATCTCACACCTATTAATTCACTTGTTAAGATATGAATAAGTTGAATTGAATTAAAAAATTAGGTGAAAAGAATCTCGTGTATTAATTTAATAATCAATAATATTCATTATTTTAGATATGATTTGAATTCGAATCACATCCATATTCACAAACATCTCATAAATTTTTATTATCATTGCTATCATTGTTACTTTTTTCTCGGAGAGATTTTTTCATTATCTTGTTTTTGATAATTCAAACCTTATCTTATTTGGAAACAATATCTTTCTTCCACCATTATCCAAATGTACCAATTTATTTACTTTACTCTTTTAGCAATTAAATTATCATGAAAATAATTTTAACTTTTCATTTAATTTTTTGATATTTTTAGTTCTTAACTTAAATTATTTATCAAATCACTTAAAAACGGATGAAAAAAATAATGTCTATTGATTTTATTGACATGGCAACATTCATATGATATTTCAAATGCATTCCACATTATTAATTAACTAATTTCTAAAAATTGAAAAAAATAAATTTTATATTTTTATACTTAATCATTTTAATAATTTTTTTAAATTTTTAAATTTTTAGAAAATTAATGAATTATTGACATGACAATCTACGTATATGTGATATTAGTAAGCTTACAAATGCTAACTTTTTAATTTTAAGGTGATTTGACAAACATTAAATATTAAAAAAATAAAATTTAAATTAATTTTTTTAGATTAAGGCGAAATAAATTATTTTACCAAAAAAATACATATGAATAACAAAATTTTGGGGTTTTCAGAATTGCAGCGAAGTGAGGTACAAAGGGTAACATCTTTACAATGAAATTTGATGCAATAAATGTTTTCACTTGCTTCACGGCAAATGTATAAATTCAATAATGGTGTGGTCTTTCTCGGCCTTTTCCCTATGGTCTTTGTCTCCTTTTCTATTCTAATTAATAAGGAGTAAAACACGATTCAATTCAAAAAAAATTTAAAAGGAATAAATTTTGAGTTATTCGATTCGAGTTTCGAGTTCGAATCGAGTTAAATTTCACAATTTAAATAATTTAAATAATAAATTGGTGTAAATATTCTTTTGGTCTCTTTCAACTTTGAAAATAAGCAAATCGATTTCTCTCAACAAAAATTACAAAAAAAAGTTTAAAATAATTTTTAAAATTTAAAATATTTATAAAAAATTAAAATTTTATATTTTTAAAAAATTAAAAAATATAAAAATTAAAATTTTAAAATAATTTTAAAATAATAATTTTAGAAACTAATCAATGATTAAAATTTATCATACTTAAATATTAATAATAATTTTTATGTGCTCTAATATGAAATTAATTATAGTGTAACAATATTTTTATTAAACATGTTTATTTTTTTTAATTTAACTTGAATAATTTCACTCAATTGGCTCGAATTTCATTTCACTTGACTCGATTCCAAAAAATTTCAAATTGAGTTAGGATAATAAAATAGGACCCGTAAAGTCGATTAACTCAAAAATTTTTTACTTTATTCAATCGAATGCTCACCTCTAATCCTAATTGAAAACGACAATGCCAAGGAATATAATAAATTATTCAATTAACATTAATACATTGCTAATCAAAACAATTTTCTTAAAAAAAATTAAAATGCAGGAAATGGCTATGTATATTAGGCTTAAATGTAAAATTAATCCTTAAACTTTATCGATTTCTTTCATTTGAATAATTAATTTTTTATCAAAAATGATATCTAAATTATTTATTTTATTTTATTTTATCCTAAACACGATACCAATCGATATGTAAAGTGTTGTTGTTAGATGGCTACACTTTATAAAATATATTACATTGAATAAAAATAGGTTTACTATTTTGAAATCACAAAACTTCAAATCATATTTAAAATTAATGAAAATAATAATGAAATTTTAACTATTTATTTTAAAACTTTTAGTTATTAATAGAATAAAAATAACAAGATGTTAAATTTTATTACATCTATTTTATAATGTCAATTATTACTTTTTCATTATTGAAAAGTGTGATTCAAAATTGAATGTTTCAAATCATAATGAAAATGTACACAAATTGCAATTTTAGTTTAAATAAAATATTTCTTAATAATCAATATTTAATAGAAACAAGAAAATTTTAGTCTAACATCAATATAGTAATATAATAAATAATATAAGGTATTTTTTCAGTTAGCACTATTTTTTCAAATATTTTAATATAACAAAGTTAAATTATAAATTTTTCTTTTTTAAATTTGTAATCAATTAATATAAATCTTTTAATATTATTTTTAAAGTATTTAGAAACATAAAATGATAAATGCTTTGAAAAATCTTGACTCAAAATAAATTTTATAATTTTGAGAGACTTCTATTGATACATGGTCACACAAGTATGAGTAGAACTAAGTCAGAGAGCAACCCAAGAATCTTTTCACACTTCTACCGATACTTGGGAACCCTTCTACTTATAGAACCCTAGTTGTATAGATACTTGAATTGTGTTCTACCAGTAAAAATAAGCTAGGGAGCATTCCAAGCCAAGCATCAAACTTTTATCTATACTTAAGGGGACTTCTATTGATACAACCAAGTCAGTGAGCAATTTTTCATCTCTCCTGCACCTTTTACCGATACAACTATTGATACAAGTTTGAACCCTTAAAACCTTCAAACTTTTACTGATACAAGTGGGCTTCTATTGATACTCGTGGCTCCAATGATCATAATTCAAGACTTCTATTGGCATAAGTCCACTTGAACCGATACAAGTGGTTTGTAGTATGCAATTAATGCACAAATTAATTGCAGCAACGACTTTAATTGACTCCTAATGTCTCCAAGGTTGTTAGAAGGTATAACTACAAATCAATAACTTCACATTGAAGACAAGAAACAAGTTTGTAAACTCATTTGCTCTAAAATCCAACCTTTTCATTGATATTTGTTGTGTTTTTCATACACACTTGAAAAACCATTTTTCTTATTCTTTTCAAGTGTTAGTTTTGTTATTGAGTGAGCTTTATCATTGTAATATCTTCCTTTGAAAGGTGTCTTTAATCCTTGTTCTTATATCTCTTCTTTGTAAGGGGTTACTTAAGATTTTGGGTAGAAAATCTTAAGGGAGGTGACTCTATCTTGCTTAATGAAAAGATAATGTTTTATCAAGATTAAATATTGTCCTTGAATTACTTCAAAAAAAAATTGTCCTTGAAAAGTTCAAATATAGTGAATTTGAGAAATCCCTAGTTGTAATAAACTAAAGTAGTGGATATAGATAATTGGGGTCAAACCATTTTAAATTCTCGAGTCTCCTTTGTTTTCTATATTTCTTTAAAGTTTTTAATATACTAATTCACTCCTATGGTCATTATCGAGCTTATTTTTTGTTTTTATTTTTATTTTAACAGATTAGAATTGTGACATTCTTCAAACTTAATGTGTTTGTTCAAATAAGTAAATTTTTACTATATCATCGTTCTACATTATCAATTTAACATGAAATGCCAACCAGGCTTTTAAGAAGATATTTCTACTTTAAAGCATATTTTAACTTTCAAATTTTTACTCAATAATTTAATATTAATAAATAACCAAGTCCATACAAAATGTGGGAATTGTTATAAAAATAAAAGGACAAAGTGTAAAGAACAAAGAGAATGGAGAGCAAAAGAGAGAGCGTATTTTATTGATCAATAGAAGTGAGTTACAATGCTTTTCCAGGGTTTATATTTATAGACATAGAAAGTATAAATGAAATAGAACTCTAATTCTAATGACTACTAAAATTTAAACTTCATCCAAACTTATCTTGATCTTGATGGACATCAACTTAATAAAATATTCATAACACTCCCCCTTGGATGTCCATTGGTAGATAATGTGTCTCGTTAAAACCTTTAATAAGATAAAAACTCTGTGGGAAAAAAATTTCTAATGAAGAAAAAATAGTACACATATCTATAATATGCATAACATGTTGCCTCATTAAAAAACATTACTAGGAAAATCCAATGGGACAAAACCTCGGTTAGGGGAAAAAGAGTACAACGCGTATTTACTCCCCCTCATAAAAACATCACATAAAATCTCATATTCTATGTATTCAATCTTGAATATTAGTCTTTCAAATGACTATTTGAATGTATCTGCTAAGCATTTATATCACCATTCTTTTGAAAGTTATGAGTGAGGGAAAATTTGGGGGAAATATATTTTGATCTCTTCAGGAGTTTCAACAATAATCATAACAAACTTTAATCATGATTCTTCTATAAAATCACAAATAGATATTTTGGATCATTTTATAATCCTCCTTCAACTACTATTGACTAAGTCAAATTTACCACATGTTCAATTATTTCAATTCATATAAATGAACAATTTCTCGATAATTTCAATATGCTTCTGACAGTCCAAATCCTTCAAGGGTTTTAATATAAACTTTACTATCATGAAAGGTTGTAACAACAACCATGAGACACAAGTATGATCTACCAATTTAATAATATATCTAAAGGTTATTGTATCAACCATAAAATAATATTATATCTTCTCATAATCAATGTTAGGACTTAGCGAAAAACTTCATATTTTTATTTCGCCTTTGCAAACCTACTTCATTTGTACCCTTACTGGCTTTATACCTTTAGATATTTGGACCGCTTGTCCAAAAACTCCACGAATTTAATGGTATTTGAGTTGCGTCTTTCTATTTTGGCCAATTTATTCCATATCTATATTTCTCAATAGATTTATTCAATATCCTCCTTTTATTTCATTATTTCCACAATAATATTGCATGCAAAACCATTGTCAACCACTTTTATTATTGGTTCAATATTTTCTCAAATTGACATAACTTATTGAGATCTCTTATTTTCACTATTTTAATCTTTAGTTTCAAGTACTTGAATCTCTTCTTATTAGTTATGTCTTGGGTCTCTTTTGGAGCACATGCCTTCACTATATTATCATCTAGATTTTTCCTTTTATAAAAATTTCCATATTTGAAACTTTAATGAGTTATCCTTGTTGAACTTTTGGTTCAAATTACTCTCCCCACTACAGCAAAATAAGTTATTAGTGGCATTTTTAGCGGCGTTTGGGCAGAAAACGCCGTAAATATTAAAGCAATAGCGGCATTTTTGCATAAACGCCGCAAAAGATTGAGCAATAGCGGCGCTTATGGAGAAACACCGCTAAAGATCGGAGCAATAGTGGCACTTATAAGAATGCGCCGCTAAAGGTCGGAGCAATAGCGGCGCTTATGGGAAAGCGCCGCTAAAGGTCGGAGCAATAGCAGCGCTTATAAGAAATAGCAGCTAAAGGTCAGAGCAATAGCGGCGCTTATGGGAAAGTGCCCCTAAAGGTCTGAGTAATAGCGGCGCTTATAAGAAAGCGCCGTCAAAGGTCGGAGCAATAGCGGCGCTTATGGGAAATCGCCGCTAAAGGTCGGAGAAATAGCGGCTCTTATGGGAAAGAGTCGCTAAAGGTCGGATAAATAGCGGCGCTTATGGGAAAGCGCCGCTAAAATTTTTACATTTTATTTGAAACGGCGCCGTTCCAGATAGTCTCCCTTCTCTAAAAATAGATTTCGAAATTCCTAAATTCTAATTCCCTCTCCTCCTCCATTTGCCTTCTCCACTCCAATCTCCACCATCACCAACCGAACACCACCACTGACCTCTGAGTTGGCTATCTTCTGTCTCTGACTTTCGTTTGTTTTTAAAGCAATTCTTTAAAAAATCTGGTGCTGATTTAAGGTAGAAATTAGAGTTTTGTTTTGAGTTTCCCTTTTTTTCCGTGGGGCAACCTCACGTACTGCTTGAGTGCAGCTTAAGGAAATGGGTATGGAGCTAATTTCTCTTTTTGCATTTTATGTGATTTATTTGATCTCTTTTTTATATTTTGTTGGGCGACCTCACTTACTGTCGAATTTGATTTTTCTGTTTCTGCTTTTCTTTTGTAGCTTGTTCTCTCTTTTGGATTTCAATTGTTGCTTTTCTTTTCTACCAGTCAAGTTGTCTGTTGTTGTTTATTGTTGGACTTCATCAATTCATCAAAAGGAGAGGTAAGGTCTTCTAAATTCTAATAAATTCAACTTTACTTTTCCTTTTTTGTTCT
Organism: Gossypioides kirkii; assembly: GCA_005610355.1. Taxonomy (NCBI): domain Eukaryota; kingdom Viridiplantae; phylum Streptophyta; class Magnoliopsida; order Malvales; family Malvaceae; genus Gossypioides; species Gossypioides kirkii. Next base: position 11,967,027 of record CP032250.1, read on the forward strand.
TCATTCGACATTGAAGATTCCTATGTTGCCTCAGTTTGTGTTATGCAAATGAGAAATATGTTGTTAGGAGTCTATTAATAGTCTGTTAATAGATGGTTAATTTGTTGTAGTCTGTTAACAAGTGATTAATAGTAGAAACACATATTGGTGAGACTATAAATATAGAATTAAATGAAGGTTGTAAGCATTGTTTTTTCATTCCAGTAATTCAGAAATAAAGCTCAGTATTTCCAAGTCTTTCTATGAGTTCTATGCTTTCATTTACTGTTCTCTTCGTTTCTATTTATGGATTTGTTGTATTTTCTGGTTTGATTACATATTAGATGCTCGGTCCATAGTGGTTTTTCACTCTGACAGTATGTCTTTTACATGTATCTAAATTCATTGTTATGATTCTCCTATAAACCGTAAAGATTACTTCCAAACTCAGATTTTGATGATTGGTTTCTTAATTTCTGTTTATGTTTCTTTCATGCAGCTTACTCCACTAATTTGCTTTAACGGAACTTGTGCTTTCCCCAAAATCTTGGGTTTTATGTTATTAGTTGGTACCTTCTTCTACATCTTATATTGGCACTCTTTAGTAATCTCATTTTTCTGGTTTCAGATTGGTTTTAGAGCCATTGCGAAAGCTCTTAGGCTGGCTTTTGTTAAGGCGGCAGTTTCCATCACTACAATTATTGCTAGTGGACGGTTGGTAAGTTTTATATCTAAGACATTCATAAATTTTGACCTTAGGATTTTCTGATAGCTTATGATTGTCTTATTGCAATTTCTGTCTTAATTTATCATGTAATATTGACTGATAAGAAACTTTAAAAAGAATCTAAAGAGAGAAATATATCTGGTTGGGGTGTAAGTGGTATCATCAAAGTGGAGGTAACTCAATTTCCGACAGGTTTGATCTACATAATGATGAATCTAATAGACTGACAATATTGACTCAGAAGCATTTGACCCCTTAATCTTCTAAACTTTTACTTAAGATTGTCAATACCTGTGCCTAACTCTGAGAAATGAGTCATGCTTCAGAAACACAATATCTGCTGGTTCTCATATACCTTTAGTTTTTTCAACATAGGAATCTTTTAAATTCTAATAAATTCTAATAAATTCAAAATAGGAATCTTCAATGTCGAAGGTTAATGTGTTATTAATCGATATAGGCAGCTACTATTATTAAATAATTATTAAATAATTAAATAATTTAAATAATTGGCTTGAAAGAGTGAAGAATCAACTAGCTCACACTGCCCCAAGCATTTGCAAAAGGCAGCTGAATAGACAACCCTATAAAAAGCAAATAAAAAGCAGGTAAACAAGTCCCAAAGTAATAAAGATAAAACAACTCCCCAAAAAACCAAAACTTTTTAAGCCAAATCCTAACAAAGCCAAAATATCAGAAATTCTCTCCAGCAGGCCGCAGCAGTATCGAAAATGCTTGGAATATTTGAGAGAGGAGGTAAACTTTGACATGTAACCAGGAGATTCAAAACGAACCTTCTTCTTTTCAAAGCTTGCAATTATCTGTTGGTTGAATTCAAAACCCATTGTTCCCAGTCGCTAGCAGCCACCACGACAGTGTTAGTTGGTGCTTCTTCCACCCAGAACAGTGGTTGTGTCCATCTACGGCCATCAGAAGCGAGAGCGTGTGCAGATTTGTTTGCTTCTCTGTAGACAAAACAAAAGGTAATCTTCTCGAAATTTTTCTTTAAGGATTTGATGCTTTGTATAATCGGTCTAACAATCGAGGGTAAGAACATGCACCCATTATCTCCCCTTTCATTTCTCGCAATCGCTGCAGTAGATGCCATAGATGTTTGATTTTGATAAGATGCGTCCAAATTTATTTTTATAGAGCCCAATTCAGGAGGTCTCCACATCTCGTTAATCCTTGGTAGCGTAGGTGGTAACATTGAGTGAACTATATTTATTTCTCTGCTATAGCTGCTATAGCCATGAATAAAACCCACCAGTTCCTAAAATGACTCTTTGACTCTAGTATGCACTAGCTTATTTCTCCGATACCAGAAAGCCCAGTAGCAAATGGCTAGTAATTGTCTATCTGTTTTATCCATTTTGATGAATTCAACATAGGAATCTTCAATGTCGAAGGTTAATAATTATTTAAATTGCTTGACCGATTGTGCTTCAAATTGCTACTATTTTTATTATTGATTGTTGCTCTTCAAGAAGCTGCTGTCCTGGTTCTTATTTCTGCATAAAAATACACTCACCTGTGGCTCTCCACAACTCACCGAACTAGACAGCTTTCTGCTTGCCTTTATTCAAGTTTGTTTATGCTCCATTAACATTTTCAGCTTCGCACAAAAATACATAGATTACTAAGCATTCAAAAACATCCAGCTTAACTCTCTTTGTGTTCCTACAGTAGCTATTTACTATGAGATTCACTATTTTTATGCAAAAGATAGATTTAAAACACCTAATAAAATTATAATACATAAGAAAACAATAGATTTACCTTTAATTATAAAAACCAGTAAATAATTAAATAATTATGTATTTAATTATAAACAGTATCAATTAATTAAATATTTAAGTTAAAAGATTTAATTATTTAATTATATTAAAGAAAATAATTATATTAAATTATTTAATTATGTATTTAATTATAAACAGTATCGATTAATTAAATATTTAAGTTAATAGATTTAATTATTTAATTATATTAAAGTAAATAATTATATTAAATTATTTAATCATGTTTAATTATGTATTTAATTACAAACAGTAATCCTTTAATTAAATATTTACGTTAAAAGATTTAATTATTTAATTGTATTAAAGTAAATAATTATATTTAATTATTTAATTATGTTTAATTATGTATTTAATTATAAACAATATCGATTAATTATTTAATTATATTTAATTAACTATTTAATTTAAAATATTTTCGTAAATAATTATATATAATTATCTAATTTTATTTAATTATTTAATTGAGAATATTTAATTATTTAATTATATTAAATTAAATATTTAATTATTTAATTAATAAAAACAGTCCAACTATTTAAGTAAAATGTTGTCACTAATATATATATTTTAAAGTAAAATGTTGTCACTAATATATATTTTTAAATTTAAATCAATTTATAACACTTAAGTAATCATAATTTATTCTCAACTTTAGACTTCAAGAACTACGAAATGGATAAGAGTTGGATGCAATTGTCAAGGGTAAGCAACGACTATCGGAATGGAGTGCAAACTTTTCTAAATTTTGCTCAAAATGCAAGCGAAGAGAATATGATTCTTTGCCCGTGTAAGAAATGTGGCAACATCAATTTGCATATTCGTGAAGTTGTCTACGAACATCTAGTTGTTGATGGCTTTATTCGGGGGTATAAAAAATGGATTTTCCATGGAGAGTGTACACCTAGTAAAACCTCTTCAACAATTAATCCGAGTTATCCTCATTATGCTCATCATCAGTATGCTAGAGAAGATGACATGGAAGGTATGTTGCGGGATGCATTTAATATGCACAATCATGGTTTGCAATCATTTCCATCTGAATTTATTGCATCCGATGATTGTGATATTGGTGATAATGCTTTTACCGAAACGGGAACAAGTGCACCTGATGAAGAGCCAAATGGAGAAGCGGCGAAGTTCTACAAGTTACTTAATGAAATGAATGAAGAACTCTACGAGGGATCAAAATTCTCAAAATTGTCTTTCTGCATTCATCTTTTTCACTTAAAATGTTTAGGAGGGTGGACCGGAAACTCTTTTACGTTGCTGTTAGAGTTTTTGGCAGATATATTTCCATTTGCAAAAATCCCTCATTCATGCAAAGATATGAAGAAACTGATAAAGGATTTAGGCCTTGGGTATGAAAAAATTCATAGTTGCCCAAATGACTGCATGTTGTATTGGGGTGATCGGAGAAGCCAACAGTCTTGTCATGTTTGCGGTACATCTCGTTGGATGAATAAGAATACAAAAAATGTGAATGTGAATGAGGATGAAGGTGAGGCACAGCCAAGAAAGAAGCCAGTAAAGATTCTGCGATATTTTCCACTAATACCAAGGCTTCAAAGGTTTTTCATGTCGTTAAAGACGGTCGAATCTATGAGGTGGCATCATGATGAACGAACCAATGATGGATTATTAAGGCATCCCGCGGATTCTTTAGCTTGGAAATCATTTGATAATAAAATTTCAAGCTTTGCAAGTGATCTTCGGAATGTGAGACTTGGGCTAGCATCTGATGGATTTAATCCATTTAAACTCATGAGTACTTCGTACAGTACTTGGCCTGTAGTGCTTGTTCCTTACAATTTGCCTCCGTGGATTTGCATGAAGCAATCTTCTTTTATCTTATCTATGATTATCCCTAGAGAGAAAGGTCCCGAGAATGATATTGATATTTATAGGCAGCCACTTATTGAAGAGTTAAAATAGTTGTGGGTCGGTGTTGAAACATATGATGTCTCCAAAAAGGAAAACTTTTATTTACGTGCAGCTCTGTTGTGGACTATTAATGATTTCCTAGCTTATGCCAATTTATCTGGTTGGAGTACCAAAGGACGTTATGCTTGTCCTTGTTGTGCAGCGCAAACATGTTCACAGTGGTTATATAATGGGAAGAAGTTCTCTTATATGGGGCATTGTCGGTGGTTAGATAGAAATCATAGATTTAGATTTCAAAGAACTCAATTTGATGGTACAGAAGATCAAAAACTTTGCCTTTTCCAGAACAAAACTTAAATGAAACTATTCCTAGTACTAGTACACAATTTCAATGGGTTCGGCAGGATGTGGATGAAGATATTTACGAATCATAATGTAGTAAGATTTTACGTTTTTTTAATAATATGTATATTATAATTTAAATCTTGATCTTGTTAAATATATCCATTACTATTATTGTTGTAATTAGCTACTAATATTCTAACTATTTTATGTGTATTGCAGATAATATGCCTAGAAGAAAATTTCGAGATCTAAGTATTATCCAAAATTCTCCGAATTCGAAAGGAACAAATAGTGAACAACAGACTGACATTGGATCTTCGAATGTTCCAGAAACTGTAGAAATTGAAGGTAATGTTAGTTTAATTTTCATGCATGTTCACTTTTCTTTTTTTATTTTCGTTTCAAATTCTAATATTAACATATACAATTTTTTTAGCTGAATATTCTGTGGGGTGCAGAACTCGAGGACGTATTGTATTAAAGGATTTATACAGCCTAAATCCTGAGGAGCGTGTCAAAGTATCTGCGAATAGTCATGGTCAGCCTGTTGGATCAGAAGCTCGACTTCTGGGAGGATACTTGGGCATAGTAGCACGAAATGGCAGTTTGTTGCCAATCAACTACGAGTCATGGCATCATATGCCTGATAGTAACAAAAATCAAGCTCTCGATAATATTAAGGTAATAAAGTAAATATAATTTATAATACTTTGATTTATTTTAATTTATATTTACTTTCTAAACTTGTGTTATTTGCAGGAAAGATTTATTTTAGAGCTCTCAGACAATTATATAAAGAAATCATTAGGAAAGAAATGGAGAGACCATAAAAGTTCTATAAAGAACAATTATTTTAAGAATAATATGAGTCTTGAAGATAAATTGAAAAATGTTCCGCCGGGAATGCTGAGGTACCAATGGGAAGAATAAGTTAGATTTTGGAGCTCAAAGAAAGGAGAGGTATTATGTACTACAAAACGCTTATAATTATTTCGGTTTATAGTATTTATTATATACGTAATAATAATTAATGTAGGATTGTGAGCATGTTGAAACTACAAGTAGGCAAAAACAAAAATTCACGCACACAGCTGGATCGAAAAGTTTTGCTTGTGTAGCTGCTGATGAGGTATTTTGAGTTTATTAATTGTGTCAAATATTAATTACTTTCTACTAATTAATATTTTTCCTACTATAATGTAGGAACAATCGTCAGGTCAAAAAATTGGACAACTTCAGCTTTTTGACATTACACATAGAAAAAAAGATGGATCTCCTATGACTTCTGAAGCTGCAAAAATAATGGTATATTAACTTAATAAAATTTGAATTATTTTAAATATTTATCATGTTTAATTATAATAGTTTAATTTGTCGTTTGTAATACAAATAATGTCAAGTTATGTTGCATTTGTTTGATTATATATTTCGTTTCTAACTTTTTGATTGACTTATTAGGATAAATTAAAAGATAAGAAGGCGGAGTATGAAGCGATGGCTTCAAGTGATAGTTCGGTTAATCTAGAGGACATTGATAACCGAGTTATTACTGAAGTTTTGGGTCCTGAAAAGTATGGTCGGGTTCGATTTCAAGGATCTTTTGTTAGCCCATCCCGATATTTTGGATCGAACTCGCAGAGATACATGCCTTCGAGGAGTCAGGATCAAGCTGAAGTTCAGAGGTTAAAAGATCAATTGGCTTAGGTACAAGCGAGCACAGTTGAGCAAATTGCTCAATTTAAAGAGGAGGCTGCAGCGAGAGAAGCAGAGGCTCAAAAAAAATATGATGAACTCCATCTAAAACTTAAAGAGGAGGCTGCAGTGAGAGAAGCAGAGTCTCAAAAAAAATATAAAGAACTCCACCTACAACTTAAAGTGGAGGCAGTAGCGAGGCAAGCGGAGGCAGCAGCGAGGCAAGCGAAGGAAGCAGAGGCTACAAGAAAGTATGACGAATTGTAGCTACAGCTTCAAAATATGATGAAAATGTTTCAGCAAAATCCGTCATCTTAGACTTTTGTTTTTTTATTTGAGAAGAATATACTACATTTGAAATTTATTTTTCATTGATTTATTAATTTAAATCATATGTATATTTCTTTCATTTATCATTTACCTTTAAGATTTGAAGTTATTGGTTGGATTTGCATTGGTTGGATTTGAATTTACAGGAAAAATGCTGAAATTCGGGTTCTATGTGAATTAAAAAGGGCTGTCAAAATCTGTTATATTAGCGGCGCTTGTGGAAAAAGCACCGCTAAAGAACATGATCTTTAGCAGCGCTTCTGGAAAAGCGCCGCTAAAAATATGGCCTTTACCGGTGCTTGTGGTAAAAGCGCCGCTATTTTTTGCGGCATTATCTTTAGCGGCATTTTTTACGGCGCTTTGCTAAATGTTTTAGCGACACTTATAAGCGCCGCTATAGACCTAAGAAAGCGCCGCTAAAAAACTATTTTCCTGTAGTGCCCCCTTAACTCAATATAAGTTATTAGTTCTCTCCCCCTAATGTCGAAAAAACTATGTATCAAAGTGGGTTGAAGTCATTGCAGTCCCAAAGGATGATGCAAGGACAGTGCACCCAAGTAAATTGCGCTTACGTTGGTTTGGGCCTTTTAAAGTTGTCGAAGCATTTCCTCATGGTGCAGTCACAATTAAGGATCTACATGATAGGCACCAGTTTAAAGTGAATGGAAAACGGTTAAAACATTATTTTGGGCATAGTGATCATAAACAAGAAGAGACCATTAAATTGGTCAAATTTTTCTAACCTTTATTGAAATTTTTATCATTAAATTTTATTTTATTTTGTTTTTGTTTAATTTTAGTTCATTTCATTTCATATTTCTTGTAGAATAAATTTGATTCTTTTATCAACGCATTTGGATCTCCTTGTCGACGCAACTCGTATGTTTGTACCAAAATTGTTAACTCATCAGAAAATCAAAGTATATCAAGAAACAAATCCTACTGTTTCATCAATAAACACCTAACTGTTGGATCGGTTTGAACGGGTGTCATTCCCATTAGACGTATTTATTTGGCCAGACTTTATGTCCTTTCCTCTATTACATAAAAAACATGTCTTTCCATCTTCAATTTTCACTCCCTATAAACAACCTCCTCTGTGCCGACTGTGATATTCATAAAGACACCATTTTTATTCACAACCTTTCTTAAAGCTTGCACCGTTCTACTTTACAATTCTTTCTACTTATCAGAACAATGGCCAAAACTCATAGAGTAGTAAAGAAAATAACTAAATCTATTGCAGAACCTTCATCCTCTGCAATAGTCGTTTGCAAAACAGAGCCTCCCATGTCCAGAGATCCTGTGACATTCCTCACGAAAGTAGCCAAAAACCGTTTCCAAGAGAACATGTTGAAAAGGAATTGTCACCCAAAACATGGATTTCTCCTGTCGTGACAACAAGACCTAGGAAAACGCGAAGCTGAATTGGGAAACCTTTTGCCAACACCTTGGAAGCTATTCACCGTCTCTGGTACGTGAATTCTATGCTAATCTTATTGATCATGAGTCAGAATTTGTTTTTGTCTGTGAAGGATTAATCCCCTAGGACACTACACACATTAACGAGCTCTACAACACCAAAGTAGACAAAGACGAACATGCTGAGTTTAGTGAAGAACTCACTGATGACACAATAGATCTTTTGGTGAAGGATCTCTGTGTAGAAGGAGCCACATGGACAGGTTCGAATCCCAACAACTACACCATGCATAGACGATTTTTAACATTGTAAAGCAAAGTCTAGTTCCATTTTGTGAAATGCAGATTGAGGCCTTCTACACACAGCACCACTATCATCCTTGACAGGATGTGTCTCATACATTCAATCATCAAGGGAAGGAAAATAGATGTCGGGGCAATATTACACTAAGAAATTGCTGACTGTGCTACCATTCAAACAGGTATCTTGGTTTTCCCCTCACTGGTGATGTAGCTGTACCAGCAAAGGGGAGTTGTGCCCTGAGATGGAGAAGAGATTCTAGAAAATAAAGGCCCAATCAATGAAGCATCAATCGAGAGAATGACTCGTGGGAAAGATACGCACACAGTAAAGAAAGCAGAAGTAAGAAAAATGAAGGGAAAAGCAAAAGCAAAAGAAAAGGGAGCAAATGTGACTACAGAATCTCATTTGTGGCGCAAAATGAAGTAGGTAAAAAAGATAGCAGATTTTATAAGCATTAGGAAAATCAAGCTTCTCACCACAGTGGAAGATATGGACAGGTCACAGAATTTATTCTACGCCTACACCAGGGCCTGAAATAGTGTTTTTGTGACCACATCAAGGCGAATGAACAAAGCGCCTTTCCTTGAATTTCTAGTATTCCTTCCAATTATCAGAGAGTATGAGCCCTCAACCAAGTAAGCTGACTCAGGGGACAAAGAGCAATCGGTGGCTTCCCCTCCAATGGTGCATATCTTTGATGACGAGAAGGAAGTAGAATCGAGGGATGTTGAGGAATGTTTAAGGAAAATTGAAAGCCTGTTTCAAGATCTCTGCTGGTCAGGATGCAAATGTTGCTGAAAAGGAAATCCTTGCTGAAGGGGAGGAAACCTAAGTTGAGGAAGAGAAAGAGAAAGATGAAGAAAAAGAAGCTGAGGAAGATTCAACTGAAGAAATTATCACCGTACTCGAAGTTGTGGGTGCAACGACTATGGGCTTGGAGCAAGATGGAGCAAGATGGGTGAAAGCTGTAGAGGAAATTAATGAGGACCACAATAATCCTTTGGCAATAGTGGTCTACACTGGACCACTTAAACTGATCCATCTGACACACGATGCAGTTGATGATGTCGGGGCATAAGGACAAGAAGCGCATAAAGGAGGAAAAGAAGAGAAGGAAGAAAAAGCACCATGTAGCCACATCGACGGCTGTAGAAAATTGAGTTAGTTTTATTTAAGTTCTTTTTTTAGCTGCAATTTTCATGCACAGCATGTAGCTGTAATTTTTAGCCTGTTAGTAAGCATTGTCATCGCATTCCCATTGTCAATACATTTTAGTTGTCATTGCATTTCCATTTGTCATTATAATTTAGTGTTAGTGCATTGGGGACAATGTAACACCCAAATCTCGCACACCGTCGCCGGTTAGGATTCTGGTGTCTACTATTCATTTTATACCGTTCGTCTTTTACAAATTATCCGACTTTTTGCATCTTTATTTAAGACAGCTATCAATTCTCACAATTTAAAACAATATCTAAACATAACATAATTCTATCAAGGGTAAAAATGGTATTTCTAACATTTTAGGGAACTTTTATCAGTACCTGATGGTCAAGTATCGGTAGTAGTCAATTCAATGAACAATTTTAGAACTGTGTAGATTTCTACGATACCTTTACTAATTTTACTAATACAACTATAATTTTTACCGATATAAATCATGCAATTATCGATACCAAAAACTTCAGAGAGCAAAAATCCACACCCTGCAACTTCTACCGATACAAGCTTACATACTATTGATACATCAGTGACATGAACTATTGATACTTGCAATTCAACTACCGATACAATCCAAGTCAGAGAACAACCTCTTTCCTACCCTGCACTTCTACCGAAACATACATGGGTTCTACCGAAACAAGTATGCAAATCTCAAAAAAAATTATACCAAACACAAGTTCATTGATTTCATACAAGCACAACTTTTAACTATGCATTCAAGACAAAACAAATACAAGATTTATGACAATACAAGGTACTTAGAACTACATCCAACATTTCATCAAACGTAACAAGGTTTTTCACAAACTCATTGTATATATAAAAAAAGGTAACATCATCCTAGTACATGCCATATTAACCAAGTGATGTAAAAGTCTACCGAACAACTACAGGATAGTGTGATGCTTCAAGATGATCCGATCTCCGAATAGCAAAAGTGAATATACAAAACAAATGCAAATACACAGGTAAGCACTTTAAGGCTTAGTAAGTACATAAAGTTAAATAGATTTAACAAACTTCAAGAGTTGTAAAAATCTAATTAACCGAATGGAACATTGTTTACATCTAGGGTAGGTTTCACTATCATTTGTTACTCATGATGACAGAAAGTCATCGGACCCTTGTTCCGCATTGGAACTTATTTCATTTAATACTCACGATGACATATAGTCATCGGACCCTTTTGTTCCGTATAAGAATTCATATACTCACGATAACACTGAGTCATCGGACCTTTAATTCGTCATGGATTCATTTACTCACGATGACACTTAATCATCGGACCTTTAATCCTTAAATGATTCATTTACTCACGATAACACTTAGTCATCGGACCCTTTAATCCATAAAGGATTCATTTATGCACGATGACACTTAGTCATCTGACTCTTTCGTTTATATCTCAAACCCGTTTATCTTCCGTATTTCATTCACACTCATCTTCCACAATTTCGATTATCATTTCATCTTACTGCAATAGTCATATTACAAGGATAATCTATTTAAGTTAGAATTTAACCATACGAACTTACAGGACTAGATTACAGTTGGGAATGGATTCCAAAGACTACTTCGCTAATTTTCCTTTTCCTCGATCCGTGGCACGATCGTAGTCTACATTCACAAATCATTATATTTCTCACATTAAATCACACCACTAATTCATTTAACACAATATAGTCTTTTTGGTAAAATTATGATTTTACTCCTAATAGTTTCCTTTTATTCAATCTGGTCCTTTCAACACAAAACATGCAAAATAACCATTCTCACACACAACTAACCATAATCGAATTCTCTTAAGTATCTATTCAACCCATTCACACATTTATTTTCACAATAATATATGTAATTTCACCATTTTCACACTTTAGGTCTTAAATCCTAATTTCATCAAAAATCACTTTACAAAAATATTTAACCCAAGTATCAAACACTCAAATATATCAAAAGCTTTCAAAAACAAGCAATTTTAACAATGGCAAGTTTTCTAACATTTGACAGATTCACAAATTAATCCTTGCATAAGCTAGATTAAGTTGATACGGACTCAAAAATATAAAAATTACTAAAAACGATCAAGGTTTGCTTACCCAAATCAAAGCTCAAAGATTGGAATTGAAAACCCTAGGTTTTTCCCCCTTTGAAAACCCTAGGTTTTTCCCCCTTAGTGTCGTGTGAAGAAGAAAAAAGAAAGAAAATGGGATGAAATTCTGAATTTCTTTCTTTTAATTTCATATATATATAAATGGAAATTTTGTAATTATTGAGACTTTCATTATTAAGCTTTAATTAAACATTTTTAACCTTTATTAAATCTATTTACTCTTAATTTAACTCATACCAATCCACTAACTTATAATCCTTGGTTAATTTACTTATTAAGTCCTTCTAATTTAATAATTATACTTTTTTCCTTTTTATAATTTAGTCCTTTCTATTCAATTAACTATCTAATCAATGATATTTTTGAATCATAATTCATACAATGCATATATCACCAAAAATATTTAAAAAAATAATTTTACGACTCGACTCATCGGAGTTGTGGTCTCGAAACCACTGTTTTTGACACCACTGAAAATCGGGCTATTACAGACAATGCAAACTTTAAGTTTGAGGGAATGTATATGGGATTTGGAAATGCAATTGCACCTACATTTCAAAAAATTTTCTTTTTGAATTTAATGAAGCATGCAAGGTTTATGAATAGTTAATGCAAATGTGTTTAAAATTTTTTGTTACATCCAATGCTTAATTCTTGAATCATGTGAACTGTCAATGAATGAGTTAGATAAATTTAATTGAATGTTGTATCTTCAATTCTTTGATGAATGACTTAGATTGCATTAGTAATGGATGATTAGTATCATTCCTTGGTTCTTGAATGAATCTTCCGTTTACATCTGCTTGTATATGTATATAGTTATAAATAAAAGACACTCCAATGTGGGTGTATTGTGAACTGTTCAAGGGGAAACACTCCAATGCAAGTGTTAGAAAAAGTAATCTAGCCTAAGGCTGTCATTGCAAGAGTGTGTGTCGGCGCAATTACATACTCCTTAGGGGTTTGTTGTACTCCATCGTTACTTCTCAAGAATAAGGGTATAGTAATGCAACGACATCCCTCAGTCACATATAAAAAATATGTATATATTACTGTATAATAAATGTTGTATTGGTAGATAAAATTTAGGATTTGAAGCATGATGCTGGCATTGATGAAGTTGCAATTTTAGTTATTCATGCTTATGAATTGTCGGCGTAATATTTTGTCATTTAAATGTGATTCATTCATTGGGATTTTAGATGATTCAAGTTGCTAGAAAGATCATTTGCCTTGATAAATCTTTTGTTTAGCCTTGCTGGTTTCTATTTTACTTGAGGACAAGTAAAAACTCAAGTTTAAGGGTGTGATAGTACTAGAAAGAACCATTGATTTCTCTTTATTGTTTAAGTTGTTCCCATTTAGTTATCCTTAGCACATATTTTAGCAATTTTTAATTTAGTTCATTGCATTTTCTAATTCAATGGACCTTAACCTAGTTGCCTTTAATTTTGTAATATTTTACTACTAATGTCGCTGCATGAGCATGTCCAGAATTGTCATTGCATGAACATGTCCAGAATTGTCGCTGGATCAACATGTCCAGAATTACGCCTAGATATGTCGCTGCATCTGACAGCTGTCTGGATAAAACAAGAATTGCGTGAGCGGTCCAGTCTGGTGTAACTAACTGGTACGATCATAAACTGCTAAATTTGGAGGAAAGGACACTTATACAACTCAACTGAAGATAAATTCTTATGAGGAGAGAGAGAGAGAAAAGGGTGGTCTTCTTATTCAAATTACTCTTCTTGAATCCATCTTTTCGAAGTTTGCGGCTATGGAAGCTTAAACCTCTGAAGGGCGAACTGACGTGAAGAAGGAGGAAGATCTACTCCTAATGAGGAGCCCTAAGTGTGGCGTAAGAGGGAAGTAAGAGAGCAAGTTGAGTAGCCTAGGAATAGTATTCTCTATTTGTTCTTTTAAATTTTCTTTCTAAAATGCTGGTGATTAATGTTTATTTCATGTTTGTATGAAAGTACTCATGATTTCTGAACTAAATGTTATCTTATTTGATCTTGCTTTTACTGTTTAATCTTTGGGTTTGAAATTTTTTAGCACGAAAGTGTTATTGCAGTCACTATCACTGAAAGGTGTAGTGACAGTTTAAACTAACACGCAAGACAACAGAAGTTGCTTGGGGATTAGAGGAATTTGACCCACTTATTCTTGAATGTGTTGCATTTTCATCATCAGAAGGCATGTTGAGTATGCATGTTTAAGTCTTAAATCAAATAGAGAAGCCAAATTTGGTAAGATATTCATTACGCCTTATTGCAGTGACAATCACTTATTCTTAAAACCTTGTGAGCCGCACTTAGTATTCTGCTAACTATTCACGTTGGGGATCTCATCTTATTATTTTTCACATTTCATTTTCAATCTCACATTATTGCTTCGACAATCACTCTTACAATTTTATCACCTTTACTTATTCATTGCACTGACATTAATAAACAACTAACATCCATCCTCCTGGGATCGATATCCGACAGATTCACATCTGTCTACTATACTTGCATCGACAGTGCATGCTTGCACATTATTACTGTGACGTTTACAGCCGACCAATACAATCAAGGTGATTTTTTTTTGCTATTTGTTTCTTTGCTTTTGTATCTGTCTTCTTCTTTGTCTTTTGTAGGTATCAACGGTGATGGCAGAGGTATGATGATCTCGGGCATCGGTGTTAGATGGCCTCGGGAACACACAGAAGCATCCGCTGATGTGGCACGAGCATTGGTGGCAGCGATAATTGGAGAGGAAACTAGCATATTAGGGTTTCCAAATTTTAGGTATTTTGGGCTTTTTGGGCTTGGTTTATTTGGGTTAGGATGATAGGTTTTGGGTTTAGGTTGGTTTAGCAAATAGGTAGTTGAGGATTGATGTTGGGTTTGTGTAAATGGACTTGGACATTTTAAAAAAATGGTTTTTAATTTAAATGTTTTATTTTATTTATTTGTTATAGATTTGGTTTGGGCTCGGACAAATTGGGCTCCAACAGTTGCCCCTTTTTGCTCGTTGCTATGTAACCATGAACGGAGCAAAGACTAAAAGGAGAACCAATTTTGTCCGGTCCTATTGAATTCGATTTCTCAAGTGCTTCTTCGGGTAACCCGCTTTTTGCTTCATTGGTCACTCAACTTCACTGTATTCGCTTTTCGTAGCTTTACTTCATTCAACTGCAATTTCAGAGAGATCGAGATATGCTATCGTAGCCTTTGATCCGATCCACTAACTATTCAGGGATATATGATTTAGTGTTGTAGTCCCGTCTTGCTTTACTGCAACTTTGAGGTATAAGATTCGCTCTTGCGACTTCAAACTGCTCTTCTTTACGGTATAAGATTTGCCATTGCGGCTCAATCTTTCCCTCCAAATCTCTAGGGTACAAGATTCGCCATTGCGGCTTCAATTTTTCCCTTCACATCTCTAGGGTATAAGATTCATCATTGTGGCTTCAATCCTTCGCTTCATATCTCTAAGGTATAAGGTTCGTTGTTACAGCTTCAACCTTTTCCTTCACATCTCTAACGTATAAGGTTTGCTATTACGATTTCAACCTTTCCCTCTACATCTCTAGGGTATAAGATTTATCGTTGCGGCTGCAATCTTTCCCATCACATCTCTAAGGTATAAGGTTCACCATTACGGCTTCAACCTTTCCCTCCACATCTCTAGGGTATAAGGTTCGCCACTGCGGCTTCAACCTTTCCCTCCATATCTTTAGGTACAAGATTTGCCATTATGACTTCAATCTTTCCTATCATATCTATAAGGTAAAAGATTCGTCGTTGCGGCTTCAATCTTTCCCATCACATCTCTAAGGTATAAGGTTCGCCGTTGTGGCTTTAACCTTTCCCTTCACATCTCTAGAGTATAAGATTTGCTGTTGTGGCTTTAATCTTTCCCACCACATCTCTAGGGTATAAGGTTCGCCTTTGTGGCTTCAACCTCTCCCTCCATATCTCTAGGGTATAAGATTCATCATCGCGGCTTCAATCTTTCCCATCACATCTTCAGGGTATGGATTCAATGTTTCCTCGATTCATCTCATCATTTCGTGGGAATGAAACCTGTAGAATATGCTTCTATGGACCTCTATGCAGGCCAAATTATTAGGATGCCATGATCGAAATGAGTCAAATGCTCCTAATTGAATGAGTGTGCATGATATTGGCATGAATGCAACATGTCATATTTGCTTTTTGGTCTTTAGGTTGACATAGTCTATCGTTTGTCTAACTTCTATCACTAGTGTGTCACCATTTTTCCTTTTCAGGTTTGGTGCTTTTGATATGAAATCCGAAGAGGTAGTCACAAACTGAACTATTTGCTTCAAGACCCCTTTAACCTCCGGGTTTAGTTATTTCCAACTAGTGATCCTGTTTCATGTTCTTGTACTATTTACAAATTTTCCAGAGTGATATGCAGAAATTCTTTTATTCCTTATATCGTTAGACCACTAACCGTTATTTCAATGCAAAAATGCTTAAACAAGATTGTAAGGTGGATAAAATTGAATTTTATTGGAGGCAAAGCTATCATGAATAAAAAGATTTTAAATCATTGGTCCATTAACCGTTATTTCGATGCAAAAATGCTTGAATGGGGTCGTAAGGCAGATAAAATTGAATTTTATTTGAGGCAAGCTTGCATGAATGAAAAGAGTAAAAATTACTCATATTGGTCAAAAGTTGCCAAACATAAGGTGAGAAAAAAATGGAGTTAGGTGCCCTAGATTTCAAAGTATGAGCTTCGTTGAGCAAACTTGATGAGGACTATTTTGAGCTTGATATGTGTCCATAAAACCTGAAGTACTTCGTCGATGCCTTAAGTTGTAACCTTGTTACTTTTGAGAGAGAAGACCATTTCATGCCCCTTCTTTGATTCAAATTTGAGCTTCTATTTTGGGTTTTCAACTCAAATCTCCTTAAGTTTTAAGATACCCTTTATGAGTTTTCACCTCGATAACTCCTTTTTCTTTTTTCTTCTTTCTTTTTCCCTTCTTTTCCTTCTTTTCTTTCTTTTTTCTTTTTCTTTTTCTTTTTTTTTGGGTGAAATTCCCCTTCATCAAATCCAAGTTAACGAGGTTTAGTAGATCTTTGCCTTCTATCTCAGTCAAAATCAAAGCTCCTCTAGAAAGGGCTTTCTTCACCTCATGGGGCTCTTTCTAATTTGTCAATAATTTCTCTTAGAAAGTCTTTTGTAGGCAAAATCTTTTTCAAAACTAGAGCTCCCTTGTGGAATTCTCAAGAGCAGATCCTTCTTTGTGATACGCCCTTGTCATTCGTTTTTGGTACATTTGATCATGACGAATAACTTTTAACATCTTTTCTTCAATCAAGTTTAGCTAACCGCATCTGAATTGGATCCATTCTACTTCATCAATTCTAACAAATTTTAGAGGAAAGGAAACTTGACTCCAATGGGTAAGATTGCTTTAATTCCATAAAATAATGAGAAAGATGTTGTCCCGGTGGATGTTTTGACAGAGGTTCGATATACATCGAGGGCAAATGGTGAAGCTGATTTTCCAAAGAATCTTCTTAATGTTCTTATTAGCGAAATTACACCAATGACGTTTGTGCCCCACATATAAAAAAGGCCATGATGTTAAGAGGTGAAAGAGAGACATCGATTTTTAAGATGCCCTTTACGGGTTTTGACTTTTTCTTCTCTCTTTTTTCTTGGGTTTCAAGATGCCCTTTGCAAGTTTTTTATCTCGACCCTTTTTTCTTTTTCTTTTCTTCTTCTTCTTCTTCCTTTCCTTTGCTTTTGACCTCCTTTTTTATAACACGTCAAGCTCATTCTTCAAAGTTTCTGTTTCAATTGGATTACATTACTCTTTTATGAGAGTCTGTGTGTCATGACATCAGTTCCTTAAACTCGACATATTTTGATAGAACCATGCAAAGACCTTTTTGAATTCTCAAAGCAACTCTACGGGATCTCACTTTATTTCTATATAGCTTCATGTTTCAATTTTCACCCTTTTTATCTCTTATTCATTTTCATTCCCCAAAATCATAATTTGTACTAATTCTTTGTGAGGTAATAATTGATTCTCATCTTACTCGATCATCTATAGCAGATCGGGAGAAAATTTACATTTTTTATCATCTTAAAAGCCCTGAGGTTTTTCTGGACACATGTCCTTCTCATAATGAGGCTTCCAAGTCAATAGCAATGTCGATCATATGTTTGATATCAAGGGACCCAGCATAGAGACAAAATGGGATCCAAAGAATGATTGAATTGAATCAAAGAATGGTTAATCATGGAATGATCGAATGAGAAGAATTGTAAGATGTTTTCCAAATTGGATAAAAACAATGCATCATATTATTGAAATAAAAGACAGTGGTCATGTGCCCTTTACCAAAGGATCCCTATTACTCTCGGGTTTAGAGTGATAAGTGTGTCCTGAATATTACTCTAGAAAAGTCTTAAAACTACAAGAAGCTCTTCCACTATCTAGTTGTCCAAAACACTTCCAAGGGTATAGGGACGAACTCTCGCTAGGTTCCACTCTCTGTTCTCTTCTTCGGATATGACTTTTCGCTCCAAAATATATTTTTTCAACATTCCCTCATTATCTTGATTTATCATGTTTTCTCTCAATTTTCGTTCATATATGTAGGGACTTTTTTTTTTTGAAATTTAATGCATGAAGTATAATGCTAATGAATGGTAAAATGCATGCAAAAAGACGTTGATTCTTGGTTCAATTCCATTAGAACAACTTTACCAAAAAACAAATTTCTTTACATAAAGCAAATAGATATATGGTCATGCCTTAATGATCAAAGCCTTAATCTTCCTAAGAAGAATAGCTAATTTTTGCCTAATTCGACTCTGATTTTAGGCTCAAAACATCAATCTTGAATGACTAAGGCCAGCAAGTGGTTAGTCGCTTCTCGTACTTGGGTTAAATCCTTGCTCGTGACATGGTCCCTATCTCTAACCTGCCCCTAAGAGCGTTGGAGTCATTCCTCGTTTATTTTCAATTTTCTTTGGCAATATCTTCTCATCTTTTTCCCTCTCTTCGATAGGCGTTTAATGGCTAAGATTGCTAGAACATGAGTGATTCTCAGTCAAACAAATCTGCAACCACGTACTCTACGTGACCTAACACTCATTCTTTCTTGCATCTGAGTGTACTATGTCTTGTAGGCTTTTCAAAGCAATGCACTTGTTATCCCCTTTTTCCTTAATCAAGGCTGCAACCTAATGCTTGCTCCTCTAGAGTAGGCCTTATCAACTTTAATCCTCGGGCAATGGAGCAACGTAGTGTATTCTTCTTCCGTATGTCCATGTTTCTTAAAGTGAAGCAACTGAGTTGGATCCCAATGTTATGTTAGGGCTCAGAAAAGGTGTGTATCTACTTTAACCTTGAGTAGGTAAGACAGATCACTATATTCGAATTAGAACATCTACCTCGTTTCATTGTATATACTTCTTTCAGCTCTTGCAAGCTGTTATGGGTTACGTTTATTTGAGTGTAAACCCAAAACTCTGATATGTGCCCTACCGAAAGGCTTCTACTTTTTCGCATTATTTTTCCCTTGACCACATACGCACGGCAACATTGTCTTCTACCTTATCAAGAAACTCATTTTCTTATGACCAGTTCTCTATTTAGTAATTGAACATGAATTAACACTATTTTTTAGATGAAAATGCAATGCAAACAAATTGATAGCCTTGGAAAGAACCATTGATTTCTCCTTACTTATGGTATACTTTGTTCCCATTTGATCATCTTTAGCATGCATTTTTAGTATTTTTAATTTAGTATTTGCATTTTCTAACTTAGTGAAGCTTAGCCTATTTTCCTTTAAATGTATCATGTTTTTGTTACTTATGTCGCTGCATTAGTTGTTTAGTATTGCGCCCAAAGATGTCACCGCAAGAACCTATCTTGAAGTATCAATGCATGAAGGTGTTCAGAGTTGTCGTTGCAAAATAGGATCCAAATTTGCGCCCAAAACTATCGCTGCACCTAACAGGTTTCTGATGAACACATCAGATTTGTGTGAGTGGTACAATTGGTATAACCAACTTGTACAGCTAGAGGATGTTAGATCTGGGAGGAAGGACAACTGTACATTCCAGTGGCTGATAATTACTGAAGGGAAAGGATCTTCTTGATTTGTTCTGCTGGGCTTTTCGGGGGATTAAATTTCTTCTTCAACATTTTTTTCAAGCAGGCATCTATGGCAGCTTAAATTCCTGAGGGTAACTTGACGTTGACGAGAAGGCAGTCCTGCTCCTGACGAGGAGCAACCTAAGTGCAATCCAAGAGGAGTGTAAGAGAGTGATTCAAGTAAACTAGGAATAGGATACTTCAATTTATTCTGTTATTTCTCTTGCTTAACACTGATAATTTTTTATAATTTGAGTTGTATGGAAGTACAATTTCATTTCAGATCTGAATGATATCTATTTAAATCTTTCCTTTACTGTTATTGATTTACATCAGAAGTGTGATTGCAGTCACTGTCATTGAAAAGTGTAGCGACAAATTAAGTTAACAAGCAAGACAACGGAAGTTGCTTGAGGATCGAAGGAATTCAGTCCGCTTGTTCTTGAGCTTATTGCATTGGCAACACTGGAAGGTGTGGTTAGTGTGATTATTTGAGTCTTTGATAAATAGGGAAGTTAAGGTTGGTAAGATTTCATTGTGCTTATTTGCGGAGACAATTTATCTGTTATTAACCTTATGATCATATTTAGCTTCATGCCAACTCTTCAACTCAAGAAACCCCATTTTATTATCATTACTTTACTTCTTAATTTTTTCAATATTGCTTCGACAAATTAACCTCATTCTTTTACTACATTTTTTATTTTATTGCTTCGACATTTAACATCACAATCTCTTTTGTTTTAAATTTCATTGCATCGACAACTATAACCACAAACAATCATCCTTGTGGGATCGATATTTGATAGATTTACATCTATCAATTATACTTGCACCGACAGTGTTCATTTACACAAATTGCTGTGACGTTTATAGCACAATCAAAAATTCAAAAGAAACAAGTCAGTATGATTAATACAGGAACAAAACTTGAAAACAAATTGCAATTGTAACAACCCGTTTTTCAGTGGTGTCGAAAATAATGATTTCGGGATCATAAACTTGATGAGAAAATTTTTATAATGAGTGTTTAAATTAAATAAGTCAATAATAATTTTATATGGAATTTTGAATTGACGAATTATAATTATTGAATTAAAAGTTAGTATAAGTGGTTTGGTTCAAAAGTCAAGTGGTTTTAGAAAATGAGGTATCAGGACCTCGTTTATGAAATTAAGGGCCATAAATATTTTTATTAAATATTTACAGAGTCTTATTATGTGTGAATTGAAGTTTGGTTGGGTAATTTTGATGATTAATTGCTTAATTAAGGAAAAATGAGTAATTTGTAAAAGAGGTAAAACTTAATTCCTATTCACTAAAAAATAATAAAAGGACCAAAATGGTAATTAAACCATGGTCAAAAAGTCCAATCGGTGGTGGATATGATTGATTCCATTAGCTTGTGGGTTATTGATTCATTTAGTCCTAATTAGTTTAGGACTAAATTGAAAATAAGTTTGTTTAATCAAAATTTAATATGATTAAAGGACCAATTATGAAATGGGTCCCTCTTTAAATGGCCTAATAATAGAAATTATATGAAACTCATTAGATTTTGGTAAATTGCAATTAAATCCTATTAAAATGAGAATTTACTAATTAGTTTAATTTAGTATGATTGGGAATGGTGGTTTCGAGGCTACAAATTCAATTTGTTAGATCGTAAATATTAATTATTTAATATTTACAAGGTCATTAGTATAATATTAAATTTTGGTTAAGAAATTCTATCGTTTAGGTAGTTAATTAAGTAAGAAGGATTAAATTGTAAAAGGTACAAAAGTTGAATTCTATTAATTGAAAGGTAAGTCAAGGTGCTTAAATGGTAATATAGCCATTAGTGACTTGAGTGAACAATTTTGACTTAAATTTGGCTAAAAATTCAAATGTAAACAAAGGGTAAATAAGTAAAAATGTAAATTAAAGGTATTAAACTAAAAATTAAAGAAGAAAGAATCATCTTCTTCATGAAGGAAAAACCGAAACCCCATTTTGAGGAGAAGAAACATTTGGCCAAGCTAGGGTTCTTCAAATAAGTAGGAAAATCTTACCCGTTTTTAGTAATTTTTATGTTTTTGAGTTCGTTTTAGCTTAATCTAGCTAATCCAAGGACCAATTTGTGATTTTTTCAATTGTTATAAATTTTTCCATTGATAATAATCTTGTTCTTAAAAGTTTATGGAGGATTTATAAGCTTGGTTGTTAGATTTGATGATTTTGTAAAGTAATTTCTAGTAATTTTTATGTTAAAGGACTAAATTACGAAAGTAGTAAAATTACAAGGGCTTTTTGTTAAATAATAAAAAATATGAGCTGTAGAGACACCCAAGATAATTCGTCTGAAGTTATTTTAAAATAAAATGGTCAATTTACAAGTTTTGAGCTAAAGGACTAAATTAAATAAAAGTGAAAAGTTAAGGGCAATTTTGAAAAAATACCAAAAATGCTAAATTGTATCAAATGATTAAAAATTTATGTTGATTTAAATAATTGAGTGAAATTATTGTAATATATCAAGATTGTGTCACTGAAAGTGGAAAAGGTAAAATTACGAATTTGTCCCTAGAGTTCACTTTAACTGTAATTTCGTCCGGTAAGTTCGTATTTGTAAATTCCAATTTTAATTGCATATTTTGTGCTTGTATGCAATTGCTATCAATTTGGAATGATGGTCGAAAGTGAGAAACACGGGAACAAAGGAAAAGAAGCAATAACGGGTTTTGAGCCATAAATGCAAAAAGGTCCGATGACTCTATGTCATCATGAGTTATATGAAATCCTATTATGGATTAAAGGTCCGATGACTCTATGTCATCATGAGTTATATGATATCCTATTACTGATTAAAGGTCCGATAACTCTGTGTCATCGTGAGTTATATGAAATCCTATTACGGATTAAAGGTCCGATGACTCTGTGTCATCGTGAGTTATATGAATCCTATTATGGTTTAAAGGTCCGATGACGAAGCTCCTACATTTGTTACGGATTCTCTATGGCATCGTGAGTTATTAAATGAGAAATGAATCCGAGAAGGGATATACAGCTAGTTTGGTTCGTTTGATTTTAGATTTTACAACACTTGATATTCGGTAAACTTATTTAACTCTACGAACTTGCTAAGCTATGAAAAGCTTACCTGTGAAATTGTTGTTGTTTTGTAGATTCTATTTTGCTGAATGAAGATCCAATCGTCTCGAAGAAATCACACTATCTCGGGAGCTTGTTCAATAAACTTTAAATCACTTGGTTATATGGCATGTACTAGGATGATATTATTTTGTAAATGTTTGAATGGGGACAATCAGTACCTTGTAAGAATTGTTGGATGTTTAACCCTTTTGCATGCTTCTTTAATGTTGAAAGTAGGCATCTAGTACTAGAAAGGGATGTTATGTTGATCTGGATTACTTGTATTGTCTACTTAAATCATAAGTTTATGAAATGAATGTTTGGTTGTTGAACTTGTGTGAAAATATGAATTCTGCATACTTGTTTCGGTAGAACTCCTGCATGTATCAGTAGAAGTACAAGGTAGGAGAGAGGCTGCATTCTGACTTGTATTGTATTGGTAGTACTAATAGAAGTATCGGTAGTTCTGTTCATAGTAGTATCAGTAGAAGTTGGAGGGTAAGACTTCATAGCTCTCTGAAGTTTTTAGTATCGGTAGAAGTATGACTTGTTTCGGTAGAAGTATGACTTGTTTCTGTAGAAGAGACACTTGTATTGGTAGATTTATCACTTGTATCGGTAGAACCTGCACTATTTTTGAACTGCTCACTGACTTGACTACTACCGATACTTGTCCAACAAGTATCGGTAGAAGTCTCCAAAAATCATGGAAATGATATTTTTGCCCTTAATGAATTGTGATTTTATTTCATTAATAATTTATGTCGTGTTAAAAGTATTTCTTTATTAAATTATAATTAAATGAAAAGGTATTAGGACTAAATTGTGATAGTTGATCGAAAAGACGTCGAAACCTTAATTGATGATGGTTTCGAGTTTTGGGTGTTATAATTACGTGGTGATAGTAGGAATGATTGATGTAGCTTGGTTGATAGTTGTGGTATTGTGATTTGATATAGAATACAGATGTTATGATAATTTATATGAATATTGACTCTTTCTGGTTTAGTTAGTAATGGAGGTTGTGTTTAAGACACAGGGTTATGTGATCCTTAGTTCTTGTATGAGTATACTTTATCTGTAATTGATTTGTATGTATGAAAAAAAAACTTGTAAAGTTCTGTAAACCTTGAAACCCTAGACCAGAGATGGTTACAATTTTTGGGTGTTACAATAATTAAAAGTAAATAACAATAATATAATTGTATCTCTTATACCTTAATCGGGTAACCACTAAAGGTTCGGCACAATTCTATTTAAGGTAGGCTCTTAGGGCTCATTTTATGCGGTTGGATCTTAAAGTAAGGGTACTCGAACTAGCAGATTCCTCGTTCCTCACCCATAATAGGTTCATACGAATAAGTTCAGTTCAAGGAGAAACATTTCTCGTATGTTTGCATAGAAGTGAAAACTTCATGAAAACACAGGTACTGATGTAATCTTGAAAGCGATTCACTATCCTACATGGAGGTGAAAACCTCTCAAAGCAATAGCTTCTCACTTCCACTTAAAGGGTTTAGTAACAGATGCAAATGAATACGAACCTATACTAGCAATATGAACACAATATTATCATGGCATCACATGAAAAATGCAAAGGATCGCATATTAAATTAAACCAAGTTTTTAAAAATTTTAACAAAAGGACCCGAAAATAATAAACTTTTGGCTTGACTCTCTGATTCGTCCCCAGTGGAGTCGCCAAGCTGTCAAAACGTTTTTTTTTTAAATGTTCCGAATTTCTATTTTAAAACCGAAAATGGAGTCGCCACTAACATTTTTTATTCGGTGTGATTGGAGCACCTTAAAACATTTTAATTCATTAAAAAACAATTTAGTCTTTGAAATCTAGAAAATGGGTTCAAGAGTCGATTACGTCTGAGGAAGGATTAGCACCCTTACACGCCCGAAATTTTGGTACCTAGTCGATTTTTAAAATGTCTTAATTGTTAAAAATTTGAAAACTCGAATAAAAGTTAAAATGTGATCCTTAAATGCATGATTTATTTAATGTCATTTTAAAAATTGAATCTTGTGAAGAATGCCCTTTTATTTCGAATTAATCGAGAAAAAAAAGTAATGTCCAAGACGTTAGGGCACAACATTCTCGAATTTTCGAACATAAAGGTCATTTGTTTAACCAAACACTAAATATTTTGATTTGAAATAGGGTATCCAATTACGTAAGTTCAACGAAAAACCCTACCCAAGACGTTATGGTATAATTTTTTGAATATCTTAAATAAAATAATATTGCCTTGATTTTAAAACAATTTAAGGTGCTCGATTATCTCAAGTCAAAGATAAAAAAAATACACCAAGTAAGTTAAGGCATGATTTTCTCGAATTCTCAAAGATAATGAACATTCTTGATTTTTATTCCAAACTTTAAATTTTTTTTAAAAAATAGGGTGTTCAAAGAGAAAAACCATACCTAATAAGTTAAGGCACGATTTTCTCGAATCCCCGAAGTAAGGAACATTTCCTAGATTTTTTGAGATAATTCATGGGCTTTTAAAAAACGATATACAATTTATTTTAAAGTATTTTATAATGAACAAATGAATGTGTATACAATTTAAATTATTGATAGTAAAATAAAACATTCATAGATAAAACACACTAAAAAGATTAAATAATAGAACAAAATAAAAGGATTAATTTAAAAAGGATAAAAAAGGATTTGATTAAAAAGATACAAAAGGATTTAAATATAAAAAACAAGATAGAAGGGCAATTTTAAAAGGAATAAAAATGAAAGGATTAATTTTTTAAAAAAATGAAAGGGTTAAATTTTAATAAAAATAAAATTTTGAGCAAAAATAAAGGAAAACAAAAAGTTCAGGGTCAAAATCAGAATTTTGAGATGCACAGGGACTGAATGGGCAATTGGCCCAAGCCTATACACGTGTCTGCCCAAAGATTATTGGTCAAAGGACCAATCTAAAGACAGAATAAAACTTCTGGGATAAATTACAAATTGAAAGAAAGGGCATATTAGGAGCAAATTACAATAACATGTAAAAGCGGAAGGACCAAGGGCGTAAATAGCCCATTGGTCCAAAACACACGGACCCTGAGCTCACTGGATCGGATTCAGGATGTGACGTCAAAACGATGTCGTTTTGAGGCCATTGAAGTTGGCTCAAAATACCGTTTTGTATAGCTATATAAAGCAAAAGTTTTTTTAAAATCTTCATTTCTCCCTTCCTTTTAAAAAAACTCAACTCTCCCTTTTTCTCTCAAAACGTTCCATATCTCGGCCATCAATCCACCGTCGACGTCGCCGTGTCCACCAATCACTGGCGTCAGTAACCATCGCCTATGGTGGCCAAATTTAAAAAAAAAGCCTTGTCGCTCCGTTTTTTAAACTAGATCCGAGGTTAGCCTTCCCAAATCCATCCTTTAAAACCCTAAAAATTATCCAAAACCATTCAATTTCCTAGGGTTTCAAAGGGAAGCTCTCTTTTTTTTGGTCTTTTGAAGCCTCCTTTATAACCATTGATGGGTCGAAAGGGGGTCATCGTAGCCATGACGCAACGCCCATCATCGGAGGCGAGCCTCGGCAACCACGACGGTGACAACAGCGTTCAGGTAAGCCTCGATCTTCCCTTTTTTATATATTTATTTATTTCAAAAGAAAGAAAAACATTACAAAGAATATATATAAAAAATGTGTACTCCTTGAGAAAAAGATTGGTTTTTTATTTCTAATCTCCAGTGTTCGTAAAAATGTTACAAAGAAAAATCAAAGGCTTTTATAGCCAAGATACAATCATGGTGATTTGTTTTTTTGTATTTGTTTCTTTACTTTTGTCTCTGTCTTCTTCTTTGTCTTTTGCAGGTATTAGCGATGATGGTAGAGGCGTGGTGGTCTCGGACGTGGGTGTTAGATGGCCACGGGAACACACAAAAGCATGCGCTGATGTGGTACCAGCATTGATGGCAGCGATGGTTGGAGAGAAAACTAGCATATTAGGGTTTCCAAATTTTGGAAAATTTGGGCTTTTTTGGCTTGGTTTATTTAGGTTAGGATGATAAGTTTTGGGTTTGTGTTGGTTTAGCAAATGGGTAGTTGGGTATTGATGTTGGGTTTGTGTAAATGGACTTGAACATATAAAAAAATGGTTTTTAATTTAAATGTTTTATTTTATTTATTTGTTTTGGATTTGGTTTGGGCTCGGACAAATTGAACACCAACAACAATATTCTTGTCCTCAAGGATCAAATTGTGGGAACTTCTTCAAGACTGCACTCAAATTCTCCCATGTCGAGTCCTCGGGAAATGTATCAGCCCATTCAACCAACACTTCAGTAGTTGCATGGTCACCTTGTATCACCATTTGTCAATCAATAATGCGTACTGGTAACTTGACTAAGTTGCCTTCAGAATCTGCAGGAGGAAAGGTAGGGGAACTTGGAGAAGTCCCAGTGTGCTTCTTGAGTTGTGAAACATGAAAAGTAGCATGAATGCTAGCACCAGCTGGAAGAGTCAACTTATAAGCAACCTTTCCTCTTCGAGCTTTGATTGGATAAGGACTAAAGTAACGAGGCGATAACTTTTGATTACCCCGTTTTTGAATGGAGTGCTATCGATATGGTTGAAGTTTCAAAAAAAATAAATCACTAACTTGAAATTCCCTCTCAAACCTCTTCCTATCAGCCATATTTTTCATGCGTTCTTGTGCCCTTTTTAAATGAAATTTCAGCATGTTCCTTGCTGCTTCTCGTTGCTTCAACCCTCTATCTATCGTGGCTACTGATGAAGATCCTGCCAAATAGAGAACATGATGAGGGGGCTCTTGTCCATACAAGGCCTCATAGGGAGTCTGTTTGATGGAGATGTGAAAGGTGGTATTATACGACCATTCAGCTAATGGTAGCCATGAAGTCCATTCTGTAGGTCTTTCGTCGGACATACACCTGTGATATCCTTCCAAGCATTTGTTTAGTACTTATGTTTGCCCATCAGTTTGGGGGTGATAAGCTATGGATAAATGAAGCTTAACCCCCAACTGTTTGAACAAGGATTGCCAAAAAAAACTAAGGAAAACCTTGTCATGATCTAAAATCAAACATTCATGCACTCCATGAAGCTTTTAGACTTGATCTAAGTACTGTTGTGCCACTATAAGTGCAGTTAAAGATGTCATAATACCAAAAAATGTCCGTACTTTGTAAGTCGATCCACAACAACAAAAATAGTGTCTTTTCCTTTTAAAGGTGGTAACCTTTCGATAAAATCCAAGCTTACTGCAGTCCACGCACGATTAGAAATAAGCAATGGTTGAAGCAACCCTAGTGAGGCTAAAGAATCATACTTATACCTCTGACAAACTAAACATTCCTTCACCCACTTTTTAACATCATTTGAAAGCCCTTTCCAATAGAACAAACTAGCAAGTTTGTGTCGTGTAGCATGAATGCCCAAGTACCCTCCAATAGCTTCACTATGGAACAAATCAAAAAGCTTCCTTCCAAGCTTCAAATTCTTTCCAACTACTGCTTTTCCTTGTCGCCTTGGAATTTTTCCATCCCATGAGTACTTGGGATGCTGATTAGGAGAAGCCTGCATATCCCCACAAATTTGCTGCAATTTAGAGTCAATGAAACAAGCATCTATAATTTGACCCCAAATTTCAGACCATGGCAAACTAGTAGTACACTGAAATAACTGGCCCTCGTCAGAATGATCTCGTCTTGACAAAGCATCAGCTACAATATTCTATCCCCTTTGTTTGTAGGAAATAGTGTAGTCATAGCCAAGCATTTTGGCCACACATTTTTGTTTATAAGGTGTAATAGCCTGCTTCTCGGACAAGAATTGTAAGCTTTAGTGATCCATTTTAATATGAAAATGCCTCCCTATCAGATATGGATGCCATTTCTTGACAGCTAAGAGAACTACCAACATTTCCTTGTCATAAATAGACAAGGCTTGATGCCTGATTCCCAAGCTCTTGCTAAAGTAAGCAATGGGATGACCTTTCTGTTGCAAGACAGCTCCTATGCCCTGACTGCAAGCATCTATTTCAACACAAAATTCCTCCCCAAAATCTGGTATAGCTAATATAGGTGCTTGAGTGACCATTGTCTTAAGTTATCAAATGCAGCTTGGGCACTATCAGACCAATGCCATGGAACATCTTTTTTTAGCAAAGCTATCCACGATTTTGCTATCACCCCATAATGCCTTATAAAACATCGGTAGTGTCCTGAGAGTCCCAAAAACCCTCGTAGGTCCTTAACTGAAGTTGGAAGAGGCCATTGAAGAACACTCTCAATCTTTTTAGGGTCCATAAAAACCACTCCAGTGCATATTATATGTCCTAAATACTCCACTTCAGTAGTACCAAAGGAGCATTTTCCCTTCTTAACAAATAGTTGATGATGCCTTAACATGCTCAAGACCTCTCGTAAGTGCATCAAATGCTCACTCCAAGTGGACGAATACACCAGAATATAGTAAAAAAAACGAGCACTGATTTTCTCAACAACGGCTTGAAGATACTGTTCATGAAAGATTGAAATGTGGATGGTGCATTGGTTAAGCCGAATGGCATGACTAAAAACTCATAGTGCCATGAGTACGAAATGCAGTCATATGAATGTCTCCTTCCCACATATGAATTTGGTGATAACCAAAACGTAAGTCCAACTTTGAAAAATATACAGCCTGCTCAAGCTCATCCAGAAGCTCCTCAATGATTGATATTGGAAATTTATCACCTCAATGATTGATATTGGAAATTTATCTCTTATAGTCAGTTGGTTTAATTGTCTATAATCGACACATAATCGCCAACTACCGTCCTTTTTCTTAACCATCACGATTGGAGAGGCAAATGGACTGTTGTTGTTCCTCACTATCCCAGCTTGTAGCATCCTTGTAGCAGCTTTTCGATTTCAATTTTTTGAATAACAGGGTAACGATAAGGTCTGACATTCACCACTTGGGATTCATCTTGCAATGGAATCCTATGATCTTGCATTCGGGCAAGTAGAAGTCCTGTAGGAACTTGGAAAACATCTTCAAAATTCTTTAAGAGCAGCTCATTTCTGGTTGTAAGGGTTTGGATGGCAATGTGAGGTTAGTCTAAACAGTAGTAGCCAATAGCACAAGAGTGGGATCGTGTCCTTGAAATCTAACACACTTAGACAAACGGGCTCCTAATAACAGATGAAGACTACTAAGAAGAATTCCTTGAAGTACACATGCCTCCCCTTCATGCTTGAACTGCATTGTCAATGAAGAGAAATTCCATACAATTGATCCAAGGGACAATAACCATTGGATACCAAGGATAAGATCATACCCTTTGATGGGTAAAACCATGAACTCTAAAGAAAAGGTGTACCCCTGTACTTCCCACAACACAGACCTACAGACTCCTTGTGCGGCTAATTGCACCCCGTTAGCAACAATGACTCTGAGTTTACAAGTAGAGTCCACCGAAAGTTGTAGACGACGCACCAACAGAGAATCCATAAAATTATGAGTGCTACCCGAGTTGACAAGAACAATAACTTCCAAATTACCAATTCTAGCAAACAGTCGTATAGTATCTTGACCATGAAAATCATTAAGAGCATGTAATGACAAAATTGGTGCTGTTAAATCCACTTCAGCTTCTGTGACTTCCAATTTCTCTGGACAATCTTGAAAATCCTTAGAAGATGGACTAGGCATATCATTGGTTGGCTCAGTAAGTGGCTCAATCACCAACTAATATAGTTTAGATTTAACACACTTATGGTCTGGGGTGTACTTCGTAACACACCAAAAACAGAGCCCTTTTCATCTCCGCTCTTCCATCTCAGACTGAGAGAGAGCTTTAGTGTGTGGTTTTGCACTCGGTGGCAGAGTTTGTTGGATTCGTGGCACATAAGGAGATCCATAATTGGAATGTTTAATTTGAGAAAATAGAGGCCTAGATAACTGGGAGTAACCATCGGAGGGGCAGATTTCAAAGATTTAGTACAAACAATAACTTCCATTTGCAAGGCAAGTATTAATCCTTCTTCTTAGCAAGGTTAAACAAGCGCAGGTATTGTCCAATTTCATGCCTCAAATTATACATAAACACACTCAATGCATAGCTTTCAGCTAAGTGTTATTGGTTGAGGAGACTTACAAAATGATCATGATAGGATTCCACTATGCCTATTTGTTTTAAAGCAACAAGTTCAGTCATGGGATCCAAGAACCAAGTTGAACCAAAACGATCTTGTATGGCCCTAGCATATTTGTCCCAATTGAGATGTTGAATCCTCCATGCCTCTATGTGAAGAAATAATGCCATTCTAAAGCATGCCCATCCAAATTCAACATAACCATTTGCACTTTTGCCTGATATGCTATATTCTCAGCCTCAAAGAATTGTTCGAGTTTAGCCCACCAACTGTAAAAATTTATGTTATCGAACCTTGGGCACTGCAACTGGAATAACCTTCCCACTAAATCCATTGTGTTCCCTCTAGAAGTACTTTCCAAGTGACCTCCATCCATCGTCAAGACAGCACCACAGTGTTCTTGGGAGGAAATTCGACCGGCAGTGTGCCTAACAACCCCTTACCACTGTCCTGATTCGAGCCATGGTTACCTACAATTGATTGGCCCAAATATTGGTCAAAAAAGGTGTACAACTCGATTCTGATTTCTCCTCGGATTTCATCCTTGAAATCTTCATGAAAGTCTTTAAGATGTACATCTAGCTTCGCATCCAGTTTACTGTCAAGTTGAGATAGCTCATGTTGAATCAACCCGATTTCCTTTTGAAGACGTGTGGTAACCCCGTCAGTGGCCATAGAAACGTGCTTGCTCTGATACCATTGATGAGGGAAAGAACTTGAATGAGAAATAGAACCAGAAAAAAATGATCGGAGAAGAGTAGATGAATTTTCAGAGAGAAAGGAAAGAGAAAACCATGTCCATTTTCATTTCTTAACTGTATTTCCCTTTTTGCAATAGGGTGAATATAAAAGAGTAACAACAAAAGATTCCAATAGGCACCGTTTCCTACTATCTCCTATGCGAACCGTTTCATTAATAAAGCTAATTATCCTTAAACAGAAGTTAACAAAATTACAAAATAGTAGTGATCATAGGAACGTGCTTGCTCTGATGTTATTGATGAGGGAAAGAACTTGAATGAGAAATAGAACCAAAAAGAAATGATCGAAGAAGAGTAGAAGAATTTTCAGAGAGAAAGGAACGAGAAAACCATGTCCATTTTCATTTCATAACTGTATTTCCCTTTTTGCAATAGGGTGAATATAAAAGAGTAACAACAAAAGATGCCAATAGGCACCGTTTCCTACTATCTCCTATGCGCACCGTTTCATTAATAGAGTTAATTATCCTTAAACAGAAGTTAACAAAATTACAAAATAGTAATAGTTACCATAAACTTCCATATCAGAAACACAAAAAAATAAAAAAAAGAATTAGAGGTTCACTGGAGCGTCGCTTCGACGCCGCGCGTCGTGGGTGAGCGAGGCCCCTGTCCCCGATGATGGACGGTTTCTTCGGGTACGAGAAACCCTTGGTTTCTTTCGTTTTTTTCTCGGAGGTCGTTAAAGTAGTTTTTCTTCGAAGGAACCAAAAAGGTTCCTACTTTTTGCTTTAATCAGCTTGTTTTGGATACAATACCCCAGATCTAGACTTTGGAGGCTGAAAGGATCAAGAAAACCTCCTTTTTATGAATTTCGACAATCAGAGATGGCCGATGTTGCCGCCAACAATCGATGGCCACGACGGACCTACAATGGACAATGATAGACCCTTAATGCCAGCCTTGAGACTAGTTGAGAGGAAAAAAAGGCTCAAATGTTTTTAAAACAAATGGGTGTTAAAATGAGTTTTTTTAATTAGTTTGTTGTTTATGTAGTCCCAAAACGGCGTCGTTTCGAGTGTGGCTTAAAACGCCTCAAAATAGTATCGTTTTGACACCCCGACCCTAACACGATCCTAATCCTCCTAGGATCCGCGGTCCTTCCGTATTTTTGTATTGTTTTAATTTAGTCCTTTTGATTTTATTTTAATTTAAAATTGCACCCTCTAGGGAGTGACACGTGTATGGTGGAAGGGATAATTACTGCCCAAGTCCCTTTGATTTTATGTTTATTTTAATTTCGTCTCTTTCAGCTTATTTTATTTTATTTCAATTTTGCCCTTTAATTTTGCTTTCTTTGCAATTTGGTCCTTTGACACGTGTACAGAGGTTGGGAAATTTATCCCTTTGATCCCTGTAATTTTTATTTTTTTAATTTAGTTTTAATTTAATTTATTTTTGTTTTTAATTTATACCTTTAATTTGTTTGTATTTTAAATTTAATCCTTCATTTAGTTTAGCCCATTTAATTTCTGTTTTTATAGTTTATACGTTGCTGTTTTATTTTTATTTAATTTAATCCTTTTTATTTTACTTTATTCTTTTTTAATTTATGCTTTAAGTTTTATGTTAGTTTTGATTTAATCCGTCCTTTATTTTTTTTCTTTTTAATTTGCCCTTTATAACTGTTTTATTTTATTTTGATCCTTGACCTTGTACTTTTATTATTTATTTACCTTATATATTTATATATATATATTTATTTATTTTCCAGCATATTTAATTGTTGTAGCTCATGTTGTTATCATTTAAAGTTGTTTTATTTTAACATTCATGTCATATTTGTCATCTCATAATTGTCATTAGTATGTCGTTTTTTTTTATATATTTTACTCTTGCTATTATTATTATTGTAATTATTATATTATTGTTTGTTGACGTTTCCTTTTATTATTATTATTATTATTATTATTATTATTATTATTTATAACTTCATCTCATTTCATCGTTTATGTATCTATTTAAAATTTGTCATTTATTAAGTTGTACATCATACTTAGATATACTAGCTCATTTTGTACCACATTCGAATAAATCAATTGCATGTTACAATAAAATATTGTATTTGATTTTCTCACGATGTATAAGCGACTTTTAAAATCGAGATAATATTTCTTTACTTAGGAGACTCAAAAAATTGTGCCATATTATATTGGGTATAGTTTTTTCTTGAACCTAAGTAATTGAATATCTTATTTAAAATAAAAAATGTTCTTCATTCTCGAAGATTCAAGATGTTGTGCCCTAACGTTCTAGACATGACTTTTCTTCTCGATTGATTCGAAATTAAAGAGCATTTTTTCGTGAAATTTAATTTAGTAAATTTTTACAATATCATCAAATAACACCATTGACACGTATTTAAGGATCACATTTTAAATTCTCGTCGGATTCTCGATTTCCAATATTAAGACACTAAGTAATCGATTAGGTACCAATTTTGGGCGTTATGAGGGTGCTAATTCTTCCTCGTAAGTAATCGACTCCCGAACCCACTCTTCTGATTTTGTAGACCAAAAATCATCATTTTAGCAATTCTTAGTATTTTATTTAAATGAATGAATCCTGAGGTGATTCGATCACACCTAATTAAAAAAGGATTGGTGACGACTCCATTTTCGTTTTTTAAAATAAAAGTCGGGACTTTTCAAAAAAAAAATTCGACACATAAGACATAATCAAACCTAACAGAAATCAATTAATAATATTATCAAGTGGATTTTAATTTTTAAATTGGACAAATAAAATGATTAAATTCAAAAAATTAAAAGTAGAAGAACTAAATTTCTAAAGTCCAAAGTGTAGAGAGGGACAAGGGGCTTTGTTTGACCTATAATTTTTTAAATATCAAATAAATAGAAATTTATAAAAATATTGATAGAAAATATAATAAATTATTGTAAAATGGATTAAATAGTCTAATTCAATTAATTTGAAAAAGTTTAAAATTAGATTAAAAGTTTTGTAAGTGATTTTTTTTACAAAGAAAAAGTTGACAATGAAATGGGAAATAAGAATATATTTAGGTCCTAAAGTCTAAAATGGTATAGACTTTTGTGGTACAATTAAGACTTGGTTGATATGAAAATAATCATGTTTATGAAAAGAAAAATTTTAAAATTAGATTAAAATATAAAAATTGTGATTATATATATAAGAAAATGAAATTGGAAGTTAAGAATATATGAAAGTCCTACTAACGTCTAAAATGGGATAGAAACACTTTTTCTCCATTTTCAAGATCATCACCCATTTTTCAATATAATACTAATTAGCTTTAGCCATAGAAAAATTCCAACTATATTAATTTTCAAGTCAAATAGCCTTAATACTTCCA
Organism: Gossypioides kirkii; assembly: GCA_005610355.1. Lineage (NCBI taxonomy): Eukaryota > Viridiplantae > Streptophyta > Magnoliopsida > Malvales > Malvaceae > Gossypioides > Gossypioides kirkii. The sequence continues at coordinate 12,002,355 of CP032250.1, forward strand.
AATTCAAAATTAAGTCTTGATGGACTTGAAAAAAACATGTGTTCATCCGAATTTCTTTCCTATTACATGATTTCCAGTGAAATTTCCAAATGGGAAGCTGAAGGATGGGAAAAACTTGAGAATGTTGAACCTTTCTTAGAACTTTTTTACCACTTTGGATCAATTTCGAAGAAAGAGATTGTTAAGAATTTTCGACCTTCATTCCAACTTATTTGAAGGGTCGAATCGCTCAGCTTGCTTGAATCTTCAAATCCCAATTCAGAGTGGTTAGATATGTTCTTAATTTCAAAGAATAAATTGAAAGAAAACATCTCTTCTTTTATTCAGCAACTGGAGTACATTTGTAATTGCGTCCAAAATAAAATGTAGGTTAAAGAGATCATAGTCGATAGTTGCAAGAAAAACTTGAGCAGTGTTTAGGGCACTATCAACTGCTTCAGGAACTGCGGAAGAATAAAGTTGTTTATTCAATTCAATTTTCCTATGTTTATGAGGTCTTTTTCAAAAAGATAATTCACTATTTTTCAACCTCGTACAACAAGTAATTTAAGTTCTAACACACTCCGGTTTAACAACTTCAGTTTTGTATTTAAAAGATCTAGATCTTTTTCCATTAATTTTTTTCCTTGAAAACTTAATTTGTAAATCAAGTGAATCAGTTGTTTACTTACAAAATACACTAAAAATTTCTAATGAATATACTAAAATTCTCACTGCAAAATAAGTCCAAATAATATTAATTATAATCGTTAAATTATAATTATATTAAATTTTATATATACTCTTAAAAAATTAAACTATATATAATCAACTTTGAAATTTGAAATATGATTAGTCATTCTTAAATAAAAAAAAAGTAAAGTTGTAAATTCATATTAAAATTCTAGTTCCATTTTTTTACTCTTTGGGCATTTAAATTTTATTACCTCTATTTTTTTAATTTAAAATTTAGAGCTCAATTGATAATATTAGTGATTTTCTTTACATTTGAATATGTGTCATTTTTAATATTTATATGTCTAATTTGAAATTTAAAATCTAATTCATATTATATATATTCAAATTTATTATAAATCAATTAACACTTTGGATCAATTTCCAAGAAAGAAATTGTTGAGACTTTTTTACCTTCATTGCAACTTATTTGAAGGTCCAATTCACTCAGGTTACTTGAATCTTCAAATCCAAATTCATAGTGATTAGATGTGTTCTTAATTTCAAAGAATAAATTGCCAGGAACTATCTCTTCTTCTGTTTAACAATTGCAGTACCTTTGCACTTGCATCTGAAATAAAATATAGACTAAAGAGATCATAGTCAATAGTTGCAAGGAAAACTTGAGCAGTGTTAAGAGCAATGCCGACTGCTTCAAGAACTGCAAAAGAATAAAGATGAACACAACAAGTTGTTTATAAAATTTGATTTCTTTATGTCTTTGGGGTATTTTTTTAAAAATAATTCACTATCTTTTAACTTCATACAATAAGTAATTTAAATCCTAACACATCTCGATTTAGTAAGCTTATTTTTACACCTAAAAATCTAAGTCCCTATCCATTAAATTTCCCCTTAAAAACTTAATTTGTAAATCAAGTGAGTCAATTGTTTACTTACAAAATGCATTAACAATAATGAATTTCTAATGAATATAATAAATGCTAAAACTCTCACTACATAATAGTCCACACAATAGACAAATTATAAGCTTAACTGTAATTTTTAAATCATACAAGTAAAAGGATGATACTATTTGTTCATACTTTCTTAAGTATCCCTTTAATAAGGCACACACACCTTGCATACATAGGCGCTCAAACCCAGGACCCCTAGGATAAACAACATCCTCTTTTTCATTGGAGCCACTTGTTGGGTTCATTAGATCTAAAATTTTTAAATATCAAATAAATAGAAATGTATAAAAGTATTTTTAAAATTAAATTATTATTAACTAAATTAAATAGCCTAATTCAACGAATTAAAAATGATAATGAGCAGGGAAAAATACAATTAGATTAAAAGTTAAATAAGTGAATTTTTTTGGTACAAAATGAAAAGTAGACAATGAAATGGGAAATCAAGAAAATATGGAAATCCTAACTTCTAAAATGGGATAGACTTTTGTGGTACAACTAACACTTAGTTGATTTGAAAATTATTATAGATGTTTTCACTTTTTTCTTTCATTTTTTATAGGTTCATTTGAGATTTAAGTAGATATGATTTTAGTTGATTAAATCTTACTTCAGTTGGTATCAATATTATTGTTAATGTAAGAATACATGAGTTCGAGTGCATTGAAGCGCGTTATCTTTCTATTTAAGGGTTGGGAGACTATGACTAATTTTAAGCTTTGTTTCAATAAAAAAGGTATATATGATATTGATTTTCATGTTTAACACAAATCAATTAATAATATTATCAAGTGGACTTTAAATTTTAAATTGAACAAATAAAAGGACTAAATTCTCAAAACTAAAAATAGAGAAATTAAATTTCTAAATTTCGAAGGCTACAAAGGGACAAGAGGCTCTATTAGACCTAAAAAAATTTAAATATCAAATAAATAGAAATATATAAATATATTGATAGAAAATTTAATATATTATTAATAGTTAGCTGGATTAAATAGTCTAATTCAATGAATTTGAAAAATTTTAAAATTAGATTAAAAGTTTTGTAAGTGATTTTTTTTACAAAAGAAAAAGTTGACAGTGAAATGGGAAATCAAGAAAATATTTATGTCCTAAAGTGGTACAATTAAGACTTGGTTGATATGAAAATAATCATGTTTATGAAATTTTACCCCAAAAAAATTCATGTTTATGAAATTATGAAAAAGTAATCAAAGAAAAAAATTAAATTATATTAAAAATATAAAATAAATGTGATTTTATATATATAAAATCTAAGTCTAAAATGGGAAAGAAACACTTTTTCTCCATTTTCAAGATCGTCACCATTTTTCAATATAATACTTAGCTTTAGCCATAGAAAAACTCCAACTAAATTAATTTTCTAATTCAAATAGCCTTAATACTTCCAAATTCAAAATTAAGTCTTGATTGACTTGAAAAATCATGTGTTCATGCGAATTTCTTTCCTATTACATGATTTCCAGTGAAATTTCCAAATGGGAAGCTGAAGGATGGGAAAAACTTGAGAATGTTGAACCTTTCTTATAAGTTTTCTACCACTTCGGATCAATTTCGAAGAAAGAGATTGTTGAGAATTTTCGACCTTCATTCCAACTTATTTGAAGGGCCGATTCTCTCAGCTTGCTTCAATCTGCAAATCCAAATTCATAGTGATTAGATGTATTTTTAATTTCTAAGAATAAATTGAAAGAAAATATCTCTTCTTTTATTTACCAATATTGCGTCCGAAATAAAATGTATACTAAAGAGATCATAGTTGATAGTTGCAACAAAAACTTGAGCAGTGGTTAAGAGCAATTTTAACTGCTTTAGTAACTGCAAAAGAATAAAGTTGTTTATGCAATTTAATTTTTCTATATTTATGGGTCTTTCTCAAAAAGATAATTCATTATCTTTTAATCTCGTACGATAAATAATTTAAGTATTTGATTTAATAACTTCATTTTTGCAAAAAAATCTAAATTTCTTTCCATTAAATTTTTCTCCGAAAATTTAATTTGTAAATCAAGTGAGTCAATTGTTTACTTACAAAATACACTAACAATAATAAATTTTTAATTAACATGATAAGTGCTAAACTCTCACTACAAAATAAGTCCAAACATTATTTTATATATACTCTTAAAAAATTAAATTATGATCAGTCATTCTTAAAAAAAATGAAGTTGTAAATTCATATTAAAATTGTAGTTCCATTTTTTTTTACTCTTGGGGCATTTAAAAATTATTACCTCTATTTTTTTTTTTAATTTGAAAATTAGAGCTCAATTGATAATAATTTTTTTTATATTTAAATGTGTGGCATTTTAGTATTTATAAGTCTAGTTTGAAAATTAAAATTCAATTCATATTATATATATTCTAATTTATTATAAATCAATTAACATTATTATCGATTAAACTTTAATTTTTAAATTATACATGGGATTAAATTCATGGAGTTAAAAGTAAATGTGTTTAATTTCAAAAATCCAAAGTGTATGGAGAATAGGGAACTATTAAACCTAAAAATTTTAAATATCAAATAAATAGAAATGTATAAAAATATATTTTTTTAAATAATTTATTATTAACTAAATTAAATAGTCTAATTCAATGAAATTAAAAAATAATCAGAGCAGAAAAAAAAATTAGATGAAAAGTTAAAGAAGTGACTCTTTTTTTGGTACACAATGAAATGGGAAATCAAGAAAATATGTAAGTCCTAACTTCTAAAAATGGGATAGACTTTTGTGGTACAAAATGAAAAGTAGACAATGAAATGAGAAATCAAGAAAACACTTGGTTGATTTGAAATTGATTATTGATGTTTTTACTTTTCTTTTTCTTTTTATTTTTTATGCCTTCACTTGATATTTAAGTAGATATGATTTTGATTTTCATGTTTAATATTTATTGTAGTTACATTATGAACTGTTAGTAAATTATAACGATTAAATTAAAGTTTTTAAATAAAATAAATCCTTAAATTTAAAAAAAAATTAATTAAATATTTTTAAATTTTTTGCATTCAATTGAATTTTTAAATTAAAAAAATTAATCAAATAATCCTTTTGATTGATGTTGACGGCCATTAATATTTAATGACAATATTGATGTGATTATTAACAAATATCATGTCAGTATCAATTGTTGGTATTCCACTGTTGTATCAACAAAAAAAAATTAAATAAATAAAAATTATTTTTGAATAAGTTCAATTAATAATATAATATATCAAAACAAAAAGTAAGAGTTGAGTGCGACTTACGTGAAATCAAAATTTCTAATATGCAGGGCAAGAGTGGATCTTTATCTTTCTCTTTTGCAATGTTTTGTTTGTTTGTTTTGGTAGAATTGTAATTCAAAATTAAATTACTTTTTAAGAAAATATATTTTTGATCAATAAACTATTTAAATTTATGTCATCAGTATATATATAACCTTCACTTTTATTATGTATATCATATTTTATTAATTCTCTTATAATTAAGAGTATCGATCGATTTCATGATTGACATACTTTTATTCAATATTCATAATTTTTCACAACATAGACTGACATTGTTGCTGAAAATCTTACTTATGGCACTAATAGAATCTAACCTCAAATTAATTGGAATTAGTAGTAGACCCTCTCTCATAACTTTTGATCACTTTGAAGCAATTTGAAGGAAAGAGTTCTGAAATGCTCAATGTTCATTCCAACATACTTTAAGGGCCAAGTCTCTTGACTTATTTTATAAGTCGGATGTGTATAAAAAAACTCTACAAAACATTTTAGAATGCAATAATACTCGAATAGTAAAATAAATTCAAAATATTAGTCCACCCACGTTCTCAAGAATCTCATGTGATGGCCTGATGGTCGAGTATGTTTATTATCTCAAGCGTGGCCTGAGTTCGAGTTGTGTTTATTGTTCGGACTTTGTCCTGTTATTATAATTCATAAAAAAAAATTGTTTTCAAAAACACATGTAATCACCGTAATTTCAAAAAGTCTAAACCCAATTCAAAACCTTAAATTTCTCATAATCAAATCTATTGAGTCATTAAACTTTCAAAGATTTTGTCCTATCTAGTCCTCCAAGCTTACCATCCTCGAAATAATTTTCACTAATTGCATCCATATCTCATCATATGCTTGCCAAATTTTATTTTTGACATTTATATATTTTTTATCAACTTAATTATTATTTTTAAGCTAAATTTGACACTAAATATTTTAAAACGAATCAAATTTGATCATCAACATTTTGAAAAAGACTCAGATAATTCTTTTAATGGAAATAGTGACTAAAATGTTACATTCTTAAACATAGCAGTCTACAATTCATGTATACTTCATGCTAATATTTTTGAAAATTTATGAACTTTTTATAATTTTTTTAAATTTTGAAGTTTTATATTTTTAAATTATTTGTTGATGCCATCAAATAGTGTTATATTGGAATGAAGTGCATGTGCATTGTCACAAAGATTGTCACAACAATTTTATTAAAAAAAATTGTTTAGTCAGTATTTTCATTAAATAAAAGTGATTTTACATTTTCTGAAAGGTTTATAGTCAAAATTAGTAAAAAAATAAGAATCAAATTAACAAAATTACGTAAATATTAAGAACTAAATTTATCATTATTTCTAATTTTTAATATGAAAATTTTGGTTTAATTAACCTTGATCCCTACCTATATTCTTTCTATTTTTAAAATTTATCTCTTTAATTACTTTTTGATTTAAAAATTACACTATTAATGAGTTTATGTCATATTTGAATACGTGGCATTTTAGTATTAAAAAGTTTACCTTAAAAATCAAAATTTAATTCATAACACATATTAATTTTAACAAAAATAAATTAACAATATTATCAAAAGGATGGTTTTAATTTTTAAATGAGATAAATAGAGGAAAATTGAGCATAATATTAAATTTAATCTTTAATCTTTATATATTTTTTAATTTAAATCTTATTTTTTTTCTTTTGAGTTAAATTTATTTATTTTAAATATAAAAAATTGTTAAAAAAATATACAATCTAAGACTTTTTTTAAGGGAACAATTATGACTTGGTTGATTTGAAAATGTGTTGTGTTTATTCTTTTTATTTTCTTTCTCAAAAAAATTATATTTGTTACTAATATTTAAAATGAGATATACTTCACTTGGTTGTTTTGAAAATGAATTTTTAAAAAAATTCACTCAAAATTTTTTAATTATTAAGGGAAAAGCTCGAACTTTGCAATAAAGCCAATAGATAGACTTGGAGAAAAAAAATATTTTGCTTTTAATAGACATCCCTTCGTTTCGTAACTTCGTACTTGTTTCTTTTTTGGAGAAGAAAAAATATGGGAAGCCTTTCCCTGGTTTTGGTGGTCTTGCAACTTTCATGGACTTTGTCTTCCTCTCTTCCTCCTCCATCCTCTCATTTATGTCTCCCACACCATAGAGATGCTTTGCTCCATTTTAAAACAACCATTTCTGTTTATTCTGATTCTTATTGTTACCACAAGATAGACATAGAATCATGGAACAAAAGCATTGATTGTTGTTCATGGGAGGGAGTGAAATGCAACAACGTGACTGGTCATGTAATCGGTATCGATCTTAGTCAAAGTTGCCTTGTTGGTTCTCTCTTTGCAAATAACAGCCTCTTTCAACTTCACAACCTCCAATGGCTTGACTTGAGCTCCAACAACCTCGGAGGCTCTCTTCTTGAGAACACTAGAAGTTTGTTTCACTTTCATGGACTCCAACGACTCAACCTTGCTGATAACGCTTTCGATGGTGCTATGTCAACAGAGTTATTTAGCCAGTTGGTGAGTTAAACCCATCTTAATCTCGCTGGTAATATGTTCTCTGGCTTAATCTCGCATCAAATCAGTGTTTTGTCAAGTTTGGTTTCACTTGATCTTTCCTCTTATGGTTTGAACTTGAGATTTGATGACCAAGGTTTTGACATGCTTGCAAGAAACTTGACCAAATTAAGAAACGTTGCACTTGATGGTGTAGATATGTCTGATGTTGCACTTACTTCCTTTCTAAACTTCTCTTCATCACTTAAACATTTGAGTCTCAGTGGGTGTAAATTACATGGGGAATTCCCAACTCAAGTTTTTCAGCTTCCAAACCTCAAACATATAGATTTAAGTGTGAATGAGAATCTCAGAGGTTTTCTCCCTAACACAAATTGGAGTAGTGGCCTTTAGTTGTTGCAGCTTTCCTATTGTGGTTTTAGGGGGTCAATTCCAGCATCATTTGGAAATCTCACTCAAATCATTTCAGTTGATTTATACGGAAATTCGCTTGAAGGACAGATTCCAGATGTTTTTGGAGACCTTAGAAAATTAACTTCTTTGAGATTTTCTTCATGCAATTTGAGTGGTCCACTTCCAATAACTATCTTCAAACTCACAAAAATTATCCGTTTGGATTTGTCAAATAATCACTTGGAAGGTCTCTTGCCAACCCATGTTAGTGAGCTTCAATTGCTAGAGGAACTTGTGTTATATAATAACTCTATAAGTGGTGGAGTACCATCTTGGATGTTTACTCTGCCATCTCTTCTACAGTTGGACCTCAGTTTTAACAAACTAGTTGGTCCGATTGATCGAATTCAGAAGCCTGGTTCTGTCCAATATGTTGATTTGAGCTATAATGACATTGGTGGTCCAATACCCGATTCCATTTTTGATCTTGTGAACCTTACTTCACTTGCTTTGTCATCAAACAACTTGAGTGGTGTCATCAAGTCAGATATGCTTTCAAAACTCACGAGTCTTGAAATTCTTAATGTTTCAAGTAATAGTTTATTATCATTAAGCATCAGCGACAATGATGTGAACTATTCTTTCCCCCAGCTTAGAACTGTGTTATTCTCTGGTTGTAGTGTAAGGCAGTTCCCGAATTTCTTTCAAACATCGAACTTGGGATTTTTAGATCTTTCCAATAACATGATTTCTGGTGGAATTTCCAAAGGGGAAGCTAAAGGGTGGGAAGGATTGGTATCGTTGGACCTTTCTCATAACTTTTTGACTGCTTTGGAGCAATTTCCGGAAAACAATTTGAAACTTCTCAACCTTCATTCCAACTTGCTTCAGGGACCAATTCTCTCAACTTGCTTGAATCCTCAAATTCCAATTTTAGAGGAGTTGTCAGCGATCATCATTTCAAAGAATAAATTGACAGGAAACATCCCTTCTTCTATTTGCAAATTGAGTTCACTTGGTATTCTTGACTTGTCCAAAAACAGCTTGAGTGGAACTATTCCTGATTGTCTTGGAAATTTAAGCTATCTAGATACCTTGGATTTGCAAATGAATAACTTCACTGGCAAGATCCCTACTTTTTTTGTGAGTAATTATTTGACGCGTCTTTTACTCAATGACAATCAATTGGAAGGATTAGTACCATCATCTTTGACTAATTCTAGTTCGTTGGAAATTTTAAATTTAGGGAACAACAAGTTAACTGGTAGGTTTCCCCGTTGGTTAGCTTCGCTTCCAAATATACAAGTTCTTATCCTGAGATTTAATAGATTTTATGGATCACTGCCTTATTCCATAGCTTCATCTAACTTTTTTGCATTGCGAATAATTGATCTCTCTGGAAATGAGTTCACTGGCACATTATCCACGAAACTCATACGAAATTTGAGAGCAATGAAAAGTAAATTTGAAGTGCAGTTATACTCCTCGTATTTATATTTTGAAGGATTCTCAAAAGTTAATGTTATTTATGAAATTCCTGTGAATGTAACAACAAAAAGATTGGAAATGGAATTGACAAACACTGTGGCCACTTTTGTATCTATGGACTTATCAAACAATCAATTTTGTGGAAAATTTCCCAAGGACATCGGGCAACTTATTTCCCTTCAAGCACTCAACTTCTCTCACAACAGCTTCACCGGTCCTATCCCAACATCATTTGGAAATTTGGTAGCACTTGAATCATTGGATCTTTCATCAAACAAATTCAGTGGCAGGATTCCTTCTCAAATGATAAAGTTGACATTTCTTGAAGTATTGAAACTTTCAAACAACAGTCTTGTTGGACCAATTCCTCATGGGAATCAATTCGATACCTTTGATAATGATTCCTACAGTGGTAACTCGGGATTATGTGGATTACCATTGTCCAAGCAATGCGTCAACCATGGGGGTGCCAAACCGCCTTTACCATTGGTGGTGGAACATGAAGGTTCAGAAATACCCTTCTTTTGGCAAGTTGTAATGATGGGGTATGGAAGTGGAGTGGTGCTAGGATTGAGTCTAGGTTACATTGTATTCACAATCGGAAGACCATGGTGGTTTGTTAAAAAGGTGGAGAGAGATTGGCAATACAATTTCACGAGGTGGGTACGAAGAAACAAAGGAAGAAGAAACTAGCTCTGCATCCAACATCTTGCTTAGGTGAGTTTTTTTTAACAAGTATTTCTTTAGTTTTATCTTTCTTTATCTAATATTTAAGTTAAAATATGTTCCTTTTTTTTTTCTGCTTTTGTAATTTGTGATAGTGGCACAGAAATTCGGGGTTGAATGGATGAGAAGATTCAACACGTTCGGTTTCCTTGGAAGCGATTAGAATAAATAAGTTGGGGTTGTTGTTCATTTAGCAGATGATGATATAGTGTCTTTGTGTTCATCATAATTCTAAATTTGTATTTCTAGATGTTGTGTAATTATGTTTAAGTATTTCATAAACTTAAACTGTTACGCAAATATTACTGTAACTGTTAAATTCTTCTTGTATGAATTCCAATGCAAAATTCTAGTTATTATGAAGGAGTTTAAATATGATTTTTTTAATCAATGCAAGTAATTAAAAATTATAAGATTGAAATAGTAGTTTTTTATATTTAATGAAACAATTGATTGGTATTTAAAGAGCTTCAAACCTTTAACCTTGCTTTGTTGGCGAAACAATGCTGGAGATTGTTGCATGAACCTGAGGCATTATGGGTGAAAGTTATGCGAGGGATCTATTTTACCAATTGTTCATTCCTTGAGGCGAGGAAGGGAGGTAAAGCATCATGGGTATGGAGCAGTCTATTGGATGGTAGGGATGTTTTGAGGTCTCATTTGATTTGGCAGTTATTGAATGGTGAAACTGTTCAAGTTTGGAATGACAGGTGGGTGCCTAGTGTTACAGATGGAAAACCAAGGCGCCCTGGCCATCCAGATGTGCCTCTTAATATGCGAACAGTTGAGATAATGAGTAAAGAAGAAGGTTGCTGGGATTTGTCTAATATTTCTGAATGGTTGGATGAATATACGATTGGCGAAATCTCTAAAATCCCAGTTTATGATACTCAAGTTGACGATCGAATTGTATAGCCGTTTAGTAAAAATGGTGAGTATTCTGTCAAATCGGGTTATCATGTTTTAAGGAAGAATAGAAGAAGGAGTTGGGTGTTAAAGCCTTCTAGCTCTCATGAGGTGGATCCCAAGCTGTGGAAAACTATATGGAAGATAGAGGTCCGGAGTAAGCTGAAAGTTTTCTGCTGGAAACTATGTTCTAATGCTATTCCATCGAGACTTAATCTCTGGAAGAGGAATTGCTCTCCTACGCCTTTATGCTTGTTGTGTGGAGTGGAGGAGGAGCCTACTGAACATATCATTCTTGGGTGTGAATGGGTAAGGGGTACATAGTTTGAATGCTATTTTGGTTTGCATATTTTTAGAGAAAACATTCATTCTTTTGATCCTTGGTTTGCTGAAATTCTATTGAAAGTTGGGGCATTGAGGGTATGTCCACTAAAATCATCTTTATTTGCTGGTTTATTTGGAAAATGAGGCTTGAGGTTGTTCTTGGTGGTAAGCAGGTTGATATTAATGGGGTCATTCGTAGAACTAAATCGGTGACTCAAGAGTTCTTAGCGATCAGGAATGAGTGTTTGGTGGATAAGGAATTCAAGCAGAAGGATTTGGTGGATGAAGTTTGGATGAGTCCTCCTGAAGGTTGGTTAAGATCAATTGTGATGGAGCCATTGATGTTATGCACGGTATAGCAGGTGTGGGGGTCATTTGTAGGGATAGTAAAGGACTGGTTCTAGATGGTGCTGCTGAGAAAGTGATCGTGGATTAGGTTGAGGTAGTAGAATCTTTGGCAATCACTAAAGGTGTTGAACTAGCTGTTCAAAATAAATGGGAGAATGTGATTTTGGAAGCTAATTCTCTGATTGTTTTCTCAGATACTATGAAAAAGGAGATTGATAGAAGATGGAAACTAAAACCGATTCTAAAGAAGCTTGATAATTTGAAAGTTCAAGTGAATAATTCTTTTATCCAAAGGATCAAAAGGGATGCTAACGAAGCTAGGGATTAGGTAGCTAAGCATGCTAAATTGGAGATGTGTTTGGAGGGTTGGTTAAATCATCCACCATCTTCTTTGGTGTCTATTTTGAACAAGGATGGTTTGCCAACTTCACATGTTGCTTGATCCTGGACGTGGCCTAACTTGGATTGAGTTGCTTCTATGACTGCTCTGTTATCTTTGTTAGGTTTTTTCCTGCTTTTTCTTTGTTTTGGTTTTCTATGCTGCTATGAAGTTGTATTGTGATGTTGATATTAATACATGAATCATTCTTACTGGCCAAAAAAAAAATGAAACAATTGATTTGTTGTTCTTCAACTTTCAATTCTTATTCTTAATGTAAAACCATCAATACTCGAAGAGTAGAGAAGATTTTTATAAGAAATTCAAACATAAGCTATTAATAGAAATTCGAACTTAATTTTTTAATTTTTAATATTTATAAGTTAAATTATGGTTAACTATTAAAATAAAACATTACCCAAGAAATTTTTTATTAAATTATTTTTCAATTCATCAAAATTGATATTGAGTAGTAAAAATTAATTAAAAAATTAAAATTGATAGTAAAATTTAAAAAAATTCAATAAAAGTGTAATGGTAAATTTATTCAGAATTTTAAAATATAATGACAAATATCAAAAAAAAATAAAAATGAAATATACTAAGACTAATAGTAAAATTTAATCAAATATTTTGTAACATCATTCATAATTTTGAATATGATATAATGAAAATAAAATCTCTACATTCATGTATAAAGTTACTAATTTTACTCATGTCACGATACTTTTCAATCCCCAAAAAGAGAAAATTCCAAATAGAATCTAACATTAAATTAATTGGCAGGTTTATTTTTTTAAACAAAACGAAAAATTAAAACCCAATATGAATGTAATGTGAAAAGAAATTTGAACTTAATTAATTTAAGGGTAAACTATAAAAATAGTCATTTTTGTTTGCCTCATATTATATTTTAGTTAGTTATGTTTGAAATGTTATGTTTTACTCATTTACATTATCGTTTTGTTATGAAGTGATCACTTTGTTGTTAAGCTCTGTTACCTCCTTAATGGCAATCCTACGTGGCAGTCCAAGTGGGTTTTAAATGCCAACTTGGATGTCCAACTTGAAATAACTATCATTGATTCCATCCATATCCCACCATATGCTTATTAAATTAAACTGTTGACGTTTACATCTTTTGTCAATTTGACTATTATTATTTTTTAAGCTAAATTTGATCCTCAATATTTTAAAAAAGAGTAAAATTTGACCTTCAACCTTTTGAAAAAAAAGTCAGATTGATTTTTTTAAAAAGAAATATTGACTAAAATGTTACATTTTTAAGAATACCAATCTACATGGCAATTCACGCATATTTCATGCTAATATTTTTGAAATTTTATGAACTTTTTATAATTCTTTTTAAAATTTATTTTTTATATATTATATGTTGATGTGACATATAAGAATAATAATGTTATGTCGAGATTAATTGCATGTGAACTGTCACGCGGATTATCATGCCAACTTTATTAAAAATTTTATTTTTTAGTCAATATTTTTATTAAAGAAAAATGACTTGACACTTTTTGAAAGGTTAATTGTCAAATTATATATATATATTCAAAATTATCATAAATCAATTAACATTATTATCAATTGAACTTTAATTTTTTTGAGAATTGGACTTTAATTTTTAAATCATACAAGTAAAGGGATTAAATTTACGGGATTAAAAGTAAATGGGCTAAATTTTAAAAATTCAAAGTGTATGAAGAATAGGGGAACTATTAAACCTAAAAAATTAAATATCAAATAAATAAAAAATAAAAAATATTTTGAAAAAAACTATTATTAACTAAATTAAATAGTCTAATTCAGTGGAATTAAAAATAATAAACAGAGCAGAAAAAAATTAAATTAGATTAAAAGTTAAATAAGTGACTTCTTTTTTTTTTGTACAAAATGAAAAGTAGAGAACGAAATGAGAAATGAAGAAAAGATGTAAGTCCTAACTTCTAAAATGGGACAGACTTTTGTGGTACAACTAACGCTTGGTTTATTTAAATGATTATTGACGTTTTCACTTTTTTTTTTCATTTTTTATGCATTCACTTGAGATTTAAGTAGATATGATTTTGTCAATTGAGTTTTAGTTCGATTGGTATGGTATTATTATTAATGCAGGAGGACATGAGTTCGAGTGCTCTGAAGCTCATTATTCTTCTATTTATGGGTTGGGGAGGAGTTATGGATAGTTGTAGGCATTCTATCAAAAATAACAGATACGATCAGAACCTATAATGAGATTGATAAAAAAAAGTTGATATGGTTTAGATTTTCATGTTTAATATTTATTGTAATTAAATTATGAACTCAAGGCTTATAGATAAAATAAACCCTTGAACTTTTTAAAAAATCAATTAGATACTTTCAAACTTTTTGCACCCAATTGAGCCTTGAACTAACAAAACTGACCAAATAGTCTCTTTGATTGATGTTGACCATTAGCATTTAACGACAATGTTGATGTGGTCGTTAACAAATGCCAAGTCAGTACTGATTGTTAATGTGCCACTGCAATGTCAACAAAAAAATTCCAATAAATAAATTAATATTTTTGAACTTTTTTTGAATAAGTACACAATGAATAACTCAATTTCCTATAAAAATTTAAGGTTTTTTTTAAATAAATTAATTCTAAAATAGATAAGTGACCAAAATAAAAATTTGTTAAAATTGGGTAACTAAAATGAATATATACAATGATTGTTCATTGAAATGTAAAGGACAATACTATACACTACTTTCCTTCAACATTCATAAATTTGAATATCGATATAAAGTTGCAACTTCTGTGAATGGGAGAGAGACTTGAAATCAAAATTTCCAATATGCAGGGCAAGACTGGATCTTCTGTCTTTGTCTTTTGCAATGTTTTGTTTGTTTGTTTTGGTACAATTATGATTTGAATTCAGATTATTTTAAGAGAAAGTGAACGTCTAACCAATAAGTTATTCAAACTCATGCCATCAACATACATAAACTTCAATTTTTATTATGTGTATCATATCTTATTAATTCTCATATATTGAAGAGGGTCAATCTATTTCATAATTAAAATACTATCAACTTCTATTCAACATTTATAATTTTTCATAGCATAACTTTTTTATCACTTCAGTGATTCCCAAGAAAGAGTTTGAAAATGCTCAATGTTTGTTCCAATTTGCTTTAAGGGACAATTCTCTTGACTTATTTTTGTTGAAGTTTAACGTCGATAATGACAATATATAATGATAGCAAAGAAAGAGAAATTGAAAATAGAATACATAGATTTTACGTGGAAAATCTTTTAGGGAAAAAATCACAGACAGAGGAAAAGAAAATTCATTAATATCAAATTCGAATGATACAAGAGTAGTTTTGACTACGTCTATTTATAGGTTAAAAATCTTATTCTAATAAATCTCTAATAGAAGTAATGTGTAAGGTTGAAACATCTTATTCTAAACAATATCAAATAGGAGAAGTGTACTTTTATAAAAATTCCACTTTGCAGTTTGCATCGTACTGTGGGGGCCTCCGACCTCCGCACCCCGATCGCAACCCCAGTCTAGTTTTATGTTTAATGGGGATCTGCGACCTTTGCCCCCACAAATATTGTCACTTGTTTTCTATTTCTTTAACATGAATTTAGATCACACAACTCTAACAATTTTTTTAGTCAAATGTGTATAAAAAAACTCTACAAAATAACTTAGAATGCAATAATACCTAAAGAGTAAAATAAATTCAAAATAATCAAATCCCTGTGAGTCACTCAACTTTCAATGTCTTTGACCCATCTAGTCTTCCAAGCTTACCATCTTGAAAATAATTATCATTAATTCCATCCATATGTTAAATTTTAAAATTTATTTTCGTTATTTTTATTTTAAAATTAAGGTTCAATTGATAATATTATTAATGAACTTATGATGCATTTGAATATGTGACATTTTAGTATTTAAAGGTTTGATTTAAAAATTAAAATCTAATTCATAATACATTCAAAATCAACATAAATCAATTAACAATATTATCAATTCGACTGTAATTTTTAAATCAAACATATAAAAAGACTAAATTCTTAAAATTGAAAATATAGGGACTAGATTTCAAAAATTTAAAGGTTACAAGAATTAGGGGCATTATTAGACCACAAATTTTAAAGTATCAAATAAATAAAAATGTACAAAAAGTATTTAAAAATATGATAAATTAAATAGGTTAGTTCAATAAAATTATCGAAAATTTTAAAATTTAATTAAAAATAAATAAGTGAATTTTTGGTACAAAATAAAAGTAGACAATGGTGGAACATCGTTAATAAGTGAAATTTTGTGGGGCTGAAATGCTTAATTGGTTGAATTTAAAATGAGAAAGACTTGGAATTATCACTTACTTTGTTGTTGTTCCTAACTTTGTGAGAAAAAAAAAACTATTGGAAGCCTTTGCCTGGTTTTGGTGCTGTTGCAACTTTCATGGAGTTTGTCTTCCTCTGTGCCTCCTCCATCCTCTCAGTTACATCTCCTACACTATGAGATGCTTTGCTCCATTTTAAAACCACCATTTCAGTTGATTGTGTTGGTTATGGAGATACTCACTCCAGGATAGACATAGAGTCATGGAACAAAAGCATTGATTGTTGTTCATGGGAGGGAGTGAAATGCTACAATGTGATTTGTCATGTAATCGACATCGATCTTAGTCACAGTTGCCTATATGGTTCTCTCTTTGCAAACAACAGCCTCTTTCAACTTCACAACCTCCGATGGCTTAACTTGAGCTCTAACTACCTCCGAGGCTCTCTTCTTGAGAACACTAGTAGCTTGTTTCACTTTCTTGGACTGCAACAACTCAACCTTGCTTACAACGCTTTTGATGGTGCAATCTCAACAAAGTTATTTAGCCAGTTGGTGAGTTTAACCCATCTTAATCTCTCTTATAATTTTTTCTCTAGCTTAATCTCGCATCAAATCAATGGCTTGTCCAGTTTGGTTTCGCTTGATCTTTCCTCAGATGTTTTGGGCTTGAGATTTGATGGCCAAGGTTTAGACATGCTTGCAAGAATGTTGAGCAATGGCTTAACATGCAGCACATTTTGGAGCACTCTACAGCAGCATTTCTAGTTGAAGAAACTAGTTTATTTTGTATTTTGTTATCTTAGTTTGTTTTGAACTAAGTTGATGATGTAATGCCTTAGTTTTAGTGCTGATTTTAAGTGTTTAAGTTAGCTAGTTTAGATTCACAAGCTATGTTAATGTGAGCCATACTTTTTATTGTTGATTAGGTGGGTTTATGTGGCTGATTTGATCTTGCACCATACTAAATGGTTACTGAACTTATGTATACTGGACTTTAAAATGTAATGCATATCAGATTACAATTTTACAAGCTTTTGTTCATATTTTTCTCCCTTTTCTCTTGGCATTTTTCACTCCCAAAATCGTTGTTTCTTCTGCAACTCTCAGAAGCTTAATGCTCAAGACATTGCATTAATTGATAAAACTGTCCATAACTCCATCAATTGGTATCTAGAGCTTTCTTCTTAGAGGACCTTTCTTCTTTTTCAATCTCGAAAACTCCATGTCTTCATCTAGTTACTCTCCAACACCAACACCAAAGTTCAATGGTGTAAACTACCACATTTGGGTAGTAACAATGAAGACCTACTGATAGCATTACAAATGACATATATTTTCTCTCTAAATTAGTGTTTTAATTGTCTCTTTTGTATCTCATTTAGCTTACATCATAAGCATTTCATACTTAGTTTTTATAATTTCTAACTCATTGCTAGTTAGTTTAAATTCTTGTTATTTTTATATCTTTCTGTACTAATGTCGACGCAAGTAGCTGATGTATTGCGCTTTAGAATTGTTAGCGCAGGAACTCAATCCAGAAGATTAATGTTGAAAGAAGAATGTAGCCACAAGATCAGCTTGGAATTGCGACCAGCGATGTCGTCGCACAGAACCTGAACCTCGAATGAGTAAACTCAAGTTGAATTTACATATGGAAGCACCAACGCAGGAACATCACAGGTGTCACCGTAATTACGATCTCATATTGCACCCAGCAATGCAGCGACAACCTACAGATCTCTGAAGAAAATATTAAATTTGCGTGAGTACATAGCTGTACTCTAATTAACTTTGACAGCTGTAAAATCTAGATCTGGATCTAAGAATGGGAGGCTGAAATCTGCAACTTTTAAATGCTATAAATAGAAGAATGAAGAATGAAGAAATCATCAAGAGTTGAAGAATTAAATTTGCGAATTACTTTGTGTTTTTGGAATTTATTACTGGAGACCGGTGAGCTGACTGAGTCGACGAGCAGCTACTCCTAACGAGGAGTGCTTCATGCTAAGCAAGAGAAACAGTTAGGGGGTAATCCGAGTAGCCTAGAGATAGTACATTCCGATGTATTCGTTAACTCCTTTCTTATGGATGATGAACTATTATTAATATTTGAATGAATACAAGAGTATCTTTCAGTATTTGATCACTTTGATTCTTATTTAATGCTGTTTATCTATTTATTCCTGGATCTAATTGCATCAAACACGAGAGTGGCTTTGCAGTCTACTGACATCGAGAAATACGGTGACAAGTTAGGTTAACAAGTAAGTTAGGCTAGAGTTGCTTGGGATTAGAAGAGATTCTGATCACTTGTTCTTGGGTACACAATGTTGTTCACACCAAGAGGTGAAGAAATTGTGGGTACTTGAGTCATGACTAAACAGGAAATTGTTATTGGTAAGAATTCATTAGAGCTTCATTACTGCGATAGTTTATCTATTCAAAATCTTATCGACACATCTTACGTTGCAACTTAGCAAAATTAGTGATTCACTCCAAATCTTCGCACTTGATCATATTTATATTTTTTGCATTTAAATATTCAGCACTCAACACTCAACATATTTGATTTACTTTTAGTACATTGACCTCTGACATTTAACTTTGATTGCGTTGACAATATTGACTATTTTAGTGTGCAGATCTAACGTAATTGCATTGACATCATTACTTACATTTTACTTAATTTCAGTTTTAGTTGCTCCGACATTTAAATATCAAGAACCCATTTCCTCGTGGGATCGATATCCGATAAAATTATCTAACAATTATACTTGCATAGACATGTGTTCGCTTGCACAATCGCTGTGACGTTTCAAACGCGATCAAGTTTTGACGTCATTGCCGGGGAACTGGCGTTTGTTTGATGTTTACTTTTGTTGTTGCAGTTAATTCTACTTAACTCCTAACCTTTACTAATTTGTTTACTTTTTTATTGTTTTCTTTTTCAGTTTTGTAGGCGTTACATGTCAAGAAGGAGAAATCCTAACAACCTTGTTAGTTTTGATCCGGAGCTTGAAAGGACATTGAGGAGGAGAAGGCAAGAACAAAGAAGAATGGCTAGAAACAATAATAATTTACCACCATTGATGCCACAAAATGATATTCCTCCAGTGCTGCAACAAGCAGTTGATATAATACCACCACCACCTCTACAAGAAGAACAAGTGCAAAATAGGACGATAAGAGACTTTGTTGTTCCTATACTTGATGATTTACAACCAAGCGTTGTGAGACCAGCTATTCAAGCTAGTAATTTTGAGCTGAAATCGGTGATGTTTCAGATGCTCAACTCAAATGGGAAATATTTCGGTTTTCCTCATGAAGATGCAAGAGAACATTTAAAATCATTTCTACTTATTTGTGCATCCTTTAGTCAACATGGTGTCCCTGATGATGCCTTGAAAATGTAATTATTGAGTTTGTATACTTTGTGCTCCTGACCAGCAACCTTAAAACCATCTGGTTGCTCAATGAAAATTTCCTCCATAAGAAAGCCATTCAAAAAAACAGACTTCACATCCAATTGATGCACCCTCCTTTGTTTTTGAGCTGCTAAGGCAAACAAAAGCCTTATAGTATCCAACCTTGCCACTGGTGCAAAGGTTTCAAGGAAATTAATGCCATATTACTGGCTGTACCCTTTCACAACAAGCCTAACCTTGTGCTTATTCAGTGAACCATCAACATTGTACTTGGTTCTGAACACCCACTTCACTCTTATAACTTTCCTATGCACAAGCTTATCTACCAGCTCCCAAGTGTCATTCTTTTGGATCATGTTTAGCTCTGTCTACATTACTTCCATCCAACAATCTTCATTTTCAGCTTCCTCAAATGTGGTTAGTTCCACAATGGTCATATCACACCTCTGATAAACATCAGTGATAGACCTTGTGCCTCTAACAGGTACATCATCATAGTCCTCCTCATTTTCATATTCATCCTCAATTTATTGCAGCTCAACATCATCCTAATCTTGCTCAACCAAGCTTGCATTTGTCCCATCCCTGAAATTCACATCCCTACTCACCACTACCTTTTTTGTTAAAGGTTCACCCTATACCCCTTCTTGATGCTGCTGTAGCTAACAAAGATCCCAAGCATGGACCTTTTCTCTAGTTTAGTTCTCTTTTCAGTAGGAATTAGTGTATAGCAGGTGCAGCCAAAGACCTTCAAGTGAGAAACTGATGGTTTGCGCCCATACCAAGCTTCAAAAGGTGTTTTTCCCTTGACTGCATTTGTTAGTAGTCTGTTGAGCAAGTATACTGAGGTATTGATTGCGTCAGCCCAAAAAATGTTGAGAAGTTTGCTCTCAAACAACAGGCACCTCGCCATATCAAGCACAGTCCTATTCTTCCTTTCACATACACCATTTTGCTGTGATGTGTATATAGTGGTCAACTGGTGTTGAACTCCAGCTTCTTTACAAATTTTCTGAAAATTTTGTGACACATACTCAGTGCCATTGTCTGATCTAATGGCCTTCATCTTGCAGTCTGTTTGGTTCTCTACCAATGCCTTCAATTTGCCAAAGACTTCAGCCACATTTGATTTCTGCCTTAAAAAACTCACCCAGCAAAATCTTGAGAAATCATCAATAAACAAAGCAAAGTACCTGCTCCCATTTAGTGAAGAGGTATTCATAGGTCCACAAATACAGTATGGACCAGCTAAAGCCTCCCTTGTGCTCTCCAAGCCTTGTTATTGGGAAAGGTAGTCTGGTTTGCTTACCAAGCTGACAGACCTCACACACATCCTTTTTGACTTCCACATGAGCCATATCTTCAAACAAGATTTAATTTAAGCAGCAGGCTAAGTGACTTGTAGTTCACATGTCCTAGCCTTTTGTGCCACATACATGATTCATCAACTGTGCAGGTGTAAGCTCTTGTATCTAACTTGTTCACATCCAAAACAAATGATCTATCAAGCATAGAGACAGTTACTAACTCTTAACCATTCTGATCCTTGATCACACACATATTCTTCTCAAACATAAGGGAATAACCCTTTTCTAACAATTGACCAACACTTAACAGGTTTTGGTCTAAGTTCGGTACAAAAAAGCACATCAGAAATGACTTTGTTTCCTTTTAAAGTACAGATCACAGCCTTGCCTTTACCCTTGGCCTCAATAAATTCACCATTGCCAATTCTGACTTTTAACTTGAAGCTGGTATCTAAATCCTTGAACAAGCTTTCCTTTGAAGCCATGTGGTGTGTACATTCACTATTAATCAACCAATTTTTCCTCACCTTGCTTGAACTAGCAAAACATGAAGCTGTGAAGACATGCTCCTCCTGAGCTTAGACATATTCAGCAACTTGAGCTTTGTTTTGCTGCTGAACAGGTGCCTTCCCTTTATTCTTTAGACTTTCTCCATGTGACCAAGCTGCTTGCATGTTTCAACATTGTATGTTTGGCCTAAACTAGCAATACTTCTCCAAATGAGTGGACTTCTTGCAGTGTGAGCATGGTGGGAATTTCTTTCTACTTACATCCTTTTTGGTCTTTTCTTTCTTCTCTGACCAGGGCTTCTTGCCCTTGTAACCTGAACTGGTGCTTGAAATGCAGAATCTGAATACTCCTCCATCCTATTTGCCCTCCTTTACTCATGTGCATAAAGAGCATTAATCAGCTCTATCAAAGAGATGGTTGACAAATCCATTGAATCCTCCAATGAGGAGATCTTGGACTCATACTTCTTAAGGAGTGTTGTGATGACTTTTTCAACCACTCTCTTATCACTAAACTCATCTCCCATCAGCCTGATGTTGTTGACAGTTGACATGATCCTGTCAGCATATACTTTGATGGACTGAGACTCCTTCATCTTCAGATTCTCAAAATCTCTCCTCAGGTTTATCAATTGCTGCTGCCTGGTCTTGTTTGACCCTTGAAACTCCTCCTTCAGCTTGTCCCAAGCCTGCTTTGGAGAGTTGCAGGCCATAATCCTTGTGAAGATAGCATCTGAGACTCCATTCTGCAAGCAGGACATGGCCTTATACTTCTTGGCGCAGTCCTTATTGTGCCGCCTAACTTGAGCTAAGGTTGGATTAGCTCTCAAGGGTGGTGGCTCTGTGTCTGATTGAACCACACTCCATAGGTCATGTGCCTACAAGTAAGTCCTCATCTTCACTGACCAGATGTTGTAATTCTCCCCAGAAAAAACAAGTGGTGGTAGAGGTGAAAAACTCATGGTTTCAGCAACAAAAAAAAAGGATCACTAAAGCTTCTATTTCTTTTCTTTCAAGACAAACAACAATAGCAGGTAATTTTCAACAAACAAGGCCCTCAAAGAATCAAGCTCTCGATACCATTTGTTGGTTTTTACCAGCTCCTAAACTTGTATCAACACAAGGATGAAATGAAAGAAAGAAAACAGAGAAAAAATGAACTCAAAATTGAGAAGAAAAGTCATAAATCTCATTACTGAAATCTATTGATAAAATACAAGAGTAACAAAAGTGGTAATCTATAAACAACTAAAATTGGTATGACTTGTACAAGCTTCTAAGCTGTTAAGTCAACCATATCACATCTTTAGCCTTACAAATTCAGCTGTCATAGCTGATCTTTTCTTAAAAGTAACAAAATTACATCTTAACTAATTAAGTTAACATATTACAAACCAAATCAACATAGTTACATTAAAACCAAGTGCTCCAAAAAGTTGCTGACTCTGCCAATTGCTTGCTGATGCTACCTGATGCAGTTGGCTCACTTCATCTTGTTGCATGGTTGCCAAACATTCAACAATAAGATATAGAGTCAATCTTAACTTATTATCAAGGTCAAACATTCACTGGTGATATCCAATTCTTATAATACCCTAAAAATCTTACTGTAGTAACCTTTATTGCATTAGAAACATAAATCCTGAATTAGTCAAAGAACACTGGATGATTGTAGTGGATTTATACCACTGAGTATTATCTAAAGGGAAATTAGATATTTAATAGCAAAAAGTCAATTTCAGCATAAGGTGTTTTTAATTATAGTCTATATCTTTTTTTTTTTCTCTGTTGGAATGTATAGAAGGAAAATCAAATACTAGTTTGTCCTCTTTTAACTTAATAAAGTTACTTTCATGTATTTTTTGGCTTATCTATGATTTAAGGAATTTGTTATGTTGGACAGCTTTCCTTTCAAAGGCTTTTCTGGTATTATGGACCTTGTCTGTGAGGAGTAATTGATGGTTTGGTGGGCAACTTCACAGTTTTTATCTGGAAGTGGTAGAGTTTTGGTAAATGACTGTTCTTGGATTTAAAGAGGTTAATCTGGGTCTAGTTGTAAATGTAAAACAGTGTAACAAAATAACAGGAAAATGTCATATAGGCTTTGACCTTAGGAATCATTCTGACAATCAACAAAATAGTAATGCTGGAAATTTTCCTATTGTAAGTTTACCATTCAATAAAAGAAGATTACATGTGGGATCCTAGCAATCCTAGTCCTGGTCAAATACGCTAAAATAAGAACTACCACTTCTAGTGCATTTAGGATTTTAACCGATGCTTGAGACTCTAATTAGGAAACTAACTGATTAACAAATTAACAAATTTGTGATTGTACACATACCAATTTATGTCTTGGGTATTACAAGCAGCCTTGAGACTCCTCATAATCAACTTTGGAGGCTGCTGCCATTATGTTTCATCAACTTGTGAACCATGAATTAGATGACACTTGGATTCTGCAGTGAGAGTTTTCAGATACCCTTTTATCGGATTTTGGACCTGCAATTATCTTTATTGTATGTTTCTCTTGGAAGCCTGTTGGCTGTGACTAATTCTTCATACATAGTCATTCCAATTGGCTTCTAATGTTACGAGTCTATATTTTTCTACTGTATAATTTCCTTGAAAGATTAATCTATAAACCCTGCCAATGGTTTCATGATTCTGGGTTGTCATAATTGGAAAGTTTCACTTTGAACTGGTAACTGATTCGCATTAAATTATCATCTATTAACTCTGATATTTCTTCCACGCCATCTTTTTCATTGTATATTGTCCCAGATTGAACTGAAAACAGCCCCAGCTGACTTTCGTTTCCCTACAACAAATCAAACTAGACATTGCTTCACCCGCTACATTGAGTTTCATAGGTACACTGCTTGTAAAATTTCAGATTCTGCTTGTTATGGAACTATCAAATGTTTTTCTGCCCCCACTTCTTTCTTTTAACAATCTTAGAAGCAATTGCAGGTGCTTGGCTGCAAAGGGTGAAGAGTCTAATCAATGTGAGAAATTTGCCAAATAATACCGTTCTCTTTGTCCTGGTGAATGGGTGAGTATACCTTGTTTTTCTTATCATCATAAGTAAACCAGAGTTTGCCTTGTTGCAATGGAATTGATGCTGTACATAAGTATATTTCATATAAGCTTTATATCATGTGCTTTTTGCTTTTAGCTTGTAGTACCAAGCTCTGCCGTTCACAGGAAAATATGCCTTCTATGCATCATGTCTTTGTTGATGAAGCTTGTTACATATTCAGTATTTTCAGATACCAACTGATTCATATATATATATATATATATATATATATATAAGGAAATAACTTTAGCTATGACAGTAAGGGCATAAGTAAATTACAGGTGCTTTTATTGCTCACTAGGTGTGCCCTTTATTGTGCTTATGTTGGGAAATATAAACTTGTACTTCTGTTATTTTTCCTTCTCATCATCAGAAGTGATGTAGCATATTAGTATACTACAAGCTCTTCTATACTACAAGCTATTAGTATCCTCTACCTGATCTTTTTGTGTTGTATCATTAAGTCTTAAGTTTAACTCAATTCATAGATACATACCCATATCTGACACCTCTGCCTGAATTTGAGCAACATAGCTTACAAATATGTTTGGGCTTTATTGATTGGGTCTACACTAAGATTGTTTGAGACGGAGTGTGGAAGATTTAGATATTTTGGAAGACTACTTTTGCAGCACATCTTAGGCTACCTTTTTTTTTTTTTTTTTTTTTTTTCTTTTTAGCATAAAGGAGGATGAAGCTTAGAGATAAGAAATGGGGATGCTGATATAACCCAAACTTACTGACGCCGTATTGTATGAATCAATTGAGCTAAGCTTAGGTATTTCTATTTTTACTTTAAAGTTTTTGCTTCACAAACTTTATTTAATGCAGTTCAAGTTAGATGCCTGTCTAGTTACTCGTAAACACATCCATGCTATAGAATTAGTCTAGAATTGTATTGATGAGTAGTTGATAACTTGCTAATGGGGGCATATTACTATTGTTAATAATTGGCTTTGCAAGTAGGTCCGTATTGTGATTATGGAGGATGCTAATGCAAGCTAGAATTATTAAATACTTTTAAACCCAATGCAGTAATGGCTCTTCTTTTTCTAATTGATTTTGTACATGAAGTATTATATATGCATTGAACCATTAGGTCCCAAACACAAAATGCCATAAAACTATCTTCATTTTGCCTGAAAACAGAAGCGAAATAGCTAGTATCTTCATCAATTTACTTAGAACAAATCAAGTTTTTATTAGATACATCTTTTCCTGACTTCTTATTCTAATAGCTCCTTCAACTTGGATTGTAATATAGACTCATAAAGGAACTACCAAAGGCAAATGCAATAAAACTCCTATTCTACAACTTTTCAACAGGCTTTTGATCAGCTTTTGCCAAGTTCTATCAAAACTCTGAATCCTTGCAAAACAAGCAAAGGTGTAGCCTTTAATCATGCTTTTTATATTTGCCAGTAGGCTGTGGCCCCTTTGTTTAAATGAACAGACAGAAAGTTATATTTGTATTTATAGACAAGAATTTAAAGAATGTAGATGCCGAGAGTTACCAACATTTAGTTAAATTGAATGAGAGAGGTTGGTAATGATCGCAACTTTTGAGACACTTGCAGGCAGATGAAATATAATTGTATTGTTCTACAGAGCAGCTAAATAAAACTTGTTTGCTACTTGTGAAGCAGCTAGTTAATGGTTGCACCTCAAAACTTTACTTTCAAGCAACATAGAACAGTGTTCTTACACTATTGAAGATATGGAAATCACCTAGAAGAATCCGGTTCCTTGTATTACTGCTCATTTTCATACCATAGCTTAGGATATCAGCAAATGAAACTAAGAATAGTTGTTTCAGGAACTTGTTCCCAAATAGTTGCAAACTCAGAAATTAGAAAAAAGCTCACAGCACACAATCTATAGTTTATTTTTCTTTTTTCATTACAAGGATGAAGGTTGCCAAAATGAAGGATTTTACAACTCAAAAACATCCTACCAAACCATAAATCTCGAAAATTTAGCTGAAATGAACTCAAAATGAGTATAAAACTATGGGATGCGTGTTGATAATAAATAAATCCGTCCAACACTACTTTAGTATACTAATATTGGGGCACCCTAACCTTATATCAGAATCAGGTTCAGATGCAAAGGCATATAGGGAAGCCCCTCTGAGTGGAAGGAAACATCTGAATGACATGTATCTTACCTTTCCACTCAAAACTATGAAAGACATGTGGTCAAGTCAAGTGGGTTTCATGTCCTGAAACATTGCAGCCCATAATGTCTGATCACCATAGTCCCCACCTGTCTTTTCCTTATAGTAGTCACCATGAATCTTTGGGCTTGGAGGTCTTAAATAAGTAAGAGGTGCAGATAGTTTTGGGCTCCTATTTGTTGTGAGAATCAACCTCTCTTGTGCAATTGCAATATCAATAGGACCAGATGTTACAGGGCTCTTATAGTTGAACACCAGTTTCTCCTGCATTTTTCTGTCTAGAGGCCCAGACAACTTTAGGCTCCTAGGAGGGGCAAGCAACTTCTCTTGTACTCTATAATCCAGGGGGCCAGATTTTGCTATCTTCCTAGATCTCCGCACTGGCTGCTCTATGTTCACCTCCTTCTCACTGTTGCACTTCCTTGTCAATCCTCCTTTCCACTGATCTCGATAACGACCCGGCTCCGGCAGCAGCTTAATCGAGTTATTCTCATGGTGAACCAACTTGTTAACATACTTGTTGAAGCTCTTTCTGGTTTTGTTGATTGCCAAAATGAGCTTGGACAGGCTATTAGGGGTTTCTCCAACTTCCTTCCTAGCAAGCTTGAGAATCTCAAGCCTATGCTTGGCAACTGATATGCCCATGCTCTGAAGAAACTCATGATTGAAGTAGGCTAAATCCTCTTTTTGAAGCTCATTACGGGTAAAGGCAAGGCCATAGTCATAGATAAGTGAGGGCTCAAGGGCAGTTTTTGACAACCAAGAGTACCAATCCATGGCAATGGAGCTCGGCTTATGCCATAGGACGCTGAAAAGATTGGAGGTTTGCGGTGTTTTAATGATTTCATGTGAGTGGTCCAACCCTCCAAGGGGGTATATATAAAAGAATGATAAGAAAGGTGAAAGAGTAAATAAATGTGGTGCGTGTATAGGGATTGTGAACTCCCTCTCTCTCTCTCCCTCTCTCTCTCTCCCTCTCTCTCTCTGTTTGCTTCAATAGAAATTTGAGAATGACACCAAATGAAATAGTGAAATATAAATGTCTTTAGGAACTTACCCACCTTGTTTTTTATTTTATTTTATTGTAGGGTTCCTTTGGGTATTCCAATAAACTTTTCTCCTTTTTCTAGGTCTGGATTACAGGTGCATATTGGCGTTAAGCTTAAGGCGCTGGCAAAAGGGACTTAATGATGCAGGCTAGGCTGACCTTTTTCCCATAAACATGATAGGGAATGGATGCTTAAATATGGCCCATAACTTTCAACCAACAACCTCTTTATCTCAGAATTTAATCTTTGCTATGCCTACCATATTTGCCTGTTTCATTTGGAAGAACCGTACGTTCACAAAAATTTTAGATTTCTTGTGATCAAATTTTAGTTTGACGCTATTAAAAGATGTAACTGTGATTTATTGGTATTTGGTCACTGTTATGAGCAATGAATTAGTGTAGAGCTTAAAAGCTACAAGGACCAACAAAAATGGTGACATTGAATGTTATTTAATCCAATAACCTACCCAAAAATGATGAGCCAATCATCAACAGTTAAAAATCATATATTATATATATCTGGGATGTGTGAGAAAACATGTTTTTAGTGAGCAGGTATGTATGAATTTCGGTGAAAAGGACCTAAAATTCAGAAAGAGGTTTGAAAAAGGAGGTCCTTAAGCATATGAAACATTAGGGGTGTGTAAATTTTGAGTAAAATTAAATTAATTCGATTAATCGATCGAATTTGATTAATCGATCAGTTAATCGAATTAATTCGATCGGGGTCGGTTAATAATTATTTAAAAGTTCGGTTAATGTTAATTCGGTTCGAAATTGGTCGGTTAATTAAATTAACTGAACTTAATAAATAATATTATAATATATAAGTATTTTTTATATGTTTTATATTTGTTTTAACCAAAAATTAGACGATTAATTTGGTTAATTCGGTTAATTCAATTAATTTTTTATATGTTTTATATTTGTTTTAATCAAAAATAAAAAATATATATAAATTTCGATTAACCGATCGTATTAACCGAAAAAATTTGATTTAATTTTTTTAAAAAAAATTTTAATTTGATTAACAATTTAAATTTTAAAATGATCAATTAATTCAATTAATAATAGTTTGGATTAATTAATCTATCGATTAACATGAATATAGTCAATTCATATCTTAATATATGCTGAACGCAGTTATTAATATTTTGGTTGAATAATCAAATTTGGGTAGTGGACCGAATAAAAGCATTACAAAATAATAAAGAGGCAGGTAAGAAAGCAGTATTTTTCGGGAGGAGAAATGCAAGGGTGGTTAAAACGTATCAGATTTTGTGTCTCCATCTGTTTCTTTTAGACTGCTTTGGGGTGCACTCAATTTAAATTATACTAATTTGTAAAAAGTTGTTATCTTTTGACTCTTAGTTATAATTGATATTTTTTATGAAACAAGGTTTTCTGATTGAGAGTCCAACTTTTTCAATTTGATAGATTTGATTATTTTCTTTAATTTAATTAAATAAATTATTTAAAATATCATAAAAATTTTATAAAATAAAGAAAATTGATTTAACCCTTTATTTTAAATTGATATTTTGATTGATTCACAATTTAATTGACTTGATTAATTAATCTGTTTTTTTATACAAAAGAGAGAATAAACTGTAATCAATATAAAACGAGATCACTTTTCAATAGAAAGATCATCGTTTAGAGACTGAATATATGAATGTAACTTTACTCAAGGGTCTTGAAAATATCATTTTAGTTAAACCATCCGTTATCTTGTTGCCTTCTTTAAAAACATGTAGTAAATGGATAGTTTAATCACGTTGAAGAATTTCTATAATGTAACGGATCACAGAAAAATCACATTACTCCTTTCCAACTTCTTGAATTGTTTGAATAACTTTTTTACTATCTCAAGTATTACCTTTTTCAAACCAAGACTCGACAAAATTAATGTTCTATCATTTTCTAAATGAGATCTTCAGGTATTCTTTAATTATATTAAATTTTGATCAAATTTGAAATAGAATTCAATCAAGCAAACAGTGGTATTAGTGCTGTTCATTTGCCTCTGTCCTTTTCTGGAAAAGATAGAGTTTGCGCGACTGCTGAAAGAAGGAAAAAAGAAAAAGAAAATTCACCAATTTCATTTAAATATAGCATTTATGTTTTCCTTTTTGGACACCATTATCAAGAAAAATGTTAAATAACTTGTAATCTCTACTTTTCTTAATTAGCATCTGTATCTAAAAATCTAATTGTTAATTGAAAGGTAGGTAGTCAAATGTATAAAACGATAATTTCAGATAATTTAATTTTGCAAAATTATTTGTGCCATTGGAGGAGCCGAAAGCATTGTACAATGACATTATAATATAGTTTCATAAAAATAAAGAAACTAAGGGGTTGCCATTCAACAAATTAACTCTCAATTTTGGAAATGATAGTCCCTAGAAAAAAAGCAAAAGCTTTGTCCATGCTTTAAAGGGAGCTGCATTATTTAATTTATTTATATATTCATTTGATTTAGAATATTGAAATTTCATAAGTCAATATGTTGAGGATTTAGATATACCTAACATGATCTTAACTATATACCTGACCTATTTTCTTTATAAAAGATAATGAGGTATATCTAACTCATTTATGGTTTGATGTTACCTTTTAATTTACTTATTATTGATACACAATATAATAAGGGAGGAAAACAAGGAAGAGTAAGAAGGAGATCATGGTGGTGATGGTATTACAAATGACATATATTTTTTCCCTAATTTAGTGCTTTTATTATCTCTTTTGTATCTCATTTAGCATGCATCATGAGCATTATATAATTAGTTTTTTATATTTTCTAATACATTGCTAGTTAGTTTAAACTCTCGTTATTTCTATATATTTTGTACTAATGTCGACGCAAGCAGTTGGTATATTGCATATTAAGATTGCTAGCACAGGAACTCAGTTCAGAAGATCAACATTGACAGAATGCAGCCACAAAACTAGTTTGAAATTGCGACCAGAGATGTCACTGCATTGAAGTTGAACCTCAAATGAATAGAGTTAAGCTGAGTTTACACTAGAAGCACCAGCGCAGGAATATCACAGATGTCGCTGTAATTACAACATCAGAATGCGTTTAATAGTACAAAGACAATTTGCAGATCTTTAAAGAAAACATGTAATCTGCGTGAGTGCATAGCTGTACTCTAACCAACTTTGATAGCTACAGAAAAATCCAAATCTGAATATGAGAATGAAGGACGAAATTTGTAAATATTTAGGGGTTTTAAATAAACAAAAAAATGAGAAAAAACATCATCAAGAATAAGGGGATTAAATTCTGAAAATTCTTCGTGAATCAAAGATTTGAGTTGGAATAGGGGAGCTGATGAACCACGTCTGCAACTACTTCTGACGAGAGGTGCTTGACGCCGAGCAAGAGGAACAAGTAAAGAGTAGGCCTAGTAGTCTAGAGATAGTAAGCTTCGTTGTACTCTTTATTTCTTCTAAAACGATGATGGATTCTGTTGATGTTAAATGAATACGAGAGTAACTTTTAATATTATATCATTTTGATTCTTATTTTACATTACTTGTCCACTTACTCTTGGATTTAACCGCTCTAAACACAAAAGTGAAATTGCAGTACATCGACATCGAGAGATGTGATGACAGGTTAAATTAACAAGTGGGTTAGGCGAGAGCTGCTTGGGACTGGGACAGACTCCAGTTACTTGTTCTTGGATACACATCATTGCTCGCATCGAGAGGTGGAGTAGTGTATCTGAGTCAGGATTAAGTAGGGAGTTATTGTGAATAAGAACTCGAAAGGACTTCATTGCTGCGACAATTCGTCTACATTTTACCTTGTTAATGCATCCAGTGTTGCAACCTGTAGAATCAGTGAACCATTTCCACCCTTTACATTTGATCACTTTTATATTTCCTGCATTTAAATTTCCATTACTCACACTCAACACTTTTGGATTTATTTTCAGTACATTGACATCTAACTTTTGAAATTTGACTTTAATACAATGACAGTAATGATTAATTTAGTATGCATAACTGATATAACTGTGCTGACAACCCTATTCACATTATACTGATTTTTCTTCTATTAATTGCTTTAACATTAAAACATTGGAAACCATTTCCTTGTGGGATCGATATCCGATAGCTCTGTCTATCAAATATACTTGCATCGACGTGTGGGCTTGCACAATCGTGTGTCGTAAAAGCACCGATCAAGTTTTGGTGCCGTTGTCGGGGAACTTGGCGTTTGTTCGATATTTATTTTTGTTATTGCAATTAATTTTATTTACTTAATTTTTAACTTTTGATTAATTTGTTTATCGTTTTTTTCTGATTTTGAAGGTATTGTATGTCCACAAGGAAAAATCCTAAGGACATTGTAAGCTTTGATCCAGAGCTTGAGAGAACACTTAGAAGGAGAAGACAAGAACAAAGAAAGATGGCTGGTAACAACAACAATAATAATCTACCACCATTACTGCCACAAGATAACAATCCTCCAGTGTTACCACAAGATTTACTGCTACCACGTCCACAAGAAGAGCAAATACAGAATAGGCCAATAAGAGATTTTGTTGTGCCTATACTCGATGATTTACAACTAGGGGTTGTGCGACCAACAATTTAGGCTAGTAACTTTGAATTGAAACCGCTGATGTTTCAAATGCTTAATTCTAATGGACAATATTCAGGTTTCCACATAAGGACACACGAGAACATTTGAAATCATTTTTACTTATTTGTGCATCCTTTAGTCAACATGGTGTCCTTGATGATGCTTTGAAAATGCAATTATTTCCTTATTCATTTCAGGAAAAAGCTCGAACATGGTTTTCAGGATTGTCGGTTGGATCTATTACATTATGGAATGCTTTAGCAACACAATTTGTCTTACGATTTAATCCGCCGACAATGAATGCAAGGTTAAGAAAAATCACTACATATCATCAACTCGATGATGAGAATTTACACACAACATGAGAGCACTACAAAGCATTGCTTTGACGCTGCCCAATGAATGGGATTCAACAAGAAACTCATATTGAAATTTTTTATAATGGTTTGAATGCTCAGACAAGGAATCTTGTCGACGATCTACAAACGGCCCATTGTTGGATTGCACATATGATGAAGCGGTTTGAATTCTGGAGAGGATAGCTCAAAATGATTACCAATATTCGATTTCTCATTTTGCACAGGTGAAAACTAACCTTGGAGTTCTTGAATTAGATGCTATTTATGCATTGTCAGCGCAGGTATCTTCTTTGGCCAACATCATTAAGAACATGAATGGAACAAGCACTATTACTCCAATTTAATTGACCCAACAAACAGATATGCCGATATTTTCATGCGAGATTTGCGGTGACAATCACAACTATGAAGATTAGCCACAGCATGCAGAAAATGCATATTATCCGAAGGGGTTCATTTGGTAACTCCTATAATAATCGTTCGCAACAACCTTGGGGAAATCAGAATACATCCATATTTCGATATGAAAATTCTTCGAACCAAGGAAGTTATAAGCAAGGAGGTTACAACAATAACCAATCGTAGAATTATAATCAAAATTCACAAGTAAATTCTCGTACTGAACCAATGTAGTCACATATTCAAATGCAACCACAATCATGACTACAACCACAACCATCTGTTTTGCCACAAATGCAATGACAACATCATCAACATCAACAGCAGCAATTTAATCAATCTAAGGTAGATCCTATGGTTGCTCTTGAAGCAATGATGCGCGAGCATATTACCCGAACTGAAATCTCAACACTAGATCACCAGGTACTCTACCTAATTATACTGAAGATTCAACGCAACGAGGGAAGGAGCATTGCAATGCAATCACATTAAGAAGTGGAAAATAGACGATAGAAATAAGTAATTCTGGTCAAGACAATGTCGAAGCATCCACTTCACAGCAATAAGTAGAGGTTATAATTGAAGAAAGTCAAGCACAAAAGAATGTGGAAAAACCAACGGTAGTACCATCTCTGCCTACAGTTGTCTAGAAAAGCTGTCGACACAACCATCACTGTTTAAGCAACAGAATCATCCACACCAACCTACTGCAACCATACCTTTGCCATTTCCACAACGTTTCAAAGAAAAAGTTCATGATGAAGAATACCATAAGTTTGTTTCTACTTTGAAATAATTGCATATTAATCTACCTCTAATAGATGCTTTTGTTCAGATACCCAGTTATGGGAAATACATGAAGGAGCTATTATCAAAGAAAAAGAAACTATCCGACATCGAGACGATTACGCTCACAGAGGGGTGCAGCGCTGTACTCACAAACAAATTGTCAATAAAGATGAAAGATCCTGGCAGTTTCACAATTCCATGCTCCATTGGAGATCATTACTTAGGTAAAGCATTATGTGATTTAAGAGCTAGCATTAACTTAATGCCTTTGTCTACTTTCAGGAAACTAGGAATCGGATCAATGAAGTCCACTGCGGTGACATTGCAATTAGCGGATAGATCTTTAGCACAACCGGAGGGACAAATCAAAGACGTTTTTGTTCAAGTTGATAAGTTGGTGTTTCTTATTGATTTTATCATCCTAGATTGCGAAGTTGATAAAGAAGTACCTATTATTTTGGGAAGGCCATTTTTAGCAACGAGACGAACACTTATCGACGTGTTTAAGGGAGAATTAGTGATGCGTCATAATAATGACCAAGTAACATTTAGTGTGTTTGAAGCAGCACCGACAGGGCCTAAAGAACAATGTCACCATGTTGATATTTTGGACGAAATTATTTCTAAAGAGTTTCGTATCAAGAATTCAACATTGGCTAAAACTGATGCAGTGGCTTCTACTGATGATATCTTAAGGGACTGTATTGACAAAGAGGAAGTGAACAACTATGAGTTGTGAAGATTTTGGCAATTAGAATCGTTGGATTTATCTAATAGGATAATTCCAATTTTTAAACCATTTGAAGAGCAAGCTCCTACCTTGGAGTTAAAACAATTGCCAACACATTTGAAATATATATTCCTTGGTGACAATGAGACACTACCTGTCATTGTTAACGCAACCCTCAACACTACACAAAAAGAGAAGCTTATCACAATCTTGAAAGAGCACAAGAAAGCCATAGCTTGGAGCATCGCAGACATCAAAGGATCAGTCTTTCTTTCTGCATGCATAAGATAAGGTTAAAAGAAGGGAAGCAATTAATTGGGCAACAAAGACAACTCAATGAGAAAATGAAAGAAGTGGTAAAGAAGGAAATCATCAAATGGTTGGATGCGGGCATAATATATCCTATTTCTGACAGTAATTGGGTAAGCCCTGTTCAATGTGTTTCAAAAAAAAGTGGTTTTACTGTTGTAACCAATGATAAAAATGAGTTAATCCCTACTCGTATCGCAACTGGATGGCGTGTGTGCATGGATTACCGACGATTGAATGTGGCCACAAAGAAGGACTAATTTCCACTCCCTTTCATCGATCAAATGTTAGATAGGCTAGCTGGTAAAGCCTATTATTGCTTCTTGGATGACTACTCTAGATACAATCAAATAGCTATTGCACCGGAAGATCAAGCGAAAACCACATTTACATGTCCTTTTAGAACTTTTACCTTTCGACGGATGCCGTTTGGTTTGTGTAATACGCCAGTAACGTTCTAGAGATGTATGATGGCGATATTCTCGAATGTGATTGAAGATTCACTCGAGGTATTTATGGATGATTTTTCAGTCTATGGACAGAGTTTTAATCAATATGCCGACAACTTGGCAAATGTTTTGAGAAGATGTGAAGAAACAAACTTGGTTATGAATTGGGAAAAATGCCACTTCATGGTAACAGAGGGAATTGTCCTTGGTCATCGAATCTCATGTCAAGGCATTGAGGTCGATAATGCAAAGGTAGAAATCATCAAAAAACTACCACCACCTACCACTGTCAAAGCAATAAGAAGCTTTCTTGGACACGCAGGTTTTTATAGGAGATTTATCAAAGATTTCTTCAAGATAGCTAAACCTTTATGTTCTTTATTAGAGCAAAATAAAAAGTTTGTATTCGATGACATCTATCTGGATGCATTCATAATGATAAAAGCAAAGTTGGTGCAAGCTCCGATTGTCGTAGCACCGGACTGAACTCAACCATTCAAATTAATGTGTGATGCTAGCGACTTTGCTGTAGGAGCTATTCTCGGACAAAGGAAAGAAAAGATATTTCATGCTATTTATTATGCTAGTAAAACACTAACTGAAATATAGGTTCATTACACTACAACTGAAAAAGAGTTACTAGCAGTAGTCTTCGCATTTGACAAGTTCCGTTCTTATCTTGTCGGCGCAAAGACTACAGTATATACGGATCACTCAGCTTTGAGACACCTTTTCAACAAAAAAGACGCTAAGCCTAGACTTATTAGATGGATCTTACTCCTTCAAGAATTTGATGTTGAAATCAAGGATAGGAAGGGATCTGAGAATCCGGTAGCTGACCACTTCTCTCGACTAGAAAGTAGAAGCGAAGATGGACAAAAGACAAATTGTCGAAGCATTTCCTGATGAGCAATTATTCACTATTGACATGTCACCATGGTATGCTGATGTAGTCAATTATCTTGTATGTGAAAAGCTACTCATGAGTGCAACTGGTCATAAAAAAATCAGGTTCATACGTGATGCTACTAAATATTATTGGAATAAGCCATACTTATTCAAGGTATGCGCTGACAATATAATTCGCCGATGTGTTCCTGAAGAAGAAATGATGTCAATATTGCAACATTGCCACGACGCTCCTTGTGAAAGTCATTTTGGTGGAATAAGGACTGTTGCAAAGGTCCTGCAATCCAAATTCTATTGGCCCAATTTGTCTCGAGATGCCCATAATTTCGAGCAACAGTTTGATCGTTGTCAACGTACTAGTTCTATTTCTAGACGTAATGAGATGCCACAACAACCTATCATGGAAGTGGAACTCTTTGATGTTTGGGGTATTGATTTTATGGGACCATTTCCAAACTCTTTTAAAAACATGTATAACCTAGTAGCTGTTGATTACGTATCCAAGTGGATCGAAGCTATTGCGGTACCAAAAGATGACGCTCGAACAGTGTTGAAATTCTTTCATACATACATCCTCACAAGGTTTGGAACCCCAAGAATGTTGATAAGCGACCAAGGCACTCATTTCTACAACAATCAAGTGGCGACTGCATTGAAACGATATGGTGTAAAGCATCATGTGCCTACCACGTATCACCTGCAAACTAATGGTCAAGCCGAAGTATCCAATCGTCAAATTAAAGGTATACTAGAAAGGTGGTTAATCCATCTAGAAAGGATTGGTCAATGTGGTTACATGATGCATTGTGAGCGCTTCGCACTACCTACAAAACACCTCTGGGAATGTTGTCGTATCAGTTGGTATTTGAAAAATCCTGTCACCTACCTATCGAATTTGAACATAAAGCTATGTGGGCAATTAAATAGGTAAACTTGGATTATGATACAGCTGGTAAGAAAAGAATGTTGGACATCACCAAATTAGAAGAAATTCGACGCCATGCTTATGAGAATGCAGCGATATACAAGGAAAAGACAAAGAGATGGCATGACAACATCATTTTGCGTCGACAGTTTCATCTTGGTCAGTTGGTACTTTTATTTAATTCATGTTTAAAACTACATCCAGGGAAATTTCAATCAAGGTGGTTAGGTCCTTTTAAGGTTGTAGAAGTATTTCAAAGCGGTGCGGTAACAATTGAAAATTTGCAAGATGGACAACAATTCAAAGTGAACGGCCAACGTCTTAAACACTATGTGAGCCCAAACATTTGAGAACCAGACGAAGTCATCAACCTGGTAAAATTTAATTAATGTCGATGCATTTTATTTTATTTTTTTATTATTTACTTTTTAGTTATTTCACTTTTCGTCGTGTTGTTGCATATTCTTAGCAAAAAATAAAGGTCGTATTTTTGTCGACGCATTAGAGCATATATTGTCGGCGCATTTAACGATGAGTCAGCATTGCCTTTTCAGCGAAAATCACGCCGATTAATTCTTTCTTATCCCAGCTATTGGATCAAAACAAACTTGGTACGATTTGCAGCCTGACAATTAATGGCTGCGGGCGTATCATTTCCCCATACATTTTCACTAATTACACCTAGGTTATAAAACCCTCACTGCAGTTTTCTTTTTCTTCACAATCGCCATTTTTACTGAGAATCAACCTTCTCTGTCGATTTTCTTTTCTCACTTCAAAGCAATATTTTTCTTTATTCTCTGATAGTTGCACCATGGAAAAAACTCGTGCATCCAAAAACACTCCCAAAAACACTCCAAAACCTTCATCTCGAAATACCCCGAACAACTCTTTTGAGATTTCGCCCACAACACCACCATCCTCCTCCACAAGCCCGATTTTATTTTTAACGACTGCGACCAAAGACAGATATCACAACATAATGATGAAACGCAATGTATATCCTGAGCAGGGCATCCAACTTCCACCAAACTTAACCCTAGGAAAATAGGTCTATCGCACCATCAGTAGCATGGGATGGGAATTTCTCTGCGACCATCCATCTGGTTATTCCCCTACTTTGGTTCGGGAGTTTTATGATAACTTGGTAGACAAGGAACAAGAGTTTGTTTTTGTTCGAGAAGGGCTAATACCATGGAGTGCGGTGCATATCAATGTTTTGCTGCGTATACCAAGAAGGGTAGACAGTCACTCACCCTTTATGCACAGCATGACTGAAGATACTCTAGCTGCGATGATTAAAGATCTTTGCATCGACAATGCTACATGGACAGGCAGCGATTTTCACAATTTTACAATACATCGACGTTAACTGACGACTTTCTGTAAGGTATGGTTTCACTTTATTAACCGTCGTGTGATGCCTTCTACACATAGTACTATAGCCAGTCTGGACCGTATGTGCTTGTTACATTCAATATCACACCATCGTCACATCGACATTGAGGAAATCATACATGCTCAGATTGTGGAAGCTGCTGGCAGACAAAATGGTATTCTCCCTTTTCCATCTCTTATTATGTTAATGTGTCAACATAAAGGCATTGTGTCAAAAGAGGATGAAGAGGTTGTGGAAAATAAGGGTCCGACCAATGATATATCTGTTGAAAGAATGACCAGAGGCCAAGATACACCTGTGGCTAAAGAAGCTTCGACAAAGAAAGACAAAGAAAAAGGGAAAGAGAAAGAACAACAGACTCATGCACCCTCTGATCCAAAAGTATTATGACGATTGGCTAGTTTGGAAATTCTTCTTGACCGTGTTGATGTGCGAACAATCCATCTTTTAAGTATGTTAGAAGATTTGGATTATAGGAAGCATATATTTTATGCCTATACATAGGCCTAGAATGAGGCCATTATCGCTGCAGTGCATCTTATCAGCACCAGAGCACTGCCAGAATTTCCAAAATTTCCTGATATCTTCTTTCACATGTAACAATCTTCATTTGATAAGCCTACTATTGATGGTAGGCCCAATCAAATGCCAATAGGAGTTCACATCTCTGATGATAACAATAATGAAGGGCAGTCAAACGCTGAGGAAGACTATTTTCGTAATATAATTAATCTGTTTGAAGAAGAATTCTTAAACAGTTTAGGTGCAAATATGGCTGAAAGAGCAGATATTGCAAGAGAAGATGTCGATACAGTCAACAGCGATGACAGGGGCCACACTAAGGATGAACATCATGTGGAAGAGGAAGCCAATCAAGTAGATGAGCAAGCGACAGAGGAAGAAAATGAGATTGAGAAGGAAGAAATAGAGCCTACAGAAATGCAGGAAAAGAAGGAATCTAATAATGCTCCAGCATTGATCGTGGAGGATGATGTGAGAGCATCCAACCTAGAAGTGACTTGACTTGCTACGAGTGAGGCTAAAATTGTCACAAGCGAAGAAGAGGAGGAACTGAATCCTCTAGCTATTATACCATACATATCACCACTTGCCGAAATCCATCCATCTGTTGTGACAATTGATGTGGTCGTCACCCAACCTGCTGAGGGAGAGCAATCTATTGAGCCAGTTGGTCTAAGGGACAAGAAAAGAAAGAGGCACAAGGGAAAGAAAGTGAAGAAGAACCATGATGATGGGAAGCGCCCAAAGAAGAAAAAGAAGAAAGCAAAGGCAGACGCTACATCAGTTGCTGATGAATGACTTGGTACAAAATTTTTAGTTTTAATGCATTTTTATTATCATTGCATTTTATTTTGTCATCGCATCATTTTGTTAACTTAGTGGCATTGTAATTGCATTTCCATTATTTCTATATAATATTGTCAGTGCATTGGGGACAATACAGACATTAAGTTTGAGGGGAGATAATGTAAAATGGAAATGCAATTACACCTACATATTTAAATTCTATTTGTTTCTTTGGTCAATGAAAATTCACAAAATTTCAACTTGAATGTGCTTACAATTTTTATCTTAATACGTAATTCTTGAATTATTTAGATGCTGGTGTATACATTGGATGAATATGAATGAATAATGAATCTACTATTTTCGAATGAATGATTGGAATTGTTTCAACAATAAATGATTATTGTTTATGTTTGAATCTTTAACTAATTAAACCGCTGCAGCTACATTTTATAAAAGATACTCCAATGTGAGTGCATTTATGACTTTTCAAGGGAGAACACTCCACTGTAGGATTAGAAAAAATCATCTAGCAAAAGGCTATCACTGCAAGAGTATGTGTCGACGCAATTACATACCTCTTGGGGGTTTGTTGTACCCCATCATTACTGCCCAGGAAAAAAGGTAGAGTAATGCAATGACATCTCTCAGCCATTAAAAAAAATAAATGTTGTATTGGTTTAAGGAAAATTAGGATTTAATGCATATCACTAACATTTATGAAGTTGCAATTTTTGAACATTCATTTCTATAAATTGTAGGTACATTCTTCTATCATTTGAATACAATTTGTACATTACGAATTTACAGAGTTCAAGTTGTATGGATAATAATTATGGTACCATTTTCTGCTTGTGCCTTTGTTAATTTTTGTTTACTTGAGGACAAGTAAAAACTTAAGTTTGGGGGTGTGATGGTATTACAAATAACATATATTTTCTCCCTAATTTAGTGCTTTTATTGTCTCTTTTGTATCTCATTTAGCATGCATCATGAGCATTTTATAATTTGTTTTTTATATTTTCTAATACATTACTAGTTAGTTTAAACTCTTGTTATTTCTATATATTTTGTACTAATGTCGACGCAAGCAGTTGGTATATTTCATATTAAAATTGCTAGCACAAGAACTCAATTCAGAAGATCAACATTGACAGAACGCAGCCACAAAACTAGCTTGGAATTGCGACCAAAGATATCGCTGCATTGAAGATGAACCTCAAATGAGTAAAGTTAAGCTGAGTTTACACTAGAAGCACCAGCGCAGGAATATCACAGATGTCGCTGTAATTACAACATCAGAATGCGTCTAATAGTACAAAGACAATCTGTAGATCTTTAAAGAAAACATGTAATTTGCGTAAGTGCACAGCGGTGCTCTAACCAACTTTGACAGCTGCAGAAAAATCCAAATCTGAATATGAGAATGAAGGACGAAATCTGCAAATATCTAGGGGTTTTAAATAGACGAAAAAATGAGGAAAAACATCATCAAGAACAAGGGGATTAAATTCTGAAAATTTTTCGTGAATCAAAGATTTAAGTTGGAATTGGGGAGCTGATGAACCACGTCTGCAACTGTTTCTGACGAGAGGTGCTTGATGCCGAGCAAGAGGAACAAGTAAAGAGTAGGCCTAGTAGTCTAGAGATAGTAAGCTTCGTTGTACTCTTTATTTCTTCTAAAACGATGATGGATTCTGTTAATGTTAAATGAATACGAGAGTATCTTTTAATATTATATCATTTTGATTCTTATTTTACATTACTTGTCCACTTATTCTTGGATTTAACCGCTTTAAACACAAATGTGAAATTACAGTACATCAACATCGAGAGATGCGATGATAGGTTAAATTAACAAATGGGTTAGGCGAGAGCTGCTCGGGACTGGGATAGACTCCAGTTACTTGTTCTTGGATACACATCATTGCTCGCATCGAGAGGTGGAGTAGTGTATCTGAGTCAAGATTAAGTAGGGAGTTATTATGAATAAGAACTCGAAAGGACTTCATTACTCCGACAATTCGTCTACATTTTACCTTGTTAATGCATCCAGCGTTGCAACCTGTAGAATCAGTGAACCATTTCCACCCTTTACACTTGATCACTTTTATATTTCCTGCATTTAAATTTCCATTACTCACACTCAACACTTTTGGATTT
The DNA here is from genome assembly GCA_005610355.1 of Gossypioides kirkii. NCBI lineage: Eukaryota > Viridiplantae > Streptophyta > Magnoliopsida > Malvales > Malvaceae > Gossypioides > Gossypioides kirkii. The sequence continues at coordinate 12,044,616 of CP032250.1, forward strand.
TTTTCAGTACATTGACATCTAACTTTTGTGATTTGACTTTAATACAATGACAGTAATGATTAATTTAGTGTGCATAACCGATATAACTGTGCTGACAACCCTATTCGCATTATACTGATTTTTCTTCTATTAATTACTTTAACATTAAAACATCGAAAACCATTTCCTTGTGGGATCGAAATCCGATAGCTCTGTCTATCAACTATACTTGCATCGACGTATGTATGCTTGCACAATCGTGTGTCGTAAAAGCACCGATCAGGTGATGCAATGGAGGTTGGTTCATCTAAGAAGATTGAGAGCTGGAACAAGGACAAGGGGATAGAATGATGAAGGAGACAATTCGTCAAAGTGACTTTTGGGTGCTAGGGAACTGGTCCCTTCTTCATCTTTCTTCATGGTATTTAAAGGAGAGGTTGTAACACTCCTCTCCTGACCCAATCGCTGAGTCTAGTTATGGGATGCTATAGTTTATACCGAAACAATTACAACATTTAACAATCAATTTATACCATAAAACAAGCTTTCTTAATCATAATATATCAATACGTCATATGATGTTTTTCGGGACTTGGTCGGGCTTATGAAAGCTCATTTGCTAAGTCAAACATGAAATAGGACCAAATATAAAGTTTTCAAAGTTTCCATAAGAGGTATCGATACCACTTTTAACTTTGATGTTTTAGAAAAATAGATAAAAAATCAATTGTATCAATACCTAAAATATGGTATCGATACTTCATTTATAAAGTATTGATACCAATTTGCGATTTTGTTTCTTTTTGTAAAAACAAGACAAAGTCCAGTGTATCAATTCCCTTATAAAGTATCGATACCTTGGTATAATGTATCGATACTTTAGTATGGTATTAATGACACATTTATGTGGTTCGATTCACAAGCTGTAGATTAAATAACAACTTGGGAGGAGCTTTCTAATCGGGTTTTGGCAAAGTATTTTCCACTGAGCAAAATGATGATGCTGAGAATGGATATTAGAAATTCCTGAAAATTTGAAAGGGAGACACTTTACGAGGCAGGAAAGCGCTTTAAGCTAATTTTGTGTAAGTGCCCTTATTATGGTTTTCAAGATTGGTTACAATTGTAGACTTTCTACAATGGGTTAGATGAGAATTTGAGGTCTAATCTAGACAGAGCATCTGTTAGGGCGTTCATGTCTAAAATTTATGTTAAGGGTTGCCAACTCATATAGGATATGACAATGAACTTGTATATGTAGCCAGCAGATTGGTTCACATATAAATCTAGACCATCGATTGTGAATGTTGTTAATGGAGAGGATAAGTATTAACAAATCTTTGAGAGGCTTCATCACCTCAAAGTTTTTTTTGAACAAAACATGATTATGGATTCCAACAAAATTTTTAAAGATTATAGATCTGCGTGATAGTCACTTGTCCTCTTCTCAGCTTAAACAACCCATTAAATAATGGCTCCTAAAAAGTAACAAAAAATAAAGGCGATGGATAGAAAAACATAAAACATAAGTGAAAAAAAGAGAAATTAAAACTTAACAAGAAAAAGGGAAAGAAACATCTTAACCCCCTTCCAAACCTTAAGTCTGAAACAAAAACAGAACGAAAAAAACCCAAAAAGGCTAAGGTAGCCACAGATCTTCGCCTTTTTCATCCACAATCATCCTTTCCAGCCATCGATTTTTCTAATATCGAATCTAAGGGGCTTAGGAAATCGATGGGCACTAATGGGAAAGAAATCATCAGAGTATTTCTTTAAAGGTTGAGTGATTCCTTCGACCCATTTCTTCTAACCGTCGTTACATCTCTCTCTTTTTTGATTATTGTTTCAACTGTTGGTGGAGCTTCTTCGATCCAAACACTTTGATTGGGCCAATTTTTCCCTTCAACGACCATTTCATGTGCACTTTGGTTTGCCATCCTTACAACGAACGAATAGGTAAACTTATTAAATCATTAGGCTCTAGCCTTGATTTCTTATACGAAGGCCGCTATATTTGATCTGTGTAATGATTACCCATGAACTTTCTTGATGACTGTCAGACAATCACCCTCAAGAGTAAGATTCGAAAACCCCAAAACCTCTGCTATAGTTACTTCTTGAATATAAGTCTTCGCTTTTGCCATAACTGCGTCGGACATGTGGTTATTTCGGTATGTACAGGCTGCCATAACATTAATTGCTTCATTTATGAAAACAATCCCAGTGACCGATGTGTGATTGTTGAGATTAAAAAATGCATCAAAGTTGCATTTGATCATCCAAGGATCTGGTGGAGACCATGGTGTCATGACCTTTCCAGTAATGGTTGATGAAACTATGGAAACTCTTTCATTCTCTGATTTATAAGCCATAATAAAAGTGATTATACTATTTACATCTACTTTTTCGCCTTGATGATATGCTCTGTTTTGTGTAGCCCATAAAACCCAGAACATAATGACTAAATACTCACGTTGTAGTACATCCAAACGATAAATTTGTTTTTTAACACTCGTTTCCATTCTTGATCTGAAATAAGTGAGGCATCTGGAATACCCACACTCCTCAACACTTGTTTGGCGATGAATACTCCCAAAATAGATACCTCACAGATTCTTCTGATGATTGACACAACGGGCAGCAGTTTTGAACTGCTAGATTTTTCATCTGTAAATTACTAAAAGTAGGGACATAATTGTTAGCAATTTTCCAAAAAAGTGATTTTAATTTTGCTGGCAAGTTGTAAGCTCCAAATTTTGTTGTAGAATTCAGTAGGAGATGCCTGCTGCGTAGTAACTGTCTGAATTTTTATTTCTATATTCATTAGCCATTTGTAACCACTCTTAGTGGAATATATCTATCCCTGTATTATCTCCCCTTCAAATCCTACAATCTAGTATTTCAATTCTGACTACTGAGATGGAAAGCACTCTATTCTTGGTCTCTTTATCAAAGGCTTCCTCTAATGCTTTGTGGTTTCAGGTAGCTTCTTTAGTATTTAATAAATCCGCCATTAATATATATTCAATATTTATATGCTGACATTGGATTCTTCCACATCCAAAACTAAGAAGCCATGTTTCATCCCAAATATTGATGTCGCGTCCATTCCCCACTCTCTAACCCATCCTCTCTTCCAGAAGTCGTTTGGCACTCACTATGCTTCTCCAGGTATAAGAGGGGTAAGGTCTTAAACCTGCTTTTAAAAATTCACCTCTTGGATAATACTTTGCCCGTATTACTTTGGCCAACAGACAATTCGAACTTATGATTAACTTCCAACCATGCTTAGGTAGTAAAGAAACGTTAAATTTGGCTAAGTCCTTGAAACCTAGCCCTCATTGTGCCTTCTAAACGGATAATCATTTCCAATCACACCAATGAATACCTTTTCCAAATTTTGAATTTTGCCACCTAATTAATTATTCTAACTCATGACACAAAGATACTAGTATTAAAAAAATTACATGGTATAAACTGGAATCGCTTGTAAAACGGCTTTAATAAATACTTCTTTACCTCCATAAGATAGAAGTTTTGTGCCCCAACCTTCAATCCATTTTGAAAACCTATTCTTAAAACTCGCAAACGCTTCTTTCTTCCTTTTACCAATCATCGTTGGGAACCCTAAGTATATTTTTAGGCTATTTTATATTCTAACCCCAAGTATGCAACCAATTTGCAATCGAATATCGTGACATACATTTGTGCTAAAGTAAATAAGAGATTTGTGAAAATTGATTAATTGACCTGAAATCCCTTCATACTCATTAATAATTGATTTAATCTGTTAGGCCCCTTCTATACTAGCATTACTGAAAAGTATACTATCATTAGTGAAAAATAGATGAGTTAATTTTAGATCACTTTTACCCACCTTGATGCCTGTGATGTCTCCTTCGTTCTTCGCTAGTTTTAGCAATGAAGAAAAACCTTCTGAACAAAACAAAAATAAATAAGGGTTAAGTGGATCACCCTGTCTTAGACTTCTTTCTGGTTTAAACTTTTCTCCTTTATTACCATTCAAAATCACTAAATACTCAACAGAACATACACAACTCATTACCAGACTTACCCAATTGTCCCTGAAGCCCAATTTAAGCATGACTTGCTCAATAAAACTCCATTCTACATGGTCATAAGCTTTGCTTATGACTAATTTTAGAGCAAACTAACCACCTTTCCTCCCTTTTTTCAGTTTTAACTAGTGCAGAATTTCATATGCGATTAGGGCATTATCCATTATCTGTCTTCCTGGTACAAATGCAGCTTGAGCTTCATCAATGCACAAGTCAAGAACTACCCGATATCTATTAACCATTGTCTTAGTAATAATTTTATAAATTATATTGCAAAGACTAAAATTAGGACATCTCTATTGGCTGACTAACCTTAGGTAGGAGGAGGATGTTTGTATTGTTAACAGCACCGATTTCAATCTTCCTACTTAAAACATCTAAACAAAATATAGCCACCTCGTCACCCACTACGTGCCAATATTGCTGATAAAATAACGTCGAGAACCAATCATCATCGGAGGCCTTCAAAGGTGCCATACTTTTAATTGCAACTTCTACTTCTTCTCTTTGGAATTCCATCAATAACTCTAAATTTAGTTCCTCATGAATACATGAATTAATTCCCAAAAGAGCCCTAGTCACACTTCTAGGATTTGACATTTTGAATAACTTTTTGAAATAATCAGTAATTGCTTCTAGTTTTTCTTTGTCCTCTTCAGCCCAAGCTTCGTTAAATATTTTCAATTTTTTGACTTTGTTTTTACGCCTCCTCTTACTAGGAAAATTATGGAAGTAGGTAGTGTTGCGGTCACCGAATTTTAAGCAATTAGCCTTTACTTTTTGCTCCCACTCGATTTCCTCCTTGTTAGCTGACCGCGCTATGAACGTCACAACAATGTGCAAGCGTACACTATCAATGCAAGTATAGTAGATAAAAGTGAATATGTTGGATATCGATCCCATGAGGATGAGTGTTTATTGTCTAAAATTGTCGATGCATTGAATATGTAAAATGCAATAAATTGTAAGAATGGTTATCGAATCAATAATGTGACAATAAAGATAAAATGTAATAAAAATAAGATGGGATCCATAACGTGAATAGTCAGCAGAAAACTAAGTGTGGCTTACAAGGTTAACAATAACAAGTAATTTGTCGGTTCAATAAAGTGCAATGAACATCATACCAAACTTGGCTTTTCTATTAGATCTATAACTTTAGTATGCATACTAACCACACCTTCCAGTGCTAGCAATGCAACACACTTAAGAACAAGTGGACCAAATTCCTTCAATCCCCAAGCAACTTCCGTTGTCTTGCTTGTTAGTTTAAATTGTCACTGCACCTTCCAGTGACTGTGAGTGCAATAACACTTTCGTGCTAAAATCATTCAAACCCAAAGAATTAATAGTAAAAGCAAGCTTGAATAAAATATCATTTAGTCTAACAATCAAGAGTACTTCCATACAAACTTGAAATAAATATGAATTACCATCGTTTAAGAAAGGAAGTGTAAAAGAACAAATGGAGAATACTATTCTTAGGCTACTCGAAATGCTCCCTTACTTCCCTCTTGCGTCGCACTTAGGATGCTTCTCGTCAGGAGCTAGTCTGCATCGCCTTCACATTGATTCACCTGAGAGGTCTTAAGCCTCCATAGCCAGAAAACTCAAAAGCTAGGTTGAAGAAGATAATATTGCAAAATGGGAGACTAAGGAAAAGAGAGACTCCTTTCTCTTTCCTTGTGAGTGTTTATAATTAGTCCAAATTATACAGGTGTCTATTCTACAAAATTGAGCTGTACAAGTTGGTTATACCAGATTGGATAGCTCACACATTTCTATTCTTATCAGACAGCTGTCAGATACAACAACAATTCTAGGCGCAATTCTAGCCACGTTCATGCAGTGACGATTCTGTACATGTTCATGTAGTGACATTCCTGGGTGTAATTGAAGAATACTTATGCAGCAATAGTTCTGGATGCAATTTGAAGAATATTTATGCAGCAACAATCTTGGGTGCATTTCGGAAATATTCCTGTGGTGACAGTTTTGGGTGTAATCTGGAAGTGCTCATTAAGGAAAACTAGGCCTAGGTCCACTGAGTTAGAAAATGCAATGTACTAAACTAAAAAACTGCTAAAATATTACTAAGGACAACTAAATGGAAACAAATTATCCAATAAATAGGGAGAAAACATATGTTCTTTTTATTACCATCATTAGTCTCCATGTTTAAAGCCAATTTTATTGTTTCAATTTCAAAAATTGTTGCCTCATCTAGGTTTTCCATAATAAGTTCCTCCAACCTCTTAGAGAGATTAACCACTTTCTTCCTTTTAAGAGTTGAGAACTAATACATCTCCTCTAACAAAAAATCCCCTAACTGCTGAAGTTTTGAATTCATGTCTCCAGGGATTCTTTCCCAAAAGAACTTTATTCTTTATTCACATTCTTCATCGAAAACCAAACTTGTGTTAAATCGAAAAGCTTGGTGCTCTAACAGCGTGTTTGAAATAAGACCCAAATTTACTAAAATCGGGCAATGGTCAGAAAAAGAGTGAGGAAGGTGTTGATCAAAAATTTTGGGAAGGATCCCCAGCACGATTGATTGGCTACACTACAATCAATCCTCAACCTATTATTATTCCCGAGGAGGCGACCTCTTTCCCATGTGAACCATTTTCTAAAGAGACCTAAATCAACAAGGTCAAAATCTTCTAGTGCTTGACGAACCGTGCCATGTTCCCTATATTGCGCAATCGACCCCCTTCTTCTCAAAAGAGTAAAGTATTTAATAAAAATATCTCATAACAAGCCATGGAAGATTAGAGTTTTTTTTAATTTGTGCAACAAATCCCAATACCCTCTTCGATTGATCTTTTTTGATGCTCCGTAAAACCCAGTAAATCTTTAAGTCGGCATATCATCTTTTTCTGCTATAATAAAATCTATGTGGTTGGAAGAAAAACTTTGTACCTGAATGTCGAGATCAACTTTCCAACCAATAGACAACCCTCCTTGTGAATCATGCATGCTTACTTCTATATCGTGAGCAAAACCGCACTTTGCTTGAATTACTGACATCTTTTTGTCGTTCAACTTTTTTCAATAAGAAACAAAATTTGGGGCTTGGCAAGACGTACCTTATACCTAAGGTAATTTATCGCTCGTGGTTGCCCCAACCCTTAAATGTTCTAGCTTACAATTTTCATTGCGCCTGGTCGGTATGCTGAATAGTGACCGTAACTCTATCATTGGGTTGAATTGAAATTGGTGCAACTATCTCGTTATGTCTATTATCACTTCTGATTCTTTGTCTCTTCTTGCTTTCGCTGACATCAATTGACAAATTCTCTATCGTATCTTCCCTTTTTTCCAATAACCAACTTTCATAGTCTACAACATCACGACTTGTGTCTCTTACTCCACTATCTAAATCCATATGAGTGGGAAATAAGCCTTGCCTATGCCCACCCCGCCCGTCTTTCTTAAGCCATCTGCTTCTAAAGCGCAACTCCTCTCTCGTGGGCGCTCTCAATGAAGGATCCCACCAAAACTGAACTTCTTAAACTCCAATTATTTTTTGAATGGGACAAAAACCCTTCACCATGGCGTAACTGATAAGTAAATTATTTGAGCAATTTATTTGTGTATTTTGATTAATTTTGAGGAAAAAAATACTTCTAATTTCTTACATTTCTTATCAGGTACACAAATTGATGCTTCTCTACTTAAAAGCAAGCAAAAGAAGGATTAAATTGAAGACATGTGTGAAAAGATTGGCTAAAGTCGAATTTGGGGGACATTGAGGACTGAATTGCAAGAAAGAAACTTTTAATGAGAATGGTCAAATAAGACTTAGTCAAATTGTTATTTTCTTTTTCTTTTTTTATTTTTAATTATAAGTTGTTATTTTCTTTTTGACTAAATTATTTATTTTTAGCAAATGGGTAATTTAGTTTAATAGGACTTAGGCTATATTTAGTAATCCAATTGTATATAAATAGGGGTTACTTGGACTCAATTGAAGGTACTTTTGATTTTGATGAGCTATTGAAGCAATTGAGCAATTATTCACTTTCTCTTCAATTCGTCAGTCCACTTGCTACCATTTCCATTTTTATTTTATTTCTTTTCATAAATTTGTCCAATTGCTACTTTAGCCCCTTCCCTTTTCCATCTTTCATATTCACAAGCAATCCATCACCATATTCATCCATCAAGCATGATTAAAATCATGCATCACTAAATTCATTTTAGCCTTAGTTCGGTTATCACTTCGTCAAGAACAATCGTGAGTTATGAAACCGTGCCAAAAACCTTTTTATCGGTACTCGCTATCACTCCGGTTTATTGGGTAGTACAAATTCACCCCTTAAAGTTAATTCGACTTCAATTCAAAAAGCGCGCGTTGAGTTGAGGAAGGTTGGCGTACAGTTGGGAAATCAAATTGGCCGTGCTATATTCGAGTTCCCGCGAACAAATTGGCGTGTCCAAGTGGGAAAAACTAGTTGGATTCCATCAAGGGTGGTAGAGACCGGATTTAAATGACCCACGCGGTTGAGGTTGTTAATCCGAGTTGGGCTTTTCAGAACGTAAAGCTGTCGAAATCTTAAATCGCGAGCACATGCGACGTGGTTAGACATTCAGCAAGGGTTGGTTTGCAGGTCGTTTCCTGAACCGGCTACTAGAGGAAAAGTTGGCGGTTGGGACCTTCTCGAGCGCTATAGCCAGCTTATCGACTAAAAAGGGAAGATTAAATTTCAAGGATCGATACAAGATCGGAGGAAACCGAGGCTGAGGATTAGCTTATTAAATATAGTTTTTCTCATCTTTTATTCTCGATTGATTATTTTTCGTCAAGATTTATTTTACTATTTTTATTTTACTTTTATTTTATCTTAATTTAATGCTTCTCTAATTCCCCACTCTTTTATTTTTTTAGGAGACAGCCACGCGTCGTGGGCACGCCTTTCAACACGACGTTCAAGAGGAAGACACGAGAGTAGATTACAGCAACTAGTCCCTGTGGAATCGACCCTACTGCCTAATACTACTGTTTTGTATTATTTGTCGTAGGAATATTTATATTTGTTGGATTCGACACCCATCAGTAACTTACCACACAGAAAACAAAAAAGGGATAAGCGTTCGTATTGGAAAAATGCAAAACCCCTTTTTCCTCCATCTAACAGTAGGTTTTTCTTTCTACTCAATGGTAATCTAACGTCTATTTTAACCCTAAATTACATGTAACATGTTTCCACTCTAGAGATTACAACAGCATCATATTGCAAAAATTTACCAATGAACCCTCTAAGAGATTTAGCTAATCTTTCAAAAATGACTCCATATGGCAGATCATGAATTTGGATCCATAAAAAGAAAAATTTAAGGGAACCTGTTTTGGATCCTCTATTGGTTGTAAACGATGAAAATGGAGAAGATGCCTATTGAAAGACCACGAAATCCCATGCAAGACACGTTGTATATCGACTTCGTAGAAAAAATGAAACAAATATCTTTTGTTACTTAAAACAGTAATTATTACTCCCCCCAAAGGATGCCATAAGTCAGCCAAAGTTCTTTTGAGTGATGGGAAGTGAACAATGCAGTCTATGAGGGCTCTTCCTACTAGGCTGAACTTCCGATCATCTTTTTCTTCGCATATAAATTCACATGGGACTAGATCCCCTTCCTCCTAATCTTTCAAACTGAGATTTGCGATTTCAGCCTCCATTCAAATACAAAGTATTCGTGATCGATACTGAAAAAACTTGAAACCAATCTAAAAGAAAACAAACCTAAGAGAAGCGTTGATTAGAAGAGAAACGAGAAAAAACGAAGAATAAAAAAATGACGTTCTATCATCACCTCGAAGTTAATGCAAATAGATATCAAATTTCTGACCAATATTATTTTGAGGGTAATCATATGGGTAGTCATAATGGAAATGTAACATGGGGAAATTGTTTAGAGAATCAACATGAAGAGGTTGACTATATGGGAAATAGGGGTGGTAACCCTTATTCTAATACTTACAATCTAGGGTGGCGAGATCATCGTAATTTTAAATAAGGAGGTAACCAGGGTTTAATCTCCAACCAAGGGGTAAGTAATTTTAACCATCCTAAGCAAGTACTTCCTATTGAATCTAGTATCCTAAGTGTAGTATTTTCGTTTATGTACATTTGTGTTTTTTTAACAGATTGATTTAATAAAATTATTCATGAATTACATTAATACCATTTGTATACTGTTCTCAATAGTTTTTGTATGCAAAACAAAATGGAAGAAAATATTAGCTCACTGGTTGTCTAATGTTTAACTAATACTAAGTGATATTACAAGGTCGAATCATAACATGATGAATCTAAATGTGTCTTTAGTCTAATCAGAAATGAGAGAACTGATTGAAAGACTAATATGTCATCTATCAAGTACAATAAGGGAGATGCTTTGTCTTAAGCATCAAAGCGGATGACTCTCAAAACATAGAGACATAGGTGTAATTGTCTAGACTATGAAAGTAAAGTGTACAAGTCACACATACATAGTTCGTCATCCACTCAAGATTTAAGTATGTCACACTATGAACGTTTGATAGCATTAGAAATGACACTTAATTTTTCCTTAAATTAGTGTATAAATTGTTCCTTTTGTATCATATTTAACATACATTTTTAGCATTTCATACTTAGTATTTGCATTTTCTAACTCAGTGTTGTTTGATCTTATTTTCTTTCATTTTATCTCTTTTTCTACTACTAATGTCGCTGTATTTAGTACTAGTTTTGGGTCTAAAGTTGTCAGCGCATAAATCCACTTGGGAAGATCAGAGTAGGAAAGCATTCAGAATTGCGGTCACAAGTTTGATCCAAAATTGCGGTCAAATATGTCATCACATGAATGCTTCTACATTTTATCAAGGATTTTACGTTGCTAACACATCCAGAAGCACCAACACAGGAGATGACACGTTGTCATAGCAAATTAAAATCATAATTTGCGCCCAGCAATGTCGCGACAATCTACAACTGCCTAATGAACAAATCAGATCTGCGTGAGTGCATAGTTGGCAATAACAAACTTTTACAGCTGCAAAGAATGAGTTAGATCTGAAAAGGGAGGAAGATCTGCAATTACCAGTGATTATAAATAGAAGGATGGAAGAGAAGACGGATCATCAAGGTGTGAAGAATTTAACTCTAAAATTTCTCTTGTTCATTCACGAAGTTAGCTGCCATGGAAGCTTGATTCTGGAGGAAGGTGACCTAATGCAACAAGGAAGCAACTGCTTCTGATGAGAAGTGCTAGGTGCAATGCAGGAGGAGCAATTAAGGGAGAATTCTAGTAGACTAAGAATAGCATGCTTCAATTTCATTCGTTAATCTGTCTTAAATGTTGGTGAATTCTATTGACAATTGATTGTATACGAAAGTATCTTTTAATGTTAGATTTACTTTGATTTCTACTCAATTCTTCTCATCTGTTTATATTTGGATTTAGCTGTTTTGACCACAGAAGTGCGATTGCAGTCATAATGACTGAAAGGTGCGGTGACAAGTTAGATTAACAAGCAAGACAACGGAAGTTGCTTGAGGCAAGAAGGAATTCTGGCCACTTGTTCTTAAGTACAAAGCATTACCAGCACTTAAAGGTGTGGTAATTGTGAGTACTTGGGTCTTTGTTAAACAGGGAGTTTGATAGTAGTAAGATCTCATTAGGACATAATTGCAGCGACAATTCATCTATTAGTTACCTTGTAGTCACATTTAGCATTGTCAACTTGTGAAATCAGTGATCCTCTCCAATTCTTTACACTTGATCTATTTATTTTATATTTCTGAATTTACATCTCAACAATCAATTCATCTTTTATTAATTTGCTTTGACATTTTATATTACATTTGCACTGACAATTTTTACTCTTAACTTATGTAGTTTTAACTAGTTTGCGTTGACATTATTATTAACAGTTCTTATCATTTTAACTCAATTTGCTAAGACAGATTTAAACATAAACAACCATCTTTATGGGATCGATATTCGACAGATTCATTTCTATCTACTATACTTGCATCGGCAGTGTACGCTTGCACATATTTGCTGTGACGTTCATAGCACGATCAACGTCACAGGTGAATAAATTCATAAACGGATTCAAGATCTATTCTTCTTAGGTATAGTCCGATGTACTATCAGTTTAGTCAATCACATCTATGTCTATATCTTCTAGACGTGATAGATGAAATATTAGTCCCAAGACAAAGCATATCCCTAATTGGACTTAATAGATGACATATTAGTCTTTCAATCGGTTTGCTCATTTTTATTAGACTAAAGGACATGTTTAGGTTCGTCTACTAATATAAGTTGTCTTTCCGTATTATGAACTGACCACGTAATGCTCAAACCACGTAATATCGGTCAGTATTAGTTTAAACATTAGACAACCAAAGAGCAACATTTGTTTCCATTTTTCTTTGCGTTCAAAAATCATATGAGAAAAATCATACAAAGTATACTAATGTAATCAATGAATTTGTTTTATTAACCAATCTATTTGAAAAAATTACAAGTTTACAAATGAATATACTATCCTTTATTTTTCATCATATTACTAAATTCACATTTAAAATTAATAATATTTAATTTAGAATTACATGTTAAAAAATTTCAAATAAAATGAAATTTGTGATAATTATATATTTAAAAATAATTATAATTTAATAGAAGTTGTGATAATTGCACATTTAAAAATAATTAGAATTTAAATTATAATTATTAATTAAAAAATATGTTAATTTTAAAATAGAGTTATTATTGAATAGAACACTAAGCATAAACTATAAGAAAAAGGTTATGATAATTATAATTATAAATTACAATTATTATTTCAAAATATTTTGGCATAGACAGAAGTTTTTCTAATGTTATTGATGTAAAATAGAGTTATTAATTGAATAGAATTTTAAGCATATTAATTATCATTTAATTAAAATTAGATTTAATTTTGTTAATTAATTATTATTTTGAATGATATTACTTACATTAATTACATAAAATAAAATTATATTGTGGGTTGAATGTGTTAATTAAAATGATAAAAAGGAAAATATAGTAGCACTAATATACTAGTAAGAGAAGTAAGTTCCAAGGTCAATCCAATCATCATAAAAACACATTAGCAGCAATAGCAATATAAAAATGTGAAAAGGTTAACAACTAATAAAGATAGGAAGATGCAGGAAATTGTCCAAAATCCAGGGCCTTAATCGTTGTTGGATTGGAGTCTCACAAGCCTTGCTACTGTTGCCTTTGGCTGCCTTTTAGAACACCGACTCGGATTGGCTCATTCAAAACCAGTCTTTTACAAAGGGTTTTTTTCTTTCATCACTCTCAAGTAAGGATGAATGTTCGATCGAATCGAATGAAAAAATTTTAAATTAATCGAGTTGACGAATCCTATTTTATCATCCTAAGTTGATTTAAATTTTTTTCGAATCGAGTCGAGTATGATGGAATTCGATTCGAATCAAATCGAATATATTTGTTCGAGTTAAATTTTAAAAACAATAACTTTGGCTCTTTCTAATCACTGTCATCCACCGTAATCAAATTTGTTATTAATTTTCTTCATCTCATAATTTATTTATTAATATTTTATATACAATTAGCTTCTTTGCTTGCTTAGTTGCTTCAATTATCTTCTATTTTTTGTCACTATGTATTTTGAAATTAAAAATATTTTAAAGATAAAATGTGAAATTGATACTGACATAAATTTTTAACACAAATATTTTATGACATCAATAATAATTCAATTTTAATATAAATAGTAAAAATGTGAATTTTAATTTAATAATATAAATAGTATATATAAATAAAATTATTACTATTTAGGTTTAGAGATTTTTTAGATGATTTTGATTTTTTATTTGAGGTAAAGGGTGAGAAGTAAAAATTTAGGGGAAAATAAAAAGTTTTGAAGGTTTGGGAAGTAAATTTTTGAGGGAAAGTAAATAGGGGAAGTAAAATTTTAAAGGGAAAATGTTTTAAAAAAATAGGGAGAGAATGAGTTTGGGGTAGATGGGGGTGAGATAGGAGGAGAGTAAAAGTTTTAAGAGAAAGTGGGAGGGAGTAAAAGTTATGAAGGAAAATAAATAATTTTGAGGGTCTTTGAGAAAAATAAATGAGGGAAGTAAAATTTTAGAGGGAAAATATAAAAAAAAAGAGAGGAAATGACTTTTGGGGTAGATGGGAATGGGATGGGAGGAACTATGGGGGTGGGATGAGATGGGAGGGAGTAAAAGTTTTTTTAGGAAAAGTGGGAATGAGTAAAAATTTTGGGAAAAAGTGAAAAGGTTTGAGGTTTAGGGTAAAAATGTAGAATATTATAGTTTGATATTTGGTTTATTCGAATTATTCAAGTTATTCAAATTCGAAAACTAAACTCGATTCAAACTCACAATTTGAAAAAAAAATAAGTTGACTTGATTAACTCGAATTTCAAATTTCGATTTTTTGAGTCAAATCGAGTTTTATTTACCCATACTCTTAATAGTCAAGACTCACTTGATACTTGCATAAACATCTGATCTAATTAGAAGACTTTTTATCGTTTCATGTTTTCTCCTTCCAACAAAAATACAAAGCTTAGCATTGCCATCGTCAACCGTTCAAGTTGGGAAGGCCACTCACCAATCAATTCGCCTTCTCTTTCTCTCCTTGAAGCGAGGCATCATTCTTTTTAACTCATGTCGAATGACCATCGCTGCTTATGTCACTTAGAGTTAGTTTAATATTACTTTTAAGAAATGCTTTTAAAAAGTGTTATGTAAAAATAATTTTGGAAAGTATTTTTGAAAAGCTTAATTTAAGATTAAAGTATTTGGTATTGCTGTCAAAAAATACTTTAAAAAAAAAAGAATGTCTATTTTAAACAAGTGTTATAAAGTAATAAATATGCATTTAAATAATTTTTAAATTAGTTAATATTATGATATCTTAGTAATAATATAAAAAATAATTTATTATAATTTATTTTTAATATTTTAATACATGAAATATAATTTTTAAATATTTTTTAAGCGATTAATATTAATTCTTCATAAAATTTAATTCGAATATATAAATTATATTTTAAATAATAAAATATGAACAATAAAAATTTAAATATATAATATTTTAAATTTAAAATAAATTTTAATAGGAAAATAATTAAAAACACCATATAAATATTATATAAAATACATTATAAGGGTTAAAACTATCATTTATTCTCATGTTCTTGTCATTATTCCCCCAGTCTTAGAGTTGTTTCCTACGCAAAACTGTAATATAACTACAAGAGATGGCAAGAGCGCATTTTCAAAGAATAAAAAAATATAATTCTGAATCTCGTATATTGACCTGATGTTTAAGGGTGTTTATCGTTCCAGGTGTGATCTGAGTTCGAGTTGCACTAGTCGATGTTTGAAATTCACCAAAAAAAATATAATTCTCAGTAAGTGAACCAATTTTTGCTGATTCAGCAAAGGTTTGTTTTGACAACACAATGTAATTGGATGAAAGTGTAATTATTATGATAGTAATTATATTTTCTTGTAATTAAAAAGAATTGTAATTCTTTAAACATGTTTGGCTAACAGAGTGTAATTACACCGTAATTCCCTATATCATGATTGGTAATGCAAATAGTAATTACAAATTGTAATTACATAGTTGCAAAATTTATATTTTAAAAAATATTAATTTCAATAAAAATTATCAGTAAATTAAAAAATTTCTAAATGGGTAACTAAAATAAAATAAAATCATCACATGTAATATATTAGTCCAATAAAGTAGTCGACAACTGATTACTTATAAAAATAACAACAAAAATAATCATCATATGCAATTTTATCTAATTGTTCTAGCATTACATATTTATTGTGTTATTCCCTGTCTAACATTTAACATATACTCCTTTCATTATCTGTTTCTTTGATAGAGTTTTCCTTCGTTTGAATCTGAATATGTATTATTAAGATCATCGATATCTTCTTTTTCAAGTAATCTTGAAAGTATAAGTTGTAGGAACCCATTTTTGTTCGGGCTCCTATTATTTTTAACCTAAAAAAAAGATAACCTAATTCTTTTATTTATTACAAGCCCAAAACGAATAAAATACATTAAACCCAAACCAATAAGCCCAAATACCCAAATCAATAAGCCCAAATTAATTCAAACCCTAAATCAAAAAAGACACCAAAAAACCCTAGTTAGCTGCCAATACCCTTGTTTGCCCGAGGATTTGCTCTGAATCTTGAAGATTTGCAAAATTAGAGCAAAAACAGGAAAGAAAATCAGAAAAAATACATGTAATTCGTGTTATAAAAACATGAAGTTTTTGTAATAGGACACAAATTTTTTTAATAATATTTGGATACACAGATTCAAAGAAAATTCAAAAGCAAAAAAAATTCAAGGTATTGATTTATCTTCTTATTTTATTTCGAAAATAACAAAATAAAATTGTAAAGTTTTAGGGTTTTTTTCACTTACCTTGTGTTAGAGGCTCATCGAAAGCTCGTGGGAGGAGTGTATTTTAAAAGAAACAGAAATGGTTTTCTCATTTTTAAGGGTTTTAAGGTTTGTTTTTGGCGAAATAACTCAAGATTTGGGATTTGATTTTGAAAAAGGTAAAAAAAAAGATTCAAAAAGTTTTTTTGGGCTCCGACCACCGTAGACGATAGTCGTCGGTGACAAGGTCACCGGATCAGTGGTCGATCATAAGCCCTCGTAGAGAGCAAAAAATGAAAAAAGAGTTTTTTTTTTAAACTGTTAGCTCTAGTTTTTCAAGTATTTTGATATAATAATAATTATATTAAAAATCCCTACTTAAATTTAAAAAAATTGTTTATAAGTCCTTAAAATCATTTTCAAAGTGTTGGACAAAATAAACTTTTTAAAAAGCCTTGAAATAACTTAGATTTTGACAAAATTTTGAAATTTGGAAGACTTCTACCGATACTTAGTGGAACAAGTATCGGTAGAACACAAGATAGAAAATAGAAAAACCTTTGGAATGCTTCAAACTTTTATCGGTAGAACAAGGACAATTATCGATGCAACTCTTGGTTCTTCCGATACAACCAAGACTTCTATTAGTAGAACAAACTCCAAAGAGCAAGGAAGTTGTGGCTTGGGACTTTTACCGATACCTTGGCCAAGACTGTCAAAACAACTTCTGTTCTATCGATACTTGGAAGACTTCTACTGAAACAAGTAAAGTAAGTAGCCAAAGTTAAGCATCCCCTGCACTTCTAATGATACTCTAATGGGTTCTATAGATACCAAATGAAATCCTTAGAGTTCTACTGATACAAGGAGGGATCTACCGATACAACGATTCCAACGATTATATTATGCAAAGGCTTCTACCGATACAAGTGTCCTTCTACTGGAACAATGAAGCTATTATCTGCGCATTAAATGCTAGGTTTAATGGCTACAACAACTCTATTTTATTTCTAACGGCTACAAACGTCCACAAGGTTGTTAGAGGACTTAAATACAATGTCAAGGCCCCCGTTGAAGTTAAAAAAAGAAGACAAGAAACAAGTGCTTAACTTCAAAGAACTCATTTTTCAATCTTTCATCAATCTTCTACCAAATATTTCTTGTACACACTTGTGGGTTAAGTTTTCAATCATTCTTTCAAGTGTTGTAACATTGTGTGAGAGTGCTTAATTGTTAATCATTTACCTTTTGGAGGTATATTCTCATTCATTCTTATTTTCTCTCATTTTGTGAGGAGTTACTTAAGGTTTTGGGTAGAAAACCTTAAGGGGTTAGTAGTTCTATCTTACATTTGAAAAGATAGAGATTTGTAAGGTTAAACCTTTCCTTTAAAGGTTCAAATAAAATGGATTTGGGAAATACTAGTTGAGGAAAGCTAAAGTAGTGGACGTAGGCAATTGAGATCGAACCACTATAAATTCTTGAGTCTCTTGCATTTCACAAATTTATCGAAAACTTTTTAAAACACCAATTCATCCTACTCTTGGTATATTTTGATCTTAACAATTGGTATCAGAGCTAAAACTCTAAAAATTGTCTTACAACCAAGAGAAAAGATTCAAAAGTTATCCAAGATGGAGATCACAAGTCAAGAGATATGCTTCACGAAATCGAAGCAAAAATCCATCATGGTGGGAGAAGGGCACTCTACCGTGAGGCCTGTAATACCAAAGAACCTGTAAACCATCGCCAGTTAGGGTTCTGGTGTCTTATTATTCATTTATCACCATTTATCTTTAATATATTGTTAAACAAACTTATTTTTATTAAAGAATTGCATTCCACAAGTTATAGGTCACCATTTGATCATAAACACAATTCAACAAGGGCAAAAAGGTCATTTTTGACATTTTTGGAGACTTTTACTAGTATCTGTTGGACAAGTATCGGTAGTTGTTAAGTCAATAAATAGTTCAAGAATAGTAAAGACTTATACCGATACAAGTGATAGTTCTACCGATATAAGTGACTCTTCTACTAATACAAGTCTTACTTCTACCAGTACTAAAAACTCCAGAGAGCTAAAAGTCTTACCCTACTATTTTTATCGATACAACTGTAAAACTATCGATACTTACTATTAAACTACCGATACATCCCAAGTTAGTGAGCAACCTCTATCCTACCCTATACTACTACCGATACATGCCTGGGTTCTACCGAAACAAGTATGCAGAATCACAAGAATCATGCTAAAACACAAGTTTATCAACACAAAACATTTATGACATCAATATGCATTAAGTCAACACAAAATACATAAATTCCAAGTCATAACATAGTACTTTTAAGTCTAAACTCCAACTTGCACATCATGCACTTACTACATTCAACAACATAACAAGGTTTTCACAATCCTAAGTACATAAAGCAAAAGATAGCATCATCTTAGTACATGCCATAAGACCAAGTGATGTAAGAACTACCAACGAGTTTCGCTATAGTGTGACTTCTAGAGGAGATGATCCGATCTTCAATCAGCAACAATCTACAAAACAACGACAAACATCTTTGGTAAGCTTCATAGCTTAGTAAGTTCTATAGTTTTAAAGATTTACCAAACATTTGTATAACCAGCTATAACTCAACCGAGTCGGGATAGTCCCATTGCCTCTTTAAGTCAATTATAATCTTTCACTTTCCTATTTATATCTTTTCTGTTACCAGTACTCGATGCTGCTCACACGACCTATCGAGGACTCGCAATGTATGCAGTACCTCAACTATCAGTACGATGTTTATCTGTAATTGTCCCTTAACGATGTTACTGACACGAGCTATCGGGAGTATGCATATAACACAAGTCCCAACCATCGAAGGGCCTATAATCCATTTAAGATTCATATCTCTTTTTCGAATCATGATGCTACTCACACGAGCTGTCGAGGACTTGCAACATAAGCGTTACCCCAGCCATCGCGTCGATACATTTTCAACGGCTTAAAGCCTACTATGGCTTTCGTTTCTTTCTTCGATTTCTTCAACTCCAAGTGCTTCCAATTGTTGAACAGTGATAATGTACAAACAAAAAATGCTAAGTAAAAATTTACATTACGAGCTTACCGGACTAAATTGCAGTTACAATTTGAATTCAGGGACTACTCCGCTAATTTCCCTTTTCCGCGACCTGAGACACAATTGTAGTTTACATCCACAAATCATCAAATTCTTACATTAAATCACACAATCAGGTCTTTCAACACAATTTAGTCTTTTTGGTGAAAATTACAATTTTACCGTTAATATTTTCCTTTTATTCAATCTAGTCCTTTCAACACAAAACATGCAAAATAATCATTGTCTCACACAACCAGTCTTAGTCGAATTCTTTATGGTGTTTATCCAACCCCTTCACACATTTATTTTCACAACCATGCATGTACTTTCATTATTTTCTCATTTTAGTCCTTAACCCTAATTTCATCAAAAATCTCTTTACAAAAAGATCTAATCCAAGCATCAAACACAGAAAACCATTACAAGCTTTCAATAACAAGTATTTTCAACAATGGAAAGTTTCATAAGATTTAAAAGATTCACAAATTAGTCCGTGGATTAGCTAGATTAAGTTAATACCAACTCGAAAACATAAAAATCACTAAAAACGAGCAAGGTTTGCTTACCCAAATCAAGGTTTAAAGATTGAATATGAAACCCTAATTTTCTCTTCTCTTTTCTGTGTGAGAGGTAGAAGATGAGTGAAAATGATGATATTTTCACTTAAATTTTCTTTTAACTTAATATATATACCAATGGTAATTTTGTAATTTTTAAGACTTTTATCATTAAGCTTTAATTAATCACTTTTAATCTCAATTAAACCTATTTACACTAAATATAAATCATGCTAATCCACCGACAAAAAATCCTTTGGTTAATTTATTCATTTGATCCTTCAAATCAACCATCTCTACTTTTATACCTATTACAATTTAATCATTTCTACTCAATTAACTATTTAAACATTAAAATTTCCTCACCAACTTTTAATATGATGCTAGTGAAGTCATAAATATTCAAATAAATAAATTAACGATTCGACTCATCGAAATTGTGATCCTAAAATCACTGTTTTTGACACCATTGAAAACTGGGCTGTTACAACTCTCCCCTTAGGGAAATTTCGTCCTGAAATTTCTTACTAGTAAACAGGTTAGGGTACTGTGATCTCATCGAAGCCTCTGTCTCCCAAGTGGCTTTCTCTAATCCATGACGATTCCACTATACTTTTACCAACGATACTCTTTTGTTCTGTAGCTCTTTTACTTCGCAAGCCAGTATTCTAAACGATTCCTCTAAATACGATAAATTCGGCTGAATCTAAACCTCCATGGGTGTAATCACATGAGAAGGATCTGATCTGTATCGTCTCAGCATCAAAACGTGAAATACATTATGAATCTTCTCTAGTTCAGGTGGTAAGGCCAGCTTATATGCTACAGGACCAACCCGTTCGATGATCTTATATGGCCCGATAAACCATAGACTCAACTTTCCTTTTTTGCCAAATCGCAGCACCTTTTTCCACGATGAAACTCTTAGGAAAACTTGATCTCTCATTGCAAATTATATATATTTCCTTTTAAGATCTGCATATGACTTCTACCGATCAGACGCTGCTTTCAAGCAATCACGGATCAACCGTACTTTGTCTTCGATCTCATGAATCAAGTCGGTTCCAATCAACTTACGCTCGCTCAACTATGACCAATACATAGGTGTTCTGCATTTCCTACCATATAATGCTTCAAATGGTGCCATTTTAATACTGGACTGATGGTTGTTATTATATGTGAATTCTACCAACGATAGATATCTCTCTCAACTACCCTCAAACTCAAGTATACAGCACCGTAACATATCTTCTAAAATCTGTATCACACGCTCTGACTGTTCATCGGTCTGTGGATGATAAGCAGTGCTAAAATTCAGTTTGGTCCCCAAAGCTTCATGTAACTTACCCCAAAACCTTAAGGTAAAATACGGATCTCTGTCAGAGATAATAGACACTGGTACCCCGTGTAATCATACGATCTCCGACACAAGTAACTCAACCAACCTCTCAAGTGGATAATCTACCCAAATAGGAATGAAGTGACCTAACTTTGTCAATCTGTCTACAATTATCGGAAGTCCCATGACAAAATCTATAGTAACCCTTTCCCACTTCCATTCCGGGATGAAAATCGACTGTAGTGACCTAGATGGTACTTGGTGCTCTGCTTTCACTTGCTGACATATAAGGCATCTAGTCATAAACTCTGAAATCTTTCGTTTCATACCCGACCACCAATACATTTTCTTCAGGTCATTGTACATTTTCACACTCCCCGGGTGAATAGAATAAGTGATGCTGTGAGCTTTCGTCAGAATGTCTCGTCTCAAATCCGGATCATTCAAAACACACACCTTGTCTCTATAATACAACATACCCCCTGTGTCTACTATAAACCCTATAATGGCATCACTCTATATCTGCCCCTTTTTAACTATAAGCTTTGGATCATTTCCCTATAATTCTCGAATCTACTGTAGAAATAACAGTCTCGTCTTCAGGTCAGCAGTGATAGAACCATCATTCTCCAAAGACAATCGAGCATTCAATGCTCTTAGTGCAAATAACGATTTTCGGCTCAAGGTATCGATAATAATGTTAGCCTTTCCCGGTGATAGTTAATCACAAGGTCGTAATCTTTTAACAGCTCTAACCAACGTCGCTATCGCAAATTCAACTCCTTTTATGTTATCAGATACCTCAAACTCTTATGATTAGTAAACACATGGCATCTCTCCCCATAAAGATAGTGACGCCAAATTTTTAATGCAAAGACTATAGCAGCTAACTCCAGATCATGAATCGGATAATTTCTTTCATGTGGCTTTAATTGACGAGAGGCATAAGCTATCACCTTCTCATCTTGCATCAAAACATATCCCAACCCACTTAAAGACGCGTCACTATAAACAACAAACTCTTTTCCCGACTCTAGTTGCGTCAGAACCGGAGCTTCAGTTAACAACTTTTTCAACTGATCGAAACTTTGTTGGCATTTATCAGACCAAACGAATTGGATATTTTTCTGTAGCATTTTCGTTATCGGCAAAGGTATGATAAAGAAATCTTTCACGAACCAACGATAATAACATGCCAATCCCAAGAAACTGCATACCTCATAGACATTCTTCGGTACTTTCCAATTGAGAAGAGCTGAGACTTTGCTCGAATTAACACGTATTCCTTTCGAAGATACTACATCCCCAAAAACCTAATCTCTCGAAGCAAAATTCACACTAACTAAATTTTGCATACAACTATTTTTCTAACAAAATCCGTAACACTTCTCTCAAATGCTTAGTATGCTCTGATTCTGTCTTGGAGTAGATCAATATGTCATCAATAAACACAACTACAAACCTCTCCAATTGAGGCTGAAATACTCTTTTCATCAAATCAATAAATGCTGTTGGGGCATTAGTCAACCCAAACGGCATAATCAAGAACTCATAATGACCATACTAGATCATGAATGTCGTTTTCATTATATCATAGTCTTTCACTTGCATCTAATAGTGACCTAACTGGAGGTCTATCTTTGAGAATACAGTTGCACCCTTTAACTGATCAAATAACTCATCAATCCGAGGCAACAGGTACTTATTCTTAATTGTCACTTTATTCAGCTGCCTGTAATTTATATACATCCGTATCGAGCCCTTTTTCTTTTTCACGATTAACACGGGCAAACCCAAAGACGACACACCAGGTCATATGAACCCTCTATCTAGCAATTCTTGCAATTGATCTTTTAACTCTTTCATCTCGACCAGTGCCATTTTGTATGGTGGAATTGAGATCGGGGCGGTATTAGGCAACAAATCAATACTAAACTCTACCTCTCAAATTGGTGGTAAACCCGGTAGTTCCTCTAGAAATACATCTGCAAATTCACTAGCAATCGATACCTATTTCAACTTCGTCCCTAAGCTCCGTGTATCAAGTATGTATGTCGAGAATGCTTTACAACCTCTACAAACCATTTTCTGTGCTGAAATAGCTGAAATCACCATGGTTTCACTGTTCAATCTATCAGATTTAACAGTAATCACTTCACCTGTCAAGCATTTCAAACTAATGTCTTTGCTTGCAATTTACTACTGTGTCATGATCAGATAACCAATCCATCCCCAAGATTACATCAAACTCAGTGAATGAAAATAACATTAGATCAGCAGGAAATTCACAGCCTTGGACTTTCAGTGGACATTTACGACATACCAAGTTAACAATGACACTATGACCCAATACCAGTCACAATATTGAGAGCAGTAGCCTCTTCTCTAGCTTTGATGGCATAAGTCCGTGCAGGTTCTTGAGCTTTTGACTTACTTCCATTATCTCTATTTTCTTTTTGATTTCCACCTGTACTGCTATTCTTCCCCGTGCGTCTGCCTTTCTGTGGAGTTACTGGAGGATTCACACTCCGATCTTCTTTTGCTTCAGAATTCATCGGGCAATTTTGCATGAAGTGATCAGTACCTCCACATCGAAAATAGGCTCCCTTAATTAATCGACATTCACCTGAATGGATTCTTTTACAATGCTCGCATGCTGGTTTTGACACATTACGAACACTAGTCACATTGTCAGCTAGCCAATTCTGAAATCTGGATTCTGGTGGTCCTGATCGGGTCCTACTTAAAAAGTCGAAAGAGACTGCTCCTTGGACTTTACTATCTTTGAATTTCTTTGGTGGTGGCATTGAGAAGGTTCTAGTAGGATTCTTCTTCCCAAAATCTCGAAATCTCTTTTCTCTCTATTTTTTCTTGTTGTATACTTCCTCCATTTTATGTGCTCTGTTTATCAAGACGACAAATGGCCGTATTTTTGAACCACCTAGCATCATCTTTATCTCATCGTTCAAATCGTCCTTAAATCAGACACACATAGCCTTGTTTGTAGGTACAATCTCCCGTGCATATTTGCTAAGAACCGTTCATACTCTACCGTATTCTTGTTTCCCTATCTCAACTCTAGGAATTCTTTATTCTTTTATCCAATTACCTCTTGTTGACGTATTTCTTTTTAAACTCCGTTTGGAAAAATTCCCAAGTTACCTCGTTTTCCGACATCACTACTACAATCATCGCCTATCAATTGAAACCTTCGTATTTCAGTAACAAAACGGTACACCTCACATAGTCTTTAGGTGACAAGCCATTTCATTCAGTAACCTCAGGGTGTTTTTCAACCAATACTTAGCCTTGGATAGATCATCCTCAGTATTTTCACGAAATTCTTTCGCCCCATACTTTCTTATCCTATCCATCAGGATGCGACGCCTCTATTCTATTATAGGAGGAGGTGAAGGCCTTACTAAAGGTGTCGCAGGTCGGGCAGCAGGCTGTGTAGTTGGGGGTAGAGGAGGTGGCGCCATAGGATTATTAAGCATGAGTTCTGAGAACCATTGTCCCATTAAGCCAAATACATGCCAAAGAACATGTTTTTGCTTCACTTTCTATCATTGGCAAGATAATTGCCCCATGACTAACCCCAGAATCACTCGTTAGGTCATTGTTGTTTACTTCGTTGGTCTTATCTCTTTCAGAATCAGGAATCTTTACTTTTATCTGCAAAACTATGGTTAGATCGGATTCATTTGTATCACACTATCACAGGTTTATATGGCATGTCTTCTAAATCATTTAAAATAGTCATAAAGGTCCAAGAAATGGCTAAACTGTAAGCTCTGATACCATTAAATGTAACACCCAAAAACCCATAAACCATCATCGGTTAGAGTTCCGATGTCTGACTATTCATTTATCACCGTTCATCTTTAACATAATGTTAAACAAATTTATTTTTATTAAAGAATTGTATTCCAAATGTTATAGGTCACCATTTGATCATAAACACAATTCAACAAGGGCAAAAAGGTCATTTTTGACATTTTTAGAGACTTCTACCTATACTTGTTGGACAAGTATTGGTAGTTGGTAAGTCAGTAAACAGTTTAAGAATAGTGTGTAGACTTCTGCCGATACAAGTGACTCTTCTACCCATATAAGTCTTACTTCTACCGGTACTAAAAACTCTAGAGAGCTAAAAGTCTTACCCTGCTATTTTTACTGATATAAGTATACAAACTACCGATACTTCTAAACACATGTACCGATACTTGCTATTCAACTACTGATACAACCCAAGTTAGTGAGCAACCTCTCTCCTACCTCGTACTACTACCGATACACACATGAGTTCTACCGAAACAAGTATGCAGAATCATAAGAATCATGCTAAAACACAAGTTTATCAACACAAAACATTTATGGCATCCATATGCATTAAGTCAACACAAAATACATAGATTTCAAGTCATAACATAATACTTTTAAGTCTAAACTCCAACTTGCACATCATGCATTTACTACATTCAACAACATAACAAGGTTTCTAGTACATGCCATAAATCGAGTGATGTAAAAACTACCAACAAGCTCCGCGATAGTGTGACTTTTGAGAGGTGATGATCCGATCTTCAATCAGCAACAAAATACAAAACAATGAAAAACATCTTTGGTAAGCTTCATAGCTTAGTAAGTTCGATAGTTTGAAAGATTTACCAAACATTTGTATAACCAGCTATAACTCAATCAGGTCGAAATAGTCCCATTGCATCCTCGAGTCAATTATAATCTTTCACTTTCCTGTGTATATCTTTTATGTTACCAATACCCGATGATGCTCACATGAGCTTTCGAGGACTCGTAACATATGCGGTACCCCAGCCATTGGTACAATGTCTGTTTGTAACTGTCCCCTAACGATGCTGCTCACACGAGCTGTAGGAAGTATGCATACAGCATAAGTCCCAACCATCGAAGGGCCTGTAATCCATTTAGGATTCATATTTGTTTTTTGAATCACGATGCTGCTCACATGAGCTGTTGAGGACTCGCAACATATGCGGTACCCCATCCATCCCGTCCATACCTTTTCAACGGCTTAAAGCCTACTATCTCTTTCGTTTCTTTCTTCGATCTCTTCAACTCCAAGTGCTTCTGATTGTTGAACAATGATAATGTACAAATAAGAAATGCTAAGTAAAAATTACATTACGAACTTATCGGACTAAATTGCAGTTACGGTTTGACTTCAAGGACTACTCCGTAAATTTCCCTTTTTTGCAATCTGAGACACAATCGTAGTCTACATCCACAAATATCCAATTCTTACATTAAATCACACAATCAGGTCATTCGACACAATTTAGTCCTTTTTGGAAAAATTACAATTTTACCCCTAATATTTTCCTTTTTTTCAATCTAGTCCTTTCAACATAAAACATGCAAAATAACCATTCTGTCACATAACCAACCTTAACCGAATTCTCTATGGTGTTTATCCAACTCCTTCACACATTTATTTTCATAACCATACATGTACTTTCATCATTTTCTCATTTTAGTCTATAACCCTAATTTCAAAAAAAATCTCTTTACAAAAAGATCTAATCCAAGCATCAAACACACAAAACCATTACAAGCTTTCAAGAACAAGCATTTTCAACAATGGTAAGTTTCATAACATTTGACAGATTCACAAATTAGTCTGTGGATTAGCTAGATTAAGTTCATACAGACTCGAAAACATAAAAATCACTAAAAACGAGCAAGGTTTGCTTACCGAAATCAAGGTTCAAAGATTGAATGTGAAACCCTAATTTTCTCTTCTCTTTGTCGTGTGAGAGGTAGAAGATGAGTGAAATGATGATATTTTCACTTAAATTTCATTCTAATTTAATATATATACCAATGGTAATTTTGTAATTTTTAAGACTCTTATTATTAAGCTTTAATTAATCACTTTTAATCTCAATTATACCTATTTACACTAAATAAGGCCAGCAAGTTCGTTCCTTGGCCTCTTAGTTTAAGCTCTTGGATGATCTAATCCGGATAGACAGTCCAGCAGGTAAGCTAAAGCTTGACTATAATTTGATCTCCCAGCAAGTAGTCCGATTAGAGTCAGTCAGGTAGTGAGTTAGGGCGCTCTTAGCCTTTCTTTGCTTGATTTCCATTCTTATCTCATCTATCTTGGATTTCGCCCCTTGAGAAAAGGGATTCTCAAAAAGAGTTGACCAGGCCTTGTAGAAGCGAAGATCGATGTCCGTCCCAATCTCATTCAACCAGGACCGTGGACCTACTCCTTTCATGCCTCACCCAAAATACATCCACTCTGTAAGGGGATTCTAAGAGAACTCTTGTCTAGGAGTCAAAAAGAGGTGGAACTTATATTCTATATATAAGCTATTTCGCGCTGAGCGAGGCTGCTTTCCCTCCTAACTAATGAGTAAGAAGTCAAACCAGATATTAATTGAAGGAGCAGATATGCGAAAGTCGTTTAAATGATGATGTGTAACATGTGAAGTGAAATATTTTAATAAATAAAGTTGTATAATATTACGATAAGATGATTAGTGATAAATGAACAGTAAAACACCAGAAATCCTAACCGACGACAGTGTTTGGATTTTGGGTGTTACAACTATAGATTTTGAGACTATGTACTCCAAACATAAGAAAATGATTTCAAAACTAAAGGAGGAAAATAAGTCTTTAATCATAGTTAAAGTGGAAATGGAAAAGAAAGTTAATGATATGCAAGCTCAAATCGATGATTTGATTTTAAAGAATGAAAACTTGCATAATTCATTTTCTATGTTTCAAATGAGGCAACAAAAGTTAAATGACATGCTTGAATCTCAAAGAGCCTTCTTTGACAAGAGTGGCTTAGGTTTTGTAAATTTACAAAAAGAAAGTAAGTTTAAAAATTTCATTGAGAAACCAAGCTATATTTATGATGCCTCACTCATATGCACTCATTGTCATAAAAAGGGACATTATAGGCAAGTTCATTCTTTAAGGAAGCTCACATCTAGAAGCAAACTCACTAAGAGTGTGTGGATTCCTAAGGGAACAAAAATTGCTAGGACTAATGCTAATGGACCCAAGAAAGTTTGGGTACCAATATCCAAAGTTTAACTTTGTGTTTGTAAGAGGAAGAGCATTGCTTCAAGACAAGGAACTATAATAAGAACTCATGGTACCTTGATAGTGGATGCTCTAGACACATGACCGGTGACAAAAGCCATTTCATGGAGCTAATGTCAAAGTATGGAGGAGAAGTTTCATTTGCTGATAACTCCAAAGGACTTATTGAAGGTATTGGTTTTATAGGTATAAATTCTTCCATTCTTATTAAAAATGTGCTTTATGTTAGTGGTCTTAAGCATAACCTCCTTAACATTTGTCAACTTTGTGACAAGGGATTCAAAGTAATATTTGAGTCTAATGGATGCAAAGTTGTAGATATTGTAAATAATAGAATTCTTTTTGTAGGACATAGAGTAGGCAATATTTTTATGGTGTATTTTGATGACATATCTTCCTCTAATGTTTGTTTTGTGGCTAACAATGAAAATATGTGTTGGCTATGGCATAGAAGATTAGGTCATGCAAGCATGAGTGTTATTTCAAAGCTTATTAAAAATGAACTTGTTGTTGGCATGCCTAAATTTTCTATTGACTTTGATAAAATATATGATGCATGTGCTAAAGGTAAACATAGGAGAGCATCTTTTAAATCTAAAGATATAGTTTCTACATCTAGAGTAATCCAACTTATTCATATTAACCTTTTTAGACCCACTAGAACTATGAGTTTAGGAGGTAAACAATATGGATTTGTTATTGTTGATAACTATTCTAAATATACATGGGTTTTCTTTTTGTTTTCAAAAGATGAAGCTTTAGAAAAATTTATTATTTTTTGTAAAATGATTCAAAACCAAGTGGGATTTTGATTTCAAGTGTAAGAAGTGATAACGGAAAATAATTTGAAAACCTTGGCTTTTATAATTTTTGTAATGATTATGGTATTAGTCACAACTTTTCAACACCTAAAACTCCTCAACAAAATGGAGTTGTTGAAAGGAAAAATAGGACTTTAGAGGAAATGGCTAGAATCATGTTATGTGAAAATAATTTGCCAAGATATTTTTGGGCGAAAGCTATAAACAATTCTTGCTATATTATAAATAGATCTATGGTTAAGCCTATTTTGAAGAAAACTTCTTATGAACGTTTTAAAGGAAGAAGCCTAACATAAGCCATTTTCATCCTTTTGGTTGCAAATGCTTTGTTTTGAATAATGAAAAAGAAAATTTAGGAAAATTTGATGCCAAAAGTGATGAAGGTATTTTCTTGGATATTCCACTCATTCTAAAGCTTATAGAATTTTTAACAAGAGAACCATTGTTATGGAAGAATCTATACATGTCATTTTTTATGAATCTAACTCCCTTTCTAAAAAAGAATCTATTGATTTTGATGATGTAGAAATATATCAAATTGAGCAAAATCAAGCATCACCTATAGATCAAGGCATAACTGAACTGTTTCAAGAACTCAAAATTGATGAACTTCAAGAACCAACTCATGTTGAAAGAGAATCTAGCCACCCAAGAGAGCTTTCATATGTTAAGGATGGACACATCATTGGTGATCCATCTAAAGGGATAATCACTAGATCTTCAATTAAAAATACTTGTAATTATGTTGCTTTCATTTCTTACATAGAGCCTATGAACATTGATGATGCTTTAAATGATGAATTTTGGATAATGGCTATGCAAGAAGAACTAAATCAATTTGAAAGAAATCAAGTATGAAATCTTGTTGATAGACCTAGTGATCATCCAACTATAGGAACTAAATGGGTCTTTAGAAATAAACTTGACGAAAATGGTAATATTGTTAGAAACAAGGCTAGATTAGTTGCCAAAGGATATAGCCAAGAGGAATGCATACGCTATGATGAAACTTATGCACCGATAGCTAGGTTAGGAGCAATTAGGATGTTATCAGCTTTTGCAAGTTCAAACAATTTCAAACTTTTCCAAATGGTTGTCAAAAGTGCATTTTTAAATGGTCTCATAAATGAAGAAGTTTATGTTGAACAACCTCCCGGTTTTGAAAATCTACATTTTCCAAATCATGATTTCAAATTGTCTAAAGCTCTATATGGTTTAAAGCAAGCTCCTAGAGCTTGGTATGAAAGGCTTTCCAAATTTTTAATTGAAAATGGCTTTAGAAGAGGCAAAGTAGACACCACCTTGTTCATAAAAACTATAGACAAAGACATTTTAGTAGTACAAATTTATGTAGATGATATTATATTTGGTGCTACTAATGAACTTCTTTGTTAAGAGTTTTCTAAGATTATGCAAGGTGAATTTCAGATGAGCACGATGGGTGAGCTCAACTTCTTTTTGGGGCTCTAAATCAAGCAAACTCAAAATGCCATCTTCATCAATCAAGCCAAATACATCAAGGAAATGCTCAAGAACTTTAAAATGGAGGACTTGAAGCCTCAATCAACACCAATGAGTACTTCAAAAAAGCTTGATAAAGATGAAGGAGGTAAATGTGTTGATACTAAACTTTATAGGTCAATGATAGGATCATTGCTTTATCTTACTGCAAGTAGACCGGATATAATGTTTAGTATTTGTTTATGCTCAAGATTTCAATCATCTTCTAAGGAATCAAATTTACAAGCCATTAAAAGAATCTTTAAGTACCTTAAGGACACTCCAAACCTAGGACTTTGGTATCCCGAAGATTATCATTTTGTTAGCACGCTTACTCTGATGCGGATTTTAGAGGATGTAAGTTGGATAGAAAAAGCACTTCCTGAACTTGTCAATTCTTAGGCAACATGCTTGTTTCTTGGTTCTCCAAGAAACAAAATAGTGTAGCTTTATCCACAACCGAAGCGAAATATGCTGCTGCTATAGTTAGTTGTTGTGCTCAAATTCTTTAGATGAAACAACAATTAGTTGACTATGGAATTGATATGAATCACATTACTATAAGGTGTGATAGAAATAGTGCCATTTGCTTAATCAAAAATCCCACCCAAGGCTCTAAAACAAAGCACATAGAAATAAGACACCATTTCATTAGAAATCATGTGCAAAGAGGTTACATAGTTCTAGAGTTTGTAGATACTTTGCATCAACTAGTCAATAGTTTTACAAAGCCTATAGATAAGGAGAGATTTTGGACAACTAGAGGAGAGTTAAGACTAATGAACATGCCTTGATAAGCTTCTTGTATATTTTTTATGACATTCTTGGATACTTGTTTTGTTTTATATATGTTTTGTGTACATATATATATATTACTTGATTTTCTAGTAATATTTGTTTAAGTATGGCATTATCTGTGTGTTTTGTACTTCTTTCTCTATAATTTTTCATTTTCTGATTAGTTGTTTCGGTAGTACATATGATGTATTGGTAGAACTATGCCAAAATGGCATTTCTAGGTTTGCGTTCTTAAGATACCGGTAGAAGCAAACATCTACCGAAACTGTACACTTCTATCGGTAGAAATGGACAAGTATCGGTAGTTAGGACATTTATATACCCAGTAGTGTGTTTTTGACCAAAAAACCTAATCTTTTAAAAACCACTTTTTGTCATCTTCTTCCCCAAACCCTGATCCCCATTTTCGATCCCAACTTTCCAACCCCACCTTCCATCATTTTTTTCTTATTTTTTCACTAAATCTTGCCTTTCATTTGCTTCTATTTCATTTTCAGCAAGGATTTTTCACAAAAGGATCACATTTTCCCCATTTCCCACATTTATTTTAAGGTAAAACTTAACTTTTTCTTTTCTTTTTTATTTAATTTCAAATTTAAAAATAATGTTAGTTTTAGGAGAACATAGTTAGATTAGTAATTTTATATACATATTTTTTACAAATTGTATATTTCTATACATATATACTATTATATATATATATATTTATTTTATATACATATATATTTTTTACATATATACTGTAATATATATATATACATATACATATCTATTTTATATAAACTACTGTTATATAAATTTTATACATTTCTTTTTTATATAAACTACTTTTATATTCATATACATGTGTTTCGACTTATTTTTTTTTCATAACATTATTGTATCATATTTCAAAATTGCATCTGCTACTATTGGGGATATAAATTTTTCGTATTCTTGTATTCTTCTACAGGTACATTTTTACTCGACCCGTTAACCTTTAGTTTAACATTTCATTTGATAGAATGCCTCCCTGTACATCCCGTAAGCGTCCTACCACTAAATGTGCTAGAGGTGAATCCTCTTCCGCTCCATTAGATCATCCTTCGATTATTGAATGTTTCAAGGATGGCTGTAACAACCCGATTTTCAGTGGTGTCGAAAATAGTGATTTCAGGATCACAACTCCAATGAGTCGAGTCGTAAATTTATTTATTTTAATATTTATGGTGATATATGCATCGTATTAAATTTTGGTTCAAAAATTTTATTGTTTAGATTGTTAATTGAATAGAAAGGATTAAATCGTAAAAGGTACGGAAGTTGAGTTCTATTGAATAAAGTGTTAGATGCTAACCTAAAAGAAAGGTGAAATACTTATGTGGTAATTAAAACATGATGAAGTTAAGTGGACAGTAATGGGCATGAGAAAATTCTAAATTTGATGATTTATAATAAGGGTAAATAGATAAATTTAGTAATTAACTAATAATAGGTACAAATAATAGAATTTAGGTTGTCTTCTTCATTTTGAAACAAAAGAAAAGAAAGAAAAACCCTAAAGAAGGAAGCCTAGGTTCGGCCAAGAAGATTCAACCATAGGTAGGTGATTTTTCACCCGTTTTTAGTGGTCTCTATGTTTTTGAGTCCGTATTAGATTAATCTAGCTTATGGAATGACTAATTTGTGAATCTATCAAATGTTATGAAACTTTCCATTGTTGAAAATGCTTGTTCTTGAAAGCTTTTAAAATATTTGAATGTTTAATGCTTAGGTTAAATCTTTTTGTAAAGAGATTTTTGTTGAAATTAGGGTTTAAGGATCAAAACATGAAAGTGATGAAATTATAAGTATTGTTGTGAAAATAAATGTGCGAAGGGGTTGGATGGACACCCTAGAGAATTCAGCTATGGTTGGTGGTGTGAGAA
The DNA here is from genome assembly GCA_005610355.1 of Gossypioides kirkii. Taxonomy (NCBI): domain Eukaryota; kingdom Viridiplantae; phylum Streptophyta; class Magnoliopsida; order Malvales; family Malvaceae; genus Gossypioides; species Gossypioides kirkii. The sequence continues at coordinate 12,078,270 of CP032250.1, forward strand.
AATGGTTATTTTGCATGTTTTGTGTGGAAAGGACTAGATTGAATAAAAGGAAAATATCAAAGGTAAAATGGTAATTTTCTCGAAAAGGACTAAATTGTGTTGAATGATTTAATTGTGTGATTTAATGTAATAATTGGGTGATTTGTGGATGTAGACTACGATCGTGCCTCATATCGTGGAAAAGGAAAATTAGCGTAGTAATCCCTGAAGTTAAATCGTAACTGCAATTGAGACTGGTAAGTTTGTAATTTTAAATTCTTATAACTATTTCTCTAATGATTGCTGTAAACGCAAAAGTTCGAAACGATGAAATGAGGATTTCTCGGCCTTGTGCCAAAGATAGAAAATGGTTCGATGCTTGAGATCCTGCATTTGTTGAATATTCTCTTTAGCATCGTGAGTCACCGTAAGGTGAATAGAATCCATGAATTGATTACAAGACCTACGATGGCTAAGATTTATGCTCGTTTCATTTTCTCATCAACTTAGTGTAAGTAGCATTGTAGGGAACAGATATACCGTATCGATGGCTAAGAATATCGTATACAGGTAACAGGCATGACCTCTGGGTCAATAGGGAGTAAATGAGCATCTTGACTTTAAGTCAACAGGGAGTAAAACGAATAACGATCTCTGAAGTTCAGTTATCCTGACACGACAGATTTATAGAGTTGCTTATCACTTAAGACTCGGTAAATTGATGAACCTTGAGAACTTACTATGAAGCTTACCAATGAACTTGTTGTTGTTTTGTAGATTTCATTTTGTGACTTGAAGATCGGATCATCTTGAAGACATCACACTATCCCAGGAGTTCATTCGGTAGTATTTACATCACTTGGTTATTTGGCATGTACTAGGATGACATTATCTTTTTTTTGTGTTTAGAAATGATAAACCTTATTATGTTGAATGTGATTATGCATGAGGTGCAAATTTGGGGATGAATTTAGAATGCTATGTAAAGACTTGGATATTTTTGTAAGTTGTGTGATGGCTTAATGCAAAAATTGAGTTGTTAAACCTTTGTTTGACATAGTTCTTGAAATCCTGTATACTTTTTCCGGTAGAATTTTTGAATGTATTGGTAGAAGTACAGGATAGGAAAGAGGTTGTTCACTGACTTGAGTTGTATCGGTAGTTGGATTGCAAGTATTGGTAGTTATGTGTATTGACGTATCGGTAATTTGTATACATGTATCAATAGAAGTTGCAGGGTGAGAATTATAACTCTCTGGAGTTTTTAGTATCGGTAGTTGCATGACTTGTATCGGTAAAACTTGCACAGGTATCAGTAGAAATCTACACAGTTTCTGAACTATTTACTAGCTTGACTACTACCTATACTTGACCATCAGGTATCGCTAGAAGTTTCCTAAATTGTTGAGAATGTCATTTTTACCCTTATTGAATTGTGTTTATGTTTAGATGATCATATATAATTAATATGTGAAGTGATAAATTTAATAAATAAAGTTGAAAAATATGGTATTAAAGATGAACAGTGGAATGAACAGTAAGACATCAAAAATCCTAACTGGCGACGGTGTTTAAGTTTTAGGTGTTACATTTAGTGGTATCAGAGCTTTTGATTTAGCCATTTCTTGGACTGTAATGACAGTGTTATATGTTTTAGAAGTACATGCCAAATGAACATGAGATAGTGTGATATAAATGGATCCGATCTAATCATAGTACTTGGAGATAAACGCGAGATGTCTGATTCAAAAAGAGACGAAACTAATAAGGTGAACAGTAATGTCCCGACTAATGATTCTGAGCTAATCATGGGGCGTCGATATTACCAATGACTGAAAACAAAGCAAAGAATATGTTTTTTGAACTGATGGGTCAGTGGTTCTTGGAGTTTATGAGGAACAACCTGATAACACCACCTCCTATTGCATAACCTGCCACCCTACCAGTAGTACCTACCACTATGCCTCCACTTCCTCCAGTGGTGGAACAGAGACGTCGTATCCCGACGGTCAGGGTTAGAAAATATGGTGCAGAAGAATTTTGAGGAAACATAAAAGACGATCCTTCCAAGCTAAATACTGGTTGGAAAACACACTAAGAGTCCTGAACGAGATGACTTGTCCTCTAGAAGACTACCTGAGGTGTGTAGCTTCATTATTGAAGGATGAGGCTTACAATTAGTGGACGATGATTTTAGTAGTGTTGCCTGATAATGAAGTTACCTGGGAATTTTTCCATACAGACTTCAAAAAGAAATATGTTAGCAAAACGTATCTGGACAAGAGAAAGAAAGAGTTTCTAGATTTGAGACAGGGAAACAAAATAGTGGCAGAATATGAGTGAGAATTTGTGCAACTTAGTAAGTATGTCTATGAGATTGTACCGACAAATGAGGCAATGTGCGTTCGTTTCGAAGACGGGCTGAATGATGAAATCAAGATGATGGTAAGAGGATTTGAGTTGCAACTGTTTGTAGTTCTTGCAGATAAAGCTCAGAAGATGGAAGAAATTTACCACAATAAGAGGCAAAGAGAGAAGAGGTTTCGAGAATTGGGAAAGAAGAGTATCACCAGAACTTTTTCTATGCCACCATCGAAAAAATTTAAAGAAAATGAAACTCGTGAGGCAGTTCCATCGGGATTTCTAAGCAGGAGTAGATCGGGACCATCAAAGTCTAAATTTCAAAACTGTCTTGCAGCTAGTGTAGCTAATGTCCGAAATGTGCTGAACCCATCATGCGATCATTGCGAAAGACACCATGTGGGTGAATGTAAAAAGATAAAAAGGGCTTGTTACCGATGTGGGGGTACAGACCATTTCATGCGAAACTATCTGATGACTTCGAAGGTAAAAGAGAATCAGAGTGTAAAATCCCCGATTTCACAGTCAAAGGCTAACGCCCGGGATAAAGCAACAGTACAGGTGAAAATCGAGGTGACAACAGGGGTAATGTAACCCGGTCTGAGGTACGGGTACCTGCGCGGATAAATGCCATCAAAGCTAAAGAAGAGGCTACCGCACCCGATGTTGTGACCGGTATATTTTACCTTTTTAATGATATTGTGTGTGCTTTGATTGATCCAGGCTCGACCCATTCATATATATGCACTGCATTAGCAACTTATAAGAAATTATCAATAGAGCCGACTGAATTTGATGTGCAAGTCACAAACCCGTTGGGTCATAGTGTCATTGTTAATTTGATATGTTGTAAATGTCCATTAAAAGTCTAGGGCTATGAATTTTCTGCTGATGTAATGCTATTCCCATTCACCGAATTTGACATGATATTGGGTCTGGATTGGTTATCCGAGCACGATGTAATAGTAAATTACAAGCAAAGACGGATTAGTTTGAAATGTACGACAGGTAAAGTAATTACAGTGGAGTCCGACAGATTGAACAGTGGAACTAGGGTGATTTTGGCTATATCAGCATAGAAGATGGTTCGTAAAGGATGTAAAGCATACATACTTGATACACGGGGTTCAGGCACTAAGTTGAATAAGGTACCAGTTGTTAAAGAGTATACAAATGTGTTTCCAGAAGAGTTATCAGGATTATCGCTAGTCAGAGAGGTAGAGTTCGGTATTGATTTACTACCTGGTATCGCTCCGATCTTAATTCCATCGTATAGAATGGCACCGATCAAATTGAAAGAGTTAAAAGCTCAGCTGCAAGAATTGTTAGACAAAGGGTTCATACAATCCAGTGTATCACCTTGGGGTGCGCCCGTGTTATTGGTGAAAAAGAAGGATGGATCTATGCGGATGTGTATAAATTACAGGCAGTTAAATAAGGTGACAATAAAAAACAAGTACCTGTTTCCCCAGATTGATGAATTATTTGATTAGCTAAAATGTGCAACTATATTCTCCAAAATAGACCTTCGGTCAGGTTACTATCAGATGCAAGTGAAAGATTGTGATATAATGAAAATGGTATTCAGAACTCGGTATGGTCATTATGAGTTTTTGGTTATGCCGTTTGGGTTGACTAACGCCCCCGCAACATTTATGGACTTGATGAATAGAGTATTTCAGCCTCAATTGGATAGGTTTGTGGTTGTGTTTATTGACGACACAAAAGGAGTTGAATCTGCGACAGTGCAAATGGTTAGAGCTGTTAAAAGATTATGACTTTATGATCGACTATCATCCGGGTAAGGCCAATGTTGTTGCTGATGCCCTGAGTCGAAAATCGATGTTTGCTTTGAGTGCAATGCATGCCAACTTGTCATTGGAACGTGATGGTTCTATCACCGTGGAGCTTAAGACGAGGCTGTTATTTCTATAGAGAATTCAAGAATTATAAAGAAAAGATCCAAACTTATAACTAAAAGGGAATAGATATAGAGTGATGCCACTACAGGGTTTACAATTGATACAAAAGGTATGTTGTATTATAGAGGCAGACTATGTATTCCGAACGATGCGGATTTGAGATGAGATATTTTAACGGAAGCTTACAGTAGCACTTATTCCATACATCCGGGGAGTGTGAAAATGTGTAATGACCTGAAGAAATTGTACAGGTATGAAACGAGAGATTTCAGAGTTTGTGACTAGATGTCTTGTATGTCAACAAGTGAAAGTAGAACACTAGGTGCCAGTTGGGTTGCTATAATCGATTTCCATCCCAGAGTGGAAATGGGAACGAGTCACAATGGATTTTGTCACAAGACTTCCGGTAATACCGAGAAAGAAAGATTCGATCTGGGTAGTTATAGACAGATTGATGAAGTCAACTCATTTCATCCCCATTCGGGTAGATATCCACTTGAGAAACTAGTCGAGCTATACGTGTCTGAGATTGTGCGACTACACGGAGTACCATCCTCTATTTTCTCCGACAAGGATCCAAGCTTTACCTCGAGATTTTGGGGTAAGCTACATGAAACTTTGGGAACCAAGCTAAATTTTAGTACTACATATCATCCGCAAACAGATGGTCAGTCAGAGCGAGTCATACAGACTCTTGAAGATATGCTACGATGTTGTATACTAGAGTATGAGGGAAGCTGGGAGAAATATCTGCCGCTGGTAGAGTTTGCATATAATAACAACTATCAGTCCAAAATTAAAATGGCACCGTTTGAAGCGTTATACGATCGAAAATGCAAAACACCTTTGTATTGGTCAGAATTGAGCGAGCCTAAGTTGATTGGAACCAACTTAGTTCATGAGACAGAGGACAAAGTGCGGGTAATTCGTGATTGTTTGAAAGCAGTGTCTGACCGACAGAAGTTATATATAGATCTTAAGAGAAAAGATATAGAATTTGCTGTAGAAGACCGAGTTTTTTTGAGAGTTTCACCTTGAAAAAATGTACTGCGGTATGGAAGAAAGAGAAAGTTAAGTCCACGATTTATCGGGTCGTACGAGATCATTGAACGAGTTGGTCCTGTAGCATATAAGTTGGTTTTACCGTCGGAACTAGAGAAGATTCATAATGTATTTCACGTTTTGATGTTGAGAAGGTACAGATCAGATCCTTCTCATGTGATTACACCTTGTGAGGTTGAGATACAGCCAGATTTGTTGTATTTAGAGGAACTGATTAAAATACTGGCTCGCGAAGTAAAAAAACTGAGGAACAAAAGAGTACCGCTAATGAAAGTATTGTGGAATCGTCATGGGTTAGAGGAAGCCACTTGGGAGACAGAGGCTTCAATGAGATCACTGTACCCTAACCTGTTTATTGGTAAGAAATTTAGAGATGAAATTTCCCAAAGAGGGAGAGTTGTAACAACTTAATTTTTAATGGTTTCCAAAATAGTGATTTCAGGATCACAACTTCGATGAGTCGAGTCGTAAATTTATTTATTTTAATATTTATGGTGAAATATACATCGTATTAAATTTTGGTTCAAAAATTTTATTGTTTAGATAGTTAATTGAATAGAATAGATTAAATCGTAAAAGGTACGAAAGTTGAGTTCTATTGAATAAAGTGTTAGATGCTAACCTAAAAGAAAGGTGAAATACTTATATGGTAATTAAACCATGATGAAGTTAGGTGGACGGTAATGGGCATGAGAAAATGCTAAATTTGATGATTTATAATAAGGGTAAATAGGTAAATTTAGTAATTAAGTGATAATAGGTAAAGATAATAGAATTTAGTTGCCTTCTTCATTTTGAAACAAAAGAAAAGAAAGAAAAACCATAAAGAATGAAGCCTAGGTTCGGCCAAGAAGATTCAACCATAGGTAGGTGATTTTTCTCCCGTTTTTAGTGATCTTTATGCTTTTGAGTCCGTATTAGCTTAATCTAGCTTATGAAATGACTAATTTGTGAATCTGTCAATTGTTATGAAACTTGCCATTGTTGAAAATGCTTGTTCTTGAAAGCTTTTGAAATATTTGAATGTTTAATGCTTGGGTTAAATCTTTTTGTAAAGAGATTTTTTATGAAATTAGGGTTTAATGACCAAAATGTGAAAGTGATGAAATTAAAAGTATTGTTGTGAAAATAAATGTTTGAAGGGGTTGGATAGACGCCTTAGAGAATTTGACTATGGTTGGTGGTGTGAGAGAATGGTTATTTTGCATGTTTTGTATGGAAAGGACTAGATTGAAAAAAAGGAAAATATTAGGGGTAAAATGGTAATTTTCTTAAAAAGACTAAATTGTGTTGAATGACTTAATTGTGTGATTTAATTTAAGAATTGGATGATTGTGGATGTAAACTACTATCGTGTCTCAGATCACGAAAAAGGAAAATTAGCGGAGTAATCCTTGAAGTTAAACCGAAACAATAATTTAGTCCGGTAAGTTTGTAATTTTAAATTCTTATTAACAACTACTTATAACTATTTCTCTAATTATTGTTATACACGCGAAAGTCCGAAACGACGAGATGAATATTTTTCGGCCTTGTGCTAAAGATAGAAAACGATCCGATGCTTGAGATCCTGCATTTATTGTGAATTCTCTTCAGGATCGTGAGTCACTGTAAGGTGAATAGAATTCATGAATGGATTACAGGCCCTACGATGGCTGAGATTTATGCTCGTTGCATTTTCTCATCAGCTTAGTGTCAGCAGCATCACAGGGAATAGATATACCGTATCGATGCCTAAGAATAACATTGTATATTGGTAACAGGCATGACCTCTGGGTCAATAAGGAGTAAATGAGCATCTTGAATTTGAGCCAACAGGGAGTAAATGAATAATGATATTTGAAGTTCAGTTATCCTGGCACGACAGATTTATAGAGTTGCTTATCACTTAAGACTCGGTAAATTGATGAACCTTGCGAACTCATTAAGCTTTGAAGCTTACTAGTGAACTTCTTGTTGTTTTGTAGATTTCATTTTGTGACTTGAAGATCGAATCATCTTGAAGACATCACATTATCCCGAGAGTTCGTTCGATAGTATTTACATCACTTGGTTATTTGGCATGTACTAGGATTACATTATCTTTTGTTTTGTGTTTAGAAATGATAAACCTTATTATGTTGAATGTGATTATGCATGAAGTGCAAATTTGGGGATGAATTTAGAATGCTATGTAAAGACTTGGATGTTTTTGGAAGTTGTGTGATGGCTTAATGTATAAATTGAGTTGTTAAACCTTTATTTGACATAGTTCTTGAAATCCTGTATACTTGTTCCGATAGAATTTTTGCATGTATTGGTAGAAGTACAGGGTAGGAGAGAGGTTGTTCATTGTCTTGAGTTGTATCGATAGTTGGATTGCAAGTATCAGTAGTTATGCGTATTGATGTATGGTAGTTTGTATGCATGTATTGGTAGAAGTTACAAGGTGAGAATTATAGCTCTCTAAAGTTTTTAGTATCAATAGTTGCATAACTTGTATCGGTAGAACTTGCACAGGTATCGGTAGAAATTTGCACAGTTTCTAAATTTTTTACTGGCTTGACTTCTACCGATACCTAACCATCAGGTACCGGTAGAAGTTTCCTAAATTGTTGGAAATGTAATTTTTACCCTTATTGAATTGTGTTTTTGTTTAAATGATTATATATAATTAATATGTGAAGTGACAACTTTAATAACTAAAGTTGAAAAATATGGTATTAAAGATGAACAGTGGAACTAACAGTAATACACCAAAAATCTTAATCGGGAATGGTGTTTAGGTTTTGGGTGTTACATTTAATGGTATTAGAGCTTTCGATTTAGTCAGTTGTTGGACTATAATGATAGTGTTATATGTTTTAGAAGTACATTCCAAATGAACATGTGATAGTGTGATATAAATGGATCCAATCTAATCATAGTTCTTGTAGATAAATGCGAGATATCTGATTCAAGAAGAGAGAAAACTAATGAGATGATCAGTACTGTCCCAACTAATGATTCTGGAGCTAGTCATGGGGCGTTGATATTATTGATGACCAAAAACGAAGCAAAGAATATGTGTTTCGGACTGATGGGTCAGTGGTTCTCGGAGTTTATGAGGAATAACCCAATGACACCACCTCCTTCACCTCGTCCACCCCCTATTTCACAACCTACCACCCGAACGGTGGTATCTCCCGCTATGCCTTCACCTCTACTAGTGGTGGAACAGAGACGCCGTATCCCGACAGACAGAGTTAGAAAATATGAGGCAGAATAATTTCGAGGAAACATAGAAGACGATCCTTCCAGAGCTGAATACTGGTTGGAAAACACACTAAGAGTCCTGAACGAGATGGCTTGTCGTCCAGAAGACTACCTGAGGTGTGTAGCTTTATTATTGAAGGACGAGGCTTACAATTGGTGGACGACAATTTTAGCAGTGATGCTTGAGAATGAAGTTACCTAGGAATTTTTCCAAGCAGAATTCAAAAAGAAATATGTCAGCAAAAGGTAACTGGACAAAAGAAAGAAATAGTTTCTAGATTTGAGACAAGGAAACAAAACAATGGCAGAATATGAGCGAGAATTTGTACAACTTAGTAAGTATGCTCGTGAGATTGTACTGACAGATGAGGAATGTGCATTTATTTTGAAGACGAGCTGAATGACGAAATCAAGATGATGGTAGGAGGATCCGAGCTGCGACTGTTTGTGGTTCTTGCGGATAGAGCTCAAAAGATGGAAGAAATTTACCACAATAAGAGGCAAAGAGAAAAGAGGTTTTGAGAATCGAGAAAGAAGAGTATCACTAGAACTTTTTCTATGTTACCACTGAAGAAATTTAGAGAAAATGAAACTCGTGGGATAGTTCCATCGGGATGTCTGGGTAGGAGTAGATCAAAACCCTAGAGTCTAAATTCCAGAACCGTCCTACAGCTAGTGTAGCTAGTGTGCAAAATGTGCCGAACACATCATGTGATCATTACGGAAGATACCAGCGGGTGAATGTAGAAAGATAAAAGGGCTTGTTACCGATGTGGGGGTATAGACCATTTCATGCGAAACTGCCCAATGACTTCGGAGGTAAAAGAGAATCATAGTGTGAAATCCCCTATTTCACCATCAAAGGGTAAACGCCCGGGCAGAGCAACAGTATAGGTGGAAATCGAGGTGACAATAGGGGTAATGTAACCCGGTCTGAGGTACGAGCACCTGCATGGATATATGCCATCAGAGCTAGAGAAGAGGCTACCGCACCTGATGTTGTGACCGGTATATTTTACATTTTAATGATATTGTGTGTGCTTTGATTGATGCAGGCTCGACCCATTCATATATATGCACTGCATTAGCAACTGATAAGAAATTATCAGTTGAGCCGACTGAATTTGATGTGCAAGTCACAAACACGTTGGGTCATAGTGTCATTGTTAATTTGATGTCGTAAATGTCCACTAAAAGTTAGGGTTGTGAATTTTCTATTGATCTAATGTTATTGCCATTCATTGAATTTGACGTGATCTTGGGTATAGATTGGTTATCCGAGCACGATGTAATAGTAAATTGCAAGCAAAGACGGACTAGTTTGAAATGTCCAATAGGTGAAGTAATTATAGTGGAATCTGGCAGATTGAAGAGTGGAACCCGGGTGATTTCGATTATATCAGCACAGAAGATGGTTCGTAGAGCTGTAAAGCATTCCTGGTATACATACTTGATACACGGTTCGGGCACAGAGTTGAATCAGGTACCAGTTGTTAAGAGTATACAGATGTGTTTCCAAAAGAGTTACCGGGATTGTCGCCAGTTAGAGAGGTAGAGTTTGGTATTGATTTACTACCTAGTACTGCTTTGATCTCAATTCCATCGTATAGAATGGCACCGACCAAATTGAAAGAGTTAAAAGCTCAGCTGCAAGAATTGATAGACAGAGGGTTCATAGACCCAGTGTATCACGTTGGGGTGCGTCCGTATTATTAGTGAAAAAGAAGGATAGATCGATAGGATGTGTATAGATTACAGGCAGTTAAATAAGGTGACAATCAAGAACAAGTACCCATTGTCCTGAATCGATGAATTAATTGATCAGCTAAAAGGTGCAACCATATTCTCAAAAATAGACCTTCAGTCAAGTTACTATCAGATGCAAGTGAAATATCGTGATATAATGAAAACGACATTCAAAACTCGGTATGGTCATTATGAGTTTTTTGTTATGCCGTTTGGGTTGACTAACGCCCTCACAGCATTTATGGACTTAATGAACAGAGTATTTCAGCCTCAGTTTGACAGGTTTGTGGTTGTGTTTATTGATGACATATTCATATACTCTGAGATTTAATCATAACATACCCATCGTTTGATAGAAGTGTTACAGATTTTGTGAGAGAAACAGTTGTATGTGAAGTTTAGCAAGTGTGAGTTCTGGTTTCGGGAAGTGGGTTTTTTGGGTCATGTTGTATCATTGGAGGGAATCCGGGTTGATTCCAGTAAGGTTTCAGCTATCCTTGATTGGAAAGTACGAAAGAATGTTTCTAAGGTACGGAGTTTCTTAGGGTTAGCAGGTTATTACCGTCGGTTCGTGAGAGACTTTTACATCATAGCCTCGTCGATGACAAGGTTGATGTAGAAAAATATTCAGTTCGTGTGGTTTGAAAGTGTCAGCAAAGTTTTGATCAGTTAAAAAAGTTGTTAACCGAAGCTTCGGTCCTAACGTAGCAAGAGTTGGGAAAAGAGTTCATTGTTTATAGCGACGCGTCTTTAAGGAGATTGGGGTGTGTTTTGATGCAAGATGGGAAAGTGGTAGCTTATGCCTCCCAACAGTTAAAACCACATGAAAAAAATTATCCGACTCATGATTTGGAGTTAGCTGCTATAGTCTTTGCATTAAAGATTTGGTGTCACTACCTTTATGGGGAACGATGTCATGTATTTACTGATCACGAGAGTTTGAGATATCTGACGACACAAAAGGATTTGAATCTGCGATAGCACCGATGGTTAGAGCTGTTAAAAGACTATGACCTTGTGATCGACTATCATCTGGGTAAGGCTAATGTTGTTGCTGATGCCCTGAGTCAAAAATCGATGTTTGCTTTATGAGCAATGAATGTTCACCTGTCATTGGAATGTGATGGTTCTATCACTGTGGAGCTTAGGATGAGGCCGTTATTTCTATAGCGGATTCAAGAATTACGAAGAAAAGATCCAAAGCTTATAGCTAAAAGGGAACAGATACAGAGTGATGCCACTACAAGGTTTACAGTTGATACAGAGGGTATGTTGTATTATAGAGGTAAAGTATGTATTCTAAACGACATGGATTTGAGACGAGACATTTTGACAGAAGCGCACAGTAGTACTTATTCCATACATTCGGGGAGTGTGAAAATGTATAATGACCTAAAGAAATTGTATTGGTGGCCAAGTATGAAACGAGATATTTCAGAGTTTGTGACTAGATGTCTTGTATGTTAACAAGTGAAAGCAAAACACCAGGTGCCATTTGGGTTCCTACAGCTGATTTCCATTCCAAAGTGGAAATGAGAACGAGTCACAATGGATTTTGTCACAAGACTTTCGATAACACCGAGAAAGAAAGATTCGATATGGGTAATTGTAGACAAATTGACTAAGTCAGCTCATTTCATCCCCATTCGGGTAGATTATCCACTTGAGAAACTGACCGAGCTATACGTGTCCGAGATTGTGCGACTACACGGAGTACCAGCCTCTATCATCTTTGACAGGGATCCACGCTTTACCTCAAGATTTTGGGTTAAGCTACATGAAGCTTTAGGAACCAAGCTAAATTTTAGAACTGCATATCATCTGCAAACGGATGGTCAGTCGGAGCGAGTGATGACTTAATGCATAAGTTGAGTTGTTAAACCTTTGTTTGACATAGTTCTTGAAATCTTGTATACTTGTTCTGGTAGAATTTTTACATGTATTGGTAGAAGTATAGGGTAGGAGAGAGGTTGTTCACTGACTTGAGTTGTATCGGTAGTTGGATTGCAAGTATCGGTAGTTATGTGTATTGATGTATCGGTAGTTTGTATGCATGTATTAATAGAAGTAGCAGGGTGAGAATTATAGCTCTCTGGAGTTTTTAGTATCAGTAGTTGTATGACTTGTATCGGTAAAAATTATACTTGTATCGATAAAACTTGCATAGGTATTGGTAGAAATCTGCACAGTTTTTGAACTGTTTACTGGCTTGACTACTACCGATACTTGACATCAAGTATCGGTAGAAGTTTCCTAAATTATTGGAAATGTCATTTTTACCCTTATTGAATTGTGTTTATGTTTAAATGATCATATATAATTAATATGTCAAGTGATAACTTTAATAAATAAAGTTGAAAAATATGGTATTAAATATGAACAGTGGAATAAACAGTAAGACACCAAAATCCTAACCAGCGACGGTGTTCGGGCTTTGGGTGTTACAACAGCGATGCTCTCAAAAAATTCAACACCTATTTTGTAACCTGCCCGGTTCAAATATCTCGTCCCTTGATCTCAACTTCTTAGCAAATACCCTTAAATTCAAATACCTTGATCAATTTAGTGATTAGGTTTGGCTCGATTGTCTCCAACTTAAGGGTCCTTGCTACGACAACCTTGTTCGGGCATTTTACTCTAATTCTAAACTTAAACATGACCCGAACACTCACTTAGTTAACTCTATCACCTCTTTAGTCATGGGCCAAGAGATTACCATCTCGATCGACACCCTCTCTACTTACCTTTCTATCACCAATGAGGGTGATGATCGTCATAACAGATCATATGACCCCTCCATAGTTAGGCCAAATGATTATGTAGGCAACGACATGGACCTTCATGACCGTATCTTCCATCTTATTTTCACTTGGATCGTTGCCCCAACCAACAAGCATTCCGACTTTCGTCACATCGATTATTGGATGTGGCATTGCTTTAGAACCAACAATCCCCTAAACTTAACTTCCATTATTTTTTTGAATCTTATCGAGATCGTAAGATTACCGATGTCTAGCAACAAAACCTTACGTTACGGTACTTTCCTTTCTCATATCTTTCGTATCCTTCGCATAACCATAAGTGTAGACCCCGATCGTGCCATTAATTCCTTCATCGACATCTCAACCGCACATAGCTGTAATTGGAAGCTTGATGATGAGGGAATTGGGTTCGAAAGTTCGATCGCCAATCCTTAGTAGCTCAAGGATCGACGGTTCCACCGGTAGCTCCACCATCTTCACATGAGGAACATCCAGCTCTCCTCCCTCCGTCCTCTCCGTGCCTCGTATGCTTACTCGAGGCGATCAATGGTCTATCATTGCAAGTCAATGCACGATTTAATGCAGACTGCCCATATCGATGATCGCTACAATAAATTAGACGAGGGTTTAAATGAGTTGGCCACTCGATTTCCTCCATCGGACGATTAGGACATCATTTCTTGGTTGAGTTCTACATGTTTTTTGGTTGGATTACATTATGATTTTGGATTGTTTGGTTGTTTTTTCTTAGGATATCTATAAAACTTTTTAGTTATTTTCTTAACAGTTCTTATAAATAATATAATTTTTTTACCATAACTTTAGAAAATTACTTTTGAACACCTTTTTATACATACGTATATTAGTTTTTATACTATATAGCATGAACACATGAATAAGTTATGTCTATACTTTTCGGCTGTAACTTTTTATAAATAAGTATATTATAATACTTCTTTTATCACATAAATTATTTTTTATAATATACTTTTTAACCATAACTTTATAATTTTTTTTAGGATTTAGATAATATTTTTTTTTCTATAACTTTTTAATACACATTATTTTTAAGATTTATAATATAAATTTAGAAATTTTTGTCATAACCATCACAATCATTACTTGTTTATGTTTATAATATAATTTTCATAACTTAAACTTGTACAAAAATACTTTTTTAAAGTTAAATCATATACGAGTGTTTGAAAAGCCATAAGGTAATTGGATTTGGATGTAATTATCCGCGTAATTACTCCAATTTTCACCCTTCCACTTAAGAATTAAAAAGCGTAATTGGGGTGCTTTAATTACACCCAATTCAACAGGGCTTACCAATTGCAATAATTACTCAAACATGTCATTCCTATACAATTACAAATAATTACACACAAATCCAAATTATTAGAAGATTTTTCAAACATTACTTTATTATTACTGCCACTTTATTTGAGCAGAATGTTAGGCAAGTTCGTCATGAATTAAGTATGTTTCCAACCATAAGTTTAGATGGTGGCTGATTAGGGTTTTCATTTCGGTAAACTTTTTTATTTTATTTTATGTGAAACTTGATGAATTTCATTGTGATTTATCTGGTAGCATTAGTTATTCATCTTTCTCATATAGCCAAATCAGTTTTATTTTAATTGTTGACTATTAAAAAGTCAAAGGTTAATCTTTTGTTTATTATTTATTAGACATTTGAATCTAAATATTGATGTTATATTTGAACTCAACGAGTGGTTCTAGTGAAAAAGAAGATGATGTTCATCTTAGGGGATTCGAGTTCGAGCATCTGTGTGTGCATTGTCAATGAGTTAAGAAAATATGAACAGATACTATTTTATAATCACACCAATATATTCAAATAAAAAGTATTGATGTTATATTTTGGAATGTAGACGACGCATAATGGTTTTATAATGTGATATATAGAAACTATGATTTCATGTCATTTTTGTCTTTTCCATATAATTCCTCTTTTAATATTTTGATAGGCTTACCTCAAGTTTAGACAAAGATATTCATCATGATTATGTATGCTTTTAGTTTAATTAACTTTCCATATTCATTTCTTTAGTTGAATCAATCTGTGTTTTAACATTAAACGATGTGCATGTGTTACAGATTTTGGGCATCTACAACATTTTTATATTTTATTTTTCATATTATCTGCTTGTTGTGAATTTATTTATTATTACCACAAAAGAATGATTTTAGTGATTGTTATATATTAGTACTCAACTAATTTACTACAACAAGTCAACCACACTAATTTGATTAGGAAATTATTAAATTATCTTTACAAATTTAAGGATAAGTTATGTTTTTATAAGTGTAATTTTTTTTACGTAAAAATTTAAAATCAAGTTATTCATATATATAAAACTTTAATTTTACCACTATATCCCAAATTTTATTTTACTATCTTGTATACAAATTAATATTATTACATAAAATGTATCCACGTTATTTTTATCTTTTCATATTTTTATATAAAAATCTTCAAATAAAACAATGAAAAAACATTATTTGAGAATCAAACACAAGACTAATAGATTTATATAGAAATCTCTTACCACTTCACCATTAATGTTTGTTGAAATAATTTTATAAATTTATTTTTAATATAAAATATTTCAATTCACTTATATCGTAAGTGTAATAAAATATAGATGTATTATTGATTTTGCTTCAAAACCCATTATGATGATAGGATAAAATACTACAAAATTGACTTTACAAATTCAAGGACCATGCTTAATACCACTTGATTGACTTATTAGGAGTTATAATTTCAAATAGCGAGAACTTAAAATTGTAAATTCGGCAGTATCACATTTGTTTTTATTTTTTACAAAAAATTAAAAATATATTGGCCATTTATTTTTTGTTTTCTACATTTTTACCAAAAAAAATTCTATCCAATGGCATATAATTATTTAAACATTTTTAAAATATTTATTTTATTTTACAAAAATAAAATATTAAAGAGTATATTCTTTATTTAAGCAGTTTTCTTATACAATTACAATTAGAGATGTTAGTGGGACGGATTTCGCGGAGTCCCGTCTCACTTCGCACCCAATTGGACAGAGACAAGTATAAGTTTCGCGGGTGGTGGGGTGGAGATTAGAACAAAAATTATACCGACCGTGAGTGGTGGGATAGACGTGGATATGACCTTGTACTTGCCTCATCCTCATCCTCACCCGCCCCACCCCACCCCATCCCCGCTCGCCCGACCCTATCCCCACTCGCCCCGCATCATCCTCACTCGCTCTGCATAATATAATAAACATATTTAAAAAAAATTAGTTTAATTCCATCTTACTAAACTAATGGGATTTATAGAGAATAATCATTCAATTCCAATTTAACAAACCAAACATATCGGGAGTGGGTTTTAATTAGTTGAGATATAAGGGATAAGCTTGTTGGGTAATGAAAATATCATGTTTTTTTTATTTTCAGAGAGTATAATTTAATTGCTGATAGTTTAATTAAGATAGTTCGCATAAAGAGACTAGATCTAAAATTATTTGATGATTCTTCTTTGAAGGTCTAATTTATTTACTTTGTATATTTTTTTCTTTCAGCAAAAAAATAAAAAGAAAAATATCATGTTTTCATCTGATGTTTACTTGGTAAGAGAAAAAATCGGATATAAAATGGAGAAACGAACATCATCCATTATTAACTAACAACCAAACTTCTAAAAACCGCCGATTTTCTCGGTCAAAATTATCCGAACTCAACGTATTCTCATCCCAAGTTTCTATAAATTCTATTATCATCACCAAAAACCAAAAAAGAAATTAAAAAAGCACCGATTCACCCAAAGCATACAATAAGCGAAACCGTAATATGTTCTCTTTGCCATCTCTCAGGAAATCCTCACCATTAATCAAACAAGTGGTTGCTAATCAACGGTCGAATAGTGTTCGTCCGGTGTTTAACCAATCAAAGGACTCTGCTTCTTCTTCTTCTTCATTTTTGAGCTTGTTGCAGAAACCTTCCTCTGCTGGTGGGTCCACTGCCGCCGGTGACAAAAACAGTGGGGGAGACCAACTTTTGAGATCAGTCTCTACTGGGGTTTTGATTGTTGGCTCTACTTTAGGCTTTTGCTACTTTTCTCGGTCTTCTTTTGATAGCAACTCTTGGGTTTCTTTTGCGGATGCCCCTAACGGGGCAACATGGGCCACTGATAGCGTTGCTGATCAGTTCAAACATGGGATTCCCGACAAGAAATCCAAGTATCTCTTTGGAGGTAGTCTTGTTGAACTGATGAAGCATCGATTTTGAATCCTTTGCTGGAAATCACGTGTTTAATCTCTCACTTTTTAAATTAATGTTTCAGAATCATACAGGAGAAGAGTCTTCTTCAATTATGAGAAACGCATAAGGTTGCAAAGTCCCCCTGAAAAGGTTAAAAAAATAACATTTCTAAAGTATTTTTTTACAATGTTGATCACATAACATTTTCAATAAGGCAAGCAAAATAAAATGCCATTTAACTAAGAATTGTGTCTATGAATCAGGTGTTCGACTACTTTGCATCGTATCGAACTCCGGAAGGAGATGTTCTTATGAGACCGGGGGATTTGATGAGGGCACTGGTCCCCGTATTTCCTCCGTCGGGATCAAATCGTGTTCGAGAGGGTTGTCTGAGAGGGGAATGGGTACAGCCTGGGGAGTTACATTGTCCCCCTTCCGAATTTTTCATGCTTTTTGATACCAACAATGATGGACTCATATCTTTTCCAGAGTAAGTTTCCAACTGTTTCTTCATATCTAATTAACTCGTCCATAATCAATTCTCCTATGTCACACTTGCAGGTACATTTTCTTTGTTACACTTCTTAGCATCCCTGAATCAAGCTTCTCGGTTGCTTTTAAAATGTTCGACCTTGACCATAACGGGTGTGTGTTACTTCTAACAAGGTTCGATGCTCAGTTTTTTGACAAAATAATAATATTTTGATTATAAACAGAGAAATAGATAGGGAAGAGTTCAAGAAAGTGATGACATTGATGCGATCGCAAAATAAGCAAGCGGCTCGCCACAGGGATGGGCTGAGACTTGGCCTTAAAGTTGCAGAGCCTGTAGAAAATGGGGGCTTGGTGGAGTATTTCTTCGGACAAGATGGCAAGACTTGTCTAAAGCACGACACATTTGTCCAGTTTTTAAGAGATTTACATGAGGAAGTACGTGTCACTCAAAACAATCAGTTTGACTTATTACTTGGAAAGCAAGCAACTGATTTCCACCTTTGAATGTTGTAGATTTTGAAGTTGGAGTTTTCCCATTACGACTACAAAGTAGATGGAACAATATCAGCTAAAGATTTCGCATTGTCATTAGTGGCCTCTGCTGATATTAGTGACATAAGTAAGCTGCTGGATCGTGTCGATGAAATCGACAACGAATCACATCTTAAAGATGTGCGGATTACTTTTGAAGAATTCAAAAGTTTTGCTGAGCTACGGAAAAAGCTTCAACCATTCTCGCTAGCGATTTTCAGTTACGGAAAAGTAAATGGGGTCTTAACCAAGAAGGATTTCCAAAGAGCTGCATCCAAAGTATGTAAATGGTGTGCTCGTTTTGACATTTTAATTACCTGTTATTCTTTTGTGAATACTAATGCTGCTTGTTGTTGGGGAACTGTTGAAGGTATGTGAAGTGTCGTTAACTGATAACGTGGTAGACATAATATTCCATGTGTTCGATGCCAATCGAGATGGGAGTTTAAGCTCAGATGAGTTTGTGAAAGTAGTACAGAGACGTGAACGGGATGACTCGCAGCCTAAAGCAGAGTCGAAGGGATTGATATCTTGCCTGCTAAGTTGTGCAGCAAAATGATCCAATTCAAAGCTGTTTCCTTTGATTTGTGGGATGATCATCATCTTACAATGTATTGGAAGATATATATATATATACCTTACTGAGTCAAACTAGGCAGATCAGTTGCTTCTTGAAAATCAAAACCTATTGTTGTTATGGATATCAGCCAAGGTGATGAATGGTGGCGATGCATTGGCTAAGTCATCCCTGGCCTCTCCTATATATATCAATATATTATGGATAATAATAAAGAATCTCATTTCATCGTATGCTTTCCTTGAAGGAAATGAATCTCCTCTATATATAATATGTGGATAACAATATGTGTATATATTATATTTTTCTACGAGTTTTTATTTGTAAAAATCATGGACTGTCTTGTAAATTAGTTACTTCGATGAATAAATATTAACTTTGCCGATTTTGATATTTTTCTAGACAAATGGGGTCTCTTGGCTGTAATAGTTTTTCTGTTTCAGATAGTTAGATGATGGGGAGATGAAAACATTTCTTTTATGAGTTATGGATTAATATTAAAGAAAAGGCGAGCGAATAAAATTCTATTGTTTCTTTTTATGAAATTTATGAAAATGATTATTTTATATAATTTGTTTTTCACCATGTCTGCAAGTTTTTAACTATAAAAATAAAAGATTACTTTTTCTTTAGGCTCAATATAATATTTGGTACCCGAATTTGACATTTTTTTTTAATTTAGTACTTAAATTTTTTGACTTAATTTAGTATCTGAACTTGACACTTTTTTTTAATTTGGTATCTAAACTTGACATTTTTTCTTAATTTGGTACCTAAGCTTTTTTTTAGATTCAATTTAATATCTAAATTTATTAAATAAATTATAAAAATTACGTAAAATAATAATGGGGTTGAAATTTTTTTTGTTGTGCTATAAAAATATTGTCAATTTTAGAAAAAATTCATTTTAAAAATAGACATTGAGCTATGCTTAACGAATTAATATTAAAAAAAGATTAGGTACCAAATTAGGAAAAAAAGTCAAGTTCAGGTACCAAATTGAACCCAAAAAAGTTTAAGTACCAATTTTAAAAAAAGGTGTCAAGTTTAGGTACCAAATTAGGAAAATGTCTCAAGTTTGAGTACCAAATTGGACAAAAAAAAATTTAGATACCAAATTAAGAAAAAGTATCAAATTTAGGTACCAAATGTTATATTAAGCCTTTTCTTTATCATGAATTTTAAAATTTTATGAGAAAATCTTTATATTTCTATTTTAAGTTTGTTTGTTTACTAAAATATAAAACTGTAATGGAAATGTTTGATTGCAATGTTCACTACGACTTGACATTACGAAAAGTATGAAAACAAAAATATAAAGAGCATCAATGTTTGTTTACGCAGTTCGATTGATTCACACTCTATCACTCTCTAGGTATAGACATCTCACCTTTGTACCTAAATATTAAAGCACTTACTCCCTAAGTATAGAGATCTCGACAGCCTTGCGTTATCTTTAGCTACACATGATAATTCAATAAAACAACATCAAATTTCATCTAATTCACATTCAAATACAAAGTTGTACATATTTTTCATTTTATTCAATTTAGTCTCTAATCTTGGGATAAGCATGTTTTTCGATATTTATCTTTGGATCAAAATTTGACTTCACATTTTTTATAAGGACCCTATACTTTCTATTTTTATCATAATTTTATGAAAAGTTTTTAATTAATTCAATTTGGTCCTCGGTGTTACAAAGTTAACTAACAAGTTTATTTATCTCTAGAATTTAGTCATTATCATGATCTAAGCTTAATATCTATCAAATTCAAGCCTGATTCATAAATTTCTCAACAATGGAAACTTACTAAAAACTCAATAATTGAACAAATTAATACATAGGCTAGCTAAATCAAACTTCTATGATCATAAATCTATAAAAATTACATGAAAAAAAGGTTTGGTTACCTTAAAATTTAGCTTGGTGGAATGCTTAGACTCAACAATGGTGGTTTTCTTGGTTTTTTTTTTCAAGTTAGACGGTGAGATTGATGATGAAATCTCATCTTATCTCCAATATCTAAGGTATTTATACCTTAATAAATTGTTAATTAACCTTAATTACTTAATTTAATTAGATTATTATATAATTAATCCACCATTAATTAATTTAAGTGAAATTAACATCATCATCCACTAAGTATAAGAAAACAATGGTTTAATATCCATTTTAGTCTTTTGGATAATTGCTATTTAGGTCTCCTAAACCTTTTCGTAATTAAAATTCAATAGCGATTGGACTTTTATAATTTAGTCCTCAAGTTTTAGTTAACTATTTTTTCGGTTAAATTATTGAACCGAACTTTATTATATTTTCATATTAACTTCATAAATATTTCTATTTTATATTTACAGACTTAATTTACAAAAATGAAGATCTTAAACCATATTTTTTGACACTACTAAAATTCGAATTGTTATATCAATATTTTAAAAAGTGTATTCATAATCATTGCATATTTAGATTAAAATTTTATTAATAGGAAATGTAATTAATAATATTTTTTATATTAAATTGTAAAGTGAAATAGATTTTCAAATAACATTAATTTAATATAAAATATTTCTAATACTATAATTATATATGTATAATAAATATATAATAATTAACAATGATTAAAATCTATAAAATTAAAATTTAATCATAATATAATAATATATTATATAACTATTATCGAAATCGATATACTAAATTAGTATATTATTAATACATAAAATAATTACATAATATATAACTATTACTAAAAATATTAATACATGTATAACTATTATTATAATATAGATTATAATAAAAGATATAATATTACATGATATTATAATGTTTAATCACTGATACATATATATAAACTATTAATATATTATATACTATATTATATGATATAACATTATATAATATAGTAGGAGGGCTAACTTTCAAATATACGAAAAGTATATGAACTTAGAGCATATTTCAACTAGTATAATAATAAACAAAAATACATGTGTTTTGTGCGAAATGAATTCAAGTCGATCCTGATTTTCAACCGAATGATCTTCTTCATTATCCTCGTACCATGAATTGCACTGAGTGTGGGCTTGAGTAACACGAACCAAAATACAGAAAAAAAAGATTTAATTACTCTCAATAGGAAAGTAATTTATCTCTATAAAAACTAGTAAAAATCATAATTCTCAAAAAATAGAATTTATTTTTAATAAAGTCTCACTACTTTCTGGTAGAATAATGGTAATTCAATAATCTATGAGTGTTTTAAGTAAACCGACGCTATCTATTTATTGAGAGAGCTACAAGAATTCTAGTTGAACAAGTCATTGATAAATAATACTATTTAAATAGAAAACACACTCTAGTCTAATTGTGATAGAGGGGTGAGACACCTCATTTAATATAACTAGGGTTGCAGCCCCTCACATGTTGTAGGAAGGAAATTTGGATCTCTCATGTATTAGATCTAATTATATGTGCTTCTTTGACTTTTAACCTAATACTTTATAATTTAATTCAACCCACTTATTTTTTAATTCCCCAAATAAATATTATTTATTCAATTAATTAAATTAACTAATTTAATTTATCAATTAAATAACTCAATTCTAATTCCGTTAAAGCCATAACTTTATAGTAAAAAAATCTATGAGAAAATATATTTAATTTCTTTATTCAACAAATTCATAATGGCTAATTAATTTAATTCCATAGGCAAACTTCAATTATTTATTTATAATTAATTAAATAATAATTTAAAAAGCATTAAATTAATTCTCAAGTCTTTTTTGTATTTAGCGAGAAAACACATTTAATTGTAAATGCGATCTATTTCTCTTACTTCATCATTTCTACTATTTCTATCCATTTGATTTTACACACAATTCATTTTTGGTAATTGATATATATAATTAGGATTCAAATAATTTATAGTTAAGTTGCAGATTTTCACTTATTAATTATAAACTTATTTAGTCACGAAGTCATTGCACTAAAGTATCGTGACTGAGTTCTCCCTTATTATATATCATATTTTGTCTCATAGTAACCATTACATTTTCCTTAATGAAATGTCAATTACTATCAAATAGTAATAAAGTCATTTATCACAAAGACAAAAAACCAGTAGCCACGTTTACTATTCATCTATCATGTAATGTTGATTAAGGGATATCATTTACCCTTTAGTCGAGTTATAAATTCCACTATTGTGAAATGATGTTACATACTGCAGAAGTCATATACCTAAAACACTAGCTTTTGGTTTTTTATCTATTTGAACTCAGAATTTTACTTACATCAAAGTATACGAGTTACACATATATTGTCTATCATCCACTCAGGACTAAGGTATGCCACACTATGAATGTCACAAGTGAATAAATTCATAAATGGATTTAGGGTCTATTCTACTTGGCTCTTGTTTGATGTGTTGTTAGTCCAACCAATCACATTTATGCCTTTATGTTCTGGGAGTCATTTGCTCCATTGCTCGAGACAAAGCATTTCCCCAATTGAACTTGATAGATGACATATTAGTCTTTCAATCAATTTGCTCATTTCTGATTGGATTAAGGACTTGTTTAGATTATCTTCTAAATCTAAACAAGTCGTCTTTTCATATTACGACCCGAACACATAATATTGCTTAGTATTAGTTAGTGAGTCAATACTTACTTCTATTTTGTTTTGAATGCAATCATCATTGAGGATAATATACAAAGAAGATTAATGTAATCAATGCATTTTTATTTAGTCAACTTTTTTAAAAAAAAATATAAGTATTCATAGACAAAAATACTACACTTAGGGCACTAGATTTGTCACATCCCTTATTTGGCGGGTTCGAGATTTGGGAGTATTCTAGTAAAATAATGTGTTAGGTGAAGTGTGATGTGCCCAATTGTTTCTTTCGGCGTATATGTATGGGCATATACTAACCACTGTATAGGTAAGTGAAAGTTCTATCCTCGATTATTCTGTTATTTAAAGAGAAATATATTGTTAAGTAAGAATGTAATTATGGTATGAGTTATCGTTGTTGGGCTGAAGTAATGTGCTAGTTAAGTTGTAAGGTTACTTGGTTAGGAACTAATTAGATTGACTAGTCTAGTATCTATTATTACAAGATTCTAATTTATGTTTCTCTCTAAACTGGTAGGCCATTAGGAAAGACAAATTAGGGATTCAAGCGACACTTGTTAAGTTCCAATAAGTTAAGTGAGCTATATATATGTGGGTGAGAAGGATTGTAGGGAAGTTCTTCTTCCTTAAATATTATTCTATGTTTCTTTTTACAAAATCTAAATGTTATCTTTTCTCTTCTAGCTGGAAGCTAAGATTCTTGGATTAATCAATGGTTGTTCCATCTCCTAATAAGTATCACAACTTTTCATGTTAAGATTTTAGAAAGAGTAAGTCTGTAAGAGGTATATGAACAGTAAGATGTGGGTACAAAGGTTTGCATGGGGGATTATCGGTGATTGAGATGATGGAAATTTGTATGTAAATGAGTTTTAATGGTAATCTTATGTTTTTAAGTAGTTGTTACTGCTGATTTGAAAAGGATGTTTGAGCATGGAACTTCGAACTACAATGGGTGAGTAACAGGTGAGTCTCTATCCTGACTCTTGCATGTGCACTGTTCAAATCAAAATTTATCTAATTAGAATTGATATCTCTCATGATCGAAAAAAGGAAGTAGCAGAATAAAAAAGATATACGTCTTATGATGACATGTATAAAGTGTTGTTTGGAAAATAATGTTAACGGATAAGTATGCAGGTATAGTTTGGTGTAGCAAAGGTACGAATCAGTTAGGAATATGAATAAATATGAGTAAGTAAATGCTGAGAAAATGTTCTTTTGTGATGCCTTTGGTAGGGGGGCTATAATGATAACTAGACTAGTAGATTACGATATGAAAACAAGTCTAAGACCATGAGGTTGAGACCCAATGCATCTTAATATGATTTGGAAGCACCCATGGTGTAGCCTCCAGTAAGATGAAGGTTGGAATGGCAGATCATGGTACATGAATGTGTGTGTAAGTTCATGTGGATGTGACCCATGGCAAGATATGACTGTATGTACGTTCATGGTGTAACCTTCGATAATGTGTAAATTGAAATGGCAGATCATGGTACATGAAATTATGTATAAGTCCATGAGGAAGAAAACCATGGAACCTATTGTAATGTCCGCTAGGATAGTAAACACGAGATTTTGCATGATGCCTTTATGGCGTATTCTGTTTCACCCTTATGGCATGTTCTGCCAACTTCTTCTGGTAAAATATGCTTATTCACCTTTATGGTAAGTTCTGGATAAATTATGATTGTTTTGTAATAAGTATTACTAAGATAAGGATATGATATGTCCAAGGATAAAGGTTGAATAAGATCTGTAATATAATTGAATAAGTCTTAAGGAGTTTTCTTGAAAATAAATGTGTATCTATATGTTAAGAAGGGTATCCTCTTTGATAACATGATATTGTTGAATATGGATGTATTCGTAGTTATGTGAGACCATAGAAATTGTCAATGTGCATTCGTCTATGTTATGAAGTGGTTGAATTCGAATAATCTGGAATTCGTCATATTTGAGTTGTATTCTGTCTTCTTTTGAAGTCATATGGAATCTGAGTTGTATTATGTCGTCAACAATTCCAATAGGGAGATGGCTAGTCTTGGCTATTAGAGTAGTTGAATCCATGGGTAAAGACATAGATGTATTTATTGGTAGAATGATGCATTAGACTGGACCCAAGACGAATTAATTCTGAATCTATTTGTGAATTAATTCACTTGTGACATTCATGGTGTGATTTACCTAAACCCTAAGTTAGTCACTGATCATGTATATGCAACTCATGTGCTTTGATATAAGTGGAGGCTTATGCTCTAAAGATGATCGAGCCCATAGCCGGTATGTTGGGTACATAACTTGTGTATGGCATGGCTTTAGTAGCAACAATGGAATTCATAGCTTAATTAAAGAGTTAATGATATCCTCTCATTGGCATTGTGTGTATTGATAAATATGGAATGTGGCCATGGGTTTCTTGTTCTCGAACGAGCAATTTATCACAGTCATTTGTTGACAGTGATCATATTAATCATTAAAAAGACACAATGGTGATAATGAGATAAAATAGGATTGTATTAAGTGAACATATTTAACTCAAAGGAATCAAGGATATCATATGAGGGTAATACACACATGACGAGGTCATTGGAGAAAACAATTGGGTGAATTGTTTTCGTAAAGAGTTGTAAACTCGAATTTATATAGGATTTTTCTAGTGATTTTTACCACCTTTTTTACTTAAAAATAATATTAATCCATATTTGTTAAATAATTAGGTGAATTTTGCATATATTTCGATGATGGGCATGAATTTATAAAAAATGCAAATAATAACTTTATTGTATTAATTTTTTTTGCATAAATTAAATTATTTCATGTTATTTATTAATGTGTTATATTTTAATAATGCAGTGGGACCATGGAATCAATATAATGAAGCTTAGTATAATTTTTGCATGGACATGAGCAAATCTACCTACTTGGATGGCAAGGTCATGCAAATTGGGTCATAAAGATATTAATTTGACCTAGTTAAAAATGAGGTTACTTGGTGAACAAGTTTGGTTATTTAATGGGTCACAATCCGTCCAACAAAGTGGAGACAAGCCAAAATTCGACACAAGCATGATGGCTACCCAAAAATTTATTTTGGGATATTTATTGGAGGTCCCTACAGTTGAAATTAAATCAGAAAAGAGTCCATGAAGATTGCCCTTGAAACCGTCCAAGCCTTTGTTTGATTCTAGCATGATTTCATGCTTGAATCAAGTAACCATCATCCACCCACTTCTACAATATGTGGTTGGCCAAGTAAAGGAGTAAAGGAGGGGATTTTTCACTCTATTTTTAGTAAAGTCATTCACCTACATCAAGAATAAATAACCACTCCCATCTCACATTTCAATCATCCCTTCATTCACAACATTCTTCATTCTCTCTCACTCTCTTCTTTCTTCACGCCTAGCTTCCCATTTTCCTTTTAGTTTTTAGCTAGAAAAGCCTTGAAGAGATCATTTCTTGGCTAGCCACCCTGAGGAGCCATTAGCCAAGGAGCAACATAAGGATTAGAGGAAGACATCTTCAATCGGAGTTCACAAGACTACTGCTTCGATAGAGTTTATTCTTTTCCTACATTGTAATTTTAATTTAATCATGTTTACAATGTGCTTTGTGATCTTGTCATAAAAAATGGTAGCTTAAATCTATTTAGCTAGGATGATTACATTAATTATTGAAATTCGTGCCTCAGTTGATCATGTTTTCAATTAAACTCAAGTATGTATTTCATTCATATGTGATTGGATGCATTAGAATTATCTAAGCGATCCTAACCAAACGACGGCTAATGGACACAATAATTGAAAAGTGGATGCTTAATTTATATCCGACCCAAAATAAATTGAAGTTTCGTAAAAACTTGACCGAACTCTATTACCTTGCATGACTTTTAGGTTCATGTGATTAAATTGTTTCAAATTGACCTAGTCCCTGTTACTTCACATGAATACTAAGAAACCCTTAATTTAATATGATCAGTAAAATGCATGTTTCACTAAGTAAAAGATTCTGAAAGGACTTAATTTAGTTTCAAGCCCATAAAAGATAGAATTTCCATGTAATGTTTTCCAAATATTGTTAAACATGATAAAAATGAATCAAGTCGATTGATGTAATTATCCTATCCTATTCATATTATTGATTGTTGAAATTGTGTTTCTGCTGCTAAATTCATTCATACATTTAGATAATTTTCATATTTAGATTAAAATTGCATTAGAGATAATTTGCATCTAGTTAATCACCATCACTCAAATTATTGTTTTTTTTATCACCGACTTGTGAAACTCTAATTTTACAAAATATTGATTAACATACACAGTCTTTGTGGAGACGATAACTCATTTACTTACTTATTACTTGATAATGATTGTGTACACTTGCACAAACCTATGTGTTACAAGTTTTGGCACCGTTACCGGGGATTGTTACCTTAATAATTTTTGCAAAATTATTTTGCAATTTGGTTTTTATTTTATTTCTAACTTTACTAATTTATTCTTTTTATTTTTATGATTTTCTTTGTAGGTGATTATGAGCATAGATCAAATCATCGGTTTACACAAACTCTGAAATTGAGTGAATGTTTAGACAGAGAAGACGTGAACGATTAGCACAGAGACAAGCCGAGATGGACCTTTGAAATTAGAACGATGGACAAGGTAATGGAGCTAGTCATGTGCACAATCTCATCCTTATTGCCGATGATAGGGTTCATTCCATTAAACAGTACGCTGTGCCACTCTTCAATGAGTGAAATCCGAGAATTAGGAGGTCGGATATTGAGGCACCCCAATTTGAGTTGAAACCAGTGATATTTCAAATGCTTCAAACAGTGGGCAAATTTAGTGGAATGCCCACGGAAGATCCACACCTTCACCTTTGATTGTTCGTGGAGGTGAGTGATTCATTTAAAATAGTCAGTGTGACTGAAGACACATTGAGGTTAAAGCTATTCCCATAATCATTGCGAGATCGAGCATGAGTACGGCTTAATTCATTGCACCAAGTTCAATTTCTACTTGGCAAGAATTAGCAGAAATATTTCTGGTTAAGTATTTTCCATTTAGCAAAAATGCTATGTTGCGAAATGAGATCATCACTTTCCAACAATTGGATGACGAGTCTTTGTATGAGGCATGAGAGAAATTCAAGGAGTTACTTCAAAAGTGTCCTCATCAAGGGATTCCTCATCGCATCTAATTGGAGACATTGAACAATGGTCTCAACACACACAAAAGATTGATGGTAGATGCTTCTACGAATGATGCTATTATCTCTAAGTCTTATAACAAGGCTTATGAGATCATTGAGAGGATTGCTAGTAAAACCTATTAATGGCCGACAAATCGAGCAGCTTCAAGAAGACATGTAGTTGGAGTTCATGAAGTTGAGCCTTCACTTCACTGTCAGCTTAGGTATCTTCTATTTCTTCAATGTTGAAATAGTTTACCACTAACGGTTTGACTAATTTTGCATCTCAATCACCAAGTCAATTTGATGTTGTCTTCTGCGTATATTGAGGGCATGGTCATTCTTTCGAGAATTATCCATCAAATCCCTAGTCGGTTTATTATGTAGGGAATCAACACCAAAATAGAAGTGGACAACAACCATAGTCCAACTTCTACATTCCTTCATGGCGAAACCATTCAAACTTTTCTTGGAGCAACAAGGAAATGGACCGACCAACACTTACATGCAGTATAGACCTAACCAATCCTAAGGGTTTAATCAACAAGCCTCAAAACCATATCAAACTGAATCATACAACAGTTTGGAGAACTTGTTGAAGACGTACATGACGAAGAATGACGCTTTTATCCAAAGCCAAGAAGAAACAGTAAAAAATTTGGAGAACCAAATAGGTCAATTAACTACAGAGCTTCGTAATAAACAGTAAGGAGCCTTGCCAAGCGATATAGAAAATCCAAGGAGTTTGGGTAAGGAACATTATAAGGTAGTGGCTTTGTGAAGCAATAAGGCTTTGGAACCCAAAGTGATTGATGTTGAAGATGAACCCATTGAGAAGGAGGAAAGTCAACCGACCGTTGAAATTTATACACAAGAAGAGCTAGAATCTGAAAAGTTTGATAAGGTAAACTCTAAACTATTAAATTCTGATAAGCTAACACCTTCTTTAGATGTAGATTTACCTTCTTAGAAAAGTTGTACAGATCAACCTAAAGTGCCATCACCTCTATACCCTCAAAGATTGCAGCAACATAAGCAGAAATAAGAGGTACAATTCAAGAAGTTTTTGGATGTTCTAAAGAAACTACACATTAATATCCCAATGGTGGAGGCTTTAGAACAGATGTACAATCATGTGAAGTTCATGAAGGATATTCTGTCCGAGAAGAAAAGGCTTAGTAAGTATGAGACAGTATCCTTGACGAAGGAGTGTAGCACGTTCCTACAGAATAAGTTACCTCCGAAACTGAAGGACCCTGGAAGCTTTACTATACCTTGTAATATTGGAGAATCTTTCAGTGGTAATGATTTGTGCGATTTAGGAGAAAGCATCAACTTGATGCCCAAATCTATTTCCAAGTTGTTGGGAATAGGTGAAGTAAGACCCACGATTGTGACACTTCAACTAGTAGATCGATGTTTAGCATACCCCAAAGAAAAGATCGAGGATGTTTTGGTAAGAGTTGATAAGTTTATTTTCCCGCTGACTTTATTGTCTTAGATTTTGAAGCAGATAAGAAAGTGTCAATCATCTTAAGGAGACCTTTCCAAGCCACAAGAAGAACGTTAATTGACGTGCAGAAAGGCAAACTTACTATGTGAGTTCAAGACGATCAGGTAACGTTTAACATTCTTAAAGTTATGAAATTTCCTGATTCAACATAAGAGTGTTCAATTATGGAGGAATTAGAAACCTTAGTTTCTATGGTGAGTAATTTTGAAGAAAATACATTGGAGAATGCTTTAAGGTCTAACCTATTGGAATATGAAGAAGGTAATAAATACATGGCTTTGATGGAAGCTAATTCGAGAGACTATGTTCAACTAGCACGGTTTGAACCATAGGAGTTTGAAGCTCGTGAAACACATAGCCCAAGTTGTCAATCGAGGAACCGCCAAAACTTGAACTTAAGGTACTTCCTTCCCATTTGAAATATGTTTATTTAGCTAATTGTTCTACTTTGCCTGTGATTATTTTTAGCAGAACTGACGAAACATTAAGTGGAGCAATTAATTATTATTTTAAAGAAATTTAAAAACGTAATTGGTTGGACAATAGCTGATATTCGAGGAATAAGCCCTTCCTTTTGTATGCATAAGATTATACTAGAGGAAGTTGAGAGAGCTCGAATTGATAGGGAAAGGAGACTTAATCCTATCATAAAAGAGGTAGTGCGAAAGGACATGATCAAATGGTTAGATGCGGGAATTATCTACCCCATCTCAGATAGTTCATGGGTAAGTCCGATATAATGTGTACCAAAGAAAGGTGGAATCACAATTGTCGATAATGAACATAATGAGTTAATTCTGATGAGAACTGTCACGGGTTGGAGAATCTCTATTGACTATAGAAAGTTGAAAAAAACCACTCGGAAGGATAATTTTTCGTTGCCTTTTACGGATCGGATGTTAGATCGATTGGAAAGTAACAAATTTTACTATTTCTTAGATGGATATTCGGGATATAACCAAATAGTTGTAGCCCCGAAAGACCAACATAAAACAACTTTTACTTGCCCTTACGGTATGTCTGCTTTTAGGTAAATGCCTTTCGATTTATGTAATGCACCTGTAACTTTTCAATGATGCATGATGACAATATTTACTGATATGGTTGAAAATTTTGTTTGTCATGAATGATTTTTTATTTTTATTTTTTGTAACACTTACAATGTTTTTTTTGAGTAATTTGGTTAAGGTACTTAAGAGATGCAAGGAGACAAATCTTGTCATTAACAGGGAGAAATGCCATTTTATGGTTAAGGAGGGGATTTCTTAGGACACAAAATTTCCAAGAACAGGATTTAAGTTGACAAAGAAAAGGTGGATGTAATTGAAAGATTACCACCTCTAGTTAGTGTGAAAGTAGTTAGAAGTTTCTTAGGCGATGCGGGTTTTTACCGAAGGTTTATCAAAGATATTTCAAAAATTTGTAGGCCTTTGTGTATGCTGTTAGAGAAAGATACAATTTTTGAGTTTGAAAATGAATGCTTGAAGCTTTTGAGGAATTGAAAAGTCGGTTAATCTCAGCCCCAATAATCATTACACCAAATTGAAACTCTCCTTTTCAGCTGATATGTGATGCAAACGATTTTTCCGTTGCAGTTGTGATGGGTAAAAGAAGAAACAAAGTGTTTCATCTTATCTACTATGAAAGTAGAACTTTGACAGGAGCCCAAATCAATTACACGGAAATTGAAAAAGAACTCTTTGCTATAGTTTTTGCTTTTGACAAGTTCCATTCATATCTTATAGGTACCAAAGTTATAGTGTTTATTGACCATGAAACCATTAAATACTTACTCACAAAGAAGGATGCTAAATCGAGACTAATTCGATGAATACTTTTACTCCAAGAATTTGACCTTGAGATCCAAGATAGAAAATGTGTTGAAAATTAAGTAGCTGATTATCTGTTGAGGTTGGAACAAAATGAGGTAACTCATCAACTTGTTCCTATCAACGTGAATGTTCCAGATAAGTAGATCTTCGAGGTAAGCCGAATTCATGAAACACCTTGGTTCGCTGATTTTGCAAATTATTTAGCATGTGAAATAATTCCTCGAGAAATGACATACCAATAAAGAAAGAAATTCCTTCACGATAGTCCATATTATTTCTAGAGGATCTGTTTTTGTTTAAAAAATGTGTATATAACATAATTAGGAAGCGTGTAGCTAGAAGTGAAATTGATGAGATCTTATACCATTGTCATTCATCTCCGAGTAGGAGACACTTTTGTGGTTCGCGTATTGCACTAAAGATCTTACAAGTTGGATTCTTTTGGCCTGCAGTGTTTAAAGATGCGTATGAATATGTATAAAATTGTAATAGATGCCGAAGGACCAAAAACATATCAAGGAGGAACGAGAAGCCCTTGACAAACATTTTAGAAGTTGAATTGTTTGACGTGTGGGGCATTGATTTTCTAGGTCCGTTTCCTTCTTCTTATAGGAACAAGTATATTTTTGTAGTTGTCGATTATGTATCCAAGCGGGTTGAAGCCGAGGCATACGCAACAAATGATGCTAAGGTTATCATGCGATTCCTACATAAGCATGTGTTTACTCGGTTTGTGACTTTAAGAGCTATCATTAGTGATGAAGGATCTCAGTTGTAAATAAATGGTTTAAGTGGTTGCTTGACAAGTATGATGTGAAACATAAAATTGCCATTGGCTATCATCCATAGTCAAATGGGCAAGTTGAATATGTTAATCATGAAATCAAAGGTATTCTTGAGAGGGTAGTGCGCCCTAGAAGAAAAGATTGGTCTTAAAGGATCGATGATGCTTTATGGGCCTATCGAACACCTTTTAAGACACCGTTAGGAATGAATCCTTATCGGTTAGTGATCACCTCTGAACGTACTCTCGTTCAGAATATATTTTAGGTTTTCTGCAAGTATATGTGTCGAGTTGTAATATAGTTACAACGGGGTAATGAGTACTCCGAGGGTCGTACCTAAGGGAGGCAAAGCACTACTAATTCTAACTCCTACACTAAAAATATCTAATTAGTATTTTTTGTAGAATTTTAGTACGAAAGATAGATAAAGATTTTGGGTTTTCTATAATGATAATAAAAATAATTAAAAGAAATAAAAGAAATGGAAAATGAGATAAAAAGATTGATAAACTTAGTAATGGGGAATTAGCTCTCTTTACCTTGATTTCATCAACCATTGCTTCGATTTTTCGTTAATCAACTAGTCGTTACCCTAGCAGGATCTTCTGATTTTCTACTAACATAACAATTCAAGAAGAACTACTTATCTTCTGACCTTCTACTAACATAACGATTCAAGAAGAACTACTTATCTTCTGACCTCACAATTCAGATTGGTTTAGGGTAAAGGTTTTCACGAATCAATAATATCAATTTTAGGTTAATTCCCACCTTGATGACTTCCCGAGGTTGTCAAGCCTAAGGTTTGTTTCTCATTCTTCTTTTTCTATACAATTGATCTGCTGAAAAACCTTACACAACAAGTAAATCATCATACCTCATCTCACTAATCCCTCATAAAGGGATTAGTTCCTCATGGCTTCTTAAGACATTATAAATTCAAAAAGAAATAATAGACATGAAAACTATATTAAAAATATAAGTGAACGAAATTTAAGGATTTGTATTGATATTGTTGGAAGAAATCCACAAGGGTTTATGCGCATCTTACAAATCTCATTTCCGAAAACAAGAACGAAATAAAAATGACTAAAACTTAAGAAAAGAAATAACTAAAACCTAAACTACAAAGAAAGAAAATAACTAATGAAGAGGTTTGTAAAACTAGGTGCTCAAGGAGCCTATTTATAGTATTCTGATGGTCATTTTCCTTAGCCTTATGTCATCTACCTTCCTTCTAGTTTAATGTGGGATTGTGGAGACCAAAACGCCCCTCACTTGATGTAATTCCACATTCATGAGTCGATGTCATGACACCTAGGATCGTGTCGCGACATAGTTGACAGTGTACTCCTTGGTGGTATTTCCAGGGTTTGCCGTGACACCTTGATGTTGTGTCATGACATAGAAGGCATCTTTAGAATTCTTTGGTTCTAGTCCCTATGTTGTGACATCTCATGTCTTGTGTTGTGACATAGTGATTAGTCATGATATGATTCGTCTTCTAATGGTCTCCTACGCACTCACAAAGTTCATTAACCAACCTTTAGGCCTCAATCGACCCTAAAGTCAATAAAAGGATCATTTTTACACCTCTTACGCATTTTATTAATTAAACTAAAACTTAACTAAATCCTAACTAAACCTAAAAATAATGTTTAAATTTTCAAGCTCCAAAAGTGCGAAAGCTAGTTTAATATGCTAGGTCGAATTACGATAGATCAAACTCCCCCAGACTTAAGTCATTACTTGTCCTCAAACAATCAAAAACAAAAACAACGAAAAGAACACAAGTACTTGAGCACATATCATACAAGCATTAAGTTTGAAACATGCATCTTACACATCTCATATTCTCTAATAACTTAAGAACGACAAATATGCAATCTTACAACTTTTAACTGAGACATCTAAGTTCAGTAGATTACAAAGAATACAAATATTAATAGTCTTATCTGTAGGATTCCATCAATGATCAATATAAGTACTTTAATTATCCTAGCAAAATACAAATGGTTGTTTTATGAGAATGTTCAACACCATATTCATTCATGCATAGAGTTAATTAGGTCACATAAGTCTTTTCGTCTTGTAATGTTTTGGGGCTTAAGACAGGTATGAAATTTCAAGAGAATGGTAAGCATCAAAAGGTTATTGTAAACTCTAAAATATATAGGATTTTTCTATAGATTTTCATCACCTTTTAACTTAAAAAAGATATTAATTTGAGTAATTGTTTAATAAATTGATGAATTTTTCTTAAATGTTAATTTTGGACATGAAATTATTAAACATGAGATTTCGTGCTTTATTGTATGGTTTTTATGCATTATTTGTCTTATTTTATGTTATTTATTAACATGTCTTATTTTAATGATGCAATGGGCCATAAAATTAATTAAATTAAGCATGTTATAATATTTATTTCATGGACATAAAAAATTCATTCATATTAGACAGCTAAGGCAATGTAAATTAGGTCATTTAATTATTTAATTATGTATGCAATTTGGACAGGTCTGGCTACTTAATTGGGTCACAAAACCATCCAACCCAAGAGAACAGAAGCCCAATTCGGCACAAGTAATGGTTGCCCAGCAAGGAGTTTTTGGATATTTTCTAGGAGTCCCTACAATTGAGAATAAATAGGATCTATACCTAAAGATCATTGTTGACTCCGTTCAAGTCGCTGCTTGATTTTATCATGATTGTATGCTAAAATCAAGCAAACAACCAAGCACCAATCCCCCAACTTGTGGCCGACCATGCATGGGAGAAAAAGGATGGATTTAACAATGCTATTTTTAGTAAATCGATCACTCATTCTCACCTATAAATTCAGCCTTCATTCCCACTTCTAAAATCATTCCTCACTCATTGTCTTTCATTCTCTCTAGTTTTCTTTGACACGCCTAGCATCTATTTTCTTTCCTTCAAATTTTAGCTAGCAAAAGCCTCTGAAAGATCACCTCTTGGTTGGCCACCTTCAGGAGCCATCAACAAAGGATTGAAGCAAGGATCGAAGGAGTCATCTTTAATCGGAGTTTGCATCACAACCACTTCAATAGAGTTTATTCTTTCTCTTCTTGTTATTTAAATTCATCATGTTTGTTATCTGTTCTTCGATCTTATCATCAACAATGGTAACTTAATTTTGTTTAAACTAGGTTGATTGCATTGATTTAATAAAATTCATGTGATTCATGCTTATAGTGTTTGTGCATCAATTGATCATGTTTTTAATTAAATTAAAGTATGTATTTCATTCATACGTAATTGGATGCATTTGAATTAACTAAGTGATCCTAACCAGACGGTGACTAATGGACATAATAATTGAAAAGTGCATGCTTAATTTAGATCATAACTTGACTAAATTGAAGGTTCATAATAACTTTAACGAGCTCTGTTATTTTGCATAGTTTTTAGATTTATGTGATTAAACTGTTTCAAACCTAACACGTCCCTGTTACTTCACATGAATGCTAAGAAACCCTTAGTTTAATATGATCTGCAAAATGCATGTTTCACTAAGTAAAGGATTTCGAGGGGACCTAAGTTGGTTTCCAAACTCATGAAAGATCGAGTTGCCATGGAATGTTTTTCGAATATTATTAAGCATGATAAGAATGAATTAAGTTAATTAATGTAATTGTCCTAGCCTATGCATATTATGTTTTTTACTGCTAAAATCATTCATTTATATAGATAATTTACACAAAACTACGCGTTACAAGTCTTTGGCACCATTTTCGAGGACTGTTGCCTTAATCATTTTTGTGGAATCATTTATTTGCAATTTGGTTTTTACTTTATTTCTAACTTACTAATTTATTCTTTTGATTTTTGTGAATTTCTTTTCAGGTGTTTATGAGCATAGATCGAATCATCGATTTACTCCATGTAGACCTTGAACGTTTAGACAGAGAAGACGTGAATGATTAGCCTAGAGACAAGCCGAGATGAACCTTGGAAATCAAAATGATGGACAAGGTAATGAAGCTAATCATGTTCGCAATCCCATCTTCGTAACCGATGATAAAGATTATGCCATTAGACAATACGCTATGCCACTCTTCAATGAGTTAAATCCAGGAATTAAGAGGTCGGATATTGAGGCACCCCAATTTGAATTGGAGCCAGTGATGTTTCAAATGTTACAAACGGTGGGCCAGTTCAGTGGAATGCCCACGGAAGATCCACATCTTCACCTTCAATTGTTCATGGAGGTGAGTGACTCGTTAAAGGTTGTTGGTGTGACTGAAGACGCATTGAGGTTGAAACTATTTCCATACTCATTACAAGATCGAGAACGAGCATGGCTTAATTGGTTGCCACCAAGTTCAATTTCCAGTTGGCAAGAATTAGCAGAAATATTTTTGGTTAAGTACTTTTCACCTAGAAAAATGCTAAATTGCGAAATGAGATCACTACTTTCTAACAATTGGATAACGAATCCTTATATGAGGTGTGGGAGAGATTCTAGAAGTTACTTCATAAGTGTCCTCATCATGGGATTCCTCATTGTATCCAAATGAGACGTTTTACAATAGTCTCAATGTACACAAAGGATTCATGGTATATGCTTCTACGAATGATGCTATTTTGTCTAAGTCTTATAATGAGGTTTAGAAAATCATTGGGAGGATCGCTAACAATAACTATCAAGGGCCAACAAATTGAGTAGTTTCAAGAAGACGTGTAGCTGGAGTTCATAAAGTTGATGCTCTCACTTCACTCTCAGTATCGTCTGTTTCCTCTATGTTAAAACAATTTACCACTAATGATGTGAATAATTTTGCAGCTCAAACGCCATGTTAGTTTGATGTTGCCTCTTATGTGTATTATTGGGATGGCCATTCTTTAGAGAATTACCCATCAAATCTCGAGTCATTTTATTACGTGGAGAATCAATACCAAAATAGAAGTGGACAGGGAACCCAGTCCAACTTTTACAATCCTTCATGAAGAAACCATCCAAAATTTTCTTGGAGCAACCAAGGAAATAGACCAAACAAAATCTATATGCAGCATAGACCCAACCAATCCCAAGGGTTTAATCAACAAGCTCCAAAACCACCCCAAGCCTAATCATCTAACAGTTTGGAGAACTTGTTGAAGGCATACATGGAAAAGAATGATGCCTTAATCCAAAGCCAAGCAGCAAAACAAAAAAATTAGAGAACCAAATGGGCCAGTTAGCTACGGTGCTTCGTAATAGCCCGTAAGGAGCCTTGTCAAGTGATATAGAGAATCCAAGGAAATTGGGTAAGGAACATTGCAAGGTAGTAGCATTGCGAAGTGGTAAGACTTTGGAACCCCAAGTGATTGATTTTGAGGATGAACCCACTGAGGAGGAAAGTCAACCAGCCATTAAAATTCTTTCCACAGAAGAATCAGAATCTACAAAGTCTGATGAGGTAAAATCCAAACCTGTGAATTCTGATAATTTAACATCTTCTTTAGATGTAGATTTACCTCCATAAAAATTTGTCCAGTTCGATCGAAGTTCCTTCACCTCCATACCCTCAAAGATCACAGCAACGTAAGTAGAAATAATAGGTGCAATTCAAGAAGTTTCTAGATGTTTTATATAAATTACACATCAATATCCCATTGGTAGAGGCTTCAGAATAGATGCCCAATTATGTGAAGTTTATGAAGGATATTCTATCCAATAAGAAAAGGCTTAGTGAGAATGAGACTATCGCCTTGGTGAAAAAGTGCAGTGCGTTCCTACAGAACAAGCTGTCGCCGAAACTGAAGGACCTTGAAAGCTTTACTATACGCTGTAATATTTGAGAATCTTACTGTGGTAAATCTTTGTGCGACTTAGGAGTGAGCATCAATTTGATACCCAAATCTATTTTCAAGTTTTTGAGAATAGGTGAAGTAAGACCCACAACTGTGACACTTCAACTAGCAGATCGATCTTTAGCATATCTCGAAGGAAAGATCGAGAATGTTTTGGTAGGAGTTATGATCAGTGTTTTTATGACACAACGATTGTGTAAGCGTACACACGTTGATGCAAGTATAGTTTATAGACAAATCTATTGGATATCGATCCCTCGAGGAATGAGTTCTTGATGTCTAAATGTCGGAGCAATAAGTGTAATGTGAGTACTGATGTCAGTGCAATATGTCAAATATGCACACTAAAATTAGATATCAATGTCAACACAATCAGAGTCAAATGTCAGGTGTTAAACGTCAATGTACTGAAAGTAAATCAAATGTGTTGAGTGTTGAGTGCTGAATATTTAAATTGCATAAAATGTAAAAGTGATCAAGTATAAAGGGTAGAAATGGTTCACTGAATCTTGCTAAGTTGCAACACTAGATGCATCGACAAGGTAAAATATAGATGAATTGTCACTACAATGAAGTCCCTTTGAGTTCTTACCAACAACAGCTCCCTACTTAATCCCGACTCAATTACAATCACTCCACCTCTCGGTACGAGCAACGATGTGTATCCAAGAACAAGTAACTGGTTTTATCCCAGTCCCGAGCAGTTCTAGCCTAACCCACTTGTTAACCTAACTTGTCACCGCATCTCTCGATGTCGGCATACTGCAATTTCACTTTCATGTTTAGAGCGGTTAAATCCAAGAATAAACAGATAATTAGTGTAAAGTAAGAATCAAAATGATCTAACATCAAAAGATACTCTCGTATTCATTTAATATCATCAAAATCCATCATCGTTTAAGAAGAATTAAAGAGCACAATGAAGCTTACTATCTCTAGACTACTAGGCCTACTCCCTAATTGTTCCTCTTGCTCGGCATCAAGCACCTCTCGTCAGAAGCAGTTGCAAACTTGCTTCATCAACTCCCCGATTTCCAACTCAAATCTCCAATTCGCACAGAATTTTCAGAATTAAATCCTTAGCTCTTGATGATCTCTTTCCTTCTTCGTTTGTCTATTTATAGCCTCTAAAATATTTCAAGATTCAACCTTCTCTCTCAGATCTAGATCTAGATTTTACAACTGTCAAAATTAGTTAGAATACAGCTGTGCACTCACGTAGTTCTAGTATGTTCTTCATAGATCTACAAATTGTTACTGCATCGCTGAGTGCATTTTGAGATCATAATTGCAGCAACATCTGTGAAATTCTTACGTTGGTGCTTCTAGTTGTGAATTCAGCTTCTACTCATTCAAGGTTTAGTTTCAATGCTGTGACATATCTTGGTCGCAATTACTAGCTGATCTTGTGGTGTATTCATCCAGCATTAAGCTTCTAGCCTTAGTCCTTCCGCTGACAATATTAAGACGTAATATATCAACTGCTTGCGTCAATATTAGTAAAAAAATAGATAAAAATAACAAGAATTTAAACTAACTATCAATGAGTTGGAAAACATGAAAATTAAGTATAAAATGCTAACAATGCATGCTAAATGAAATACAAAAGAGACAAGTTAAACACTAAATTGGGAAGAAAATCTATGTCATTTGTAATACCATCACACCCCCAAATTTGAGTTTTTACTTGTCCTCAAGTAATAAAAAATGAACAAAGTAGCAATTAGAAATGTCATCGCAATAATTATTCATACAACTTGAATTCTCTAAATTTCTACTGTTTAAACTGCATTCATATAATAGAATGATGCGCCGACAATTTACAAACATGAACAACTTGAAACTGCAATTTCATTAATGTTAGTATCATGCATTGAATCTTAACCTTCCTTGAACCATTTCAGCAATTTATTCTTATTTTTCTTTCTTTCTTCTTTTTCTCATTGTTGTAAGTGACTGACAGATGTCATTGCATTATTCTACCTTTGTTCCTAGGCAGTAACGATAGGGTACAACAAACCCCTAGGAGGCATTTAATTACGTCGACACACACTCTTGCAGTTACAGCCTTTTGTTAGATAAGTTTTCTTTTCTTTGTCTACAGCGGAATGTTCTCCCTTAAAAGTGACAATACACTAATATTGGAGTGTCTTTTATTCATATAATGTCGCTGTACTGATCAGTTAGTTCAAGATTCAACACCAACACTATCCATCCATTACTAAAACAATTTCAATTATTCATTCCAAAATAACAAACTCAATATTCATTCATACTCGTCCAATTTTCACATTAGTATTTCAACAATCCAAGAATTACGCATCAAAATAAAAATTTGTGGGCACATTTCTATTGAAATTTTGTCACTTTTCATTACTAAAGAAACATAATAAAAGTCAAATAAGAACTATAGTTGCATTTCCAAGTCACATTAGCTTCCCTCCCAAACTTAACTGTATGCATTGTTCCCAATGCACTGACAATAGATATAGAAAATGAATGGAAATGCAGCTACAATGTAGCAAACTAAGAGGAATGCAGTGATAACAAAAATGCAGGCATAAGAAAAATGCATGAAAACTAACTAAAAAGAGATGTACCAAATTATTCAGTAGCTGCCGATGCAGAGGCTGCTTTGGTTTTTTCTTCTTCTTTTTCGGGTGCTCTCCCTCAGCATAGTGTTTCTTCTTTTTCTTGTCCTTGCGCCTCTTCCGCTTCTTATCCTTTGAACCAACCGGCTTGGTGGATTGCTCCTCCTCTGCTGGTTGGGTGACGGCCTCATCAATTGTCACCTCTGATGGATGGATCTCGGCGAGTGGTGCTAATTAAGGCACAATAGCCAGAGGATTCAATTCCTCTATTTTGCCAGTGATAACCTCAGCCTGACTCGTAGTAGGTTGAGTCTCTTCTGAGCTGGATGCCCCTATAACATCCTCAACGATCATTTGCTAGGGCATCGTTCCTTCTCCTCTTGCACCTTGGTAGGTTCAGTTTCTTCCTTCTCTTCTTCCTTTCCTTCTTCTTCTTTTTCTGCATCCTTCTCTTGATCACCTCCTTGATTGGTTTCCTCTTCCCTATGTTGCTCAAATTCAGGTGGGCCATTATCCGCGTAATCGACTGCATCAACATCTTCTTCCGTAACAGTTGCTCTTTCAGCAATATTTGCTGCGCCTAGACTGTTGGAGAATTCATCCTCGAATAGATCAGCAATGTTGCGATAACAATCCTCCTTAGCCTTTGAATGCCCTTCATCATTTTCATCATCAAATATGTGAATTCTTGTTGGCATTTGAGTAGGCCTACCATCAGTAGTAGGCTGGTCTGATGAGGAGTGGTGCATAGGGTGGAAGATATCAGGGAATGTTGGGAAATCTAGCAGTGGTCTGGTGTTGATGTGATGCAATGCAGCGACAATAGCTTCGTTCCAAGCTTTTGTGTATGCATAAAATAGATGCTGCCTGTTATCCAAATCGTCTAATACGCTCATGAGGCGAATTGTACTCGTATCAATACGGTCAAGATGGATTTTTGAACTGGCAAGTCTTCTCAACACTTGAGGATCTGTGGGCACATTGTTCTGTTCTTCTTTCTTTTTCCCTTTTACCTTGTCTTTCTTCTTCGAGGTTTCCTTGGCCACAGGTGTATCTAGGCCTCGTGTCATCCTCTTAACCGATATATCGTTGATCAGACCTTTGTTGTCCAAAACCTCTTTATCATCTTTGGGCATAATGCCCTTGTGTTGGCAGAGAAGCATGATAAGAGAGGGAAAAAGAAGGATACCATTTTAATTTCCTACA
Source organism: Gossypioides kirkii (assembly GCA_005610355.1). Lineage (NCBI taxonomy): Eukaryota > Viridiplantae > Streptophyta > Magnoliopsida > Malvales > Malvaceae > Gossypioides > Gossypioides kirkii. The sequence goes on from CP032250.1 coordinate 12,120,790, forward strand.
GCTTGTCCGATTTGAGCATGTATAAACTCCCCAATGTCGATGTGTCGATGACGCAGGATGAAATGCAATAGACACATACGGTCTAGTGTGGCCGTAATGTTGTGGGTTAAAGGCATAACACGACTATTAATGAAAGGAAACCATACCTTGCAAAAGGTTGTAAGGTAGCGTCTGTGCATTGTATAGTTATGAAATCCATTTCCTATCCATGTAGCACCATCGATAGAAAGGTCATTCATCATCTGGGCCAAGGTATCATTGTTCAAACTGTGCATGAAGGACACATGGTCATCTATTTGTTCCGAAATCCGTAGAAAAACATTGATATGTGTCGCACTCCATGGCACCAACCCCTCTCAGACAAACACAAACTCCTGCTCCTGATCCATCAAATTTGCATATAATTCCCTAACTAGAGTAGGGGAATAACCTAAAGGATGGTCGCAAAAATATTCCCACCCGAGGCAGCTGATGGTGCGGTGAACTTGTTTTCCAAGAGTCAGATGTGGGGAAAGTTGGAAGCCCTATTCAGGGTGGATGTTACGCTTTAGCATAACATTGTGATACCGATCTTTGGCCACAGTCGTTAGGAAGAAAACTAGACCTGTGTATGAAGGCAGTGTGTCATGGATGAAACCTCAATAGGAGTAGTTGAAGTGTTCTTGGAGGAGGGTTTAAGAGTGTATTTGGTAGCACGAGTTTTGGCCATGGTGAAAGAAAAAGAAAGAAAAGAAGAGTTGCAGAGAAATATTGCTTCGAAGTAGAGAAAAGAAGTATGAAGACTTTAGAGGAAATAAATCACAACAGTAATGGCAGACGTGAAGAGAAAAGATAACTGCCATGAGGGGGATTATATAACCTCGGTGTAATGAGTGGAAAAACATGGGGAAATGTTGCGTCTGCAGCCATTAATTACCAGCAGATTGTACCAATTCATTTTGATCCAACGGCTGGGAGAGGAAAGAATCAATCGGCGTAATTCTTGCTAAAAAAGTAATGCTGACTCATCGCAGGATGTGCCGACAATCTGTGCTTCAATGCGTCGACAAAAAGATGATTTTTATTTCTGCTAAGAATTTGAAACAAAACAACGAAAAGTGAAACAATTAAAAACAAATAAAGAAATGCATCGATATTATTTAAATGTCACTAGGTCGAGGATTTCGTCTGGTTCTTGAACATCTAGGCTCACATAGTGTTTAAGACATTGGCCATTCACCTTAAATTATTGTCCATCCTGTAAGTTTTCGATTGTTAACACACCGCTCTAAGATGCTTCGACAACATTGAATGGACCTGACCACCTTGATCGAAATTTCCCTGGATGCAATTTGAAACGTGAATTAAATAAAAGTACCAATTGACCAGGATGAAATTATCGACACAAGATGATGTTGTCATGCCATTTCTTTGTCTTTTCCTTGTATATCGCAGCATTTTCATAAGCGTGGCATCGAATTTCTTCTAATTTTGTGATGTCCAACAATCTTTTTTTTCCAGTGGTATCATAGTCCAAATTCACTTGCTTAATTGCCCATATAGCCTTATGAACCTACTAGTTGATATGGCAACATCCCCAATGGGGTTTTATAAGCAGTGCGAAGCACCCACAATGCATCATGTAGCTGCGCAGACCAATCCTTGCTAGATGAGTTAACCACCTTCTCAAGTATGCTTTTAATTTGATGATTGGATACTTCGGCTTGACCATTTGTTTGTGGATGTATGTGGTAGCCATACGATGCTTCACACCATATCGTTTTAATGCAGTCGCTACTTGGTTATTGTAGAAATGAGTGTCTTGGTCGCTTATCAACGCTCTCGGTGTTCCAAACCTTATGAGGTTGTATGTGTGAAAGAATTTCAACACTGTTCGAGCATCGTCTCTTGGCACCGCAATAGCTTCAATCCATTTTGAGATGTAGTCTACAGCCACTAAGATATACATATTTCCAAAAGAGTTTGGAAATGGTCCCATAAAATCTAAACCCCAAACGTCGAAGAGCTTCACCTCCATAATGGGTTGTTGGAGCATTTCATTATGTCGAGATATTAAACCAGTGCGTTAACAACGATCACATTGTTGTACTCGAAACAAATTGGGCCAATAGAATTCTGATTGGAGGACCTTTGCAGCAGTCCTTGTGCCACCAAAATGGCCTCCATAAGGGGCGTCATGGCCTCCATAAAGGACATCATTTCTTCTTCAGGTACACAGTGGCAAATTATATTGTCGGTACATATCTTAAATAGGTATGACTCATTCCAATGGTATTTAGCAGCAACGCTATGAACCTACTTTTCTTGTGACCAATTGCACTTATAGGTAGCTTTCCACATACAAGGTAGTTGACAATATCAACATACCATGGTGATGTATCAATAGCAAATAATTGTTCGTCAGGAAATGCCTCGACAATCTGAGTTGTTTGCCCATTTTCACTCCCAGTTTCCAGTCGAGACATGTGGTCAGCTACTTAATTTTCAAATCCTTTCCTATCTCTGATTTCCACATCAAATTCTTGAAGTAATAGGATCCATTTGATGAGTCTAGGTTTGGCATCTTTTTTTATTGAAAAGGTGTCTCAATGTTGAGTGATCTGTGTAAACTATGGTCTTTGCGTCTACAAGATAAGAACGAAACTTGTCAAATGCGAAGACTACTGCTAGCAACTCCTTCTCAGTCGTGGTATAATTGACCTGCTTTTCGATTAGAGTTTTACTAGCATAATAAATAGTATGAAATACCTTTTCTTTTTTTTTGGCCTAGGACAACTTCTACAGCAAAGTCACTGGCATCACACATAAGTTCGAAAGGTTGCGTCCAATCCAGTGCAACAATAATTGGAGCTTGTACCAGCTATTTTTTTATTGTTTTGAAAGCGTCCAGACAAGCGACATCAAACACAAACTTTTTATTTTTCTCTAGAAACGAGCATAAAGGTTTAGCTATCTTGGAGAAATCTCTAATGAATCATCTATAAAAGCCAGCATGTCCAATAAAGCTTGTTATTGCTTTGACATTGGTGGTGGTGGTAATTTTTCAATGATTTTGACCTTTGCTTTATCAACCTCAGTGCCCTAACAAGATATCTGATGCCTAAGGACAATGCCTTCAGTTGCCATAAAGTGGCATTTCTCCCAATTCAGAACTAGATTTGTGTCCTCGCATCTCTTCAAGACTCTTGCCAAATTGTCAGCGCATTGGTTGAAATTCTATCCATAGATAGAGAAATCATCCATGAATACCTCTAAGGAATCCTCGATCATGTCTGAAAATATTGCCATCATACATCTCTAAAATGTTGCTGGCGCATTACATAACCCAAACGGCATGCGTTGGAAAGAAAATGTTCCAAAAGGGCATGTGAACGTTGTCTTTGCTTGATCCTCCGGTGAAATACCAATTTGGTTGTATCCAGAGTAACCGTCTAGGAAACAATAATAGGCTTTACCATCTAACCTATCCAGCATATGATCGATGAAAGGTAATGGACAATGGTCCTTCTTTGTGGTTGCATTTAGTCATCGGTAATCCATGCATATTTGTCAGCTAGTTGCGATGCGAGTAGGGATTAACTCATTCTTGTCGTTGGTCACAACTATGAAACACTCTTTTTAGGCACACATTGAACGGGGCTTACCCAATCACTATCAGAGATAGGATATATAATGCCCGTATCTAACCATTTGATAATTTCCTTCTGTACTACTTCTTTCATCTTTTCATTGAGTCTTCGTTGTTGCTCAATTGATTGCTTCTTTTCATCTTCTAGCCTAATCTTGTGTATACAAAAAGAGGGACTAATGCCTCTGATATCTGTAATGCTCTATGCTATAGCTTTCTTATATTCTTTCAGAATTACGATGAGCTTATCTTCTTGCATTTTATTGAGGGATGCGTTGACAATAACAGGAAGTATCTCGTTGTCACCAAGGAAGACATATTACAAATGTGTTGGCAATGATTTTAACTCCAAGGTAGGAGCTTGCTCAATAGATGGTTTAAACACTGGGATTATCCTGTTAGACAAATCCAAAGATTCCATTTGCAAGTGTTTATGCAGCTCACAATTGTTCACTTCCTCTTTGTCAGCACAGTCATCTAGGATGTCATCGGTAGATGTTACTGTATCATCACCAGAAAATGTTGAACTCTTTGCATAAAATTCTTCCAAAATAATTTTGGCTAACACGTTTATGTGGTGGTATTATTCTTTAGGTCCGGACGGTGATGCCTCAAACACACTGAAGGTTACATGATCATCATTATGACGCATCACTAGTTCTCCCTTGAACACGTCGATAAGTGTTCTTCCTGTTGCAAGAAATGGTCATCCCAAAATAATAGGTATCTCCTTATCTGCTTCGCAGTCTAGGATGATAAAATCAGTAGGGAACACCAGCTTATCAACTTGAACAAGAACATCTTTAATTTGTCCCTCCAGTTGTGCAAGAGATCTATCCGCTAGTTGCAATGTCACCGCAGTGGGTTTCATCGAACCTATTCCTAATTTCTTAAAAGTAGACAAAGGAATTAGGTTAATACTAGCTCCTAGATCACATAAAGCTTTACCTAAGTAATGATTCCCTATGGAGCATGGGATTGTGAAGCTGCCAGGATCTTTCATCTTAGTTGGCAACTTGTTTGTGAGCACAGCGCTGCACCCCTCTGTGAGCGCAATTATTTTGATGTCGAACAATTTCTTTTTCTTTGATAACAGCTCTTTCATGTATTTCCCATAACTGGGTATCTACATAAGAGCATCTATTAGAGGTATATTAATATGCAATTGTTTCAGAGCAGAAACAAACTTTTAGTAATATTTATCATAGACTTTTTCTTTAAATCGTTGTGGGAATGACAAATGTATTGTGGCAGTGGGTTGTTGTGAATAACTCAGTGGTATCGACTTTGATCGTTGTGTCGACAACTTATTTGGGCAAACTGTAGGTAGAGATGGTACTACAGTTGGTTCTTCAACATTGATTTATGCTTGACTTCCATTAGCTATATCTTCTTCTTATTGCTATGAAGTGGATGCTTCGACATGGTTTTGATCAGAATTGCTTAGCCCTATTGTCTGTTTTCCACTCCTTAGTGTGATTGCTTTACAATGCTCCTTTCCCCTTTGCGTTGGATTTTTAGTATCACTAAGCAGAGTACCTGGCGATCTATTACTAAGATTAGAAGCTAATTGACAGAGCTGAGCTTCTAATGCTCGTATGGAAGAAGAATTTCCTTGCACTATTGATTCGGTTCATGTGATAGGCTTGCATATCATTGCTTCAAGAGCAGCCATAGGATCTGCCTTTGCTTGAGCAAACAACTATTGTTGATGCTGATGATGTTGTCCTTGCATTTGTGGTGGTACAGACTATTGTGGCTGTAATCGCGATTATGGTTATATTGGATTATGTGACTGCACCTGGTCAAAACGAGAATTTATCTGTGAATTCTGATCATAATTTTGCTGCGAATTGGCATTATAACCTCCTCGTCTATAACCTCTTTGATTTGAGGAATATCCATATCTATACGTGGAAGTATTGTGATTCCCCCAAGGTTGTTGAGAATTATTATTGTATGAATTACCAAATGATCCCCCTCGGATGTTATTCACATAGTATCCATTTTCTGCATGTTATGGACAGTCCTCATAGTTATGATTGTCGCTGCAAATCTCACAGGAAAATACCGGTGTATCCAATTACTGGGCCACTTGTATAGGAGCAACATCGCTTGTTCCTTTCATATTTTTTATGATGTTGGCCAATGAGGATACCTGTGCTGATAATGCCGAAATAACATCTAATTCAAGAACTCTAGGGTTATTTTTACCTGTGCAGAACGAGAGATTGGATATTGGTAGTCGTTCTGGGCAATCCTCTCTAGAATTCGAGCAGCTTCATCAAATGTACAATCCAATAATGGACCATTTGCAGATGCGTCGACAAGATTTCTTGTCTGAGCATTTAAACCATTATAAAAAATCTCAATCTGGGTCTCTTGTTGAATTCCATTCATTAGGCAACATCGAAGCAATGCTTTGTAGCGCTCCCATGTTGTGTGCAAATTCTCATCATCAAGTTGATGATATGCAGTGATCTTGTTTCGCAACCTTGCATTCATTGTCGATGGATTGAAACACAAAACAAACTGCATTGCTAACGCATTCCAAGATGTGATAGATCCTGCTGGTAATCCTAAGACCCATGTTCTTGCTTTGCCCTACAACGAATAAGTGAATAATTGCATTTTCAAGGCATCATCAGGGACACCATGTTGACTAAAGGATGCACAAATAAGTAAAAATGATTTCAAATGTTCTCGTACGTCTTCATGTGAAAAACTTGAAAACTACCCATTGGAGTTGAGCATTTGAAACATCACTGGTTTCAGTTCAAAATTACCATCCTGAATAGCTGGCTCACAACCCCTGGTTGTAGATCATCGAGTATAGGCACAACAAAATCTGTTATTATTGTATTCTATATTTGTTCTTCTTGTGGACGTGGTGGTGGTATATGGTTAATAATTTTTGAAAGCACTGGAGGAATTACTTCTTGTGGCAGCAATGGTGACAAATTATTGTTGTTGTTGTTACCAGCGATTTTCCTTTGTTCTTACCTTCTCCTCCTAAGTGTCTGTTCAAGTTTCGGATCATAGTTTACAATGTCCTTAGGATTTCTCCTTGTGGACATGCAACAATCTAAAAAAGAAAATAATTAAAGAAATAACGATAGATTAGTAAAAATTAAAAGTTAAGTAAGTAAAGTTAATTGCAACTACAAAAGTAAACATCAAACAAACACTAGTCCTCGGTAACGGCACCAAAACTTGATCGGTGTTTCTATGACACAACGATTGTGCAAGCGTACGCACGTCGATGCAAGTATAGTTGATAGTCAAATCTATTGGATATCGATCCCTCGAGGAATGGGTTCTTGATGTCTAAATGTAGGAGAAATAAGTGTAATGTGAGTACTGATGTCAGTGCAATATGTCAGATCTACACTAAAATTAGATATCAATGTCAACACAATAAGAGTCAAACGTCAGGTGTTAAATGTCAATATACTGAAAGTAAATCAAATGTGTTGAGTGTTGGGTGTTAAATATTTAAATTGCATAAAATGTAAAAGTGATCAAGTGTAAAGAGTAGAAATGGTTCACTGAATCTCGCTAAGTTGCAACGCTAGATGCATCAACAAGGTAAAATATAGTGAATTGTTACTGCAATGAAGTCCCTTTTAGTTCTTACCAACAACAGCTCCCTACTTAATCCCGACTCAAATACAATTACTCCACCTCTCAGTGCGAGCAACGATGTGTATCCAAGAACAAGTAACTAGTTTTATCCCAGTCCCGAGCAGCACTCGTCTAACCCACTTGTTAACCTAACCTGTCATCGCATCTCTCGATGTCAGCGTACTGCAATTTCACTTTCGTGTTTAGAGCGATTAAATCTAAGAATAAACGGATAAGCAGTGTAAAGTAAGAATCAAAATGATCTAACATCAAAAGATACTCTCATATTCATTTAATATCATTAAAATCCATCATCTTTTAATAAGAATTAAAGAGTACAACGAAGCTTATTATCTCTAGACTACTAGGCGTACTCCCTAATTGTTCCTCTTGCTTGGCATCAAGCACCTCTCATCAGAAGCAGTTGCAGACTTGCTTCATCAGCTCCCCAATTTCCAGCTCAAAACTCCAGTTCACACAAAATTTTCAAAATTAAATCTCTTAGCTTTTGATGATCTCTTTCCTTCTTCGTTTGTCTATTTATAGCCTCTAAAATATTTTAGGGTTCAACCTTCTCTCTTAGATCTAGATCTGGATTTTGCAGCTGTCAAAATTAGTTAGAATACAGCTGTGCACTCACGCAGTTCTAGTATGTTCTTCATAGATCTGTAGATTGTTGCTGCATCGTTGAGCGCGTTTTGAGATCATAATTGCAGCGACATCTATGAAATTGTTGCGTTGGTGCTTCCAGTTGTGAATTCTGCTTCTACTCATTCAAGGTTTAGTTTCAATGCTGTTACATCTCTTTGTCGCAATTACTAGCTGATCTTGTGGCCGCATTGTCTAGCATTAAGCTTCTAGGCTTAGTTCCTACGCTGACAATATTAAGACGCAATATATTGGCTGCTTGCGTCAATATTAGTACAAAAATAGATAAAAATAACAAGAATTTAAACTAACTATCAATGAGTTGGAAAACATGAAAACTAAGTATAAAATGCTAACAATGCATGCTAAATGAAATACAAAAGAGACAATTTAAACACTAACTTGGGAACAAAACCTATGTCATTTGTAATACCATCAAGTTGATAAATTTATTTTTCCTACTGATTTCATTGTCCTAGATTTTGAAGTAGATAAGGAAGTGTCGATCATCCTTGAGAGACCTTTCCTAGCCATGGGATGAACATTAATTGATGTGCAAAAACGCAAACTCACCATGAGAGTTTAAGACGATCAATTAACATTTAACATTCTTAAAGCTATGAAATTTTCCGATCCTATAGAAGATTGTTCTGTTATGGAAGAGTTAGAAACCTTGGTTTCTATGGGGAGCAATCTTTTAGAAGACCCATTAAAGAATACTTTAGAGTTTGACCCATTGGAAGATGAAAAAGGTAATGAAGACTAGGTTTTGATGGAAGCCAATCCGAGAGAGTATGTTCAACCAGGACGGTATGAATCGTTGGAGTTAGAAGCTTGTGAATATGTGCAATCGAAGTTGTCAATCAAGGAACAACCTAAACTTGAACTTAAGGTACTTTCTTCCCATTTGAAATATGTTTATTTAGGTAACTGTTCTACTTTGCCTGTGATTATTTCAACTAAATTAACGATGCATTAAGAGAAGCAACTAATTATCATTTTAAATAAATTTTAGAAAGAAATCGGGTGGACCATAACTGATATTCAAGGAGTAAGCCCATCCTTCTACATGCATAAGATTATTTTAGAGGAGGGTGAGTGAGCTAGAGTAGATGGGCAAAGGAGACTCAACCTTATCATGATAAAGGTAGTTCTAAAGGAAGTGATCAAATGGTTACTCGAAAGGATCATTTCCTTTGCCTTTTATGGACCAGATGTTAGATCGATTGGTAGATAACAAATTTTACTATTTTTAGATGGATATTCGAGATATAGCTAAATAGTTGTAGCCCAGAAGACCAGCACAAAATGACTTTTACTTGTCCTTATAGTACGTTTGATTTTAGGTGAATGCCTTTCGGTTTATGTAATGCACCTGCAACATTTCAATGATGCATGATGGCAATATTTACTGATATGGTTGAAAATTTTGTTGAGGTTTTCATGGATGATTATTTTGTTTTTGGTAATACATACGATGTTTGTTTGAGTAATTTAGCTAAGGTCCTTAAGAGATGTGAGGAGACAAATCTTGTCCTTAATTGGGAAAAAGTTTCATTTTATGGTTAAGGAGGGAATTGTCTTAGGACACAAAATTTCCAAGAACGGGATTGAAGTTGACAAACCAAAAGTGGACGTAATTGAAAGATTACCGCCTCCAGTTAGTGTGAAAGGAGTTAAGAGTTTCTTATGGCCATGCCATTTTAACGAAGGTTTATCAAGGATTTTTCAAAAATTTCTAAGCCTTTGTGTTCATTGTTAGAGAAAGATACAAATTTGTATTTTAACAAAGCATGTTTGGAAGCTTTTAAAGAAAAGAAAGGTTGGTTGATCTCAGCCCCAATAATCATTACACCCGATTACAACTCTTCTTTTGAGTTGATGTGTGATGCAAGTGATTTTGTCGTTGGACCTGTGATGGGTCAAAGAAGAAACAAAGAGTATCACCCTATCTACTATGCAAGCAAAACTTTGATAGGAGCCCAACTAAACTACACGGTAACCAAAAAAGAACTTTTTGCTATAATTATTGATCGCCTCCGAACATACTCCCGTTCGACATATATTTTAGGCTTCCACAAGTATACAAGTCGAGTTTTAATATAGTTACAATAAAGTAACAAGTACTCTGAGGATCGTACCCAAGGGAGGCGAAGCGATAATAACTTTAATTCCCTACACAAAAAAGAATTAATTAGTAATCTATTTAGGGTTTATAGTATGATAGTAAAATAAATATTTTAGGGTTTTTCTAAAGAACATAAAACTAAAACAAAAATAAAATAAGGAAAAAGAGATGAGATATTCGATAAAGAGATTTTATGAGGGATTAGCTCGCTTCGGTATGATTTCTTCATCTGTCGCTTTTTGGGTTTTCATCAATCAACTAGTCGCTACTCTAGTAGGATCTTTCGATCTTCCACTGACATAATGAGTCAACAAAGACTACTAATCTTTCGACCTCACAGTCTAGATTGGTTTGGGGTAAAGGTGTTCACGAATTGGTAATACCAATTTTGGGTTAATTCCCACCTAAATGACTTCTTTAGATTGTTGGGCCTTGGGTTTGTTTCACGTTCTATTTCCAAACAATTGATCTATTAAAGATCCCTAAACAATAATCAAATGATCATACCTACACTCCCTAATCCCCCACAAAGGGATTAGTTCCTCATGGTTTCTTCGAACATCATAAATTCAATAATACAAGTAAACATAAAGATCGAGATTGAAAATATGATTGAAAGAAACTAAGAATTTGTATTGCAATCTGTTGGGATGAATCCACAATCGTTTATGTGAAAGTTACAAATCTTCTTCCCATAAAATAGGAATGAATAAAAAGAAAGAAAATAACTAAAAACTAAATTACAAAGAGAATTTAACTAAAGGAAAAATGTGTGTAAACCTAAGTGCTAAAGGGGCCTATTTATAACATTTGGACGATCGTTTTCCTTAGCCCTAGGTCAGCTTTCGTTCTTAATGTTTAAGTTGTGTTGTGAAGACCAAAACACCCTTCATTCAGTGTTATTTCCTTGTTAAGGAGTCGATGTCACAACACATAAGATCAGTGTCACGATGTAGAAGGCAATCTACTCCATAGTGTGTTTTCCAGACATTGACGCGACATAGAAGACAGCTTTAAGACTCTGTAGTTTTGGTTGTTGTATTGCAACATAGCTTGTTCCATGTTGTCACATAGAGATCAACTTCATTATTGTTCGTCTTCTAAAGGTCTCTTGTACACTCACAAAGTCTGTTAACCAAACTTTAGGCCTCACTCAGCCCTAAAGTCAATAAAAGGCACCTTTTTACACTTTTTACACATTTTATTCAACATATGAAAACTAAAATAAATCCTAAACAAACATAAGGAAAATGCTTAGTTTCAAGCTCCTAAAGTGCGAAAACTAATTTAGTCTGCTAGGTCAAAGTACGACAAATCCAACTCCCCCACACTTAAGTCATTGCTTGTCCTCAAGCAAATAAAAATAATGAAAAGGGAGAACATAAGCGCTTGAGCACATATCATACAAGTACTAGGTTTGGAACATCTACCTTAAACATTTTCATATCTTCAAATAATTTCAGCATGATAAACGAGTATTCTTACCACTTTTGACTAAAACATCTAAGTTCAATATGTTACAAAAGATACAAGCGTAAAGGTTTTATTTGCGTAATTCCATCAATGACTAATACAAGTACTTTAATTATTCTAGTACAATACAAATAGTTGTAATGGAAGTGTGTAATGTCATATTCATTCATGCATAGATTTATTTAGGTTACATAGGTTTTTTCGGCTTGTAACGTACTAAGGCTTAAGGATAGGTATGAAATTTTAAAAGAATAGTAAGCACAAAGGGTTACAAACACGAAAATAGCTTGACACATTATATTGTTTCCTATTCTTCCCTTTTAGTATCTCATTTCCTGCTCACCACCTTATTTTTCCTTCTCTCACCTTCCTTATCTCTCCACTTAGGAAATTTCAATATGGTTTAATCCCTTTTGCTTACCCATGAGTATTTTACATTCTTGAACAAGTTTTTCTTTTTGTCTTTTGTGACTTTGTCACTTTTCATACTTTTTTCTCACTCAAGATTTTTCCTGTTTGTTTCTACTCGTCTTTTCTTTTCTTTTGGATTGTTCTTGTTTCATATTTCTGGTTATTCTAAAGTTCATATACCAAATTGATTTTCCTATTTCATTCTTATTTTACAAACTCCACCAAGATGTGTCTAGTTACCCTTAATATATATGGTCATACGTCTATAATCGTGCAATTTAGGACAAAAAAAGGTTATACACAAATTGGCTTTTTTTAGGCTCATTGGTTTGTAACGTGGTTCATCAAGAAGGGTCAATCGGCTCAAATGTAGGCACTAAATGGAAAAATTTAGAATAAGGTTGCTTTTTGGCTTTAAGTGTATCCAAACAATGCCTTAGGTCATCCCTAAACATCTCAATTTACATAACGTCAATTTAGTTACACAATCCCAAAATTACAATTTATCATATATACTAGCATGCTTGTTTCCTCATACTATTCATGTCATTTGGTGCAAATAATATATTTTCACCTATATGTGGTGTAACCTATAGAACTTAGTAGTCTCATGTTTAAAAATTTAAAAATTACTTATCATCATGCCAAATTTATTCCAAAATACAATCAACTTATTGTACATGCTCCTGACCAATCACTTGTATTTCTACAAGCTGAAGCACACGAAAAAAACAAAATAAAATGCAAAAAAATAAACAACAAAAATTCCTATGTCACCCTCACACTTTAGAAAACACATAGTCCTCAATGTGTAGCTCTTAAAAAGTAAGGAACGAAGTTACCCGATTGATCGTGAATAGCTCTTCTTCTAATGGTGGGTTCCTCCTCCTTCTGGTGTGAATGGTTCAAAAATGTTGTGTCTCCGTCGTATTGGGTTTCTACATAAATATTAGAATTAACCATGCAAAAAAAAAAATAATCTAATACTACTCCTACTCCTACTAGTAAATATGTCCAAAAATAAAGTCTAAAAATAAATAGTTAATCTTCCTCCATCTCATCCTCCTCTTCTTTACTCTTTTCTCCACTCTTAATTTCCTTCTCATCATGTTCATTGTTTATAGGCCCAAGCATATCTGGTGTGTAGTTAGGGACCCGAATATTGTTTTGTCAAGCAAATACTTGAAACAATGGCCTCGATTCCTACACTCAATGTATCATCCAATATAGTTTGGGATGACTTCCTCCCCAACTTCCTATTAGGCTGTCGTCAACCTTTGTAATGAAGCTAGGGTGGCTGTCGCCTCTCTTTATCTCTTCTTCCCTTCCTTAATCTATTAAGCACGAAGCTCAGCATATTTTTGGAAGAGAGTATCACCAATGATGCTCTTTGACGACTTCAACGATTGTTCAGTAGATGTCATAGACTCTCCTGCCCTTTTGCACAAAGTCGTAATCAAGTGGGGAAAGAACACACCCACTCTATGGCTTCCCACACACCTACTCATGTTTTGGTGGATCCATTTGCCAATACAAACCTGTTTTTTCTACAAAATTGCAAACAAAAATACTGCTCGAAAGGTATTGACGTCAGAGACATTTAAAGCAGGTACAATACATGTACACATAAATTGAATTCACGTTTTCGCTTCAGGAAACATTATCACTTGATTAAATGAAGTGGGCATACTAGTGTTTGGCCTAAATTTCCACTCACCCTTTCCATCATTCAAGTAATTTATCACATTGTCCATATCTATGTCTTGGAAGTATTCTAAATCAGTTTGGTCTAAGAAATCCTATTCATAGTATGGAGCATGATCTGTCGGTTTCATACCTAACAGATTGAACTTACTTCCACATTTGATGAGCTTGAAATCGAGAATTTCCTTTATATTTTATGCATTTTTAGTCTAGTTTCATTTTCTAATAAAATGTACTAAAAGGGTTGTATTATTGCTTTTAAGGCCAAACGAGGCCTAAAGGTTAGCTAACTTACTTCTTGAGTGCACAGGAGACTAGTAGCAGCAAGTCATAGTGATATTGACCACTTCGTCACGACATAGAATTCCAAAACTGCTTGCTACGTCGCGACACAGGTCCTAGTGTGTCGCGACATCGGCCTTAGACTCCAACTCTGCATCCTGCGAGAGGTGTTTTCATCTTCACAATGCAACTTAAACACGAAGGATGGTAGTTGACTTAGGGTTAGGGAAAAATGACCATGTAAAGCTATAAATAGGACCTTTAGCACTAGGTTTTAGACACAATTACTTAGCTTTTAATTTTCAGTTTTAGTTTATATGTTTTCTGCTTTTGAAACGAGATTATAGAAACTCGCGTAAATGATCGAGGATTTCTCTCGACAGATCGCTTAATATAATTCAGCTTTTTTTCACTCAATTCTTAATTTACATGTTTTCATATATTGTTTTCTTGATGAATAAGGAAACCACGACGAACTAATTCCATTTTGGGGGATGAGGGAGTGGACGTATGAATAATTGATTGTTGTTTTACAGGGGTTTTACCTTTCAGATCAGCTATTTAAGAAAGGAAGAGCATCAAACAAACACTAGCCCTAGCAACCTTAGAAAGTCATCTAGGTGGGAATGAATCCAAAATTGATATTGCCCATCCGTAAACACTTTTTCCCTAAACCAGTTTAGATTGTGACATTTAGAGATAAGTAATCTCTATCTACTTGCTATGTCGGTGGAAGATCGAGAGATCTAACTAGGGTAGTGACTAGTTGATTGGAGGAAAATCCCCAAAATCCAACAACTGAGGAAATCATACGGAAACGACCTAATCTCCCCAAAGACGTTTATAAGAATTTTTACAACTCAATTTTATTTTATTTTATTACCTTTTTATTTGTATTTTTATTATTTTATGCTTTCAAACAACTCTCTTATTTGAACTCGTACCATAAACCCTAAAACTAGTTCTAATTAATTTTATTCTTTGCAGGGGTTCTATTTACTATCGCTTTAAGCCTCTTTTGGGTACGATCCTTGGAATATTTTCAAGTGTTCCGTTGTAAATATACTATATTTACAACCTGACCCATATAATTTCGGAAAGCCAAAATCTACACCGAACGGGAGTACGTTCGAGGGCGATCAAAGCATCAAAGAATTTATATATTATTTTACGGTTGACTGGAACGATGAAAATGTGCAAGTGTACACAATAGTATTCAAGTAATAAAGTGAAAGTAATGTCGAGTATCATACCCACAGGGATTGTGCTATGAAAAATATTTATGAAATATTTAATCAACAAATTGGTTAGGAACAAGATAATATTTGTGAGGGATTTTAATATGAAGTATTAATCTAAGTTAAAGTTAAACTAAATTAAATTCCTATGCTCGATTTTTAAAGGTTTTAATCAATATGACATAAATGTGCCAGGTTAATTACTTTAATCACTTAATTAAATATAAATCATGTTCATGCTTGTTGCGAATGAATATTCATGGCAACCCGATATCTTGCTAACTTATGAACAACATCACTTATAAAAATCAGTTTATCTCTTGAACATACACCTATGCCAATACGATTGACTAAACCAATCTTTAATAAGTAAATGTGTTATAGCACATATATACATTATGAAATCAATCTATCTCCTGAACATACATATATGCCAATACAACTGATTAAATTAATATTCATAAGCATGTAAAGGATTAAGTGAGGTAACAACATACACCTATATTGAAATAGTTTAATCACAAAAATCCTGCAAGTTATGCAAGGCTAGTATTCTCCAATACAATCACAATTTTAACCCTCAGCTTTCTTAGAGGATTAAGCATGCACAAATTAAATAATGTGTTCATTAATCACAATTTCAACGCTCTTAAATGATTGATTCAATAGTTATATCACAAGGGTAATGCAATAATAAATTAGGCATGAGAATATTTAATTAATCAAAATATTCAGGGCCTATAACAACATAAACATGATAAATAATTAATCAAGCAATCAACACAATTAACCCAACACTTTAAGAAATTTAAGCCATTTTAATTCAAGAAATAATAGAATTCATAATAACATTCATCATGATAACAAACATGAATCTAAAAATATGAGAAAAATAATAGGATTATATCCGACAATTTCTCAAGAATTGCTTTCGCGTTCTTCGTTCTAGCTCAGTTCTTCCTAGATTGAGGTCTCTGATGAACACTCAACAAAGGCTATGTAAGAATAAAGAACCACTCTTTTCCAAGAGGGGAAATCGGCAAGGGAATGAAGGGAAAAATGGAATGGAAAAGCTAGAGAGAACACTAGAGAGAAAAAGAGAGAATGGATTGTTTTGGTGTGTAAAATGAGGTGAATGAGGGGGCATTTATAGGTGGAGTTGAGGTGGGATGTGGTGGCTATATTTATCAAATAAATATTAGACACACACTCCCCCACTGCTGGCCACCACTTATCAAGCTTTGACTTGTTAAAAGTTTGCTTAAAATGAGCTAGGGGTGAGAATTTGAAATCATGAAAAGTAGAGGGGTTTGAATGAGATTTTGAGAAAGTTTTTGGGCTGTTTTGCAAGGTTCAATTGGTAAACATATCAACTTATTATGGTCAGCACTTGGACGGCACATGGCTAGCCCAATTAGAGGTGGTTTGACCCTTGGTTGCATGCACATCAAGCCAATTCACTTCAGCCTTTATAATTTATTTTAATCCAATTTAATTTGAATTAAAAATATAATTATAAACATAATTTAGCTTCATATTGGACCGACCCTTGACTTGAAAAATATTCTTCTTAGCTCTTCATCAACTCACAGTAAAAATTCCCTGAACGGGTTAAGCTGCCAATAGTGTCTGCCGGGTCGATTTTCACCAATTTTGCAATTCTGTCAAAAAATCATCAAATTCATGCTTAATATTTATAAAAATAATTAAAAATAAATATGTTGGAAATTTTAGCACAAGTTAATTATTTTATAATTAAATTATATTTTTCAACATTAATTACTTAGAATTTGCATGAAATTAGGTCAAAAAGGTCTGAAAAAATCTATATATTTTCATCGTTCCACACCCCCAAACTTAATTTATTGCTCATCCCAAGTAATACACAAATCACAAAAGAGTTGATTATTTCTCCTCGTACTTTTGAATTCAAAATAATTAAGCATAAAAACAAGAATTTAGAAGTTATGTAGCTCAAGTATTTTTTTTATTCAATTATCTTCAATTATCACAATGCTTGTTTTAATAAAAACATGTCAAAATCCTATCACTCAAATTTTATTCCCCAGTTAAGACTAAACTGCAACCATTAAGTTTAACTTATGTCTTCATATGTTGAACATAGCAATTTCTCTCCACTAATGTAGGTAGCATTGAAATCTTGAATCAAATAGGTCTAATGTAGGTTGTAAATGAGTTTTGGTGCAGTTATCGGGGATGGTGTTTGTTTGATATTTATTTATGTTTTTACATTTTATTTTTATTATTCAACTTTTAGTTGATACTAACTTGTTTTCTTTTTGTTGCTATTTTCACATTTTATTTTAGGAGTTTTATGACCCGAAGCAATTCGAAATTTATTGTTGGTTTGGATCCAGAAATTGAAAGAACTATTCGAAAGAGACGTCAAGAACAAAGAAATATGACTTTACCAGGAACCAATGTAGCCATACCTCTGATACAGCTACAAAATGTTAATAATCCACCGCTGGTACTAGATGATCAAATACAAAATAGGACGATAAGAGATTTTGTTGTCTTGTTTTAGATGATTTGTAACCTGGAGTTGTTAGGCCAGCAATCCAAGCTGGAAACTTCAAACTCAAGCCAGTGATGTTCCAAATGTTGAATTCTAATGGGCAATATGCTAGATTGCCACATGAAGATGCACAAGAAATCTCAAGTCCTTTTTATTGATTTGTGCTTCCTTCAATCAGCAAGGCGTTCTTGATGATACTTTGAAGATGCAGTTTTTTCCTTATTCATTGCAAGGAAGAGCTCGTCCTTGGTTCCTTGGGCTACTTGTCGACTCAATTACTTCGTGGAATGCCCTCGCAACACAGTTTGTTTTACGTTTTAATCCGCCAACAATGAATGCTCGTCTACGGAAGGATATCATAGCTTATCATAAGATGGATGATGAGAATCTACATACTACGTAGGTATGTTATAAATCATTTCTTCAACGTTGCCCCATGCATGACATTCAACAGAAAACACAAATTGAAATTTTCTACAATGGGCTGAATTCACAAACAAGAAATCTTGTCGACACATCAGCCAATGGACCTTTGTCAGATTGTACTTATGATGAAGCTGTCCGAATTCTTGAGGTAATTGCTTAGAATGATTACCAATACCCTATCTCTAGAGCTGCACAAGTAAAAGCTAATTTGGGAGTTATTGAATTGGATGCAATATCTGCACTTAGTGCTTATCAAAAATTTGAATGGGACTAGTGATGTTGCACCTATACAAGTCGCTCAGCAAATAGATGTGCCTACATTTTGCTGTGAGATTTATGGTGACAACCATAGTTATGAAGAATGTCCACAACATGTAGAGAATGCTTTTTATGTCAATAATATTCGTGGTAATTCCTATGGAAACTCTTATAATAATTCTGCATGCACCCAGCAGACTTGGGGAAATCAGAATGCTGGACAAAATGCTGCGACATTCTGATATGAGAATTCTTCTAATGAGAGCAACTACAACCAAAGACAAGGGAATTATAACCCACAACAACAGAATTACAATCAATAAAGCCAGATGCAATCATATCAGAATTTGATGTAGCCACAACAATCTACAGTGCAAAATCATAATGTTCAAGGACATAGGCAACAACAGTACATACAAGCTTCCCCGTCTGATCCGTTAGCAGCACTTGAAGCTTTAACGCGTGAGCATATCACTCGCATGGAAGCTATTGTGCAAGGAAATTCTTCCTATATTTGGGCGTTGGAAGCACAATTAGGACAAATTGCTTCGAATCTAAGCACTTGACCGCCAGGTACACTCCCTAGTGACATGGAAAATCCCAATCCAAAAGGGAAAGAGCATTGCAAAGCTATCACTCTTAGGAGTGGTAAACAAATCGATGAGCCAACCATCGACTCGACTGTAGAATCTCCAGCCACTAGTGACGTGACCCATGGTGAGAAAGTTGAATCTGAAGGATTTTTTGATGCACCAAGCAAAGAAGTTCCACAAAATGTCACTCCTATGCCTAATGTTCAACCTTCGAAAATGTCGACGCAAGCAAAGGTGTCGGTGCAATCTGATGTATCTCCGCCTTTGCCTTTTCCACAACGATTCAAAAAAATAAGCATGAAAAGCTGTATTAGCAGTTTCTGAACATACTGAAGCAACTTCATGTTAATATTCCTTTGGTGGATGCTCTTGTGCAAATTCCTAGTTATGGGAAATTTATGAAGGAGCTATTGTCCAAGAAGAAGAAACTCACTGATATTGAATCTATTGCACTCACAAAAGGCTGTAGTACTGTGTTGACAAATTAATTGCCTCCCAAAATGAAAGATCCTAGAAGCTTTACAATCCCATGTTCAATTGGAAACCACTATTTAGGTAAAGCTTTATGCAATTTGGGAGCTAGCATCAACCTTATGCCACTATCTACCTTCAAAAAGTTGGGAATAAGTAACATGAAAACCCACTGCAGTGACATTAAAATTTTTAAGTTTCATTTTTTGTTGTTTAAATTTTAATTTTTATGTTAATAAAGAGGGTCAAATTTGGCTCAAGTACTAATCAGTTTTTTTTCTTGAGTAAGTTTGTAAATACAATCTAAGTTTGAGGCCCAAGACAGTAAAAAGGAGGGAATATCCATGCTTTGCCGCCAGTCCCATTACTTGCTGCCCAAGTAACCTTAATGTAGCTAAATTTTGCTACATGTTGCCTTAATTTTTCCCTATATAAACCCCTCTGCATTCTACTATTTTTCATATCCCTCAAAGCAATTTGCTTAACCTTAAAAATCCCTATATTTCCCTCTTATGCCGTTAGCCTCAAATCCAAAAATAAACCTTAGTTTTTCTTCCTTTTTTTTGCCGAAATCACCTATTACCGCTGCAAGAAGATTACCGAAGCACCAACGTCGCTGCCACACATCGTCGTTGCTATCGTACGCTATCATTACCGCCGTACCATCCTTGCCGTCGCAAGGTTTTTGGTGTAGTAAGACTTTACACCACCTTGTCGATTTCTCTTCTCTCCCTTGTGCCGAAACTTTGCCAAATTTTCGAAAAAAGATACCATGTCTCGCAAAAGAACTAGATCTTCAAAGACTACTCCTGAAATCCCAATTTCGATCGATGAAGAAGTGAAAGAGAGGTTTGATTCAATCTTCAAGCATCAACCTATGATGCTGGAAAAAGGTTTTAACTTGAAGAGCCATGATTTGATGGTTGTTCTTGTACCAATTAGAAAGAATATCAATGCTCTCAAGTGGGAATGATTTTGTGATGCTCGTTCACTTCCCGATGATGAACTAGTTTGAGAGTTCTATGCTAGTTTGACTCTACAAGATGCCACTGAGGTCATCGTTCAAAAGAAAAAGGTATCTCTTACTTCTAAGTCCATCAATGATTTGTTTAACTTACCTGATGTTGAAGAAGATGAGTACTACCCTATGATAAACAATATCAATTGGGATTTTCTTCAACAAGTGCTTGATGTTGTGACAAATCCGGGATCGCAATGGATTATAAGAAAGTTTGGGAGCCATTCTTGTCGAAGGGAATACCTAAAGCTGGTAGCAAAGATATGGTTTTATTTCGTTTGATACAGTTTCATGCCTATCTCATATAGTTCCACCATCTCGATGGAACGGATGCTCTTGTTGTATGCAATTTTGACAGAAAAGTCCATTAATGTTGGGAAATTATTCTCAAGGTGATTCATGATTGTGCTAAAAAGAAAACAGGAAGTGCTTATTTCCAATCATTAATCACTTCACTTTGCTTAAGGGCCCATGTTAAAACGCAAGCAAACTTGAAGGGGCAATATGTTCAAGGGTGCATTACAAATCATGATCTTGAAAGGTTAGTAGAGAAGGTGCATGAGCTGAATCAAGGTGAGCAAGAAGAGCCAACTGAGCCAAATACCGAGGAATCAACAAATGAAACTGAAACTGAAGCTAATTCAGTTACAGACACTGAAGAAGAAGAATCTGATAAGGAATCGAACAGTCCTAAACCAGTTGAGGGATCTGCAAACCCTGAACCAAAGGTTGAGCCAGAAGAAGAAACACTCAAGCTAAGTGTTGAACCAGAATTTACAACTCCAATACCGGCTTTTGCAAGCATTTCAAAGAAATCGGAGTTGTCAATTATGATGGATATGTGCAAGTTCATGCACAATCAACAACAAAATTACTGGAAATATGCAAAGATTAAAGATAACTCAATTCAAAATACTTTTAAGAATATCTTTAACACTTTTGTTCCTGAGTTCCCAGATGCTATCTTTGAGACATGGAAGGAAGATATTGACTATGAAAGCGAAGATGGAGCTGAAGAAGACAAGGGGAATGAGTTAGAAAAATAAAGGGGGGGATTCTTGTCTTGTTATTTATTTAATTGTTTTTAGATCTTTAGGAATTTATTTCTTTCGTAATTAGGATTTAATTTTTACAGAATAAAACATAGCAAGCATGAATAAACTTAACACTTCTTTAGAAAGAAAAAGACTAAGTGATGTGGTAATGGGAATGAACATGTCTAGGATTGGATTGTGAAGAAAGACCTGGTATTTAAGCAGTCTTAATGACTCACCTCTCTTTCCTTACAACCCTACCTGGTGTTCAATTTTCATTCATTACTTTGTTCTTGCAATGAGGACATTGCTTCTTTTTAAAGGGGGGTAAAGCAAATAAATTGCTCAAATTTTAAAAATTTTCAAGTATGTTTCAATCATTTGTATCATAAGTATGTTTTAATAAATGAATGTTTAGAGAAATTTTTCGTCAATAAGATAGTTTGTATGCAAGTATAAATGATGATTCTATCTGAGTGAATGTATGTTATCATGAAGAATGGAATGCTTGTATGATCTTAGTCTTAGGTAATGTTTTCCATGAAAACTTAGTTTCTCTTGAGATTAGACATGCATGAAGGTTTATATCTTTAGAATTGACTTAGTAACTTTCTTGAGGCGAAATCCTAGGAGACATAAAAATCTAAAATGATATAGGCACTATTTCTTTGGATCATTCGAGCCTTCGCAAGCCAACCTTATGATATTAGACCCTTGAAACTGTAATTTTGAGCTTAAAGGCTTGTTTATTGCAATGTAACTACATTATAAGCCACATTACCATCTTTTTAAGTTATCCTAATTTTGTGCACCCATCTTAAGTAAAGTTGTCTTGGTGATCAACATTTGGTGATCAAAAAGATGCATGTGCTCATGCTTAAAAAAAAAGACGCAAAAAGAGCGAAAAAAAGTTTGCTCAGTTTCTGAAAAGAAAAATGTATGAGCATGAGTTCAAAATAAGTTTGCGGGTGTTCCAAAGGTTCACTTAAAGAAAAAAGGTTGTATTTTGAGAAATCCAAGACAAAGTTAAAGGTTTAGGTTTTGAAATCGAAATGTGTCATCTCTTAAAATGCCTACCTTTAACCGATCCCCATTACAACCTCATAAAAGACCTATAGATTTGATGATTATGTCATCTACATTAGTGGAGAGGAAGTACTAAGTTCAACATATAAAGATTATAAATAAGCCTTATGATTGTTTTTCTTGATTGATGGGAAATGATGTTGAATGAAGAATGTTATCTGTGACTGAGACATACATACAAACTATGATTCATGTCGACATATTTTGAAACATAGTATAAAATCTAAAAATATTTGCATATGAATTACTTGTTAATAAAGAAGATCTATGAACATGAAGGTATTAATGCACGATTATGGGACAAAGATTTATGCTGCTTACACAACTAGCAATTTTGCCTTAGCAAGAACTTTCGCTGTGCATGAACATTACTCGGGACGAGCAATGATTTAAATTTGGGGGTGTGTAAACTGAAAAATATATAGGATTTTTCCTATGTAATTTATCAGCTTTTTACTTAAATTCATTGTTAAAACTAAGTAGATGTTTAATAAATTAATGAAATATGTGAAAATATGAAATTAGGACATAGAAATTATTAAAATGTGATCTTATGTTTTATTATATAGTTTTCATGCATAAAATGACTTATTTTATATTTATTTGAACATATTATATTTTTAAGACATAAAGTGGGTCATGCATGAGTAAATTAAATAATAAAATATAAAATCATATTTAATTAATTCATTCTAAAATATTTCATTAAATAATTTGGGTTGAATTAATTAATTAAATTGGGTTAAATTTATTCTTTAGTCCTTTAATTAATTAATTTATTTTTGACAGGTCTGACAAACTTTGCTGGATTACAAAACCATCCAAATTAAAGACGAAGTCAACCCAATTTCAGATACACATGACTGTCCACATAAACCAATTTTGGTTTAATTGCACAAGGTCCCTGTAATATTAAAGAAATCAGATATTTGCTCGAAGATTTACATTTGACCGAGTCTCAGTCCTGAGTTGCTATGGCATTTAAATTGCTTAAAAATCAAGCAAAATTTAACTCAAAATCCACTAATCATGGCCAGCCACTCATTGAAGAAGCTTGAAGAGACTAAATCTCTCTATTTTTAGCAAACTACTCTCCTCTCTTCACCTATAAATAAGACCCCATTTCACCATTCCTAATCATCCCTCATTCCTTAAACATACAACATTCTCTCTTTTCTCTTTAGCAAATTCCCATTTCCCACTCCTAGCATCATCTCTTCATAGAGATTTTAGCAATTAAGCCTCTTAAAGAGCCCTTGGTCGGCCACCTTGGAGAGCCATCAGCAAAGGAGCAAAGCAAAGGAACGAAGGAGCCCTCTTCGATCAGAGTCTTGGGTGACAGCCACTTTGATTTATGTTTAATCTTTCTTTTCTTTAATTTAACCTAAAAATGCTTGCTATGTGTTCTTTGTTCTTGTTTACAACAATGTTAGCTTAATTTTATTTAAGCTAGGATAATTGCTTTGATTAAATAATATTTATTTGATTCATGCTTATGATGTTTGTGCCTTAATCGATCATGTTTTCAATTAAAATCAAGTCTGTATTTCGTTCATACGTGATTGAAATGCACCTGAATTAGCTGAGCGATCCTAACCAGACGACGACTAGTGGACACATAATTGAAATGTGCATGCTCAATTTAGATCCTAACCCAATTAAATTGCAGGTTGCATAACAACTCTAACCAAGTTCTGTTATCTGCATAGTTTTTAGATTTGTGTGATTAAACTGTTTCAAACCTAACATGTCCCTGTTACCTCACATGAATACTAAGAAACCCTTAGTAAATGAGGATCAGTAAAATGCATATTTACTAAGTAAAAGATTCCGAAAGGACCTAATGTGGTTTCCAAACTCATGAAAGATCAGGTTGCCATGGAATGTTTTTCCGAATGTTATTAAGCATGTTGATAATAATTTGAATTTAATCAAAGTAATTGTCCTAGTTTATTTATGTTATAATTGTTGTGAATTATGTTTAATCTTGCTAAAATCCATTTCATACATATACCCTACATACTTAGGTTAATTTGCATTAGGGATCATTGCATTTAGTATATTTAATCGTCACTTCTCAATCATATTCTGTTTTTAAATTTACCAAGTTGTTAATATAATTTTACAATTAAGTGATTTAACACAAATACAATCCTTGCAGAGATGATAACTTGATACTTACTTATTACATGATAACTACTATGTACACTTGCACAAACCTACGCGTTACAATAGATCCTTAGCTCAACCTAAAGGGCAGATTAAATACATTTTAGTTCGAGTGGATAAATTTGTGTTTCCGACTGATTTTATTATACTTGACTGTAAGGCAGACAAAAAGGTTCCCATAATCTTGGGACGACCATTTTTGGCTACCAGACGCACTCTTATCGGTATATACAAAGGTGAATTAACTATGCGACGTAATGATGAGCGTGTTATTTTCAGTGTCTTTGAATATTTTCCATACATGGATAAAGAAGAATGTCACACTGTTGATGTGCTGGATGATTTAATTATTGAAGAATTCAAAGACCGCGCATTACTTTTTGAAGAATTTGTGGTGACATCTGATGATGAAATTTTAGCTGACTGAGACAACATGGCTAAAGCCAATAACATTGATTTAAGGCACGGATGATAGATTGAATCTTTGGACCTAGCTAACAAAATGACTCTGATTTTTAAGCCATCTATTGAAGAAGCTCCTACTGTAGAGTTGAAGCCACTACCGGTCCATCTAAAATATGTCTTTCTTGACGATAATAGTACTCTCCCAGTTATTATCTCCGCAACACTAGATGCAACTCAAGAGGAGAAATTGATTCATATCCTTAAGCAGCATAAATGAGCTATTCCTTGAAGTATTGTCAACGTTCGAGGCATTAGTCCATCTTTTTCCATGCAAAAAATCAAGTTGGAAGACGAAGGAAAGCAATCGATTGAAAAACAAAGAAGGTTAATGAGAAGATGAAGGAGGTGATTAAGAAGAAAATTATTAAATGGCTGAACACGGACATTATTTACCCTATTTTGGATAGCAATTGGGTAAGTCCTATGCAATGTGTTCCTAAGAAGAGTGGTATCACTATGGTAAGCAATGACAAAGATAAGCTAATCCTTACATGCATTCCTGCGGGTTAGTGAGTATGTATGGATTATCGCAAATTGAATGCAACCACAAGGAAGGACCATTTTCCACTTCACTTTGTTGATCATATGTCGGATAGGCTTGCTGGAAAAGCCTACTATTGCTTCTTAGATGGTTATTATAGCTACAATCAAATCACTATTGCGTCGAAGGATCAAGCAAAAACTAAGTTTACTTGTCTATTTGGCACTTTTGCTTTTCGCCGAATGTTGTTTGGTCTTTGCAACGCACCAGTCACATTTCAAAGGTGCATGATGGCAATATTCTCAGATATGATCGATGATTCTTTAGAGGTCTTTATGAACGATTTCTTAGTCTATGGGAATAATTTTGATCAATGCGCTGACAATCTTGATAAAGTGCTGAAGCGATGTGAAGACACATCTTGTGCTGAAATGGGAAAAATGCCACTTCATGGCAACTAAAGGCATTGTCTTAGGTCATCACATTTCCAATCGAGGAATTGAAGTAGACAGAGCTAAGGTGGAAATTATTGAGAAGCTACCTCCGCCGATAAATGTCAAGGGTATCTGTAGTTTTCTTGGGCATGCGGAGTTTTATCGCCAATTTATTCGAGATTTTTCCAAAATTGCAAAACCCCTATGGTCATTGCTAAAACAAAAAAAAAATTCCTCTTTGATATTGCATGTTTGGATGCATTTACTCAAATAAAGCAGCAGCTAGTTAAAGCACCCATTATCGTTGCACCAGATTGGTCTCAATTGTTTAAAGTTATGTGAGATGCAAGTGACTTTACTGTGGGTGCCATCTTAGGAAAACCCAAGGAAAAAATATTTCACGCTATATATTATGCTAGTAAGACACTCACAAAGGCTCAAATAAATTATACCACCACAGAGAAAGAATTGTTGGCTGTAGTCTTTGCTTTCGACAAATTTTGCTCATACCTCGTCGGCGCAAAGGTTACTATCTTTACTGACCATTCAACGTTGAGATATCTTTTTGTAAAGAAGGATGCCAAACCACGACTGATACGTTGGATCCTATTATTGCATGAATTCGATATAAAGATCAAAGATCGGAAGGGTTCAGAAAACCAAGTAGTAGATAACCTGTCTCGTTTAGAAGTTGGCAGTGAAGATGGAAATATACTTTAGA
Organism: Gossypioides kirkii; assembly: GCA_005610355.1. Lineage (NCBI taxonomy): Eukaryota > Viridiplantae > Streptophyta > Magnoliopsida > Malvales > Malvaceae > Gossypioides > Gossypioides kirkii. The sequence continues at coordinate 12,147,621 of CP032250.1, forward strand.
TGGTCAAAGCATTTCCAGATGAGAAGTTGTTTGCTGTCGACGCAACCCTATGGTATGCGGATATAGTTAATTATCTGGTATGTGGAAAACTTCCCTTGGGTGTCACAGGCCACAAGAAAGAAAGATTTCTTCGAGAAGTGGAGAAATATCATTGGAACGAGCCATATGTATTCATGGTATGCAATGACAATATCATTCGACGTTGTGTTCTGGAAGAAGAAATGCTTTAAATCTTGAAGCACTGTCATGATGCTCTTTATGGAGGTTATTTCGGTGGAATAAGAATTGCTACCAAGGTTCTTCAATCGGGATCCTACTGGCCTTCATTATTTAAGGACGCCCACAATTTTGTGCATCAGTGTGATCGATGTCAGTGCACTGGCTCTATATCTCGACGCAACGAAATGCTATAGCAACTAATCATGGAAGTTGAACTCTTCGACATTTGGGGTATGGATCTCATGGGGCCATTTCCAAGCTTATTTGGAAATGTCTATATTCTAGTTGCTATTGACTACGTATCAAAGTGGGTGAAGCCATTGCTGTCCCAAAGGATGATACGAGGACAGTGATTAAATTTTTCCACAAGCATATACTTACCCGCTTTGGCACACCAAAAGCATTGATCAGTGACCAAGGCACTCACTTCCATTGCAACCACGTGGCAGCCGCATTGAAGCGATCTAGAGTTAATTATCGAATGGCTACCACTTATCATCCGTAAAGCAACGGACAAGCTGAGGTGTCCAATCGACAAATTAAAAACATTCTTGAGACGGTGGTAAACCCTTCAAGAAAATATTGGTCTCCTAAACTTGATGATGCCTTGTGGGAATTGAGGACAGCATACAAAACCCCACTTGGGATGTCATCGTATCAGCTTGTTTTTGGGAAAGCATGTCACTTGCCAGTTGAATTGGAGTACAAGGAAATGTGGGAAATTAAGCAAGTGAACATGCATTACGAAGCTGTTGGAAAGAAGAGGTTGTTAGACATCACTGAACTCAAGGAAATTAGGTGTAATGCCTATGAGAATGCTGTAATTTATAAGGAAAAGACCAAGAAATGGCACGATAAAATAATTTTGTAGAGACAATTTACTATAGGACAACATGTGCTATTATTCAATTCTCGACTGAAATTGCACCCAAGTAAATTGCGTTCACGTTGGTCTAGACCTTTTGAAGTTGTCGAAGCATTTCCTCATGGTGTAGTCACAATTAAAGATTTACATGATGGGCATCAATTTAAAGTGAATGGACAATGACTAAAACATTATTTTGGACATAATGATCACAAGTAGGAAGAGACCATTAAATTGGTCAAATTTTTTAACCTTTCTTGAATTTTTATCTTGTAATTTTATTTTATATTGTTTTTGTTTAAGTTTATTTCATTTCGTATTTCTTGCAGAATAAAGTTGATTCTTTTGTCGACGCATTTGGATCTCCTTGTCGACGCAACTCATATGTCTATACCAAAATTACTGACTCATCAGAAAATTAGAGTATATCAGGAAACAAATCCCACTGTGTCATCAATAAACACCCAGCCGTTGGATTGGTTTGAATGGGTGTCATTTCCATAAAAGAAGAGAAGGAAGAAAAAGCACCATGCAGCCACATCAACGGTTACGAAAAATTGAGTTAGTTTTATTTTAAGTTATTAGGTTTAGTTTTCATGCATAGCATGTAGCTATAATTTTTAGTCTGTTAGTAAGCATTGTTATCACATTCTCATTGTCATTACATTTTAATTATCATTGCATTTACATTTGTTATTGTAATTTAGTGTCAGTGCATTGGGGACAATGCAAATTTTAAGTTTAGGGGAATGTATATGGGGTTTGGAAATGCAAATTGCACCCACATTTCAAAAAATTTTCTTTTTGAATTTAATGAAGCATGCAAGGTTATGAAGGAATATTGCAAATGTGTTTGAATTTTTTTTACATTCGATGCTTAATTCTTGAATCATTTGAACTGTCAATGAATGAGTTGGATAACTTGATTGAATGTAGTATCTTCAATTCTTTGATGAATGATTTAGATTGCATTAGTAATGGATGTCTAAAATCATTCTTTGAATTTTGAATGAATCTGTCCTTTTACAGCTACTTGTATATGTACGTATAGTTATAAATAAAAGATGCTCCAATGTGGGTGTATATGAACTGTTCAAGGGGGAACACTCCAATGCAAGTGTTAGAAAAAGTATAGTTGATAGATAAATCTATCGGATATCGATCCCTCGAGGAATGGGTTCTTAATGTCTAAATGTCGGAGCAATCAATATTGAAATTAAGTGTAACGTGAGTACCGATGTCAATGTAATATGTCAGATTTGCACACTAAAATTAGATATCAATGTCAACGCAATAAGAGTCAAATGTCAGGTGTTAAATGTCAATGTACTGAAAGTAAATCAAAAGTGTTGAGTGTTGAGTGCTGAATATTTAAATTGCATAAAATGTAAAAGTGATCAAGTGTAAAGGGTAGAAATGGTGCACTGATTCTGCTAAGTTGCAACGCTGGATGCGTCGACAAGGTAGAGTATAGATGAATTGTCGCTGCAATGAAGTCCCTTTGAGTTCTTACCAACAAGAGCTCCCTACTTAATCCTGACATAAATACCCAAAATCACTCCACCTCTCAGTGCGAGTAATGATGTGTATCCAAGAACAAGTAATTGGAGTTTATCCCAATTCTAAGCAGTTCTCGCCTAACCCACTTGTTAACCTAACCTATCACCGCATCTCTCGATGTTGACGCACTGCAATTTCACTCTTGTGCTTAAAGTGGTTAATTCAAAGAATAAACAGATAAGCAGTATAAAATCAAAATCAAAATGATATAACATTAAAAGATAATCTTGTATTCATTTAATATCATCAAAATCCATCATCGTTTAAGAAGAATGAAAGAGTACAACAAAGCTTACTATCTCTAGACTACTAGGCCTACTCCCTAATTTTTCCTCTTGCCTTGCATCAAACACCTTCTCGTCAGAAGTGACTGTAGACTTACTTCATCAGCTTCCTAATTCCCAGCTCAAATCTCTAAAATACACAGAAATTGTAGAATTTAATCCCTTAGCTCTTGATGATTTCTTCATTCTTTGTTCGTCTATTTATAACCTCCAAAATGTTACAAGTTTCAGCCTTCATTCCCATATCCAGATCCAGATCTAGATTTTTGCAACTGTCAAAATTAGTTAGAATACAACTATTGACTCACGCAGTTTTAGTATGTTCTGTAGAGATCTGCAAATTGTCGTTGTATCACTAAGCGCATTCTGAAATTATAATTACAGAGACATCTGTGAAATTCCTGCGTTGGTGCTTCCAGCTACGGATTCAACTTGATTCTACTCATTCAAGGTTTAGTTGCAATACGATGACATCTCTTGGTTGCAATTACCAGCTGATCTTGTGGCTGCATTCGTCCAGTATTAAGCTTTTAGACTTAGTTCCTGCACTGACAATATTAAGACGCAATATATCGGCTGCTTGCATCAACATTAGTACAAAAATAGACAAAAATAACAAGAATTTAAACTAACTAACAATGAGTTGGAAAATATGAAATTTAAATTTAAATTGCTAATGATGCATGCTAAATGGAATATAAAAGAGACAATTACGACACTAAATTAGGGAGAAAATCTATGTCATTTGTAATACCATCAGTAATCTAGCCAAAGGCTATCACTGTAAGAGTGTGTGTCGATGCAATTACATACTTCCTGGTGGTTTGTTGCACTCCATCATTACTTCTCAGGAACAAGGGTATAGTAATGCAACGACATCCCTTAGTCGCATAAGAAAAAGAAAAATAAGAAAAAAGGTATATTACTATACAATAAATGCTATATTGGTAGATAGAATTTAGGATTTGAAGCATGATGCTGGCTTTGATGAAGTTGAAATCTTAGTTATTCATGCTTTTGAATTGTTGGTGCAATATTCTTTCATTTGAATGTGATTCATTCATTGGGATTTTAGATGAATCAAGTTGCTAGAATGATCATTTGCCTTGATAAATTTTTGTATAGCCTTTCTAGTTTCTATTTTACTTGAGGACAAGTAAAGACTCAAGTTTGGGGGTGTGATAGTACTAGAAAGAACCATTGATTTTTCCTTACATATTGTTTAACTTGTTCCCATTTAGTTATCCTTAGCACATATTTTAGCAATTTTTAATTTAGTTCATTGCATTTTCTAACTCAATGGACCTTAGCCTAGTTGCCCTTAATTTTGTTATATTTTACTACTAATGTTGTTGCATGAGCATGTCCAGAATTGTCACTGCAGAAACTTGTCCAAAATTATCGCTGTATGAATATGTCCAGAGTTGTCGTTGTATGAGCATGTCCAGAGTTGCACCCAGAATTGTCGCCGCATTTGACAGTTGTCTAGATAAAAAAACTAGAAATACATGAGCTATCCAGTCTGGTGTAACTAACTGGTACGACCAAAGACTGCTAGATTTGGAGGAAAGGACACCTATACTATTTAGCTAAAGATAAATACTCATAAGGAGAGAGAGAAAGGGGTTTTCTTTCGGGTTTTATTCTTCTTGAATCCATTCTTGAAGTTTGCGGCCATGGAAGCTTAAACCTTTCAAGGGCGAACTAACGTGAAGAAGGCGACAAATCTGCTCCTAACGAGGAGCCCCTAAGTGCGACGCAAGAGGGAAGTAAGAGAGCAAGTCGAGTAGCCTAGGAATAGTAATTTCATTTGTTCTTTGACATTTCTTTTCTTAAACGCTGGTGATTAATGTTTTTTCATGTTTTTATGGAAGTACACTTCATTTTTAGACTAAATGATATTTTATCCAAGCTTTCTTTTAATGTTTAATCTTTGGGTTTGAATGTTTTGACCACGGAAGTGTTATTGTAGTCATTGTCAATGGAAGATGCAGCGACGGTTTAAACTAACAAGCTAGACAATGGAAGTTGCTTGGGGATTGAAGGAATTTAATCTACTTGTTCTTTAATTTGTTGCTTTGCCATCATCGGAAGGTGTGGTTAGTGTGCATATTTAAGTCTTCGATCGAATAGAGAAGCCAAGGTTGGTAAGACATTCATTGTACCTTATTGCAGCGACAATCGCCTATTCTTTAAAACCTTGTGAGTCACACTTAGTATTCTGCTAACTATTCATGTTGGGGACCTCATTTTATTATTATTACATTTCTTCTTTAATTTCACATTATTGCTTCGAAAATCACTTTCACAATTTTATTGCATTTACTTATTCATTGCACCGACTTAAATAGATAACAAAAATCCATCCTCGTGAGATCGATATCAGACAGTTTCACATTTGTCTACTATACTTGCATCGACAGTGTACACTTGCACATATTTGCTGTGACTTTTACAATCGATCACTAGGCTAGGGGTAAGGAAAAGATATATAAATTTAAGCTAAAACCCTAGACTCAGCTTGCATCGGACCTTCAATTTCACCAACTTTTTTCGAACTTTGCATGCTCATGCTCTTTTTTTTTTCTTTTGAGTACATATGCTCTTTTTTCTTTTTCTTTTCTTTTTCATTTCTATTTTTCTAAGCATCACTTCTGTATATACTATATTTTGTTAAGCATTTTGGTACTTCTTCTTAACTCCCCCAAACTTATTTTCAGAACATAATCTTGGTAGACTGAGTTTAGAAGTTGGGACAATTTAGAGATAAGTACAAGAGATAAGATGGCTTATAATTGTAGGGTATAAAGAAAATTAGGCCATATAGTCTCAAAGTTGGCTTCACGGGAAAACATTTATTAGGGTTTGCTTGAAAGGCTCAAACGATCCAAACAAATGTTGCCTAAATCATTTTCAAAATTTAATGCTTCCTAAGATTTCGCCTTAAGAGATTACTAAGTCAATTCTAGAGACTAAAACTTTCATGCATATCTAGCTTCCATTAGGAATTAAAAAATTTTATGACATGATTTCACATATTTTATTAAGAGTAGCATTCTTATTATGGTTCAGCTTAACATCATAACCATTGAGATAATTAAATTTTATTTTTACTAAAGCTTAACATAATTAACTTAAATTCAAATTTTCAAGCAAAATTATGACTAAATTCACAAAATAAGAAATAATAACTATTAAGAAGTTTTCAATTTTCGGTACCGCCTACCTAAATTGAATAATATACCCATTATTTAAAACAATAGAGAATGTAAAAATAAAAGTGAATAAATACTATACACCAGGTAGGATCAAAGAAGAGGAGGTGAGTCCATTTGACATGTACATGTTTTTTACCACACTCTTATTTTTTCTAAGTTGCTCAATTATTGTATTCAACCTCTTAATTTATTATGCAAGAATTAAAAAATAACCTAGTGACCTAATCCTAAATTCATTCAAGAATTAAAGATTGAAAATAAAATAACAGAAATTAAAGAAATACAAGTTCCCCCCTTTTTATTTATGCTCAAAACCCCTAGACTTTGACTCTTCTTTTTCTTGGTAGTCCCTATTGTTGCTCGAGTCACCTTTCTCCTTTTTCGCCATTGGAGCCCATGGTTCGAATATGTAATTTGGAAATTTAGGCACAAAGACAAATGGGTCACAAAACACCTTTTAAAATGCACTTTTAACTGTATCATCTCGTATCTTCGTGTATCTCTAATACGATTGTTGCTGCCATTGCATGTGTTGCATGCAATCCATCATCTTTGACAGCTCATTTCAAAGTTCAGCTGGAGGCAACAGTGGTCTCGGTATGGATCTGTCAGGCTCGGATATTCGTTCAGTAGACTCTGTCTCATCATGCATTCCAATCATTTTTTTCATCGAAAGATGATCTTTAATTTCCACAGGATCTTCCTCAGGATCTTCTTCTTCTTCAAGATCTTCTTCTTCCTCAGGATCTTCTTCTTCAGCTTGCTGTTAAAGGATAGAATTTCCTGCTATTCGATATAGATCACAATCAGAGATTGCTTCTTCGTTATATCTTGCTCTATTCATGTCCCCAATAATTTTAGCTTTTAGGCACAACACTGTGATCGTGAATGAGAAATAAGCTTGAACAGAACGTCTCATGACACAGTTTCAAATTTCTCTGATAATGATTCTTCCCACATCGATAGTTTTTGGCTTCAAGATTGAAAAAATCAACACTATTCGTTGTAATGAAACAATAGTTCCCTATTGAATAGGCATGAGATTGAATTGAATGAAAAAAAACCACACTTTTGCTATCGGTGTCAAATTTTCTCTATGACATGTATGAATTCCATGTTTTGAAACCGTCCATTCAGAACTTGGAACTGTAAGTTCTCAAAGAATTTCTTGTAGTTTCTCGGCCTCTAAGTTCTTCAACAAAGTATGATATTCATCTTCCTCGAAACCAGGTAAGTCAAAGAACTCATTAATGGTGCTTGACTTTAATGGTACCTTGATTCCTCGGATGAAAATTTCTTTAAGTTCAACCGAGGTAAAATTTGCATAAATTTTTTGAACCAATTCCTCATCTGCACTAGCTCGTGTTTCCCAAAATAATTCCCAGTTCAGAGCTTTAGCAATTTGTTGGATATTTGCAATGAATTTTGTATATTTACTTTCTTCCCAAGTAAATCCTTTCTCAAGCAACATCTGTTGATTTCTGAATGTGCTATCATATCTTTCCTTAGCTCTTGCACTGTGGAATTTGTTCGGCACTTCTTCTATTGTGGCACGAGTTCTTTTGCGTGGCATGATTTTAACCTAATCAACAAATAGACGGACAAATATTTTTCTAAAATTTAATTCGTATAAAATATTAACAATATAAAATAAATTAAAGATTTAATAAATTAAATAAATTAGAAATTAGAAATTTCTTACCCCTTTTGTTAAATAAAATCCAAATTAAAAGAAAAGACTTAAAATCTAGGGTTCTTACAACCTAGTTTAAACTTTTGATAATAATTAATATAAACTATAAAATTTAATTTATAATTTAATATTAAGAATTATCAAAAATAAAAATAAAACTAAATAAGATAAATAATTAAATAAGCTTTTAGCTGTCGGGTTGCGCAGTCGAGTCAGGTCAATCCTGTGAAAATTACAGTCGACGTCGTGACACAGAGAATCTTCGTCGCGACAAACGTCTCAATTCCTCTTTTTCACGACATACTTGAGCTATTGTTGCGACATCCTCCTCAGTTCCAAAAATCAGCTAACTTGTTCTCGTTGTCGCGACATCGGCATCAGTCTTGTTCTTCCTCAGTTCTGTCATCTATGTTGCGACACAAAAGATGGTGTGTCGCAACATACCCCTTTTTTCTATTAATTTACTCAAATAAAAACATGTTAGAAAGATATACAATAATATATAGAAGTTAGTACCACCTCCTTTACCTTTAAGTCTTACGACCGGACTCATCCGGTATGCTTACCCTTATCGAGCGGATCCAACTTTTTTCCCCTTTGACCCATATCTCATTAGACTTCTCTACTTCCTTCAATCAATCCTTTTCTTTAAATCGGTTAATTCATTCTTTGCTCATGAAAGGGATCCGATTGTGCCCTTCTTTTCCATTTAATTCTAGCAAGTGATAGTGCTCATTGTGCTTCTCAGTTTCATCTTTTTTGTACCCACATTTGAAGATCTCTACGTCACCGTTAATTCGCATAGTGAGTTCGTTGTTGTTCAAATCAATGGTAGACCTAGACATGGCTAAGAATGGTCTTCCTAGTAGAATGGGGATATCCCTGTCGTCCTCAAAATCTAGCATAACAAAATCTACAAGGATGAGGAAACTTCGTACTTGAGCTAGTATGTCCTCTAGAATTCCCTTCGATCGTACAAATGACCGATCAGCTAGTTGTAGAGTAACTTGGGTATTTTTAAGATCTCCGCTCCTAAGTTTCTCAAATACTGATAAAGGCATAAAATTTATGCTCGCATCGAGATCGCATAATGCCTTGTTAAACTGAAGATTCCAAATTTTGATTGGAATGATGAAACTACCAAGATCCTTCAGCTTTTGGGGAATTGCTTTAGAGATAATCTCACTACACGATGCATTTACCTCCAGTTGCTCTCCTACCTTGATTTTTTGATGCCATGACATGATCTCCTTTAAAAATTTGAGTAACTGGGTACCTTCTTTATAAATTTAATCAAAGGTAGGTTAATATTTAAAGATTTGAAAAGGTTTAGAAAACTTACAAAATCGTCCTTGTCTCGTCTCTTCTTTTCTTCTAACCTTTTCGAAAATGGAATTGAGGCACTCTTTTCTCCCTTAGGCATGTCTTCTATCTTTTTCAATGCCTCTTGTGATGGTACCTCTTTAGGTTTCATGACTTCAGTGTCATTGTCAGAAGGGATATCTATAATCTCATGAGAGTCGCTAGGTTCTTCTCCCTTTTTGGGTTGTTCTGGGCTACTCAATACTTTGCCGATTTCAACTCAATTACCTTAACTTGCTCTTTACCTTCTCCTTGGGGGTTGTTCTTAATGTTTCTAGGGACACCCAAACCAATTTTCCTTAAAAGATCGCTTACAATACTCATTAATTGGTCTATCCTCTACTCTAACTTTATCACAATTCTGGTGGTGTTAGTGCAATCAGACTGCACTTGTTTCACATCTACCCTCATGGAATGCATTTCCCCTTCGATTCTATCTAACCTTTGACCACATGCAGCATGGTCATTTTGAACTGCTCTTTCCGATTGTCTTTGCAAAAAGTGGGGGTTGGTAACTAGGATTTTTTTAACTGTGTATTGTTGTTACCGCTTCCCCCTTGGCTTCTCCCTATCTAAAGTTAGGATGGTCTTTTCATTTAGGATTATATGTATTCGAGTAAGGATTTCCACTTCGACTAATCACATAATTGGCCTCCTTAGGATTGGCAAGATAATGATATAGAGGCTTATCTTCTCTTTGGGATGGTGGTGCCCCTGTGGCAGACTCGATTCGGTTTAGTCTTTCTAACAGTTGTTGGTACTTGTCGTCCTCTTGGATCATCTTTACTGAAGTGATTTTCTACCCATAAGTGAACCTCTCAGTAGGCCATTGGCAGGAGTTCATTGCTATATTTTTTATTAGCCCATAAGCATCATTATAAGTCCTGTTCATTAGGGCTCCTCATGCTGCACCATCTAAAGTAGATCTAGCTGATGCGTCCAACCCATGGTAGAATGTTTGTATTTGCATCCACTCCGGAATACCATGATTAGGACATGTTCGTACTAACGTTTTGAATTGTTCACATGTTTCATGAAATCGTTCGCCTTCAAATTTCCTGAATGTTGACAATTCTCTCCTGAGTTGGATTGCTTTCCCCACAGGGAAAAACTTCTGCAAGAATTTCTCTACCAGTTCATCCCATGTTGTGATAGAACCAGGTGCCTGTGCATCTAGCCAAGAAAAGGCATTATTAGTTAATAAGAAGGGAAATAATCTGAGACGTATGGCATCATCAGTAATACAATTAAACCGAAAAGTATTGCATAATTTTAACAACCGCTTCAGATGTAAATTGGGATCTTCAACTGTTATTCCTCTAAATTGTAGATTACTTTGTATCATTTGAATCTTAGCAGGTTTTATTTCGAAATTATTAGCAGCGATAGCAGGTCTAGCAATATTTCTTTGGGTTATATCTAAAGTGGGTAAATAATACTCCCTCAAAGTTCTTGGTACTTCTACCATTAGTCTGTTTGCGGGGAGTTGTGGAGGTATATGAATGTTTTCGGTGTTGATAGCGGGATCTTCAATTAGATCTGCTATTTCTTCTCTTTCCTTCGGTGGTGGTGGGTTTTGCATTGATTGTTGGGTTATACGATTTCGCCTAATCAATGCTTCAGGGTTAGAGATTGGATCTACAAAATTTCCATGGCCTTGAATCATAAACCAAACTTAAATTAAATAGAAAAATACGAAAATCAAATAAAAGTAAAGCAAGTAAATAAAATTGTATCTATAGCCTAAACTTTTCCTAATTATTCTATTGACAAAGAAAGATTAAAATTTATTAATGCCTTTCCTCCCCGTCAACTACACCAACAACTTGACTGCCTCTGAACGTACTCCTATTCGGTATAAGTTTTAGGCTTCCGCAAGTAACGGGTTAGGTTGTAAATATAATGTGTACAACGGAACACTTTGCAGTATTTCGACGATCATACCCAAAAGAGGCGTGAGGTAATAGTAGATTAAATCCTTGTAAAGACTAAAAGTAATCAGTAATCACTTTAGGGATTATAGTACAAAAATAATAAAATGTTTGATTGTAAAAAGCATGAATAGAAAAGAAAATAAAGAGTAAAGAATTGAGATGTAAAATCAATAAGCAGCTTTGGAGATATTAGGTCGTTTTAGTATGAGTTCTTCAATTGTTGGGTTCTGGGGATTTTCCTTCAATCAACTAGTCACTACCTCAGTTGGATCTCTCGATCTTCTGCCAGCATAGCAAGTCAATAGAGACTACTTATCATTAGATGTCACAGTCCAAATTGGTTTGGGGAAAAGGTTTTCACGAATGAGCAATACAAATTTTTGGTTCATTCCCACCTAAATGACATTTCAAGGTTGTCAAGCCTAATGTTTGTTTGATGTTATTCCTTTCCCAAACAGCTGATCTGAAATGTAAAATCCCTATTAAACAACAATTAAATAATCATACTTCCACTCCCTAATTCCTAAAAATGGAATTAGTTCCTCATGGTTTTCTTAATCATAATTGAAATAATGATATATAAAAACATATAATTGAAGAACTCAAATGAAAAAGAAACTTGATTTGCATTAACAATCTGTCTAGAAAAATTTCTCAAACGTTTATGCGAGTTTTACAATCATTTCTGAATAAAAATACGAAGAAAAACTAAAAGCTAGTAAAATGGTTTGTTTTAACCTAATGCTAAAGGCCCTATTTATAACCTTAGCTGGTCATTTTCATTAACCCTAGGTCTGTTGTTGTTCTTTATGTTTAAGTGGCATTGTAAAGGCTAAACTGCCCTTCCTTGGTGCAGATTCCGCGTCCAGGGATCGATGTCATGACACACCAGGACCTGTGTCGCAACGAAGCCATCACTCTCGTATGAAGTATCATCCTGCAGGTGTTATCGTGATATAGCCCATGTATGCCGTGATAAAGAAGTCAGTCTTTGAAATCTCCTAGTCTGGTCCCTTTGTTGTGACGTAGAACATCCTATGTTGTGACAAAGTGATAAACTTCATATTTGTGCAACTTCTTACGGTTTCCTGCACACTCACTAGATACATTAGCTAATCTTTATGCCTTAATTAGCGTTAAAGACAATAAAACAACATCTTAGCACTTAGGTTTCACAATTTATTCAAAAGAAGAATCTAAGTTAAATCCTACAAAAACATAAAGAAAATACTTGGTTTCAAGCTCTTCAAGTGTGAAAACTAGTTCAATCTACTGGGTATAAAACTGACAGATCATTTATGCGAAAGTTACAAAGCTTTTCCCCACAAAACAGAAATGAAAATAAAAAGAGAAAATAACTAAAAACCTAAATTACAAAGAGAATTTAACTAAAGGAAAAAGGTGTGTAAACCTAAGCGCTAAAGGAGCCTATTTATAGCATTTAGATGGTCGTTTTCCTTAACTCTAGGTCAACTATCATTCTTCGTGTTTAAATTGTGTTGTGAAGATCAAAACGCCCTTCACTCGGTGTTATTTTCATGTTCAGTAGTCGATGTCGCGACACACAAGATCCGTGTCGTGACATAGAAGGTAGTATACTCCTTGGTGTGTTTTCCAGGCATTGTTGTGACACACTATGCCCATGTCACGACATAGAAGACAGCTTCAGGATTCTGTAGTTTTGGTCCCTATGTTGCGACATAGCTTGTTCCATGTCGTGACATAGTGATCAACTTCATTATTTTTCATCTTCTAAAGTTCTCCTGCACACTCACAAAGTCCGTTAACCAACCTTTAGGCCTCACTCGACCCTAAAGTCAATAAAAGCCACATTTTTACACTTTTTACATAATTATTCAACATATGAAAACCAAAATAAATCCTAAATAAACTTAAGGAACATGCTTAGTTTCAAGCTCCTAAAGTGCGAAAACTAGTTTAATTTGCAAGGTCGAATTATGAAAGATCATCTTTCTTTTGACAAGTTCCGTTCATATCCTATAAGTACCAAAGTTACAGTGTTTACTAACCATGTGACCATTAAATACTTACTCACAAATAAAGATGGTAAATTGAGGTTAATTTGATGGATAATCTTACTCCAAGAATTTGACCTTGAGATCCAAGAAAGAAAAGGTGTTGAGAATCAAGTAGCTGATCATCTGTCGAGGTTTGTAACACCCAAAACCTAAAATTATCGTCGGTTAGGGTCTCGAGGTCTTTCGATCATTTATTACAGATTACCTCTCAATAATATTTCATTTAATCATATTTTAATAAAGAAATAAAATATGCACGACATAAATCATTAGTTGAATATCAACACAACTCATTAAGGATAAAAATTTCATTTCCACGATTTTTGGAGACTTCTATTGGTACTTGTTGGACAATTATCGGTAGTAGTCAAGTTAGTAAGAAATTCAGAAATAGTGCATATTTCTATCGATACTTGTGATAGTTCTACTGATACAAGTGTAACTTCTACCAAAACAAGTCATGCTTCTACCGATACTAAAAACTCCAAAGAGCTAAGTAGTCTTACCCTGCAAATTCTACCTATACAAGTACCTAAACTATCGATACTACTATGAACAGAACTACCGATACTTATCATGGTACTACCGATACAATGCAAGTTAGTAACCAACCTCTCTCCTACCCTGTACTTTTATCGATACATGTAAGAGTTTTACCGAAACAAGTATGCAGAATTAAAATATGCTCACAGTTTTCAAGTTCACCAAACAATTTTCATTGCAAAAGCATAAGGCACAATAGAAATATTCCAAGTGTTCATAGGCACTCATAACATTACATTTCATTTCATTATGCCTACTTTGAACCTTAAACAACATACAAAATATGCTTAACATTTAACTAGAGTTTCATCAATGAACCCATCAACCAAATCTAGTACAATACAAAAATAAAATCATCCTAGTACATGTCATATAACCAAGCGATGTAAAAACTACCAAACGAGCTCTGCGATAGTGTAACTTCTTTGAGATGATCCGATCTTCATGCAACAAAATAAATCTACAAAACAAAAATAATATCACTGGTAAGCTTCATAGCTTAATAAGTTCAAAGAGTTTATATGAGTTACCAATATAAACCTTTGCTTCATCAAGCCATATTTAGTATTTCTATTTTCTGTCTGTAACATCTCTATTACCAGTACCCGATGCTACTTACACGAGCTGTTGAGGACTCGTAACATATGTTGTACCCTAGCCATCGATACAGTGTCTGTTCATATAACTGTTCCCTAACGATGCTGCTCACATGAGTTGTCGGGAATATGCACTTATGCATAAATCCCAGCCATCGTAGGGCCTGTAATCCATTCTAGGATTCATATCTCTTTTCTCGACTCACGATGCTGCTCACATGAGCTGTCGAGGACTCACAACATATGCGGTACCCCATCCATCGTGTCAGTTCAATTCACCGGCTTAAGGCCTACTATCTCTGTCAATATTTCCTTTCAATCTCCTTGGTTTCCATGTGTTACCATTTTTTGCAACATGTATAAATAGATACAAGTAAACATAAATATGAAATTTACATTACGAACTTATCGGACTGAATTACAGTAACGAAAAGGCTCTAGAGACTATTCTGCTAATTTTTCTTTCTCGCGATCCGTGGCACAATCGTAATCTAAATAAACAAATTATCCAAATTTCACATTAAATCACAAAATCAAATCATATGACATAATTTGATCTTTATGGGAAAATTATGAAATTACCCCTAACATTTCACTTTTATTCTATTTAGTCCTCAAACACAAAACATGCAAAATAACCATTTTCTTTTCAAACCTACACTAGTCGATCATCAATGGGTATATGTTCACACCCTATAAGGAATTATTTCATACCAAATACATGTAATTTCATCATTTTAACATTTTAGTCCTTAAACCCTAATTTCATCAAAAATCACTTTACAAAAAGATCCAACCCAACCATCAAGTATTTAAATCTTCCAAAAGCTTTCAAGAACAAGCATATTCAATAATGGTAAGATTTGTAACATTTGACAGATTTACAAATTAATCTTTAGATTAGCTAGGTTAAGCTAGTACGGACTAAAAAACATAGAAATCACTAAAAATGATCAAGGTTTACTCACCTAATCAAGCTTCAAAAGTTAAAAATGTAAAACCTTAGCTCTCCTCTTATTTTTTCGTGAAGAAGATGAGAATCTAGGTGAAAATACCATTTTTCTACTTTAATTTCATATTTATACTTAACTGTAAGTAAATTCTAAGAATTTCATGATTAACTTAATTAATCACCTATTAAATCTTAATTAATCCTACTTATCATCAATATGAGTCATAATAAACCACCCACTAAAATACTTTAGGCTAATTCGCCCATTTGGTCTTCCAAACTTAACAACTCTAGTTTTGAACCTTTTACAATTTAATCTTTTCTACGAAATTAACTATCTAAACATTAAAATTTCATAACCAAATTTTAATATGATGCTAATGACGTTATAAATATGAAAAATAGATAAACTTAAGACTCGACTCGTCGGAGTTGTCATCCCAAAATCACTATTTCTAGCACCACTAAAAATCGGGCAGTTACAACTCTCCCCCTTTAGGGAAATTTCGTCCTAAAATTTGTTACTAGTAAACAGGTTGGGATACTGTGATCTCATTGATGCCTCTATTTCCCAAGTTGCTTCTTCTAACCCGTGACGGTTCCACAAGACCTTTACTAGTGACACTCTTTTGTTTCGCAACTCTTTTAGCTCACGAGTTAAAATTCTAGCCAATTCTTCTGAATACAAAAAATCTAACTGTATCTCAATCTCACAGGGTGTAATCACATGTGAAGGATCTGATCTGTACCGTCTCAGCATCGAAACCTGGAATACGTTGTGAATTTTTTCAAGTTTTAGAGGTAAAGCCAACTTATAAGCTATTGGACCAACTCTCTTGATGATTTCATATGGCTTGATAAACCGCAGACTCAACTTTCCCTTTCTGCAAAACCGTATCACCTTCTTCCAAGGCGAATCTCTCAGAAAAACTTGATCTTTAATGACATACTCTATATCATTCCTCTTCAGATTAGCACAAGACTTCTGTCGATCTAACACTGCTTTTAAACAATCATAGATTACCCGAACCTTGTCTTCAATCTCGTGTATCAAATCAGTCTCAACCAACTTAGGCTCGCTCAACTTAGACCAATACAAAGGTAACTTTACTGGACTGATAGTAGTATGCAGCACCTTAACTCTACTAATGGTAAGTATTTCTCCCAACTACCCTCGAACTCAAGTATACAGCACCGTAACTCTACTAAAGGTAAGTATTTCTCCCAACTACCCTCGAACTCAAGTATATAGCACCGTAACATATCTTCCAGAATTTGTATTACTCGCTCAGACTGTCCGTCTGTCTACAGATGGTATGCAGTGCTAAAATTTAACTAATTCCCAAAGCTTCATGTAATTTACCCCAAAACCTCAAGGTAAAATGTGGATCCCTATCGGAGATAATAGATACTGGCACTCTGTGTAGTCGTACAATCTCAGATACATTTAACTTAGCCAACTTCTCAAGTGGATAATCTACCTCAATAGGGATGAAGTGAGCTGACTTCATCAATCTGTCTATTATAACCCAGATCAAATCTTTCTTCCCTGGTGTCACCGACTGTCCTGTAATAAAGTCCATAGTAACCTGTTCCCACTTCCACTCTAGAATGGAAATCTGCTGTAGTAATCTAGATAGTTCTTGGTGCTTTACTTTCACTTGCTGCAATACCAAACATCTAATCACAAACTCAGAAATCTCTCGTTTCATTCCTGGCCACCAATACATCTTCTTAAAATTGTTATACATCTTCACACTACCCGGATGAATAGAGTATGTACTACTATCAGCTTTTGTTAGGATATCCCGTCTCAAATCTAGATTATCAGGAACATAAACCTTGTCTCGAAAGTAAAATATACCTTCAGCATCAATAGTAAACTAGTAGTGACATCATTCTGAATTTGTTCTTTCTTAGCTACAAGCTTTAAATCATTTTTCTGCAACTCCCGAATTCGATGTAGGAATAACGGTCTCGTCCTGAGTTCAGCAGTGACAGAACCATCACTCTCTAGTGACAAGTGGGAATTCATCGCCTTCAACGCGAACAATGATTTTCGACTCAAGGCATCAGTAACAACATTTGCTTTCCTCACAAGATAATAAATCACAAGGTCATAATCTTTTAATATCTCTAACCATCGACACTATCGCAAATTCAATTCCCTCTGCATTATCAAATACTTCAAACTCTTCTTATCAGTGAATATGTGACATCTCTCACCATATAGATAGTTATAGAAAATCTTTAATGCAAAGACTAAGGTAGCTAACTCCAAATCATGAGTCAGATAATTCTTTTCATGCGGCTTTAACTGTCGGGAGGCATAAGCTATTACTTTCCCAGCTTGCATCAAAACACAACCCAAACCATTCAAAGACTCATCGCTGTACATAACAAATTCTTTCTTTGACTCAAGCTGCGTCAATACCGGAGCTTCTGTTAACAGTTTCTTTAGCTAATCAAAACACCGTTGGCACTTTTCCGACAAAACAAACTAGACATTCTTCTGTAGTAACTTCGCCATCAGTAAGACTATGATATAGAAATCTTTCACGAACCGACGGTAGTAACCTCCTAATCCTAGAAAACTACGTACCTCAAAGACATTTTTCGGTACTTTCCAATTGAGAAAAGCAATAACTTTACTAAAATCAACTCGTATTCCTTTTGAAGATACCACATGACCCATAAATCCAACCTTTAGAAGCCAAAACTCATATTTGCTTAATTTTGAAAACAACTATTTTTCTCGTAATATTTGCAACACCACTCCCAGATGTTGAGTATGCTCTGACTCTGTCTTGGAATAGATCAGCATGTCATCAATAAATACCACTATAAACCTATCCAACTAAGGCTGGGATACTCTGTTCATTAGATCTATAAATGACGATGAAGCGTTGGTCAACCCGAACGGCATAATGAAAAACTCGTATTATCCATACCAGATCTCGAATGTTATTTTCAATACATCACAATCTTTCACTCGCATCTGATAGTAACCTGACCGAAGATCTATCATGGAAAATATGGTTGCACCTTTGAACTGATCAAACAACTCGTCAATACGAGGCAACGGGTGCTTATTTTTAATTGGTACCTTATTCAGCTGCCTGTAATCTATGCACATCCTCATCGAGCCATGTTTCTTCTTCACAAGCAACACAAGTGCACCCCAAGGCGATACACTCAGTCGTATAAAACCTTTGTCTAATAGTTTTTACATCAGTGCCTTTAATTCTTTCAACTCCATCAGCATCATTTTGTACGGTGGAATCGATCATAAGGTCACAATCTTTTAATAGCTCTAACCATCGGCTCTGTCGCAAATTCCACTCCCTCTACATCATTAAATACTTTAAACTCTTATGATCAGTGAATATGTGACATCACTCACCATATAGATAGTGACACCAAATCTTTATTGCAAAGACTATGACAGCTAACTCCAAATCATGAGTCAGATAATTCTTTTCATGCGGCTTTAATTGTCAAGAGGCATAAGTTATTCTTTCCCAGCTTGCATCAAAACACAACCCAAACTATTCTAAGACGCGTCGCTATATACAACAAATTCTTTCCTTGACTCAGGCTACGTCAATGCCGGAGCTTTTGTTAACAGTTTCTTTAGCTGATCAAAACTCTGTTGGCACTTTTCTGACCAAACAATCTGGACATTCTTCTATAGTAACTTCATCATTGGCAAGACTATGATAGAGAAATCTTTCACAAACCGACGATAGTAACCTCCTAATCCTAGAAAACTAAGTACCTCAAGGACATTCTTTGGTACTTTCCAATTAAGAATAGCTGAAACTTTACTCGGATTAACCGTATTCCTTTCGGAGATACCACATGACCCATAAATCCAACCACTCGAAGCCATAACTCACATTTGCTTAATTTTTCATACAACTATTTTTCTTCTAAAATCTGCAACACCACTCTCAAATGCTGAGTATGCTCTGACTCTTTCTTGGAATAGATTAGTATATCATCAATAAATACCACTATAAACCTATCCAACTGAGGCTAGAATACTCTGTTCATCAGATCTATGAATGCTGATGGAGCGTTGGTCAACCCAAACAGCATAACCAAAATCTCATAATGTCCATACCAGGTCTTGAATGTTATTTTCGATACATCACAATCTTTCACTCGCATCTGATAGTAACCTGACCGAAGATTTATCTTGAAAAATACGGTTGCACCTTTCAACTGATCAAATAACTTGTCAATACAAGGCAACGAGTACTTATTTTTAATTGGTACCTTATTCAGCTGCCTGTAATCTATGCTCATCCTCATCGAGCCATCTTTCTTCTTCATAAATAACACAGGTGCACCCCATGGCGATACGCTCGGTCGTATAAAACCTCTGTCTAACAGTTCTTGCAACTGACCTTTAATTCTTTCAACTCCGTCGGTGCCATTCTGTATGGTGAAATCGATATCAATGTGTTACCAGGTAGCAAATCAATGCCAAAATCCACTTCTTGGACTGACGATAAACACGATAACTCTTTTGGAAACACATCTTTAAACTCGTTGATAACTGATACCTATTTCAACTCTGTCTCCGAATCTCGCGTGTCGAGTATATAAGCCAGAAATGCTCCACAGCCTTTACGAACCATTTTCTGCGTTGAGACTGTTGAGATCATTCTGGTTTCACTGTTCCACCTACCAAACTCAACTGTAATTACTTCTCTAGTCGAACATTTCAAACCAATCTATCTTCGCTTGCAATTTATCACTATATCATGGTCAGATAACCAATCTATACCCAAA
Organism: Gossypioides kirkii; assembly: GCA_005610355.1. NCBI lineage: Eukaryota > Viridiplantae > Streptophyta > Magnoliopsida > Malvales > Malvaceae > Gossypioides > Gossypioides kirkii. The sequence goes on from CP032250.1 coordinate 12,167,686, forward strand.
ATCACATCGAACTCTGTAAATGGTAATAGCATTATGTGAGCAGAAAATTCATAGCCTTGGACTTTCAATGGACATTTACGACTCACCAGATTAATAATGACACTATAACCCAACGGGTTTGTGACTTGCATATCAAATTCAGTCGACTCAACAGACAAATTTTTATCAATTGCTAATGCAGTACAAATATATAAATGAGTCGATCCTGGGTCAATCAAAGCAAACAAAATATCATTAAAAAGATAAAATATGCCGATCACAATATAAAGAGCTGTAGCCTCTTCTCTAGCTTTAATGGCATATGTCTGTGCAGGTGCTCGAACCTCAGGCCTATTTACATTATCCCTATTTTCTTCTCGATTTCCACTTGCAGTGCTGCTTTGTCCTGGACGTCTACCTTTCTGTGGAGTATTTGGAGGTTTCACACTCTGATCTTCCTTTACCTTACAATTTATCAGACAATTACGCATAAAGTGATCAGTACCCCCACATCGGAAGTAGGCTCCCTTCATCAATTAGCATTCACTCGAATGGATTCTTTTGTAGTGCTCACATACTTGCTTCGATGCATTACGAACACTAGCCACACTATCAGTGGGCCGATTCTAAAATCTAGACTCTGGTGGCCCTGATCTACTCCTACTCAGAAATCTAGATGAGACTGCCCCATGGGTTCCATTTTCTCTGAATTTCTTCGGTGGTGGCATAGAAAACATTTTGGTTGGATTCTTCTTTCCGAACTCATGGAATCTCTTCTCTCTCTATCTTTTATGATTGTATATTTCTTCAATTTTCTATGCTCTATCTGCAAGGATAACAAATAGTCATATTTCAGAACCACCTACCATCATCTTAATCTCATCGTTTAACCCGTCTTCATATCAGAAACACATAGCCTCATCTATCGACATAATCTCCCGTGAGATGTACGAATTCCTATTCGTATTTTGCCACTGTCTTATTTCCCTGTCTTAACTCTAAGAATTCTTTTTGCTTTTTGTCCAAATACCTTTTACTGACATATTTCTTTTTGAAGTCTACCTGAAAGAATTCCCAGCTCATTTCATTCTCAGGAACAACAGCTAAGATCATCATTTAACAGATATATGCCTCATCTTCTATTAACGAAACTGCACACTTCAAATAGTCTTTCAGAGGACAAGCCATTTCGTTCAATACCCTTAAAATGTTTTCCAACCAATATTCGGCCCTGGATGGATCATCCTCTACACTTTCGCGGAATTATTCTGCCCCATATTTTTTGACCTTGTCTTTCGGAATATGACTCCTCTACTCTATCATAAGGGTTGGTGAAGGCACTACTAGAGGTGCTATCGATCGAGTAGTAGGCTGTGTAACAGGAGGTAGAGGAGGTGGTGCCATCGGGTTATTCCTCATGAACTTCGAGAACCACTGTTCCATCAATCCTAAGAACATATTCTTTGCTTCATTTTCTATTATAGGTAAGATAGGTACACCGTGACTGGCCTCGGAATCATTAGTCAGGACATCTCTAATTATCTACAAAAACTGTAGTTAGATCGGATCCATCTATATCACTTTATCACATGTTCATATGGAATGTACTTCTAAATGATTAAACACAGTCAATACAGTCCAAGAAACAGTAAAATGTAAGCTTTAATACCACAAAATATAACACCCAAAACCCTAAACATGTGATATCATACTATCACATGTTCATATGAAATGTACTTCTAAATCATTAAACATAGTCAAACAGTCCAAGAAATGACTAAACAATAAACTCTGATACCCTTAAATGTAACACCCAAAACCAAAAATAGTCACCAATTAGGGTCTTGGGGTCTTTCCGATCATCTATTGCAAGTTATCTCAATAATATTTCATTTAATCATATTTTAATAAAGAAATACAATATGCAGGACATAAATCATTAATTAAATATCAACATAACTCATTAAGGGCAAAAATATCATTTTCACGATTTTTGGAGACTTGTACCAGTACTAATTGGACAAGTATCGGTAGTAGTCAAGTTAGTAAGAAATCCAGAAACAATGTAGATTCCTACCAATACTTGTGATAGTTCTACCGATACAAGTGTAGCTTCTACTGAAACAGTTATGCTTCTACCAATACGAAAAACTCTAGAGAGCTAAGAAGTCTTACCTTGCAACTTCTACTGATACAAGTACCCAAACTACTGATACTACTATGAATAGAACTACCAGTACATATCATGGTACTACTAATACAATGCAAGTCAGTAACCAACCTATCTCCCACCCTTTACTTCTACCAATACATGCAAGAGTTCAACCGAAACAAGTATGCAAAATTCAAATATGCTCACAAGTTTTCAAGTTCACCAAACAATTTTCATTGCAAAAGCATAAGACATAATAGAAATATCCCAAGTGTTCATAAACACTCATAATATTACATTTCATTTCATTTCATTATGCCTACTTTCAACCTTAAACAACATGCAAAATATGTTCAACATTTAACTAGAATTTCATCAATGAACCCATCAATCAAATTTAGTATAATACAAAAATAACAGCATCCTAGTACAAACCATATAACCAAGTGATGTAAAAACTACCAAACGAGCTCCACGATAGTGTGACTTCTTCGAGATGATCTTATCTTCAAGCAGCAAAATAAATCTACAAAACAACAATAATATCACTGGTAAGCTTCATAGCTTAGTAAGTTTGAAGAGTTTAAATGAGTTACAAAACATATGCGTAGAGCATTTTATAACTCAACCGAGCCAGGATAAATCTTTGCTTTCTAAAGCCATATTTAGTATTTCCATTTTCTGTCCGTAACATCTCTGTTACTAGTACTCGATGCCACTCACACGAGCTATCGAGGACTTGTAACATATATTGTACCCTAGCCATCGATACGGTGTCTGTTCATATTACTGTTCCCTAACAATGCTGCCACATGAGTTGTCGGGAATATGCACTTATGAATAAATCCTAGCCATCGTAGGGCTTGTAATCCATTCTAGGATTCATCTCTCTTTTGTTGACTCATGATGCTGCTCACACAAGCTATCGAGGACTCGCAACTTATGCGGTACCCCAACCATCGCGTCGGTTTCAAATCACCGGCTTAAAGCCTATTATCTCTATCGATCTTTCCTTTCAATCTCCTTGATTTTCATGTTTTACCATTTGTTTGCAACATGTATAAATAGATACAAGTAAACATAAATACAAAATTTACATTACGAACTTATCGAACTGAATTGCAGTAACAGAAAGACTTTAGGGACTATTCTGCTAATTTCCCTTTTTCGCGATCCGTGGCACGATCGTAATCTAAATAAAAAAATTCTCCAAATTTCACATTAAATCAAATAATCAAATCATTTAACACAATTTGATCTTTTTGGGAAAATTACAACCCGTAACATTTCACTTTTATTCGATTTAGTCCTCAAACACAAAACATGCAAAATAACCATTTTCTTTTCAAACTTACACCAGCCGAACATCAAAGGGTATATTTTCACTCCCTTCAAGGAATTATTTCATTCCAAATACTTGTAATTTTATCATTTTAACATTTTAATCCTTAAACCCTAATTTCATCAAAAATCACTTTACAAAAAGATCAAACCCAACCATCAAGCATTCAAATCTTACAAAAGCTTTCAAGAAAAAGCATATTCAACAACTGTAAGATTTGTAACATTTGATAGATTTACAAATTAATCCTTAGATTAGCTAGGTTAAGCTAATACGGACTAAAAAACATAGAAACCACTAAAAATGATCAAGGTTTACTCACCTAATCAAACTTCAAAAGTTAACAATGGAAAACCCTAGCTCTCCTCTTGTTTTTCCATGTAGAAGATGAGAATTTAGGTGAAGGTACCATTTTTCTTCTTTAATTTCATATTTATACTTAATGATAATTTTGTAAATTTTAAGACTTTCATGATTAACTTTAATCAATCACCTATTAAATCTTAATTAATCCTACTTATCATCAATATGTGTCATAATAAACCACCCACAAAAGTACTGTAGTCTAATTTGCCCATTTGGTCCTTCTAACTTAACAACTCTACTATTGAACCTTTTACAATTTAATCCTTTTTACTCAATTGACTATCTAAACATTAAAATTTCATATCCAAATTTTAATATGATGTTAAAGACATTATAAATATTAAAAATAGATAAATTTATGACTCAACTCATCAGAGTTGTGATTTAGAAATCACTGTTTTTGACACCACTAAAAACCAGACTGTTACATGGTTGAAGCAAAATGAGGTAATTCATTCACTTGTTCCTATCAACAAGAATTTTGTATATGAGCATATCTTCGAGGTAAGTCAAATTTATATTTTTTATTTTTTCCAATTATCTAGCATGTGGAATAATTCCTCGAAAAATGACATACTAACAAAGGAAGAAATTCATTCATGATAGTCGATACTATTTCTAGGAGGATCTGTTTTTGTTTAAACAATGTGCAGATAACATAATTAGGAAGTGCGTAGCTAGAAGTGAAATTGATGAGATCTTGTATCATTGTCATTCATATCCAAGTGGGGGACACTATGGTGGTTCCCGTACTGCAGCAAAGATCTCTCAAGCAGGATTCTTTTGGCCTATAGTGTTTAAGGATGCATATGTATATGTGAAAAATTGCAATAGATGCCAAAGGACCAATGACATATCAAGCAGGAATGAGATGCCCTTGACCAACATTTTAAAAGGTGAATTGTTCAACGTGTGGATCATTGACTTTCTAGGCTCGTTTCCTTATTCTTATGGAAACAAATATATCTTAGTTGCTGTGGATTATGTATCCAAGTGGGTTGAAGCCAAAGCATATCCAACGAATGATGAGAAGGTAGTCATGCGATTCCTACTTAAGCTTTACAAGGTTTGGGACTCCAAGAGCCATCATTAGTGATAAAGGATCACGCTTTGTAAATAAATGGCTTAAGTGGTTGCTTGATAAGTATGATGTAAAACATAAGATTGCTATTACCTATCATCCACAATCGAATGGGCAAGTTGAAAGAGTGAACCATGAAGTCAAAAGTATCTTTGAAAGGGTAATGCACCCTAGCAGAAAAGATTTGTCTTGAAGGCTCAATGATGCATTATGGGCCTATCGAACAACATTTAAGACAACGTTAGGAATCACTCCTTATTGACTAGTCTTTGAAAAGGCATGTCATTTGCCGTTGGAGTTGGAAAATAAAGCTCATTGGGCTTTGAAGCAATTAAATTTGGATTTAAAGCGAGCCCTTGAGAGAAGGATGTTACAACTTGATGAGTTTGAAGTGTTGAGGTTATTTTCATACGAGAATGTCAAGATGTGTAAAGAAAGATTTAAGAGATGGCAAGAAAATCGTATACAACCTCACGAGATTAAAGAAGTCAAAAGGTATTATTGTTTAATTCAAGGCTAAAGTTATTTCTTGGGAAGCTCAAATCTTGATGGAAAGGACCCTATACCATATACAAAGTTTATCCATATGAAGTTGTTAAATTGTATGACAACTACGTAGGTACGTTTAAAGTTAATGGTCAACGTCTCAAACACTATTGGGATAGTGAAGTTGAGGAAGTTGAAACCTCATTCAATCTAACAGACCCTTAATTTATCATGACCTTCATTGTGAATAAATAATTAGAAATTATTTTATTAAAGTAATACATTTAATTAATTTTGTCTAAGGAGGTTGGAACTTAAGCGGGGTCGTTATGACCCCTCTAAATTTTTTGGGGAATTAATACAATGTAATCTTTTGAGAAGAAAATTTTCTAATTAACTTTGAATTTTCTTTTAATTTTAAGTGTTGTATTTATTTTTATTTTTATTTGTTTATGCTCAATAAGGGGGTCAATTTGGCCCAAGTACTAATCATTTTATTTCAAGTAGTCTAGTTTGTAAATACAGTTTGAGTTTGAGGCCCAAAACAACAAAAAGGAGGAAATTTACCCATGAATTACCGTCCTTAGGGTTTCAAAAACCCTAATTTTGCCTCCACATCCTTCCTTTTCCTTTCCTTGCTGCCCAAGCAATCCAATGTAGCTAAATTTTTGCTACATGTTGCCCTAATTTAACACTATATAAACCCCTCTTTATCACCATATTTTTCACAACCCTTCAAGCAATTAGCTTAAACCCTAGTCACCCTCATCTTTTACTCTTGCCGCCGCCCTCAAATCCAAAATAAATTCCCAATTTTCTTCCCTTTTCGAAAAAGCCTTCATTACCGCTGCAAGCCTTCTACTGAAGCAGTTGATCTGTCGGTTTCGTACCTAGCAGATTGAGCTAGTTTTCACATTTGATCAGCTTGAAATCAAGTAATTTTCCTTAAGTTTTATAGATTTTTAGTTTAGTTTTGTCTTTCAAATAAATTATGCTAAAAAGGATAATTTTTTGCTTTTAAGGCCAAATGCGGTGTAAAGAGTAGCTAACCTACTTCGTGAGAACACAGGAAACTAATAGCAGCTGAGTAATAGTGACACTGACCACTTCATCATGACATAGGGAGCTCTTTGTCACAAAAAAAGGGCCAGCAACGAAGAATCAAGGGACTGCTTGCTTTGTCGCGACACAGGTCTTGGTATGTTACGACATCGACCCCAGATTTCAACCCTGCATCGTGTGAGGGGCATTTTCATCTTCACAATGCGACTTAAGCATGAAGGATGGTAGTTAACTTAAGGTTGATGAAAACAACTGGCCAATGCTATAAATAGGGCCTTTAGCACTAGTGTTAAACATACCATTTTACTACTTTTTAGTTTTTAAGTTTTATTTTGTATTTTCATTTGAAACGAGATTGTAGAACTCGCATAAACATTCAAGGAATTTTTCCTGATAGATTTCCAATACAATTCGAGTTTCTTTTTTGTTCTCTTTATTCAATTATATGTTCTTATATATTATTGTGTTTATGATGATCAAGAAACCCATGAGGAACTAATTCCATTTTAGGGAATTAAGGAGTGGAAGTATGAATATTTAATTGTTGTTTAACAAAGATTTTAGCTTTAAGATCAACTATTTGGGAAAGGAAGAACATCAAACAAACACTAGGCCTGACAACCCTAGAATGTCATTTAGGTCGAAATGAACCCAAAATTGGTATTGCCCATTCGTGAACACATTTTCCCCAAACTAGTTTAGACTGTGACATCTAGCAATAAGTAGTCTCTATCGACTTGCTATGCCGGCGGAAGATTGAGAGATCCAACTAAGGTAGTGAATAGTTGATTGGAGGAAAATCCCCAAAACCCAATTATTGAAGAACTCATGCGAAAACGACCTAATATCCCCAAAGCCGTTTATAAGATTTTCTACATCTTAATTTCCTTTTATTTTATGCTTTTCAAAATCAACTATTCCATTATTCTTCATACTATAATCCCTAAAGTATATATTAATTAGTTTTATAATTTGCAGGATCTAATTTACCATCGTTTTATGCTTCCTTTTGGTACGACCCTCGGAATACTATCAAGTGTTTTATTGTACACACTATATTTACAACCTGACCCGTATACTTGCGGAAAGCTAAAAATTCACACCGAACAGGAGTACGTTCGAGGGCAGTCAATTTGTTGGCGCCGTTGTCGAGGAGGCAACACTTTCGTAAGTTTTATTCTTTCTTTGTTTTAAAATAATTAGGAAAACTTTAGGTTATAGATACGATTTAACCATACTAACATTTTTTATTTTTTTAGATCTACTACTTTCCTTTAATTTCCATTATATTTAGAAGCCTACGATTATTTTTGTGCAGATGACATTTATGATAATATGTATGACAATGATATCTACGAAGATGGATATTATAAAGATTGAGAGATCCAGGAAAATCAAAGATTATTGATGTTAGAATTGAGTCAACTCTGTGGAGAAGCCTAGATCCCCGATCAACATGATGATTTATCTTTTAGAGGAGCGAATTCCAAATCTGAACAAATAGAACGAGAACAAGAGAGAGGGATAGATGAGGGACTGGAAAGAGAATCCTTGGAAGAATCGGATGTCCGAACCGTCGAGCAAATCGAGATCTCATCCTTGGAGGGAAAAATGGATAAATTTGTAGAAATTGAGATTGAGCCCTAATCTAAGGATAAATTGATTCTTACAGAGAAATATGTTAGCCCCCATATCCCAAATCTAAATCTTCAACTAGTTACTGTTACAAACACATCAATAAAAGAAATATTAGTTGAAGATATTAGAGATCAAAGATTGAATTTCCAATGGAAAATAGCTACTATGTACAATACTTTCCTAGTACAACAAATCCGCAAAGAAATTACTAATGTGAATTTTTTTCAATTTTTGTAGAAAACAGGAAATAGTTATGAGCTAGAGTCCCAGTTCTCAAATAGAATAATAATCACATCAGTGGAGCAAGAAAATGCACGTTCGTGGGAGAGGCAACTATTGCAATGGTACCACGATTCAATGGATATAGAACATAGTGATGGAAATTACAAAGGGAAACCAAAGGCTATCGCAACATCAATACATAGGTTTGTAGTAAATCAATCATTTTTATTGAACGAGGTAATTGAGCAGCTATTTCTCCACCACACAAAGACATACAAGTTTCGTAAGTGGATAAACAATGAAGGCAATCATGCGAAAGGATTGTGGTATAAATTCACAGTCGTCGTGAATGAATACGATCGACAAAAAGAGCTAGCAATGATCTACGTAGGAAGAAAAGGAAAAATTCAAGAAAGAGATAACCGCTAGAGAGTAGCCTAGCACAATGACTGCTGGATGAACAGTCTGTTAGAACTTCAAAACTGAAGGGTTTGTCATGACACAGGGTGGTCTACATCGCGATAAATAGGGCACTAGAAGGTTAGTTGTGACATACTGGTCGGTGTTTTTACGTCACAACGATTGTGCAAGCATACACACGTCGATGCAAGTATAGTTGATAGATAATTCTATCGGATATCGATCCCACGAGGAACGGGTTCTTGATGTTTAAATGTCAGAGCAACTAATACTGTAATCAGGTAAGATGTGAGTAAGGATGTCAGTGCAATTATGTCAGATCTGCACACTAAAATTGTTAATACTGTCAATGCAATCAAGGCTAATTGTCAGAGAAACTGAAAGTAAATCAAAATGTTGTTGAAGTGTTGAGTACATAAATGCATAAAAGTAAAGGTTTGATCATGTGTAAAGAACTGGAGAGGATCACTAGCTTCGCTAAGTAGCAATGCTGGATGCACCGACAAGGTAAAATATAGATGGAATATCACTATAATAAAGTTCCTTTGAGTTCTTACCAACAACAGCTCCCTACTTAATCTGGACTTAAATACCCACAATCACTCGACCTCTTAGTGCGAGCAACGATGTGCATCCAAGAACAAGTAACTAGTTTCTATCCTAGTCCCGAGCAGCTCTCGCCTTACCCACTTGTTAACCTAACCTGTCATTGCATCTCTCGATGTCGACGCACTGCAATTTCACTCTGGTACTTAAAGCGGTTAGATCCAAGAATAAAAGGATAAGCAGTGTAAAGTAAGAATCAAAATGATCTAATATTAAAAGACACTCTCGTATTCATTTAATATCATCAAAATCCATCATCGTTTAAGAAGAATTAAAGAGTACAACGAAGTTTACTATCTCTAGACTACTATGCCTACTCCCTAATTGTTCCTCTTACCCAGCACCAAGCACTCTTCGTCAGAAGTTGTTGTACACTTGCTCCATCAGCTCACCGTCCTCCGACGTTAAGCTTCCATGGTAGCTTGCTTGAAGATTTGAAAGATTTTTGGATATAAATTCTTCACTCCTTAATATTTATCTCCTTCTTCTTTCCTCTATTTATAAGCTCAAGATATTGCAGATTTTTCCATTCTCAGATCCAACAACTTTGTACAGCTGTAAAAGTTTGTTATTGACAGCTATTCAAATCTGATTTGTTTATTGGACTGTTGCAGAATGTCGGTGCAATTTATAAATTGTGACGACAATTTGTCAATAGAATGTTGCCGCATTTCTGGACATCTCTTCTCAAATCCAGTTCTAATTACAGCTATCATAGTTAGTTAAATTCCAGCTATGCACTCAAGCAGATCGGGTGTGATCTTTATAACTCTGCAGATTGTCGCCGCTTCTTTCGTCGCGATCTAAAATCTTTAATTGCAGCGACAACGTGTTAAATTCCGGCGTTTGTGCTTCCAGATGTGCTTATGGCTTGAATTCACTCAAACAAAGTATAGCTTTCAATACGTCGACATCTCTGGTCGTAATTTCAAGCTATACTTGTGGCTGCATTCTTCTTCCACAATTGCGCTCCTAGGCTGATTCCTGCACCAACAATTCTAAGGCACAATATATCTGCTGATTGCAGCTACATTAGTACAAAAAGAGGTAAAAATAACAAGAATTTAAACCAACTAGCAATGAGTTAGAAAATATAAAAACTAAGAATGAAATGCTTATGATGCATGCAAAATAAGATATAAAAGAGACAATTAATACACAAATTCAAGGATAAAATATACGTCATTTGTAATACCATCACATACCTAGGCTATGTAGCGACATCGTCTATAATTTTTACATGATTGACCCAACTCGATTGCGTAACCTGACGGCCAAACCAATTCTTTACCAGATTTTTAACTTGCAAAACCCTAAAACTTTAAACCCCTATATACACACCACTAACTTAAAACATATTACTTAACAATAAACACTCAAAAATTACTATAAAATCTCTCAAAGCTCTTCTTCATCTTCAAACCCTAAAACCTTAATTCTCCAAAGGCTCTACTCCATCCACCAAGGCTTCAATCACCTCTCGTTGGCAAGGAAAACACAAAGGTATTTCTTACACTTTTACTATTCCATTCATTATTGCTCATCTTCTCTATGCCATATTAAAATGCCTTCACGAAAAAGAACCATAGTGCAAGATAGCGATAGCGACTTAGATTATGAACAATTCGCGAATGCCTAAATAGAGAAGTACTTCCTAGCCTCACAAGGCCGACCCTTTGTCAAGAACGAGGATTCAAGCTGTCAATGATCCTCTGCAAGTAAATATGGCCTCTTGTAAGGTACCATCAATGGGAACAATTCTGTGTTTCCTCGATAGGTAATGCTATAGTACCTGTAGTGCATGAATTTATGCTTCTCTAAAAGAGGATGTTGTTAAAAATAGGGCAATAGAAAATGTATGTGTACGAGGAAATATGTTCCTATTTTGCCTTACCAAATTTGCAATTTTTATAATGTGCCCTTTTATGAAAAAGATTATTTGAATAAGGTTGACCTAGATTTGTTTAAAAATATTGACATGGAGGAAATAGTTAAATTCTTGATTGAAGAAAGAGGTGGTTGGAATTATCGCCCTGATTACGGCTCACCTTCAAACTTTAAATAAGCTATCATGTTCCCCATCGCAAAAATGTGGATGCAATTTTTGGCTACCAAGATATCCCCGACCTTAAATGTTTCTAATGTTAACTCTTTTCGAGTTATTCTGCTATATGCTATTTTGCAGAAAAAGAAAATTTATGTAGGGAGGTGGATTTACAAGGAAATGCAAAATTGCACGAAAAGCCAAAAAGCTGGACTCTTCTTTCCACACCTTGTGACGACACTATACAAGAAGGCAAATGTGCCAATGAATGAAAACGAGCCATTCCTAAGGCCAACACGAAGCATTATTGGTGATTCTATCTACAAGCAGTACGTTGAGCTTCAAAGGAAACAAATTAAAGAGTGGAATCAGAGAAGGAAGGAAAAGATTGATGTGCTAGCTTCTTTGAGAACTAAGGACACGATAAAAGCTCGAAAAGGATATAGGGAACGCATTGAAGGAAATCTTGATGGCATGATTCAGTGGATACAAGAAACAACTCCTGTGCTGAAGGAGTTTGCAATAATACATGGGCTACCAACCCCGAACTACCTACTAAACATGTTTGGGGATAAAGAAGGAGATGAGGATGAAACTGAGTTAGGTGGAGCCAACATGGAGCAAGACGAGCCTAACACTAAAGATGAGTATGAGGAAATATTTTAGCCTCAATGCTCGACTCCTAAAGGGTCGGTGATTCGAAGTCTAGCACGACGACAAGGTAGGAGCTCTCGCCAAAAGTACTCCGGTAAAGGCAAAGCTCTCATGGATCCTTAATCCGATTCGAAAGAAGAGGATTGAAGTTTAATTTTTAAGTTTTAAGACTTGGTTTTATTTTAAGAATTGTAATTTTGGGGATACTTTTTGAGTTCTTATTTTTAGACTTATATAATGTAGGAGTAAGATTAGGAATTATTTTTGTATATATGCTTTAATTCTTGTTGTAGAAACTCCACATTATGGAGGCACAACAATTTCGAGCACTCACGCTAAAGGAAGAAGGACAACCACCATGAGAAGAAAAGGGCCTTCACGATCAATCGGGTAACTTCTTTCCTTAATACTTGTATGGGCACACATTGAGGACAATGTGTTTTCTAAAGTGTGGAGGTAATATAGGAATTTTGGCATATAGTTTTTATTTTTATTTTTTATAAAGCCTCTAAGACCTCGAATGATGATTTGTGTATATCCTTTTCTTTGGCCCTATTTGCATGAAAACGGACATATGGACATATGTATTGAGGGTAGGTAGACACATTATGATGGAGATTGTAAAATAAAAAAGGGAAATCATGATAATATATGAATATTTTTTAGCCAAAGATGAGAAAAAGAGTGAAAAAGCAAAAAGAAAATTAGTAGAAACGAAAAAGAAAGAATCTTGTGTAAGAAAATATGTGAAGAGTGACAAAATCATGTAGTCACAAAAAATTAGAAAAAAAAAGAGAGAATCTTACTTGAAAAATAAAGAAAAGGAAGTACTCATAGGCTAGCTAAAAGGATTACTTTAGATTGATTTCCTAAAAATGGAGAAATAAGGAAGGAGAGAAAAGGAGAAGTAAGAAGGTGAGATCAAGTGGGACATAAAGGGGGTGAATAGGGAACAATACAACGTGCCAAACTGTTTTCATGTTTTGTAACCTCTTTTGTGCTTAACTGTTCTTTGAAAATCATACTTGTCCTAAGCCGCAAACATTACAAGCCGAAAAGCTTTATGTGACCTAAACAACTCTATACATGGATAGATGTAGAAATTGCATAATCTCATTATAATTGTCTGTATTGTACTAGGATAATCAAAATACTTATGTTAGGCATTGATGGAATTATATCAATAGAACTTTAATATTCATATTTCTTGTAACTTATTGAACTTATATTGTTTCTGCCTAAAATTGGAAAAATTGTTCACTCATCATGTTAAAATTATCAAAAGATACATAAACCCTAGAGTAGATGTTAAGAGCCTAATCTTTGGATAATACAAATTTCAAGCTCACTTATCTTTCCTTTGTTATTTCCTTTCTTCGCTATTTGGTTTTGTTTTCTTGTTTGCTTGAGGACAAGCAAAGATTTAAGTATGGGGGAGTCTGATTTGTCGATTTCGTACCTAGAAGATTGAACTGGTTTTCACATTTGATGAGCTTGAAATCAAGTAATTTTCCTTAAGTTTTATGGATTTTTAGTTTAGTTTTGTCTTTCGAATAAATTGTGTTATAAAGGTTAATTTTTTGCTTTTAAGGCCAAATGCGACCTAAAGATTAGCTAACCTACTTCGTGAGTACATAAGAGACTAATAGCAGCTGAGTAATAGTGATACTGACCACTTCATCATGACATAAAGAGCTTTGTGTCACAACAAAGGGGCCAGCAACGAAGAATCAAGGGACTGCTTACTTTGTCGCGACACAAGTCCTAGTGTGTCACGACTTCAACCCCAGATTTCAACTTTGCATCGAGTGAGGGGTGTTTTCATCTTCACAATACCACTTAAGCACGAAGGATGGTAGCTGACCTAGGGTTGATGAAAACGATCGGCCAAGGCTATAAATAGGACCTTTAGGACTAAGGTTAAACATACTGATAGCATTAGAAAAGACCATTAATTTCTCCTTATTTAAAGTATAATTTGTTCCCATTATATCATGTTTAGTATGCATTTTTAGCATTTTATATTCAGTAATTGTATTTTTTAAGTCAATGATGTTTGGTTTAATTTTCTTTAATTTTGTCCTACTTTTGCTACTAATGTCACCGCATTTAGTGTTCAGTTGTGCATCTAAAGATGTAAATGTAGGAATCTGTCCCAAAAGATCAACACAGGAACGTGTCCAAGGTTGTCACCGAAATTTAAAATCCAGAATTGCGCCCAAACCTGACACCGCATGAACATATCCAGAAGTACCAGTGCTTGAGAATATCAAGGTTTTCGCAGCGAATTAAAATCTATATTTGCGTCCAGAGATGTCACAATAAACTTTAATTTCTTGTTGAATGCACCAGATCTGCGTGAATGTACAACTAGATTAACTAACTTGTATAGCTATAAGGAAGTTAGATCTGAAGAAGAAGGACACTTATATTTGGCATTAAAGATAAATATTGATGAAAAAAAGAAAAGAAAAAAAGGAGGGAGAGGAATCTTGAAGGTCGTGACAAAAATCAATTTAGTTTTTCATTTTTTCTTTAAGCTTGCCTCCATGGTAGCTTAGTTTCTTGGAGGGTGAACTGACTATGACGAGAAGGCAAATCTTACTCCTGACGAGGAGTGTTCCTAAGTGCAACACAAGAGGAGCATTAGGGAAGAGTTCTAATAGGCTAGGAATAGAATGCTTCAACTTGTTCTTTATTTCCTCTCAAATGCTGATAAATTCTAATGAAGTTAAATGTGTATGGAAGTACCTTTTAATTTTAGATCTAATTTGATTTCTGCTCAATTTTCTCTTATCTATTTATCATTGGATTTAATTGCTTGATCACGAAAGTGCTATTGCAGTTACTGACACTGGAAAGTACGGTGACAAATTAAATTAACAAGCAAGACAACGAAAGTTTCTTGGGGAACGAAGGAATTCTGGCCACTTGTTCTTGAATGCAAAGCATTGCCAGCACTGGAAGGTGTGGTTAATGTGAGTATTTAGGTCTTTGATAAACAAGAAAGTTGAAGTTGGTAAGATCTCATTAAGCTTAATTGCGGTGAAAATTTATCTATTATTTACCTTATGGTTTGCTGACTTATCAAGTTAGGGATCCTCCATTTCTATTATCATTGTTTTTACTTCTTTAATTTTCTTAAATTGCATCGACAAATTATCTTCAAAATTTTACTGCATTTCTTACCAATTTGGTTTGACATATTTTATTACAGTCTTGTAATATTTGCTCTGATAGTTTAATTCATTCATTTCTGCACTCTTTATTTTAATTGCGCTGACATTATTCATACAGTTTCTCTTATTTTAACTTTAATTGAATCAACAATTATAAGAATAAACATCCATCTCTATAGGATCGATATTTGATAGTTTTAAGTCTATTAACTATACTTGCATCGACAAGTGTTCGCTTGCACAATTGCTGTGACGTTCATAGCGCGACCACATACCATTGTACTAGTTTTTAGTTTTTAATTTTTATTTTGTATTTTCGTTTGAAACGAGATTGTATAACTCCCATAAACATTCGAGGAATTTTTCCTGACAGATTGCCAATACAATTTGAGTTTCTTTTTCATTCTCTTTATTCAATTATATGTTCTTATATATTATTGTGTTTATGATGATCAAGAAACCTATGAGGAACTAATTCCATTTTAGGGAATTAGGGAGTGGAAGTATGAATTATTTAATTATTGTTTAACAGGGATTTTACCTTTCAGATCAACTGTTTGGGAAAGGAAGAACATCAAACAAATACTAGGCTTGACAACATTAGAACGTCATTTAGGTCGGAATGAACCCAAAAATGGTATTGCCCATCTGTGAACACCTTTTCCCAAACCAGTTTAGACTGTGACTGATTTGTCGATTTCATACCAAGCAGATTGAACTATTTTTCGCACTTGAAGAGCTTGAAATCAAGTATTTTCGTAATATTTTCATACTATTTAGTTAGATTTCTTATTTCAATAAATTGTGTAACCTAAGTGTTAGAATGAAGATTTATTTGTCTTTAAGGCCAAATGAGGCATGTATAATAGGTTGATTGTATTGATTGGTAAAGTTGGCATTATGATAATGAATTTTTAATTTTTAAGTATGAAACTTATAGGTTTTATAGGTTATATTAAATCATGGATAGAAAGGTATTATTAATACCAAGTGATATGCGATATATGAGGAAACAAGCATGCTAGTATATATGATAGATGATAATTTTGAAATTATGTGATGAAATTGATATTTGTGCATATCAAGGTAGGGATTACCTAAGGCATTGTTTGACACAACTAGAGCTAAAAAGCCCAACCCTATTCTAAATTTTCAATTAGTACCATCTTTAAGCCTTATGACACTTCTTGATTAACCACACTATAAACCTCGTTAGCCTTAAAACGAAAAAATTTGTGTATACTCTTTTCTTTGGTCCTGTTTTGCATGGAAATAGACATATGACCATTTGCATTGAGGGTAAGTAGACACGTTAAGGTGGAGGTTACAAAATAAATTAGGAAACTTAATATAATATATAAATTTTAGTCTTGCCAGAATAAGAAAAATAGAGAAAAATCAAAAGGAAAAAGGAAAATGAGTAAAAACAAAAGAAGTATGAGTAAGACAAACATGTGAATAGTGACAGAAAGTCACCAATAAGATGAAAAAGTAAGAAATCTTACTCAAAGAATAAAAAAGAATGAAAATACTCATAGGCTAGCTAAAGGGATTATTTTATTTTGAGAATCCTAAAATGGAGAGAAAAAGATGGAGAGAACAAGAAATAAGGGGGTGAGATGGAGTGGGACATAAAGGGGAAGAATAGGGAACTATGCAATGTGCCAAATTGTTTTCGTGTTTGTAACCTTTTATGCTTGACTATTCTTTGTAATTTATACCTATCCTAAGCCTCAAAACGTTATAAGCTGAAAAGCCCTATGTGACTTAAACAACTTTATGCATAAATAAAGAGGGAAATTGCATGATTTCATTATGGTTATCTGTATTTTACTAGGATAATTAAAATAGTTATATCTGGCATTGATGGATATATATTGATAAAACCTTAATATTTGTATTTCCTATAACTTACTGAACTTATATTGTTTTATATTAAAAATGATAAAGTTGCTTAATTATCATGTCAAAGTTACTAAGAAATATATGATGCCTACACTACATACTATGAGCCACTCTTTGTATATCTATAAACTCAAGCTCTTCATTTTCTTCATATTTGTTTTGTTTGCTTGAGGACAAGCAAGGACTTAAGTGTGGGGAAGTTTGATCAGTCGGTTTAATACCTAGCAGATTGAACTATTTGTCGCACTTGAAGAGCTTGAAATCAAGTATTTTCGTAATATTTTCATAGTATTTAGTTAGATGTCTTATTTCAATAAATTCTGTAACCTAAGTGCTAGAATGATGATTTATTTGTCTTTAAGGCTAAATGAGGCCTAAAGATTAGCTAACATACTTAGTGAGTATGCAGGAGACTAGAACGATGAAAATGTGGAAGAGTACACAATCGTATTCAAGTAATAAAGTGACAAGTAAATGTCGAGTATCGTACCCTGATCTTACTATGAACATCACAGCAATAATGTGCAAGCGCACATTGCCGATGCAAGTATAGTAGATAGGTTTTAAACTATCATATATCGATCTCACAAAGATGGCTGCTTATGTTTATAATTGTCGATGCAAAAGAAGTTAAAACAAAAGAGATTTTGATAAATAATGTCGGAGCAAATAAATAAGAAAATGAAGTAAAGGTCTGAGAATAATTTGTCAAAGCAATTTAAGAAAATTTGAGAAATAAAAATAGTGATAATGAGATGGGGATCCCTGACTTGAAAAGTTGGCAAACAACTAAATGTGATCACAAGGTAACTAATAGATAAATTGTCACCGCAATTAGGCTCAATGAATCTTACCAACCTCAACTTTCCTGTTTATCAAAGACTTAAATACTCACACTAACCACACCTTCCAATGCAGGCAACGCAAAATATTTAATAACAAGTAGACAGAATTCCTTTAATCCTCAAGCAACTTCTTTGACTTGCTTGTTAACTTAATTTGTCACTGCACTTTTCAGTGACAGTGACTGCAATCACACTTTCGTGGTCAAACAATTAAATCCAAAGATAAATAATGAAAGGAAGATTGAGATATCATACTTGATCTAAAATTAAATTGTACTTCCATACAAATTCAATTAATCAAAATTCATCAGCGTTCAAAGATAGAATAAAAGAATGAATTGAAGCATCCTATTCCTAGTCTACTAGAACCAATCCTTACACTCCTATTGCGTCAAAGTTAAGCATGCTCCTCGTGAGGAGAAGATTTGCCTTCTTGTCACAGTGAGGTCGCCCTTAATGAAGTTAAGCTGCCATGGAAGCAAGCTTAAGAAAATGTTGAAGAGAAAGTTTTTATGCGTCCAAAATATGGAAAATGAAGCTTGAAGAAGATCCTCTTTCATCAATATTTATTAACCATTACTAAGCACAAGTGTCCTTTCTTTTAGATCCAACTTCCTGTAGCTGTACAAGTTGGTTATACCAGTTGTACACTTACGCAGATCTGGTGTGTTCATTAGACAGTTTTCGATTGTGGCAATATTTCTGGGCCCAAATTTGGATTCTATTTTGCAGCGACAACCCTAGATACCTTCATGCATTGATCTTTCCAGACAGACTCCTGCACTGACATCTTTGGATGCAATACTAAACACTAATTGTGGCGACATTAGTAGCAAAAACAAGATGAAATTAAAGAAAATTAAACCTAGCATCACTGAGTTAGAAAATGCAGTTACTAAGTTAAAAATACTAAAAATGCATGCTAAAAAGTGATAAAATGGTAACAAATTACATCCTAAGTAAGGAGAAATCAATGGTCTTTTCTAATGCTATCAAACCCCAAAACTTGAATTTTTACTTTTCCTCAAGTAAACAAAAGCTAGTAAAGTCATAGCAAAAGGTTTTTGTCAAAGCAATAGCCATTCTAGCAACTTGAATATTCTAAAATCCTAATGTATGAATTACATTCACATGATAGAATATTGCACCGACAATTTATAGGTATGAATAACTAAAATTACAATTTCATCAATGTTAGCATCATGTTTTAAATCTTAAATTGATTCTACCAAAACAACATTTATTGTACACTAATATAAATATTTTTCTTGTTTTTTTTATAAATGTGACTGAAGGATGTTGTTGCATTACTATACCTTTGTTCCTAGAAAGTAACGATGGGGTGCAACAAACCCCCAGGGAGCATGTAATTGTGTCGACACACACTCTTATAGTGATAGCCTTTAGCTAGATTACTTTTTCTAACACTTGCATTGGAGTGTTCCCCCATGACAGTTCACAATACACCTACATTGGAGTGTCTTTTATTTATAACTATACTTGTATACAAGTAGCTGTAAATGGCAAATTTATTCAAGATTCAAATAATAATACTACTCATTCATTACTAATGTAATCTCAACCATTCATCCAAAAATAAAGACATAACATTAAATCACATTTATCCAATTCATTCATTAGCATTTCACATGATTCAAGAATTAAGCATCGAAGGAAAAAATTGCAATCACATTTCCCATAATATTGCATGCTTTCATTGAATTCAAAAGGACAATTTTTTTTCAAATGTGGGTGCAATTGCATTTTCAATCCATATACATTCCCCCCAAACTTAAAGTCTGCATTGTCCCCAATTCACTAACATTAATTTTCAAATATTTATGGAAATGCAATGACAACGTAGATGCAGTGACAATAAAAAAAGATACAATAATAAATAAAAGACAACTACATGATATGCATGACAATTAAAACTGAAAACTGAAAACTGAAAAACTCACTCAATTTGCAACAACTGAAGATGTGGTTGCATTGGATTTCTATTTCCTACACTTCCATTATGCTTTGTGACGTGTTTTGTCTTTCAGGTGCTTGTGTTTCTTGTCCTTGGGCTTCACCTTGTCTCTGAATTGCTCCGTAACAGCAGATTGAACCCCGACTTCATCAACTATGACATCGAAGGGATGTATCTCCACCATTGGCTCAGTGTAGACTATTATGGCCATTTGATTTGGATCCTCAGTTGGTGTTGTCACAGCCTCTACCTGACTCGCAACAGATGGCGCCAATTCTTCACTTATTGCACCCACAGTTGTTGGTGCAGGGACAAATTCCTTTGATGAATTTGCTCTGCCTTTTTCCTCTTCTTTTTCTTCTTACTTCTCCTCTTTTCTTATTTCTTCAATGGATGTGGCTTCTCCCTTAGTAGGAGTTTCTTCTTTAGCAGCATCAGCAGTCTCAAAATTAGCAGGGAAATCCTTCTCAAATAAGCTGGCAATGTTCTTCAAGCAATCTTCTACCTCATTGGACTCCACCTCTCTTTCTTCATTTGAAATACGCACTATTGGTGGAGAAGTTATTAAGTGTTCCTTCTCTCCAAAATCGACTTCATCAATTGAAGGTTCAACTTCCCTAATGATCGGAGCGAAGATTGAAAATTCTGGCAGAGATGTTGTGCTCATTCTCCTCATGGTGGTTAGCATGGCACTATTCCATGCCCTGGTGTAGGCATAGAATAAATTTTGTGAATGTTTCATTTCTTCAACTGTGGTAACAAGTTTTAATTGCCTGATGTTAATAGCATCGACAATTTGCTCCAGCTCCATTACTTTACACCACAATGCTGGGTCTACAGTCATAAGCGTACTATTGTTGCCACTTTTTTCCTTGCTTTTCTTCATCTTACTGGCATCTACTTCTTTTATTATAGGAGTCTCCTTACCACGAGCCATCCTCTCAATTGACGTGCCATTGATCGGGCCCTTATTTTCTATGTAGTGACAATAATACATTTATGCACCGATAAAAGACTGAACTTGGACTTCTAAGAAGTATGGGATGGTTGTAATTCTATAGTAAGAGCTTTCTCTATCGATGATCTCAAAGCTAGGTTCCTTCTATTAGTCAACACATGAGGTTGTATAGACCAGTTTGGCTTAATCTCAATCTTATTCACCCCAACCTTGCTGTCACAGTTTAGTAGAACATCTTTATACGATGTCGTCACAAATTTTTCAATAAATCTTGTGCTATGCTCCTTGAATTCTCCTTTAAATGATTTATCCAACACATCAATGTGGTGACATTCTTCCTTGTCGCGACAGGGAGTGGCTTTGAAGACACTGAAAGTGGCAGGTTCCCTATTATGACACATTATTAAGTCCCTCTTGTACATATCGATGAGAGTGTGTCCCGTAGCTAAGAATGGGTGTCACAAGATTATGGGTACCTCTTTATCGGCTTCACAATCAAGTATAATGAAATCAGAAGGGAACACAAACTTGTCTACGCGAACAAGGATGTTCTTAATCTGTCCTTCAGGCTACGCCAATGACTTATCTGCCATTTGCAATGTCACTGCAGTGGGCTTCATGTGACCAATTCCCAATTTATTGAATGTTGACAGTGGCATCAGGTTAATACTCTCACCTAAGTCACATAAAGTTTTACCCAAATAATGATTACCAATTGGGCATGAGATTGTAAAGCTTCCAGGGTCCTTCATCTTAGGTGGCAACTTATTTGTCAGCACTGCACTGCATCCTTCTATGAGCGCAATTGTCTCAATATCGGTCAACTTCTTCTTCTTAGATAAGAGCTCTTTCATGAATTTCCCATAACTAGGAATCTATATGAGAGCATCCACAAGTGGCATGTTGACATGCACTTGTTTCAATGTGGCCAGAAACTTTTGATATTCTTTATCGTTCTCCTTCTCCTTAAATCTTTGTGAAAATGGTAAAGGTATTAACACATCAAGTTGTCGCGACAAAATTGGTTGCGTCGGCATTGGTGATTGCTTCGACAATTTTGTTGGTCTAATGGTAGGCATGGGAGTAACAACTGGTGGCTCCTCTTTATTTGGTTCATCTATTTCTTCTTCAGATACAACTTTTTCTTCTTGATCTGCTTCACTTGCATTGACAGGTGTTGTACTAGAGCTGCTACTTGGCTCGATAGTTTTCTCTCCACTCCTAAGAGTAATAGCTTTGCAATGCTCCTTCCCCTTTTTATTTGGATTCTCAGTATCACTGGGTAAAGCACCTAGTGGCTTGTGCTCGTATTTAAAGCTAGTTGTCTTACTTGTGCTTCCATAATAGCTTCTGTCCTCGTGATATGTTCATGCATCGAGGCTTCAAGAGTTGCTAATAGATCAACTCGTGGTTGGGAATACTGCTATTACTGCTGTTGTCCTTGCATATGTAGATTTTGCATTGAAGATTGTTGTGGCTGCAACTGATCTTGATGTACATGCATTTGAGGACTTTGATTGAAATTTTGCTGTTGCTGATTATAATTCCCTTGTCAAAAATTTCCTTGGTTCGAGGAATTTCCATATCTAAATGTTGTTGCATTTTGATTCCCCCAAGGCTGTTGGTTTCGAGCTGAGCTGTTGTAGCAATTACCATAAGAATTTCCTCTGATATTATCAACGTAAAACGATTTCTCTACATGCTGTGGACAATCTTCATAGCTATGATTGTCGTGGCAAATTTCGCAACAAAATGTAGAGACATCCATTTGTTGAGCAACTTGGACGGGAGCAACTTCACTTGTCCCCTTCATGTTTTTTATCATATTTGCTAACGAAGATACCTGTGCACTCAGAGTTGATATAGCGTCTAATTCGGTAACTCCAGGGTTTGTTTTAACTTGAGTAGCTCGAGAGATCGGATATTGGTAATCATTCTGAGCGATCCTCTCTAAAATTCTCACAGCTTCACCATAGGTGCAGTTCAATAAAGGACCATTCACAGATGCATCGACAAGATTTCTTGTCTGTGCATTCAACCCAGTATAAAAGATCTCGATCTGCGTTTCCTATTAAATTCCATGCATGGGACATCGTCGAAGCAGGGTTTTGTAATGCTCCTATATGGTGTGAAAATTTTCATTATCCAATTGATGATATGCAGTGATATCATTCCTCAATCGAGCATTCATTGTCAGTGGATTAAACCGCAAAACAAACTGAGTCGCAAGTGCATTCCATAATGTAATCGATCTAGGAGGTAATCCAAGGAACTAGGTACGAGCCCGTCCTTACAATGAGTAAGGAAACAGTTGCATCTTCAAGGCATCCTCAGGAATGCCATGTTGACTAAAAGAAACACAAATTAGTAGAAATGATTTAAGATGCTCTCTTGCATCCTCATGAGGCAAACCAGCATACTGCTCATTCGAATTTAATATTTGAAACATAACCGATTTTAACTCAAAATTGCCAGCTTAAATAGTTGGTCGAACAACCCCTAGCTGCAAATCATCTAATACAGGAGCAAAAAAGTCTCGAATCGGTCTATTTTATACTTGTTCTTCTTATGGCTGCAGTGGATTATTTATATTTTATGGCTGTATCGGAGGGATAGGATTTTGTGGTGGCAATGGAGGTATGACTGCATCATTTCCATGCAAAGCCATATTCCTTTGTTCTTGTCTTCTCCTTCTAATAGTTCTTTCGATTTTCGGATCTAAGCCAACAATAATTTCAGAATTTCTCTTGGTCATAAAACACCTAAAGAAAAAATTGAGAAAGAGTCAACAAAAAGTAAAACAAGTTAGTAACAGGTAAAACTAATAGAATGAAAAATAATTTCAAGAACAAGAATAAACATTAAACAAACACCATCCCCGGTAACTGGGCCAAAACTTTATCGCGCTATGAACGCCACAACAATAATGTGCAAGCGTACACTGTCGATGCAAGTATAGTAGATAGGTTTTAAACTATCAAATATCGATCCAATAGAGATGGCTGCTTATGTTTATAATTGTCGATGCAAAAGAAGTTAAAACAAAAGAGATTGTGATGAATAATGTCGGAGCAAATTAATAAGAAAATGAAGTAAAGGTTTGAGAATAATTTGTTGAAGCAATTTAAGAAAATTTAAGATGTAAAAACAGTGCTAATGAGATAGGGTTCCCTAACTTGAAAAGTTGGCAAACAACTAAATGTGATTACAAGGTAACTAATAGATAAATTGTCACCGCAATTATGCTCAATGACTCT
The DNA here is from genome assembly GCA_005610355.1 of Gossypioides kirkii. NCBI lineage: Eukaryota > Viridiplantae > Streptophyta > Magnoliopsida > Malvales > Malvaceae > Gossypioides > Gossypioides kirkii. The sequence goes on from CP032250.1 coordinate 12,191,857, forward strand.
TACCAACCTCGACTTCCCTGTTTATCAAAGACTTAAATACTTACAGTAACCACACCTTCCAATGCTGGCAATGCAAAATATTTAAGATCAAGTGGACAAAATTCCTTCAATCCTCAAGCAACTTCCGTTGACTTGCTTGTTAACTTAATTTGTCGTTGCACTTTCCAGTGACAGTGACTGCAATCACACTTTCGTGGTCAAAAAATTAAATCCGAAGATAAACAATTAAAGGAAGATTGAAATAGATATCATACTTGATTTGAAATTAAATTGTAGTTCCATACAAATTCAATTAATCAAAATTCATCAGCGTTCAAAGAGAGAATAAAAGAATGAATTGAAGCATCCTATTCTTAGTCTACTAGAACCAATCCTTACACTCCTGTTGCATCAAAGTTAAGCATACTCCTCGTTAGGAGAAGATTTGCCTTCTTGTCACAGTCAGGTCGCCCTCAATGAAGTTAAGCTGCCATGGAAGCAAGCTTAAGAAAATGTTGAAGAGAAATTTTTGATGCATCCAAAAATATGGAAGATGAAGCTTGAAGAAGATTCTCTTTCATCAGTATTTATTAACCATTGCCAAGCACATGTGTCCTTTCTTTCATATCCAACTTCCTCTAGCTATACATGTTGGTTATACCAGTTGTACACTCACGCAAATCTAGTGTGTTCATCAAACAGTTGTCGGTTGTGGTGACATTTTTGGGCGCAAATTTGGATTCTATTTTGCGGCGACGACCCTGGATACCTTCATGCATTGATCTTTCCGAATAGACTTCGACACTGACATTTTTGGATACAATATCGAACACTAATTGTGGTGAAATTAGTAGAAAAAACAGAATGAAATTAAAGAAAGTTAAACCTAGCATCACTAAGTTAGAAAATGCAGTTACTAAGTTAAAAATGCTAAAAATGCATGCTAAAAATGATAAAATGGGAACAAATTACAACCTAAGTAAGGAGAAATCAATGGTCTTTTCTAATGCTATCATACCCACAGGGACTGTGCTATGAAAAGTATTTATGAAATATTTGTGAGGGATATTAATCTAAAGTATTCTAAACTAAATTAAGCTAAGTTAAAATTAAAACTAATTTAAATTCCTATGCACAATTTCTAAAGGTTTTAATCAATATGACATAAATGTGTCAGGTTAATTTCTCGAAATACTTAATTAAATCTAAATCATGTTCATGCTTGTTACGAAATAATATTCACGGCAACCAAGTATCTTGCTAACTTATGAACAACATCACTTATAAAAATCAGTTTATCTCTTGAACAAACACCTATGCCAATACGACCGACTAAACTAATCTTTGATAAGTAAATGTGTTTTAGCACATACATACATTATGAAATTAATTTATCTCTTGAACATACACATATGTCAATACAACCGACTAAATTAATATTCATAACCATGTAAAGGATCAAGTGAGGTAACAACATACACCTATATTGAAACAGTTTAATCACAAAACTCCTACAAGTTATGCAAGGCTAGTATTCTCTAGTACAATCACAAATTTAACCCACAGCTTCCTTAGAGGATTAAGCATGCACAAATTAAATAGTGTGTCCATTAATCACAATTTCAACGCACTTAAATGATTAAATCAATAGTTATATCACAAGGGTAATGCAATAATAACTCAGGCATTATAATATTTAATTTAACAAAATATTCAGGGTCTATAACAATATAAACATGATAAATAAATAATCAAGCAATCAACACAATCAACCCAACACTTTAAGAAATTTAAGCCATTTTAAGTAAAGAAATAATAGAATTCATAATAGCATTTATCATGATAACAAACAAGAATCTAAAATATGAGAAAAGGAATAGGATTAAATTCGACAATTTCTCAAGAACTACTTCCGCGTTCTTCGTCGTTCTTTCTCGATTCTTCCCAGATTGAGGTTATTGATAAACAATCAAAAAATTATATGGAAGGGCTGAAGAACCACTCTTTTCCAAGAGGGGAAATCGACAAGAGAATGAGGGGAAAATGGAATGGAAGGCTAGAGAGAAAACTAGAGAAAGAAGAGAGAATGGTGAGTGAATTGGTGTGTTGAAATGAGAGGTATGAGGGGGCTTTTATACGTGAAATGTGGTGGCTGTATTTAGCAAATAAATATCAGTCAAACACATTGCTTGGCCGGCCATGCATAAGCAAGTTTGACTAGTTCAAACTTTGCTTAAAATTAGCTTGGGTGGAAATTTAAAACCATGAAAAGTGAAGAGGTTTGAATGGGATTTTGGGAAACTTTAGGGGCTGTTTTGCAAGGTTGAAATGGTCAAAAATATCAGCTGATTACATCACCATATGGATGGCACATGGCTAGCCCAATTAGAGGTGGTTCGACCCTCGATTGCATCCACATCGAGCCACTTCACTTCAGCCTTTATATTTTAATTTTAATCTAAATTAATTTGAATTAAAAATATAATTATAAAGCATAATTTAGCTTCATATTGGACCGACCCTTGGCTGGAAAAATATTCTTCTTAGCTCTTCGTTAACTTGGTGTAAAAATTCCCTCAACGGTTTAAACTATCAGTAGTGACTGTCGGGCCGATTTTCACCAATTGTGAAAATCTATCAAAAAATCATCAAATTTATACTTAATATTTATAAAAATAATTAAAAATCAATATGTTAGAAATTTTGGCCCAAATTAATTATTTTATCATTAAATTATATTTTTCAACATTAATTACTTAGAATTTGCATGAATTTAGGTTAAAAGGGTACGTAAAAGTCTATATATTTTCATCGTTGCACACCCCTAAACTTAATTCCTTGCTTGTCCTGAGTAATGCACAAATCACAAAGGAATTGATCATTTCTCCTCATACTTATGAATTCAAAATAATTAAGCATAAAAACAAGAATTTAGAAATTATGTACCTCAAGTATTTTTGATTCAATTATTTTCAATTATCATCATGCTTAGCTTAATAAAGACATGTCAAAATCCTATCACTCAATTTTTATCCCCTAATCAAAACCAAACTACAATCATTAAGTCTAATTTATGTACTCATATATTGAACGTAGCAATTTCTCTCCACTAATGTAGGTAGCATTGAAATCTTGAATCAAATAGGTCTTTTACATAGGTTGTAATGGGGCTAGACTAAGGGTAAGGAAAAGATAAATAAATTTAAGCTAAAACCCTAGACTCAGCTTGAAGCAGACCTTCAATTTCACCAACTTTTTTTAAACTTTGCATGCTCATGCTCTTTTCATTTTCTTTTGAGTACATATGCTCTATTTTTTTTCCTTTTTTTCTTTTTTTTCTTTTTCATTTATGTTTTTTTTAGCATCATTTTTTATGTACTATACTTTTGTTGAGCATTCTGGTAATTCTTCTTAACTCCCCCAAACTTATTTTCAAAATAGAATCTTGATAGATTGAGTCTAGTAGTTGGGACAATTTAGAGATAAGTACGAGAGATAAGATGGCTTATAATTGTAATGTACAAAGAAAATTAGGCCATATAGTCTCAAGGTTGGCTTAAAAGGCTCAAATGGTCCAAACAAATGTTGCCTAAATCATTTTCAAAATTTCATGCTTCCTAGGATTTTGCCTCAAGAAATTATTAAGTCAATTGTAGAGACTTAAACTTTCATGCATATCTAGCTTTATAAGGAACTAAATTTTATGATATGATTTCACATATTTTATTAAGAGTAGCATTCTTATCATGGTTAAGCTTTATATCATAACCACTAAGATAATTAAATTTTATTTTTACTAAAGCTTTAACATAATTAACATAAATTCAAATTTTCAAGCAAAATTATAATTAAATTCATAAAATAAAAAAGAAATAATACCTATTAAGAAGTTTTCGATTTTCAGTCCCCCTACTTAAATTGAACAATGTCCCCATTATTAAAAATAATAGAGAATATAAAAATAAAAGTGAATAAATACTGTACACCAGGTAGGATCAAAGAAGAGGAGGTGAGTCAAATTGACTACTTAAGTACCAAGCTCTTTCAATGTCTAATCCTAGACATGTACATATTTATTACCACACTCTTACTCTTCTAAGTTGCTCAATTATTGTCTTCAAGCTCTTAACTTATTATGCAAGAATTAAAAACTAACCTAGTGACCTAATTCTAAATTCAATCAAGAATTAAAGACTGAAAATAAAATAATGGAAAGAAAAGAAAAGATAAGTTCCCCCTTTTTATTTATGTTCAGACCCCCTAGACTTTGACTCTCCTTTTGCTTGGTAGTCCCTATTATTGCTCGAGTCACCTTGCTCCTTCTTCGCTATTGGGGTCCATCGTTCAAATATGTAATCTAGAAATTCAAGCACAAAGACAAATGGGTCACGAAACACTTTTTCAAATGCACTTTTAAATGCATCATCTTGTATCTTCGTGTATCTTCACTAAGATTGTTGTTGCCATTGCATTTGTTGCATGCAATCCATCATCTTTGATAGCTCATTTCGAAGTTCAGATGGAGGTGACTGAGGTCTCAGTATGGATCTATCAGGTTTGGATGTTCATTTAGTAGATTTTGCCTCATCATGCATTCGAATTAGTTCTGTCACCGAAAGATCATCTTCAATTTCCACAAGATCTTCTTTGGAATCTTCTTCTTCTTCAATATCTTCTTCTTCTTCTTCAGCTTGCTGTTGAAGAATGGAATTTCATGCTACTCAATATAGATCCCAATCAGTGATTGCTCCTTGGCTATATCCTACTCTATTCACGTTCCCAAGAATTTCAGCTTTTAAGCACAACACTATGATCGTGAATGAGAAATAAGCTTGAACAGAACGTCTCATAGCAAAATTTCAAATTTCTCTAATGATGATCCTTTCGACATTGATGGTCTTTGCCTTCATGATTGAATATAGCAACACCATTCATTCTAATGAAACAATGTTCTTTGTGGAATAGGCATGAGACTGAATCGAATGAAGTAAAACCATACTTTTGCTACTGGTGTCAAGTTTTCTCTATGACATGTACGAATTCCATGCTTTGACACCATCCATTCAGAACCTGGAATTGTTAGTTCTCGAAGAATTTCTTGCAATTTATCGGCCTCTAAGTTCTTCAACAAAGTAGAATACTTGTCTTCTTCAAAATCAGGTAAGTTAAAGAATTCATTTATGGTGCTTGACTTCAATGGTACCTTGATTCCTCGGACGGAAACTTCTATAAGTTCACAGGAGGTAAAATTTGCATAAAATTCTTGAACCAATTCCTCATCTGCACTCGATCACTTTTCACAAAAAAATCCCCAGTTCAAAGCTTCAACAATTTTTTGGATACTTGCCATGAATTTTGTAATAACCCATTTTTCAGTGGTGTCGAAAACAGTGGTTTTGGGACCACAAACTCGAGAGAAAATTTTTATCATGAGTGTTTAAATTAAATAGGTCAATAATAATTTTATATGGAATTTTGAATTGAATAATTTTAATTATGGAATTAAAAGTTAGTATAAGTGGTTTGGTTCAAAGTTAAGTGGTTTTAAAAAATGAGGTATTGGGACCTCGTTTCTGAAATTAAGAGCCGTAAATATTTTTATTAAATATTTACAGAGTCTTATTATATCTGAATTGAAGTTTGGTTGAGTAATTTTGATAATTAATTGCTTAATTAAGGAAAAGGGAGTAAATTATAAAAGAGATAAAAGTTAATTGCTATTGATTAAAAATGAAAGGGACCAAAGTGGTAATTACACCATGGTCAAAAAGTCCATGCGGTGGAGGATATGATTACCTTCCACTAACTTTTGAATTATTTATTCATTTAGTCCTTTTTAGTTTAAGGCTAAATTGTAAATAAGTTGGTTTAATTGAAATTTAAAATAATTGAAGGACCAATTATGAAATTGGACTCTCTTTAAATGGCCTAATAATAGAAATGATATTAAACTCTTTAGATTTTGGTAAATTGCAATTAAATCCTAATAAAATGAGGATTTACTAATTAGTTTAATTTAGTATGATAGGGAATGGTGGTTTCGAGGCCACAAATTCGATCTGTCAGATCATAAATATTAATTAATTAATATTTACGAAATCATTAGTATAAAATTTGGTTCTAAAATTTTATTGTATAGATAGTTAATTAAGTAAAAAGGATTAAATTGAAAAGGTTGCAAAATGTGGCTATCATTGAGTAAATGTGTAAATTGATAAAGGAAAGGCATAGTTAAGTCCTTAAAGGAAAATTAGACAATTATTAAGGTGAGTGGACGGTTTTGACTTCCTTTTTGGCTAAATTTTAAGTGTTATTAAGAAAGGGCAATTTAGTAATTACTTCAATTAGGCTATTATTAATTAAACAAAAGAAAATGAAATTCATTATCTTCTTTACACCTTGTTTTGCTGAAACTCCATTGCCAAAGGGAGAAGCAAGCTTCGGTCACTTGAGTCCTTAGACTGGATAGGTAAACATTGCTCGTTTTTAGTAAGTTTTATGTTTTTAAGTCCGTATTAGCTTAATCTAGCTACCTCAAGAACTAATTTGTGATTATGTCAAAAGTTATAAATTTTTCCATTGATGAATAAGCTTGTTATTGAATGATTATGGAAGATTTATAAGCTTGGTTGTTAGATTTGATTATTTTGTAAAGTAGTTTTTGATGATTTTAATGTTTAAGGACTAAAACGTTAAAGTGATAAATTTGCAAGGACTAAAGGTGAAATAATTACAAAAGTGGGCTGTATTGATATACTATATTATTCGGCTAAACTTGATTTTCTTTAAAAATAGTTAATTTGCAAATTTGATGTTAAAGGACTAAATTGAATAAAAGGAAAGTATTAGGGGTAAAATTGAAATTTTCCCAAAAAAGACCAAATTGTGTTAAATGCTTTGATTATGTGTTTTAATGTGAAATCTGGATGAATTGTTGATTTAGATTACGATCATGCCACGGATCACGAAAAAGGGAAATTAGTAAAATAGTCCCTAAAGTTTTGCCAAACTGCAATTTCATCTAATAAGTTCGTACTATTAACTTTCAAATTTGATATTTTGAATATATTCCTAATGGCGGATCGACACTGAAGGCCTGAGGAGTAATTTGATTTTTGGCTCATAAGAGCTAACCACACTAGGCTCGTAAGAGCTAACCATTCTGGGTTCGTAAGAGCAAACATTCTGGGCTCGTAAGAGCTAACTTGTCTAGGTTAAATTTTGTCTGGGCTCATGTGAGCTAAATTTTTGAAAGACTCAATGAAATCAACCTGATGCTAATGCCACGAGATACGAAGATATTTCATTACTTTTTCAGTAACTGAATATGTTATTCTGTAAGTTAATTGTTCTTAAGAACTTACTAACCTTTGTAAGCTTACCTGTGTATCTATTAATTTTGTATATTCATTTGCTGTTGAAGATCGGATCCTTAAGAAAAATCACACCATCCCGGAAGCTCATTCGGTAGTCTTTATATCACTTGGCTTATATGGCATGTATTAGGATTGTGTCACTTGAATTGTTTTGGGGTAATGGTTAAATAGCATGGTAACATTTTGATGAATGTTTTGATATTTATTCTTTGTTGTTATGTGAAGAATTAAATACCAATATGAAATGTCTGTATAGGTATGATTTTGAGAAATTGGTAAATGTTGTGGACCATTGTGCAAACTTAGAAATTTATGTATATAGTTGACATATGCATACTTGTTTCGGTAGAACCAAGGGTTGTATCGATAGAAGTACAGGGTAGGAGAGAGGTTGTTCACTGACCTAATTAATATCGGTAGAAGCATGACTTATTTCGGTAGTAGTGTCACATGTATCAGTAGAACCAACTTGAGTATCGGTAGAACTCTGCACTGTTTCTAAACTATTGTTTGACTGGACAACTACCTATACTTGTCCAACAGGTACCAGTAGAGGTCTCCAAAAATCATGAAAATGACCTTTTTGTCCTTGCTGAATTGTGATTATAATCGATTGATGATTTATGATGTGTTGGGTGCATATCTTTATTAAATAGGTTTGAATGAAAAAAAAAGCTGAATAATGATATATGAACAGTAAGACACCGTGATCCTGATCGGCGGTAATTTTGGGTTTTGGGTGGTACATTTAGTGGTATCAGAGCTACGGTTTAGTCGATTCTTGGACTAAGTATAGTGTGAATAAAGTCTAGAAAGTACATGCCATATAAACCTTTAATAGTGTGATATTGATTGATCCGATCTAACTCTTATTTATTTGCAGATTCTAAATGTGTTATCTGAATCTGAACGTGACAAAATTAATAGAGCTAATAATAATATTTGGTTACTACATCTGGTTACTGAATCTGGAATTTTAGTGCCAACTATCATTCCTGGGGTTTATTCTCCAACTCATTGAGATTAATGTTGAATCGTAATCCGCTGGGATAGAACTAGTATGCCAAAACTATCTGCTGAAATTTCGTGACTGTGATTTTTCTGTCGATTTTATGTTACTATCATTTCATAAATTTGGGATTTTTCTGTCTTCTGAAAGATTTTTGGGATTTCTGTCTAAATCTGACAATGAAATAAACTCAAGATAATGAATAAATATCTTATATTCCATATAGAAAACTTAGTTAACAAGATAAAAGGGACGTAATAGTGTATCCAAAAGTTAATAAGATTCGGTATTTAGTTCTAGTTAAATATATGAGATGTTGAAAATTTTTTGAACTTGAGATAATCATTATGAATTTTGATAATATTGCCTAGATCAATTAATGTCTCTGTTGATTTATGAATATGATAAATCAGATTATTCAATCTTACCTAGATATTTGGATACAGTCGTACTATGATTATTGATGATATTCTGATAGATTTCAAATAGAATCTGTGTATGCATATTATGTGAGAAATGTATTATAGACTACGTGTGAGAAATAATTTATGTGGAAACTATCAACAGTGAGTTTTGGTTTAGTGAGGTTGATTTTCTTGGTCAGGTAAAGTTGACAGATGGGTTTAAGCAAGCTCAGGTAAAAGATTTTTCTATTGTTATATGAAAACTTTAGAATAAACATGAACTGCTAAATTAAAATTTCGAGGACGAAATTTTCTAAGGGGGAAGAGTTGTAATAGCCCATTTTTTAGTGGTGTCGAAAACAGTGGTTTTGGGACCATAAACCTAACGGGAAAATTTTTATCATGAGTGTTTAGATTAAATAGGTCAATAATAATTTTATATGGAATTTTCAATTGAATAATTTTAATTATGGTATTAAAAGTTAGTATAAGTGGTTTGGTTCAAAGTCAAATGGTTTTAAAAAATGAGGTATTGAGACCTCGTATCTGAAGTTAAGAGTCGTAAATATTTTTGTTAAATATTTATAGAGTCTTATTATATGTGAATTGATGTTTGGTTGGGTAATTTTGATAATTAATTGCTTAATTAAGGAAAAGGGAGTAAATTATAAACGAGATAAAAGTTAATTGCTATTGATTAAAAATAAAAGGGACCCAAGTCGTAATTACGCTATGGTCAAAATGTCCAAGCGGTGGAGGATATGATTACCTTCCACTAACTTTTGGATTATTTATTCATTTAGTCCTTTTTAGTTTAAGGCTAAATTGTTAATAAGTTGGTTTAATTGGAATTTAATATAATTGAAGGACCAATTATGAAGTTGGACTCTCTTTAAATGGCCTAATAATATAAATGATATTAAACTCTTTAGATTTTGGTAAATTGCAATTAAATCCTAATAAAATGAGGATTTACTAATTAGTTTAATTTAGTATAATCGAGAATGGTGGTTTCGAGGCCACAAATTCGATGTGTCATATCGTGAATATTAATTAATTAATATTTACGAAGTCATTAGTATCGTATTAAAATTTGGTTATGAAATTTTATTGTATAGATAGTTAATTAAGTAAAAAGGATTAAATTGAAAAGGTTACAAAATGTGGTTATCATTGATTAAATGTGTAAATTGATAAAGGAAAGGCATAGTTAAGTCCTTAAAGGAAAATTAGACGATTATTAAGGTGAGTGGATGGTTTTGACTTCCTTTTTGGCTAAATTTTAAGTGTTATTAAGAAAGAGCAATTTGGTAATTACTTAAATTAGAATATTATTAATTAAACAAAAGAAAAAAAAGTTCATTATCTTCTTCTTTACACCTTTTTTTTCCGAAACTCCATTGCCAAAGGGAGAATCGATCACTTGAGTCCTTAGATTGGATAGGTAAACATTACTCGTTTTTAGTAATTTTTATGTTTTTGAGTCTGTATTAGCTTAATCTAGCTAGCTCAAGGACTAATTTGTGATTATGTCAAATGTTATAAATTTTTCCATTAATGAATAAGCTTGTTCTTGAAACATTATGGAAGATTTATAAGCTTGGTTGTTAGATTTGCTTATTTTTTAAAGTAGTTTTTGATGATTTTAATGTTTAAGGACTAAAATGTTAAAGTGATAAATTTGGAAGGACTAAAGGTGAAATAATTAAAAAAGTTGGTTGTATTGATATACTACAGTATTCGGCTAAACTTGATTTTGCTTAAAAATGGTTAATTTGCAAGTTTGATGTTAAAGAACTAAATTGAATAAAAGGAAAGTATTAGGGGTAAAATTGTAATTTTCCCAAAAGAAACAAATTGTGCTAAATGCTTTGATTATGTGTTTTAATATGAAATATGTATGAATTGTTGATTTTGATTACGATCGTGCCACAGATCGCGAAAAAGGGAAATTAGTAGAATAGTCCCTAAAGTTTAGCCAAACTGTAATTTCATCCTGTAAGTTCGTTCTATTAACTTTCAAATTTGATATTTGCAATTATGTAATTATTTTGAATATATTCCTAATGGCGGATCGAGACTGAAAGCTTTAGGAGTAATCTGATTCTAACTCGAAAGAGAGTTATTTTGATTTTGGGCTCGTAAGAACTAACCACTCTAGGCTCGTAAGAGCTAACCATTTTGAGCTTGTAAGAGCTAACCATTCTGGGCTCATAAGAGCTAACATCTGGGCTCGTAAGAGCTAACCTATCTGGGCTCGTATGAGCTAATTTTGTCTTAGCTCGTGTGAGCTAAATTTTTGAAAGACTCAGTGAGATCAACTTGATGCTAATACCATAAGATACGAAAATATTTCATTACTCTTTCCGTAACTGAATATGTTATTCTGTATGTTAATTATTCAACCGAACTTACTAAGCTTTGTAAGCTTACCTGTGTATCGGTTTACTATTTTGTAGATTCATCTACTGTTGAAGATCAGATCCTCAAGAAAAATCATACTATCTCGGGAGCTCGTTCGGTAGTCTTTATATCACTTGGCTTATATGGCATGTATTAGGATTGTGTTACTTGAATTGTTTTGAGATAATGGTTAAATAGCATGGTAACATTTTGATGAATGTTTTGATATTTATTCTTTGTTGTTATGTGAAGAATTAAATACCAATATGAAATGTCTGTATAGGTATGATTTTGAGAAATTGGTAAATGCTGTGGACTATTGTGCAAACTTAGAAATTTATGTATATAATTGACATATGCATTCTTGTTTCGGTGGAACCAAGGGTTGTATCGGTAGAAGTATAAAGTAGGAGAGAGGTTGTTCACTGACCTGATTAGTATCGGTAAAAGCATGACTTGTTTCTGTAGTAGTGTCATATGTATCTGTAAAACCAACTTGATTATTGGTAGAACTCTGTACTATTTTTGAACTATTTTCTGACTGGACAATTACCGATACTTGTCCAACAGGTACCGATAGAGGTCTCAAAAAATCATGGAAATGACCTTTTTGTCCTTGCTGAATTGTGATTATAATTGATTAGTGATTTATGGTGTGTTGGGTGCGTATATTTATTAAATAGGATTGAATGAAAAAAAAGATGAACAATGATATATGAACAGTAAGACATCGAGATCCTGACCAGCGACGATTTTGAGTTTGGGTGTTACATTTAGTGGTATCAGAGCTACAGTTTAGTCGATTCTCGGACTAAGTGTAGTGTGAATAAAGTCTAGAAAGTACATGCCATATAAACCTGTGATTGTATGATATTGATTGATCCGATCTAACTCTTATTTATTTGCAGATTATAAAGGTGTTATCTGAATCTAAACGTGACAAAATTAATAGAGTTAATAATAATATCTGGATACTGATTCTGCTGCAAGTTATAATATATTGTTTTCATAAATATTGGAAACAAGGAGTGGCTTATCATCGCTATCTCTAAGTATAGGTAAATGGAGTGGGATTAAAGACATAATAATGAATCTGGAATTTCATTGCCAGCTATTATTCCTGGGGTTTATTTTCCAACTCAATAAGATTAATGTTGAATCGTAATCCGCCGGGATAGAACTAGTATGCCAAAACTATCTGTTGAAAATTCGTGACTGTGATTTTTCTATCGATTTTCTGTTACTATCATTTCATAAGTTTGGCATTTTTCTGGGAATAAATTAACTTAAGTTAAATGATACTGTAGTAAATTGTAGACTGAAATGAATTGACTAAAATATCAAACTAATGTACTGATTAGGGTTGGGCTAGGAAAATCAGATAGCATAATTAGAGTTGTTTCGGACACTATGTATCGTTTGTTAATGGATCTCTTGATCTGTCTTCTGAAAGATTTTTGGGATTTCTGTCTAAATCTTATAATGAAATAAACTCAAGACAATGAATAAATATCTTATATTCCATATAGAAAACTTAGTTAACAATATAAAAGGGACGTAACAGTGTATTCGAAAGTTAATAAGATTCGGTATTTAGTTCTAGTTAAAGATATGAGATGCTGAAAATTCTTTGAACTTGAGATAATCATTATGAATTTTGATAATATTGCCTAGATCAACTAATGTCTCTGTTGATTTATGAATATGATAAATCAGATTGTTCAATCTTACCTAGATATTTGGATACAGTCGTACTATGATTATTGATTATATTCTGATAGATTTCAAATAGAATCTGTGTATGTGTATTATATGAGAAATGTATTATAGAGTATGTGTGAGAAATAATTTATGTGGAATCTATCAACGGTGAGTTTTGGTTTAGTGAGGTTGATTTTCTTGGTCAGGTAATGTTGACAGATGGGTTTAAGTAAGCTCAGGTAAAAGAATCTTCTATTGTTATATGAAAACTTTAGAATAAACATGAGCTACTAAATTAAAATTTCAAGGACAAAATTTTCTAAGGGGGGAGAGTTGTAATAGCCCATTTTTTAGTGGTGTCGGCAATAGTGGTTTTTGGACCACAAACCTGACGAGGAAATTTTTATCATGTGTGTTTAAATTAAATAGGTCAATAATAATTTTATATGGAATTTTGAATTAAAGAATTTTAATTATGGAATTAAAAGTTAGTATAAGTGGTTTGGTTCAAAGTCAAGTGGTTTTAAAAATGAGGTATTGGGACCTCATTTCTGAAATTAAGAGCCGTAAATATTTTTATTAAATATTTACAGAGTCTTATTATATGTGAATTGAAGTTTGGTTGGGTAATTTTGATAATTAATTGCTTAATTAAGGAAAAGGGAGTAAATTATAAAAGAGATAAAAGTTAATTGCTATTTATTAAAAATGAAAGGGACCAAAGTGGAAATTACACCACGATCAAAAAGTCCATACGGTGGAGGATATGATTACCTTCCACTAACTTTTGGATTATTTACTCATTTAGTCCTTTTTAGTTTAAGGCTAAATTGTAATTAAGTTGGTCTAATTGAAATTTAATATAATTGAAGGACCAATTATGAAAGTGGACTCTCTTTAAATGGCCTAATAATAGAAATGATATTAAACTCTTTATATTTTGGTAAATTGCAATTAAATCCTAATAAAATGAGGATGTACTAATTAGTTTAATTTAGTAAGATCGTATTAAAATTTGGTTATGAAATTTTATTGTGTAGATAGTTAATTAAGTAAGAAGGATTAAATTGAAAAGGTTGCAAAATATGGTTATCATTGATTAAATGTGTAAATTGATAAAGGAAAGGCATAGTTAAGTCCTTAAAGGAAAATTAGACCATTATTAAGGTGAGTGGATGGTTTTAACTTCCTTTTTAGCTAAATTTTAAGTGTTATTAAGAAAGAGCAATTTGGTAATTACTTAAATTAGGCTATTATTAATTAAACAAAAGAAAATGAAGTTCATTATCTTCTTCTTTACACCTTGGTTTGCCGAAACTCCATTGCCAAAGGGAGAATCGTTCACTTGAGTCCTTAGATTGGATTGGTAAACATTGCTCGTTTTTAGTAATTTTATGTTTTTGAGTTTGTATTAGCTTAATCTAGCTAGCTCAAAGACTAATTTGTGATTATGTCAAATGTTATAAATTTTTCCATTGATAAATAAGCTTTTTCTTGAAAGATTATGGAAGATTTATAAGCTTGGTTGTTAGATTTGATTATTTTGTAAAGTAGTTTTTGATGATTTTAATGTTTAAGGACTAAAATGTTAAAGTGATAAATTTGCAAGGACTAAAGGTGAAATAATTACAAAAGTGGGTTGTATTGATATACTTTAGTTTTCGGATAAACTTGATTTTGTTTAAAAATTGTTAATTTGCAAGTTTGATGATAAAGGACTAAATTGAATAAAAGGAAAGTATTAGGGGTAAAATTGGAATTTCCTAAAATGGACCAAATTGTGTTAAATGCTTTGATTATGTGTTTTAATATGAAATATGGATGAATTGCTGATTTAGATTACGATTGTGCCACGGATCGCGGATAAGGGAAATTAGTAGAATAGTCCTTAAAGTTTAGCCAAATTACAATTTCATCTAGTAATTTCGTACTATTAACTTTCAAATTTGATATTTGCAATTATATATTTATTTTGAGTATATTCTTAATGGCGGATCGAGACTGAAGGCTTGAGGAGTAATCTGATTCTGGCTTGAAAAAGCGTTAATCTGATTCTCGGCTCGTAAGAGCTAACCATTCTGGGCTCGTAAGAGCTAACTATTTTGGACTCGTAAGAGCTAACATTCTGGGCTCGTAAGAACTAACCTATTTGGGCTCGTATGAGCTAATTTTTTCTGGACTCGTGTGAGCTAAAGTTTTGAAAGACTCAATGAGATCAACCTGATGCTAATGCCACGAGATGTAACCGAATATGTTATTCTATAAGTTAATTATTCTTACGAACTTACTAAACTTTGTAAGCTTACCTGTGTATCTGTTTACTGTTTTGTAGATTCACCTGCTATTGAAGATCGGATCCTCAAGGAAAATCACACTATCCCGGGAGCTCGTTTTGTAGTCTTTATATCAATTGGTTTATATGACATGTATTAGGATTGTGTTACTTGAATTGTTTCGGGGTAATGGTTAAATAGTATGGTAACATTTTGATGAATGTTTTGATATTTATTCTTTGTTGTTTTGTGAAGAATTAAATACCAATAGGAAATGTCTCTATAGGTATGATTTTGAGAAATTGGTAAATGATGTGGATTATTGTGCAAACTTAGAAATTTATGTATATAATTGACATATGCATACTTGTTTCGGTAGAACCAAGGGTTGTATCGGTAGAAGTACAGGGTAGGAGAGAGGTTGTTCAATGATCTGATTAGTATCGGTAAAAGCATGACTTGTTTCAGTAGTAGTGTCACATGTATTAGTAGAACTCTGCACTATTTTTGAACTGTTTTCTAATTGGACAACTATCGATACTTGTCCAACAAGTACCGATCGAGGTCTCCAAAAATCATGGAAATGACCTTTTTGTCCTTGCTGAATTGTGATTATAATCGATTAATGATTTATGATATGTTGGGTACATACCTTTATTAAATAGGATTGAATGAAAAAAAAAGATGAACAATGATATATGAACAGTAAGACACCGAGATTTGATCGACGACGATTTTGGGTTTTGGGTGTTACATTTAGTGGTATCAGAGCAAAGTTTAATCGATTCTCGGACTAAGTGTAGTGTGAATAAAATCTAGAAAGTACATGCCATATAAACCTATGATAGTATGATATTGATTGATCCGATCTAACTCTTATTTATTTGCAAATTCTGAATGTGTTATCTGAATCTGAACTTGACAAAATTTATAGAGTTAATAATAATATCTGGTTACTGATTCTAGTGCAAGTTATAATATATTGGTTTCATAAATATTGGAAACAAAGAGTGGCTTTATCATCGCTATCTCTGAGTGTCGATAAATGAAGTTGGATTAAAGACATAATGATGAATCTGGAATTTCAGTGCCAACTATTATTCCTGAGGTTTATTTTCCAACTCAATGAGATTAATGTTGAATTGTAATCTGCTGGGATAGAACTGGTATGCCAAAACTATCTGCTGAAATTTCGTGACTGTGATTTTTCTGTCGATTTTATGTTACTATCACTTCATAAATTTGGCATTTTTCTGGGAATAAATTAACTTAAGTTATATGATACTGTAGTAAATTGTAAACTGAAATGAATTGACTAAAATATCAGACTAATTTACTGATTAGGGTTGGGCCAGGAAAATCAGATAGCATAATTAGAGTTGTTTCAAACACTATGTATCGTTTGTTAATGGATCTCTTGATCTGTCTTCTGAAAGATTTTTGGGATTTTTGTCTAAATCTGATAATGAAAGAAACTCAAGATAATGAATAAATATATTATATTCCATATAGAAAACTTAGTTAACAAGATAAAAGGGACGTAACAGTGTATCCGAAAGTTAATAAGATTCGGTATTTAGTTCTAGTTAAAGATATGATATGCTGAAAATTCTTTTAGCTTGAGATAATCATTATGAATTTTGATAATATTGCCTAGATCAACTAATGTCTCTGTTGATGTATGAATATGATAAATCAGATTGTTCAAACTTACCTAGATATTTGGATATAATTGTACTATGATTATTGATGATATTTTGATAGATTTTAAATAGAATCTGTGTATGCGTATTATGTGAGAAATGTATTATAGACTATGTGTGAGAAATAATTTATGTGGAAACTATTAACGGTGAGTTTTGGTTTAGTAAGGTTGATTTTCTTGGTCAAGTAAAGTTGATAGATGGGTTTAAGTAAATTCAAGTAAAAGAATTTTCTATTGTTATATGAAAACTTTAGAATAAACAAGAACTGCTAAATTAAAATTTCGAGGACGAAATTTTCTTAGGGGGGAGAGTTGTAATATCCCATTTTTCAGTGGTGTCGAAAGTAGTAATTTTGGGACCACAAACCCGACGGGAAAATTTTTATCATTAGTGTTTAAATAAAATAGGTCAATAATAGTTTTATATGGAATTTTGAATTGAAGAATTTTAATTATGGAATTAAAAGTTAGTATAAGTGGTTTGGTTCAAAGTCAAATGGTTTTAAAAAATGAGGTATTGAGACCTCCTATCTAAAATTAAGAGTCGTAAATATTTTTGTTAAATATTTATAGAGTCTTATTATATGTGAATTGATGTTTGGTTGGGTAATTTTGATAATTAATTGCTTAATTAAGGAAAAGGGAGTAAATTATAAAAGAGATAAAAGTTAATTGCTATTGATTAAAAATAAAAGGGACCCAAGTCGTAATTACGCTATGGTCAAAATGTCCAAGCGGTGGAGGATATGATTACCTTCCACTAACTTTTGGATTATTTATTCATTTAGTCCTTTTTAGTTTAAGGCTAAATTGTTAATAAGTTGGTTTAATTGGAATTTAATATAATTGAAGGACCAATTATGAAGTTGGACTCTCTTTAAATAGCCTAATAATATAAATGATATTAAACTCTTTAGATTTTGGTAAATTGCAATTAAATCCTAATAAAATGAGGATTTACTAATTAGTTTAATTTAGTATGATCGAGAATGGTGGTTTCGAGGCCACAAATTCGATGTGTCATATCGTGAATATTAATTAATTAATATTTACGAAGTCATTAGTATCGTATTAAAATTTGGTTATGAAATTTTATTGTATAGATAGTTAATTAAGTAAAAAGGATTAAATTGAAAAGGTTACAAAATGTGGTTATCATTGATTAAATGTGTAAATTGATAAAGGAAAGGCATAGTTAAGTCCTTAAAGGAAAATTAGACGATTATTACGGTGAGTGGACGGTTTTGACTTCCTTTTTGGCTAAATTTTAAGTGTTATTAAGAAAGAGCAATTTGGTAATTACTTAAATTAGGATATTATTAATTAAACAAAAGAAAACAAAGTTCATTATCTTCTTCTTTACACCTTTTTTTTCCGAAACTCCATTGCCAAAGGGAGAATCGATCACTTGAGTCCTTAGATTGGATAGGTAAACATTACTCGTTTTTAGTAATTTTTATGTTTTTGAGTCCGTATTAGCTTAATCTAGCTAGCTCAAGGACTAATTTATGATTATGTCAAATGTTATAAATTTTTCCATTAATGAATAAGCTTGTTCTTGAAAGATTATGGAAGATTTATAAGCTTGGTTGTTTGATTTGATTATTTTGTAAAGTAGTTTTTGATGATTTTAATGTTTAAGGACTAAAATGTTATAGTGATAAATTTGCAAGGACTAAATGTGAAATAATTACAAAAGTGGGCTATATTGATATACTATAGTATTCGGTTTAACTTGATTTTTTTTAAAAATGGTTAATTTGCAAGTTTGATGTTAAAGGACTAAATTTAGTAAAAGGAAAGTATTAGGGGTAAAATTGTGATTTTCCCAAAAAGGACCAAATTGTGTTAAATGCTTTGATTATGTGTTTTAATATGAAATCTGGATGAATTGTTGATTTAGATTACGATCGTGCCAGGGACCGCGAAAAAGGGAAATTAGTAGAATAATCCCTAAAGTTTAGCCAAACTACAATTTCATCCGGTAAGTTCATACTATTAACTTTCAAATTTGATATTTGCAATTGTATATTTATTTTGAATATATTCCTAATGGCGGATCGAGACTGAAGGCTTGATGAGTAATCTGATTCTGGCTCGAAAGAGCGTTAATCTGATTCTGGGCTCGTAAGAGCTAACCACTCGGGACTCGTAAGAGCTAACCATTCTCGGATCGTAAGAGCTAACATTTTGGGCTCGTAAGAGCTAACCTATTTGGGCTCGTATGAGCTAATTTTGTGTGGGCTCGTGTGAGCTAAATTTTTGAAAGACTTAGTGAGATCAACTTGATGCTAATGCCACGAGATACGAAGATATTTCATTACTCTTTCCGTAACCGAATATGTTATTCTATAAGTTAATTGTTCTTACGAACTTACTAAGCTTTGTAAGCTTACTTGTGTATCTTTTTACTGTTTTGTAGATTCATCTGCTGTTGAAGATCGGATCCTCAAGAAAAATCACACTATCCCGAGAGCTCGTTCTGTAGTCTTTATATCACTTGGCTTATATGGTATGTATTAGGATTGTGTTGCTTGAATTGTTTCAGGGTAATGGTTAAATAGTATGGTAACATTTTGATGAATGTTTTGATATTAATTCTTTGTTGTTTTGTGAAGAATTAAATACCAATATGAAATGTCTGTATAGGTATGATTTTGAGAAATTGGTAAATGATGTGGACTATTGTGCGAACTTAGAAATTTATGTATATAATTGACATATGCACACTTGTTTCGGTAGAACCAAGGGTTGTATCGGTAGAAGTATAGGGTAGGAGAGAGGTTGTTCACTGACCTGATTAGTATCGATAGAAGCATGACTTGTTTCAGTAGTAGTGTCACATGTATCGGTAGAACCAACTTGAGTATCGGTAGAACTCTGCACTATTTCTGAACTATTTTCTGACTGGATAACTACCGATACTTGTCCAATAGGTACCGGTAGAGGTCTCCAAAAATCATGGAAATGACCTTTTTGTCCTTGCTGAATTGTGATTATAATCGATTGATGATTTATGATGTGTTGGATTCATATATTTATTAAATAGGATTGAATGAAAAAAAAGATGAACAATGATATATGAACAGTAAGACACCGGGACCATGATCGGTGATGGTTTTGGGTTTTGGGTGTTACAAATTTTGTACATTTACTCTCTTCCCAAGTAAATCCTTTCTCTGGCAACATCTGCTGATTTTTGAATTTGTTATGTATCTTTCCTTATCTCTTTCACTATGGAATTTGTTCGACAATTCTTCCATTGTGGCACGAGTTCTCTTGCACGGCATGATTTTAACCTGATTTGCAAATAGATGGACACAAATATTTTTCTAAAATTTAATTAGTTTAAATTATTAACAATTTAAAATAAATTAAAAATTAGAAAATAAAAATTTCTTACCACCTTTTGTTGAAATAAAATCCAAATTAAAATAAATAGGGTTTGAGAGAAAAGGGTTTAATCTAAGGTAGAGTTTGTAGGGAAACTTAGTGTTAAGGGTAAAGGAACATACAACCTAGGTGCTTAGGGCGTGTGGTGTGCACGGCCTAGGAATTCAGCAAACAAAGCAGTAAGGCGTGGGTTTGTGCTGGGGATGGCTCGGCAGCAGCGACGTAGGGGCTTGGGGTGTGCAGCACAGCAGCGACGTAGGGGCTTGGGGTGTGCAGCACAGCAGCGCACAACAACACATAGTCTCCTGGGCATGCGGAAGCTATCAGGCACTTGCGAGAACTTGCGGGCAGCTGCGTCGGTCGCTTGCGGGAAGCGTCAAAGGATTGCGAAAGGCATCGAAGGCTTGCACTTATGGTGCTCGAAGTGGCCCGATGACTGCCGATGGTGGCTAATTTGATGGTTTGAATGATAATTTTACTAAGAGGTAGGCTATTTATAATGTATGAAAGATAATTCTCATTCAAACTCTCAAATTAATATTCCTAAGTCCTACATTAACTCAATTACAATTAACACAAGTTTTATTTAAATTTAAATTCTAAAAAAAACCTAGTTAAACTTTTGATAATACTTAATATAAATCATAAAAAGTAATTTTATATTAAAAATTTTCAAATTTTGAAAAATAAAAATAAATAAAATGGAATTTTTTTAGATGTTTAAGAATATTTACATAAAAAGACAACTAATTTTAATATTTATAAATTTAACAACCAAATTTTACAAAAAAATCAATTAAGTCCTTGAACTTAAAATAATTTGAAAATTGAGTTGTAATTAAAACTTGGATAAAAAATGACCCTTTTATTTGCGAAATTCAAAATAAAAAAATTATTTTCTTGACTTATGAAATAAATTCTCAGAAAATTATGTTAAAATTAATTCCCAGAAAAGATTGGAAGAGTCACAAGCGGTCCTGCTTAAGTTCCAAACTCCTTAGACAAAATTCATTTAAACAAACTATTCCAGAAAATATAACCTAAGTTCTTTATTAAAATGAAAAAGAATTAAGTGTCTGATAAAATGAGCGATGTTTCGTTTCGCTTAACTTTATTCCCCCAAATAATGTTTCAATCTCTTGGCTAACTTGAAAAATACCTTGCTTACCATAGAGTTCAACCACTCCGTATGAAAAAACTTGATGGATAGTGAATGGACCTGGCAAACGTGATCTCAATTTACCTGAAAAAAATTTCAATCTAGAGTTAAAAAATAAAACTTTCTGACCCGCTTCAAACTCTCTGACTCGAATGTCCTTGTCATGCCATCTTTTTAATCTTTCTTTGCATAGCTTGGCAGTGTCATTCATTTCTCTTTAGAAAGCTTAGGATCCAAATTGAGCTGCTGAAGAGCCCAATAAGCTTTGTGTTCTAACTCCAAAGGCAATTGGCATGCTTTTCCAAATACCAACTTATAGGGAGACATCCCTAAAGGTGTCATGTAAGTTGTTTTATAAGCCTATAAAGCATCGTCCAAACTCTTAGATCAATCTCGTCGATTCGGACACACTGCCTCTCGAGTATGCCTTTTATTTCTTTACTCGCTAACTCAGCTTGCCCATTCATTTGTGGATAGTAAGCTGTAGCAACCTTATGTCTTATTCCGTGTTTATCGAGTAACCACTTCATCCATTTTTTCACAAAAATGGGACCCCTCATCACTGATGATAGTTCTCGGAGTTCCAAACCGTGTGAATACATGCTGTTGTAAAAACTTCTTCACTACCTTGGCATCATTTGTCGGATATGCCTCGGCTTCAATCCATTTCGATACGTAGTCGATTGCTACCAAAATATACTTGTTACCAATTAACGAAGGGAATGGGCCAAGAAAGTCAATACCCCAAACATCAAACAATTCCACTTCCATGATATTTGTTCGAGGCATCTCATTTCTGTTGGTGATATTTGTCGCGCTATGAACGTTACAGCAATGTGCAAGCGTACACTATCGATGCAAGTATAGTAGATAGAAGTGAATCTTTCGGATATCGATCCCATGAGGATGGGTGTCTATTGTCTAAAATTATCGGTGCATTGAATAAGTAAAATGCAATAAATTGTGAGAATGGTTGTCGGAGAAATAATGTGAAAATAAAGATAAAATGTAATAAAGGTAAAATGAGATCCACAACGTGAATAGTCAGCAAAAAACTAAGTGTGGCTTACAAGGTTAAGAATAACAAGTAATTTGTCAGCGCAATGAAGTGCAATGAACATCTTACCAAACTTGGCTTTTCTATTAGATCTATGATTTTAGTATGCACACTAACACCACCTTCCAGTGTTGGCAATGCAACATACTTAAGAACAAGTGGAATAAATTCTTTCAATCCCCAAGCAACATTCGTTGTCATGCTAGTTAGTTTAAACTATCACTTCAACTTTCAGTGACTGTGACTGCAATAACACTTCCGTGCTAAAATCATTCAAACCCAAAGATTAAACAGTAAAGGCAAGCTTGGATAAAATATCAATTAGTCTAAATATCAAGTGTACTTCTATACAATCTTGAAATAACATGAGTTACCATCATTTAAGAAAGAAATAAAAAAGAACAAATGGAGAATACTATGTCTAGGCTACTAGACTTGCTCTCTTACTCTCCTCTTGTGTTACACTTAGGAACTCCTCGTCAGGAGCCGGTCTACATCGCCTTCACGTTGATTCACCCGAGGGGTCTTAAGACTCCATAGCCGAAAAGCTCAAAAGCTAGGTTGAAGAAGATAATATTGCAAAATGGGAGACTAAAGGAAGAGAGACTCTCCCTTCATGCTTTATGTGTGCTTATATTTAGCCCCAAATTATATAGGTGTCTCTTCTGCAAAATTAAGCTGTACAAGTTGGTTATACCAGATTGGACAGGTCACACATTTCTGTTCTTATCAAATAGCTGTCAGATGCAGTGACAATTCTGGGCACAATTTTGGACACGTTCATGCAGCGATAATTCTGGACATGTTCATGCAACGACATTCTTGGGTGTAATTGAAGAATAGTTATGCAGCGATAGTTCTAGATGCAATTTGAAAAATATTTATGCAGCGACAGTCATGGGTTCATTCTAGAAATATTATTGCGGTGGCAGTTTTGGGTGCAATCTGGAAGTGCTCATGCGGCGACAGTTTTGGGCGCAATCTAAAAGTGCTCATGCAGCGACATTAGTAATAAAATATGACAAAATTAAGGAAAACTAGGCCAAGGTCCACTGTGTTAGAAAATGCAATGTACTAAACTAAAAAATGCTAAAATATGTACTAAGGACAACTAAATGGGAACAAATTATCCAATAAATAGGGAGAAAACATATGTTCTCTTTAGTCCCATCACATACGCATCCTTGAATAATGTCAGCCAAAAGAATCTGGCTTGCAATATTTTGGTCGCAGTACGTGATCCTCTGAAGTGTCCCCCGCTTGGAGCTGTGTGACATTGATATAATATTTCTCGTACTTCATCTTCTGTCACTGTAACGTGTAGGTTTGTGCAAGTGTACACAGTCGTTATCAAGTGATAAGTAAGTATCGAGTTATCGTCTCCATAGGGATTGTATTTGTGTTAAATCACTTAATTGTAAAATTATATTAACAACTTGGTAAATTTAAAAACACAATATGATTGAGAAGTGATGATTAAATATATTAAACTAAATGCAATGATCCCTAATGCAAATTAACCTAAGTATATGTATGAAATGGATTTTAGCAAGATTAAACACAATTTGCAACAATTATAACATAAATAAACTAGGACAATTACTTTTATTAAATTCAATTTATTATCAACATGCTTAATAACATTCGGAAAAACATTCCATGGCAACTCGATCTTTCATGAGTTTAGAAACCACATTAGGTCCTTTTGGAATCCTTTACATAGTAAATATGCATTTTACTGATCCTAATTTACTAAGGGTTTCTTAGCATTCGTGTGAGGTAACAGGAACGTGTTAGGTTTGAAACAGTTTAATCACACAAATCTAAAAACTATGCAGATAATAGAGCTTGGTTAAAGTTGTTATGTAACCTGCAATTTAATCGGTTAGGATCTAAATTGAGCATGCACATTTCAATTATGTGTCTACTAGCTGTCGTCTGGTTAGGATCGCTCAACTAATTCAGGTGCATTTCAATCACGTATAAACAAAATACAGACTTGATTTTAATTGAAAACATGATTGATTGAGGCACAAACATCATAAGCATGATTCAAATAAATATTATTAAATCAATGCAATTATCCTAGCTTAAATAAAATTAAGCTAACATTGTTATAAACAAGAACAAAGAACACATATCAAACATTTTTAGATTAAATTAAAGAAAAGAAAGATTAAACCCAAACCAAAGTGGCTGTCACCTAAGACTCTGATCGAAGAGGGCTCCTTCGTTCCTTCGCTTTGCTCCTTTGCTGATTGCTCTCCAAGGAGGCCGACCAAGGGCTTGTTAAGAGGCTTAATTGCTAAAATCTCTATGAAGAGATGATGCTAGGCGTGGGAAATGGGAAATGCTAGAGAAAATTGAGAGTAAGGAAAGAAAGATGAGGGATGAGGGATGATTAGGAATGGTGAAATGGGGTCTTATTTATAGGTGAAGAGAGGATAGTAGTTTGCTAAAAATAGAGAGGTTTAGTCTTGATGGGTGTCGAATCCAATGAATATAAATATTCCTATGACAAATAATACAAAACAGTAGTATAAGGCAGTAGGGTCGATTCCACAGGGACTGGTTGTTGTAATCTACTTTCGTGTCTTCCTCCTGAACGTCGCATTAAAGAGTGTTCCCACGACTCGTGACTGTCTCCTAATAAAAATAAAATAAAAATAAAAGAGTCGGGGTTTAGAGATAAAACGTCAATCTAAAATAAAACAAAAATAAAATAAATAAGTGAAATAAATCTTGATGCTAAATAATTAATTGAGATAAAGAAATGAGAAAAACGATATTTAATAAGCTTAGCCTCAACCTCGGTTTCCTCCAATCTTGAATCGATCCTTGAAAATTAATCTTCCCTTTTTAATCGATAAGATGGTTATAGCGCTCGAGAACGTCCCAACCGCCAACTTTTCCTCTAGTAGCTGGTTCTGGTATGACCTGCAAACCGACCATTGCCGAATGTCTAACCACATCGCACGTGCTCGTGATTTAAGATTTCAACAGCCTTGCATTCTGCATAGCCCAACTTGAATTAATGGCTTCAACCGCGTAGGTTATTTAAATCCGATCTCTACCACCCTTGACGGAATCCAACTAGCTTCTTCCCACTTGGACACGCCAATTTGTTCACAGCAACTCGAATACAACACGATCGATTTGACTTCCCAATTGTACGCCAACCTATCTCGATCCAACGTGCACTTTTCAAATCGAAAGTAGAATTAACTTTAAGGGGCGAATTTGTACTACCCCATAAATCGGAGTGATAACGAGTACTGATAAAAAGGTTTTCATCCCGGTTTCGTAACTCACGATTATTTCTTCACGGAGTGATAACCGGGACTAAGGCTAAAAAGGATTTAGTGACGCATGATTTTAATCATGCTTGGTGGATAGATATGGTGATGGATTGCTAGTGAATATGAAAGATGGAAAGGAGAGGGGTTAATGTAGCAATTGGACAAATTTATAAAAGGGAATGAAATAGAGATGGAAATGGCAGATTAGTCTGACGCAAAAAGACAAGAAGAATAGAAAAGAGATAATTTCTTAATTGCTTCAAAGGATATTCAAGTACATTTCAATTGAATCCAAGTAACCTTATTTATACACAATTGATTACTACAAATAGCTTAAGTCCTATTAAACTAAATTACCCTATTTACTTAAAATAAATAGTTTTAGGCAAAATGAAATTAGGAAAATAAAAGATTTAATGAAAACAAAAAAAATAAAATGAACAAATTTGACTAAGCTTATTTGACTATTTCACCCAAGAATTCCTTTTGCAATTCAACCCTCAATGTCCCTCAAATTCGAATATAGCCCATTTCTTTACACATGTCTTCAATTTAATCCACTTTTGCTTTCTTTTAGGTAGAGAAACATCAATTTGTGTACCTGATAAGAAATTGTTGGAAATTAGAAGTACTTTCCTCATAATTAATCCAAAATACACAAATAAATTGCTTAAATAATTCACTTATCAAGTCTCTTCAAGCTTCTTCAAAGGGTGGTCGGCCATGATTAGTGGAATTTGAATGAATTTTTGCTTGATTTTTAAGAAATTTAAATGCCATAGCAACTCAAGACTAAGACTTGGTCAAATGTAAATCTTCGGGCAAATCTCTGATTTCTTCAACATTACAAGGACCTTGTGCAATTAAACCTAAATGTGGTTTATGAGGGCAGCCATGTGTAGTCGAAATTGGGTTGACTTGGTCTTCAATTTGGATGGTTTTGTGATTCAGCAAAATTTATCAGACCTATCAAAAATAAATTAATTAATTAAAGGACTAAAGAAATAAAATTAACCCAATTTAAATAATTAATTCAACCCAAATTATTTAATGAAATATTTAAAATGAATTTTTAAATATGATTTTATATTTTATTATTTAATTTAATCATGCATGGCCCACTTTATGTCTTAAAAATATAATATGTTCAAATAAATATAAAATAAGTCATTTTATGAATGAAAACTATATAATAAAGCATAAAATCACATTTTAATAATTTCTATGTCCTAATTTCATATTTTCACATATTTCATTAATTTATTAAACATTTACTTAGTTTTAACAATGAATTTAAGTAAAAAGGTGATAAATTACGTAGGAAAAATCCTATATATTTTTAAGTCTACACACCCCCAAACTTAAATCATTTCTCGTCCCGAGTAATGTTCATGCACATCAAAAGGGCTTGCTAAGGCAAAAGGTGCTAGTTGTGTAAGCAACATCAATCTTTGTCCCATACTGCATTAATAACTTCATGCTCATAGATCTTCTTTATTAACAAGTAATTCATATGCAAACATTTTTAGAATTTTATACTGAGTTCCAAAATATGTCGACATGAATCAAGTTTGTATGTATGTCACAGTCAAAGATAACATTCTTCATTCAACATAATTTCTCATCAATCAAGCAAAACAATCATAAGGCTTATTTATGATCTTCACATGTTGAACTTAGTACTTCCTCTACACTAATGTAGGTGACATAATCATCAAATCAATAGGTCTTTTATAAGGTTGTAATGGGGCTCGGTTAAAGGTAGGGATTTTAAGAGATGAAACATTTCAGTTTCAAAAATCTTAACCTTTAACTTTGTCTTGGATTTCTCGAAATACAACCATTTTTCTTTAAGTGAACCTTTGGAACACCCCTAAACTTATTTTGAACTCATGCTCATACATTTTTCTTTTCAAAGACTGAACAAAATTTTCTTCGCTCTTTCTTCGTTTTTTTTAACATGAGCATGTACATCTTTTTGAAAATTTTCCTCAAATGTTGAGCACCAAGACAACTTTAGTTAAGATGGGTGCACAAAATTAGGATAACTTAAAAAGATGGTAATGTGGCTTATAATGTAGGTACATTGCAATAAACAGGCCTTTAAGCTCAAAATTACAATTTCAAGGGTCTAATATCATAAGGTTGGCTTGAAAAGGCTCAAACGATCCAAAGAAATAGTGCCTATATCATTTTAGATTTTTATATCCCCTAGGATTTTGCCTCAAGAAAGTTACTAAGTCAATTCTAAAGATATAAACCTTCATGCATGTCTAATCTCAATAGAAACTAAGTGTTCATGGCGAACATTAACTAAGACTAAGATCATACAAGCATTCCATTCTTCATGATAACATACATTCACTCAGATAGAATCATCATTCATGCTTGCATACAGACTATCTTATTAACAAAAAATTTCTCTAAACATTCATTTATTAAAACATACTTATGAAAGAAAGATTGAAACATACTTGAAAAATTTAAAAATTTGAGCAATTTATTTAATTTGCCTTACCCCCCCTTTAAAAAGAATCAATGTCCTCATTGCAAGAACAAAGTAATGAATGAAAACTGAACACCAGGTAGGATTGTAAGGAAAGAGAGGTGAGTCATTAAGACTGCTTAAATACCAAGTCTTCCTTAACAATCCAATCCTAGACATGTTCATTCCTATTACCACATCTCTTAGTCTTTTTCTTTCTAAAGAAGTATTAAGTTTATTCATGCTTGCTATGTTTTATTCTGCAAAAATTAAATCCTAATTACGAAAGAAATGAATTCCTAAAAACCTAAAAACAATTAAATAAATAACAAGACAAGAATCCCCCCTTTTATTTTTCTGACTCGTTCCCCTTGACTTCATCAGCTCCATCTTCGCTTGCATAGTCAGTATCTTACTTCCATGTCTCAAAGATAGCATCTGGGAACTCAAGAACAAAAGTGTTAGAGATATTCTTAACAATATTTCTAATTAAGTCATCTTTAATCTTTTCATATTTCCAGTAATTTTGTTGTTGATTATGCATGAACTTGCACATATCTATCATAATTGACAACTCTTATTTCTTTAAAGTGCTTGCAGAAGTCGGCATTGGAATTGTAAATTTAGGTTCAACACTTAGCTTGACTATTTCTTCTTATGGCTCAACCTTTGGTTCAGGGTTTACAGATCCCTCAACTGGTTTAGGACTGTTCGGTTTCTTCTTTAGTGTCTGCAACTGAATTAGCTTCAGTTTCAGTTTCATTTGTTGACTCCTCGGTATCTGGCTTAGTTAGATCTTCTTGCTCGTCTTGATTCAGCTCATGCACCTTCTCTACTAACCTTTCAAGATCATGATTTGTAATGCACCCTTGAACATATTGCCCCTTTAGATTTGCTTGTGTTTTAACATGGGCCCTTAAGCAAAGTGAAGTGATTAATGATGGGAAATAAGCACTTCTTGTCTTCTTTTTAGCACAATCATGAATCTCCTTGAGAATAATTTTCCTAACATTAATGGACTTTTCTATCAAAATAGCATACAACAAGAGCATCCGTTCCATCGAGATGGTGGAACTATGTGAGATAGGCATGAAACTGTAGCGAACGAAATAAAACCATACCTTTGCTACTGGTTTTAGGTATTCCCTTCTGCAAGAATGGATCCCATACTTTCTTATAATCCATTAGGATCCAGGATTTGTCATAATATCAAGCACTTGTTGAAGAAAATCCTAATTGATATTGTTCATCATAAGGTAGTACTCATCTTCTTCAACATTAGGTAAGTTAAACAAATCATTGATGAACTTAGAAGTAAGAGGTACCTTTTTCTTTCGAATGATGACCTTAGTAGCATATTGCATAGTCAAACTTGCATAGAACTCTTGAACTAGTTCATCATCACAATATCAAGCACTTGTTGAAGAAAATCCTAATTGATATTGTTCATCATAAGGTAGTACTCATCTTCTTCAACATTAGGTAAGTTAAACAAATCATTGATGGACTTAGAAGTAAGAGGTCCCTTTTTCTTTCGAATGATGACCTTAGTAGCATATTGCACAGTCAAACTTGCATAGAACTCTTGAACTAGTTCATCATCGGGAAGTGAACAAGCATCACAAAATCATTCCCACTTGAGAGCATTGATTTTCTTTCTAATCGGTACAGGAACAACCATCAAATCATGACTCTTCAAGTTAAAACCTTTTTCCAGCATCATAGGTTGATGCTTGAAGATTTAATCAAATCTCTCTTTCACTTCTTCATCGATCAAAATCGGGTTTTCAAGAGTAGTCTTTGAAGATCTAGTTCTTTTGCGAGACATGGTATCTTTTTTCGAAAATTCGAAAAATTTCTGGCACAAGGGAGAGAAGAGAAATTGGCAAGGTGGTGTAAGAACTTACTAAAGCAAAAACCTTGCAACGACAAGAATGGTGCGGCAGCAACAACAACGTGCGATAGTAACGACAGTATGCGGCGACAACAACGACGATGTGCGACGGTAACGTTGGTGCTTCGGTAATCTTCTTGCGGTGGCAGTAGGTGATTTCGGCAACATGGGAAGAAAAACTAGGGTTTCTTTCAGGATTTGAGACTAGTGGCACAAGAGAGAAATTTAGGGATTTTTAAGGTTAAGCAAATTGCTTTGAGGGATATGAAAAATAGTAAAATAAAGAGGGGTTTATATAGGGAAAAATTAGGGCAACATGTAGCAAAAATTTAGCTACATTAAGGTTACTTGGGCGGCAAGTAATAGGAGTGGCGGCAAAGCATGGGTATTTTCCCTCTTTTTTGCTGTCTTGGGCCTCAAACTCAGACTGTATTTACAGGCTTACTAAAAAAAACCGATTAGTACTTGGGCCAAATTTGACCCCCTTTATTAACATAACAATTAAAATTAAAATTTAAACAACAAAGAATGAAACTTAAAAATTTTAAAACTCAATTAGAAAATTTCTTCTTAACAAATTACATTAAATTAATTCCCAGGAAAGGTTAGAGGGGTTACAACGGTCCCGCTTAAGTTCCAATCTCCTTAGATAGAATTAATTAAATGTAATAAGTTAAGAAAATAAGTTCTAATTATTTATTTATTTACAAAATGAGTTCATGAAAAATCAAGGGTCCATTAATTTGAAAGAGGATTCAACTCACTCAACTTCACCATCCCAATAGTGTTTGAGACGTTGAACATTAACTTTAAACGTACCTCTGTAATTGTCATATAATTCAACAACTCCATAAGGATAAACTCGGTAGATGGTATAGCGTCCCTTCCATTGGGTTTTAAGCTTCTCTGGAAATAACTTCAGCCCTGAATTAAATAACAAAACCTTCTGACCTTCTTTAAACTCACGAGGTTGTATATGACTATCATGCCATCTCTTTGATCTTTCTTTACACATTTTGGCATTCTCATAGGAAAATAACCTTAGCTCTTCCAACGCATCAAGTTGTAACATTCTTCTCTCACCGACTTGCTTGAGATCAAAGTTCAACTGTTTCAAAGCCTAGTGAGCTCTATTCTCCAACTCTAATGACAAATGACATGTCTTTCCAAATACTAACCGATATGGAGTCATTCCTAACGATGTCTTAAATGTTGTTTGATAGGCCCATAATGCATCATCGAGCCTTCGAGACCAATCTTTTCTACTAGGGCGTACTACCTTTTCAAGGATACCTTTGATTTCATGGTTCACTCTTTCAACTTGCCTATTCGATTGAGGGTGATAAGCAATAGCAATCTTGCGCTTCACATCATATTTGCCAAGCAACCACTTAAGCCATTTGTTCATAAAATGAGAACCTTCATCACTAATAATAGCTCTTGGAGTCCCAAATCGTGTAAACACATGCTTATGTAGAAATCGCATGACTACCTTTGCATCATTTGTAGGGTATGCTTCAGCTTCAACCCACTTGGATACATAGTCGATAGCAACTAAGATATATTTGTTCCCATATAAAGAAGGAAACGGACCTAAGAAGTCAATGCCCCAAACATCGAATAACTCAATCTCCTAAATGTTTGTCAAGGGCATCTTATTTCTCCTTTATATATTTTCGGTCCTTTGGCATCTGTCACAGTTCTTCACATAAGCATAAGCATCTTTAAATAGTGTAGGCGAAAAGAAACCTGCTTGCAAAATCTTTGCTACAGTATGTGAACCACCAAAGTGTCCCCCACTTGGAGATGAATGGCAATGATATAAGATCTCGGCAATCTCACTTTCAGCTATGCACTTTCGAATTATATTATCTGCACACTGTTTAAATAAAAATAGATCCTCCCAAAAATAATACCGGCTATCATGAAGGAATTTCTTCCTTTGTTAGTATGTCATTTCTCGAGGAATTATTCCACATGCAAGATAATTGGCAAAATCAGCAAACCAAGGTGTTACATGAATTTGACTTACCTCAAATAAGTGTTCGTCTGGGAAATTCTTGTTGATAGGCACACATGATCGAGTTACCTCATCTTTCTCCAACCTTGAAAGATGATTAGCTACTTGATTTTCGACACCTTTTCTGTCTTGGATCTCAAGGTCAAATTCTTAGAGTAAGAGTATCTAATGAATTAGCCTCGATTTCGCGTCTTTCTTCGTGAGCAAGTATTTAATGGCCACATGGTCAGTAAATACTGTAACTTTGGTACTTATAAGATATGAGCGGAACTTGTCAAAAGCAAAAACTATAGCAAATAGTTCTTTTTCGATTACCGTATAATTGAGTTGGGCTCCCGTTAAAGTTTTGCTTGCATAGTAAATAGGGTGAAACACTTTGTTTCTTCTTTGACCCATCACAGCTCCAACGGCATAATCGCTTGCATCACACATCAACTCGAAAGGTGAGCTCCAATCAGGTGTAACGATTATTGGGGCTGAGATTAATCATTTTTTATGATCTTCAAAAGCTTCCAAACATTCTTTGTTGAAATCAAACATTGTATCTTTCTCTAACAACAAACACAAAGGTTTAGAAATTTTTGAAAAATCTTTGATAAATGTTCGGTAAAAACCTGCATGGCCTAAGAAACTTCTGACTCCTTTCATATTGATTGGGGTTGGTAATCTTTCAATTACATCCACCTTTGCTTTATTGACTTCAATTCCTCTCTTTGAGATTTTATGCCCTAAGATAATACCTTCCTTAACCATAAAATGGCATTTCTCCCAATTAAAGACAAGATTCGTCTCTTCGCATCTCTTCAGTACCTTAGCCAAATTACTCAAACAAATATCATAAGTGTCACCAAAAATAGAAAAATCATCCATGAAAACCTCAACAAAATTTTCAATCATATCAGTGAATATTGCCATCATACATCGTTGAAATGTTGTAGGTGCATTGCATAAACCAAAAGGCATTCGCCTAAAAGCAAACGTACTATATGGGCAAGTAGTGGTTGTTTTATGTTGGTCCTCCGGAGCTACAACTATTTGGTTATATCCCAAATAGCCATTTAAAAAATAATAAAATTCATTACCTACCAGTCGATCTAACATCTAATCCATAAAAGGCAACGGAAAGTGGTCCTTTTGAGTGGTTTTATTCAACTCTCTGTAGTCAATACAAATTCTCCAACCAGTAACAGCTCTCATTGGAATCAACTTGTTACATTCATTGTCAACAATCGTGATTCCACCTTTCTTCGGCACACATTGCACTGAACTTATCCACGAACTATCTAAAATAGGGTAGATGATTCCTTCATCTAAACATTTGATCACTTCCTTTCTCAAAACTTCTTTCATAATCGGATTGAGCCTCCTTTTCCCATCAATTCGAGCTTTTTCACCTTCCTCTAAAATAATTTTATGGATGTAAAAAGAAGGGCTTATACCTCGAATATCAGCTATGGTCCAACCGATTGCTTTCTTAAATTCCTTTAGAACAGCAATTAGTTGCTCCTCTTGATCTTTCATTAATTCAGCTGAAAAAATCACAGGCAAAGTAAAACAGTCACCTAAATAAACGTATTTTAAATGGGAATGAAGTACCTTTAGTTCGAGTTTAGGTGGTTCTTCGATTGAGAACTGTGGTTGCACAAATTCTCTGACTTCTAACTCCAACGGTTCAAACCGTGTGGATTGAATAAAATTTCTCGGATTGGCTTCCATTAAAGCCATGTTTTCTTCACCTTCTTCATCCTCCAAAGGGTCAAACTCTAAGGCTTTCTCCAATGGGTCTTCTTCAAAATTGTTTTCCATAGAAACCAAGGTTTCTATCTCTTCCATAACTGAACACTCTTTTGTCGGATCTGGAAATTTCATAGCTTTAAGAATGTTAAAGGTTACCTGATTGTCTTGAACTCACATGGTAAGTTCACCTTTCTGCACATCAATTAACGTTCTTCTCGTGGCTAGGAAAGGTCTCCCAAGGATGATCGACACTTTTTTATCTGCTTCAAAATCTAAGACGATGAAATCAGCAGGAAAAATAAATTTATCGACTCTTACCAAAACATCCTCGATCTTTCCCTCGGGATATGCTAAAGATCGATCCGCTAGCTGAAGCGTCATAGTTGTAGGTCTTACTTCACCTATCCCTAGCATCTTGAAAATAGACTTAGGCATCAAATTGATAGTCGCTCCTAAGTCACACAAAGCTTTAACACAGTAAGATTCACCAATGTTACAGGGTATATTAAAGCTTCCTAGGTCTTTCAATTTCGACAACAGTTTATTCTGTAAGAACGCACTACACTCCTTCGTCAAGGCAACAGTCTCATACTCACTAAGTCGTTTCTTTTTGGACAGTATATCCTTCATAAACTTAACATAATTCGACATTTGTTCTAAAGCCTCCACCAATAGAATATTGATGTGTAACTGCTTCAGAACGTTCAAAAACTTCTTGAATTGCACCTCCTGTTTCTTCTTGTGTTGCTGCAATCTTTACGGATATGGAGGTGATGGAACTTTCTATTGAATCGGACAACTCTTCTAAGTAAGTAAATCTGCATCCAAAGAAAATGTTAAAGTATCTGAATTCACTGAGTTAGGATTTACCTTGTCAGACTTTGCAGATTTTGACTCTTTTAATGTAGGAACTTCAACAGCTGGCTGACTTTCCTTTTTCTCAATAGGCTCATCTTCAACATCAATCATTCGGGGTTCAAGAATTTTACCACTTCGCAATACCACTACCTTGATATGTTCTTTACCCAAATTTCTTGGATTCTTAGTATTGCTCTTCAAGGTTCCTTGTGGTCTATTGCGAAGCTCCATAGCTAACTAACCCATTTGGTTTTCCAAATTTTTTAGTGTTGCTGCTTGACTCTGGATCAAAGCGTCATTCTTTGCCATGCACACTTTCAACAAGTTCTCCAAACTATTTAATGACTCAGCTTGAGGTGGTTTTGTAGCTTGCTGATTGAACCCTTGAGATTGGTTGGGTTTATGCTACATAAAGTTGTTGTTCGATCCATTTCCTTGGTTGCTCCAAGAAAAGTTAGGATGATTATGCCATGAAGGATTGTAAAAGTTGGACTAGGATCCTTGTCCACTCCTATTCCCCACACAGTACATTGACTCGAGATTTGATGGACAATTTTCAAAAGAATAACCTTCCCCACAGTGCAAGCAGGAAACTACTTCAAACAGACTTGGTGGCTGAGTTGCAAAATTATTAGCACTATTAGCGGGAAACTGTTTTAACATAAAGGAAATAGACGATACCTGAGCTGATAATGAAGTGAGCATCAAATTCATGAACTCCGGCTACACATCTTCTTGAAGCTGCTCGATTTGTTGGCCATTGATAGTTATTGCTAGCGATCCTCTCGATGATCTCAAAAGCCTCATTATAAGACTTAGACAAAATTGCACCATTCGCAGAAGCATCTACCATCGATCTTGTATATGCATTGAGACAATTATAGAATGTCTCCAACTAGATACAATGAGGAATCCCATGATGAGGACACTTACGAAGTAACTCCTTGAATCGCTCCCAAGCCTCGTACAAATACTTGTCATCCAATTGTTGGAAAGTTGTGATCTCGTTCCTCAACTTAGCATTCTTACTAGGCGGGAAATACTTAACCAAAAATCTTTCTGCTAATTCTTGCCATGTAGATATGGAACTTGATGGCAATGAATTGAGCCATGCTCGTGCTCGATCTTGCAGCGAGTATGAAAATAACTTCAACCTCAGTGCGTCTTCAATCAGACCGGCTATCTTGAATGAGTCACTCACCTCCATAAACAATCGAAGGTGGAGATGTGGATCTTCCGTGGGCATACCAATGAATTGGCCTACCGTTTGTAGCATTTGAAACATTACTGGTTTCAATTCAAATTAGGTTGCCTCAATATTTGGCCTTCTAATTCCTGGATTTAACTCATTGAAAAGTGGCACAGCATATTGTCTGATGTATCAATCCCTATCATCGACAATAAGGATGGGATTTCACACACGATCGGCTTCATTACCTTGGTCTTAATTCTAATTTCCAAGGTCCATCTCGACTTGTCTTTGAGCTGTTCGTTCACATCTTCTTTGTCTGAAAGTTCGCTCAATTTCAAGGTCTACAGGGAGTAAATCGATAATCCGATCTATGTTCATAAACACCTAAAAAGAAAATCACAAAATTAAAAAGAATAAGTTAGTAATGTTAGAAATAAAAACCAAATTGAAAATAAATAATTTCACCAAAATGACTATGGCAACAGTTAACAATCCCCGGTAACGGTGCCAAAAACTTGTAACGCGTAAGTTTCTGCAAGTGTACACAGTCGTTACCAAGAAATAAGTAAGTATCAAGTTATCATCTCCACATGGATTGTATTTGTGTTAAATCACTTAACTGTAAAATTATATTAACAACTTGGTAAATTTTAAAAAACACAATATGATTGAGAAGTGATGATTAAATATACTAAATGCAATGATCCTTAATGCAAATTAACCTAAGTATGCAGGGTATATGTATGAAATGGATTTTAGCAAGATTAAACACAATTTGCAACAATTATAACATAAATAAACTAGGACAATTA
The DNA here is from genome assembly GCA_005610355.1 of Gossypioides kirkii. NCBI lineage: Eukaryota > Viridiplantae > Streptophyta > Magnoliopsida > Malvales > Malvaceae > Gossypioides > Gossypioides kirkii. The sequence goes on from CP032250.1 coordinate 12,228,613, forward strand.
CTTTGATTAAATTCAATTTATTATCAACATGCTTAATAACATTCGGAAAAACATTTCATGGCAACTCGATCTTTCATGAGTTTAGAAACCACATTAGGTCTTTTCGGAATCCTTTATTTAGTAAATATGCATTTTACTGATCCTTATTTTCAAAGGGTTTCTTAGCATTCATGTGAGGTAACAAGGATGTGTTAGGTTTGAAACAGTTTAATCACACAAATCTAAAAACTATGCAGATAACAAAGCTTGGTTAGAGTTGTTATGTAACCTGTAATTTAATCGGGTTAGGATCTAAATTGAGCATGCACATTTCAATTATGTGTCTACCAGCCGTCGTCTGGTTAGGATCGTTCATCTAATTCATGTGCATTTCAATAACGTATGAACGAAATACAGACTTGATTTTAATTGAAAACATGATTGATTGAGGCACAAACATCATAAGCATGAATCAAATAAATATTATTAAATCAAAGCAATTATCCTAGCTTAAATAAAATTAAGCTAACATTGTTGTAAACAAGAACAAAGAACACATAGTGAACATTTTTAGATTAAATTAAAGAAAAGAAATATTAAACCCAAATCAAAGTGGCTATCACCCAAGACTCTGATCGAAGAGGGCTACTTCGTTCCTTCGCTTTGCTCCTTTACTGATGGCTCTCCAAGGTAGCCGACCAAGGGCTCTTTAAGAGGCTTACTTGCTAAAATCTCTATGAACAGATGATGCTAGGTGTGAGAAATGGGAAATGCTAGAGAGAATTGAGAGCAAGGAAAGAAAGATGAGGGATGAGGATGAAGGATGATTAGGAATGGTGAAATGGGGTCTTATTTATAGGTGAAGAGAGGATAGTAGTTTGCTAAAAATAGAGAGGTTTAGTCTCTTCAAGCTTCTTCAAAGGGTGGTCGGCCATGATTAGTGGAATTTGAATGAATTTTTGCTTGATTTTTAACCAATTTAAATGCCATAGCAACTTAGGACTGAGACTTGGTCAAATGTAAATCTTTGGGCAAACATCTGATTTCTTCAACATTGCAAGGACCTTGTGCAATAAAACCAAAAAGTAGTTTATGAGGGCAGCCATGTGTAGCTGAAATTGGGTTGACTTGGTCTTCAATTTGGATGGTTTTGTGATTTAGCAAAGTTTATCAGACCTATCAAAAATTAATTAATTAATTAATTAAAGGACTAAAGAAATAAAATTAACCCAATTTAATTAATTAATTCAACCCAAATTATTTAATGAAATATTTAAAATGAATTATTAAATATGATTTTATATTTTATTATTAATTTAATCATGCATGACCCACTTTATGTCTTAAAAATATATTATGTTCAAATAAATATAAAATAAGCCATTTTATGCATGAAAACTATATAATAAAACATAAAATCACATTTTAATAATTTCTATGTCCTAATTTCATATTTTCACATATTTCATTAATTTATTAAACATTTACTTAGTTTTAACAATGAATTTAAGTAAAAAGGTGATAAATTATGTACGAAAAATCCTATATATTTTTCAATTTACAGTCACACATCTTCTAATCATCTGATCTGCACACTTCTTAAATAAATACTACCCTTCCCAGATGTAATACTTAGCGTCATGAAGGAACTTTTTCCTTTGCTGATACGTCTTATCATAGGGACTCAAACCACAAGCTAAGTAGTTAGCAAAATCAACAAACCAAAGGGTGTTATAACTTACCTTGAGTTTATGTTCATTAGGGAACGTCTCTTGTATGGGTACAAGAGTTGAATTTTCTTCTCCTGGCTCCAATCTAGACAAGTGATCGGCTATTGGGTTCTCTACGCCTCTTCGATCTTGTATTTCTAGATCGAACTCTTGAAGTAGTAGCACCCATCGAATCAGTCTCGGCTTAGCATCCTTCTTGGCAAGTAAGTATTTAATTGTCGAATGATCCGTAAAGACAGTCACTTTTGTACCTACAAGATAGGATATAAACTTATCAAAAGCAAAACCAACTGCAAGTAATTCTTTCTCAGTTATTGTATAATTCAGCTGAGCTCCTCACAAAGTTCGACTTGCATAGTAGATAGGATGAAAAATTTTGTTCCTTCGCTGGCCCATCACAGCTCTAACCGTGAAGTCACTTGCATCACACATCAACTCGAACGACAATTCCCAATCTGGTGTGATGATAATTGGTGCTAAAACTAACTGACTCTTCAAAACATTAAATGCTATCAAGCATTCTTCATCAAAGTTGAACGTCGAATCCTTCTCTAACAACTTGCTTAAGGGTTTAGCAATGTTAGAGAAGTCTTTGATGAATCTTCAATAGAATCCAGCATGTCCCAAAAGGCTCTTAACACCTTTTACAGATGTTAGAGGTGAAAGCTTCTTGATAACATCTACTTTGGCTTTATTGACTTCAATTCCTTGTCTTGTTATTCTGTGCCCCAAAACAATACCTTCTTGTACCATAAATTGGCATTTTTCCAGTTGAGAACAAGGTTTGTCTCTTCACATCGCTTCAGTACCTTAGCTAGATTAGCTAACCAATCATCATAAGTGTCCCCAGACATTGAAAAGTTATCCATAAACACTTTCAAATACTTCTCAACCATGTCAGTGAAAATGATCATCATACATCTTTGAAACGTAGCAGGTGCATTGCATAAACAAAATGGCATGCGTCTAAATGCAAACGTACCATATAGGCATGTGAATATCATTTTGTGTTGATCTTCCTGTGCAATTGTAATTTGATTGTACCCCGAGTATCCATCTAGAAAATAGTAATAGTCTCGCCCTACGAGTCTATCCAACATCTGATCCAAAAAGGGCAAAGGAAAGTGGTCATTCCTAGTCGCTTTATTCATGTTCCAGTAGTCGATATCAACTCGTTGTTTCCATTCTTCACGACCGTAATACCTCATTTCTTTGGCAAGTACTGGACAGGACTAACCCACGAACTGTCTGAGATGGGATAAATTATACCCGCATCTAACCACTTGATAATTTCCTTCTTGATTACATCTTTCATAATGGGGTTTAGTCTCTGTTGTCCATCAATCGTTGCTTTCTTGTCATCCTCAAGAATAATCTTGTGCATGCATATGGATGGGCTTATACTAGGAATGTCAGATATGGTCCATCCAATAGCCTTTTTGAATTGCTTCAACACTTTAATCAGTTGGTCTTTCTTCTTCTTAGTTAGTTTTGTTGAAATAATCACAAGTAAAGTAGAAGTGTCTCCTAAATAAACATATTTAAAGTTAAAAGGTAATACCTTAAGCTCTAATTTAGGTGGCTCTTCAATCGATGCTTTTGGTTAAACTTATTCTCTACTTTTTAACTCCAAAGATTTAAAACGAGGTTATGGATAAAATCCCCTCGAATTAGCTTCCAGCAAAGCTAAGTTTTCCTCCCCCTCTTCATCACTTTGAGGGTCTGTTAGCAAAATATTTTCTAAAGGATCTTCAACAGAGTTAAATTCCTCTTCAATGACTAACTCTTCTAACTTAGACACTGCAGAACAATCATCAACTACATTAGGAAATCTCATAGATTTAAAAACATTAAAGGTTACCTCATTGTCCTGAACACGCATAGTCAGCTTACCTTTCTGCACATAAATCCAAGTCCTTCCTGTTGCTAGGAACGGCCTACCTAAGATGATTGGCACTTCTTTATCTGCTTCAAATTCTAAAATGACAAAGTCAACAGGAAAAATGAAATTATCAACACGAACTAATTCATCTTCAATTTTTCCTTCAAGATATGCTATAGATCGATCGGCTAACTAAAGTGTAATCGTAGCTGGTCTAACCTCACTTATCCCTAACTTTTTGAATATTGACATGGGCAGTAAATTAATGCTCGCACCCAAATCACATAGTTCTTTACCACAAGAAGTTACTCCAATGTTGCAAGGTATGGTAAAACATCCAGGATCCTTTAACTTTGGGGATAGTTTGTCTTGAAGATATGCACTGCATTCTTTCGTTAGGGCTGCTGTCTCAAATTCTCCAAGTCTTCATTTTTTTGACAGGATATCCTTCATGAACTTGACATAATTCGGCATTTTCTCAAGTGTTTCTACCAACGGAATGTTGATATGAAGTTACTTGAGTACGTCAAGGAATTTCTTGAATTGGACCTCATGTTTCTGCTTTTGAAGTTTATGAGGGTAGGGTGGTAGAGGATTTCTAACTTGAACTGGCTACTTCGGTTTCTATGGCACTTTTGCATCTAACGAAGTTGTTAGATCATCAGACTTGACTGGTTCAGAAGTCTCTTTCTCGACTTCCATCGGTTCTGGTTCTGGTAAAATTGGTTCTGGTTCTAATTCTAGCAAAATTAGAGTTTCAACACTTGGTTGAACTTCCACTGCATCTTGAGCATCAACTTGCTCTTCTTCTACTTCAACAACATTGGGTTGCAACGTCTTCCGCTCCTCAATGTCAATGCTTTACAGTGCTCCTTCCCTGGGTTTCACGGATTCTCCATATCACCCTGCAAAGCACCTTATGGTCGACTTTAGTTCAATGGCAAGTTGCCCCACTTGATTCTCTAAATTCCTTAGAGTAGCATCATTCTATGCCATATATACCTTCAATAAACTCTCTAAGCTGTTGGAAGATTCAGCTTGTTGTGGCTTCTAAACTTGCTCGGTAAATCCTTGTGGCCGGGTCGGTCTTGATTGAGTGTAGTTGTTACTGGGTCCAGCCCCTTGATTACTCCATCAAAAATTAGGGTGATTTCGCCAAGATGGGTTGTAAAAGTTTGACCACAATCCCTGTCTACCTCGGTTTTGGTTTTGATTTCCCATGTAATACACGAATTTTGGTTTTGATGGACATTTTTCGAATAAGTGCCCTTCTCCATAATAAACACAAGCTATGTTCTCAGATTGATTAGGTGGTTGAGCTGCAACATTATTAAACCCATTAGTAGTAAAATTCTTAAGCATTGAGGAAATCGATGATAACTGAGCTGCAAGTGAAGTAAGTGGATCAACTTCTTGAATTCCTGCAAATCTTCTTCCCGAGTTTGCTCGATTAGTTGGCCATTGGTAATTATTGTTTGCGATCCTTTCTATAATTTCATAAGCCTCATTGTAAGACTTAGAAAGGATAGCTCCATTGGAGGAAGCATCTACTACCATCTTTATGTGCAAATTAAGATCATTATAAAACGTCTCTAATTGGATGCAATGAGGAATTCCATGATGAGGGCATTTCCTTAACAACTCTTTAAATCTTTTCCACGCCTCATACAAAGACTCATCATCCATCTGTTGCAAAGTATTAATTTCACTCCTCAGCTTAGCATTATTGCTTGGAGGGAAATACTTCCTAAGGAAACGTTTAGCTAACTCTTGCCATGTTGTAACATAATTTGGTGGCAAAGAGTTCAACCAGGCTCTAGCTCTGTCCCTTAGTGAAAATGGGAACAACTTCAATCGAAGAGCATCTTCTGACACTCTGACTATCTTGAAAGAATCGCTCACCTCCATGAACAATCTCAAATGAAGATGAGGATCTTCGGTAGGCATTCCACTAAATTGGCCTACTATTTGAAGCATCTGAAGCATCACTAGCTTCAGTTCAAGTTTTTGTGCCTCGATATCAAGACTTCTAATTCTCGAATTAAGTTCGTGGAACAATGGCACTGCATATTGTCTTAAGGCTCTATCCCTATCATTAGCAATAAGGATAGGATTATGATCATTGTTAGCTCCATGTCCTTGATTCTTGTTCTCAAAATTCATCTCTTCAGTCCTTCTTTGTGATGCTTGTCTTCTTCTTTCTCAGAAAGTTCGTTCAATTTCAGGGTCCACTGGGAGTAAGTTGATAATTCGATCAATACTCATAAACACCTGAAATAATTAGGAAAGAATAAGTTAGTAAAATTAGATAGAAAAAAATAAACCAAAATGTAAAACAAATAATTTCACAAATAATTTTGACAGTCCCTTACAACGGTGCCAAAAACTTGGAACAATGAAAATGTGCAAGTGTACACAATCTTATTCAAGTAATAAAGTGACAAGTAAATGTAGAGTATCGTACCCAAAAGGACTATGCTATGAAAAGTATTTATGAAATATTTAATCAACAAATTGGTTAAAACAAGATAATATTTGTGAGGGATATTAATCTAAAGTATTCTAAACTAAATTAAGCTAACATAAAATTAAAACTAATTTAAATTCCTATGCATAATTTCTAAAGGTTTTAATCAATATGACATAAATGTGTCAAGTTAATTGCTCGAAATACTTAATTAAATCTAAATCATGTTCATGCTTGTTACGAAATAATATTCACGGCAACCTGGTATCTTGCTAACTTATTAACAACATCACTTATAAAAATCAGTTAATCTCTTGAACGCACCTATGACAATACGACCGACTCAGCTAATCTTTGATAAGTAAATGTGTTGTAGCACATGCATACATTATTAAATTAATTTATCTCTTGAACATATTACCTATGCCAATACGACCGACAAAATTAATATTCATAAGCATGTAAAGGGTCATGTGAGGTAACAACTATAACGCGTAGGTTTGTGCAAGTGTACACAGTCGTTATCAAGTAATAAGTAAGTATCGAGTTATCGTCTCCACAGGGATTGTATTTGTGTTAAATCACTTAATTGTAAAATTATATTAACAACTTGGTAAATTTAAAAACACAATATGATTGAGAAGTGATGATTAAATATATTAAACTAAATGCAATGATCCCTAATGCAAATTAACCTAAGTATATGTATGAAATGGATTTTAGCAAGATTAAACACAATTTGCAACAATTATAACATCAATAAACTAGGACAATTACTTTTATTAAATTCAATTTATTATCAACATGCTTAATAACATTCGGAAAAACATTCCATGGCAACTCGATCTTTCATGAGTTTGGAAACCACATTAGGTCCTTTTGGAATCCTTTACTTAGTAAATATGCATTTTACTGATCCTTATTTACTAAGGGTTTCTTAGCATTCATGTGAGGTAACAGGGACGTGTTAGGTTTGAAACAGTTTAATCACACAAATCTAAAAACTATGCAAATAACAAAGCTTGGTTAGAGTTGTTATGCAACCGGCAATTTAATCGGGTTAGGATTTAAATTGAGCATGCACATTTCAATTATGTGTCTACTAGCCATCGTCTGGTTAGGATCGCTCAGCTAATTCAGGTGCATTTCAATCACGTATGAACGAAATACAGACTTGATTTTAACTGGAAACATGATTGATTGAGGCATAAACATCATAAGCATGAATCAAATAAATATTATTAAATCAAAGCAATTATCCTAGCTTAAATAAAATTAAGCTAACATTGTTGTAAACAACAATAAAGAACACATAGTAAACATTTTCAGATTAAATTAAAGAAAACAAAGATTAAACCCAAATCAAAGTAGCTGTCACCCAAGACTCTGATCGAAGAGGGCTCCTTCATTCCTTTGCTTTGCTCCTTTGTTGATGGCTCTCCAAGGTGGCCGACCAAGGGCTCTTTAAGAGGCTTAATTGCTAAAATCTCTATGAAGAGATGAGGCTAGGTGTGGGAAATGAGAAAACGCTAGAGAGGAAAGAGAGAATGTTGTATGTTTGAGGAATAAGGGATGATTAGGAATGGTGAAATGGGGTCTTATTTATAGGTGAAGAGAGGAGAGTAGTTTGCTAAAAATAGAGAGGTTTAGTCTCTTCAAACTTCTTCAATGGATGGCCAGTCATGATTAGTGGAATTTGAATGAATTTTTGCTTGATTTTTAAGCAATTTAAATGCCATAGCAACTCAAGACTGACACTTGGTCAAATGTAAATCTTCGGGCAAATCTCTGATTTCTTCTGCATTGCAAGGACCTTGTGCAGTTAAACCAAAAAGTGGTTTATGAGGACAGCCATGTGTAGCTGAAATTGGGTTGACTTGGTCTTCAATTTGGATGGTTTTGTGATTCAGCAAAGTTTATCAAACCTGTCAAATATAAATTAATTAATTAATTAAAGGACTAAATAAATAAAATTAACTCAATTTAATTAATTAATTCGATCCAAATTATTTAATGAAATATTTTATATTTAAATTATTAAATATAATTTTATATTTTATTATTTAATTTAGTCATACATGACTCACTTTATGTCTTAAAAATATATTATGTTCAATTTATTAGAAAATAAGTCATTTTGTGCATGAAAACTATATAATAAAGTATAAAATCACATTTTAATAATTTCTATGTCCTAATTTCATATTTTCACATATTTCATTAATTTATTAAATATCTAATTAGTTTTAACAATGAATTTAAGTAAAAAGGTGATAAAGTATATAGGAAAAAACCTATATATTTTTCAGTTTACACACCCCAAACTTAAAACATTGCTCGTCCCGAGTAATGTTCATGCACAGCAAAAGGTTTTGCTAAGGAAAAATTGCTAGATGTGTAAGCAGCATCAATCTTTGTCCCATAATCATGCATCAATAAATTCATGTTTCATAGATCTTCTTTATTAATAAGCTATTCAAATGCAAAAATTATTCCAAATTTTATACTAAGTTTCAAAATATGCCGACATGAATCATAGTTTGTATGTATGTCACAATCATAGATAATATTCTTCATTCAACATAATTCCTTATCAATCAAGCAAAACAATCATAAGGCTTATTTATGATCTTCATATGTTGAACTTAATACTTCCTCTCCACTAATGTATGTGACATACTCATCAAATCAATAGGTCTTTTATAAGGTTGTAATGGGGCTCGGTTAAAGGTAGGGATTTTAAGAGATGAGAAACTTTGGCTTCAAAATCTTAACCTTTAACTTTGTCTTGGATTTCTTGAAATACAACATTTTTCTTTAAATGAACCTTTGGAACACCCCCAAACTTATTTTGAATTCATGCTCATACATTTTTCTTTTCAGAGACTGAGCAAACTTTTCTTTGCTTTTTCTTCCTCTGTTCTTCTCTTTTTTTTTTAGAATGAGCACGTACATCTTTTTGAAATTTTCCTCAAATGTTGATTACCAAGACAATTTTAGTTAAGATGGGTGCACAAAAATAGGATAACTTAAAAAGATGATAATGTGGCTTACAATGTAGGTATATTGCAATAAACACGCCTTTAAGCTCAAAATTACAGTTTCAAGGGTCTAATATCATAAGGTTGGCTTGAAAAGGCTCAAACGATCCAAAGAAATAGTGCCTATATCATTTTAGATTTTTATGTCTCCTAGGATTTTGCCTCAAAGTTACTAAGTGAATTCTAAAGATATAAACCTTCATGCATGTCTAATCTCAAGAGAAACTAAGTTTTCATGGCAAACATTACCTAAGACTAAGATCATACGAGCATTTCATTCTTCATGATAACATACATTCAACTCAAATAGAATCAGAAATCATGTTTGCGTTTGAACTAACTTATTAACAAAAATTTTCTTGATCATTCATTTATTAAAGCATACTTATGAAAAAAAATGATTGAAACATACTTGAATATTTTAAAAATTTGAGCAATTTATTTGCCTTACCCCCATTTAAAAAGAAGCAATGTCCTCATTGTAAAAACAAAGTGACGAATGAAAACTAAACACCAGGTAGGGCTACAAGAAAAGAGAGGTGAGTCATTAAGACTACTTAAATACCAAGTCTTTCTTAACAATCCAATCCTAGACATGTTCATTCCCATTACCAATGTTTTATTATGCGGAAGCAAAAAGCTAATTTAGGAAAAGAAATATAAATGCTTAAATATTTAAGAAAAAGAAATTCCCCCTTTTTATTTATTTGTGACATCCTCTTTTCCAAGATTGCTGCAGTGTGAGGAAGTGATGGTGCGGCAAAGGGAAGAGGCAATAAGTGTTGGATATTTTTCTCCTCATCGCTATTATAGGCTTCAGCCTAAAACTGTGACATTTTTATTACCTTCACATAAATAAAACCTGATAGAAATAAACTGATTAAACCTTGGGTCAACTTGACCCTCTTATTGAACATAAAAATGAAAATAAACTTAAAATTGAGAACAAAAATTCCTTTTAGTCTAATTAGAAAATTTTTCTTAGAAAATTACATTAAATTAAGTTCCCAGGAAAGGTTGGAGGGGTCACAAATGGTCCCACTTGAGTTCCAATCTCCTTAGACAGAATTAATTTAATGTACTAATTCAAGAAAATATTTCTAGTCATGCCATTTATTCAAATGAATGAAAATAAAACTAAAAATAAATTAATGGCAAAGAGAGTGAAGAGAACTTTCTCAATGTTATTAGTGATTGTCACTAACAAAGGCGATGTTGAACGGCCATTTATCATATCAACCATATCCATCTAGAAAGAAAAGATAAGGTTGTCTAACAATTGCATTCATCATTAGATCAAAAAGTAGCAGCAAGAGATGGTTTTTCTGTGTTACTTTGCTCAACTCCCTTTCATTAGTACAAATATGCCTACTCGTGATGATCGTCAATGGAGTCAACTCATCATCTGAGAGATCTTCTTCCTTTGGTACAAGTTCCACCCACTGAATGTCATAGATGAGATCCATAAACTTTGCTTTTAACCCTTTAGACTCGAGTTTCCCAGGATCAAATACTCAAGATTGACTTACATTCTTTTGTCCCTCGATAGAACTCTTTTCAGTATCTAATGTCCTTTTCAAAACTAGTAAGTCTAACTCAAATGGTTTTTCTCTTGATGGGTTAGGTTGCTTGTGCTCATGTTCTTCTAGCTCTAAAGATTCGAGCTGAACTTCTGAACTGAATCCTTTTGAGTTATCTTTCAATAAGGCTAAATCTGTATCATCCTCATCTTGATGTGAATAGTCTAAAGAAACACCTTCCAACTAATCATTAAATTCTAATTTTGTAGGAACTAGCAGATTTGCCTTGGAGACAATAGAACAATCTTTAACCTCATCAGCAGATCTTGTGACCTCGAGTACATTAAAGGTCACCTGTTCATCTTGAACTCGCATGGTAAGTTCACCTTTCTATACATCGATTATCGTCCTGTCGGTTGCTAAGAAAGGTCTTCCTAGGATGATTGGTACTTTTTTATCTGCTTCAAAATCTTAGATAATAAAGTCAGCAGGAAATATGAATTTATCCATACGTACCAAGGCATCCTCAATCTTTCCTTCTGGGTATGCTAAAGATCGATCCGCAAGTTGGAGTATAACTGTAGTTGGTCTAGCCTTAATACCTAATCGTTTAAACACAGACATAGGCATTAAGTTTATACTCAATCCCAAATCACACAAAGCCTTACCATAATAGGATTCTCCAATATTGCAAGGTATAGTGAAACTTCCTAGATCCTTCAACTCATGTGGTAACTTGTTCTGAAAGAATAAGCTACATTCTGTAGTAAAGGCTACATTTTCAAATTCCCCCAACTTTCTCTTTTTAGATAGAAATTCCTTTATGGCTTTCGCACAGTTCGACATTTGCTCCAAAGCTTTTATCAACGGAATGTTGATACGTAGCTATCTCAACACATAAAAAATTCTCCTTAATTGCATATCTTGCTTATGTTGTTGGAGTCTTTGAGGATATGGAGGTTGTGGAACCCTGGCTTGAACTGGATAGCTCTTCCCAAGTAATGTCTTTATATCTGACATAGATGTTAGATTTTTAGAATTGACAAGTTTAAGGTTTACCTCATTGGAGTTTTAAAAAGTTCGTTCATGTGGCATGAGAGTTTCAACTTTCGATTGAACCTCTTCTTTTTCTTGAGCATCAGTGGACTTATCTTTAACCTCAAAACATTAGGCTTTAGTGTTCTTCCACTTTGTAAGGTGACTGCTTCGCAATTCTCCTTGCTCAGTTTACTTGGGATCTCCATGTCATTAGGCAAAGCTCGTTGTGGTCTATTTCAAAGTTCATTGGTTATCCGCCCCATTTGGTTCTCCAAATTCCTCAAAGTGGCATCATTTCTCTCCATGTATGCCTTCAGTAAGTTCTCAAGATTACCAGAAGACTCGACTAGTGGAGAATTTTCTATGTTGCTTGGTTTAACACCTTAGGATTTTCTTCTAAGCGCATTAGTTAATTATCCCACTTGATCCTCCAGATTCTTCAATGTTGTTACTTGTCCTTGTATCAAGGCATCATTTTTAGTATCGTATGCCTTCAACAACTTCTCCAAATTATTGGACGGTTCAGCTTGTGGTGGCTGAGCTGCAACATGATTAAAACCATTAGTAGTAAACTGTTTTAGCATTGAAGAGATAGGGTTACCTGAGTTGAGAGTGAAGCGAGGGCATCTACTTTATGCACTCCAGCTACTCGTCTTCCTGAAGTTGCTTGATTTGTTGGCCATTGGTAATTGTTAGTAGCGATCCTCTCGATGATTTCGTAAGCCTCATTATAAGACTTCGACAAGAAAGCACCATTCGCAAAAGCATCTACCACCAACCTTGTGTATACGTTGAGACCATTATAAAATGCCTCTAACTAGATGCAATGTGGAATCCCATGGTGAGGGCACTTACGAAGTAACTCTTTGAATCTCTCCCATGCCTCGTACAAGGACTCATCATCCAATTGTTGGAAAGTAGTGATCTCGATTCGCAACTTAGCATTTTTAATAGGTGGGAAATGCTTTACCAGAAAGAATTCAGCTAATTCTTGCATAGTTGAAATTGAGTTAGGTGATAATGAATTAAGCCATGCTCGTGCTTGATCTCATAATGAGTACGGAAACAATTTTAATCTCAATACGTCTTCAGTTGCACCAACCATCTTAAAGGAATCGCTCACCTCCATGAATAGTCGAAGGTGAAGGTGTGGATCTTCTGTGGGCATTCCATTGAACTAGCCTATTGTTTGAAGGATCTGGAACATCATAGGCTTCAATTCAAAATGCGTTGCCTCGATCTTCAGTCTCTGAATTCCCGGATTTAGTTCATTAAAAAGGGGCATAACATACTGCTTTATAGCACGATCCTTATCATCAATAATAAGGATTGGATTTTGAACATTAGTGACTCCATTCTCTTGAACATCATTTCGATTCTCAAGGTCCATCTTTGCTTGCCTTTAGGCTTGTCTTTCTCGTCTTCTCTGTTTAAATGCCCGCTCAATTTTAGGGTTGATAGGGAGTAAATCAATGATTCGATTAATACCCATAACCACATGAAAAGATAATAAATTAAATTAAATTAAATTAAAGAATTAGTTATTAAATAAAGAATAAAATAAAATAGATAAATAAATAAAATAAAATAAAAACCAAAATGACAAGAATAAATTAGTAAATTAGAAATAAATAAACAAATAAATCCAAATTGCAAATAATAATTTCACAAAAAATGATTAAAACAACAATAAACAATCCCTGGCAACGGCGCCAAAAACTTGTAATGCATAGGTTTGTGCAAGTGTACACAGTCGTTATCAAGTAATAAGTAAGTATCGAGTTATCATCTCCACAGGGATTATATTTCTGTTAAATCACTTAATTATAAAATTATATTAACAACTTGGTAAATTTAAAAACACAATATGATTGAGAAGTGATGATTAAATATATTAAACTAAATGTAATGATCCCTGATACAAATTAACCTAAGTAAATGTATGAAATGGATTTCAGCAAGATTAAACACAATTTGCAACAATTATAACATAAATAAACTAGGACAATTACTTTGATTAAATTCAATTTATTATCATCCTGCTTAATAACATTCGGAAAAACATTCCATGGCAACTCGATCTTTCATGAGTTTGGAAACCACATTAGGTCCTTTCGGAATCCTTTACTTAGTAAATATGCATTTTACTAATCCTTATTTACTAAGGGTTTCTTAGCATTCGTGTGAGGTAACAGGGACGTGTTAGGTTTGAATCAGTTTAATCACACAAATCTAAAAACTATACAGAAAACAGAGCTTGGTTAGAGTTGTTAAGCAACCTGCAATTTAATCGGGTTAGGATCTAAATTGAGCATGCACATTTCAATTATGTGTCTACTAGCCGTTGTCTGGTTAGGATCGCTCAGCTAATTTAGGTGCATTTCAATCACGTATGAATGAAATACAGACTTGATTTTAATTGAAAACATGATTGATTGAGGCACAAACATAATAAGCATGAATCGTATAAATATTATTAAATCAAAGCAATTATCCTAGCTTAAATAAAATTAAGCTAACATTGTTGTAAACAAGAACAAAGAACACATAGCAAACATTTTCAGATTAAATTAAAGAAAAGAAAGATTAAACCCAAATCAAAGTGGCTGTCACCCAAGACTTTGATCGAAGAGGGCTCCTTCATTCCTTTGCTTTGCTCCTTTGCTGATGGCTCTGGAAGGTGGCCGACCAAGGGCTTTTTAAGAGGCTTAATTGCTAAAATCTCTATTAAGAGATAATGCTAGGCGTGGGAAATGAGAAAATGCTAGAGAGAAAAGAGAGAATGTTGTATGTTTGAGGAATGAGTGATGATTGAAATGGGGTCTTATTTAAAGGTGAAGAGAGGAGAGTAGTTTGCTAAAAATAGAGAGGTTTAGTCTCTTCAAGCTTCTTCAATGGGTGCCAACCGTGATTACTGGAATGTGAATGAATTTTTTCTTTATTTTTAAGCAATTTAAATGCGATAGCAACTCAGGACTAAGACTTGGTCAAATGTAAATCTTCGGGCAAATCTTTGATTTCTTCCACATTGCAAGGACCTTGTGCAATTAAACCAAAAAAGTGGTTCATGTGGACAACCATGTGTAGCCGAAAATTGGGTTGACTTGGTCTTCAATTTGGATGGTTTCGTAATCCAGCAAAGTTGTCAGACTTGTCTAGAACAAATCAATAAATTAAAGGACCAAAGAATAAAATTAACCCAATTTAAATAATTAATTAAAACCCAAATTATTAATGAAATATTTTATATTTAAATTATTAAATATAATTTTATATTTTATTATTTAATTTAGTCATGCATGGCCCACTTTATGTCTTAAAAATATATTATGTTCAATTTATTATAAAATAAGCCATTTTGTGCATGAAAACTATATAATAAAGCATAAAATCACATTTTAATAATTTCTATGTCTTAATTTCATATTTTCACATATTTCATTAATTTATTAAACATTTACTTAGTTTTAACAACGAATTTAAGTAAAAAGATGATAAATTATATAGGAAAAAACCTATATATTTTTCAGTTTACAACAACATACACCTATATTGAAATAGTTTAATCACAAAAATCCTGCAAGTTATGCAAGGCTAGTATTCTCCAATACAATCACAATTTTAATCCTCAACTACCTTAAAGAATTAAATATGCACAAATTAAATAGTGTATCCATTAATCACAATTTCAATGGGCTTAAATGATTAATTCAATAGTTATATCATAACGGTAATGCAATAATAACTCAAACATGATAATATTTACTTAAACAAAATATTCAAGGCCTATAACAATATAAACATGTTAAATAAATAATCAAGCAATTAACGCAATCAACCCAACACTTTAAGAAATTCAAGCCATTTTAATTAAAGAAGTAATAGCATTCATAATAACATTCATCATGATAACAAACAAGAATCTAAAACATGAGAAAAATAATAGGATTAAATTCGGTAATTTCTCAAGAACTACTTTCGTATTCTTCATCGTTCTTGCTCGATTCTTCCTAGATCGAGGTCTCTGATGAGCACTCAACAAAGGCTATGGAAGGGCTGAAGAATCACTCTTTTCCAAGAGGGGAAATCGGCAAGGGAATGAGGGAAAAAATGGAATGGAAGGCTAGAGAGAAAACTAGAGAAAGAAGAGAGAAGGGTGAGTGAATTGGTGTGTTGAAATGAGAGGTATGAGGGGGCTTTTATAGGTGAAATGTGGTGTCTATATTTAGCAAATAAATATCAGTCACACACATTGCTTGGCCGGTCATGCATAAGCAAGTTTGATTAGTTAAAACTTTGCTTAAAATTAACTTGGGTGGAAATTTAAAACCATGAAAAGTGGAGGGGTTTGAATGGGATTTTTGGAAACTTTAGGGGCTATTTTACAAGGTTAAGGTCAACGATATCAACTGATTACATCACCATGTGGACGACACATGGCTAGCACAATTAGAGGTGGTTCGGCCCCCAGTTGCATGCACATCGAGCCACTTCACTTCAGCCTTTATAATTTAATTTTATTCCAAATTAATTTGAACTAAAAATATAATTATAAAGCATAATTTAGCTTCATATTAGACCGACCCTTGGCTGGAAAAATATTCTTCTTAGCTCTTCGTTAACTCGGTGTAAAAATTCCCTCAATGGTTTAAGCTATCAATAGTGTCTGTCGGGTTGATTTTCACCAATTATGCAAATTTGTCAAAAAATCACCAAATTCATGCTTAATATTTATAAAAATAATTAAAAATCAATAAGTTGGAAATTTTAGCACAAATTAATTATTTTATCATTAAATTATATTTTTAGACATTAATTACTCAGAATCTGCATGAATTTAGGTTAGAAAGGGTATGAAAAAGTCTATATATTTTCATTGTTCCAAAGACCACAAAGAAGTGCACTAAAAGGAAACTGATCACTTCGTCATGATATAGGTTTACCTCTGTCATAACCAAGGGACCAGACTTAAGGAATTTGACATCTGACTTCATTGTCGTGACAACACAGGAGCTATGTCTCGACAACGCTTGTAGAATGACACCTCACAAGGAGACTAATGCCTATGTCACGACACAAGACCTGGTGTGTCGTGAAATCAACCCCTGGATGTAGATCTTACATAAACGAAGAGTATTTTGGTCTTTACAATGCCATTTAAACACGAGGAACGGCTGCTGACCTAGGGTTTAGGAAAAATTGCCATGTAAAGCTATAAATAGAACCTTTAGCATTAGGGTTTAAACACAATTGCTTAGCTTTTAATTTTCAATCTTAGTTTATTTATTTTTTAGCTTTTGAAACGAGATTATAGAAACTCGCGTAACCGATCGAGGAATTTTTCCCGACATATTGCTCAATATAATTTAATTTCTTTTTCATTCGATTCTTGATTTACATGTTTTCATATATTATATTATTGATGAATAAAGAAACCATGAGGAGCTAATTTCATTTTAGGGAATTAGGGAGTGGACGTATGAATAACTGATTGTTGTTTAACAGGGGTTTTACCTTTCAAATCAACTATTTGGGAAAGGAAGAGCATCAAACAAACACTAGGCCTGACAACCCTACAAATTCATCTAGGTGGAAATTAACCCAAAATTGGTATTTCCTATCACTGAACACCTTTTCCCCAAATCGATTTAGATTGTGACATTTAGCGATTAGTAATCTCTATCGGCTCACTAAATCAGCGAAAGAATAAGAGATCCAATTGGGTTAGTGACTAGTTAATTGGAGAAAAATCCCCAAAACCCAACAATTGAGGAAATCATACGAGAACGACCTAATCTCCCCAAAGACGTCTATAAGATTTCTACAACTCACCTTTTTATTTTTATGCTTCCAACAACCTTTCTTATTTTCACTTGTACTATAAACCCTAAAAATAGTACTAATTAATTTTATTCTTTGCAGGAATTCCATTTACTATCGCCTTAAGCCTCCTTTGGGTACAATCCTCAGAGTACTTCCAAGTGTTCCATTGTAAACACACTATATTTACAACCTGACCCGTATACTTGCGGAAGCAAAAATCTACACCGAACGGGAGTACGTTCGAGAGCAGTCAATGAAATCTAGCGATAAGTAGTCTTTGTCAACTTGTTACGTCGACGGAAGAACGAGAGATCCAACTGGGGTAGTGACTAGTTGATTGAAGGATAATCCCCAAAACCCAATGATTGAAGAACTCATGCGGAAACGACCTAATATCCCCAAAGTCGTTTATAAGATTTTTTACATCTCAATTCTTTCCTTTTATTTTCTCTTTCATTTTATGCTTTCAAAATCAACTCTTCCATTTTTCTTCATACAATAATCTCTAAAGTAAGTACTAATTAATTTTATTCTATCTAATTTATTATCTCTTTACAACTCCTTTGGGTACGATCCTAGGAATACTACCAAGTGTTTCGTTGTACACACTATATTTACAACTTGACCCGAATACTTGCGGAAAGCCAAAAATCTACACCGAATGAGAGTACATTCGGGGGCAGTCAGCAGCCTTATTACCGTCACACACTTGCTGTCGTTGAATATTTTTTGCCACCACAATTTCGTCGTTATCGCAATGTTCTCACCACCTGTTGCGACTGTAATGTATGCACAAATTGTGCAAGTAGACACGTCGCTCAAGTAATAAAGTAAAAAGTGAGTTATCGTTCTCCACAAGGATCGAAATTAAAATGACCTAATTAAGTTATTGTCTTGGAAAAAGAATAATGTCATGGTATTGTCAGTATATGTTAATGTCTTGACAAGAAATAATGTCAGGGTAAAGTTTAGTAGTTACTATGCTATGACAAAGTAATATAAGAATATAAACAAAGTACTAGAAATATAGATGCTGGAAAATAAAAGATAAAATAGTTTATAGATCGAGTATGGAAAAATAAATGATAAACTAAATGCAAAAAATAAATGGAATGTGATGAACGGCGGTGGAAGTGTTGGCAAGATATCAAGGGCAAACAATGATGAATGATAATATTGAATGTATTCAGAGTATATTTATATATTCTAAAATGTCATTGGAATCCTTTAAAACTTGTACTGCTCTATCATGCAATTCTCATGGCAGTGATCACAAACATTTAAACTCCCATTGCATCAATGTGGAGCACATTGTGAAATTAAGTTATTGTCTTGGAAAAAGAATAATGTCATGGTATTGTCAGTATATGTTAAGGTCTTGACAAGAAATAACGTCAGGGTAAAGTTTCGTAGTTACTATGCTATGACAAAGTAATATAAGAATATAAACAAAGTACTAGAAATATAGATGCTGGAAAATAAAAGATAAAATAGTTTATAGATCGAGTATGGAAAAATAAATGATAAACTAAATGCAAAAAATAAATGGTATGTGATGAACGGCGGTGGAAGTGTTGGCAAGATATCAAGGGCAAACAATGATGAATGATAAGATAGAATGTATTCAGGGTATATTTATATATTCTAAAATGTCATGGGAAACCGTTAAAACTTGTACTGCTCTATTATGCAATTCTCATGGTAGTGATCACAAACATTTAAACTCCCATTGCATCAATGTGGAGCACATTGTGAAATTAAGTTATTGTCTTGGAAAAAGAATAATGTCATGGTATTGTCAGTATATGTTAATGTCTTGACAAGAAATAATGTCAGGGTAAAGTTTAGTAGTTACTATGCTATGACAAAGTAATATAAGAATATAAACAAAGTACTAGAAATATAGGTGCTGGAAAATAAAAGATAAAATAGTTTATAGATCGAGTATGGAAAAATAAATGATAAACTAAATGCAAAAAATAAATGGTATGTGATGAACGTCGGTGGAAGTGTTGGCAAGATATCAAGGGCAAACAATGATGAATGATAAGATTGAATGTATTCAGAGTATATTTATATATTCTAAAATGTCATGGGAAACCTTTAAAACTTGTACTGCTCTATCATGCAATTCTCATGGCAGTGATCACAAACATTTAAACTCCCATTGCATCAATGTGGAGCACATTGTGAAATTAAGTTATTGTCTTGGAAAAAGAATAATGTCATGGTATTGTCAGTATATGTTAAGGTCTTGACAAGAAATAATGTCAGGGTAAAGTTTCGTAGTTACTATGCTATGACAAAGTAATATAAGAATATAAACAAAGTACTAGAAATATAGATGCTGGAAAATAAAAGATAAAATAGTTTATAGATCGAGTATGGAAAAATAAATGATAAACTAAATGCAAAAAATAAATGGTATGTGATGAACGGCGGTGGAAGTGTTGGCAAGATATCAAGGGCAAACAATGATGAATGATAAGATTGAATGTATTCAGGGTATATTTATATATTCTAAAATGTCATGGGAAACCTTTAAAACTTGTACTGCTCTATTATGCAATTCTCATGGCAGTGATCACAAACATTTAAACTCCCATTGCATCAATGTGGAGCACATTGTGAAATTAAGTTATTGTCTTGGAAAAAGAATAATGTCATGGTATTGTCAGTATATGTTAATGTCTTGACAAGAAATAATGTCAGGGTAAAGTTTAGTAGTTACTATGCTATGACAAAGTAATATAAGAATATAAACAAAGTACTAGAAATATAGATGCTGGAAAATAAAAGAAAAAATAGTTTATATATCGAGTATGGAAAAATAAATGATAAACTAAATGCAAAAAATAAATGGTATGTGATGAACGGCGGTGGAAGTGTTGGCAAGATATCAAGGGCAAACAATGATGAATGATAAGATTGAATGTATTCAGGGTATATTTATATATTCTAAAATGTCATGGGAAACCTTTAAAACTTGTACTGCTCTATTATGCAATTCTCATGGCAGTGATCACAAACATTTAAACTCCCATTGCATCAATGTGGAGCACATTGTGAAATTAAGTTATTGTCTTGGAAAAAGAATAATGTCATGGTATTGTCAGTATATGTTAATGTCTTGACAAGAAATAATGTCAGGGTAAAGTTTAGTAGTTACTATGCTATGACAAAGTAATATAAGAATATAAACAAAGTACTAGAAATATAGATGCTGGAAAATAAAAGAAAAAAATAGTTTATAGATCGAGTATGGAAAAATAAATGATAAACTAAATGCAAAAAATAAATGGTATGTGATGAACGGCGGTGGAAGTGTTGGCAAGATATCAAGGGCAAACAATGATGAATGATAAGATTGAATGTATTCAGGGTATATTTATATATTCTAAAATGTCATGGGAAACCTTTAAAACTTGTACTGCTCTATTATGCAATTCTCATGGCAGTGATCACAAACATTTAAACTCCCATTGCATCAATGTGGAGCACATTGTGAAATTAAGTTATTGTCTTGGAAAAAGAATAATGTCATGGTATTGTCAGTATATGTTAATGTCTTGACAAGAAATAATGTCAGGGTAAAGTTTAGTAGTTACTATGCTATGACAAAGTAATATAAGAATATAAACAAAGTACTAGAAATATAGATGCTGGAAAATAAAAGAAAAAATAGTTTATAGATCGAGTATGGAAAAATAAATGATAAACTAAATGCAAAAAATAAATGGTATGTGATGAACGGCGGTGGAAGTGTTGGCAAGATATCAAGGGCAAACAATGATGAATGATAAGATTGAATGTATTCAGAGTATATTTATATATTCTAAAATGTCATGGGAATCCTTTAAAACTTGTACTGCTCTATCATGCAATTCTCATGGCAGTGATCACAAACATTTAAACTCCCATTGCATCAATGTGGAGCACATTGTGAAATTAAGTTATTGTCTTGGAAAAAGAATAATGTCATGGTATTGTCAGTATATGTTAAGGTCTTGACAAGAAATAATGTCATGGTAAAGTTTCGTAGTTACTATGCTATGACAAAGTAATATAAGAATATAAACAAAGTACTAGAAATATAGATGCTGGAAAATAAAAGAAAAAATAGTTTATAGATCGAGTATGGAAAAATAAATGATAAACTAAATGCAAAAAATAAATGGTATGTGATGAACGGCGGTGGAAGTGTTGGCAAGATATCAAGGGCAAACAACGATGAAAGATAAGATTGAATGTATTCAGAGTATATTTATATATTCTAAAAATAAAAGATAAAATAGTTTATAGATCGAGTATGGAAAAATAAATGATAAACTAAATGCAAAAAATAAATGGTATGTGATGAACGGCGGTGGAAGTGTTGGCAAGATATCAATGGCAAACAATGATGAATGATAAGATTGAATGTATTCAGAGTATATTTATATATTCTAAAATGTCATGGGAAACCTTTAAAACTTGTACTGCTCTATTATGCAATTCTCATGGCAGTGATCACAAACATTTAAATTCCCATTGCATCAATGTGGAGCACATTGTGAAATTAAGTTATTGTCTTGGAAAAAGAATAATGTCATGGTATTGTCAGTATATGTTAATGTCTTGACAAGAAATAATGTCAGGGTAAAGTTTAGTAGTTACTATGCTATGACAAAGTAATATAAGAATATAAACAAAGTACTAGAAATATAGATGCTGGAAAATAAAAGATAAAATAGTTTATAGATCGAGTATGGAAAAATAAATGATAAACTAAATGCAAAAAATAAATGGTATGTGATGAACGGCGGTGGAAGTGTTGGCAAGATATCAAGGGCAAACAATGATGAATGATAAGATTGAATGTATTCAGAGTATATTTATATATTCTAAAATGTCATGGGAATCCTTTAAAACTTGTACTGCTCTATCATGCAATTCTCATGGCAGTGATCACAAACATTTAAACTCCCATTGCATCAATGTGGAGCGCATTGTGAAATTAAGTTATTGTCTTGGAAAAAGAATAATGTCATGGTATTGTCAGTATATGTTAAGGTCTTGACAAGAAATAATGTCAGGGTAAAGTTTCGTAGTTACTATGCTATGACAAAGTAATATAAGAATATAAACAAAGTACTAGAAATATAGATGCTGGAAAATAAAAGAAAAATAGTTTATAGATCGAGTATGGAAAAATAAATGATAAACTAAATGCAAAAAATAAATGGTATGTGATGAACGGCGGTGGAAGTGTTGGCAAGATATCAAGGGCAAACAACGATGAAAGATAAGATTGAATGTATTCAGAGTATATTTATATATTCTAAAAATAAAAGATAAAATAGTTTATAGATCGAGTATGGAAAAATAAATGATAAACTAAATGCAAAAAATAAATGGTATGTGATGAACGGCGGTTGAAGTGTTGGCAAGATATCAAGGGCAAACAATGATGAAAGATAAGATTGAATGTATTCAGAGTATATTTATATATTCTAAAATGTCATGGGAAACCTTTAAAACTTGTACTGCTCTATCATGCAATTCTCATGGCAGTGATCACAAACATTTAAACTCCCATTGCATCAATGTGGAGCACATTGTGAAATTAAGTTATTGTCTTGGAAAAAGAATAATGTCATGGTATTGTCAGTATATGTTAAGGTCTTGACAAGAAATAATGTCAGGGTAAAGTTTAGTAGTTACTATGCTATGACAAAGTAATATAAGAATACAAACAAAGTACTAGAAATATAGATGCTGGAAAATAAAAGATAAAATAGTTTATAGATCGAGTATGGAAAAATAAATGATAAACTAAATGCAAAAAATAAATGGTAAATGATGAACAGCGATGGAAGTGTTGGCAAGATATCAAGGGCAAACAATGATGAATGATAAGATTGAATGTATTCAGAGTATATTTATATATTCTAAAATGTCATGGGAAACCTTCAAAACTTGTACTGGTTTATCATGCAATTCTCGTGGCAGTGATCACAAACATTTAAATTCCCATTGCATTAATGTGGAGCACATTGTGAAAAGTCCACTTGAATAAACAATAAAGCATTAGATTAACCATAAATCATTCATTAAAATATAACAAAATATTATCCAAAAAAATAACATTCATAACCGTTTCAACAAACTCAATTAAAAATAACTGAAAACCAAGGATGAACATAGGAGCTGTTGTCACCAGCTTCCTCCTTCTTCGGCACTTTGGGTAGATCTAGAGGGTAGGGCATCTTCTTAAACTCCCATTGCATCAATGTGGAGCACATTGTGAAAAGTCCACTTGAATAAACAGTAAAGCATTAGATTAACCATAAATCATTCATCAAAATATAATAAAATATTTTCAAAAAAAATAACATTCATAACCGTTTCAACAAACTCAATAAAAAATAACTAAAAACCAAGGATGAACATAGGAGCTGCTGTCAGCAGCCTCCTCCTTCTCCGGTTCTTTGGGTAGATCTAGAGGGTAGGGCGTCTTCTTCCTCATGTTCAACTCTTCAATGGAGTCGTCAGCTTCTATCCCTACCTTCTTCGAAAATCCACTCGTGATTTGTGCATTGTTTGTGTGTGATGTGCCTCAGTTCTTCACTCGAAATTTACCATTTACCCTTCACACCTTTTGCATTGTAGCTCACGAGTATTTATAGGGATGATGCAGGCTGGTACTTCTTTGCATAGCTCAGCATCCATACAACTTCTAAAAGAATTCTGGTAGGCTCACACCTTCGGTTTGTGTTTTGGTGTATTCTTCTAGCACATCAGCGTCCAGCTAACATCTTCTAGAAGATGCTGAGTCAGCACTCCATGTATTTGTCGTGGCAAACAACACTCCCAGGATTTCCTTGACACCAAAACTTCATCAGGGCATAATCCTGCATCCTGGTTCCTTCTTCCGTCTCCTGCATCTGCTCCTACACCTGAACCACAGTCTACCACCGCACCTTTCCTTCCAACATTAGAGAAAATGCAATAAAATATGTACAACCAAGCTTTATTCATTAATGCATGAAAAATATTAAAATCTATCTTAAAACACTTATTTTTGCCTAAGTCCAAACACTTTCCCAAGGATAAAAAGGTATAATACCCCCAAACAAGAGTTGTTACTTGTCCTTAAGCAAAAATGCATGAATGCATGAAAGCTTTACCATGACATCATTGAGAAATCAGAATCTTACAGAGCATATTTAAATGTTTCCATTTTCAGAAATCTTGTAAATCTAGAAACTTAATCAAGTCTCATAAGTTTACTAAGCAAAAGAAATATAAAGATTTTATCATAACAGAATAAAAAGTTTTATTTATCAAAGCAATTTTTATTTATAGCAGAATTTTCTTATTGACTTATTTTATTTTTCTACTTATCTTAGTTTCTACTCAAACTAGGGATTCATTTTGTCACACAACTTTCTTTTCTTGAGAGCTTCAATGTAGCAAATGCTAAACTGCCAAAAATTATGCCATGTCCCAATCTTAATTACACTCATATAGCTAAAATTTTTCTTACTTAAAAGATAGATGGAGCAAACAACTATCTCCTTAGCTTACTCAATCTTTACTATAATGGAATGCCCTAAAGTTATATATATATATATATATATATATATATATACATATTATACACTTATACTCACCCTATTTTCTAATCAACAATACAAAGGAGCATACAAAGCATTATTGACTTACTTCGTAGTTCAAGCATTGAAGTGCCTTATGACATTTTTTAAAAATTTTATTTATTTGTTATGCCATTACAAAATTATTCTTTCTTTGTGAGCAACTAAATTTTCGAAAAATTTTCCCAAGTCTTTAAAAAGAATCTACTTTAAACAAATTTCTTCAATAAACAAAATATTTTTATTCTAAAGAAACTCAATTTTCAACAAGTCCTTATACTTAATCTACTTATTCAATTATCAAAGTCCCTAAATTTTCAAAGAATTTTTATTCTCATCATCAAACATCAACAACAACAATAATAGACTCTAATTCATTCACATTCTCAATTATACCATGGCAAAAATGCAAAAATTTAGATGTCATGACACAAAAATTATGTCAGGGCATAATGCAACTACAGTAATGTCATGGCAAAACAATATTATGGCAAAAGATAAAATGAAAACTTAAATGCAACTAAATGTAGGACAACACTCCCCCAAATCTAAGGGTTACACTGTCCTCAATGCATGAACATGTAAGAAATGACATAAAAACTTAAACAGTATGCAAAAATAAAAAGAAAAAAATAAAACAAAGCTTGGTTCAAAAAAATTTTCCTTCCTGCAGTGGTTTTGATTCAAGTTTTTCTTTTCATGGAGCTGATAGGGACATTCTCCTCCTCATCTGAGTGGGTCAAATCATCGATCAGCTCGTCAATGATTTTCTCTTAGTTCTGCTCTTTTCAGTTTGTAGCTGGTGGTGGCGGTGTCTTTACTGGTGGTTTAGTAGGTGGTGTTGATGTCGTGGCATCTTCCTTCATGATATCAGACTCAGAAGACTCTGATGGTTCCTTCTCTTTCTCCTCAACAGCAGGCCTCTTTCCTTTGTCCTTCTCCTTGGCAACAGATGGGATCTTAGGGGTTTTCTCTATGGTAATTTCCTCATTCTACTCACTCTCATAGTTAGAGTATAAACTCTTGAGAAATGCTGGAATCACAGGAATTTGATTTGTGAAGTTATTTTGCATTGAGTGCCTAAAGGCATTGTCCTTTCGCCTTGTGTAGCTCCAGTACATGCGCAGTTTAGAAGCTACTTCAGTTAGATCATTTACCAACCTCGCCTGATTCCTTGCCAAACTTCCAATATGATGATGCATCTCTCTCATCCATTGAAGCATCGCTTGCTCGAAATCACTATCCGAGACAGTTGGTGCTCCAAGTGTTGGGGCATGGAAGTTGATGGGCCTTTACTAGTTTTTCGTGGCATTTTTTTATCCATACAATCTTGTGTTGTCTTCTTTGAAATGGCTCCTGTATTGTAAGTGATATCTTCATTTGTTTGCATGGGAACTTCAGCTTCTTCTCATAAGGCAAAAATAAATGCTGGGAAGAACAAGCTTCCTGCGTTCCTTTGGGCACATTTGTGGATTTCCTTGAAGATGATCCTACCCACATTAATCTTTCTCCCCATGACTATTGAATGCAATAACAATACTCTCTCCTTCAGAATGGATGAGTGGTGTGTACTAGGCATTAGGCTAGCCTTCACAAAGTGATTCCAAACTCGATATTCTGATTTCAAGGAATTTTTATTAATGGTATAGCAATCCTGCTTGGACACTATCCATTTAGTTCCTGGTATACACAAATCTAATAACAGTCTTTTCATACCTTCATCATCAAGGGTTTCCATAAATGGCATGTGCTTGTCGTCTGTATTTATAAGTCAGTAATGAGCATTTATAATATCTTCATCATACAGAATCAATTTACCCCTCATGTATACAAAGGCATTTTCAGGAGTTGTGATGTAGGCTATAATTCACACACCATATTCGTATACATGACATTAAGGTGGAGGCAAAGGATCTCTCATCGATGTTTTCATATCATAGACATAACCTCCTCTCTATATTTAGTTACTTCATCTTTAAACAAAAACCCCTTCTCCATCCACAATCCCCTTTGCCTGATATTCTTGTTAAACTTGTCTTCAGTAGTTTTGTTGAAAAAGGTTTGTGCTAGCAAATATGGGTTGCTTGGTATTTTTCTTGCCATTGTTTAGAGGTTGTTTGTAAAATAAAAATGGAGTCTTTTTAGGATGAAAGTTAAGTGAGGGAGATAAAGGTTTGAAACGGCTGATAAGAGTAAAAATGTTTCAACAGCCTAGGTTAAAATAAAGGTTAGGGCATAGACAGCTGTCCTTGTCATGATAGCTAAAAAATTGGGGGCGTGGGTAGTGCAGTAAAGCAGCAATTACGAGCCATGGGGAAGGATGAAAAATTGTGATGTGGCCTTTTGCCAGGCGTTGACCTTTGATAGCATTAGAAAAGACCATTTAATTCTCCCTATTTAGAGTATAATTTGTTCCCTTTGTGTTATGTTTAGCATGCATTTCTAGCATTTTATATTTAGTAACTGCATTTTCTAAGTTAATGATGTTTGATTTCATTTTCTTCTATTTTATCCCACTTATGCTACTAATTTTGTTACATTTAGTGTCAGTTTTACGTCTTGAGATGTCAGTGCAGGGATCTATCTTAGAAGATCAAAGTAGGAAAGTGTTCAAAGCTGTCGCTACAAGTTTGATCAAGATTGGCGCTCAAACATGTCACCACATAAGTACTTCCAGATTACATCAGAGATGTTTTGTGTAAACATATTCAGAAGTTCCATTGCATAAGGATGTCAAAGTTGTTGCAACAAATTAAAGCATAAATTTGCGTCCAGAAATGTCGCGACAACCTACAACTACTTACTGCATAAACCAGATTTGCGTGAGTGTACAGCTGGATTAACTAACTTATACAGCTACAAGGAAGTTAAATCTGAGAGTAGAAGGACACCTGTACTTAGCAGCAAAGATAAATACTGAGGAGAGAGAGAAGAGAAGGAGGGGATCATCAAGCTCGTGACAAATTAATTCCATTTCTGATTTTTCTTAAGCAAACTGCCATGGAAGCTTAAATCCTTGAAAGGTGAACTGACGCGACGAGAAGGCAATATCTACTCCTGACGAGGTGTGTTCTAAGTGCAATGCAAGAGGAGCATTTACGAAAAAGTTCTAGTAGGCTAGGAATAGAATGCTTCAACTTATTCTTTAATTCCTCTTAAACATTGATAAATTCTGATGACTTTAATTGTGTATGGAAGTACCTCTTAATGTTAGATCTATTTTGATTTCTGCTCAAATCTTCTTAATTGAGTATCTTTGGATTTAATTGTTTTGACCACGGAAGTGCGATTGCAGTCACAGTCACTGGAAGGTGCAGTGACAAGTTAAATTAACAAGCAAGACAATGGAAGTTGCTTGAGGCATGAAGGAATTCTGGCCACTTGTTCTCAAATACAAAGCATTGCCAGCACTGGAAGGTGTGGCTAATGTGAGTGTTTTGAGTCTTTGATAAGCAGGGAAGTCGAAAGTAGTGAGATCTCATTAATCTTGATTGTAGCGACAATTTATCTACCAAATACCTTGTAGTCACATTTAGTGTTTGCCAACTTATCAAGTCAAGGATCCCCCATCTCTTTATCATTGATTTACTTATTTAATTTTCTTAATTTGCATTGACAAAATATCTTCAACATTCATTTCATTTTCTATTAAATTGATTTGACATTTGTATTACAGTTTTTACAAAATTTGCGTTGATAGTTTTAACTCTTGTATTTGTGCAGTCTTTGACTTAATTGCACTAACATTATTCCTAATAATTCTTCTTATTTTAACTTCTTTTGCTTCGACAAATTTAAACATAGATAGCCATCTCTGTGGGATCGATATCTGATAGCTTACACCTATCAACTATACTTGCATCGACAAGTGTTTGCTTGTACATTTGTTGTGACATTCATAGCGCGATCAAGTTTTGGCACCGTTGCCGGCGATGGCGTTTGTTTAATGTTTATTTTGGTAGTTGCAATTATTCTTTATTTCTTGACTTTTATTAATTACTAATCTGCTCAAGTTTTAGGTATTGCATGACCACTAGGAGAAATCCTAGTAATATTGTTGGCTTAAATCCAAAAATTGAAAGAATTATTCGGAGGAAAATAGAAGAACAAAGAAATATGGCTTTACCTGGAAATAATGCCATACCACCACAAAATCCTATCCCTCCAATACAACCACAAAATGTGAATAATCTACTGCTGCCACAAGAAGAACAAATATAGAATAGAACAATCAAATATTTTGTTGTTCCAGTGTTAGATGACTTGCAGCTAGGGATTGTTAGACCAACAATCCAAGCGGGAAATTTTGAGTTAAAATCGGTGATGTTTCAGATGTTAAAGTCGAATGGGTAATATGTTGGTTTGCCTCATGAAGATGGAAGAGAGCATCTTAAATCTTTTTTGCTAATATGTGCTTCTTTTAGTCACATGGTGTTCCTGATGATGCCTTGAAGATGCAGTTATTTCCTTATTCTTAGCAAGGAAGGGCTCAGACCTGGTTTCTTGGATTACCTGCTAGATCTATTACGTCATGGAATGCACTTGCAATACAATTTGTTTTGCGATTTAATCCACCCACAATGAATGCTCGATTACGGAATGATATTACTGGTTACCATCAACTGGATGATGAGAACCTGCATACTACATGGGAGCGTTACAAAACTTTGATTCGACGTTGCCCCATGCATGGAATCCAACAAGAAACTCAGATCAAAATCTTCAACAATGAATTAAATGCGCAGACAAGAAATCTTGTTGATGCATCTGCAAACGGTCCTTTATTGGATTGCACCTATGATGAAGTTGTATGGATTTTGGAGAGAATCACACAAAATGATTATCAATACCCGATTTCTCGAGCTGTTGAAATGAAAACAAATCCTGGAGTTATTAAGTTAGACACCATATCAGCATTAAGTGCACAGGTATCCTTATTAGCTAACATGATTAAGAACATGAAGGGGACAAGTGATGTTGCTCCTATTCAAGTAGCCCAGTAAATGGATGTCCTGATATTTTGTTGTGAAATTTGTGGTGACAACTATAGCTACGAGGACTATCCACAGCATGCAGAAAATGGTTCTATGTCAATAACATCAGAGGAAACTCGTATGGAAACTCTTACAATAATTCCACTAAGACTCAAAAACCTTGGAGGAATCAAAATGCGTCCACATTCTAATATGGAACTTACTCGAATCAAGGAAATTTCAGATAAGGGAGCTACAATCAGCAGCAATAGAATTACAACCATAATCCTCAAGTGCAAGCACATCATGATCAGATGCAGTCACAAACTCAGATGTAGTCACATGCTCGTATGTAGTCATAGTAGATTGCAATGCCAAATATAAACATGCAAGGACAGCATCAACAATAGCAACAGTAGAATTCTCAACCAAGATTGAATCCATTAGCTACCCTTGAAGCCTTGATGCATGAGCATATTACAGGAACGGAAGCTATCGTAGAAGGAAATTCTTCTTCCATCCGTGCGTTGGAAGCACAATTAGGATAACTAGCTTCCAATATGAGCACAAGACCACCAGGTGCTTTACCCAGTGACACTAAGAATCCAAATCAAAAGGGGAAGGAGCATTGCAAGGCTATTACTCTACGGAGAGGGAAGCAAACTATTGACCAAAGCAGCAGCTCCAATACAGCACCTGTCGACTCAAATGAACCAGAGCAACAAGGAAAGGTTGTATCCAAAGAAGAAGTAGTAACTTTCCTCAAGTTGCTGTAACAATAGTGAATACACAAAGAACATACAATGCATATAAACTAACACTACAAACTTACCGGATGAAATTGCTGTTTGAGTAAACTTTAGGGACTATTCTGCTAATTTCCCTTTTCCTCGTTCTGTGGCATAATCTAATCTAAATCAACAAATCACCCAAATTCCACATTAAGTCACATAATTCAATCATTTAACAACATTTGATCCTTTTTGGGAAATTTATGATTTTACCCCTAATACTTTCCTTTTATTCAATCTAGTCCTTTCAACACAAAACATGCAAAATACCCA
The DNA here is from genome assembly GCA_005610355.1 of Gossypioides kirkii. Classification (NCBI taxonomy): domain Eukaryota; kingdom Viridiplantae; phylum Streptophyta; class Magnoliopsida; order Malvales; family Malvaceae; genus Gossypioides; species Gossypioides kirkii. The sequence continues at coordinate 12,259,767 of CP032250.1, forward strand.
TTTTCCTTTCAATCCCATATTAGCTGAATATACCTTGATCTCATACAAGTCCCTACAATCCATTTATTTAACACAAAGGACATTCAATTTCATCATTTAATATTTTAGTCCTTAAACCCTAATTTCATCAATAATCACTTTACAAAAAGATCTAACCCAAACATCAAGACTTCAAATCTATCAAAAACTTTCAAGAAAAAGCATTTTCAACAATGGTAAGATTTGTAACATTTGACAGATTCACAAATTAGTCCCTAAATTAGCTAAACTAAGCTAATACGAACTCAAAAACATAGAAATCACTAAAAACAGGCGAGAAATCACTCACCTATTGAAGCTTTAAGCTTGGTCGAAACTTCCCTTAAGGTTTCTAGGGTTTCTTTGTTTGTTTAGTGAAGAAGATGAAGAAAAATCATTAATTTTGTTATGATTTTAGGTTAAAAAATCATTTCCTTTACATTTACTATTTTACCCTTTAATTAACAAGTATTTTCCTTTTATTTTCAACCCAAATTCATCCTCTCACTTAGGTAATGGTCTAATTACCATTTAGATACCCTAACCTATCTTCCAATTATCATGTAATGCATTAAATCAATGAAATTCCACTTTTACACTTTTTACAATTTAATCTTTTTTACTCAACTCACCATCTAAACTTTAAAATTTCCTAACCAAATTTTAATATGATATCAACGATGTTATAAATATTAAAATAAATAAATTTCTAACTCGACTTGTCAAATTTGTGATCCCGAAATCACTCTTTTTGATACCACTAAAAACCGGGCTATTACACACTTGGTCCGGTTGTCGGACCCGGACAAGTGAATGTTACAACAACTAATACACATTTCTGAAATGATACAAAGTCCTTAAAACCATTATTTTTGTCTTTTATATGTTGGGAAAAAATCAAGTTTTAGGAATACCTTGAATTAATTTGATTTTCAAAGAATTTTCGAAGTCTATTTTTTTCTTTTATATATTGGGCAAAAATCAACTTTTAGGAATACTTGAATTAATTTGATTTTAAAAGAAATTTTGAAGTCGGAGGGACTTCTACCAATACCCAGATCCAAACTACTGAAATAAGTCATTCAAATACTATTTTTTAATTACAAAGACCAAGCTTGACACAACTCAAACAAGTCAATTCACTTGAATAACTTTTTAACCCTATTACATGCCATTTATAACCATTTACCAAAAAACCCATAAATACCAGTATGACAAATGGATAGTGTGATGATACTCCAATGAAATTCCAACCGGTCGAGCCTTCCGATGATCTACAAAACAAAGGAAACAACTACATAAGCAACTAATGCTTAGTAAACTCGTAAAAGGGTACTTAATTTACCGATCACATTATGTTACACAACCAAGCATAATTTCATTAATCTTGGGCATTATTCCCTTTCCTATATACACCACTTCACAAGATTAGTAGGTGTATTAATGAACATAAAATCCTTCCAAAGTTCATGAAACCTAATACCATAAGCATTCAATGTGTATATCATTTAATATATTTATTCCAAGTACAAAATTCATATGTCGCTCTTTTACATCTCAACATTCCTGTTAATATTACGTATAAATACTTCATATAACCGTTTCATATATCTACTTTCATAATAACACTTCGTGTATATATACATATATATATATATATATCCTTAATCATTTAAACTCTTATCACCCGTTGAACCAAATGAAATATCTTCCAGGTCAGAGAATATTTAAACATACAAAGTTACGGGGAAAGTAATAACCATAGTAAGTATAAGAAATACTTAGTAAGGTTCCAAGAATTTCTTCACTAATTACTATATTCATTAACTATCTATGAACATATAATCATTTGAACCTCGACATGTTTCAACATGATTCAAAAATTTAGAGTCGGTATCGTTCAAACTTATAGATATTCGAACTTTGTGATTTGTAACACTTCATTTGAAAATTTTCATATCAGATAACTATAATTATTCCAATGGATCCTTGTGAAAGTACTCAATACGTAAGTCCAAAACATATGACGCTCGTCAGCTAATCATATATAGAATAGTTGTGTCAGGTTACCCTTTCAGGTTAAACTAATGATAGCACCTATGAACTAGCTTCGCTAGAGCTAGATAATGTATTAAGCAACAACGGATAGCTATCCAACCTAAATTTGAGTTTGGTGTTAACCCGAATCTGTAACACATGCAAGAGCTCGGTCTAGAACAAATAATCAGACAGAAATCTCACGTATGAAACTTTTACTCGATCCATCGTAAATCATTTCATATAATTCATTTATACATCTTATATATCAATTACTTATTATTATAAAAGCTCAATATGTGTATAAAAAAAATTACAACATAAATATCGATATATAGTAAACACAACATCCCTATAGTCCTTATTTATCAAACATAACATAAATAGTAACTAACATATCATATAATTATTTAAACCTTTCTTTATTTTTAGTCATGACCCTCAATTATAATTTCATTTCAAATATACCATTTCAAACACATATCCATGTATTTCACATTTTTTAATCATAATTCTCAACTTAAACATCATCACCAGTTATTCCAACTCATTACATATTTATCTCAAGCAGTCAAACTCAATTACAACATAAATAGATATGTTTTAAGTCACGAAAATAATATATAATTAATTTAATAAATTTACGAACTTACCTAAACTAAAACGGTTGCAAAATAGAGCCGAAAACTAATCCGAGACTTTAGCTTTTCTTCGATTTAAATTCACTTGTCTCATTTCTTAATTTAAGTAATAATTTCATTCAATTAAATAATTTAGATTTCTTAATATAATTAATCCAAGCCTATAACCCATTTTATTGTGAATTTACAAAATTACCATAAACATTTTAACTTTTGTGCAATTTATTCCCTAAACCCAAAACTCACAAATTAAGCACAATTAAAGAAAACCCATGTTAACCAATTTTTACCTAGTCCCTACTCAACCCAATTTTATCAAAATTTCACAAGAAATTCATAAAATTTCACTATTTTAACAACTTAATCCCTAATTACAAAATTAACAAAATTTATTAATTAAATAGTCCCTAAACATTTCATAGCTTTAAAATCTAAAAATTTCTATCAAAACTCAAACAATTTCACTCTAATTTAATTTTACTCCCTATTTCTTATTTTTACTTCAATTTACCAAATTTACAAAAGTTGGTTCTTGCTACTTGAAATCTATCAAATTAGTCCTCAAATATGTAACCACTCAACAATGGTAACATTTAAAATCTTTGACAATATTGAAAAATATGACATTTGTCAGCCAGATCAAAGTACCTAGATTCCAAAAACATAAAAATTATGAAAAAAGAGACTAATTTAAACTTATCAATTGAAACTTGAACCTTGCAAAAAACCCTAATCTCTCCAAACTTTTTTTCTTCCCCTGCGTCGATGGTCTGTACGATGAAGAAACAAATCTATTTCTTATCACCCACTCCCCCTTTTAATACATTTCAATTTTTTTCTTTTCTATATATTATTATTAACATATATTATAACAAACAATTGCACACATAAACGACACTAACCATTTTAATGGTTAATTACCACTTTAGTCCTTCCTATTTATTTTAAATTACAATTCTTTAATAAATTGCGCTTTTATCATTTATGCAATTTTGTCCCTATACTTAATTTAAGCACTGCACAATTAAAATTACCCATTCGAAAAATCAAATAGCCTGCAGATCAACTTCGTAAATATTTTCATTAAATATTTACGGGTCTGATTCACAGACACGGAGTTCCGAAAATACACTTTTCGACACCCTTGACTTTCGGATCATTACATACTGACTCATTTTTCAAAATGTATGATCCTAAACCAATGTTTTCGACACCATTGAAATTGGGTTGTTGCAACTCTCCCCTCTAAGGAAAATTTCGTTCTCAAAATTTCTAACCTGGAAATAATTTCAATTACCAAATTTTGAAGAACTCTTTGATTCTTAAATACCCTTGAAATTTGTTATATAATACTATATAATGTCTTTTAGAATCTGAGTTTCTTGTTCTTACCGTTCATCTATTTGCCTTGTAACTCAACTAGCATTTTAGGCAAAAAATTCATTCTAACTAGAATAATTTGGATCGACTTCATCAATCTAATAGTAACAATTCATTTCAAGTCTTCCTTTCTAATCGTTAAAGGTAATTTAAATTCAAAATCTACTGTGACTTGCTCTCATATCCATTCAGAAATCATGACAGTATATAATAATTCAAACAAAACTTGATATTTAACTTTGACTTGTTGACATATAAGACATCTCGGTACAAACTTCAAAATTTCACGTTTATTCTTGGTCACAAGTAACTCTATCTTAAGAACACTGAATCACTTTTCAATTGATTGAATAGATCCTCAATACAAAGCAGCAGATGTTTATTCTTTATCGTGACTTTATTCAACTGCTAGAATCTAACTACAAGTTATCAACTCTTCTTTCATTTCACAATACAGTACAATTGTGTCCCCAAAGTGATACACTCAGTCGAATATAACCTCTTTAGACTCGAAATTCATTAGTACTCGATAAACTACCATTTATGATATTCTAGAATCTAAGACATACGCATAAAATTACATCACAACCCTTCGGATCACATTCTATACTGATATTGTTGGAATCACCTTCAAATCATTACCAGACTTAACATAAATGTAACAGTCTGGTTTTTAGTGGTGTCGAAAACAGTGGTTTTGAGACCATAACTCTGACGAGTTAGGTCATAATTATTAATTTATGTAATATTTGTGATGTCATAAGTGTCGTATTAAATTTTGGTTCTTGTCTTTAATCTCGAGATCAAACTCTTGTAAAAGCAATATCCATCTAATAAGTCTTGGCTTTGCTTCTTTTTTCTCGATCAAATATTTAAGAGCTGCATGGTCAGAGAAAACTACAATTTTAGTTCCCTATAAATATGATCGAAATTTTTCTAAAGCAAATACTATAGCTAAAATCTCTTTCTCGGTAGTCGAGTAGTTACTTTGGGCAGCATCTAATGTCCTAGATGCATAGGAGATAACGTGTGGTTCCTTATTGATTCTTTGCCCAAGGATCGCTCCTACATTGTGGTCACTTGCGTCACACATTATCTTGAAAGGATAATCTCAATTTGGTGGCTGAACTATGGGTGTTGAAATCAGTTTGTGTTTGAGTGTGTCAAATGCATCTTAGCATGATTAGTCAAACTTGAACTACTTATCTTTTTGCAAAAGGCTATAAAAGCGATTGTGCAATCTTCAAAAAATCTTTGATAAATCGCCTATAAAAACCTACATGACCAAGAAAAGAACGGATCTCCCTCACAGTTGTGGGCTATGAAAGTGAGTTAATAACATCGATCTTCGCTTTATCATACACCTTTGGAATGTGATTGGTGCATCGCAAAGTTCGAACGACATTTATCTATAAGAGAATGTGCAAAACAGACACATAAACGTTATCTTCTCTTGATCCTCTGGTGCCACTGAAATTTGGAAAAAACCTGAGTAACCATCAAGACAACAATAATGAGATTTTCCAGCAAAACGTTCTAGCATTTGATCAATAAATGGAAGTGGGAAATGATCTTTGCAAGTTAAAGAGTTCAACTTCCTGTAATCAATGTAGACTCTTCACCTATTTTTGACTCGAGTGGAAACTATATCAACTATCAATTCTCAATCACGGTCACGTTGATTTTTTAGGCACCACATGGACTGGGCTAACCCAATTGCTGTCAGAAATGGGATAGATCATCCCAGCATCAAGTGATTTCTGCACTTCTTTCCTTACCACCTCCATTATGGGCAGATTTAGACGTCTTTGAGTCTCCCTTTTGGGAATCGCATTCTCCACCACTAGAATTTTATGTATACACGTTGAGGGACTCAAACCCTTTATGTCAGCAATTATCCATTTGATCACCTCTTTATAATCTCTAAAAACTCGTACCAAATTTTCCTCTTTTATCTTCAAGAGTTTACTCGAGATTATTACTAGCAAGGTATTACCTTTGCCCAGATAAGCATACTTCAAATGTTTCATAAGTGGTTTGAGTTTAAACTCTAGGACCTGTAAATGGATTGTAAAAGCTTAGTTTGTGAAAAGGACAATTCAGAGTTTTTACCTGGATTTCTCTGAAATTATATGCCGCTATGTGAGCAACCCTTTCGCGAATTGACTCCTCGGCTATCATCTACTTCTCTAGTTCTTTCAAAGTATAAAAATCTAAACTTCTGCAAAGAATAGTTTGTAACTTATCTTCATCAAGATATTCAACTTGAAATTCAGTTAAAAGTTCAATTATATCAACATTAGAAACATTAATAATCGTGTTGGGGCGGTTCATGGCCTCATAAACGTTAAATTTCACCACTTTTCCATCGAACCCCATAATAAGTACTCCACTTCAGACATCAATCTTTGTTTGTAGTATGTCGAAAGAATTGGTCAAGTTGTCATCCTCCATGTTGATAATATAGAAATCTGTAGGAAAAATTAACTTGTTTACCTTGACAAGAACATCCTCCAATACTCCTTTTGGATATACCACGGACCGATCTACAAGCTGAATAATTACACTTCTTTCTTTCAAAGGACTCGTATTAAGTAGTTTGTAAATAGACAGCCATAACATTAATTAATGCACTTAAGTAGTACATGGATTTTTTAATTCCTACACTACCTATTTTGCAAGATATGGAAAACATATCTTGGTCCTTACATTTTGGAGGTATCTTTTTCTGTAACTCAATGGAAACATTTTCACTAACACTCACCTTTTCATTACCTAGGAGCTTCTTCTTACTTGTGCATAATTCCTTTAATAATTTTGCATAGTGTGGTATGTACTTAATCGCATTGAGAAGGGGAATGTTTATCTCTACCTTTCAAAAAGTGTCAAGAATCTCCTTCTCTTCTCGCTCATTCTTATGTTGGATGAGCCTTCCAGGAAATAAAGGTGGTACTGCAAACAGTTTTTATGGTATCGACTCAGTTGAAGCCTTTGAATCAGGTTGCTTCTCTTCTCGTTCAACGTCGTGGGCATGACTCGTGCTAGTCATGGGTTTCAAAATTGTACCACTTCTCAATGTCATTACATTCACGTTATGTCGAGGATTAAGCTTAGTTTGAGATGGCAGCTTACCTTGAGACTCTAAATGACTAATTGTAAGTGCAAGTTTGCTCACTTACTTATCTATTTCTTAGAAGTGCGCTTCAGTCTTTTGTTGGAAATTCTCGGTGCTAACAGCTAACCTCTCTACTATGGTTTCAAGAAATGACTTTAGGGGTTGATACTGTTAAGGTGAAGGTGGCCTTGGCTGATATAGTTGATTGAACCGAGGATTCAGACCATAACCTAAGTTTGGATGGTCTTTTTACCCCACATTATAAGTGTTTGAGTATAGATCATATCTCCTTTTGGGTGGCCCTAGAAAGTTCCTGACTACATTTGCTTGTTTTGTTGTGTCATCGTGTAAAATAGGAAACGAGTCTGTCGGATGATCTGGCATGGCACAAATCCCACACAACCGTGTTGGGTTTGTCTTATCTGCAAGCAAATTTTGCACAATATTAGTAAGTTTATCTATTTTGTCTTATACAGATATAGAACTTAACCCATGAACCCGTATCGTGGGTTTTGTAGCCGGTCAAAATTGTTGAGAGTTCGCAACCATGGTTGATATCAATTCCCTCACTCTCTGTGCTGTCATATTCACAAGTGCCCCTCCAATAGTAGCATCTATCATCTTCATTTCCATTGGGAGTAGCCCCTCATAGAAATAATGCAACAGTGACTGTTCAGACAGGCCATGTTATGGGTAACTTGCACATAAATTTTTGTACAACTCCCAGTAATCATAAAGCAGTTCAGTCTCCTTCTACCAGATTCCTACAATGTCTCATCTCAACTTGGCTGCTCGTGCTACTAGAAAAAACCTGTCAGGAAATAAGCGAGACGTATCAGCCCATGTGTTAAAAGATCCTGGAGGTAAATAAAATAACCACTCTCTAACAAAGTCAACTAACAAAAAAAGAAATGCACGAAGTTTAATTTGGTCTTCGGTTACTCCCTGAGGTTTCATGCTCATGCAAACCATATGAAACTCCTTTAAGTGCGTGTAAGGATTCGCATTTTGAATCCCGCAAAAGGTGGGCAATAGATGGATTAAGCTCGATTTCAACTCGAATGACGTTCCTCCCGCTGGATAAGTTATACACAGCGGCTGTTATTCATCTGGTGCTATCGTGAGTTGTCGAATAGTTTAATCTACCATTATATTCGGTTCTTTGAACGAGAAAATATCCTCGATAAAGGACACTTCTTCAAATTTGGGTTGTGGTCATTTACCATGTCGAATTGCCTCTTTTCTCAACTTTCGGGCCAATTTCTCTATCTCTGGGAGTGGGTCACGGGACAAAGCTCAAAACGACATCGTTTTGTGGCCATTGAGGTTTGCCCAAAATGGCACCGTTTCACAAAGCTATATAAGGTATTTTTTTTTTTGGAAATTCTCATTCCTTCATTTCATTTTTTAAAAAAAGCTTTTCATTCCTTTTTTTCTCTCTAACCCCTCCTCCGTCCGGCCGCAGGTCTCGGTCTCCATCAGTCAATCATCGGCGTTGGTGACCACCACCTACAACGGTCAAATTCCTGAAAAATAGTTTTTTATTTTTCTTTTTATAAAATCTAGATCTAGGTTTTCAAACTTCCAATTCCAACCCAAAATTCCCCAAATACATAAAATAATTCGACTTTTAGGATTTTTTTCGAAAAGGGAAAAATGATTTTTTCTCTTTTTATTTTTCAAAGCCCTCACACGACTATTAATTGGTCCGGAGGAGTTCTTAAACGGCCATCACAACGATGTGGCGTCCGAACGGCAACCAGATAATCTCCTCCCTTTTCTCTTTATTATTTCTATTTTTTTTATATTTCAAAAATGAAAATAAAATAAATATATAAGAACAAGACTACCTTTGAAAATTTTGATCTTTTGTATTTTGATTGCTAGTGTTCGTAAAAAATACAAAGGATTTTCGAAGGCTTTATATAGCAGAATTCGAATACAATGTTTTGTTCTTCTGTGCTTGTCTTTTGTTCTTTTCTATTTTTTTCTTCTTCTTTGTAGATCCAAACGACGGTGGCAGGTGGTGACAGAGGCAAGGTCTCGACGTGGGGTGTTAGAAGCCTCGGGAACTTGCTTTTGCTAATGTGGAATGAGGGGCGTGGGTAAGGCAGCAGTGATAGGTGGCTTAGGCAACTAAGGTTTGCTGATTTTTTGTTGTGTTTTGGGTTTATTGGGCTCTTTGGGTATTGGGCTTGAGTTTGGGTTGGTTTGGGTATTTTAGGTGTAAAATGGGTTGTAAAAAGACATTTAAATTAAAAGGAATTTTAAAACTTTCTCTTTTCCGTCGCCAAAGAAATTCAAAGAGAATGAGAACCAAGTGACAGTTTCATCTGGTTATCAGAGTAAGAGCGGGTCGTCACAATCTGAAACTAGATTTCAGAATAGGCCTACAAACAGTGTAGCCATTTTTCATAATGCACCTAACCCGATTTGTGAATATTGTGGAAGGTTTCATCTAGGTGAGTGTCATATAAGGAAAGGAGCATGTTTTCGATGTGGAGCAACTGATCATATGGTACGAAATTGCCTAGTGCCACACGATAAGGAAGAGAATCAGAGTGTAAAACCCCCTGTCACACCACAAAGGGTAGACGTCCTGGTCAGAGTAGCATTATGGGTGGAAATCGTAACGATATTAAGAAAAATACACACAGATCTGAAGTCCGACCACCTGCAGGACCTATGCCATTTAAGCCAGAGAAGAGGCAGCTGCAATCGATGATATGACTGGTAAATTCTATCTTTTGATGTGACTATGTGTGCTGTGAATGATTTAGGGTGGATTTATTCCTATATCAGTATTGCTTAACAATTGATAAAATCTATCTGTCGAGTCGATTGAATTTGAAATACTAGTTACAAATCCTTTGGATTACAGTGTCATAGTTAACCTATTATGCTGTGGATGTCCCCTAAAGGTTACTGTTGATTGATGTTACTATCATTTCATAAATTTGGTATTTTAATCTGAAAATAGATTGATTAAAGTTAAATGTTACTGAAGTAAATTATAGACTGAAATGAATTGGTTGAAATGTCGGACTAATATACTGATATGGTTGAATCTGGTAAAATAGATAGAATAAATCAGAGTTGTTCAGAAGTTTTTGTACAGGAAATGATCTTATATACATCATACAGAAGATGTATTCAATAAGTTAAAAGGGACGTAACAGTATGTCCGAAAGTTGATAAAGATTCAGTTATTCAGTTCTAGTTGAAGATGTGAGAAGCTAAAAAATTTTTTGAAACTTGAGATAATCATTAAGAATTTTGATAACGTTGTTTAAGTTAACTACTATCTCTGTTGATTTATGAATATGATGAATTAGATTGTTCAATCTCATCTAGATATGTAGAAATAGTCGTAATTATGAATATTGATGATATTTTGAAAGACTTCAAGCAGGGTCTGTGATTTCGTAAAATGTGAGAAATGTATGATAGGCTATGTGTGGACAATGATTTATGTAAAAATTATTAATGGTGAGTTGGTTTAGTGAGGTTGATCCTTTTGGTTATGTGAATTTGATAGTTAGTTTTAAGTAGATTTGGCTAAAAAGATTTTCTATTGTTATATGGAAATTTCTGAAGACATCTCTGGAAATCTTTGTTAATTTACTTTGAATCTAGAAAGGAAATTGAAAATTAAATATTGTTAAATTATTACTGCCTATTGTGATTCTTAGGTAGGGAAAGCTAAGATAAAGTTTAAATTATTCGAGATTATTATGAGAATGTTATGTTCTAGATTTGGGTGAATTAGTAATGATTATCGTTATGAAGAAATTTTAGAATAAAATAGGTACTGCAAGATAAAATTTCGAGGAAGAAATTTCCTAAGGGGGGAGAGTTATAACAGCCCAGTTTTTAGTGGTATCAAAAACAGTGATTTTGGGATCACAACTCTAATAAGTCGAGTCAAAAATTTATTTATTTTAATATTTATAACTTTGTTGACATCATATTAAAATTTGGTTAGGAAATATTAACGTTTAGATGGTGAATTGAGTAAAAAGGATTACGTAAAAGTGTACAAGTGGAATTTCATTGATTTAATGCATTACATGATAATTGGAAGATAGGTTAGGGTACCTAAATGGTAATTAGACCATTACCTAAGTGAGTGGACGAATTTGGGTTGAAAATAAGAGGAAAATACTTGTTAATTAAAGGGTAAAATAATAAATGTAAAGGAAATGATTTTTTAACCCAAAATCATAACAAAATTAATCATTTTTCTTTATCTTCTTCACTAAACAAACAAAGAAACCCTAGAAACCTTAAAGGAAGTTTCGACCAAGCTTAAAGCTTCAATTGGTGAGTGATTTCTCACCCGTTTTTATTGATTTCTATGTTTTTGAGTTCGTGTTAGCTTAGTCTAGCTAATCTAGGGACTAATTTGTGAATCTTTCAAATGTTATAGATCTTACCATTGTTGAAAATTCTTGTTCTTGAATGTTTTTGATAGATTTCAATGCTTAATGTTTGGGTTAGATCTTTTTGTAAAGTGATTATTGATGAAATTAAGGTTTAAGGACTAAAATGTTAAATGATGAAATTGAGTGTACTTTGTGTGAAATAAATGGATTGTAGAGACTTGTATAGGATCAAGGTATATTCGACTGATATGGGTTTGAAAGGAAAATGGGTATTTTGCATGTTTTGTGTTGGAAGGACTAGATTGAATAAAAGGAAAGTATTAGGGGTAAAATCATAAATTTCCTAAAAAGGATCAAATGGTGTTAAATGATTGAATTATGTGACTTAATGTGAAATTTGGGTGATTTGTTGATTTAGATTGTGATTACGCCACAGAACGAGGAAAAGGGAAATTAGAAAAATAGTCTTTGGAGTTTTACTCAAACTGCAATTTTGTTCGGTAAGTTCGTAGTGTTAGTTTATGTGCATTGTATGTTCTTTGTGTATTCACTATTGTTACAGTAACTCAAGGAAAGTTAAAACATTCGAGATGATGGGAAAGACGAAGGAAGAAATGATATGTCTGGCCTAGGGCCGGTTATCTGATCTGACGCGATGGCTGGGATTTTGCATATGTTACAGTATCCTAACAGCTTGTGTGAACGGTATCACTAGTCGATAGATTCTGAATGAATACTGAGAATGTGGACCCCTACGATGGCTGAGTCTCCGCGTTGTTGCGGATTCTCATTAGCTTGTGTGAGCAGCATCGTGAGTGGGAGATTCTGGACCGTATTAATGGCTGAGTCTTTGCATATGTTGTAGATTCTAATCAGCTTGTGTGAGCAGCATCGTATATTGGTTAACCTTTCTGGGCTCGTATGAGCTAAAATTCTGGAGGACTAGAAGAGAACAGATTCGTTACCGTTCATAAGATTATGAATACATACTTACTATTATTTTTAATCCTTTTGGTTATTCAGTAAGATAATGATTTATGCGAACTTACTAAGCTTAAATAAGCTTACCTGTATATCCATTGTTGTTTTGTAGTTACATTTTACTGTCTAAAGATCGGATCACCTTGAAGAATCACATTATCTTGGGAGTTCATTCGGTAGTCATTCATCACTTTGTTATATAGCATGTACTAAGATGATGTTATATTTTGTTTTACTCGTTCGAAATTGTGATGATTTTGATATGTTTTAATGAAATACTGAATGTAGTAATGTTTGCTTGTTCAAGTTGGAATCTAGACTTAGTAGTATAATGTAATGATTTGGAAACTATGAATTTTGTAATGGTTTAATGCATTTTGGACATAAACTTGTGTTTGACATAATTCTTGAGATTCTGCATACTTATTTCGGTAGAACTACTACATGTATCGGTAGAAGTACAGGGTAGGAGAGAGGTTGTTCATTGGCTTGAGTTGTATCGATAGTTGCATAGTAGGTATCGATAGTTCTACACTTAGAAGTATCGGTAGTTATGTACTTGTATCAGTAGAAGTTGTAGGGTAAGACTTCTTTGTTCTCTAGAGTTTTTTGTATTGGTAAGAGCATGACATGTTTCGATAGAAGTCATACTTGTATCGGTAGTACTGCCTCAAGTATTGGTAGAAGTCTGCACTATTCCTGAACTGTTTATTGACTTGACAACTATCGATACTTGTCAATCAAATACCAGTAGAAGTCTCCAAAAATTTTGGAAATGACCATTTTGCCCGAAAATTGAATTATGGTTATAATTTATTGATGATTTATGACGTGTTAGATGTATTTCTTTAATAATGTAAGATTTAATGACACGATTTTTAAAGATGAACAATGATAGATGAAAAGAGAGACACCGGGATCCTAGTTGGCACAGTTTTTGGGTTTTGAGTGTTACTGAGTGAGGGGTGTTACAATTAATAAATTTGGGACCTAAATAAGTTAATTAATTATTCAAGTTTATCATACTAAAATATCTTATTTTTCTTTGAAAAAGTTTTCAAATATACATGGTTTCAAATTTATGTCCTCTAACATGGAATTAGTTATATTATAACAAGATTTTAATTTGACATGTCTAATTTTTTAATTTAACTTGAACAATATTCCTCGATTCAACTCAACTCGAATTGAAAAAAAATTCAATTCGAGTTACGATGAGAAAACATGATTCGTCAACTCGATTAACTCAAATTTTTTAACTCAATTCGATCAAACACTCACCCCTAACCGTAACTCATATTTGGGAGTATTACAAAGTAAGACCACGTGAAAACCAAAGTAGAAGTGGAGTTTTAAATAGGTAAAATTATTCTATTAATCCCTATATTTTGCAAAAGTTACGAATTTAATCTATGTACTTTTCATATTTAAAATTTCTATTTCTCACCAAACAATAATTGTTAAATTCATCAAGTAAAGTTCTGCTACTCCTAAAATCTGATGTGCATGATCATATGTATAATGCCATTTTAATTTATTATTTTTATATATTACTTACTAAAAATTTAATTAATAGATTAACAACTATCATTTAGGTCAAGACTAGAATTTTTAAATTCGAAAAGTATAAGAATTTAAAATAATCCATTTGGAGAAAATAGTCTAAATCTATAACTGTACATATAGTAGATGACTAATAATTAAATTTAACCAAACAAATTTAATTGCTGCTGTTTGGGCCACGACTAACACTTCAAAATTCGAAAAGTACAAGATTAAAAGTGATCAATTCGAAAAGTATATAAACTAAATTTATAACTCTCGTAAACTACAGGGACTAATAGAGGAATTTAACCATAAAAATTCATGAACTTGCTCACGAAGTTGCCTTAAACTTTACTATCTGTTTCCCTACAACCTATATATACATACATAAGACGCCCCCTCCTCACTGGAGTAGAAGTCTTTACCCTTTCTCACATTCGACTTTTTATTCCTTTCTTTTAAGGGGGAAAAGGAAATTATATTGCGGTGATGGCGAAATTGAGGATCGCAGGGACATGGGTAGGGGTGATAGACTTAGAATTGGAGAATTGGACGGTAGCAATGCTGAGGGAAGAGGTTGCCAAACGATCAAATGCCCAACGTCCTGACTCTATCAACCTTATATCTGCTGGTAAAGTTTTGAAAGATGGCGATGGCTCTCAAAACTTAACCCAATTGGGTATCAGAAACAATGCTAAGATTCTTGCCACCCGTGTCTCCGTTGATGAAGGCAAGTCCTTGGAACAAGAATTGATGGCCGAGGAGGAACGCTCTCGCAGACTTGCTCGAGTCAAGTGAGTCTTTTTGGTCAACTCTCTCCTTTTCTCTCGCTCTTTGTTTTATTTTAAATGCTTAATTAATAGTATTCAATATTTCTGTATAAACTGAGTGCTTTTTCTTTTTCTTTTCCTTTTAATGGTTGATTGGGTTCTTGGTTTTATTGAAATTCTGGGTTTAATCGAAGTTACCAAATTTATTCTTATAATGAGGAAATTTATGATTACGTTCATTCTTTTAGGGTTTAGGGTTGTAAATCATATATTATCATGCCAAAAGGAATTGTGTTCTTGGAATGTATTAAGTATTTGCATGCAGGTGATGGAATTCTAGTATTTTTCTATGTCTTAAAATCATTGCGGTACTTTAGTTTGAAGTCTACGGTTGAATTGATAGTGTCAAGTGTTAGTAGTTTGCAGTGTTTGAGTCTTTGAGAGATGTTGGTCCTTTATGGTTTACCTTAAGTTGAGATGATATCAAGCGTCTACTGTTGTTTTTCGAAGTGGGTGAATACTTTGAAAAATGCGTCTTCCTCTATGAACATTTTAGATGAACCAAAGACTTCCATCCTACCTTTGAAAAGTTCTAATTGATGAGACAGTTTTACAGTTTTCCTGCATTATGAAATGATCATCTTTTCAGGATTTGATGGGCTGGATAATAGTTCCTTTCTGTTTATTTTGTAAGTACCATTGCATATCGATTTGCAAATTAACCGGTGACTAATCCATAGTTATCTCTATTGGCAGGGCAGCTGCCACTGCACTGTCCAAGAGACATGTAGATGGTTCACTACCAATTGAAGACTTCAATATTGAACTTGAAAACCAGGGAGGGCAAAAAGTACAATTAGGAACTGAGACTGATCAGCGGTATGTCATTTTTCCCTAGGGTATTAAGACATTTTACCCCAATTTTTAAACTAAAGTAAGATATGAATGGTCTTTAAATAGGGCAGTGATGATGGGTCTGATGCTTCATGAAAATGCAAAGAATCTACTTACAAGACAACTGTATAAAGATGCACTGGAAGTGCTTACCATGGGCGAGGTCAGTCTCTAGCATCCTTCCTCATTTGCTTCAACACTACTAATTTTTTCTTGTTTGAATTTGGATTCTTAGACTGGCAGTTGATAAACTTTCTTGTCTGTTATGTTAATCAGACTTGGGGGATGAGTGTTAGATACAAATTTGCGTTTGACATGGATTTAATAAATCTTTCCAAGTTTTTCATATATTTGGAGGGTTGTATCTCTGCATCCATGTCTAGATATCTAACTGGACGTGTGATTTAGGGAAAAGAGTCCAAGAAACATAGCTTGTTAGCAAAGATAATAATTTGGTTGTAGGTGAAATATTTTTCTTCGAGTTTGACAATTAATTAATATAAGTTCTATTTTTCTTTCTTGTAGGAGGCTTTCTCACTTTGTGATCCCAAGGTCCTTGAGGTAAGATATTCCTTCTTAGAATCGAAGAAGGTTCTTTTTCTGGATAACTTAACCCATGCTGTGTTTCATGTTTTTGTTTAGGGATATAACTAAAACTTGATTTAGCCTTTAGTTAGTCCTTATATGATGTTAAACATGCAGATGTTATTTGAATAATTGCATGCTTGTTCTTTAGATTTGAATCAACTCAATATCCTATACATTTTAGCTGTATGTGCTTGCTTGCAGTTTATTGACAATGTACCGATACTGCAAATAGACATGGTGTGGTGCTATTTCTTGCTTCGAGACATCAGTTGGCTTTCAGTTGCAGGAATACGCCTTGAAAAAGCCAGAGGAGGACTTGAGCGTTGTCACGGGAAGGATTTTTCCCGTGTTAGACTCCTTCAAGCTGGTTGCCAGCCAGAGCTTGCACTGTGAGTACTTTCTGAAAATTGCTTATGTGGCTCAATTTCTATGTTTCTGGACTTAAATGAGAATGCTGTTTGTTGCAATGTTAAGCTAATCTCTTTTGGATACTTTCTTTGTAGACATATGAGGTTGGAGTTGTTGGAAGGGGTGGTGGCATATCATAATGGTCAGTTGGATAAATCTAAAAAGGCACTGACATCTGCACAGGCAAAATTCTCACAGGTCACTATAATTACAGTCCGAAACAGCTAGCTTTTCTATACTCCCCCCCCCCTCACCCAAGGGGGACCACTACAGCTCCTCTCTTCTCAATAACCTATATATCCTCTTATCAGCATTCATGAAGCTGACCTTTGAGCAAGGGTTTAGGTTTGGCTTCAATGAGTAGATAAAAAGGGAGCACTTAATGTCATATCTATAAACCAAGGGTTACAAGACTGGATTTGCAAATCGCTTTCTGTACTATTGCAACTTTTATATAATGAAAAATAATGGTTAAATATAATAGAAATGACATGCATCAATAGTTTGTTGTGCTCATCTCTTACTTCTGCTACATTCAGCCATCATTTTGTTGTTTCCATTTCTTTGTTTTTTCCATTTTTATTTTCTTAACCAAAGTTTCATTGCTTCCTTCTCCAATATTAAGCCCTATGTTTATTTTTTTGTCAATATCAGTTACAAGTGCCTGATGAAGCCTTATCTCATGTCATGAGCATGGGCTTTAAGGAACGTGATGCAAGGAGGGCATTACGATTGAACAACCAAGATATCGGGAGAGCTTTTGATTTTCTTTTTGAGGAGAAGGCAAAGAGAAAACAAAAGCAGGAGGATGATATCCGGCATAGAACAGAAATCATGTGGGTATAATATAATTAAGATCTCTTATAATTGTCATTTTCTTTTATGTACAAATAATTAACGTAACAAGTTTTCAGGGAGCTAAAGCAATACGGAGTGACACCATTGAAGAAGGCAGTGAATCTTGAGAAATTGAAAGAATTGGTGGCTATTGGGTGAGCTGGGCACTCCTGTATTCTTGTTTGTCCTTTTAGATCTTCATTGATGTGATATGATGACTACCATTTTGGTGTATGATTGTGAGCTTCGAAAGTTCAAGTTTAACAATCATAGTTTCAAGTGACCCTCCCTTTTTCCCTTTTTCTTTTAAATTGAAAATGCTAAGACATTTAAGATTTGGCAGATTTGAGAAGAAACTTGCTGCTGAAGCCCTTCGAAGGAATGAGAATGACTTCCAAAAGGCGTTAGATGATCTGACAAATCCAGAAACTAATTCTGCCATCCAGGTTGACTGCTTTTGCATGAGGTTTTCCTAATTTCCAATTTTATTGGCTGTGGTCATCATTGATTATGTTTGTCTGCAGCTTGATATTGAGTCAAGGAAAAGGAAAAGAGAGCAACGAGCTGTAAATGCCAGAATTGAAGAGCTTGTATCTATGGGATTTGACAGATCTAGAGGTAATGATGATATAGTTCTGAACTGATATACTGGCATTTCATAGTTGTTTTCCATCTTTATGATATAGATTCCATGGTTGTCACAGTAGATATTCTAGTAACTAGAGGTAACCCAATAATTTCATGTGTATTGCGTGCATGTGTGTAGTGGAGGTGAGCGAACAAATTTAAAATTTGTGAGATATATAGCTAAACCCTGTTATGTTCCATAATAATAATGGCCAAAGCCAGAAGAAAGGGGAAATGATATGCTTTTCTCACTAGTAATTCGAAACAATTAAACAACAGCTTTTTGTTCGAAAAACATATCATGACTCAAAAGAATCAGTAGAGCAAACTGAGAATTCATCTAACAGACATTATAGATTCGACATGGTAAATACATGTTGCAATCTCTCCAGTTTATTGGAAAATGTACTTGAAGTACCTTATTGCCAAATTTGGATGTAGTTACAAAAACTTTCTAGTGCTCAAGAGGATTATATTTGGAAAAGGTTTTGCTGAAATCATTACTTGTTTATCCCCCATAAACATGACTAGTATTTATCCTAGCAATATTCTGATATATACCTGGGTTCAGTGGTTGCTGTTGTTCAGGCTGGTGAGACGATGGAGCAAACGATGAGTCGACTACTGTCAGAATTTGATCCACTCCCGGCTTTTGATGCTAACAGCAGCGGGAATCCGGCTTCAGAGGCTAGCAATTTGAACCCCGATAGTGTTGAAGGACCGTCAACTGCTGCAGACGAAGAACGGGATGTGGAGATGGAAGATGAACTTGCAAGAGACATAGGAAAAGCAGATGCGTTATCAGACTATGACATTGAAGTTACAAAAGAAGGTGAAGCAATACAGGAGTATTTAGCTCTTTTGGCCTCAACAGATAGCAAGGAACCTCCATCTTCGTGATGAGAAAATGAGTGGGCAATTACTAGTACATATTTGTGAATAGTCTCCACTGATACAGGACTCTCAGTACAGGTAGTAATGCCAATAATTTCAGTGGTTTTAGGCTCTAGAATTAAAGGAAACCGAATAGCTCCTCTTACAATTACCCCCAAATAATATACGTGCATCAATGTGTTGCATGCATGATTTTTTTTTATGTGCATATATGTCTCTACTCATGATGCCTTCGATTTCCAACTGCCTAGATTTATTGCATCTTTATTTTTCTAACACTATAATTTAATTCAACTTTTTCAAAATAGACATTATTTTTATTTCTTAAAATAGACTATTTATTAAATTAATTTAAATTAAATTTTCAATTAAATACTTTTTTCATCCTAATTCTAATGAAAGTGTTGTGTAACTTCCGGGTAAGTTGTACAAAAAACAAAATACACAAACAAATACCAATAATAAAAGCAAATAAAAATAAAAAGGAAGTCGAAATCCAAATCTGAAAAAAAAAAAAACCCAGTATTTTAATAGTTACATGCCATACGAAATAAAAGAAAGGAAAAATGCGAAAACATGTAACTAATCCTCATTGGAGCCCGACTCCGGTCTAGCTATCACCTACACACGCCACCTCATATTCTCACATATAGTAAGGGGTCATCATATTAAATTTGGTGTTCTAAGTGTAATATTTTCAGCTAAACCCTAATATTTTCATCTAAGTATATTTGTAATTTTTTTTTAGCAGATTGATTCATAAAATTATTTATGAATTACATTAATATTTTGTATATTGAACTCACATGATTTTTGTACACAAAGCTAAATGAAAGTAAATGTTTCTCACTGGTTGTCTAATGTTTAATTAAAACTAAGCGTATTACGTGATCAGATTGTAATACAAAAGATAATTTATATTAGTAGACGAACCTAAATATGTTCTTTGTAATAACCCGAATTTGAGTTGTCAGAAAAGGGTACTTTGGGATTTCGTATCTAATTTTTGGACACATAAATATTTAATAAAAGTATTCATGAAATTAAATCGTAGAATAATTATTTATTGGATAAATGAATTTGGATGTGTGGTGAAAATTAGTATAAGGACTAAATTGCATCAAGGGTAAAGTATAGATTACAAAAGGGATTGGGAAGGACCAAAGGGGCAAATTTCTCCTTTGGAAGCCTTAGTGCTGTTAGGTACAAGTGAGTGGCTCCAAAAATTTGTTTAAAATTTTGTAATATAAAGGGGATTGTGGTTTGAGAAATTTTGAGTAACTAAATGAAATTAAACAAAATAAGGAAAAAGTGGATAATGATGATAAAAGGTATGGGTTGGGAAGAAAGAGAAGAAAAACTATTTTCTTCTTCTCTTAGCTAGGAATTTTGGCAGCATCAAGGGAGAAGAAAAGGGGAGAAAAACTTGAGTTTAGGTTAAGTTAAGCTTCAAATTTGGTAAGTGAAATCAAGTCCTTTCCTTATAATTTTTATGTTTTTAGAATCCTAACACTTTAAGCTATCAAACCCATATCATATTTTTTAATTTGGTGAAGAGTTTTAAATGTTACCATTGTTGAGTAAATGGAGTTTTTAGATTCTTGGACATGCATGATTTGGGTTAGATGAGTAAAGAGATTAAATAGTGAGATTAGTCTCTAGTTCAAGTGTTAAGGATCAAATTTAGAAACTTGTGAAGTTAGTGTAAGAATGAGAAATAGAGAATTAAGATTTTATTAGAGTAAAATTGTTTGAAAATTAATGAATATGTGTATGTTTATTTCCGTGCTAACATTGACCCGAACTCTTCGGTGAGGAAGGGCAAGAATAAGGTTGCCGACAAGTAGATCGGAACTCACGATTGGTATTTCTATAACCTAAACTAGTTAATAAATTGGCAAATTGTAATAATTCGCTTATAGTAGAAATCAAGGTATGATTCCTTACTGATTGAGTTAATTTGATAAATAGATTAAATGAGGATTTTGGATTGTATATGAAATTTCAATTGCATTTGTATGAGGTGAGATTCCAATATTAGTGAATTTATGTTATTAATATTTTGCATTTTAAAATGCATTGTTACTATGAATAAGATTAAGAAAAGTTGAGATGTGGCTTGACATTAAATGAAAAGGTTTATCCTATTAACTGTTCGGACCGAGTCGGATATAGATGACATGCTATAGGATAGGAAGAGTACAGGGTTACTTCGACCATGAGTCGATGAGGCACTGGGTGCCAAATTACTTTGGTTTAACCGATAAGACATTGGGTGTCAATTTTATTATAGCGCTGGGCATGTTTATTTACTTCGGATTTATCTGATGAGACACTGGGTGCCAAACCGGTGTTGGTTGGATTCGTGTATCTGTCAGTGTTCGAGTCGTGTTAATAGGAAATTAAAAATGATGTGCATTATGCTAAAATGAAATGGAAATGCCATGAGACATGTATAGAGTATTTGAGAAAATGGTATATGATATGCATAAGTGTGTATGCCAAATGAAAATTTAAAATGATGGAAATGAAGCAATTCTGATGTGAGATGTGAAACGAGAAAAAAAGATGAATTAGAATAATAGTAAAAATTTTGTGTTATGCATATAGAAACATTTTGTATAGATATTAAATTAAATTCTTAAATGTGGTAATGTTGTTATCATGCTTAGGTTATTAGAATACTACCATATTTTACTAAGCATATGATTTTGTTACACGCGCAGGTTAGATACTTTTTGATATTATCACCGTTCGGCATCCAAAGACAAATCCCGGATTCAAGCTTCTGTGAGTTCACTTTAATTTTTGAATTGGCATGTACCTAAGAAGAGTTGGGTGTACCCAATTAAAATTAGTGTATAGAATGTCATGTATTTTACGTTTTGAAGTGTAATGGACATTCATTGTATTATTGGCAAGAATGATGGCTGAGGTGATTGTTAAAATCTGCTTGTTGATATGGTTATAATATAAAACTGGTAATTTATTTCGATAGTTGTAAATCATCTACCGGAGAACTCTATTGTATTTCAAGGTTTCGATAGAACTTCACAAAGTTTCGGTAGAAGTGCAGGAGAATAGGTAGATTAGTTACTGACTTATTTAGTGTCGGTAGAAGTTTTTTCAAGTTTTGGTAGTATAGTAGTTGTTGCAGTAGTTGAAATTTGAAGGTTCATAGAAGTCTTAGGCAAAAATTTAATTTAGCCTCTGGAACTTTTAGTATCGGTATTTGCTTATGTTGTATTGGTAGACTCATTCAAGTACCGGTAAAATTCTGCAGGTAATTCTGAGTGCTCATTGCCTTTAGAACTATCGATACCCATTTATGTAAGTATCGGTAGAAGTTCTTTAAAAATCAAATATTCATTAAAAATAAAAATAAATTCACTTATCTTCTAGTTCTAATTCCATTATTAATTTCTAAATAATATATAACTCCATTAGTAATAGGAAAGTAAGGTTTTTAATTAGTTTCTTATTATATTAGTATAGCTGTGGCATCTACTTACACGTGTCCAGTGATCGACCGAGTAAGGGGGTGTTACATTTAGTGATATCAGAGCTTTCGATTTAGTCGATTCTAGGACTAAGTCGAGCTTGGAATTGAGTCTAGAGGTACATGCCACATTGAGTCAATTTTGAGTCGGGATTAGGATGTTGATTATAATTGTTTCTATCTTATAGTTTTAAAGAGATGTCGAAAGGGTCAAATGACAAGAATTTTCAAGAAGTATACTCTAGCGAAGAGTATACCAATGACATGAATGTGTCTGAATCGTTGACACCAAGTGTTAACCGAACTAATGTTCAACAACCCGATGGAGATCGAGATAATAATAAAGGTCAAAGTGATACAAACTTACTGCAAGCTATCGTTGAAGCTCTTCAACGTGTTGCAGGAGCCACTTCTACTGTGACGCCTGAATCTACAACTCGATGGGCCCCGGTCAAGGAATTACGAAGGTAGGGGCAAATGAATTCTTGGGTTCGAATGGGGTTGACCCTTCAACCACTGAGATATGGATGGAGTCCACTAAGAGGATATTACAGCAATTAGAGTGTACACCTCGTGAGAGTTTAATTTGCGTTGTTTCTCTACTGCAAGGAGAAGCAATATACTTAGTGGCAGGCCACTACATGACACGTACCTGTTGCACGAGTGAATTGGGATTTCTTTTAGAGGGAGTTTCAAAAGAAATATGTGGGGGAATTATATCTTGAAGAGAGAAAGCAAGAGTTTTTACTGTTAAAGCAGAATGAAATATCAGTGGTCGATTATGAACGGAAGCTCTTATGACTTAGTAAATACGTCACTAAATTTCTTCCTTTCGAAGTAAAGAATTACTAGCGATTTTTATGAGGACTACATGACGAGCTTCGGGTGCAGTTAGTATCCCATAGGATATCAGAATTTGCCGATCTAGTTGAACAAGCAAAAATGGTAGAACAAGCTTTGGGCCTTGACAAGAAGATTGAGACTACAAGTTCTACCGGGAAGCGAACTGGAGTTGCTAGTTCTCATCCTCACTCGAAGAGAACCAGGGATTTTCGTGGTACTTGGAAATCAACATTTAAGTCTGAGGGAAATAGAGATCGATAGCCTACTGTGTCTATGAGTAGCGTGTGAGGTTCATCTCGTGACGTAGAAATTTCAGCTTGCAAATATTGTAGGAAAAAAGCACCATGGTGAATGCTAGAAATTGACTCAAGCTTATTTTCGTTGTGGATTGTTGGATCATATTGCTCGAGATTGCCCGAGGGGTGACGCCACTACCCCTGTTTCTGCTCAAAGATCTACACTTGCATTTAGAGGTCGTGGGACGAGTCGTAGTGGCTCTATCTCTAGAGGTGGTGCTAGAACAGGTAGCGATACGGCTACTCATCAGTCAGAGGCTAGAATACCAGCGGGTGCTTACGTCGTACGTACTCGAGAAGAGGGTGATGCTGTTGATGTAGTTACAGGTATCTTTTTATTATGTTCTACACCAGTTTATACTTTGATAGACCCCAGATCATCTCATTCTTACATTAATTCTGAGTTGGCTAAGTCGGGGAGTTTAGAATCTGAGATATCTAAGGTGTCCATGGTTGTGTCAAGCCCCTTAGGACAGTTAGTGCCGATAGACTGAGTGTGTAGACGATGTCTTTTAGAGATTTAGAATTTATCATTCCTAGTTGATTTATTAATCATGCCATTTGGTGAATTTGATGTAATTTTGGGTATGGACTGGCTCACTAAACACGAAGTGATTCTGGATAGTCGTAAGAAAAAGTTTGCGATTCAAAGTACTGATGGAGGTTTGATTGAAGTAAATGGGGATCGACCAAATAGTTTAAATCAAACCATTTTAGCAGTTCAAGCTAATAAGCTGCTTATTTGAGGTTGTGAAGCCTTTTTCGCTTATGTAATAAACTCAGATTCGGTCGATAGTCAGATTAACAAGATTGGAGTTGTTTGTGAATTTCCTGATGTATTTCTCGAGGAGTTACCAAGATTGCCATCTAAGAGGGAAGTAGAGTTTGCAATTGAAGTGCTACCTAGTACTCCGGTGTCCATATCTCCTTATCGTATGGAACCAACAGAACTCAAAGAATTGAAAATTCAACTGCAAGACTTATTGGATTAAGGATTTATATGTCCTAGTGTGTCTCCATGGAGAGCTCCAGTTTTATTCGTCAAGAAGAAAGATGGATCGACACGTTTGTGCATAGATTATCAATAAATTAAATAAGTTGACTATTAAGAATAAATATCCACTTCCACGAATTCATGACTTATTTGACCAACTGAAAGGAGCTTTCGTCTTCTCCAAGATTGACTTGAGATCGGGTTATTATTAACTGAAAAAGGAATATGACATTCCCAAAACAACTTTTCGTACACGTTACAACCATTATGAATTTTTAGTAATGCCATTTGGTTTGACTAATGCTCCGATAGCATTCATGGCTAAGTTCCAATAGAGACTTGGGTTAAGTTAAAGAACACTCAGGTTTAGTTAAGAGAGAGTTATCTTCTTCCCCTTTTCCTTTGAAAACATTATGGTCCACGGCTAAAGAAAGATAGAAACATTTCTTTGAGTTGAGTCTGAAATCCTGGATATTTCTAGTGATTTTCTTCACATCAAGGTACGTTTTGTGACTCTGTCTGTCAAGGGAACATAGATTTGTAAGTACGTTTGGAGAAATAGGGCTTTGAGAGATGTCTAGGTTTAAAATGATAATAATGGTTACTCAAATGGGTTCTAACAAAGTATTTCTGTACTAAAAGGCAGAGGAAGCTGTAACATCTTGCTGAATGATGGATCTGAAGTCTAACATGCCTTTGAGGTTATTAGGTGAGTCTCTAAATTGACTCTTGCATGTGAATTATACATTCTAGAAACTTCTATGCTAAGTGACCAAATAATGGGATTGAAACTAGAAAAGTATGATGTGATGATTTTGATGAGTAATGTATGAAGCATGGACATGAGAGTATGGATTGCATGAAATCTGATGGTTTAGGTATGAAATATGAATCTTGAGGTTAAAGGATGCTTGTTTCTGAAGGATAGAAATGTGTTTATTGTTGGATTGCCAGTACGCCCCATGGTGCATCGGAAAAATTATTCCGGCGATCATCAGTCATGGATCCATGTGCAAGGAACGAATTGAGTTGAAATAAGGGTTGAAAAATATACCTTTTGAAACTGAAAAATGACGAATAACATTGTTGATAGGTTCCCTTTCGGGGATGTCGATTCCAAGCCACAATAATAACGACTCAATCTCTACGTAATCAACCTAGTCAAAGAACGAACAACAACAATCTCTTGAACTTTTCAAAGAGTATTTTAAAGAAAATTACTAGACCTTTTATTTTATTTTTCTCTTGCTTACCCTAACACATTAAGAGATTCATTTCCTTTTATTTTATTATTTCATTATTATTAGAGAAACAAATGGAAAGTCAGGAAAAAAAATTATATTCTTTCCAAAAAACATCACTTTCAATATTCTTTTATATTTTGACCAAAATTATTATTATAACTGTTTATATTAATAATTTCGATAAACTATATACTATAAATATTTTATATGAATCAAATTAATATATTAATTTTAACTCTGTTCTCTATTTGTGTATAACAAGTTTGTACGTATAATGTGTTTAATATTTAACCATCAAATTAAATTAATTCAATAATTAATTTAATTCATTTGGCAACTAAATACAATACCAAATGTATTTGGATTCTATTCACTTCAACTATAGAGTGTGACCCTTATGTAACACCATTAACCTATATTCGTCACCGAAATAGGGTCTCGAAGTATTATCGATCAAAACGTATCTATTATTGAATTTTAACGATTATTTTATTAATCCATCACAATTATTCAAACACTCAAACATGGTTAAAAATATAGCTTACAAATCATATTTCAAGCATACAAGATCATAAAAACATGTAGAAACAATTAAGGACTAATTTGAAACAAGATAGGAAGTTTTGAAGAAAACTAGAAATTTTTCATAAACGGGTCACACAACCATGTGACACAGGCCAACCCATGTGACCAAATACATGGTCGTGTGTCTAACACACACGCCTGTGTGGTTATTCCACACGCCCGTGTTCCTAAATCATGTAACTCACTAACTAGTACCTCATTTTAAAATGGCATACGGTCGTGCGATAGCCCATGTCACAAGCCGTGTGCAGCCTAAATAAGTCCTAACACAAGTATTTTATTCACCATTTCTTGCAATCCAAGGCACACCATAACTAGATTAAATCCTAGGTTCAAAACACATTTTGAAATATCAATTTCATACCAAAATTTCATGCATTCTAAGTCTACCAATATGCTCATCAAAACACCTTAATAAGATCATACATTTAACTAAATGAACTAAGATAATTCATGACATTGATCTTCCATTTGTGAACATATTTCATTCAAAAAGGCATCAAAACTAACATACCCACAAGCATATATAACTTTATACAATTATTAGCTTTGAACAAAACATTTAATAAAGCTTACAAAATATCATCTTTATATAAACTACTTTTCTTTTTAATAGGACATTTATACATCACCAATATTGAGTTCGAGATATGTCGTGGATGCTGAGTCGCTAAACAAAAGTAGGTACCTAACCTACAAACCGAGAACAATTATACATTAAGCAAACTTGTTTATTCGAAGAACCACAATTACACCTAATGACTTTAAGTTTATATTCCATAACATGTATGTTTGTTTCCATGAAGTTTACCATATCATTCAATAACTCATTTTATATATCGTCCATAATAACATTTATACACCAACATTCTCTAGTGGATTAATTTTACCTTGTTGAATGAATCGATCAATAGATGACACTCAGTGCCTAACAGATAAACTGTAACATAATTTGTGCCCAGCGCTAGTCGGATATACCGACAATATCAAATGTGAGCCTAGCTCTAGTCGGATATACCAACAATATTTTACTCCCAGTTCTAGTCGAATAAACTGACAGATATCAAATGTGAGCCCAGCTCTAGTTGGATAAACCAATGATGTTTTGTAACTAGCGCTAGTCGGATAAACCGACAAAGATTTTCTCAACAAGAATTAAGTCCTCAATACCACATTTCATCAATTAATCAATCACAACATTAACCATGGGAAAATATCTTTGATCTATATCATATTCATACATATATTTCCATAATACTCCATTCAATAGAATCAACCAATTATATTAAAGGATATAATTTGATATTAGGTGCAACTAAACAATTAAATTAAAATGAAGAGTTCGAGTCAAGGACTAAGAACTTACCAGGGCTAAATTGCAAAAATAGCAAAAGTTCAAGGACTAATCAACAACCTTCCCTTTTCCACTATTATCAACTTGCTCTTGATCTATAATATAATTTATTTCGATTGTTATCCTCAATTTCATACTCTAATCTATTTAATACATATAACTTCTTATTTACAATTTTGTATATTTGCCGCAACTATTTACACTTTACTCAATTTGATTCTTAAGACCAAAACAAGCCTATTTCTCACAAATAACTTTAAACCCATTAAACTTAATTTTTAACCATTCAAAAACAACCCAAAAATTCTGAATTTATCAATAAAAAAACATGTCCGTTTTAATTTTTTATCAATTTAATCACCAAACATAAAAATTAATAAAAATCACTTTACAAACTCAATACCATTCATCATTAAGCTTCAACCCAAACTAATTACAACTATAAAGCCTCAAAAATCTCAATGGCAACTTTTATGAACCATAACCGTTTCAAAATATAAGCAAAATACTTAGATTCAAACAATCAATCTTTCAATAAATTTTATTATACAATTCCTTTTGATATTTGTAGACACCCAATTTTATTCGAGTCCAATTGAGGTTCCATTTGTTCCCTTTAAATATTTGTTCTTTCTTGGACCCGTTTGAAGCCCACCAGATTTTGATCAAATAGAGGTCTCTGTTTTTTCTTCTTTTTTCTTTCCTTTTTGGGCTTATCAAATGTCCAAATTATTATTATCATTACTACTACCATTATTATATACTATGAAAACATAACAAAAAATTACAAATAAACAAGATTAAAAAATATTATATTTACATTAAATGAAAGAAAAAAAATGAGCTTTTCATATTCTGAATTTACAAAAAAAGGTAAAAAAAAAAACAAAAAGCATGTTATCTCTTTTTCTTTTCTTTTTTCTTTTGCCATGGACATGTTATGAAGTATTGGGTTTGGGCTCCAATTAAGGGGATGACACCGGACTGTCGGTCCTTCGCCCCTATGAGCCTCAAAAATCCTGTTTATTTCCTTTTCCCTTTCTAAAATAAAGGTTTTTTTTAAAGAAAAATAGCTTGACATTGGGAAAAGTTTTATTTTTTTAAAAAGAAAGTTTAGATTTTTAAAAATAAAAATCTGTTTTTTTTGTTATTTTAACGAAAAAGTTTAAATTTTTAAACAAATTTTTTATTCTTTAACCATTTTGAAATAAAATCTTTGATTTTCAAGAAAAGTAGTGATTTTATTTTATTTTTTAAAAAAAACTTTGATTTTGCAAAAAAAAGAATCCGACCACCGTATGCGACGGTTCCAGCACTAGAGCTGGAGAATTGTTGAGCTCTCCGGTGGTGGAGCCATGACTAACATAGAAGGAGGAAGAGTTCTTTTAAAATGAGGTTAAAAATGTAAGAATGGATAAATTTTTCTTATTTATAGGTGCCAAAATGGGTAATTTATTCCTATCCTCTTACTTTTTAAATTTATAAAAAATACCTCGCTTTTTGTAGAGCTGCCCTTACTCTCTAGCCTATTTACACCCGTAACCCTTTTTGTTTATTAAAACCTTCGATTTAATCCAAAATTTTAAAATTAAAAATAAATTAATTGCTACACCAGTCCTCTGTCTTCCACATTTTTTATCTTTTAGTTCCAAATCAAGCTATGTCATTTTGTTTCCATCTTTAATAAGTTATTTATAATTATATTTTCCCTTTCATTTGCATTTATACTTAATATATTTGATGTCAATTATGTACTTTATTTTAATGTTTTATATTTATTCAAACTTTTATAAATTTTATTTATTCTTATGTCATTTTTATTTATTTTCATGTCTATTTATATTTATGTTTTTTTTACACATTCCCCTTACATATATTTTAATATTATTTATTTATATTATTTTGATTCTTTCATTTATTTAAGTTTTCTTTTCATTATTACCATTTTTGAAAGAGTTTTAGCTTTTCATTA
Organism: Gossypioides kirkii; assembly: GCA_005610355.1. Classification (NCBI taxonomy): domain Eukaryota; kingdom Viridiplantae; phylum Streptophyta; class Magnoliopsida; order Malvales; family Malvaceae; genus Gossypioides; species Gossypioides kirkii. Next base: position 12,289,674 of record CP032250.1, read on the forward strand.
ACTTTAGCTCATCTAATTAATTTTTCTATTTTATTACTATTCATTTTAAAAGAGGGAACTTTAAGTCATTTTTCCATCCTATAAATGTTGACATGAAGTTAGTTAAGTAGGTATTATATTTTAATGAAACCATAAGATTTTACATTTGAATTTAGGTTAGTCTTTAAGATATCATCTATCATCTACCCTAAAAAAATTATAAACAATATGTAAGATTTTTTATTAGGGTTTTAAATTAATTTTAAATATCGTATAAGATAAGTAATATGTAAATATTCTTTAGGACTTTGCTCAAGATTAAAACTAAGGATTTTTGTAGGTGAATTGTAAATCATGAATAGGTCTTTCTAAGTATTTTATTTTAGAAACCCTTTAAGAAAGATAATAAATTTTATTTAAGATGTATTATTTTAGGATTTTGACAAATTTAAACCTTAGATCAATAATTTTAAAGTAAGATAAATCATAAACCTGACATAGAATACTTTCATAAGATCTTGATAGATTCAACGTTATTAGTTAAATCCTTCAAAAAATAATAATAACAAAAAATCGAATAATTTGTAGATGGATTTTAATATTTCTCTTAATTATTGGTAATTTCTAGGGGTTTTTTAGAATTCTAAAATAGAATTAATTTTAGGAATTGAAGGTATTTTACTAGAATTATTTAAGCATCCTTTAGGGTTCCCATTGAAAGTAAAAATCTCTAATTTAAGTTTCAAATTAGATAAGTTTGGTGAACACGTCTTAGTCGAGTTACAAGTAAACCAGAGGCATTTTCTTAGAGTTTTTATTTAAGATTTCTATAAGATTTTAGCTTAGATTAAGACATTAATATGCTTAAATAAAAAAACTAACTCCCAAGACCTCGTAGGACTATCCCGGATAGGTGTTGTGGGGATGCTATAACCTTCCCCACACGTAACTGTAATCCTGAACTCGAAATTTGGTGATGAGATCGAGTCTAGACTTTTAGGATTTTTCCATAGTAATAATTCTAGACTTTTAGACGATAGGTGCCTAACTAACCTAGCCCTAATTGATTAGTGGCGACTCTACATTAATTGATTGGGAGATGGAAGGAGCAATCAAAAATTCAAAATAATTCCTCATGATTTTTATACTCTTTCACATAATTTTTTTAGCATGGAAAACCTTTCTCTGATTGACGTTTAACCCTTAGGCCACGTAACAACCCTTAAAAGACCATTTTGATCGAATATGTTTGTTTAAATCAAGAAGTTAATCCTTGAGAAATTGTGACGTTTTCAAGAGAATAAAAGAGAAAGATGAACTCTAGGTGGATACTCAGAAATGAGCAGTCTAGAGAGATTTCTAAAAGAAAAGGGTACAAGATGCCCTAAAGGATAATGAAGATTTTCAGAAGAAATTGATCCTTCGGTACGAGCCCTGAAGTCATCTATTTGAGCCTATTTTAGCCCTTTCTTTTGCACCCAAACTTGATCCGACACTATAACCTTGGAACAAGTGCATATCTAAATGCTCATGGTCGATTTAAATTAGAGAATTAATCTACTTGGAGAATGTAAGAGTCTATAGAAAGAAGATTTTGTTTAAATCAAGAAAAAAACACAAAAAAAGAGAGAAAACAACAAAAAAGAAAAAAATAGAGAGAGGGAGAGAGAGCAAGAGAAGGGAACTATATTGAAGAATATCTACTTTAAGACGTAATTTTGCAAAAGAGCATGGTACAGGGTTCACAGTCAGAACAGTCCAAAGTTAGCAAAAGGAAATTCGACTTCAAGAGAATAAACGAGTTGACTCTCGATGCAAGAAATTTATGTTCAAGGGTGGATTTATGAAATCCGTAGTACCAAGTTTGTTAAGTGAATTATCATCTAGAAATTTAATTTACGGGTCATAAAATCATTTTGAAATTTGTTAAGGTGATATCTCATGGAATTTGATTTTCATGATCTGTTGCGTGTGGATAAGGATTTGATCTTTTTCAACATAAAAACATGATTCTCAAAATGATGACCTTTTATGAAAAATTCAAGAAAGGAAGAAAGGAAAGCATTCATTGTATTTAGAAGCCAAGGTGTGGAAGTCCATTTATTTTTCATTGCATTTAGAGACTCAAGAGTGGAGGCCAATTTACTTTTCATTGCATTTAGAGGCCTAAGTGTGGAGGTCCGTTTACTTTTCATTTCATTTAGAGGCCCAGGTGTGGAGGTCCATTTACTTTTCATTTCATTTAGAGGCCCAAGTGTGGAGGTCTATTTACTTTTCATTTCATTTAGAGGACTAGGTGTGGAGGTCCATTTACTTTTCATCGCATTTAGAGGCCCAGGTGTGGAGGTCAATTTACTTTTCATTGCATTTAAACGCCCAGGTGCGGAGGTCCATTTACTTTTCATTGCATTTAGAGGCCCAGATGTGGAGGTCCATTTACTTTCCATTGCATTTAGAGGCCCAGACGTAGAGGATTTATTTATTTATTTCATTGTATATGAAGGCACAGGTGTGAGGCCTATTTACATTTCTTCTGCATTCTCATTTCAAAGATTTGGTTGTGAGGTCTGAATTTATCTTGTTTCACTCTTCATGTTTTGATGGTTTGGTATTTACTTTTCTAGTTTTGGATGCCGTAACATATTTTGATCTGTTTTGCTTTTTGTGATTGCAAAATCTGTTATTCATTGTACTACGATGTTGAGTGGGATTTGATAATGGTCAAGTGTCTACGTCTTTGTATGTTCCTTGCTACACAAGCCACAAACAAAGAGGGGTAGCTGTAGACACCCGATTTTTTTCGAGCCCAACTTGGGGTCCATTTGTTCCCTTTAAAAAATTATTTTCTCTTGGGCCCATTCGACGCCCACCCGATTTTGGTCAAATAGAGGTCCTTTTTTTCTTTTCTTTTTTTTCCTTTTTAGGCCTATTAAGGGCTCAAATTATTATTATCATTACTACTACTATTATTAAATATTATTGAAACGTAATAAAAAATTACAAATAAACAAGATTAAAAAGCATTATATATGCATGAAATGAAAGAAAAAAGGGGACTTTTTATATTTTAATTTTTTTTTAAAATGTAAGAAAATAAAAAACAACAACAAGCATGTTATCTCTTTTTCTCTTTTTTTGTTTGTCCTGGACATGTTACGAAGGATCAGGTTTGGGCTTCGTTGAAGGGGACGACACCGGACCGTCGGTCCTCCGCCCCTAGGAGCCCCAAGGATCCTTTTTCTTTCCCTTCCCCTTTCTAAAATAAAGGTTTTTTAAAGAAAAATAGCTTGACCTTGAGAAAAATTTTGATTTTAAAAAAAAAGAAAGTTTAGATTTTTAAAATAAAAATATGTGTTTAGTCATTTTAAAGAAAAAGTTTAAATTTTTAAACAAAATTTTGATTTTTCAAGAAAAGTAGTATTTTTTTAACAAAGAAAGTTTAGATTTTAAAAAATAAAATTTATTTTTTAGTCATTTTAAAGGAAAAAGTTTAAAATTTTAAACAAAGTTTTGATTTTTTAACTATTTTGAAATAAAAGCTTTGATTTTTAAGAAAAGTAGTGATTTTATTTAAAAAAAAAAGGAAAACTTTGATTTTGCAAAAAAAAATTTGACCACTGTATGCGGCGACTCCACCACCGAAGCTGGAGAACCGTTGGGCACTCCAGTGGTGGAGCCATGGCCAACATAGAAAGAAGAATTTTTTTTTTGTTTTTTTAAATGAGATTAAAAATGATAGAATGGATGAATTTTTCTTATTTATTAATGTCAAAATGAGTAATTTATTCCCATCCCTTACTTTTAAAATTATTAAAAATATCCTGTTTTTTGCAGAGCTACCCTCACTCTCTGGTCTATTTACACCCGTAACCCTTTTTATTTATTAAAACCTTCGATTTAATCCAAAATTTCAAAATTAAAAGCAAATTAACTGCTACATCAGTCCTTTGTCTTTCACATTTTTTATCTTTTAGTCCTAAAATCAAGCTATGTCATTTTGTTTCCATCTTTAATAAGTTATTTATACTTATATCTTTCCTTTTATTTGTATTTATACTTTATATATTTGATGTCAATTATGCACTTTATTTTAATGTTTTTATATTTATTCATACTTGGATAATTTTTATTTATTCTTATTTCATCTTTATTTATTTTCATTTCTATTTCTATTTATGTTTTTTTACACATTCCCCTTACTTACATTTTAATATTATTTATTTATGTTAATTTGATTCTTTCATTGTATTATGAATAAGGTGTATTATTGTTATTATTATTATTATCATCATGTCAAGATCTTTTTTTTTTTGTTTCATTTATTTAAGTTTTCTTTTTGAAAGATTTTTTGCTTTTCATTAATTTTAGCTCATCTAATTAATTTTCCTATTTTATTACTATTCATTTTAAAAGAGGAAATTTTAGGTCATTTTTGATCCTATAAATATTTACATGAAGTTAGTTAAGTAGATGTTATATTTTAATGAAACCATAAGATTTTTATATTTGAATTTAGGTTAGTCATTAAGATTTTATCTACCATCTACCTTAAAAAATTATAAACAATATGTAAGATTTTTTATTAGGATTTTAAACTAATTTTAAATATCGTATAGGATAATTAATATGTAAATATTCTTTTAAACTAAGATAAATCATAAATCTGACATAGGATACTTTCGTAAGATCTTGATAGATTCAACGTTATTGATTAAATCTTTTAAATAATAATAATAATAATAATAATAATAATAATAATAATAGATCGAATAAGTTGTAGATGAATTTTAATATTTCTCTTAATTCATTGGTAATTTCTAGGTTTTTTTTAGAACTCTAAAATAGAATTAATTTTAGGAATTGAAGGTATTTTAGTAGAATTATTTAGGTATCCTTTAGGGTTCCTGTTAAAAGTAAAAATTTCTAATTTAAGTTTCAAATTAGATAAGTTTGGTGAACATGTCTTAGTTGAGTTACAAGTAAACTGGAGGCATTTTCTTAGAGTTTTTATTTAAGATTTCCATAAGATTTTAGCCTAGATTAAGACATTAATATACTTAAATAAAAAAATAGCTCCCAAGACCCCGTAGGATTATCCCCAGATAGGCATTGTGGGGGTGCTATAACCTTCCCCACACGTAACTGTACTCCCTGAACCCGAAATTTGATGATGAGATTGAGTCTAGACTTCTAGGATTTTTCCGTAGTACTAATTCTAGACTTTTAGACGATAGGTGGCTAACCAACCTAGCTCTAATTGGTTAGTGGCGACTTTATGTTAATTTAGGCCCTCTATGTCTAGCTTTGCTTACTAGGCCCCTGTACTCTTATGTAGGCAACATTATGATAGCTTGGCGACTTCACTGGGGAGGTTAATGAGACGACTTACTTAAGTTTGAGAGCCAGGTTTTTTTAGTATTTGTGCATATTAGATTTATTTATTCGTGCATTAATTCATTTAATTATCTAATGTCGTTTTAAATTGTTGAATATGTGTTAAATATTAATTTATTTGTTCATTTCATTTGTTTATTCTTTTATCAATGAAATTGATTAATGCGTTTGTCGACTCTACCATCGTTGGGTGGCTATAATTGTCATTCATGTTGCATCTTGCTTTCGGTCCTATGCACGGGCCCATCCCATTTAGGAGGAGTAGCCTTAGGCTTTCATGTGGCAATATGTCACCGTATAAGTTTAAGGACTACTCCATGGTTAAGATGGACATAGATGTTCGTGTAGCAAATGTTACCGTGTACGCTATGGAAGTTTTACCACGCAAGGGTTAACCCTTTTTAAAAGGGAACGCATCCTTATGGATATTGTATTTAAGCCTTGGGTTCCTCATGCATTAGAGTTACCTGTAAGCCAGCATGTAATGACCATTTTAAATGTGAAGCCTAGACATAAGAGCTGTACCTTACGCCTCGTAATAATATCTTATAGGACCTCATGAGCATTTATTCGTATTTTTTGTGTTTGAATTTGTTCGCAATGTTTTTTGATTTAATTTTGCATTTTTTTATGATTCATTTGACTTTATTTTTTTTACTAATTTTGTTTTTATTGTGTCTTTGTCTCTCCATGACATAATTCATGCATCATTTAAATACTTGGGGCACAGTGTCGCATCTATATTTGACATTAACACACTTAGAGAAGATTCAGTTGTTCAGCATGGGGTAGAAAATATAGGGATAATAGTGAGAAAGTCAAAGGATACTTAGAGCAGAGAAGGTGATTTCCAGATAACTAGTTTTGACTCGAGCTTGCCTCAGATAGTCCGAATGGATTGTAGGAGAAATCACAAAGATTAGTTAAAAGGAATATGTCAATCATGGAATGAGGCTAAGAAAACGTGCTTGCGAGACAAGTTTGGCGATGTAGCACAACTTCTATTCATTAAAACGAATGATGCCCTATTGAAGGCCATGATACGTTTCTAGAATCCCACTTATAGGTGTTTTACGTTTAATCAAGTGGATATAGTACTGACTATCGAGGAATATTCTATCCTTCTCCACAATGACTTTAGAGATCCACTCAGGATATATTGGAAGCAAAACGTCGATTTCCAGGGACCCTGAGTCAATCTTCTGGGATTACCTGTAGATACGATGAAAGCAAGGTTAAAAGATAAAAATGGTCCCTGTATTTCCTGGTCTGACATTAGGGATGCTTTGGGAAAGGCCAGTGGTGATAGACATTTGACACTGTTCACTTTTCCCATATACAAGTTAATTGTGTTCCAAAAGCTTTGGGATATGTGAGTGTGGAGCTAGTTGATTTTCTGTTTTAGATTGAAAAAAGGATGAATCTTGCTCTAGTAGTCTTAGTTGAAACCATCATTTCACTCAATTTCATTAGAAGGAAAGGAGACGGGCATTTCTTAGGATGCGTGCAGTTGTTGTTCGTATGGATGAAAAGCCATTTTAGGTGCCTCTATAAGCGTGTTCGTCAGGTGTTTGTTCCTTCGACTAGACCTATATAAGAATTTCTGGAAAGAGAGTGGCCTTCAAATCAATCGATTAAGGACTGATTTCAGAACCTTAGTAATTGACATACAAAGAAATAGAATGAAGGGCTCCATGGATGATTCAGAGCTGCTAGTTATTCTTTTTTGATGGTTCTAAGCCAATACAGGTATGATCAATACGTTCCTACTACGGCTGGTTTAAACAGGGTGGAAGCTTCGGTTCAAGACCCGAGATTTTGGAAGAAATTAGAAGATATATGAATCAAGTGGGGTCAAATCTTGAGCTTGCAATCAGAACCTTTTTCAACCATTCCCCCTTGAAAGCGTATATCCAGTGATGCCTAAAAAGAGGTAAAATCTTTGTGTCAGCACAATTCAAGGGAAAGAGGAAGGTCTCAAATGATGTAGTCAAGCTAACAGAAAAGATACACGATTTAGAGATGCGTTTGAGCGGGTGAGATGAGGAGGTTAGACGACAATAAGAGTAGCATCATGCATATGTAAATGAAAAAGAGGAAGAAAGAATGTGACAACAACAGCAACATTGGTTAGACATGAAGGGAAGAGAGGGAGAACTAAGAATACAATTAGAACGATGTCAACAAGAAGGATCTGACTTGTTTGCTCAAATTTAGAGGTTGGATACGGATATGAGTCTGTGGGCTAATGAACTCCAGAAAGCGCAAGAATAAGAGCGAACCTGGAGGAGGATGTCTAATGAGAAAACTACTGAAATTGAGGTGATGGAAGAGGAAATTTCTCGTCTAAGTAAAGAATTAAAGATAAAAGAAGGGCAAAACAAAGAGGTCACGAAAGAATATAAGGAGCTTGCAGAGCGTTTTATAGTGGTGGAACAAATGGCAGTAAGCCGACAAGAGGTGTTTGGAACAATGCACAGGGAAGGTCAGGTTTTCGCTTAGCAAGCCGAGGACATATGTGAACAGATTGAAGAACTTAAAAAAAAATCTACCCCTTTTGCGACTGGGAACAAGCCTGTAATGAAACTTTTGGAGGTGGCTCAGGCATATTACCAGAAGTTCATCAAGATCATGAGGAAGAAAAAGAACAACGAGTAGAGATTTGCCCTATGGCAATAGGATATATTAGGATTTTCTTTAAGTGTGAATGAAAAATTAAAAAAACTTTGTAAGCTGAACAATTTTTGAACCTTCCATGAAAGAAAATGTTTATATTCGAGTATATTTACGACAATGTGCCCCAATTTAATTCATTCATTCATCCATTTATTCATTTATTCACTTATTTGTTTATTCAGAAACATTATTTAAAAAAAAAAACATTTTTATGACAAATCCAAATAATTTTCTAGCTTTGGAAATAAATATCATTCGAAAAGAGACCAAGGATAGCTCACCGATATAACACCCGCTCAAAAGCCAAGAAGATGACGGAAGAAAAATTAGCACGCATGGCCAAACTAGAGGAACAAATGGAATAGATGACTACAATGGTCAAAGGCAAAGCCAAGGTAGGATAAGGAAGCGATATTATGGATAATCTAATCCCTCTTTGCAATGATACAGGGGTATATCACGAAGATTTATCACTTCAGACGCCAGGTGTGACCATTCAAATCCCAAGAGTAAACGAGTTGCCTGCAAGCGAGGAGCCGAGAGAAGTGGACAAGGGAAAGTCGATTATGGATGAAGAAACTTATAAATTTAGCCTAATTGAGGAACGTTTGAAAGCCATCGAAGGATTAGACACCTGATGTGGTCGTCCCACCAAAATTCAAAGTTCTTGACTTTGAAAAATTCAATGGTAGCAATTGCCTTATTACTCACATTGCCATGTACTGTAGGAAAATGACTGCTTACTCTAAAGATGAGAAGCTGCTAATGCACATATTTCATGACAATTTGATAGGATCTATGGCTCGCTGGTTTGTAAAGTTGGATAGGAACTGGATTCGAACTTGGGGAGAGTTTGTACGGGCATTTATTGCTCAATACAAACACATTGTAGACATGGCTCCAAACAGTCTGACTCTGCAGAACATGGAAAAGAAGTCAAATGAGAGTTTTAAGGAATACACACAATGGTGGAGGGATTTGGCATCACAACTACAGCTCTCGCTCATGAAAAGGAGACAACTATTCTGTTCGTTGGTATGCTAAAAGGCATATACTACGACAGGATGGTAAGAAATGTGATAGTACTAGAAAGAACCATTGATTTCTCCCTACTTATCATTTAAGTTGTTCCCATTTGGTCATATTTAGTATACATTTTTAGCATTTTTTAATTTAGTTATTGCATTTTCTAACTTAATGGATTCAACCTAATTACCTTTGAATTTATGATATTTTTACTACTGATGTCGCTGCATTAGTCTGTTTAGCATTGCGCCTAGAACTGTCGCTACAAGAACCTGCTCAGAATTATCACTACATTATGTCCAGAATTGTTGCTGCATAAGCATGTCCAAAATTGTGCTTAGAACTATCGCAGCGTTTGATTTTTGTCTGGTTAACACACCAAAAATGCGTGAGTTGTACAGCTGGTGTAACCAACGAGTACGACCAGAGAATGCTAGATTTGGAGGGAAGGACACCTTTACTATTCAGGTACAGTTAAATACCCATGAGGAGAGAGAGAAAGTGTCTTCTTCTTCTGAATTGATTTTCTTCTTGAAAATATTTTTTCGAAGCTTGCATCCATGGCAGCTTAACTTTCTAAAGGGTGACCTGACACAAAAGAGGAGGCAGACTAGCTCTTGACGAGGAGCTCCTAAGTGCGACATGAGAGGAGAGTAAGGGAGCAAGTTGAGTAGCCTAGGAATAGTATTCTCCATTTGTTCTTTTATATCTCTTTTTAAACATTGGTAATTCATGTTATTTCAAGTTTGTATGGAAGTACTTTTGATTTTAGACTAAATGATATCTTATTTAAGCTTGCTTTTACTATTTAATTTTTGGGTTTAATTATTTTGACCACGAAAGTGTGATTGCAGTCACTGTCACTAGAAGGTGCAGCGACAAATTAAACTAACAAGCAAGACAACGAAAGTTTCTTGGGGATTGAAGGAATTTAATCCACTTGTTCTTGGATGTTTTGCATTGCCAGCACAGGAAGGTGTGGTTAGTGTGCATGTTTAAGTCTTAGATCTGGTAGAAAAGCCAAGTTTGGTAAGACATTCATTGTGCCTTATTGCAGTGACAATTACTTGATATTTTAAACCTTGTGAGCTACACTTATTGCTCTGCTGACTATTCACATTAGGGACCCTTTTATTATTGTATTTCTTCTTTAATTTTACATTATTGCTTCGACAAATCAATCTCACAAATTTATTGCATTTACTTATTCATTGCACCAATAATTATAGAGAATAACAACCATCCTCGTGGGATCGATAACCGACAGATTACACATTTGTCTACTATACTTGCATCGACAGTGTATGCTTGCATAGATTTACTGTGATGTTCATAGTGCAATCAAGTTTTGGCGCCGTTGCCGAGGATGGCATTGTTTGATGTTTATTTTTGTTTTTGCACTTATTCTTTTCTATCTAACTTTTATTTGTTACTAATTTGTTTTGTTTTTGTTACTGCTTTTACATTTCTCTTTTAGGTGTTTTATTACCAGGAGAAATCCTGAATTTATTGTTGGTTTAGATCCTGAAATTGAAGGCACCATTCGAAGGAGATGACAAGAACAGCGAAATATGACTCTACTAGGAAACAATGCAACCATACCATAATTGCTGTCACAAAATCTTGTTATACCTCCGATACAATCACAAAACGTTAATAATCCACTGCTACCGCAAGAAGATCAGATGCAAAATCGAACTATTCGAGATTTTGTTATTCTAGTTTTGGATGATTTGCAGTCAGGTGTTGTTAGGCCAACTATTCAAGCTGGAAATTTTGAATTAAGTCATGTTCCAGATGCTAAACTGTAATAGGCAGTATGCTAGACTGCCACATGAAGATACGAGAGCGCACCTTAAATCCTTCCTACTGATTTGTGCTTCTTTCAGTCAGCATGACGTTCCTGATGATGCCTTGAAAATGCAGCTATTCCCTTATTTATTGCAAGGACAGGTTCATACATGGTTCCTAGGGTTACCTACTGGATCAATCACATTGTGGAATGCGCTCTCAACTCAATTTGTTTTGCTTTTTAATCTATAGACTATGAATGCTCGTCCTAGAAACAATATTACTGTGTATCATTACCTGGATGATGAAAATTTTCATACTACGTGAGAGCGTTATAAATCTCTACTTCACGCTGTCCCATGCATGAAATTCAACAAGAGACGCAGATTGAAATTTTCTACAATGGGCTGAATGCACAGACAAGAAGTCTTGTCAATGCATCTGCTAATGGTCCTTTGTTGGACTGTACATATGATGAAGCTGTCAGAATTCTCGAGAGAATCGCTCAGAATGATTATCAATATCCAATCTCTTGAGCTGCACAAGTGAAAGTAAATCTTGGAGTTATTGAATTGGATGCTATATCTGCTCTAAGTGCACAAGTTTCTTCGCTCGCAAACATGATAAAAAACATGAAGGGGACTAGTGACATTGCACCCAAACAAGTTGCTCAACAAATTGATGTCCCTACATTTTGTTGTGAAATTTGCGGTGACAACCACAGTTATGCAGATTGTCCACAGCACGCGAAGAATGTTTTCTATGTCAACAACATCCATGGAAATTCCTATGGTAATTTCTATAATAATTCTGCAAGAAATCAACAGGCTTGGGGAAATCAGAATGCCGCGACATTCAGATATGGAAATTCATCCAATCAAGGAAATTATAGACAAGGGAATTACAATCAGCAGCAGTAGAGTTACAACCAGAGTACATTCACATTATGATCAAATACAGCCACATCAGAATTCTGTACAGCCACAACAACCTTCGATGCCAAATCTGAATGTTCAAGGATAACATCAACAGTAGTATACACAACCACGATCTGATCCTTTAGTAGCCCTCGAAGCCTTAATGCGTGAGCACATAACTCGAATGAAAGCCATTGCGCAAGGAAATTCATCCTCCATCCGAGCGTTGGAAGCACAATTGAGGCAAATCGCTTCGAATTTAAACACATTACCACCAGGTACATTACACAGTGACATAGAAAATCCAAATTCAAAAGGGAAGGAGCATTGCAAAGCTATCACTCCTCGAAGTGGTAGACAAACTACCAAGCCAGCTACCAACTCTGTTGCAGCACTTATAGTCACTAGTGAATTGAGTCAGGGTGAGAGAGTTGTGTTTAAAGAAATTGTAGATGAACAAGATAAAGAGGCTCCACAAATTGTCACCCCGATGCCTACTATAAAACCAATAAAAATGTCGACCTAACTGCCAATGTTGATGCAACTGACAATGTCGATGCAACCTGATGTATCCATACCTTTGCCTTTCCCACAATGATTTAAAGAAAAGGAGCATGATAGATAATATTATCAGTTTTTGACTACATTAAAGCAACTTCATGCCAATATTCCTCTTGTGGACGCTCTTGTACAAATTCCCAGTTATGGGAAATTTATGAAAGAGTTATTGTCCAAAAAGAAGAAGTTGAATGATATTGAGATAATTGCACTCATAGAAGGACGTAGTGCAGTCCTGACAAATAAGTTACCACCCAAGATGAAAGACCTAGGAAGCTTTACGATCCTATGTTTTATTCGCAACCACTACTTGGGTAAAGCCTTATGTGATTTAGGTGCAAGTATCAACCTTATGCAGCTGTCTACTTTTAGAAAATTAGGGATTGGTCATATGAAGCCCACTGTAGTGACATTGCAGTTAGCAGATAGATCGTTGGCACAACCTGAAGGACAAATTAAAGACATCCTAGTTCACATGGATAAGTTTGTGTTCCCGACGGATTTCATTATACTCGACTACAAAGTAGAGATAAAGAGGTACCCATAATCGGGATGCCCAGTCCTCACTATCGGACGCACTCCATCGACGTGTACGAAGGTGAATTAATAATATGACATAATGATGAAAATGTAACCTTCAGTGTTTTTGAAGCTATTCCTTGCAAGGACAAAGAAGAATGTCACACTATTGATGTGCTGAACACATCAATTGAGGAAAAATTCAATGAGTGAAGCACAGTATTTTCAGAAGAATTTACGATGACATCAGAAGAAGAATTTCTAGCTGATTGTGACAACAAGTTTGAAGCGAACAATATTGAGATTAGGCGTGGATTGTAAATGGAATCTTTAGATTTGACCAATAGAATAACTTTAGTCTTTAAGCCATCTATTCAAGAAGCTTCTACTTTGGAATTGAAGCCATTGCCTACTCATCTGTAGTGTTTTTTCTTGGCGACAATAATACTCTACCTGTTATTGTCTCTGTAACACTAGACGCAATTCAAGAAGAAAAATTGATCCATATCTTGATGCAGCATAAACGTGCAATTGCTTGGAGTATTACCGACATTAGAGGCATTAGTCCCTCTTTTAGCATGCAAAAAATTAGATTGGAAGACGAAGGAAGGGAATCGATTGAACAACAAAGGAGATTGAATGAGAAAATGAAAGAGGTCGTTAAAAAGGAGATTATCAAGTGGCTTGACGCGGGCATTATTTACCCAATCTTTTATAGCAATTGGGTAAGTTCAGTTCAATGTCTCCCTAAGAAAACTGGTATCGCCGTGGTGGGCAATGACAAGGATGAGCTAATCCCTACACGCATTCCTACGGGTTGGCGAGTATACATGATTTATCGCAAATTGAATGCAGCCCCAAGGAAGGACCACTTTCAACTTCCTTTCATTGATCAGATGCTGAATAGGCTTGTTGGAAAAGCCTACTATTGCTTCCTTGATGATTATTCTGGCTATAATCAGATTGCTATTGCGTCGGAGGATCAAGCAAAAATAACGTTTAATTATCCTTTTGACACTTTTATTTTTCGTCGAATGTCGTTTGGCCTTTGTAACGCACCGACCAAATTTCAAAGGTGCATGATGGTAATGTTTTTAGATATGATCGAGGACTCGTTAGTGCTATTTATGGACGATTTTTCAGTTTATGGAAATACTTTTGATCAATGCGCTGACAACTTAGCTAAAGTCTTAAAGCGATGTGAAGACACAAATCTTGTGCTGAATTGGGAGAAATGCCACTTCATGGCAACTGAAGGCATTATCTTAGGTCATTGCATTTCCAGTCAGGGCATTGAAGTGGATAGAGCTAAGGTGGAAATTATTGAAAAGTTGCCTCCACCGACAAATGTGAAGGGTATTCGAAGTTTTCTTAGACACGTAGGTTTTTACCGCCACTTTATTCAAAATTTCTCCAAAATTGCAAAACCCCTCTACTCATTGTTAGAGAAAAATAAAAAATTCCTATTTGATGATGAATGTTTGGATGCATTTCTGTAAATAAAGCAGCAGCTCATGAAGGCACTCGTCATCTTTGCACCCGATTCGTCGCAATTATTTGAAGTGATGTGTGATGCAAGTGACTTTGTGGTAGGTGCAATCCTAGGGCAATGTAAGGAAAAAGTATTTCACGCTATATATTACGCCAGCAAAACTCTTACAGAAGCTCAGATTAATTACACAACCATAGAGAAAGAGTTGTTGGCTGTAGTCTTTGCTTTCAACAAATTTCGCTCATATTTTATTGGAGCAAAGGTTACGGTATTTACTGACCATTCAGCGTTGAGATATCTTTTTGCAAAGAAGGATGCCAAACCACAGTTGATATGATAGATCTTATTATTGCAAGAGTTTGATATAGAGATCAAAGATCGAAAGGGGTCAGGAAACCAAGTGGTAGATCACCTGTCTCGTCTGGAAGTTGGTAGTGAAGATGAAAATACACTTCAAACTATTGACGCATTTCCTGATGAGAAGCTATTTGCTATCGACGTAACCCCCTGGTACGCAGATGTGGTTAATTACCTGGTATGTGGGAAGCTAACTTTGGGTGTCACATGCCACAAGATAGAAAGATTTTTTCGCGATATAGAGAAATACTACTGGAACGAGCCATACTTATTCAAAGTATGCGATGATAATATCATTAGGTGTTATGTTCCGAGGAAGACATGCTTTCAATCTTGAAGCATTGTCACGATGCTCTTTATGGAGTCCATTTTTGTAGCATAAGAACTGCTGCAAAGGTTCTTCAATCAGGATTCTATTGACCTTCATTATTTAAAGATGCCCATAATTTTGTGCATCAATGTGATCGATGTTAGTGCACTGGTTCGATATCTCGACACAATGAGATGTTACAATAACCAATCGTGAAAGTTGAACTCTTCGACGTTTAGGGTATGAACTTCATGGGACCATTTTCAAGTTCATTTGGAAATGTTTATATTCTAGTTGCTGTTGAATACGTATTGAAGTGGGTGGAAACATTGCAATCCCAAAAGATGATTCAAGGACATTGCTGAAGTTTTTCCACAAGCATATATTCACTCATTTTGGCACGCTTAAAGCATTGATCAGTGACCAAGGCACTCACTTCCACTGTAACCAAGTAGCAGCTGCACTAAAGCGGTATGGAGTTAACCATAGAATGGTAACCACTTACCATTTGCAAACCAATGGGCAAGCTGAAGTATCCAATCAACAAATCAAGAATATTCTTGAGAAGGTGGTGAATCCATCAAGAAAAGATTGGTCTTCTAGACTTGATGATGCATTATGGGCATTAAGGACACAAAACCCCACTTGGGATGTCACCATATCAACTTGTTTTTGGAAAAGCATGTCCTTGCCTATTGAATTGGAGCATAAAGCAATGTAGGCGATTAAGCAAGTTAACATGAATTATAAGGCTGCTAGGAAGAAGAGGCTGTTAGACATCACTGAACTTGAGGAAATTAGGCGCAATGCCTTTGAAAATACTGCAATCTACAAGGAAAAGACCAAGCGATGACATGAAAAAATTATTTCGCAGCGATAATTTACTGCAGGTCAACAAGTGTTATCATTCAATTCTCGACTGAAATTGCACCCAGGTAAATTGCGCTCACGTTGGTCTGGACCATTTGAAGTTGTCGAAGCATTTCCTCATGATGTAGTCACAATTAAAGATCTACATGATGGGCACCATTTTTATCATGTAATTTTAGTTTCTTTTGTTTTTGTTTCAGTTTATTTTACATAGTATTTTTTGCAGGATAAAGTCATCTCTTTTGTCGACGCATGCAGATCTCCTTGTCGACGCATCTCATCTGCTTGCTGACTCATCAGAAAATCAAAGTATATCAAGAAACAAATAATAACTTTTCACCCCTCAACACCCAACCATTGGATCAGTTTGAAAGGGGTGAAATCCTATTGGATGCATTTATTCCTGCAAACCTATTGTCCTTTCTCTGCTGCATAAATAAATACACCTCTCCATTTGCCCTTTTTCATTCCCTATAAACAACCCTCTTTGTGCCGACTGTGCTATTCAAAAATACCATTTTTATTCCCAAAACTTTCTTCAAGCTTAGACCTTTCTACCTTACAGCCATCTTTGCTTACAAAAAAAAATGGCCAGAACTCGTGGAGAGAAGAAGCCAACTACATCTGTTATAGAATCTTCTTCTGCAATAATCGTTCAACAAATAAAGCACCCAACATCCAAAGAGCATGTGATGTTCCTTACAAAAGCGTCTAAGGACCGTTTCTAGGAGAACATGATGAAAAGGAACTGCTAACCAAAGCAAGACTTCCATTTGTCGAGACAACAGGAACTTGGGAAACAAGCCCATAAAACCATCGCGAAGTTAGGATGGGAAATTTTCTGCCAACACCCTAGAAGCTACTTATCGTCCCTAGTATGTGAGTTTTATGCTAATCTCACTAACCATGAGTCAGAATTTATTTTTGTCCGTGAAGGTTTGATACCATGGGACGCTGCACATATCAACACAATCTACAACACCACCATAGACAAAGATGAACATGTGGATTTTATTAAGGAACTTACTAATGAAGGGGCTAATATTTTGGTAAAAGATCTCTATGTTAAAGGAGCCATTTGGACGTGCTCGAATCCAAATAACTACACAATGTATAGGCGATTTTTAACGTTGCAGAGCAAGGTTTGATTTCACTTTATTAACTGTAAACTTCTGCCTTTCACCCACAACACAACTATGACACTTGATCAGATGTGTCTGATACATACGGTCATTAAAGGGAGGAAAATAGATGTTGGCACAATTTTACACCAAGAGATTGCTGATTGTGCCGCTAGGCAAACATGTATTTTGGTGTTCCCCTCCCTAATAATGTAGTTGTGCCAGCAAAGGGAGTTGTGCCCCGTGATGGAAAAGAGATTCTGGAAAACAAGGGCCCGATAAATGAACTTCAATTAAGTGAATGACTCGTGGGATATACACCCACAACTAAGGAGACTGATGCAAGAAAATGAAAGGGAAAAGAAAAAGTAGAGAAAAAGGGAACTAATGTGCCCGCAGATTCATCTTTATGGCGTAAAGTGAATGAAGTCGAGAAGATCGCAGATTCCATAAATATTAGGCAAATCAAACTTGTTACCACTGTTGAAGACATGGAGAGGTCACAGAATTTATTCTATGCCTACACCAGGGCATGGAATTGTGCTATTGTGACCAAATTAAGGCGAATAAGCAAAGCACCTCTTCCTGAATTTCCTGTATTCCCTCCTATTATCAGAGACTATGAGCCTTCAAATGAGGTGGCTGACTTAGGGGAGAAAGACCAATCAGTGGCTTCCCCTCCAATGGTGAACATTTTTTATGATGAAAAGGAGGTTGAATCAAGGGAGGTGGAGGAATTTTTGTCATAAGCCCGCATCATTCACTTTTGGTACATTTGACCGTGTCAGATAGATTTCAAACTCTTGTCCTCAATCAGGTTTAGTTGGTCATATCTTGACCGGATCCATTCTGCCTCATCTAACTTTACTTCTGATAAGACTTAGAGAGAAGAAATCTTGACTTCAATGGTAAAACTTTTTCCATTCTATATACTAATGAGAACAGTGTTGCCCCAGTAAAAGTTTTGACAGACGTTCTATAGGCGTAGAGAGCAAATGGTAACTTCTCATTCCAATCTTTATAGGTCTTTGTCATTTTTGTAACGATCTTCTTGATGTTCTAATTAGCTGGCTGATAGCATTAGAAATGACACTTATTTTCTCCCTAAATTTGTGTATTAATTGTCTCTTATATATTACATTTAGCATGCATGATAGTTATTTCATACTTAGTTTTTACATTTTCTAAGTCAATGTTGTGTAGCTTAAATTCTTGTTATTTTATCTCTTTTGTGCACTAATGTCGTAATATGCAGCATATGTTTTGCATATGAAATTATTAGCACAAGAATCTACCTCTGAAGATCAGTGCTAAGAAACATCCAAAGATGCAGCCACAAATTTAACTCAGAATTGCGGCCAAAGGTGTCACCGCAATGACATAATCATCTCGTACAGAGAAATTCACATTGCAAACGTACCTGGAAGCACCAGCACAAGAATTTCACACATTGTCACCGCAATTAAAGATTATAGATCGCGCCTAGAAATGCGGTGACAACGTATAGATTAATAAAGATCACACCAGATCTGCGTGAGTGCACAGCTGGATTTCAACAAACTTTGACAGTTGCACAAGAAGTTGGATCTGAGAGAAGATGAGATCTACAATTTTGAAAGCTTATAAATAGAGGAGAAAAGAAGGAGAAGAATATCAAGAGGTGAAGGAATTAATTCTGCCAATACTTTGAGTTTTTAAAGCTTTATGCTGGAGTCCGGTGAGTTGATCGATCAGGCGAGCAACAACTTCTGACGAGAAGTGCTTGGTGCGATACAAGAGGAGCAGTTAAGAGATAATCCTAGTAGCCTAGGGATAGTATGCTTCGAATTATTTGTTAATTTCTCTTTTAATGATGATGAATTCTATTGACATTTGATTGTATATGAGAATATCTTTCAATATTAGATTACTTTGATTAAAACTTAATTCTTCTCATCTGTTTATTCTTGGATTTAACTGCTTGACCATGACAATGTAATTGTAGTCTACCAACACTAGGAGGTGCAGTGACAAGTTAGATTAACAAGAAAGTTAGCGAGAGCTACTGATACAAGACGAAAATGGAAGAGTATCATAAAGTTGTCAAGTTGCGGATTTACCCTAAAACTCTAGACAAATGTAATCTTGGACCTCAAGAAATCATCTCAACCAAATCTGGAAAATAAAAATACAAACAGATTCGTTAGAAGTGATTTAAAAGATGAAAGCAAACTGTTTAGGCAAAAATTATTGAAATAGCAAAAAAGATTGAATCTCCTAATTTTTGATGTGTTTCTTGATGGATCAAGGTAGGAGAACATCCCTCTTGAAGCAATTTCAATCTAGAATGAAAAACAACTAAATCAGTAACCCAAAACAACAAGAAATAAACTAGATCAAACAAGAACGATAAATTAAAGATAGAAAAGAGAAGATAACGTCCTAAGAAGACTTGGAAATGATAAGAATCCACAATTCCCTTCAATGGCTCTAATTCCCCCTCCAAGAAAGTGATCTTGGCAAGAAAAAGCTTGAAGATGATTCCCACAACCTAAAAGATTGTTAAAAACAACTTCTAAAAAAAACTCAAGAGCAATTCTTGAAGAAAAACTTAAAGAGAATTATTATTAACTCAAAAGAATCAAAATCTAGTGTCTGTTTACAATTCCAAGGCCTATATATAGGAAAGCTAAATAAATCTAAATAAAACTCTTAATTAAACTAGAACTCTAACTAATCTAAACAAGAAACTTTCTTGTTGACATAAAACTCCTAAAAACTTAAACTACTTAATAATTATTAAAAATTCGGAATAAAAAATAGCAATAAAATAGTAAGAGTTGATAATACAATATTGGGCTCATATATAATAAAAATTAAACCTAAAAACTGAACCCAATATGATTTAAAATCGAATTAAAAGCCTGAAACTCGTAATTCTCGTCATAATCACGTCGAGAAATTTTGCTTGCGCAGCCTTTATTAAAACGATCATAACTTGAGCTCCCAAACTTGAAATCGAATGATTCACAGTGCGTTTCTAAGATAAGAGATAGATATTCTTTATTATCTAAATTTTATTCGTTACTAACTTGTTTCCTTTTTGTTGTTTACTTTTACATTTTTTAGTGAAATATGGCTAGGAACGAGGTATATAGAACCTCAAGATTTTGGACTAACATGAGTGATGCTATAGAAATGGAGCTTGATGCCATAACAGCCAAGGTATCTTCTTTGACTAATATGCAGAATGCTACAGTAGTTACAGACTGGAAATTTGCAGTGACAATTTGTAATTACTGTGGGGGCAACCATGAGTTTGAAGAATGTCTATCAAATCCAGCAAATGTGTACCACATGGCGAATTTCTATCGAAATGAAAATCCATATTCCAATACTTACACGCCATGGTGAGAGCAACATCCATATTTTTGTTGGAACAATCAAGACCCTGGAAGTATAGACAATGATGTTAGATCCGAGTGGACATTGCCTAATTATGATCAACCTTTGTCAAGGCAAAATATCCAACAAGACGAAGCATCAGAGTTTTCATCATTTGAAAATTTGCTGAAACAATATATTGCGAACACTGATGTCGTGCTTCAGAATCAAGATGAATCCATACGAGCTCTTGAATATCAATTTGGCCAGATTGTGGGCGCAATAAATTTGCTATCATAAGAAACTTTGTCGGTTCATATTGAGAATTTAACATCACAAGGGCAAGAGCATGATGAGGAAATCATTCCTAGAAGTGAAACTCAACTAAATGAAGTTGTTAGAGATGCTACAGCAAAAGAAGATAATTCAAATCTCAACAATGGAAAGATGTCAGTGCAATCTGAAAAGCAAACTGTAGCTGAAGAGGTTAAACAAAATATTGCGGTGATAGAATCAGATCACTTTGTCGCCACAAATGCTACAGCAAAATAGTCTCAGAAACTTGAAGACACATTGTCAAAGAAGAGAAGATTGGGAGATGTCGAAGCAATCACACTTACTGAAGGGTGCACTGTCATGGCAATTAATTTGCTCCACGAATTTAAGGATCCCAAGAGCTTCTTAATACCCTATTCCATTGGTAATCGGTATATTGGAAAGGCATTATGTGATTTCAATGAAAGCATAATTTTGATGCCTATATTCGTAATTAAGAAGTTACGGAATTAGAAAAAACGCAAGAAAGGGTGGAAATTTTTCGGGACCGTGTGGAGAATAAAAGAGTACGAAGAACTTGAAGAAGAAGAAACACATATTCTATCTACACCAATTGAGGAATAAGTAAACACTATTGTCGGCGTATTAGGATTCCATTGTCAACGTAATTTTGTACAGCTGTACTGCACCTACTGACTTAATGCTGAAAACAGACGAAGTTCATGTGGAGGAAGAAAAAGACAAAAAACTAGATGTCGAGGCAAATTTAGCTAAGAAATTTGTCCCTGCACCTGAAATTGTGGGTGCAATAACTAAAGGCTTGGCACAAGATGGAGCGAGTTAGGCGGAAGCTGCTAATGAAAACCTTTGGGCGATAGTGGTCTACAGTTGATCAACGAATGAAGCAGCTGATGATGCCAGAGCAGAGATAGAAACTGAGGAATAGTCCACAGATCATGTGAAGCTCAAACAAAACTAAAAGAAGAAAGAACAGAAGGACCTGATGTAGTGATAAATTCTGTTTAGAAATTTGTCACCGCACCTAAACTTGTGGATGCATCATCTGATGATTTGGCGCCACCTAAAGTGAGTCAAGCGGAGGTTGTGATGCTTGCTATTAAGGAGCAATCCACAGGTCCGGCCAAGCCAAAGGAATGAAAGAGGAAGTGCACCAAAGACAAGAAGCAACGCAAGGAGGAACAGAAGCGTAAGAAGAAGACCAATGCAGCCACATCTTCAGCTGCAGCACACTGAGTTAGTTTTTATTTTTTAGCACTTAGTTTAGTTTTCATACATATCATGTAGTTGTAGTATAATTGTCCCTGCATTATTAATGTCATTGCATTTTTGTTGTCGCTACATCTACATTGTCATTGCATTTCCATATATATATTTATTAATGTCAGTGCATTGGGGACAATGCACACTTTAAGTTTGGGGGAATTTGCGAGAAATGGAAATGCAATTGTACCCATATTTTTGAGAATTTACTGGTTTCTTTAATTCAATGAAAGTATGCAATGTTACAAGAAAAAATGTGACCACAATTTTTTTATTTTATGCTTAAATCTTGAATTGTTTAGAATGTTGATGTGTGAATTGGATAAATGTGAATGAATATTGAGTCTTTCTATTTTTGGATGAATGATGGGATTGCATTAGTAATGAATGGGTCGTATTAATCTTTGAATCTTAAATTAACTTTCCAATTGCAGTGACATATATTAATAAAGAACACTCCAATGTGAGTGCATTGTGACTTATCAAGGGAGAACACTCCGTTGCAGGTGTTCAAAAAATCATCTAGCCAAAGGCTGTAAAAAGAGTGTGTGTCGACGCAATTATATACTTCTTGGGGATTTGTTACACCCTATCGTTACTGCCCAGGAACAAGGATATAGTAATGCAATGACATCTCTCAGTCGCATAAAAAGAAAGAAAAAGAAAAAAAATATTTATAATGCTATAAATGCTGAATTGGTTAATAAAAGTTAAGATTCAAAGCATGATGCTAACATTAGTGAAGTTGCAGTCTTAGTTATTCATGCTTATAAATTTTCAATGCATTATTCTATCTTTTGAATGCAATTTATACATTAGATTCCACAAAATTTAAGTTGCTAGAATGGAAATTGCGGCGACATGTTTTGATTATGCCTTTGCTAACTTTTGTTTACTTTAGGACAAGTAAAAACTCAAGTTTAGGGGTATGATACCATTAGAAATGACACCTATTTTCTCCCTAAATTTGTATATTAATTTTCTCTTTTATGGCATATTTAGCATGCATGATAGACATTTCATACTTAGTTTTTATATTTTCTAACTCATTATTGTTTGGTTTAATTTCTTGTTATTTTATCTCTTTTTGTGCACTAATGTCGCCACATTCAGCATATATATATTGCGTCTAAAACTTGTCAGCGTAAGGACGCATCTCAGTAGATCAAGGCTAAAAAGAATTCAAAATGCAGCCACAAATTCAGCTTGAAATTGCGACCATAGATGTCACCGCATAGGAATTTTTACGTTGGAACGAGTGAATTCAAGCTACAAGTATATCTGGAAGCACCAGCGTAGGAATTTCACACGTTGTCACCGCAATTAAGGATTTCAGATCGCGACCAGAGATTCGACGAAAATCTAAAGATTTATGAAGATCACACAAGATCTGCGTGAGTGTACAGCTGGACTGTAACAAACTTTGCTAGCTGCTAATAGAATTGTATTTGAGAAAAGATGAGATCTATCATTCATGAAGCTAAAAAGCATTAAGAGTTGCGGCCACAAGTTGGTCCAGAAATGTGGCAAATTATCACCGTAAACAAATCAGATCTACGTAGCTGTCAATAACAAACTTTTACAGCTGTACAAAGTAGTTGGATCTAAGAATGGAGGAAATCTGTAATTTCTTGAGCCTATAAATAAAGGAGAAAAGATGAAGAAAAATATCAAGAGGTGGAGGAATTAAATGTTGCAATTATTGTGTGTTTTTGGGATTTAAGCTGGAATGATGAACTGATGTAGCAAAGGAGCAACCACTTCTAACAAGAGGTGCTCGATGCAATGCAAGAGGAGTGGTGAAGGAATAGTCCTTGCAGTCTAGAGATGTTAAGCTTCGATTGTATTCGTTAATCCCTCTTTTATGCTGATGAATTCTAATGACATTTGAATAAATACGAGAGTATCTTTCATTGTTAGATTACTTTGATTCTTATTTAATGCTTTTTATCTGTTTATTCTTGGATCTAACTGCATCAAACACGAGAGTGCATTTGCAATTTACCAACATCGAGAGATGCGATGACAAGTTAGGTTAACAAGAAAGACGACAATAGTTGCTTGGGATTAGAAAAGATTCTGATCACTTGTTCTTGAGTGCACAACGTTACTCACAACGAGAGGTGGGGTAATTCTGGGTACTTGAGTCTTGATTTTACGGAGATCTGTTATTTGTAAGAATTCATTGGAGTGTTATTGCTGCAACAATTCATCTATCTAATACCTTGTTGGTGCATCCTGCGTTGCAACTTAGCGGAATCAGTGATCCACTCCAATCCTTTACACTTGATCACATTTTACATTTTTGCATTTAAATACTCAATATTTCAACACATTTTGATTTACTTTCAGTTGCTCTGACAATTAACATTGATTGCATTGACAGTATTAACAGTTTTAATGTGCAAATCTGACTTAATTTCACTGACATCTTTACTCACATTTCATCTAATTTTAGTATTAATTGCTTCGACATATAGACATCAAGAACCCATTCCTCATGGGATCGATATCCGATAGAATTATTCTATCAACTATACTTGCTTTGACGTGTGTCCGCTTGCACATTGCTGTGATGTTACAGATCGGATCAATTGCGCTGACATCCTTACTAGCATTTTCTCTAATTTTAACCTTAGTTGCTTCGACAATTGAACATCAAGAACTCCTTCCTCGTGGGATCAATATCCGATAGAGCAATCTATCAACTTTACTTGCATTGACGTGTGTCCGCTTGCACAATTGCTGTGACGTTACAGGTCGACCATTGCCTCTACTACCCTATTCATTTTCAAGCGATATGGTGCTGAATTGTGATGCTTGATCTTAAACTGATTGCAGACCTCTGCTACCATTCTATTATTCAAGTTCAAAGCATTATCGGATATGATCTTTTCTGGCATTCCATACCGACATATTATTTCTTTCTTCAAAAATTTACCACTGATTTCGTAACTTTAGCTAGGAAGCAACTTTCACTCTCTTAGGAAAGTAATCAATGACCATAAAAATTAACCTATATGCCCGTTAGAAGCGTTTTGTGAAATTAACCCAATGACATCCATGCCCCACATAGAAAAAGGCCATGGGGAAGTCATAACAGGAAGGTGTGAAGGAGGTACATGAATTTTGTCTCTATAAATTTGGCATTTGTGATATTTCTTAGCATATCTGATGCAATCTCCTTTCATGGTTGACCAATAATATCCGAATCTCATGAGCTTCCTGGCTATTGTGAAACCATTGGAATGCGTTCCACAAATGCCCTCATGGACTTCTTTTAGAATTTTCTAGGCCTCAAGAGCGTTGACACACCTTAACAAAATCCTTTCTCTTTTTGTATAGAATATCCCCATCAATGACATAATCAATTGTGAGCCTTCTCAATGTCCTTTTATTGTTCTCAGTAGCTTGCTCAAGGTACTTGCAATCTTTTACGTACTGCAATATTTCCTTGTACCAAAGATGATTATCCTTTTCCTCCCCTTCAATGTTATAGCAATAAGCTGGAACCTCATAGATGCTCATCTGAATTAGCTTCATATCTTCTTGTTTATTGGCTGTAATCAGGAGGCAAGGGTAACCAAAGCATCAGCCATCTGATTTTCTTCTCGCGGGAGATAATGGAAGGTGATGTCCTCAAATTTTTTAATTAACTCAAGAACCAACTTTCAATAATCAATCAACTTAGAGTCTCTCGTTTCCCATTCACCTTGAGTTGATAAATTACCAATACAGAATCTTCATACACCTTCATAACCTAGATCTTGCGTTCTATAGCTGAACGTAGGCCCGTGATATATGCTTCATATTCCGCCATGTTATTGTGCAATCGAAGTCAAGTTTTCTTGTGAGAGGGTAATGATCTCCTTTTAGGGATACCAGAACTTCCTTAATTCCTTTACCAGTGGCATTTGAAGGGCCATCAAAATTCATCTTCAATGGGTGTCCTTCTGAAATTTCTACTTCTACGGTTGCAACATACATTAGATCTTCATTTGGGAAATCGAAATCTAATGGCTCATAGTCCTTAAAAGCTCCGTTAGCTAGAAAATTGGCTATTGCACTTTTTTTTATCGCCTTCTGATTCACATAGACTATGTCGAATTCAGAGAGTAGCATTTGCCATCCAGCATTCTTTCATTTAATGTAGTCGACCCCATCATTAACTTAATAGGATCCAATTTTGAAATCAACCAAGTCATATGGTATAGCATGTACTGCCTCAACCTGCGAATAGTCCAGACTAGAGCGTAACATAATTTCTCAATTGGCGAATATCTTATCTCACATTCAGTGAACTTTTTGTTGAGATAATAGATTGTTGTTTCTTTCTTTCTTGAGTCACCATGTTGGCCTAGTACGTATCCTATAAAATTTTCAAAGACAGCCAAGTACAAGATCAAAGGTTTATCTAGACTCGATGGCATTAAACTAGAGAATTGGACAAGTAATGTTTAACTTTGTCAAAAGTCTTTTGACATTCATCATCTCACACTACTAAGTTATGCTTCATGAGAAGACGGAAGATAGAATCACATTTCTTAGTTACTTGTGAGATGAATCAAGCGATTTATTTTAGTCTCCCTAAGAAACCCCCAAAATTCCTTTTGAATAAGTGGCAGTGGTAACTCCTATATAGCTCTGACTTTATTAGGATCAATCTCAATTCCATAAAGCCTAACAACTTGCCTGAAGTAGCCCCGAAAGTACATTTGTTTTGCTTCAACTTCAACTGGAACTTTCTCAATCTTAAGAACAATTTTCTCAAAACTTTCACATGCTCTTCTCCTGTTTCAAACTTTGTGATCATACCGTCGACATAGACCTCAATCTCCTTGTGCATCATATCATGGAACAAAATTACCATAGCCCTTTGATATGTTGCCCTTGCATTCTTCAGTCCAAAAGGCATGACTTTGTAGCAAAAGGTTCCCCACATAGTAACGAATGTGGTTTTATCCATATCCTTAGAATGCATCTTTATTTGATTGTACTCGAAAAAATCATTCATAAAGGAGAACAAAGAATGACCTGCTGTGTTATCCACCAAGGTGTCAATATGAGGTAAAGGGAAATTATCTTTCGGTTTAGCTTTGTTTAAGTCCCTATAATCCACGCACATTCTTACCTTCCCATCTTTCTTAGGAACTGACACTATGTTGGTTACCCATTTTGAATATTTAACCACTTGTAAGAAACCAGTATCGAATTGTTTTCTGACCTCTTCAGTACATCAGGCCTCATTCTTTGAAGCCTTTGTTAAACTAGTTTACATTATTCTCTTATGGGGAGCTTGTACACCACAATATCAGTACTTAGACCAGTCATGTCTTGATAGGACCATGAAAATACATCTTTGAACTCTCGAAGCAATTCAATAAGTTCTCGCCTTGTTTCTACAGAGATACAGGTCCAATCTTCACCTCTTTTTTCTCAATTTCGTCCCCTAAACTCACAACATGTATTGATTCTTTGTGAGGTAGGATCTGTTTCTCGCCTTGCTCAATCATCTGCAACAGATCAGGAGATAAATTACAATCTTGAGCATCTTGAAAATCCTGAGATTCTTCTAAACACATATCCTGCTCAAAAGGAGGCTCTAGGTCAGCAACAACGTAACTCATATCATTGATATCAAGGGATCCGACATATGAACAAAAGGGGATCCAAAGAACAAATGAATTTAGGAATTATTGATTATGGTATGAAAATGAATGGAAAGAATAGTAAGATGTTTTACAAATGGGATGAGCAAAATGCATCATTTTTATTAAATAACAGATAATGGTCATGTGCCCTTTTTGGATATGGTTTAACACTCAAAATTTAGAGCAAAAAGTGTGTTCTGAATATTAATCTGGAAAAGTCCTAAAGCTATAGGAAGCTCATCCACAATCTAGTTGTCCAAAAACGCTTCCGAAGGTGTAGGGATGAATTCTTGATAGGTTCCCCTCCCTATTCCCCTTTTTGGATATGGTTTTAACACTCAATTTTTTTTTCAAAATTCCCCCCATTATTTTCATTATCTTGCTTTCTCTTAGTTTTTGTTCAGAGTTGATAACACTCCCCTTGGCACCAATGTTTTAAATATGTGATGATTTTTATTTTTTATTTTATTTATTTCTTTTTTCTTTATTTATTTATTATTATTGTGAAATTTAATACATGTAATGAAATGCAATGTTAATGAATGCATGTATGCATGTGCAAGAAAGGTATTGATTCTTAATCGAATTATGATAGAATAACCTTAATAGAAAATGAATGTCTTTACATAAGATAGTTACATATAAAGCCTTGCCCTAATGCTCAGAGTCTTAATCTTTTCAAGGGGAAATGCTAAATTTTGGAACTTATCAGACTCTGATTCATACTCTAAGCTCCCTCCAAACATCGGCTTGAATAGCTAACATCTGCAAGTATTCTACCACTTCTCTTACTTGAGTCAATGTTTCACCCATGACATAGTCTCGATCTCTGACTTGCCTCTAAGAGTGCTGAAGTTGGCTATCATTTGTCTCTAATGTTCTTTCGAGGAACTCAATCCAAATTTCGTAATTTTGTAAAGAAGCTTCAAGTTCTTCGACTCTCTTTTTCAGCTCCCCATTTTCAATCTGACTTGCCCTTAATTCTGTCGTAGAGTTATGACTGCAGTGCCTATGCAAAGACTTCTTTAACTTAGATATTCGGGTCCTCAACTCAGCTTTCCCGACCTGGCTCTCTAATAGCTTACTATTTATGTCATCTCCTTGAACTCGAGCATCTTGAAATCTTCTTTTCCATTGATTTGCTCTATCTCTTTCCTCTTGGATTTCCCGCTGTCATTGCTTTGACGTCTTGCCTAACCCAGCAGTCTTCATCGAAAAGCGTAGTTTCTTGTAATCTTTCTTTAAACTATCCAAGTCCTCCTCAACTTTATTCTTTCCTTTTCTGATAATTTCAACTTTTAACCTTTGGATATCTACGTCCAATCCCAACTGTATATTTTCTAATTCAGAATTCTTCCTTTAGAAATCTTGCTTTATGAGTTCTAATTCTGATGGGACTACTTGCAAATGCTCCTCAATTAGGTAGAAATTTTCTAGATTTGGCATGAGGATGTTGTCGTTAATTCTCCTATTCCTCCACCAATCATACTCCGGGGTTACCATGGGATTTTCAGTAAATGTCTTCATTCTGCGAACTTGATTCCAAACATTCGATATCTCTCGGACCCTCTTCTTATTGTTCTCACCTTTGTATGCAAACTTGCAATAAGCCAAACCCTGTGTTATTGGGATGAACTACCTTAATCTGTACTGTCTCATCACTAACAAAGGGGCATATCCTATAACTCCCCATATCCCAAGTAATGGTACCTAATCAAAATCTCTGCATCGATAAAGTTTTTCATCAGGAAGAAACCATGATGCTCGCCATTCAATGTCTTCGTCTCAGAGATTATGAAGTATAAACATCGACTTCTCCTCAGAGATATTTTGTTGGCTTTGCGTAGTCACAAATTCTCTCAAGGGGGAATAACTCTAAAAAAAACTCGATAGAAGACCTTTTTCACCTTCCAGAAGTGACTATGGAACCAAACCATCAGTAGTGGTGCGTAACCTATGAATCTTCCTTCTCCTTCTCTTCAACATGCGTTCAACAACCTAAAAGGCTCAGCCAAAATCTTCGGAACAGGTGTGACCCTTTTATCCAACCGGTCGAATAGATCAGTGACCGCCTCCTCTATGTGCTCGAACGCCTTAGGAAAGATAACCAATCCATATAAACTGAGAGCAAATATATCAACCTT
Source organism: Gossypioides kirkii (assembly GCA_005610355.1). Taxonomy (NCBI): domain Eukaryota; kingdom Viridiplantae; phylum Streptophyta; class Magnoliopsida; order Malvales; family Malvaceae; genus Gossypioides; species Gossypioides kirkii. The sequence continues at coordinate 12,319,399 of CP032250.1, forward strand.
TTTCTTTTCATTTGGATGTACTAAGATCAAATCTCGCAAGCTCTTCCAAGTGATACATTTGTTGTCACCCTTTACCTTAATCCGAGTTGTAACCCATTGCTTACTCATTCCTGTAATGTTCATCAATTTCTTCAGAAAGGTTAGAACACTAGCAGCTCTCGAGTAGGCCTTGTTTACCTAAATCTTTGGGCAACGAAGCAAAGCAATGTACTCCTCAATCATAGGTACCATGTCCATGTTTTCGTAGGTGAAACAACTATACGTCGAGTTTCAATGCTGTGCAAGGGCTCGGAAGAGATGCTTGTCTACCTTAACATCGAGTAAATACGGTAGATCCTCATACTCATAATGAAAAGTCTTTCATTTTATCGTCCCACTGATCCCATATCTCATTCAGTTCTTGTAGATTATTCTGAGTCATGCTAATCTGAGTAAAATCCCAGTAATTTGATACATGTCCTTCAACTAGGCTATCACCCTTCTCGAATTGCTTATCCTCTAACCACATGCGCACGTCCACATTATCTCTAGCTTATCAATATGCCCCTTTTCCATGACTAGTTTTCTACTAGTAATCGAGCTTAAATTAATACCTTTCCTAATATGAGGATGCAATGCAAATAAGACAAAAAATAAAAACAAGTCAGTACAATCATTATAAAAATTAACAACAAATTAAAAGTATAAAAAAAGAACATAGGCATTTATTTTGGGGTAATCACTAAAAGTTCGACATGGATCTACCTAGGATAGGCACTTAGGGTTCATTATATGTAGTTTGATTTCTAGAGTAAGGATACCCAAACCAGCAGATTCCTCAATCCTCACCCATTATAGGCTCATACGAACGAGTTCAGTTCAGGGGGATACATTTCCCATATGTTTGCACGAAAGTGAAAACCTCACGAAAACATAGGTACAGATATATCTCGGAAGCGATCCACTATCCTGCACGGAGGTGAAAACCTCACGAAGGAGTAGCTTCTCACTTCCACTTAAAAGGTGTAGTAACAAATGCAATGTACGCAAAAATATAAACATCACAAATTAAATGCAACATATATAAAACAAAAATAAAATGAAAAGCAGCATATATAAAATAAAATGCAAAGGATCACAAATTAAATTAAATCGAATTTTAAAGTTTCAACAAAAAGACCAAAAATAATCGACTTGTGGCTTGACTCTCGTAAAAAAAAAGTCTCCAGCGAAGTCGCCAAGCTGTCGAAACCATTTTTTTGAAAGAAAGTCTCGATTTATATTTTGAAAAACAAAAATGGAGTCGTCACCAACCTTTTCTAAATAGGTGTAATTGGATCACCTTAAAATTTTTAAAATCATTAAAATTACAATCACCATAAAACAGATTCAGGAGTCGATTACGCATAAGAAAGGATTAGCACTCTCACATGCCCAAAATTGGTACCTAGTCGATTATTTAATGTCTTAATTGTTGAAAATTAAAAAACTCGAGAAAAATTTAAATTGTGATTCTTAAATGCATGAATGACATGTTTCAATGTTGTTTAAAAAATTAAATTTTACGAAGAAAGCTCGTTATTTCGAGTTAATCAAGAAGAAAAATCACATCCAGTAAGTTAGGACACAACAATTCGAATTTTCGAATATAACAAGCATTTCTAACTATTATCACAAAATCTCGTATATTTTAATTTTAAAATAGGGTATTTAATTATCTCAGTCCAAAGAGAAAATCACACCCAATGAGTTAGGGCATGATCCTTTCGAATTCCCGAAAAAAAACATTGCCTCGATTTTTAAAAATAATTTATTTATTTTTAAAAAGAATTAAAATGTCATGCAAAAATAAATGAATGAGTATGTATATAATTTATAATTATAATGGCAAAACAATAAAAATACATGAATATAATGAACACAATTAATAACAATTAATAAAACAATAAAATAATAGTAGTAAATAAAATAACAATATAATCATAATAATAGATGGCAATAAATATTAACTAATTAATAATATAAGCAACAATAAATATATATAAAACACAAATATAAGAAAACTTTAAAATAATTAAGTCAAATATACAATAAGGCATGTAATTAATTTAAGGGCACAAAATATGGTATACAAATAAATAACAAATCAATGAATAAATATATGAAATGCAATCATAAAAATATCTAACATGATTAAATTAAGGATTAATCAACATGTAATTAAATAAAAAAATAAAAAATTTAATGATAAACAAATAAATCAACAAACAAGATAATAACAATAAATGCAAATTAAATAAAAAATAATAAAAGAGATAAAAATAAAATGACATGAAAATAAATAACAACGAGATAAATTAAAAAATTAAAAAAAATTAAATGCTAAAATAAACAAACAAATATAAAAATAAAAATAATTTGGATTAGGCATGAAAATAAATGAAAAATAAATAAATAAACAAAAAATCAATAAATTAAATGCCAAAATAAACAACTAAATATAAATAATAATAAAAAAGAAGACAAACTCCGATGAACTTCGAGCAAACCTGATGGAAGCCATGGGTGTCACATACCTGGAGGAAGCCAAGGACGAATCAACACCAAAAGGTAAAAAAAAAAAAACTAGATCTATATTTGTTTTTTTAGTTCCGAAAGAAAAAGAAGAAGAAATACAAATACAAATATAAATCTATATCTCAATATTTGCTTTGAATTTTCTTTGAATGTATGTCTCAAAATTCTCTGTATGTTGTATAAAAAAATCTCTAAATCTTATTCCCAAAAAAATTCATCTCTATTACATTTGATTTCATGTTTTTATAATACAAAATTTACATCTTTTTGTGATTTTTCTTCTTTTCTTTTTTTGCAGATTTACAAATCTTCAAGATTTTCAGGCAAGGGCAACAGTGGCCAAGCATCCAAAGGCAGCTACTAGGTTTTTTTTATTTTTTAGTTTAGGGTCTATTTTTTACTTTGCTTGGTAAAAAAATTGGACTTAAAAGTCTGGACGAAATTGGGCTGTAATAATAGTCATTTCCATCTAGCATAATCGGCAACAATTTATCCACCATTCAATTAGCTTCGTTTCAATATTAATTCGGTAATAAGCAACAATATACAACAACATTTAATCCACCATACAAAAATATTTCAGACATCAAATTACACATTTCCGGACCTCATTAACAGTAGCAATTTAATCACAAACAGGACAGTTTAATTAGTATGCTAAAACTATTTCAGACAACATTTTTACGTCTTAAAATGTGCAGCATTTAATCACCAACAGAACAACTTAACTAGTATACTAAAACATTATTTCGGACAACATTATGTCTTAAAATGTGCAGCATTTAACTTGTAAGGACGTCTGGTGCCAAGTCATCACAAGTAATCGTTCAACAAGTTTTTTCTCTTTTAAACTGGATTCTTTCTAACGTGCAGGATATCTCTACGATCCATGAGGGAGGCACCAATTAGGCGTGCCTGTTTCGGATTATCATTTTGCGTCTTTAGAATTCGACTATGTCCACACAGGTGCTTCGGTTAAAACCACTTCAACTTCTCGAAATACTTTTGCCTCTCATTAGTCCACTCAAAGGTAGTGTTCTTCTGAAGCCACTTCTTCAAAGGAGCAGCAATGCTTGAAAACCCCTCGATAAAGCGACGGTAATAACTAGCTAACCCAGAAAACTCCTGGCCTTAAAAACAAGCCTCGGTGACTGCCAATCAAAAATCGCTTCAACTTTCTTCGGATTAACCCGAATACCCTCAGCTGAAAAGAAATGACCCACAAACACCACCTCCCGAAGCCAAAATAAGCAATTACTCAACTTTGCATACAACTGCTTCTCCTGTAAAACTTGCAGAACTACCTGGAACAATGAAAATGTAAAAGTGTACACAATCGTATTCAAGTAATAAAGTGACAAGTAATGTCGAGTATCGTACCCACAGGGGCTGTGCTATGAAAAATATTTATGAAAGATTTAATTAACAATTTGGTTAAGAACAAAGTAATATTGGAAAATGATATTAATCTAAAGTATTAATCTAAACTAAATTAATCTAAGTTAAAACTATATTAAATTCCTATGCACGATTTCTAAAGGTTTTAATCAATATGACATAAATGTATCAGGTTAATTGCTTTAATTACTCGATTAAATCTAAATCATGTTCGTGCTTGTTACGAAATAATATTCACAGCAACTCGGTACTCTGCTAACTTATGAACAACATCACTTCCTAAAATTCATACATCTCTTGAACATAACTCTATGCCAATTAAACCGACTAAATCAATTCTAATAAGCAAATGTGTTATTGCACATACATACTATATGAAAGCTAAAGAATCTCTTAAACATATCTTTATGCTAATTTAACCAACTAATTAACAATCACAAGCATGTAATGGATCAAGGAAATCATATCTTTATGTTGAAACAATTTAATCACAAAAATCCTACAAGTTATGCAAGGCTATGTATTATTTAATACCATCACAATTCTAACCTTCAGCTTCCTCAAACGATTAGACATGTACAAGTTAAATAGTATGTACATTAATCACAATTTCAATGCGCTTAAATGATTAATTCAATAGTTATATCACAAGGGTAATGCAATAATAACTTAGGCATGATAATATTTAATTAAACAAAATCTTCAGGGCCTATAACAATATGAACATGGATTAAATATAAACAAGCAATTAAACACAATCAACCCAACACTTAAAGAATTTAAGCCATTTCAATTAAAAAAATAATAGCATTCATCATAATAACAAACAAGAATCTAAAATAAAGAAAAAGACAAGGATTAAATCCGTCGATTTCTGAAGAACTACTGTCGCGTTATTCATCGTTCTTAGATCGAGGTCTCTGATGAACACTCAAAAAAGACTATGGAAGGGCTAAAAAACCACTCTTTCTCAAGAGGAGAAATCGACAAAGGAATGAAGGGAAAGTAGGATGGAAAGTTAGAAAGAAAACTAGAGAAAGAAGAGAGAATGGTGAGTGAATTGGTGTGTTGAAATAAGGTGAGTGAGGGTGCTTTTATAGGTGAAATGTGGTGGCTATATTTAGCAAATAAATATCAGCCACACACATTGCTTGGCTGGCCATGCATAAGCAAGCTTGACTAGTTCAAACTTTGCTTAAAATTAGCTTGGGGTGGAAATTTAAAACCATGAAAAGTGAAGGGGTTTGAATGTGATTTTGGGAAACTTTAGGGGTTGTTTTGGAAGTTGAAATGGTCGACAATATCAGCTGAATATGGTTAGCACTGGGACGGCACATGGCTAGCCCAAATCAAGGTGGTTCGTCCCTCAGTTGCATGCACATCAAACCACTTCAGTTCAGCCTTTATAATTTAATTTTAATCCAAATTAATTGAATTAAAAATATAATTATAAAGAATAATTTAGCTTCATATTGGACCGACCATTGGCTGGAAAAATATTCTTCTTAGCTCTTCATTAACTCAGTGTAAAAATTCCCTCAACGGTTTAAGTTGTCAATAGTGTCTATCGGGCCGATTTTCACCAATTGTGCAAATCTGTCAAAAAATCATCAAATTCATGCTTAATATTTGTAAAAATAATTAAAAACCAATATGATGGAAATTTTAGCACAAATTAATTATTTTATAAATAAATTATATTTTTCGACATTAATTACTCAAAATTTGCATGAAATTAGGTTAAAAAGCATATGAAAAAGTCTATATGTTTCAATCGTTCCACACCCTCAAACTTAATTCATTGCTCGTCCCGAGTAATGCACAAATCACAAAAGAGTTGATCATTTCTCCTCATAGTTATGAATTCAAAATAATTAAGCATAAAAACAAGAATTTAGAAATTATGTAACCCAAGTATTTTTTATTCAATTATCATCATACTTATCTCAATAAAGACATGTCAAAAATCCTATCACTCAGTTTTTTATTCCTCAGTTAAGACTAAACTACAGTCATTAAGTTTAACTTATGTCTTCATATGTTGAACATAGCAATTTCTCTCCACTAATGTAGGTAGCATTGAAATCTTGAATCAAATAGGTCTTTTGCATAGGTTGTAATGGGGCTAGGCTCGAGGTAGGGAAAAAATAGATAAATTTAAGCTAAAACTGCAGACTCAGCTTGCAACGGACCTTCAATTTCACCAACTTTTTTCGAATTTTGCATGCTCATGCTCTTTTCTTTTTCTGTTGAGTACATATGCTTTTTTTTCTTTTTCATTTTTGTTTTTCTAAGCATTATTTTGTAAGTACTATATCTTTGTTGAGCATTTTGGTACTTCTTCTTAACTCCCCCAAATTTATTTTCAGAACATAATCTTGAGTCTAGTAGTTGGGACAATTTAGAGATAAGTAAGAGAGATAAGATGCTTATAATTGTAAGGTGCAAAGAAAATCAGGCCATATAATGTCAAAGTTGGCTTCAAGGGATAACATTTATCAGGGTTGGCTTGAAAGGCTCAAACGGTTCGAACAAATGTTGCCTAAATCATTTTCAAAATTTCATGCTTCCTAGGATTTCTCCTCAAGAAATTACAAAGCCAATTGTAGAGACTTAAACTTTCATGAATATCTAGCTTCTATAAGGAATAAAGAATTTTATGATATTGTTTCACATATTTTATTAAGAGTAGCATTCTTATCATGGTTCAGCTTAACATCATAATCATTAAGATAATTAAATTTTATTTTTAGTAAATCTTTAACATAATTAACATAAATTCAAATTTTCAAGCAAAATGATAACTAAATTCATAATATAAGAAGAAATAGTGCTTATTAAGAAGTTTTCGAATTTCGATCCCCCTACTTAAATTGAGCAATGTCCCCATTGTTAAAAACAATAGAGAATGTAAAAATAAAAGTGAATAAATACTGCACACTAGGTAGGATCAAAGAAGAGGAGGTGATTCAATTTGACTGCTTAATACCAAGCTCTTCAATGTCCAATCCTAGACATGTACATATTTATTACGACACTCTTTTTTTTCTAAGTTGCTCAATTATTTTCTTTAACTTCTTAATTTATTATGCAAGAATTAAAACTAACCTAGTGACCTAATCTTGAATTCATTAAAGAATTAAAGACTGAAAATAATGGAAATTAAAGAAAAGACAAGTTCCCCCCTTTTATTTATGTTCAGACCCCCTAGACTTTGACTCTCCTTTTGCTTGGTAGTCCCTATTGTTGCTCAAGTCAACTTGCTCCTTCTTCGCTATTGGAGTCCATGGTTCAAATATGTAATCTAGAAATTCAGGCACAAAGAAAAATGGGTCACAAAACACTTTTTCAAATGCACTTTTAAATGCATCATCTCAGATCTTCGTGTATCTCCAATACGATTATTGTTGCCATTGCATGTGTTGTAAGCAATCCATCATCTTTGATAGCTCATTTCGAAGTTCAGCTAGAGGTGACGGTGGTCTCGGTATGGATCTGTCAGGTTCGGATGTTCGTTCAGTAGACTCTGCCTCATCATGCACTCCAATCGGTTCTGTCACTAACAGATCGTCTTTAATCTCCACAGGATATTCCTCAAGATCTTCTTCTTCCTCAAGATCCTCTTCTTCTTCAAGATCTTCTTCTTCTTCAGCTTGCTATTGAAGAATGGAAATTCCTACTACTCGATATAGATCCCAATTAGTGATTGCTCCTTGGCTATATCCTACTCTATTAACGTTCCCAAGAATTTCAGCTTTTAAGCACAACACTATGATCGTGAATGGGAAATAAGCTTGAACAGAACGTCTCATAACACAGTTTCGAATTTCTCTGATGATGATTCTTCCTACATTGATGGTTTTTTCCTTCAGGATTGAATAAATCAACACCATTCATTCTAATGAAACAATAGTTCCCTGTTGAATAGGCATGAGACTGAATCGAATGAAGTAAAACCACATGTTTTCTATCATGTCAAATTTTCTTTACGACATGTACGAATTCCATACTTTGACACTGTCGATTCAGAACCTGGAATTATAAGTTCTCGAAGAATTTCTTGTAATTTTTCGACCTTTAAGTTCTTCAAAAAAACAGAGTACTCGTCTTCTTCGAAATCAAGTAAGTCAAATAACTCATTGATGGTGCTTGACTTCAATAGTGCATTAATTCCTCGGACGAAAATTTTTGTAAGTTCAACCGAGGTAAAATTTGCATAAAATTCTCGAACCAATTCCTCATTTGCACTCGGTCGCTTTTCACAAAATAATCCCAAGTTCAGAGCTTCAGCAATTTTTCGACATTTGGTAAATTTACTTTCTTCCCAAGTGAATCCTTTCTCAGGCAACATTGATATGCCTGTAACGTCATAGCAGTTATGCAAGCGGGCATACTTCGAAGCAAGTATAGTTGATAGAATAATTCTATCGGATATCGATCCCACATGGAATGGGTTCTTGATGTCTATATGTCGAGGCAATTAAAACTAAAATTAGAGATAATGTGAGTAAAGATGTCAGCTCAATTAAATCAGATCTGCACACTAAAATAATCAAAATTATCAATGTAATAAAAGTTAATTGTCAGTGCAACTAAAAGTAAATCAAATTGTTGTTGAAGGTTTGGAAATTTAAATGTAGAAAAGTAAAATGATGATCAAGTGTGAGGAACTGGAGTGGATTGTTAACTTCACTAATTCGCAACGGTGGATACGTCGACAAGGTAATGTATAGATGAATTATCGCAGTAATGAGGTTCTAATGAAATCTTACCAACCACAGCTCTCTATTTAATCGAGACTCAAGTACCCATAATTACCCCATCTCTCGATATAGGTAACACTGTGCACTTAAGAACAAGTGATAGAATCTCTTCTAATCCCTAACAGCTCTCGCTGACTTGCTTGTTAACTCAACTTGTCACCGCATCTCTGGATGTTGGTAGACTACACTTTCACTCTCGTGTTTAATGCAATTGAATCCAAGAATAAATAGATGAAAAGGATTAAGTAAAAATCAGATTAAACTAACAATGAAAGATATTCTCATATTCATTCAATTGTAAATAATAATCCATCAGCATAAAGAGGGGTTAACGAATCAAAGCTTACAATTCCTAGACCACTAGGACTATTCCTTAACCGCTCCTCTTGTGCCTGCACCAAGCACTCCTCGTCAGGAGTTGTTGCTCATCTGCTCAATCAGCTCACCGATCTTCAATAAAACTTCAAAAACACAAAGTAATTACAAATTTAATTCCTTCCCTCTTGATTCATTCTTTTCATCGTCTTTTCCCCTCTATTTATAGGCTTCAAGAATGGTAGATCTCATCTTTTCTCAGATCCAATTCCATTTGTAGTTGGCAAAGTTTGTTACAGTACAGTTGTGCACTCACGTAGATCTGGTGTGTTCTTCATGGATCTGCAGATTGTCTCTGCATCTCTAGTCGCGATCTGTAATCTTTGATTGAAGTGACAGTGTGTGAAATTCCTGTGCTAGTGCTTCCAGGTGTGCTTGTAACTTGGATTCACTTATACAAAGTAAAAGATTTCTATGCATTCTCTAGCCGCAATTCCAAGCTAACTTGTGGCTGCATCTTCACTCTTTCTAGCACTGATCTCCTGAGATGGATCCCTGTGCTGAGAATTGTGAATATATTCTGCATGAACCGACATTAGTGCAAAAAGAGGATAAAATAACTAGAATTTAAACCAAACAACAATGAGTTTAGAAAATATAAATACTAAGTATGAAATGCCTATTATGCATGCTAAATACAATACAAAAGAGACAATTAATACACAAATTTAGGGAGAAAATAGGTCATTTCTAATGCTATCATACACCCAAACTTGAATTTTTACTTGTCCTCAAGTAAACAAAAATTAGCAAACTTCTCAATCAAGTATATCACTGTAATCATTATTCTAGCAACTTAAATTATCTAGAATTCTAATATAGAAATTGTATTCACATGATAGAATAATGCGCCGACAATTTATAGGCATGAATAATTAAAACTGCACTTTCACTAATGTTAGTAACATGCTTTGAATTTTAACACTTCCTTAACTAATACAACATTTATTGCAATATATTTCTCTTCTTTTCCCTTTTATTCTTCTTTCTTTTTCTTTCTTTTTGTGAATTTTTTTATAAGTGATTGAGAGATGTCATTGCTTTACTCTACCTTTGTTCCTGAGTAGTAACGATTGGGTGCAACAAACCCCCAGGAGGTATGTAATTACGCCGACACACACTCTTGTAGTGATATCCTTTGGCTAGATGATTTTTCTAACACATGCATCGGAGTGTTCTCCCTTGACAAGTCACAATGAACTCACATTGGAGTGTCTTTTATTATAATAATGTCACTGTAATTGGCAAGTCAATTCAAATCTCAAATATTGATACCATCCATTCATTGCTGATGCATTTCCAATCATTCATCCACAAATAGAAGGTTCAATATTAATTCATATTCACCCAATTCATGCATCATCATCCCAAATAATTCAAGAATTACATATAAAATAAAAGTTGTGGTCATATTTTTGTTGAAATTTTGCATACTTTTCATTAACTAAAGAAACATGTAAAATTCAAACATGTGGGTGTAATTGCATTTTCATTTCACACGGTATCCCCCCCAAACTTAATGTTTGCATTGTCCCTAATGCACTAACAATACTATACATATAAGAATGGAAATGCAACTACAATGCAGATGTACTAACAAATGAAATGTAGTGACAAATGAAAATGCAATGACAACTAAATAAAATGCATGCAATTAACTACTGAAAAGTAAAACTAACTCATTGTTGTTCAGCAGCCGAGGCTGTGGCTGCTTTGGTTTTCTTTTTCTTCTTCCTTGAGCGCTCTCCTTCTTCCTTGTGTTTCTTCTTCTTGTCCTTGCGCTTCCTTTTTCTGTCCTTCGTACCAACCGGATCGCCGGATTTCTCATCTTTACCTGGTTAGGTGGCGGCCTCATCGATAGTCACATCTGATGGGTAGATCTCAGCTACCAATGCCATATAGAGCATAATGGCAAGAGGATTGAACTCCTCTGCGCTGCTAGTAACTACCTCAGCCTGGCTCACATCAGGTGGAGCCATGTTATCACTAGATGCCCCAACACTTACGGGTGCTTAGACAATATCCTCAGCGATATTTATCGGGGCATCATCTTGCTTTTCTTTCTGCTCCTCTGCAGGGTCCTTCTTCTCTTGTTCATCTTCCTCCCTTTCTTTTTCTTGAACTTTTTCTTGCTCTACTTCCTCTGCTTCAGGCTATTCCTGCTCAGTGGGGGTTTTTTCAGCTCCTACCTCTATGTCTACTCCCATAGATACGATCGGGGTAGTCACCTCCTCAACCATAGCTACTCGCTCTGCCATATTAGCCCCAAGGTTGTTGGTGAACTCTTCATCAAACAAGCTAGCTATAGTTCTAAAGCAATCTTCCATAGCATTAGAATGCCCTTCATGCTTCTCATCATCTGAAATGTGGATTCTCATTGGAGAGGAGACATGTGAAGGCCTACTATCAGGAGTAGGCTGTTCGGAAGATGAGGGAGCTTCCCTAATAATGGGTGCAAAGACAGGGAACTCAGGTAGAGGATTTGGGCTCAGACTTCTTAATGCGTTGACAATAGATTTGTTTCATATTCTTGTGTACGCATAAAATAAATTTTGTCTGTAGTCCTTCTCCTCCAACGCGCTGACAATACGAATTTAACGCATGTCGATGCGATCAATATTTACTTTCATTGCAGCCAATTTCTTCCTTAACTGAGGGTTTGTGGGCGCATTAGCCTATTTTTCCTTCTTCCCTATTTCCTTGTCCTTCTTCTTAGGTATTTCCTTCATCAACAGCGTCTCTTGGCCTCTCGTCATTCTTTCAATGGAGATATCGTTGATAGGGCTCTTGTTCTCTAGTACTTCCTCACCATCTTGGGGTATAATCCCGCTTGATTTACACAGCAGCATTATTAAGGAAGGGAAAGGTAATATACCTGTTTGGTTGGATGTTGCCTCAGCAATTTGGTCGTGGAGGATTTCGCCAACATCAATGTGACGGCCCTTTAAGATTGAATGCAAAATGTACATGCGATCTAATGTGCTGTGTGTAGAAGGTAGAACACGGCTACTGATGAAATGGAACCACACCTTACTATAGGTTGTGAGATAACGACGGTGCATGGTTAAGTTGTGTGGCCTAGTGTCCGTCCAGATGGCACCATCAACACAGAGGTCTTAGCACCTCGTCGGTTCCTTCATCGTTCAGGTTTTCCGAAAATGGAGTGTGGTCATCTACCTTCTCAAGAATCCAAAACAAAATGTGATATGAGCAGCACTCCATGGTACCAAGCCTTCTCTTACAAAGACGAATTCTTGCTCGGAATCTATAAGATTAGCATAAAATTCCCTTACCATTATAGGAAATATTCGGCTGGGTGCTCGCAGAACAGTTCCCAACCCATCCGACTAATTGTTCGTGCAATTTGCTTCCCCAAAGTTTGATGTGGGGACAGTTGGAGATCTTGCTTCAGATAGCAGTTGCGTTTCAGCATCACATCATTGTAGCGATCCTTGGTCGCTTTAGACAAAAATAGGACCGACACTCTTCATGGAGGTTAGTCAACGGACCGAACCACGATGACAGAAGTTTTAGGGGTTTTAGAAGGAGTTTTCGCACCTCTTGTTTTGGCCATGATAACTCAGTAAAAGGGTTAAAAGAAACTTGCAAAAAAATAAATAAACTTGTGAGAGTAAAAGCAAAAATACAAAGAAGATGAGTTGGAAAGAAAAAGTCAGGAGAGAAGAGTTTTCTAACCTTTCAACGGCAAGAGTCATGATTATTGCAAAGAACGTGGGAAAACATTATGTCTGCAGCCAATAAATGCCAGGCTACAGATCATACCCTTTTGATTGATCGAACGACTGGGAAGAGATGGAAATCAATCGGCGCGATTCTTGCTGAAAAAGCATTGCTGCGTCATCAAAAAATGCACCGACAAGTTGTGCTTGTGATCCATCGACAAAAAGACAATTTTTATTCCTGCATAAAATTAAAAATGAAACAAGTAAAAGTGAAAGGATAAAAGGAAATGTAAAGTGCGTTGACATTATTTAAATGTAACCAAATCGATGGTTTCGTTTGGTTCTCTGACTTCTGGGTTCACATAATACTTTAGACGTTGGCCATTCACCTTGAACTGTTGCCCATCTTTCAGATTCTCAATTGTCACCACACCATTCTAGAATGCTTCGACAACCTTAAAAGGGCCCGACCATCTTGAATGCAATTTACCTGGATGCAGCTTTAAGCGTGAATTAAACAAAAGTACTAACTGACCAGAGCTAAATTATCGATGCAAGATGATATTTTCGTGCCATCTCTTGGTATTTTCTTTGTATATTATGGCATTGTCATAGGCAGTACGGTGAATTTCTTCTAGTTCAGCAATGTCCAACAACTTCTTCCTTCCAGTAGCGTCGTAATCCATATTCACTTGCTTGATTGCCCACATGGCATTATGCTCAAGCTCAATTGGCAGGTGACATGACTTACCAAACACTAGTTGATACGGCGACGTCCCCAATAGGGTTTCATATACGGTACGAAGTACCCACAATGCATCATGTAGCCGCGAAGACCAATCCCTCCTAGATGGATTAACCACCTTCTTAAGGATACTTTTAATCTGCCGATTGGATACCTCCGCTTGGCCATTTGTTTGTGGATGGTACGTTATAGCCATGTGATGCTTCACACCATATCTTCTCAAAGTTGTTGCTACTTGATTATTGTGAAAGTGAGTACCTTGATCACTTATTAACGCTCTAGTTGTGCCAAATCTCGTAAGGATGTATGTGTGAAAGAATTTCAACACCATTCGACCATCATCTTTTGGCACCGCGATTGCTTTGATCCACTTTGATACATAGTCAACAGCAACCAGGATGTACACATTCCCAAAAGAGTTTGGAAATGGCCCTATGATGTTTATACCCAAAACGTCAAATAACTCCACCTCCATAATCGGCTATTGGAGCATCTCGTTACGTCGAGATATTGATCCAATGCGTTGACATTGATTGTATTATTGTGCAAAGTTGTGGGCGTCTCGAAACAATGTGGGCCAATAGAATCCTGACTGTAGGACTTTTGCAGTAGTTCTTGCACCACCAAAATGGCCTCCATAAGGAGCATCATGACAATGTCTCAGAATGGAAGTCATTTCTTCTTCAGGAATACAATGACAGATAATGTTCTGCGCATACCTTGAATAGGTATGGTTCGCTCCAATGGTACTTTACAATGTTACGCAAAAATCTAAATTTCTTGTGAACAACAGCACTTAAGGGTAGCTTCCCACACACAAGATAGTTGGCAACATCAGCATACCAGGGTGATGCGTAGACAAAGAATAACTGCTTGTCTGGAAATGCATCGATAATTTAGACTTTATTCTCATCTTCACTGCTAACTTTTAGTCAAGATAAGTGGTCAGCTACTTGATTCTCTGATTCTATCCTTAATTTCAACATCAAACTCTTGTAAGAGTAGGATCCATCATATCAATCTTGGTTTGGCATCTTTCTTTGTAAAAAGGTATGTCAACGCAGAATGATCTGTGTAAACAATAACTTTTGCACTGACAAGGTATGAACGGAACTTATCGAATGCAAAAACTACTGCTAGCAATTCCTTCTTAGTAGTTGTATAATTAACCTGCGCTTCAGTTAAAGTTTTACTAGTATAATAAATGGAATGAAATACCTTTTCTTTGTGTTGACCTAGCACAGCTCCTACTGCATAATCACTTGCGTCACACATTAATTCAAACGGTTACATCTAGTCCGGCGCGACGACAATTGGAGCTTGTACCAGCTACTTCATTATTATGTTGAATGCGCCCAGACAAGTGTTATCAAACACAAACTTTTTATTCTGCTCTAGTAATGAGCATAACGGTTTACCAATCTCGGAAAAGTCTCGAATAAATCTCCTATAGAAACCAGCATGTCCAAGAAAGCTTCTTATTCCCTTAACATTTATTGGCGGTGGTAATTTCTCTATGATTTTGACTTTTGCTTTATCTACCTCAATGCCCTGACATGATATGCGATGGCCGAGGACAATGCCTTCAGTTGCCTTGAAGTGGCATTTTTCCTAATTCAGAACTAGATTTGTGTCCTCACATCTCTTCAAAACTTTCGTCAGGTTGTCAGTGCATTGGCCAAAAGTTTGCCCATGACCGAAAAATCGTTCATGAATACCTCTAAAGAATCCTCGATCATGTTTGAGAAGATAGCCATCATACACCTCTGGAATGTGGCTGGTGCATTGCACAATCCAAAAGGCATACATTGGAATGCAAATGTTCCAAATAGGCATGTGAATGTAGTCTTTAATTGATCTTCCGGTGTAATGGAAATTTTATTGTATCCAGAATAGCCATCTAGGAAACAATAATAGGCTTTACCCGCTAGCCTATCCAGCATCTGGTCAATGAACGGTAGTGGAAAGTGATCCTTTTTTGTGGCCGCATTGAGTTGACGATAACCCATGCATACTCACCAGCCAGTCGCAACGCGAGTAGGGATCAACTCATTCTTATCATTGCTCACAACTATGAAACAACTCTTCTTGGGCACACATTAGACACGGCTTACCCAATT
Source organism: Gossypioides kirkii (assembly GCA_005610355.1). NCBI lineage: Eukaryota > Viridiplantae > Streptophyta > Magnoliopsida > Malvales > Malvaceae > Gossypioides > Gossypioides kirkii. Next base: position 12,335,039 of record CP032250.1, read on the forward strand.
GCTATCAGAAATGGGGTAGATGATGCCCGTGTCTAGCCACTTGATAATCTCCTTCTTCACTACTTCTTTCATCTTTTCATTGAGTCGTCGCTATTGCTCAATGTAGGTGCAATCCAATAAAGGACCGTTAGTAGATGCGTCGACAAGATTCCTTGTCTGAGCATTCAATCCATTATAAAAGATCTCTATCCGGGTGTCTTGTTGAATACCATGCATTGGGTAGCGTATAAGTAGAGTCTTATAACGCTCCCATGTTGTATTTAATTTCTCATCATCCAGCTGATGGTAAGGTGTAATGTCATTGTGCAACCTTGTGTTAATTGTCGATGGATTGAATCGTGAAATGAATTGTATTACTAGCGCATTCCATGATGTAATGGATCCAACCAGCAGACCTAAGAACCAAGTTCCCGCTCTTACCTGCAACGAATAAGGAAATAATTGCATTTTTAAGGCATCATCAGGGACACCATGTTGGCTAAAAGATGCGCAAATAACAAAAAATGATTTTAAATGTTCTCATGCATCCTCATGAGGTAGGCCCGCATATTGCCCATTTGAATTGAGCATTTGAAACATAACCAATTTCAGCTCAAAATTTCCAGCTTGTATAGTTGGTCATACAACCCCTAGTTGTAAATCATCAAGGATAAGAACAACAAAATCTCTTATTGTCCTATTTTGCACTTGTTCTTCTTGTGGAGGTAGTGGTGGTAAATTATATATTCGTTGTGGTGGTATTGGAGGAATTACATCCTGTGGCAGCAATGGTGGTAGATTATTGTTGTTGTTGTTACCAACCATTTTCTTTTGTTCTTGCTTTCTCCTTCTAAGTGTTCTTTCGAGTTCTAGGTCAAAGCTTGCAATATCCTTAGAATTTCTTCCTGTGGACATACAATTTCTAAAAAAAATAAGAGAAAATCAACAAAATAAAGTGAAACAAATTAGTAAAAACAAAAAGTTAAGTAAGAAATAATTGCTTCTATAATAGTAAACATCAAACAAACGTCAGTCCTTGACAACGGCACCAAAACTTGATTGGCCTATAACGTCACAACAGTTATACAAGCAGACACACATCGAAGCAGGTATAGTTGATAGAATAATTCTATCGGATATCGATCCCACAGGGAATGGGTTATTGATGTCTATATGTAGAGGCAATTAAAACTAAATTAGAGATAATGTAAGTAAAGATGTCAGCTCAATTAAATCAGATCTGCACACTAAAATAATCAAAATTGTCAATGTAGTAAAAGTTAATTGTCAGTGCAACTGAAAGTAAATCAAACTTTTGTTGAAGGTTTGGAAATTTATGCAGAAAAGTAAAATGATGATCAAGTGTGAGGAACTGGAGTGGATTGCTAACTTCACTAATTCAAAACGCTAGATATGTCGACAAGGTAATGTATAGATGAATTGTCACAGCAATGAGGTTCCAATGAAATCTTATCAACCATAGCTCTCTATTTAATCGAGACTCAAGTACCCACAATTACCCCATCTCTCGATGTAGGAAACACAGTGCACTTAAGAACAAGTGATAGAATCTCTTCCAATCCCAAGCTGCTCTCATGACTTGCTTGTTAACTCAACTTGTCACCGCATCTCTCGATATCGGTAGATTGGACTTCCACTCTTGTGTTTACTGCTATTGAATCCAAGAATAAACTGATGAAAAGGATTAAGTAAAAATCAGAGTAAACTAACAATGAAAGATATTCTCATATTCACTCAATTATGAAAAATAATCCATCAGTATAAAAGAGGGGTTAACGAATACATCGAAGCTTACTATCCCTAGACCACTAGGACTATTCCTTAACCGCTCCTCTTGTGCCTGCACCAAGCACTCCTCGCCAGGAGTTGTTGCTCGTCTGTTTAGTCAGCTCACCGATCTCCAATAAAACTTCAAAAACACAAATTAATTGCAAATTTATTTCCTTCCCTCTTGATTCATTCTTTTCTTCATCTTTTCCGCTCTATTTATAGGCTCCAAGAATGGTAGATCTCATCTTTTCTCAGATCCAATTCCATTTGCAGCTGGCAAAGTTTGTTACAGTACAGCTATGCACTCACACAGATCTGGTATGTTCTTCATGGATTTGCAGATTGTTGTTGCATCTCTAGTCGCGATCTGTAATCTTTGATTACAGTGACAATGTGTGAAATTCCTGCGCTGGTGCTTCCACATGTTCTTGTAGCTTGGATTCACTTATACAAAGTAAAAGATTTCTATACGTCAACATCTCTAGCCGCAATTCCAAGCTAACTTGTGGCTGCATCTTCAGAATCTTTCTAGGATTGATCTCCTGAGATGGATTCCTGCGTTGACAGTTGTGAATATATTTTGCATGCGCCGACATTAGTGCATAAAGAGGATAAAATAACTAGAATTTAAACCAAACAACAATGAGTTTAGAAAATATAGATACTAAGTATGAAATGCTTATTATGCATGCTAAATACAATACAAAAGAGATAATTAATACACAAATTTAGGGAGAAAATAGGTGCCATTTCTAATGCTATCAAACATCAATTGATTTTTGAATGTGTTATCGTATCTTTCCTTAGCTCTTGCACTGTGGAATTTATTTGGCACTTCTTTCATTGTAGCACGAGGTCTCTTGCGTAAAATGGTTTTAACCTGATCAACAAATAGATAGACACAAATATTTTTCTAAAATTTAATTAGTATAAAATATTAACAATTTAAAATATATTAAAGTGTTAATAAATTAAATAAATTAAAATTTAGAAGATGATTTTTTACCACCTTTTGTTGAAATAAAATCCAAATTTAATAAGTAGGGCTAAAAAGAAAAGGGTTTAATCTAAGGTAGGGTTTTAAGGGGAACTTGGTGTTTAGGGTAAAAGGTCACACGACCTAGGTGCTTAGGGCGTGTGGTACCCACGGCCTAGGAGAATGCTACACAATGCAGCAAGGCGTGGGCGTGGCTTGGTAACAGTAGGCGTAGGGCCTGGGATGTGCGGCACAGCAGCAGCAGCTTGCTTGGGCATACAGACGGTGACGCGCGTGGAACAACTGAGGAGTACCGAAGCTGTCAGATGCTTGCGGGAGCTTACGGTCGGATGCATCGAGAGGCGTTGGACACTTGCGAAAGGCTTCGGAGGCTTGCCACTGATGGTGCTCGACGTGGCCCGATGACTTCCGATGACTATCGATGGTAGCTGCGGATAGTGGCTAATTTGATGTTTTGAATGATAATTTTATTAAGAGGTGGGCTATTTATAATGTATGAAAGATGATTGTCATTCAAACTCTCAAATTAAAATTCCTAAGTCCTACTTCAACTTAATTACAATTAACACAAGTTTTATTAAAATTTAAATTCTAAAAACAAATCCTAATTTAAACTTTTGATATTAATTAACATAAATTATAAAATTTTATTTATAATTTTATAATAAGAATATCAAATTTTTTGAAAATAAAAATAAATATCATAAAATGAAATTTTTATTTTTAGCTGTTTTAAAAATATTTATAGAAAAAGACAGCTAATTTTATTATTTAACAACCAAATTTTACAAAAAAAATAATTAAATCCTTGAACTTAAAATAATTTGAAAATTGAGTTGTAATTTAAAACTTAGATAAAAAATTGACCCTTTTTATTTGCAAAAATTCAAAAATCAATAATTTATTTTCTAACTTAGGAAATAATTTCTCGGAGAATTATGTTAAAATTAATTCACAGGAAAGATTGGAGGGGTCACAAACAGTCTCGCTTAAGTTCCAAACTCCTAGATAGAATTCATTTCAACAATCTAGTCCAGAAAATATAACCTAAGTTCTTTATTAAAACAAAAGAAAATTAATCATCAGATAAAATGAGCGACGATTTATCCCGCTCAATTTCACATCCCCAATAGTGTTTTAACCGCTGAGCATTAACTCGAAAATTACCTCTCTTATATGAAGTTCCACAACTCCATAAGGAAATACATTGTGGATAGTGCTTACTAACCTACTTCGAACTCTCTGACTTACTTGGAAAGAACATCATTCTCGAGTTAAACAATAAAACTTACTAACCTACTTCGAACTCTCTGACTCGGATGTGCTTGTCATGCCATCTTTTTAATCTTTATTTGCATAGCTCTAGATCAAAGCATCATTCTTCGCCATGTATGCTTTCAACAGATTTTCCAAACCATTAGAATGTTCAACTTGGGTTGGTTTTTGAACTTGTTAGGTAAATCCTTGTGGCTGGGTTAGTCTCGATTGAGTGTAATTGTTACTGGGACTAGCTCCTTGATTACTCCATGAGAAATTAAGGTGATTTTGCCAAGATGGGTTGTAAAAATTCGATTACAATCCATGTCTGCCTCGATTTTGGTTCTGATTACCCATGTAATACACGGATTCTGGGTTTGATGGGCATTCTTCGAACATGTACCCTTCTCCATAATAGACAGAGGCTATGTTCTCAAATTGATTAGGTGGCTGAGCTGCAACATTATTAAACCCATTAGTAGTAAATTTTTTAAGCATTGAGGAAATCGATGATACCCAAGCTGCAAGAGAAGTTAATGGATCAACTTCATGGATTTCTACAACTATTCTTCCTAAGTTTGCTCGATTAGTCTGTCATTGGTAATTATTGCTTGTGATCCTTTCTATATTTTCATAAGCCTCATTATAAGACTTAAAAAGAATAGCTCCATTGGCGGAAGCGTTTACTACCATCCTTGTGTGTGATTCCATGATGCGGGATTCCATGATGAGGGCATTTTCTTAACAACTCTTTAAATCTTTCTCATGCCTCATACAAAGATTCGTCATCCATCTGTTGGAAAGTAGTAATTTCACTCCTCAGCTTAGCATTCTTACTTGGAAGGAAATATTTCCTAAGGAATCGTTCAGCTAACTCTTACCATGTTGTAACAAAATTTAGTGGCAACGAGCTGAACTAGACTCTAGCTCTATCCCTTAATAAAAATGGGAACAACTTCAATTGAAGTGCACCTTTTGACACTCCAGCTATCTTGAAAGAATCGCTCACCTCCATGAATAGTATCAAATATAAGGGTCTTCGGTAGGCATTCCACTGAATTGGCCTACTATTTGAAGCATCTGGAACATCATTGTCTTCAATTCGAATTGTTGTGCCTCGATATCGGGTCTCCTTATTCCCAAATTAAGCTCATGAAACAAAGGCACAGCATATTGTCTCAAGCCTCTATCCCTATTATCAACAATAAGGATAGGATTATGAGCATGGTTAGCTCCATTTCCTTGATTTTGTTTCTCAAAGTTTATCTCTTCAGTCCTTCTTTTAGATGCTTATCTTCTTCTTCCTCGAAAAGTTCGTTCAATTTCAAGGTCTATTGGGAGTAAGTCGATAATTCGGTCAATACTCATAAACACCTGAAATAATTAGAAAAGAATAAGTTAGTAATTAGATAGAAAAATAAACCAAAATGTAAACAAATAATTTCACAAATAATTTTGACAATCCCCGACAACGACGCAAAAAACTTGGAATGATGAAAATGTGCAAGTGTACACAATCATATTAAAGTAATAAAGTGACAAGTAATGTTGAGTATCGTATCCACAAGGGTAGTGCTATGAAAGATATATATGAAATATTTAATTAACAATTTGATTAAGAACAAGATAATATTGGTGAATGATATTAATCTAAAGTATTAATCTAAACTAAATTAATCTAAGTTAAAACTATATTAAATTCCTATGCATGATTTCTAAAAGTTTTAATCAATATGACATAAATGTGTTAGGTTAATTGCTTTAATTACTCGAGTAAATCTAAATCATGTTCATGCTTGTTACAAAATAATATTCACAGCAACCCGATACTCTGCTAAATTATGAACATCACTTACTAAAATTCATTCATCTCTTGAACATATCTCTATGCCAATTCAACTGACTAAATCAATTCTAATAAGCAAATGTGCTATTGCATATACATACTATATGAAAGTTAAAAAATCTCTTAAACATATCTCTATGCCAATTCAACCGACTAATTAAAAATCACAAGCATGTAAAGGATCAAGTGAAGTAACAATCATATCTACGTTGAAACAATTTAATCACAAAAATCCTGCAAGTTATGCAAGACTATGTATTGTTTAATACCATCACAATTCTAACCTTCAGCTTCCTTAGAAGATTAGACATGCACAAATTAAATAGTGTGCCCATTAATCACAATTTCAATGCGCTTAAATGATTAATTCAATAGTTATATTGCAAGGGTAATGCAATAATAACTTAGGCATGATAATATTTAATTAAACAAAATATTCAGGACCTATAACAATATGAACATGGATTAAATATAAACAAGCAATTAAACACAATCAACCCAATAATTAAAGAATTTAAGCCATTTCAATTAAAAAAATAATAGCATTCATAATAGCATTCATCATAATAACAAACAAGAATCTAAAATAAAGAAAAAGACTAGGATTAAATCCGTCGATTTTTGAAGAACTACTGTCGCGTTATTCATCGTTCTTGCTCGATTCTTCTTAGATCAAGGTCTCTGATAAGCACTCAACAAAGACTATGGAAGGGTTAAAGAACCACTCTTTCTCAAGAGGGGAAATCGGCAAAGGAATGAAGGGAAACTAGGATGGAAAGCTAGAGAGAAAACTAGAGAAAGAAGAGAGAATGGTGAGTGAATTGGTGTGTTGAAATGAGGTGAGTGAGGGTGCTTTTATAGGTGAAATGTGGTGGCTATATTTAGAAAAAAAATATCAGACACACACATTGCTTGGCCGGCCATTCATAAGCAAGTTTGACTAGTTCAAACTTTGCTTAAAATTAGCTTAAGATGGAAATTTATAACCATGAAAAGTGGAGGGGTTTGAATGTGATTTTGGGAAACTGTAGGGGCTGTTTTGCAAGGTTGAAATGGTCAACAATATCAGCTGAATATGGTTAACATTTGGACGGCACATGGCTAGCCCAAATAAAGGTGGTTCGATTCTCGGTTGCATGCACATCGAGCAACTTCAATTCAACCTTTATAATTTAACTTTAATCCAAATTAATTGAATTAAAAATATAATTAGAAAGCATAATTTAGCTTCATATTGGACCGACCATTGGCTGGAAAAATATTCTTCTTAGCTCTTCATTAACTCGATGTAAAAATTCCCTCAACGGTTTAAGCTGTCAGCAGTGTCTGCCGGGCCGATTTTCACCAATTATGCAAATCTGTAAAAAAATATCAAATTCATGCTTAATATTTATAAAAATAATTAAAAATCAATATATTGGAAATTTTAGCACAAATTAATTATTTTATAAATAAATTATATTTTTTGACATTAATTACTCAGAATTTGAATGAAATTAGGTTAAAAAGGGTATAAAAAAGTTTATATATTTTCATCGTTACACTACCCTTAAGTGTTCATCATGCTGATCCTTAGATCGAGAATACACCAATATATCGTCTATGAAGACCATCATGAACCGATCCAAGTAGGACTAGAAAACTCAGTTCATCATATCCATAAAAGCGATAGGTGCATTCGTCAATCCGAATGGCATAACAAGAAACTTGTAGTGACCATACCGAGTGCAACAGCCCGTTTTTTAGTGGTGTTGGAAACAGTGGTTTCGAGACCACAAACCCGATAAGAAAATTTTTATAATGAGTGTTTAAATTATATGAGTCAACAATAATTTTTATATGAAATTTTGAATGGGTGAATTTAATTATTGAATTAAGAGTTAGTATAACTGGTTTGGTTCAAAAGTTAAGTGATTTTAGAAAATGACGTATCGGGACTTCATTTCAGAAATTAAGAGCCGTAAATATTTTTATTAAATATTTACAGTCTTATTATATGTGAATTGAAGTTTGGTTAGGTAATTTTGATGATTAATTGCTTAATTAAGGAAAAAGGAGTAAATTGTAAAAGAGGTAAAAGTTAATTGCTATTGATTAAAAAATAGTAAAGGGACCAAAATGGTAATTAAATCATTGTCAAAAAGTCCAAGCGGTGGTGGATATTATCACCATCCACTAACTTTTGAGTTATTTATTCATTTAGTCCTAATTAGTTTAAGGCTAAATTGTAAATAAGTTTGTTGATTGAAATTTATTATAATTGAAGGACCAATTGTGTAACTGGACCTTCCTTAAATAGCCTAATAATAGAAATGAAGTGGAATTCTTTAGGTTTTGGTAAATTACAATTAAATCCTAATTAAATGAGGATTTACTAATTAGTTTATTTTTTAGTGTGTCAGGAATGGTGGTTTCGAGGCCACAACTTTAATGTGTCAAATAGTAAATATTAATTATTTAATATTTATGAGGTCATTAGTATAGTATTAAATTTTGGTTAAGAAATTTTGTCGTTTAGATGTCTAATTAAGTAAAGAGGATTAAATCATAAAAGGCGTAAAAGTTGAATTCTATAGATAAAAGACATTAGATGTCAATTTTGAGGATAAGTTAAGGTTCTTAAACGGTAATTTAACAATTAGTAATTTGGGTGGACAATTATGACTTAAAATTTAGTTAAAATTTAAGTTTGAATAAAGGGTAAATTAGTAAATTTGGAAATAAATGATTGTTAAGTTAAAATTTAAAGAAGAAAAGTCATCTTCTTCTTATTTACTTTTGTCAAAATCGAAACCTTAAGAGGAGGAAGAAGAAGCCATCGCCCAAGCTTTGAGTCTTCGATTGGGTGAGCAAACTTCTTCTGTTTTTAGTAATTTTTATGTTTTTGAGCACATATTAGCTTAATCTAGCTAACTCGAGGACTATTTTGTGAATTTGTCAAATGTTATAAAACTTTCCATTGATGAATAAGTGGTTTCTTTAAATTTTATGGAAGTTTATTAAGCTTGGTGGTTGGATTTGGTTATTTTGTAAAGTAGGTTTTGATGATTTTAATGTTTAAGGACTAAAATGTTAAAGTGATATTTTTGCAAGGACTTAAGGTGAAATAATTACAAAATTGTTCTGTAGGAAGACACTTGATATTTAGCAAAGTTTAAAATTGAAATAAAATGGTTAATTTAGCGAAGGGACTAAATTGAACAAAAGTGAAAAGTTAAGGGTAATTTTGTAAAAAGTCAAAAAGGAGTTAATTGCATAAAATAAGTTTTTTTTTAATGTTGGAATTAGTTAATTGAATTAAATTTTTATTTCATATCAAGAATGGGTTGAAAATCGAGGTAAGGAGAAAATTATGAAATAGTCCCTATACTGTATACGGTTGCATTTTAGTCAGGTAAGTTCATACTGTTATTTTCTATATTGTTATAATCTTTTTTTTATACTCCAATGATATTTTAGCAAAAAAAAATGCTGGATACTATGAGGAATTTGAGAAAGGAAATGAAGAAATGAGACGTTAAGGCTTGGGCTAGTGATTTGTATCAACGCGATGGTTGGGATCTTGCATATGTTACAGTTTACTGATAGCTTGTGTGAGTAGCATTGTGAGTCGATAGAAATCCGAATGAATATTGGATACTGATTGTATGGACCGTTACGATGGCTAAAACCCTGCATATGTTGCATTTTCTTGACAGCTTCTGTGAGCAGCATCGAGAGTGGGTGTTACATTTATAGACCCTCCGATGGTTGAGATCCTGCATATGTTACGGGTTCTTGATAGCTTATGTGAGCAGCATCATGAGTGGTAATCTGGACCGTATCGATTGCTGAGATCCTATATATGTTGTGGATTCTTGACAGCTTGTGTGAGCAGCATCATATATTGTTTAAGCTCTGTCTGGGATCGTATGAGCTAAATTTCTAGAAGACCTAATGAGATCAATCTGATATTGTTATCACAGGATTACGAAGATGCTTTATTACTCTCATTATAACTGAATTGGTCATTCTATAAGTTAATGTTATCGTGAACTTAAGCTTTGATAACTTACCTGTGTTATGTTTGTTGTTTTGTAGATTTCATTTTTCTATCTGAAGATCAAATCATCTTGAAGAAATCAAACTATCTCGAGAGCATTTTCTGTAGTTTTTACATCACTTGGCTTATATGGCATGTATTAGGGAAAAACTTTGTTTGGATTGTTTTGTGTGCTAAGTAAATTGGGATATGATGATAGTGGAATGATGAAATATACCTTGCTAGTTATTGCATGACCATGTTTTGAATATTAATTTGTATTGAAATGAAGCATATCTTTGTTGGTTGTTAGGTGGTGTGAAATGATAAGGTTATGCATGATTTTAGTCAATTGGTTGTGAATTTTTCGAAGGCACACACGGTCTGAACACGGGCCACCACACGAGCGTGTGTCCTGGGTAAATAGGTACGGTCTCACACGGGTAGCACACGGGCTGGGACATAACTGTGTGGCCTTATTTAGCATGGACACATGGCCCAACACATGGTTTCACACACGAGAGTGTCGGGTATTTTTGTATGCTCACATGGCCTGTCACATGATTTGTGACACGGCCGTGTGTTGGTAATTCGGGTATACACATGGTCTAGCACACGGTCTATACACGGGCGTGTATAACAGGGCACACGGGCGTGTGTTTGAGACACATGACCATGTGACCTCTGTTGATGGAAATTAGATGTTTTTATATGATGTTTCAGTTGCAATTCAATCAGGTCCTCGTTAATTTAAAATGTTGTAAAAGAGAATGAAATATTTAATTGAATTGTAAACTAGTTTGTTGAGTGCAACTATTTGAAATGATGTTTTGAATTGTATTCATTCCGGCTGTAAATGATCTAAAAGACCTCAAAATCTTAACCGATGATGGTGTCGGGTTTTGGATGTTACCTAGTGATAGTAAGAATGATTGATGTAGCTTGGTTGAAAGTTATGATGTTATGATTTGATATGGAATATATATGTCATGATATTTGATATGAGTATTGATTCTTTCTTGACAAATGTATTGATGAGTATGTCTTGGATTATAGATTGGTTAGTTAATGATAAAAGTTGTGTGTTGAAACACATGGCAGTGTGACCATTGTTGGGAAAATTTTTTATTGTGATCCTAAGTTCTTGTATGGTTTAAATTGATCCCTGATTGGTTGGAATGTTGCAAATGAATGTGACAGATTAAATGGAGTTAGTAGTCTAAGTTGTTAGTTTGACAGATTAAATGAATGTTCCAAGATCCAAAAGCTCTTGGAACTGCAGCTTCAACTCTTTCAGTTCCTTTGGTGCCATGCAATAGGGCATAATAGACATCGGAGTAGTACTGAGATAGAGCTCAATACCGAACTCGACTTCTCTATCCAGCAATAAATCAGACAACTCCTCAGGAAACACATCCAAAAAATCACAAATAGCCCGAATCACATCCAACCTAATCTCCCTGCTATTGGCATTCAGGACATAGGCTAGATAAGCTTTGTAACCTTTCCGAACCAACTTCGCAGCATGAAGCAAAGATATCACATTCGACAACAACTCAAACTTCTCTCCCACAATAACCACTTTGTAACCACCAGCACTACACAAAGTCAACAACTTTGCCTCACAATCAAACTTCGCACAATGCTTAGACAACCAATCCATGCCAAGAATGACATCGAAACCCTAAAATGGTAACTCAAGCAGATCAACCAAAAACACTTATCCCTAAACCATTAGAGGACAGTGACAATATACCCGATCCACCACTATACTATCACCTAGAGGGCACTTAACCGTAACACTCGAACTAGAAGTCATTACAGCAATCCCCAACTCTCTAGCTACATCTCTAAAAATAAATGATCTCATCGCACCAGAATGAACTAAAGCTAGAACTGGAAAAGACTATAGGATGCAAGTACATTCGATAAAATCTTTGGCCTCTCTAGTCTGGGGCTCCCTCACTGCATAAACTTTGGCTGAACCACCATCACCACCTCGAACAGCATCACGCTGACCAACACCTCTACCACAATCACCTCTGCCACGACCTTTACCTCGAGCCAAAGCAGGTACAGTAGCAACAATAACAAGCTAATCGCGAACAACAAGTGCTCTCCTTAGGCAGTCGCTGACTCGATGCTCCATCGAACCACAAGCCAGACAAGCACCAATCAACCTCTAACACTCTCTCGGATGTCGATGATTACAATTCTCACACAAAGTTCACACAGCATGACCCTGAAAAGTAGGACCAGCCTCAACTCTCACGACATGTCTCTCCTGATCACGACCACTAGCAACACATCGTCCAGACCTACCGAAATGACCTATCTTACCCTTACGACCAGAACCACTAGCAGCATCGATCGTCCTCTTAATAGGTCCAGGCGCAACAGCTTTGGGCTCCTCCTCCAAAGTCTCCTCAAGTGCATGAGCCTTCTCAACTAACTCGTCAAAAACCTCGGTATTCTAAGCAATCAAATAAAGCTTTTAATCTCATGATTCAATCTAAACCTGAACCTCTTACAATGGCTCACCTCATGAGCCACCAACTCGGGAGCGTACAGGCTTAACTGAAAAAACTCAACCTTGTACTCGTCTACTGATAGAGTACCTTGGACAAGATCCATAAACTCTTGTCTCCTAGCCCCGAGATACTGCTCTCCCATGAACTTCCTCTTAAACAAAAATAAGAAGAAGTCTCAAGTTAAACGATTCAATGCAGTACCCCTCTCGATAGTTAACCACTATCTGTGAGCCTTGTCCATTAGTAGTGATACGACACAACCCAATTTATCCTCATCAAAACAACCCATCTGACCGAGGATACGAATGACGCCCTCTAACCAGTACTCAACACGTGTTGGATCACCTCCCCTAACACCATAAAACTCTTTACCACCTAGAGCTCGTAAGCGCTTCAGTGGCAAACCTTGACGAGCCAAAGCAGCGTTAGCACTACGATACACTGTAGTGCCCCAACCATCTCTAATATGAAGTGCTCGACACGAAGGCATAACGACTATCGTATACTTAAGATAAGAGTAAAGAAAACATACTAGGAGTGAGTAGAGGCAACAGATCTAAGATAACTAAGTACAGCTCCTATAGGGCATTGTGTTCCCAAATCCAACCCTAGTAACAATTTATATTGCAAAGAACATGCATAGGCAAAACATGTAGTTTCTAACATAAGTAAGTGATCGGGCTATGAACATCATAATAATGGTGCAAGCATACACTTGTCGATGCAAGTATAGTTGATAGGTTTTAGCTATCAAATATCAATCCCACAGAGATGGCTGTTTATGCTATAATTGTCTGTTGAATTATGACTCCTATTTCAAGTCAAATTTGAGAAATAATCTTTCAATTAAACTCTATTTAATTGTTTCAATTAAACTCTATTTATTTGTTTAAGTCAAACTCTTATTAGTCTAGATTATTTTATTATTATTTGACCTAGAAATTTAGCCTATAAATAGGCTCTTTTACAACCTTTGAAAATACACTCATTAGATATACCCATTAGAGTTTAGAACTCCTGACACTTTTGGAGAATTTAGTGTTTACGTTTTGAGGATTTTTTATTTTCGAGTTTTTGAGGTTCTGTTTTTATCTCCATCACTCTTCATTCTTTTGTCATTATAGTAAAACTATCTTTACCCGTGGTTTTTCATCCTCTTCGGAGGGGTTTTTCCAATTTGTGTGTTCAATTTCTTAATTTCTTCACCTATTTATACTTGTTTATTGCTTAATCGGGTCGATCCCCAACAAGTGGTATCAGAGCTAGTTTGATTTCCATAGATCAACCCATTCAGAGATGGCAATAACAAGGTTCGACATTGAGAAGTTCGATGGTGTCACAAATTTAAATTTGTGGCAAGTTCGGATGATGGCAAAAAGGTTGTTACCGGGAAAAAGCTTGATATCTAGATCAATTAGAATGGAAAGAGCTTGATGAAAAGGCCCTGTCTGCAATCCAGTTGTGCCTCACGAATAGGGTATTGCAGGAGGTATTGATGGAGAAGACCTCATCCTCCTTGTGAAAAAGGCTAGAAACTCTTTATGCGACTAAGTCTCTAGCTAACAGTTTAGTGCTGAAACAACATCTATTTACGTTTCGCATGAATGAAGGTGAGCTTCTTAGAGATCACATCAGTCAATTCATTACTCTTTTGAATGATTTCAATAATGTTGAGGTTCAAATTGATGATGAGGATCAGGCTATGCTATTGTTATGCTATTTACCCCCTTCATACAAGTCTTTTAGGGAAACCTTTATTTATGGTAGAGACAAACACTCATTCGAGGATGTGAAGGGTAATTTGTTGAGTAAAGATAAACTCGACAATGAGTTCGGTTCTGATAGCAAGGCAGATAAGCAATCTTTTGTTTTGGTAGCATCAAAGAAGCGAGACAAAAGTTGTCGCTATTGTAAGAAATTAGGTCACGTCAAAGCAGATTGTTACAAACTGTGAAATAAAAGGGCTGCTGAGAGTAACGAGGAACATTTAGTTGTTGCTAATTTGGCCGATGAAAGTGGTGATTATTTCTTGTTAGTGTCAACGAGCAAAAGCTCCGAGCTTACGTCTGAGTGGATCTTAGATTCAGGATATTCTTTCAATAAGTGTCCCAACAGAGAATGGTTCTCCACATACAGTTCGGTTGAAGGTGGAGTTGTGCACATGGGAAACGGTTCATCCAGTAAGGTAATCGGTATTGGTACTATTAAAATTAGGATGCACGATGGTATGATTAGGACATTATCAGATGTCAGGTATGTACCTGATTTATGAAAGAATCTGATCTCCTTAAGTATTTTAGACTCAAAAGCTTGCAGAATCAACATCGAGTCGAGCGACATTAAGGTGTCTCGTGGGGCTCTCATTTTGTTAAAAGGTAAAAAGACTGGTAATCTTTATATTCTGGAAGGTTTTACAGTGATCGATGAAATCGACGTCCCTTGTTCGTTACGGAGTTAAAGTCAACTCGTTTGGAGCGGAGGCAACTTGGTCATAGGAGGGAAAAAGGTATAACTATTTTGTTGAAGAGAGGTTCTCTTTTGGATGCAGGTTTTGAAAAGTTAGGGCACTGTGTTCGTGAAAATCAGACCTGAGTTAGTTTTGATTTAACAGTGCACAAGTCGAAGGCTAGAACACTTCCAGCTTCTAAGCACAAATTCGACTCAGTTAATTCCCTTCATAGTTCAAGATAGGCCCGTGACGGGCTTTGGCAAAGATGGCATTGTGGAAATACGAGTCAAGGTGGAGATTTGTTGAATTATGACTCCTATTTCAAGTCAAATTTGAGAAATGATCCTTCAATTAAACTCTGTTTAATTTTTTCAATTAAACTCTGTTTATTTGTTTCAATTAAACTCTGTTTATTTGTTTCAATTAAACTCTGTTTATTTGTTTGAGTCAAACTCTTATTAGTCTAGATTATTTTATTTTGACCTAGAAATTTAGCCTATAAATAGGCTCTTTTACAATCTTAGAAAATACACTCATTAGATATACACATTAGAGTTTATAACTCCTAACACTTTTGGAGAATTTAGTGTTTACGTTTTGAGGATTCTTTATTTTAGGGTTTTCGGGGTTTAGTTTTTATCTCCATCTTTTGTACTCTTCATTCTTTTGCCATTATAGTAAAATTATCTTTGCTCGTGGTTTTTTATCCTCTTCGGAAGGGTTTTTCCATGTTAAATTTGTGTGTTCAATTTCTCAATTTCTTCCGCTATTTATACTTGTTCGTTGCTTAATCGGGTCGATCCCCAGCATTGTCGAAGAAATTAGAGTTAGAATAAGAGGAGTTGTAAGGAATAATGTCAGCGTAATTAAATAAAAGACTGTAGAAATAAATAAATTTAAACTGTCGGAGCAAATATTGTGAGACTGTAATATAATATGTCAAAGCAAATTAATAAAAAAATGTAATGAAAGTTTGAAGATAATTTGTCGATGTAGTTTTAAGAAAATTAAAGAAGTAGAACAATGATAATGTAATGGAGGGGATCCCTGACTTAATAAGTTGGTAATCACTAAATGTGACTACAAGGTAAAAAATAGATAAATTGTCGTTGCAATTAAGCTTAATGAGATCTTACTTACTTTGACTTTCCTGTTTATCAAAGACCTAAACACTCACATTAACCACACCTTCCAGTACTGGCAATACTTTGCATTCGAGAACAAGTGACCAGAATTCTGTCGTGCCTCAAGCAACTTTCGTTGTCTTGCTTGTTAATTTAACTTGTCACTTCACTTTCCAGTTTCAGCAACTGCAATAACACTTCCGTGATCAAGCAATTAAATCCAAAAATAAATAGATAAGAGGAATTGAGCAATTTAGATCTAAAATTAAAAGATACTTCCATACACAATTAAGTTCATCAGAATTTATCAGCGTTTCAGAGGAAATAAAGAACAAGTTGAAGCATTCTATTCCTAGAAATCACACTACGAGGCAGCATGTCATCTTGTACACTATCTGAAGAAAAATCCAAGAAGAGGTTTATTTTTTCCTACAAAAGGCACTTTACAGATGGTTGCTTATTATCTGATTGGACATCATGTCCAATGTCACGAAAGTTTGTTATTGGATACTGTATAAAGTTGTGAGATTCATTGATTTCATGGAAATCGAAGAAACAAAATACTATCTCACGGTCGTCAACTAAGGCAGAATACAGGAGCATGGCCTCAACAGTTGCAGAGATAGTGTGGTTAAATGGTTTGTTAAATGAGCTTGGTTTTAAAAGCAAAGAATCGGCTACGTTGTTTTCTGATAACAAAGTTGCAATTCAAATAGCAAACAATCTAGTATTTCATGAGAGAACAAAGCATATAGAGATATATTGTCATTTTGTACGAGAGAAAATACGAAAGGGGCTGCTCCGGATAGAGAATGTGTCAAGTAAAGAATAGTTAGCAGATGTATTAACAAAAGGGCTTGGTGTTCATCAGCATGAGCTCTTAGTTACCAAGTTGGGGATGAGAGACTTGTTCCATCCACCAACTTGAGGGGGAGTGTAGGCTTTGTAAATGTGTTTAACTATTGTTAATTTAGTTAGTTAGTTTAAAGAAATAGTTAGGTAAGTAAGTTAGTTTAAGGAAATAGTTAGGTAGCAGTTATGTACATCCTGTATATAACGAAGAGTATAGAAAGCATAACAGATATGGGAATGAATTTTCTTCTTCATTCATAATTACTTAGTTTCTACTGTCATTGTTGATTGCCTACAACTTCGTTTAACACATACCAACCTAAAAAGAATAAGTATCTCATAGAACTCACCAAAAATGAAGTTTCCAAAGCTGTTACCACCACTCATGCAAGCTCCTTAGTGAAATTCTTGAACGAAACAGCTCCTAAACAAGCTAGATTTATGCCTTCAGCCCACATGTAGTCGGTGTTAACACACCTCCACCCACCACCCACCCCGAAAGAGCAAAAGAAAAAACATAGCCAAAAGAAAATAAAGATGAAAACCCCCTATTTCCCTCTTTTTCACCTTAAGGAAAAACAAATAAATTTTCCTCAAGTCCAATATATAAACGATCACCAATCCTCATCCATGCACCAACCAACCTCCACTTCCAAATTATTATTTCCAAGTATGCTCCTCCTATTCCCCTTAAGCCCATTATCTTGTTTCACAAAAATGGAACATTATACATGACTTCTAACTAAGATAGTTAGTCGGCCCACATGTAAAACAAAAATATAATATAATAAATTTTAATACTCGGTTTAGCAACAAATTTGGGTGTCACAGTTGGGACCTAAAGTTGTTCATTGCTTAATCTGCTTCAATTGAATGGAAGTGTTTAATTGTAGTGGTCATTATCGCTTGACATTGCAAAAAATGTATAAACAAAATAACAAAGAACACAAATGTTTGTTTATACAGTTCGATTTTCTTACATTTGTGGAACATAGCTCAGTGAGTAATTTAACTATCTTTAATCCGCAATACAACAAGTAAATTACACTCTATCACGCCCTAATATAGAGACCTTACATTTATCCTAAAGACTAGAACACTCGCCCCCAAATTCTCTCCCTGAGAATTTAAACTATAAACACAAATTGTTTACACTTTAATGGCAATCACATAATTAGTTCCTCAATGAATAAATGAAGTGTACTCAATATGCTCTCATAAATAACCTAAACAAGTTTGGTAATATATATGTTTCTAGGCTTGCTAATGTACTAGTGATTTAGTACAATGCAACCCCTTAAAATCAACAACTACAATATAGCACCAGTAATATACTAATAAAGTTCAATAAAACATGATCTAATGGAGATTTAGTCTTCATGGTAACCTTCAAATTGATCCCAAACAATTCTCCATAATCAAAGGATTGTAATTGTTCAATCCAATCCAAACCAATCTTCACAATACAACGGATTGATTTTCATAGTTGAGCTTCCATATCTTCAAAATATCAACATACTTAATGGCCCAAAAATTTTGTTTCAATAAATTGTCAGCACAAAATATGACAAGTGGTGTTGAACTATCGCAGGGATGGATTGTAATTGTCACCATTGAGTGCTACTCAGAATGCTTCTCCACAACTTGCCTCAACACAAATGTTGCATTTTTTCCCCCCGAGTTTTATGGTTTTTTAAACTACTTTATTATAATTTTCAATAAAAATATATAATTTTGGAAATTTTGTTATTTTCATTTTTTAATTGACATTTTTTAATTTTTCTAGTTTTTTTAACTTTTTTAAGTTTTTTAAACTTTCTTTTTTTAAAACAGCTTGTTATAATTTTGAGATTTTATAATAAATTTTGGGGAAAAATTGTTGTATTTCAAAGATTTTTTTTTGAACTTTTTTCTAATTTTAAATTTTATGTATTTTTAAAATTTACCTTATAATTTTCAATTTATTTATAATTTTTCAAAAAATTCTTCTATTTTAAAAAAATATCTTAACTTTTTTCTAAATTATATTCATCTTTTAAAATTATTTTACATCATTGCTTACTGATCAATGAACTAATGGATATGCCATTCGCCAATGAACTAACGGGTTTACAATTGACAAATTGATATAGTTGGTTAAATCTTAATTTGGTTAGCATTGATAATGTTATCAGTATAAGAGAACGCGAATTCGAGCATAATGAAATACATTTATCTGTCAAAACCAGAGAAAAATAAAGAATTCATCAAAATGTATATATTCAATGAACATTACATTAGTTTATATACAAATAAAATAACTATCAGTTAACTACAACTTCTACTTAACTAATTACTAACTAACTAACTGATTCTAATTACAACTCTCCCTCTCAAGTTGGAGGTTGAAACACATCTTTCACCCCTAACTTGGAAACAAGATATTCATGTTGCTGAATTCCCAAGGCTTTAGTCAACACATCAGCTAACTGTTCTCTAGAAGCAACATGACTAGTTTGAATCACTCCTTCTTGTATTTTTCTTTGATGAAGTGGCAGTCTATTTCAATATGCCTTGTACGCTCATGGAATACTACATTGCTATCACATAACAGCTTAGCTGGCTTCACCATATTTATCCCTAACTCTTCCAGCAACCCATTTAACCACACAATTTCTGATGCAATCACTGTCCTGCTTTTATACTTTGCTTCTGCAGAAGATCTTGGTACTGTGTTCTGCTTCATTGCCTTCCAAGAAATCAAGGAATATCCTAACTTCACACAAAAACCTGTCACAGGTCTTCTAGACATAGGACATGATGCCCAATCAGAGTCACAATAAGCAACCAACTGATAAGTACTTGAAGAGCTTAGCAAAATGCCTTGCCCCAGATTCCTTTTAATATATCCAACTATTCTAAGAGCAGCTTCAAAATGAGTTTGTTTAGGATGTTGCATAAACTGACTCAAGTGATGAACTGCATAACTAATATTCGGTATAATATGTGTCAAATAAATCAACCTCCTTATTAACCTTTGGAAGACAGATTTATCTTGCAACACCTCATCTCCATCTTCTTACCCTACACTTAGATCATAATCAGTTGTTGTGAACTTCTTGTTTTGCTCAAGAGGAGTTAAAACAGGTTTTGCTCCTCCTAGTCCACTGTCTTCAATTAACTCCAACGCATATTTCCTTTGATTCAACAAAATTCCATCCTTGGATATTAGAATTTCAAATCCTAGGAAATATTTCAAATTCCCTAAATCTTTCATCTTAAAGTTCTGATTTAGGATCCCTTTTAACTCCTTAATAAAAAAATCATCACTTCCAGTAATGATTAAATCATCAACATAGATGAGCATCATAACTACCTTGACCCCTTGCCTTTTTGCAAACAAGGAGTAGTCATGCTTACTTTGTTGATAGACAACAGTGACTAAAGCTTCTATCAACTTCAAGTTCCATTGCCTGGAAGCCTGCTTCAAGCCATAAAGAGATTTTTGCAGGCGACAGACTTTATTCTCCCTCTGGTTGCAAACACCCTCAGGCAAGTCCATATAAACTTCCTTAAACAAATCACCTTGAAGAAATGCACTAAAAACATCCATTTGATACAGAGGCCAAGAAAAAATAGAAGCCAAAGCTAAAACAGTCCTGACTGTGACTAATTTAGCCACAGGAGAGAAAGTATCTCCATAATCAACCGCTTCTCTTTGATTGTAACCCTTAGCTACAAGACGAGCTTTGTACCTCTCGACCTTACCAGATGCCTTGTATTTTATTCTGTACACCCACTTGCAGCCAATCGGTTGTTTACCAGAAAATAAAGTAACCACAGACTAAATGCTATTGGAATCCAAAGTAAGAATCTCTTCTTTCATGGCTTTGACCCACAAAGGATTTTGAACAGCCTCAGAATAAGATTAAGGCTCAACCAAGGAAGAAAAGGAAGAAAGAAATAATTGTGTATGTAAAGGCAAATGAGTGTAAGAAATATTATTAGAGATAGGATACTGACCTGAAGGAGAGGAGGATTGGCAAGAGCACACAAAGTCTTTTAACCAAGTTGGTGGTTTAGAAACTCTAGTGGATTTTCTTAAACTGGAAGCATTTGGCTGCACAATAGGAGATGATGAATGTGGTGCACTTGTTGAAGCATCAGGGTGTAGAGTGGATGAAATGGGGCTGACAGAAACTGATAATGGTGCTGAGGAATGATCTAAAACTAATAATGGTGAAAGTACAAAAGGCAAGATTGAAGATGGTGAAGTTGGTGGTTGTGCAATGTTTAAAAATTCTAAATCAGGAACCAACAACTGTGCAAGGAAAAAATCGAGGTCTCTTTGATTGAAAAATGAAAGGGAAAAATTTCTTCATGAAATTTGACATCTCGATTAATAAAAAATTTTTGTGTATCAAGATTAAACAAGATATATCCTTTTTGAGTAGAAGAGTAACCCATATGGACTGAAGGAATGGCTTTTGGAGAAAATTTATCCCTATAATTGGTTTGTGTAGCATAGCAAAGACAGCCAAAAATCTCAAATGAGAAAGGTTAGGAGATTTTTTATAGAGAACCTCAAAAGGACTTTTATTGAGTAAAACAGAGGAAGGTAATCTGTTAATAAGATAGCAGGCTGTTTTAACACATTCCCCAAAAATTTTATTGAAACTTTAGAATGAAATTTGAGGGCTCAAGCAGATGTCTATGCTTCCTTTCAGCCACTCCATTTTGCTGTGGAGTGTAAACACATGAACTTTGATGGATGATTCCCAAAGAATGAAACAAAGTAGAACAATCTGAGTTAAAAAATTCAAAACCATTATCAGTTCGAACAAATTTTGTGGTAATGAAAAATTAATTTTTCACAAGGTGGAAAAACTGTTTAAGGTAAATAAGAATTTCAAGCTTATGCTTCAACAAGTACACCCAGGTCATCCTAGAGTAATCATCTACTATGGTAAGGAAAAATCTATGTCCACTATAAGTAGATGTCCTATAGGACCCCAAAGATCAAGATGAATTAAGTGAAATGGCTCAATCATCCTAGAGTTACTAATTGGAAAAGATAGACAAGTTTGCTTGGGTAAAGGACACACAACACAAGAATGCACAAGATGATTATCAAATGCCATAGACTGCAAGAAAGGAATCTTATGCATTGTAGAATTAGCAACATGCCCCAAGCAAGCATGCCAAAGACTTGTGTTATTATTTTGTAAGTGAGACATACATTGTGCAGGGAAAAAACTTAAACAATGAGAATTGACAGAAACAGAAGAGTTGCAAAAAATAGGTAAAGACAAACCAGAATTGAAACAGTTGGAATCAAACACATATAATCCGCGTGACTCTTTACCAATCCCCTTCATCCTTCCATTGGAGAGATTATGCAAAATACAAAATCAAGAAAGAAGCTAACGGAACAATGAAGGTCTCGGGTTAACTTTGACACTGAAAGAAGATTATGTTTAAAGTTTGGAAAAAATAAAACATTCTTTATAGTGTTTTTTGGACTAAAATTATATGAACCAATGGAGGTAACAGGAGCAGTATTACCATTAGAAAGATGAACAAAACGTGAACCAATAGCACATGAAATCGGAGATTCTAAACCTTGAGAATCAAATATCATATGATCCGTGGCACCCGTATCCAGTATCTAACTAGGACAATCAACAGAAACAAAAAGGCAGTGAGAAGTACCTGCCAAATGAACAGCTGAATCACTGGAAGGCTTGTTCAACAAACTCAAATTTTGGTTATATTGTTCCTGTGTAAACAGAGGAGCAGATGTAGGTGAAGCAGCACTTTGGTCAACGGATCTAGAATGAAATCCAACATCAGCCACCTTAGTATTGGCCGCCACAACTACCTAAGCACCTCTTTTCTTTGTGAATTTGAAATTTATTGGATATCCAATAAGGCGATAACAATTCTCATTCTTGTGAACTCTAATTTTACAATGGTCACAAGTGCCATTAAATTTCCGACGATCTGAACTTCCATTGGTAGTAGAAAGCATCACAGCAGCCTCGAAGAATGGTGCAATTCCAAACAATTGAACCCTCTGTGATTCCTCTTGAACAATCATCGAGTACGCTTGATTGACCGAGGGAAGTGGCTACATAAGCAGTATCTAGCTTCTAAGTGAAGAATATGTCCCATCAAAAATAGAAAAAGTTTCTGTTGAACCAACTACTTGAGATTCTGTTGAGAAATCTCACACTCACAAGTTGAAAAAAGAACGAGTGTATGGTACTCATCCACAAGAGCTTTAATCGTGTAAAATAAGAAGAAACCGTCATCTCACCTTGATGCAATGTAGCAATTTCCCGATGAAGGAAATAAATCCTGGAACCGTCCACCTTATCAAACCTCTCCTTGAGATCTTTCCAGACGAGTGCAACACTCGATGCGAAGACAATCCCAACCGAGAGTTCTTTACTGACGAAATTAAGGATCCAAGACAACACTATTGCATTACACCTTTCCCATTGCGATTGCAATTGCTCATCGAAACTATCCTTCTTACAATCCCTGTCGATGAACCCTAATTTATTCTTTGCAAGAAGTGCAATCCTCATAGACCGACTCCACACACAGTAATTATCACTTCCCACGAGCTGATGCAAAACAAGAATGATTCCTGGAATATCTGATGGATGTAGAAATAATGGATGATTAAAATCGATAGCGTCCATCGCTAATTCTTTGACAGAGTTTCAAGAAATTTGAGGAAAATATGAAGAAAAAAACTACCCAAACGACTGACTGAAAGGAAAAGAAACCCAAAAAAAAGGCTTACAACCTAGTTCTTGATACCATGTCAAAACCAGAGAAAAATAAAAAATTCATCAAAATGTATATATTCAATGAACATTACATCAATTTATATACAAATAAAATAACTATCAGTTAACAACAACTTCTACTTGACTAATTACTAACTAACTGATTCTAATTACAACATTATCTTCTTACTTAAGGATTGAAAAATTATGAATAATTTTAAACATAATAAAAAAAAAAAACCAAAGTGATAAGAATATAAAATAGGTACTGAAGTGATAAAAGTGAACAACTGCTTTTAACCCATAAATAAGAAAACCTTGTGTTAAGCTTGGAGATTAGAGATTTGTCACCAATGCAGTAATTGTTTCAGATGTAAGTTTAAGTCCGCTGCATTATCCAAAGCTGTTGCTGTTTTTCTTCTCTTTTCTTTCAAAGAATTCATCATCCAGACAATTTAGGATGACTTTTCTCAATAAAGAATGTAATTTGAGAAGGGAAAAATTTAAAGTGGGTATAGAAATCCTTTAATTTGATACTGTAATACTTTGACAAGGATTAAAAAACTGTGCAAAATGTACGACTAAAAAGTGTATGAAGATCGACAACATTCATTGGCTTGAATCATAATTACTAGATTGATCTTCCAAGTCCATGATCATAGTAATATGCGGGTCCTCCTCAACCTTGGTATCCTTGGGAAGCAGATTGCAGTTAATGGTGTGCCACACCGGTCTCTCTTCTTGGAATAACCTAAAAAAACTCAAGGATAGTATGAGAATCTTTTACTTAAATAAATAAATGGCGGCATTAGACACATTATGAAACAACCCTTTTTCTCATGTTGGCATGAAAGAGTTTCTTGACTGCAACAAACAGAGCTAACTAGAAATTTATGGATGACAATTTGACAGTTTATCAACACTTCAATATTTTTCATGTTTGTTAGTATGACTAACTTGGTATAGATCAACTGGTAAAACTGAAAGTTCCCCAGACCCAAGTGGCAACTGGTAAAGTTTACACCCCTCTGTTATACAATCAGAAAGTGGTATGGCATGTACTAAACAGGGTTTCTGTTTCTCTCAACATACCTACATTATACCTATCCAGCATTTTTGGTAAGCATCTCAGGATACTTGCTCATTGGCCATTTCAATTAATGGTCCAATGTTTGGTTTTGTTGTGGTGACTAGACCGCTATTTCATACTGAGAAGAAAGGATAACAAGAAGCATTCGGTCATGTTCTATTTACATACAGTTTCCTGTAATAGTTGATCACTGATCTTTCCAAAAGGCACAATCAGCTGTGAGTAACTAGAACCAGCAGTTCTAACCTTAGCATTCAGAGAAGAGAGAGAGAGAGAGAGAGAGAGAGAGAGAGAGAGAGAGAGACTCACGGGTGTTTGCATAGCATAGGGCTTTGAATAGTAAGTGCATACTTGCACGTGGATAACTCTGTAATTGAACTAATCATTGCTCTCGGCTCTGAGCAGACAAATCTCACCTACAACCAGTAAGAAGGAAAGCAATGAGAATGAATCTAGAAACAACATCATGGGCCTTTTCCCTCCAAAAGGATATCTAAAAACCATATCACAATCCTGTAATTGTATTGCTTCATACCTCAGTTTCCCGTGGCTGATTAGTAAGATCACATAGAGTTCCATTGCTATATTGATGAGCATGATACCTGTATGAGATGCAGGATCATTATTATTTATTAGTAATCTTTTTCTTTTCTTTCCTTCTTTTACTTCACTAATTACTTTTCACCGCTTGAAACCTCATATTATTACAAAAAGAAAAAGAAAAGAAAAACTACAGGTATAACCTAAAATTTTAAACCATTTGAGGCCTCACCTTTGCGATGCATCTTTTGAGCGAGGATCTTTTAATGTGGAGATATCAGAGAGATTCTGGTTGAAGGCAGCAGTGGCCTCTTCATCATATACACCCAAGACAAATTCCTGAACCACCTGCAATAATCAAAAAATGATAGAAAATGTACACAAGAAATTAATAAAATCTTCATGGAAGCTCACTGTATTCATTAAGGTAATGAACAGGACATAGTAGGAATACTCAAAATTAATTTTTATGATAGCAAAAGACGCTGTTGCATCTGCAATTATTATTATATTACTACCACCTATTGTATAAATTGCTACTCAGATCAAATAGATGGTGCAAGCACCATATTCGGTGCCCGAAACCATCAGTTGAGTATCCACAAGGTTCTGCTCATTGAACATTTTTGTTATATTTTAGTAATTCAATTCAGAAAATAATGATATTCTGCATCACTGAAGGATACATCACACAAAGAACTCTCATACTAGTTAAACAAACCAAGTTTAATGTAAACATGAGCACCTTATCCTCTTCCACATGTATTTGCCGTAACTGATTTTGATAGCAAAATTCATAAGACCACCAACCCTCTTGCTGCATAGAAAATAGCGGACAACATAAGCACTAGAGGCAGATATGAAATAAGCAGCACGTAACTTGAAGGAAGAACAAAGGCTTTTTAATTCTATGAATTAATCTCTGATGACAGCATCATCAATTCACCAGACAGCGTGTAGGAACCAGGTGCTCACTCTAATAAAGCATCGATCTTTCAGTACTTCCAGCAGTTCATCAGGCGTCTTCAGTTTAACCTGTTTCTCAGATTCCACAATCATGCTACTAACGTTCTGCTGAGTAACTGGCTTTAAAGTCTTGGCTTTCTCCACCTTAGGCAAGAAACATAGAAAATTCTTTCCATCTTTATTAGGCATAAAAACAGACTCCTGATCATCATCCTGCAAAATTTTCCAGGCATTGTAATAGTAGATCACTAAAAATGGTAAGTCCACATGGAACTTGATAGGTTCGCATGAAAGGAAAACCAGCCCACTAAACTTATATGCACATGGAAAATTATGACAAGATTATGATGCCAAGATTTTCATTATTCTTATACCATTAATAACCATCTTTTATAGAAACAGCACCAAGTTGCATGCCAAGATTATGCAGTCTCTCCAATTTCAAAATACAAACTTTCTTAAGCATTTGAACACACAGTATGAAACAGTATGCTGAAGTGTGTTGCTAGACAAAAAGTATACTAGTTTATTTGAACCCGCTAATAAGCTGTAAATAATAAGAACATGTTATGTACAAAACTTTAAAATAAAAAAGTCCATGCTTACATTAGGAAGTACACATGTAAATGATTTCAGAATTTTTACATATTACCATTTATAAATTTTACTTGCTCAAGGAAATATGCAGTGGTGAAAATATAGTTGGTTAAGTGGTATTATCCCACATTCGTTAAATATTATGTTTCCTATGGTCTTATATTAAAATTGGATCCCCCCACCTCTTTCCGGTAGGTTTTAGGTTGGATGTTCAACATAATAAAGCCCAAGTGAACATCCAGATGATGCTTCGTAACTTCATTAAAATATACTGTATTAAACAGCGTCGTTTTACTAAGATCGAATACAAAGTGCAAGTAGGAAATTAGAAACTTCAAAACATTCATCCAGACTTCATTAAACCAAGGTTTGAGGAGCAAAATATGTTTAAACGTCTAGTCTTACTTACGGGATGGTCATTAAACCAAGGCTTGATGAACAAAAAATGTTTAAAATTCTAGTCTAACTTACGGGATGGTAGGGAGAGTCTTCGGAATGGAACTCAATCTTGTATTTTGGTTCACGGGAGCTTCGGCCTAGTGTGCCAGCTGTTTATCAGTTAAGTATTAGAAAAGCATCAGAAAGCAAGAAAAACTTGATCGCAGTAGAACCAATATTCTAAATACTAAAAAAGAAAGAAAGAATACTATTACATAGCCAATAAATCAGTTGTAATAGTTAGATGGAAACTCTGCATATGATATCATCACGCACAAAGACTGACTTGGTTGCAACAATTAATAGCTCATTCTAATGGCACTTGTGGTGAGTGAAGACCATGCATTCTAGTTTTTCTTCTTCTTTATTTCATTCTCCAGTTTCATTTGTTTCTAAAGTTCACCCATTTTTATTTAAGAACCAATAACCATTCAATTGACCCAAAGCCACAAAGGTATAAGAACATAAGCAACTTGTGGTTCACCATGTAGGTCAGCTATGATCCATAATATCCAAATTTATCAAACAATCAGCACCTAGCATAACTTTGCTCTTATGAATAAATGCTCACTTTCAACACTTAATCATAACAATATAAAAAACATTTGCCAAAAGTAGTTGGCATTCACAAGTAAAAAACTAAATTCAACTGCAGACTCTTTCTAATTGTGAAAAAGAATAAAACACTACTGATGACGAAACTACTTTACTCAGATCATAAAAATATTAATCATATTGTCTTGCAAGAAGCCCTAGAAGTAAAGTAGGCATCAATCCTAGGCTACCGAAGAACAATTGGTAATCACAATACTTAATTGAATCAAATTCCAAAACCACAAAACCCCCCCTTCTCTTGCCAACAAGGGATATAGCTATAATGAAGCTCCTTCCTGCCTTTGGTACTAATTTCACTACTCAAGCACTAACAATGACTAAGTCATCAATCTCTTTACCGATAAATCGTTCTCCAATTGTGAATAAAAAAGGAACCTATGAACAACCATATACTACTAATTAACAATAAACAAGTAGCATATCTTATAAATAATAGGAAACTTTCATTCATCTAAAACAATAAAATCAATGGGAATAAATAGATAATTTAAGTCCATCTCGTGAGCTCAACTCAAAGAAAACCCACAATTTAAAAACACACACACAAAATTAAGATTAATTAACACAAAAGGGCAAAAAAAAAACTATGAAATATGGGCTTACCTACATGAGATGGGAAAATCTGATCGGCTAAGACATTGCTGCACACGATACATAAAACTGCTACCAAACTAACAAATAATCTCATATTGCCTTGTCCTATTTTTTTTTCTTTTTCTTTTTCTTTTTTTTTTTTAAATCTCGAATAATATTTTGTTTTGTGCCTGATAAGAAGAATAGGTAAAAGGAAAAAGATGTATTCAGTGCTGTTGAAGATGACACAAGTCTACTCAGGTTGACCAATGATATGTAGCCACGTCATGAAAAACTGTGACAGTGGCGGAGATGGGCTTCGTTTTGTTTAAAAGCGTAAGCCTCCAACATGTTTATGGACCTAAGCCTCTAAATTATCCCATCTTCTAATACAAGGTGAAGTGTTTTTAAGGTATAATATAATCTGTAGTCCTTTAACTTGGTAACTTTTTAAATTTAATCTCTAAACTTTTTTTGTTTCACATTAATCTTCAAACTTATCAGTTTTTTCAATTTAGTCCTTATATTTATATTTCATTAATGTATGATGACATGGCACTCTAATATTGTGTCACATTATCACTTGAATTTTTATAATTTTTTAAATCTATTTAATAATTTTTATGTAAATTTATATTTTTTTTAATTTTCAAGTGATGACATGGCACAATATCTGAGTGTTACACCTTAATGCAAACCAAATTTGGAAAAGTTTCTAAATTTTGTGTAGGGCTATAAATGAACCGAGCTTGAATGAACAAATCTCTGTTAATGTTCGTTTATTTATTTTTTAAGTTTGTTCGTGTTCAGTTTGTATTCGTTAAGAATTTTAAATTTTTTTATTCATATTTGTTTATTTAAAATTATGAGTGTTCATATTTGTTTGTTTAATATTGACGAACATGTTCGTTTAATTGATCGAACATGTTCACAAACATTAAACAAATATATTCATGAACATATAATTGAATATGTTCATAAACATATAATTGAACATGTTTACTAACAATGTTAATGAGTAATAAATAAGCAAACAAACAATAAATAAAAACATCACATATTATTTAGATATAAAATAGTAAAATATAAATATTAATAATCATATTATAAATGAAAAAAATACAAACCAAGATAACTCATCATCAATCCATCATTTCATCGTATAATATAGCATACTTCCACTCAATTTCATACAATTTATCATGTATAAATTAAATCATACTATTTTTTATTCTATTCAATTTAGCCTCTATCTCAATATTAAATTTCTACCACAGCAATTAAATTCAAATAACCATCGACAACTCACCTCAATTACCATATAATGCAAAATATCATGAATATGTAATAATTAAATGTCATAACTGTAAAAAAAGCCTCCAAACTTTGGGGGCTTTTGAATATATGCCGCTAACTTTTTTTTTATTGACACTATTAACGTTACAATTTTTCAAAAATCAATCTAATTTTAACGATCAAACGTGAGTTGACCGTTAAAAATTTTGCAAGTCAACATAATAGTCCATGTGGCATGCCACATAAGCCATGACGTCATAGATGACATCATCAATTTAAAAGTTGAAGGATGACATGGCAAACTTTATGATGTGGCAAAAAATACAATAAACTTAATTTAATACAATAAATCGGGGAAAAACCCTAAATCACTCAAAACCCCAAAAATAATTTGATTTTTTCTCATTCTCTCTCCCCCCAATTTTTTCTCTCATTTTCTCTCCTTCCAAACACCATTTTTCTTTTTCAAAACTTCCCCCCATTGTTGGCTGCCATTTTTTTCTCTCATTTTTTCTCTTGCCTAACACCCTCCTAAATGTAGCCATTAAGGAAAACTCATTCCTTTCAAGACAATGAAAATGCTTCATGGGTTTGTACAATGAAATTGAAACTCAAACAGGAAAAAACGAATAATTGGCTCACTTTCCCTAGTCTCATTTTCCTCACTACTACACATTCATACCAAATCCTCTAATGAATCTAAAATAAAAATTGGATAATTTCGAAATTTTAGAGATTAATTTTCTATTCTTTGAGTTCCCCTGTATACTTTAGAAACTTTTAGTTCTCTTTCTTCCTTCTTCACTGTCACGAATTTCAAGATCCTGCATTTTTTTCATTTTCTCAGTTTCTTTTTGTTTTGGTTTTTTTTTGGGTTTA
This sequence comes from Gossypioides kirkii, assembly GCA_005610355.1. Classification (NCBI taxonomy): domain Eukaryota; kingdom Viridiplantae; phylum Streptophyta; class Magnoliopsida; order Malvales; family Malvaceae; genus Gossypioides; species Gossypioides kirkii. Next base: position 12,365,659 of record CP032250.1, read on the forward strand.
AAGCATATATTGTTGTTGATCTGATGATTTTTTTCGTTAATGATGTTATGTCTTCTTTGAATTTATTGAATTTTTCTGCTAAGTTTTGATTTGAGTTTTTTTAATTTGTTTGTTGGATTGATGTGTGGCACTGTATTGACTGAATTACAATATCTTTTTCTTTTGTTTTAGATTTGCGTTTTTTATGTTTTTCTTGGTTCTTTTTTATATTAATGGATACAATGTTAATTCAATAATAAAAAAATCTTTAACTTTCTCTTCCTTGGATTTGTTTGGCTTCCAAGAATCCACAAGAGAAAAAAAAGTAATGATATTTTTATGTGTCAGTCTTAATTAATTTTCCCATAAAATTTCTCTTGTTCTTTTCTTTTGGTTTAATTTTCTTATTTTTACTGAATTTTAAAATATGTGCATATCTTTGTTATAGAAGAAAAACTATTGCTAACAGTAACTTTGGCTAATGGCAAATCTCATCAAGCGACTAACAATGGCGATTTAACCAAACCCTTCAAAATGGGAGAAGTTTTGAAGAAGAAAAATAGTGTTTGGCAAGAGAGAAAATGAAAGAAAAAAATAGGGGAAAGAGAGAAAGAGGGAAGAAGAAGGAAGATGAAAAAAAATGAAAAAAAATTAAATAGATGATGTCATGCGCTTATGTGAATGCCACATGAACTACTATGTTGACTTGAAAATTTTTTAACGATCAACTCACGTTTGACCGTTAAAATTGGATTGATTTCTGAAAAATTGTAACGTTAAGGGTGTCAATCAAAGAAAAAAAAGGTTAGGGACATATATCCAAAAGCCCCCAAAGTTGGGGGGCTTTTTTTACAATTATGCCTAATTAAATTTATCCCAATCATATAAATACAAACCAAAAGTGCGTGTCATTCGTCTTCGGCTCTCAACTTTTGTTTCCATCTAGACGGCTCGACAACTTCTATAGATATGGATATAATTCAACAATGAAACATTATCAATTATCATTAAAATTACATTCAAATGAAAAGTCACACATATTTTGTAATTTATTCAATTTAATCCCTAAACCCGGGACAAGCATAACTTTTGATCTAAAGCTTCGAATTAAAATTTGATTTCACATATATTCATTAGGGACCTCATAATTTCTAATCCTATTGAAATTTCATGAAATTTTTTTATTTTATTCAATTTGGTCCCTAATGTATGAAATCAATAATTAAAGTTTACAATTTAGTCCTTTTATTAAACTAAGCTTAATTTCTATCAAATTCACACCTAATTCTTCAAGAAATCAACAATGACAACTTTCTAAAACTTTAAAAGTTTTACAAATTGGTATGTGGGCTAGTTAAATCAAGATCTCATGACCTTAATTCTATAAAAATTATAAGAAAAGCACTTCAATTTGCTTACCAATTGTTGGTTGTATATCAAAGAAGTTTCCTAGGTTTTTCTTCTTCTTTTGGATGAAAATAAGATAGGTGGAAGATGAATATGACATTTTTCCACTATCTCAAACTATATATAGATTAATTAAAGCTTAATCAAGTTTGTTTAATTAACATAAACTTAATTCAATTAACTTAACTTAACCTTAATCAATAATTAATGGATATTATTATTATCGTCCACTATTTCTTATTTATAAAGGGTTTGATCACCATTTTATACCTTTATCTAATTGCAATTTAAGTCCCCAAGCTTTTAGTCAATTAAAAATCTATAGCGATTAAACTTTATAATTTAGTCATTGGGCTTTAATTAATCATAATTTCGACTAAATTACTTAAACGAATTTCAATTCATCTATACAACAACTTTGTAAATATCCTATTTAATATTACGAACTTGGTTTACGAAAATAGGGTTTTAAAACTATATTTTTCAACATCGCTAGAAATTGGGTCATTACATATGACATGTAATAGGGTTTGGAGTTGGTTTTGTATCGAAATGGTCATTTTGAATCTTGAATTGGCAATTTAGTTTGAGTCTAATGTCCATAGCTTGTTAAATGTATATATATATGGGATTGGCATAAGTTTTGAAAATGGTTTAAATTTTACAATAGAGCATATGTTGAATTGTTAACTAGGTGATCTTAGATGTAATCGTCGATGAAAGGACATTATATGAGACTTTTGAAAGCATGTGGTTTAAATGGTGGAAATAAACAATGTTCAATTGTGTAAGTTGTTGTGGTTTGGTATTTAATGATGTTTGAAAACAATGAGTCACATCCCAACGTCTAACTCCTTATCGTTGAGACGAGAAGAAGTCAGTGAGTTGCGTCACAACCTGAAACCCTCAAAGTCACGACGTCAACCCGATAGTTTTGAAACTTTATATTTTAGTCCTTATTTGATCTCGAGTTATCAAAAGAGCTTTCGTAAACTCGTATTTAGCTCAAAATGTTTGTAAAACATGTTATGAATGCATAATGATTTTAATAGCATGATTGAACTATTAAATTGAATTGTAATTAGATCGTAGTTGCTTCAGCAACGAATGCAACATCTCGTAGCTTGGACCTGGTGATTAGGACAAGTATGGGGTGATACCATAATGTGTCTAAAACTCTACAAGAAAAGTCTCAAATGGAGAAAGATACTTACTCTAGTGCAATAGAAGGCATTATGTATACAATAATGTGCACAAGGCTTAATATTTATTATCATGTTGAATTCGTAAGTAAATATTAATGGGATCTAAATAAGGTGTCTAAAAGGCTCTACAAATTATTCATTGTACTATCAAGGATGTGACTTGAATACAATTAGATATATTAATGTTGATTGGGGAGAAGATTTAAATGAAAGGAAATTAACATCTAAATATGTTTTCTTATTAAACAAATGTGCAATCTATTGGGCAAGCAAAAAAAACACAAACTTGTATTGCATTATCCATAATAGAAGTTTAGTTTGTGGTGATTTTAGTTGTACTGTAAGAGGTTGTTTGGTTCAAACTATAACATCCCATGTTTTTTTTTTATAATTTCGATTAAATTGAACATAAGGAATAATATGGTAAAGTGCTTTAGAGCTCTAATTAAATCTTAAAGGTTTTAGGTTAAAGTCTCCTCACTCCCAAGTTTTCATTTAATTTTTTTGGTCATCTTTAGCATGCTAGCAACCTTTTGCTTTCCAACACTCCTTTCTTTGCTTAAGGGAGTTTTTTTTTCTTCTTTTCAAGTCAACTTACCTTATTTACTCAAACATGAGCCTTTTTTTGCTCCATTGTCTCCTCCACTTGCCCTTTTCTCCATTTTTGGTATTGGAAGTGATTCATTGTATATAGACAACTTTTTCCCCTAATGAACCATTTTTCCCATAGCTCTTCTCATTCTTTTCATTTTTTCTCCTTTTGATTTAGCCATCAACCATAATTTGTTTTAAAATTTCGCCTCTCCTCTACCCTTTTGTGCCTCGAACCACCACTGTCACAGTCAAACCTCTTCCTTGTCGTCGCTACTCTTCTTCTTTTTGCTCCACCGTCGCCTTAGCACCACCATGGCTGCCACCTTAGTGCACCACCATAGAAAACAACCTCCTTTCTCTCTCTTTTATTCTCCTCCTCTAATTCTTCTTTTTTCCCTTTTCTTTCTTCCTCTTATTTCCTCTTGTGCCGTAACCTTCTCGCCCTCCATCCTCCTCTGTTGGATCCTCATCGAACCACCCCCATCGTCATCGTGCCTCCATCGATGATTGATCTACCATAATTCAACCTAGCAAATTAAATTAGTTTTTGCACTTTAGGAGCTTGAAATTAAGCATTATTGCTAGGTTTAGTTAAGATTTAGTTCAATTTTAATTTAGTTAATAAAATGTGTAAAAGGTGTAAAAACGAGTCTTTTATTGACTTTAGGGCCAATTGAAGCCTAAAGGTTGGCTAATGAACTTCGTGAGTGTATAGGTGATGGTATTACAAATAACATAAATGTTCTCCCTAATTTAGTGTCTTAATTGTCTCTTTTGTATTTCATTTAGCATGCTTCATTAGCAATTTATATTTAATTTTCATATTTTTCAACTTACTGTTAGTTAGTTTAAATTTTTTCCATTTTAATCCATTTTTTGTACTAATGTCGATGCAAGCAACTGACATATTACGTCTTAATATTGTTAGTGCAGGAACTAAGTCTAGAAGCTTAATACTAGATGAATACAGCCACAAGATCAGCTGGTAATTGCGACCAAGAGATGTCATCACATTGCAACTAAACCTTGAATGAGTAGAATCAAGCTGAATCCACAGCTGGAAGTACTAACGTAGGAATTTCACAAATGTCGCTGCAATTATGATTTCAAAATGCTCCTAGTGATACAACGACAATTTACAGATCTCTGAAGAACATACTAGAACTGCGTGAGTGCACAACTGCACTCTAACTAATTTTAACAGCTGCAAAAAAATCTAGATCTAGATTTGGGAATGAAGGTTGAAACTTGCAATATTTTGGAGGTTATAAATAGATGAACAAAGAATGAATAAATCATCAAGAGCTAAAGGATTAAATTCTACAATTTCTGTGTGATTTTGGAGATTTGAGCTTGGAATTAGGAAGCTGATGAACCAAATCTGCAGTCACTTTTGACGAGAAGGTGTTTGATGCAAGGCAAGAGGAACAATTAGGGAGTAGGTCTAGTAGTCTAGAGATAGTAAGCTTCGTTGTACTCTTTAATTATTCTTAAACGATGATGAATTTTGATGATATTAAATGAATACGAGAGTGTCCTTTAATGTTATATCATTTTGATTCTTATTTTACACTGCTTATCTGTTTATTTTTGGATTTAACCGCTTTAAGCACGAGAGTGAAATTGCAGTGCGCTGACATTGGGAGATGCGGTGACAGGATAGGTTACAAGTGGGTTAGGCGAGAGCTACTCAGGACTGGGATAAGAACCAGTTACTTGTTCTTGGATACACATCATTTCTCGCACCGAGAGGTGGAGTGATTGTGGGTATTTAAGTCAGGATTAAGTAGGGAGCTATTGTTGGTAAGAACTCAAAGGGACTTCATTGCAGCGATAATTCATCTATACACTACCTTGTCGACGCATCCAGTGTTGCAACTTAGCAAAATCAATGAACCATTTCTACTCTTTACACTTGATCACTTTCACATTTTATGCAATTTAAATATTCAGCACTCAACACTCAACACATTTGATTTACTTTCAGTGCATTGACATTTAACACCTGACATTTGACTCTGATTGCGTTAACATTGATATCTAATTTTAGTGTGCAGATCTGACATATTGCATTGACATCAGTACTCACATTACACTTAATTTCAATATTGATTGCTCTGACATTTAGACATCAAGAATGCATTCCTCGAGGGATCGATATCTGATAGATTTGTTTATCAACTATACTTGCATCGACGTTTCTACGCTTGCACAATCGTTGTGTTGTAAAAACACGATCAAGTTTTAGCATCGTTGCCGGGGACTAGCGTTTGTTTGGTGTTTACTTTTGTAGTTGCAATTAATTTTACTTACTTAACTTTTATTCTTTACTAATCTGTTGTTATTTTAATTATTTTCTTTTTCAGATTTTTAATTGTTGCATGTCCATAAGGAGAAATCCTAAGGACATTGTAAACTTTGATTTGGAGCTTGAGAGGACACTTAAGAGGAGAAGGTAAGAACAATGGAAAATGGCTGGTAACAACAATAATAATAATTTGCCATCATTGCTGCCACAAGATGGAATTCCTCTAGTGCTTCCATAAATTGTTAACGATATACCACCACTACGTTCACAAGAAGAACAAGTTCAGAATAGGACAATAAGAGATTTTGTTGTGCCTATACTCGATGATTTACAACTAGGGGTTGTACGACCAACTATCCAGGCTGGTAATTTTGAACTGAAACCTGTGATGTTTCAGATGCTCAACTCAAATGGGCAATATTCTGGTTTTCCACATGAAGACGCACGAGAACATTTGAAATCATTTTTTCTTATTTATGCATCCTATAGTCAACATGGTGTACCTGATGATGCTTTGAAAATGCAATTATTTCCTTATTCGTTGCAGGGTAAAGCAAGAACATGGGTCTTAGGATTGTCGGTAGGATCTATCACATCTTGGAATGCATTAGCAACGCAATTTGTTTTACATTTCAACCCGCTAACAATGAACGCAAGGTTGCGTAATGACATCACTGCATATCATCAGCTCGATGATGAGAATTTACATACAACATGGGAGCAATTCAAAACATTGCTTTGACGCTGCCCAATGCATGGAATTCAACAAGAGACCCAAATAGAGATCTTCTACAATGGTTTGAATGCTCAGACAAGAAATCTTGTCAACGCATCGGCTAATGGTCCATTATTGGATTGTACTTACAATGAAGCTGTTCGAATTCTAGAGAGGATTGCCCAGAATGACTACTAATATCCAATCTCTCGTTCTGCACAGGTGAAAACTAACCTTGGAGTTCTATAATTAGATATGCTATTTTTGCCGCAGGTATCTTCACTGGCCAACATCATAAAGAATATGAAAGGAACAAATGAAGTTGCTCCTATACAAGTAGCCCAACAATTGGATGCGCCGATATTTTCTTGTGAGATTTGCGGCGACAATCATAGCTATGAAGACTGCCCACAACATGTAGGAAATGTTTATTATGTCAACAACATTCGAGGGGGTTCATTTGGTAACTCATACAACAATCGTTCTCAACAACCTTGAGGGAATCAAAATACTTCCACGTATAGATATGAAAATTCCTTAAATCAAGGGGGTTATAGACAAGGAGGTTACAATGCCAATCCGCAGTAGAATTATCATTAGAATTCACAAAATAAATTCTTGTTCTGAACAAATACAGTCACATAGTTCAATGCAACCACAATCGCGATTACAGCCACAACAGTCTATATTGCCACAAATGCAAAGACAACATCATCAGCATCAACAACAGCAGTTTTCTCAACCTAAGTCGGACCCTATGGCTGCTCTTGAAGCAATGATGCACGAGCATATCACAAGAACTGAAGCAATAGTGCAAGGTAACTCTTTCTCTATATGAGCGTTGGAAGCCCAGCTCGGACAATTGGCTTCTAATCTCAGCACTAGATCACCAGGATCTCTGCCTAGTGATACTAATAATCCAACACAAAGGGGGAAGGAGATTGCAAAGCAATCACGCTAAGGAGTTAAAAATAGATGGTGGAACCAAACGTTGCTAATAAAGATCATGTCGACGCATCTGAACCACAACAACAAGAGGAGGATGCAGCTGAAGGACGTCAAGCAGAAATTAATGCTGAGGAACCAACTGTAGGGCCATCCATGCCTTCAGTTTTCCCAACACAGTTGTCAATGCAACAACCAGTGTCGATACTACCGAGTTATCCACAACAACCCACTACGATTATACCTCTGCAGTTTTCGCAATGATTCAAAGAGAAATCCATGATAAAGAATATCCAAAATTTATTTTTACTTTGAAACAATTGCATATTAATATACCTCTAATAGATGCTCTTGTGCAGATACCCAGTTACGGGAAATACATTAAGGAGCTGTTATCAAAGAAAAAGAAATTGTCCGACATCGAGACGATTATGCTCACAGAGGGGTGCAGTACTGTGCTTACAAACAAGTTGCCAACCAAGATGAAAGATCCTGATAGCTTCACTCTTCCATGCTCCATCGAGAATCATTACTTAGGTAAGGCTTTATGTGATTTAGGAGCAAGTATTAACCTGATGCCTTTGTCCACTTTCAAGAAATTAGGAATAGATTCGATGAAGCCCACTGCGGTGACATTGCAAATGGCGGATAGATCTTTAGCACAACCGAAAGGACAAATCAAAGATGTTCTTATTCAAGCTGACAAGTTGGTGTTCCCTACTGATTTTATCATCATAGACTGCGAAGCAGATAAAGAGCTACGCATAATTCTTGGGACGCCGTTTCTAGCAACGGGACGATCACTTATTGACGTGTTCAAAGGAGAACTTATTATGCGTCATAATGATGACCAGGTAACCTTTAGTATGTTTGAAGCATCACTGTTTGGATCCAATGAACAATGTCACCACATCGACATGTTGGACGAGATTATTCTAGAAGAATTTAATACAAGAAGTTTAGCACTGTCTGATCATGATGAGGCGACATCTACCAATGACATTCTAGATGACTGTGTCGACAAAGAGGAGGTTAACAATTATGAGCTGCGTCAGAATTGGCAAATAGAGTCTTTGGATTTGTCTAACAAGATAATCCTAGTATTTAAACCATCTGTCGAGCAAGCTCCTATATTGGAGTTAAAACCATTGCCAACGCATTTGAAATATGTCTTCCTTAGTGATAACGAGACGTTGCCTGTTATTATCAATGTATCCCTCGATGCAATGCAATAAGATAAGCTTATCGTAATTCTGAAAGAACACAAAAGAGCCATAGCCTGGAGCATCGTAGATATTAGAGACATCAGTCCCTCTTTTTGCATGCATAAGATACGGCTAGAAGATGAAGGGAAGTAATCCATTGAGCAACAAAGACGACTCAATGAGAAAATGGAAGAAGTGGTAAAGAAGGAAATCATTAAATGGTTAGATGCGGGCATTATATACCCTATTTCTGATAGCAATTGGGTAAGTCTCGTTCAATGTGTGCCTAAAAAGAGTGGTTTCACAGTCGTGACCAACTACAAGAATGAGTTAATCCCTACTCGCATCGTAACTGGATGGCGAATATGCATGGATTACCGGTGACTAAATGCGGTCACATAGAAAGACCATTTTCCGCTACCTTTCATCGATCAGATACTAGATAGGCTAGCTAGTAAACCCTATTATTGCTTCCTGGATAGTTACTCTGGATACAACCAAATAGCCATTGCACCGACAGATCAAGCAAAGACAATGTTCACATGTCCTTTTGGAACATTTGCTTTTCGACGGATGCCGTTTAGGTTGTGTAATGCACCAATAACATTCCAAAGGTGTATGATGGCGATCTTCTCAAATATGATTGAGGACTCACTTGAGGTATTCATGGATGATTTCTCAGTCTATGGACAGAGTTTTGACCAATGCGCTGACAATTTGGTAAGAGTTTTGAAAAGATGCGATGACACACATCTCGTTCTGAATTGGGAGAAATGCCACTTCATGGCTACTGAAGGCATTATCTTTGGCCATCGTATATCTTGTCAAGGCATTGAGGTTGATAAAGCTAAAGTAGAAATCATCGAAAAATTACCACTGCCCACCACTGTTAAAGCAATAAGAAGATTTCTTGGACACGCTAGCTTTTATAAAAAATTTATCAGAGATTTTTCCAAGATAGCTAAACCCTTATGCTCATTACTAGAGAAAAATAAAAAGTTTGTGTTCGATGATGCCTGTATGAACGCATTCAAAACAATTAAGAAACAGCTGGTACAAGCTCTGATTGTCGTCTCACCAGACTGGACGCAACCATTCGAACTAATGTGCGATGCCAGTGACTTTGCTGTAGGAGCTGTCCTAGGCCAAAGAAAAGAAAAGGTATTTCATTCTATTTATTATGCTAGTAAAAATCTAACTGAAGCGCAGGTTAATTATACTACTACGAAGAAGGAGTTGCTAGCAATAGTCTTTGCATTTGACAAGTTCCGTTCCTATCTTGTTGGTACAAAGACTACAGTTTACACGGACCACTTAGCATTGAGATTCCTTTTCAACAAAAAAGACGCCAAACCTAGATTCATCAGATGGATCCTACTCCTCCAAGAATTTGATATCGAAATCAAAGATAGGAAAGGATCTGAGAATCAAGTAGCTGACCACTTGTCTCAACTGGAAACTGGGAGTGAGAACAGGCAAACAACCCAGATTGTCGAGGCATTTCTTGACGAGAAATTATTCTTTGTCGACGCATCACCATGGTATGCTGATGTCGTCAATAACCTTGTGTGTGGAAAGCTACCTATGAGTGCGACTGGTCATAGGAAGATCAGGTTCATACATGATGTTGCCAAATACCATTGGAACGAGCCATACCTATTTAAGGTATGCACCGATAATATCATCCGTCGCTGTGTACCTAAAGAAGAAATGATGACAATCTTGCGAGACTGCCATGATGCCCCTTATGGAGGTCATTTTGGTGGAACAAGGACTGCTGCAAAGGTCCTACAATCAGGATTTTATTGGTCTAATTTGTTTCGAGATGCCCACAATTTCGCACAATAATGTGATCGTTGTCAACGCACTGAATCCATATCTCAATGCAATGAGATGTTCTAACAACCCATCATAGAGGTAAAGCTCTTCGGTGTTTGGGGTATAGATTTTATAGGGCCATTTCCAAACTCTTTTGGAAATGTGTATATCTTAGTGGCTATTGACTACGTCTCAAAGTGGATTAAAGCTATTACGGTACCAAAGACGACACTTAGACAGCGTTGAAGTTCTTTCACACATATATCCTCACAAGGTTTGGAACACCGAGAGCGTTGATAAGCAATCATGGCACTCATTTCTATAATAACCAAGTGGCAACTGCATTAAAGCGATATGGTGTGAAGTATTGTATGGCCACCACATATCACCCACAAACTAATGGTTAAGCCGAAGTATCCAACCGTCAAATTAAAAACATACTTGAGAAGGTGGTTAATCCATCTAGGAATGATTGGTTTGCGTAGCTACATGACGCATTGTGGGTGCTTCGCACCTCTTACAAAACCCCGTCGGGGATGTTGCCATACCAACTAATGTTTGGAAAGTCTTATCACCTACCTGTCGAACTTGAACATAAGTTCATGTAGGTAATTAAGCAAGTGAATTTAGACTATGATGCTGTTGGAAAGAAAAGACTGTTGGACATCATGAAATTAGAAGAAATCCGACGCCATACTTATGAGAATGCGACGATATACAAGGAAAAGACAAAGAGATGGCATGAAAACATCATCTTGCATCGACAATTTCATCCTGGTAAGTTGGTACTTTTATTTAACTCACGTTTAAAATTGCATCCAGAAAAATTGAGATCGAGATGGTCAAACCCATTTAAAGTTGTTGAAGCATTCCAAAGTAGTGCGGTGACAATCAAAAACTTAAAGGATGGACAACAATTTAAAGTAAATGACCAACGTCTTAAACATTATGCGAGCCCAGATGTTCAAGAACCAGACGAAGTCATCAACTTGGTGACATTTAAATAATGTGGACGCATTTCTTTATTTACTTTTAATTGTTTCACTTTTCTTTGTGTTGTTTTAAATTCCTTACAGAAATAAAAATCATATTTTTGTCGAAGCATTGAAACACATATTGTCGACGCATTCTGCGATGAGTCAGCATTACTTTTTCAGCAAGAATTACGCCGGTTGATTTCTTTCTCTCCTAGTCATTAGATCAAAACAAATTGGTACGATCTGCAAGCTGGCAATTAATGGCTGTAGACGCAATGTTTCCCCATGTTTTTTTACTAATTACACCTAGGTTATAAAGCCTCTTACTACAATTATCTTTCTCTTCACATCCGCCATTGCTACTACAACTCATAACCTTCATTGTCTACATATTTCCTTTTCTTATTTCGAAGCAATATTCTTCTGCAAATCTTATTTACGTTCTTTTCTTCTCACCATGGCTAATACTCGTGCTTCCAAAAACACTCTTAAACCCTCCAAGAACACTCCGACTACTCCTACTGTGGCTCCGTCCACGACACCACCACCTTCATCCACAGGCCCAGTTTTATTTTTAACGACTATGACCAAAGACCTGTATGATAATATTATGCTAAAATTCAATATTCACTCTAAATAGGGTCTCCAACTATCTCCACATCAAACCTTGTGGAAACAAATTCACCAAACAATCAGCCGCCTTGGATGAGAATATTTCTGCGACCATCCTTCTGGCTACTCTCCCATAATGGTGAGGGAGTTTTATGCGAATTTGGTGGATTAGGAGCAGGAGTTTATCTTTGTGCGAGAAGGGCAGTTCCATAGAGTGCTGCGCAGATCAACATACTGTTGAGAATTTTGGAATGAGTAAACGTCCATACACCCTTTATGCACCATTTGGATGATGATTGTTTGGCCCAAATGATGAACGACCTCTGCATCAATGGCGCTACATGGACGGGCAATGGGTTTCACAGTTATACAATGCATAGGCGATACCTTACAATCTTTTGCAAGGTATGGTTTCATTTCATCAACAGCTGTGTTATGCCTTCTACCCACAGCACTATGGCCACATTGGACCGTATGTGTATGCTACATTCCATTCTACACCACCGACACATCGACATTAGGGAGCTTATACATGCCCAGATCGTAGAAGCTGCAGGGAAGGAAACTAGTATCCTTCCTTTTCCCTCTCCTATTATGCTACTCTGTCAACATAAGGGCATTATGCCCAAAGATGATAAGGAGGTCCTAGACAACAAAGGACCAATCAATGATATTTTTGTTGAGAGGATGAAACGAGGCCAAGACACCCTAGTGGCCAAAGAGATCTCCAAGAATAGGGACAAAAGAAAGGGTAAAAAAAAAGGCTGAAAAAACTGATGTGCCAACAGTAACCCAAATAGCAAAGAAGCTGGCACTGATGGAAGTTCATTTAGACCGCCTCGACATGTGTTCTATTCACACTGACAGCATCATGGATGACATGGATTTTCGACTCCACAAGTTTTATGCATACACCAAGGCATGAAATGAAGCCCTTGTCGCTGCATTGAGCCAGATCAGCCAGACCCCTACCAGATTTCCCAACTTTCTTATCCATCTACTGCCCGATGAAGCATTCATCTTTCGAGCAACCTACCTCTGATGGTAGGCCTTCTCCTGTACTAACCCGGATTAATATTTCTGACGATGAGAATGATAGAGGACAGTCACAGGCTGATGATGATTTTCATCGCAACATTGCCCACTTATTCAAAGATGAATTCTCAAATAGTCTGGGCGCAAATATGGCAGAGAGGGCAGTTGTTTTGGAAGAAGATGTTGATGCAGTCGATTGCGCTAACACTGGTCCAGTTGGAAATGAGCCGAGTGTAAAAGAAGAGGCAAATCAAGAAGGTAATTAGGAGAAGGATCAAGACGAGGAAGGAAAGGAAGAAGAGAAGGAAGAAACAGAACCTGCCGAGGTGCAGTAAAGAAGGAAACTGATGCCCCAACAATGATCGTTAAGGATATTGTGGGAGCATCCAGCTTAGAGGAGGCTCTACCGATTGCGAGTAAAGCTGAGGTTGTCACTAGTGAGATAAAGGAACTGAATCCTCTGGCTATTGTTGTAACAACTTGTTTTTCTGTGGTGTCGAAAACAGTGATTACGGGATCACAAATCCGACGAGAAATTTTTATAAATGAGTGATTAAATTAAATTAAATTAGTCAAAAAAATAATAATTTTATTTGGAATTTTGAATTGAAGAATTTTAATTATTAAATTAAAATTTTGTATAAGTGGTTTGGTTCAAAGGTTAAGTGGCTTTAGAAAATGAGGTATCGGGACCTCGTTTCTGATGTTAAAGGCCACAAATATTTTTATTAAATATTTATAGATTCTTATTATATGTGAATTGAAGTTTGGCTGGATAATTTTGATGATTAATTGTTTAATTAAGGAAAAAGGAGTAATTTGTAAAAGAGGTAAAAGTTCATGACTATTTAATAAAATAAAAGGGACCAAAGTGGTAATTACACCATGTCAAAAAGTCCAAGCGGTGGAGGGTATGATTATCTTCCACTAACTTTTGGGTTATTTATTTATTTAGTCCTTTTTAGTTTAAGGCTAAATTGTAAAAAAGTGGATTTAATTAGAATTTAATACAATTGAAGGATCAAATATGTAAATTTACCTATGGAAATTTAGTGGGTGGATTATTATGATTTGAATTGATTATAATTAGGATTATTTAGGGTTTAAAAAGGGATTTATTAAGTAAAATTATGAAAGTCATAAAAATTACAATTTTACCATTAAGTATAAAAGTGAATTTAAGAAGAAATAACATATATTTTTTCTTCTAATTTCTTCATCTTCTTCATCAAGCACAAGGAGAAAGCTAGGGTTTCATTCTTAAGCTTTGAGCTTTGATTTGAGTAAGCTATTGTTACCCGTTTTTAGTAATTTTCATATTTTTGAGTCCGTGTTAGCTTGATCTAGCTAATTTAGGGACTAATTTGTGAATATGTCAAATATTGTGGATCTTACCATTTTTGAATATGCTTATCTTTGAAATTTCTTGATATTTTGGATGCTTGATGATTAGGTTGGATCTTTTTGTTAAGTGATTTTGATGAAATTAAGGTTTAAGGAGTAAAATGCTAAAAGATGAAATTAAGTGTACTTTTCCTGAAATAAATGGATTGTGGGGACTTGTATGAGATTCATGGTAAGTTTGGCTGCTATGAGTTGAGGAGGAAATGAGTATTTTGCATGTTGTGATGGAAGGACTAGATCGAATAAAAGAAAAGTATTAAGGGTAAAATAGTAATTTTTCCAAAAAGGACCAAATTATGTTAATTCATTTAATTATGTGTTTTAATGTGAAATTTGGATGAATTGTTGATTACATTACAATTGTGTCATGGATCGCAGAAAAGGGAAATTAGTAGAATAGTCCCTAAAGTTGAACCAAACTATAAATTTCATCCAGTAAGTTCGTAGTGTTAGTTATATATACATTGTTTATTTCTTGTGTTTCACTATTGTTACAGCAAATGGAGAAAGATTAAAATTTGTGATAATGGAAAGGCAAAGAAAGAACGAAATGTCAGGCTTTGGACCGGTTATCTGAATTGAAGCGATGGCTAGGATCCTGCATAAGTTGCAGTATCCTAATAGCTTGTGGGAGCAGTATCGCAAGTGAACAGATTCTGAATAAATAATGAATTATGGATTCCTTCGATGGCTGAGTCTTCGCATATGTTGCGGATTCTCATCAGCTTGTGTGAGCAGCATCGTATACTGGTTAAACTCTATCTGGGCTCGTAAGAGCTAATCATTCTAAGCTCGTAAGAGTTAATCATTCTTGGCTCTTAAGAGCTAATCATTCAGGGTTCGTAAAAGCTAATAATTCTAGGCTCGTGTTGGCTAAATGTCGTCTATGCTTGGAATGAGTTAAAGTTTAGAGGACTAAAGAGATTTAGTTTTGTTATTATACATATGATTACGAATGCATACTCATTATCATGTTTTAACTGATCTGTTTATTCTGTGAGAAATATGATAATCGCGAACTTACTAAGCTTAGTAATCTTACTCATGAATTGTTTTGTAGATATGTTTTACTGTCTGAAGATCAGATCATCTCGGGGAAATCACACTATTGCGGAGCTTGTATGGTATATCTTACATCACTTGGTCTTATTGAATGTACTAGGATGATATTAACTTGAGATTTAACTAAAAGATGTTGAAATCCTTCTATTTCAATTTTGTAAATGATATGAAGTATGACTTAGATGCTCAGGCTTATAGTGCTTGTAAGACTTAGAAGTTATGTATGTTATGTGATGTTTTAATGCATAACTTATACTAGTTGTGTTTGAGATACTAAACTTGTATCTTGGCATTACTCTTGAGATCCTGCATACTTGTTTCGATAGAACTTATGTATGTATCTGTAGAAGTGCAGGGTAGGAAAGAGGTTGTTCTATGACTTGGGTTGTATCGGTAGTTTAGATGTAAGTATCGGTAGTTTATGGTACTGATGTATCGGTAGTAAGAAAGGTTGTATCGGTAGAAGTTGCAGGATAAGGATTTTTGCTCTCTGGAGTTTTTGGTATCGGTAGTTGCATTAATTGTTTCGGTAGTTGTGTCACATGTATCGGTAGAATCATCTCGACTATCGGTAGAACTTTGTAATATTTTTGAATTATTTTTTAACTTGACAACTACTGGTACATGATCATCAGGTACCGGTAGAAGTGTCCAAAAATCATGGAAATGACCCTTTTGCCCTTGTTGAGTTGTGATTTTAATTGATTGATGATTTATGATATGTTAAGTGCACATTTTTATTAAAATAATATTGATTGAAATGAAAATAAAAGACGAACATTGATAAATGAACAGTAAAACATCAAGACCCTAATCGATGACGGTTTTTGAGTTTTGGGTGTTACATTTAATGGTATCTAATCTTACGGTTCAGCCGTTTCTGAAACTGAATTGACTGTGTGAAATGATCTAGAAGTACATGCCATATGAACCTGTGATAGTGTGATATAGATGGATCCGATCTAACTACTGTTTTACAGATAAGAAAAATGCCTGATTCAAAACGAGGAGAAAACAATGAAGTAAATAGTAATGTTCCAGCTACTGATTCTGATGCGAGCCGAAGGGTACCGAATATACCGATGACAGAAAGTGAAGTCAAAAACATGTTTTTCGGCTTAATGGGACAGTGGTTTTCAGAATATGTGAAGAATAATCCTATGGTTCCACCTCCCTCACCTCCGACTACACAGCCTACTGCTCGACCTATGGCACCTTCCGTAAGGCCTCCACCTTTTCCTACGATAGAAGAGAGGCGTCGTATACCAACAGATAGGGTAAAAAAATATGGGGCGGAAGAATTTCACAAAAATGTTGAGGATGATCCATCCAGGGCTGAGTATTGGTTGGAAAACACTCTGAGAGTACTGAATGAAATGGCTTGTTCGCCTGAAGACTATGTTAGGTGTACTGTGTCATTATTGAAAGACGAGGCATACAATTGGTAGGCGATGATTGTGGCAGTGGTACCTGAAAATGAAGTTACTTGAGAATTCTTCCAAGCATAGTTCAAAAAGAAATACATCAGTAAATGGTACCTGGATAAAAAGAAGAAGGAATTCCTAGAGCTGAGACAGGGAAATAAGACAGTGGCAGAATATGAATGGAAATTTGTACTTCTCAGTAAGTATGCACGGGAGATTGTACCTACTGACGAGGCTATGTGTATCCGTTTTGAGGATGGTTTAAACGAAGAGGTTAAAATGATGGTGGGTGGTTTTGAAATACGACCATTTATTATCTTGGCAGATAGAGCACAAAGAATGGAAGAAATTTACAACCACAAGAGACAGAGGGAAAAAAGGTCCAGAGAATTCAATAAAAAGATTTCTTCCAAAACTTTTCCTTTACCATTGATGAAGAAATACAAAGAAAATGAGAACCGAGTGATAGTTTCAACTGGTTACCTGAGTAAGAGCGGATCAACACAATCTGGAATTAGATTTCAGATTAGGCCTATGGATAGTGTAGCCAATATTTGTAATGCACCTAACCTAGCTTGTGAGTATTGTGGAAGATTCCATCCGGGTGAGTGTCGTTTGAAGAAAGGGGCATGCTTCTGATGTGGAGCAACCGACCACTTGGTACGAAATTAGCCAGTATCACATGATAGGGAGGAGAATCAGAGTATAAAACCTTCAGCCACACCACAAAGAGTAGACGATCTGGATAGAGCAGCATTGCAGGTGGAAATCGTAATGAAGGTAAAGAAAATACAAACAGATCCGAAGTTCGAGCACCTGCACGAACCTATGCTATTCGAGCTAGAGAAGAGGAAATTGTATCTGATGAAATGACCGATAAATTCTTTCTTTGTTGTAACTGTGAGTACTTTGAATGATTTAGGACTGATTTAGTCCTATATTAATACTGCTTAACAACTGATAAAAAATTTCGAGGATGAAATTTCCTAAGGGAGAGAGTTGTAACAGCTCGTTTTTCAGTGGTGTCGGAAACAGTGATTACGGGATCCCAAATTCGACGAGAAATTTTTATAAATGAGTGATTAAATTAAATTAAATTAGTCAAAAAAGTAATTTTATTTGGAATTTTGAATTGAAGGATTTTAATTATTAAATTAAAATTTTGTATAAGTGGTTTGGTTCAAAGGTTAAGTGGATTTAGAAAATGAGGTATCAGGACCTCGTTTCTGATGTTAAGGGCCATAAATATTTTTATTAAATACTTATAGATTCTTATTATATGTGAATTGAAGTTTGACTGGTTAATTTTGATGATTAATTGTTTAATTAAGGAAAAGGAGTAATTTGTAAAAGAGGTAAAAGTTAATTGCTATTGAATAAAATAAAAGGGACTAAAGTGGTAATTACACCATGGTCAAAAAGTCCAAGCGGTGGAGGATATGATTATCTTCCACTAACTTTTGGGTTATTTATTTTTTTAGTCCTTTTTAGTTTAAGGCTAAATTGTAAATAAGTGGATTTAATTAGAATTTAATACAATTGAAGGATCAAATAGGTAAATTTACCTATGGCATTTTTGTGGGTGGATTATTATGAGTTGAATTGATTATAATTAGGATTAATTAGGGTTTAAAAAGGGATTTATTAAGTCAAATTATGAAAGTCATAAAAATTACAATTTAACCATTAAGTATAAAAGTGAATTTAAGAAGAAATAACGTATATTTTTTCTTCTAATTTCTTCATCTTCTTCGTCAAGCACAAGGAGAAAGCTAGGGTTTCATTCTTAATCTTTGAGCTTTGATTTGAGTAAGCTATTGTTACCCGTTTTTAGTAATTTTCATATTTTTGAGTTCGTGTTAGCTTGATCTAGCTAATCTAGGGACTAATTTGCGAATATGTCAAATGTTGTGGATCTTACCATTTTTGAATATGCTTATCTTTGAAAGTTCTTGATATTTTTGGATGCTTGATGATTAGGTTGGATCTTTTTGTTAAGTGATTTTGATGAAATTAAGGTTTAAGGACTAAAATGCTAAAAGATGAAATTAAGTGTACTTTTGCTGAAATAAATGGATTGTGGGGACTTGTATGAGAATCATGGCAAGTTCGGCTGCTATGAGTTGAGGGGGAAATGAGTATTTTGCATGTTGTGATGGAAGGACTAGATCAAATAAAAGGAAAGTATTAAGGGTAAAATAGTAATTTTTCCAAAAGGACCAAATTATGTTAATTCATTTAATTATGTGTTTTAATGTGAAATTTGGATGAATTGTTGATTATATTACAATCGTGTCACGGATCGCAGAAAAGGGAAATTAGTAGAATAGTCCCTAAAGTTGAACCAAACTATAAATTTCATCTGGTAAGTTCGTAGTGTTAGTTATATATACATTGTTTATTTCTTGTGTTTCACTATTGTTACAGCAAATGGAGAAAGATTAACATTTGTGATAATGGAAAGGCAAAGAAAGAAACGAAATGTCAGGCTTCGGACCGGTTATCTGAATTGAAGCGATGGCTAGGATCCTGCATAAGTTGCAGTATCCTAACAGCTTGTGGGAGCAGCATCGCAAGTGAACAAATTCTGAATAAATAATGAATTATGGATTCCTTCGATGGCTGAGTCTTCGCATATGTTGCGGATTCTCGTCAGCTTGTGTGAGCAGTATCGAGAGAGAAATTCTGGACCGTATTAATGGCTGAGTCTTCGCATATGTTGCGGATTCTCATCAGCTTGTGTGAGCAGCATCGTATACTGGTTAAACTCTGTTTGGGCTCGTATGAGCTAATCATTCTGGGCTTGTAAGAGCTAATCATTATGGGCTCTTAAGAGTAATCATTCTGGGCTCGTGTTGGCTAAATGTCATCTATGCTTGTAATGAGTTAAAGTCTGGAGGACTGAAGAGATTTAGTTTCGTTATTATACATATCATTACGAATGCATACTCATTATCAGCTTTTAATTGATCTATTTATTCTGTGAGAAATATGATAATCGCGAACTTACTAAGCTTAATAAGCTTACTCGTGAATCTGTTATTATTTTGTAGATACGTTTTGCTGTCTGAAGATCGAATCATCTCGAGGAAATCACACTATTGCGGAGCTTGTATGGTAGATCTTACATCACTTGGTTTTATGGCATGTACTAGGATGATATTAACTTGAGATTTAACTAAAAGATGTTGAAATCCTTCTATTTCGATTTTGTAAATGATATGAAGTATGACTTAGATGCTCAGGCTTATAGTGCTTGTAAGACTTAGAAGTTATGTATGTTATGTGATGTTTTAATGCATAACTTATACTGGTTGTGTTTGAGATACTAAACTTGTATCTTGGCATTACTCTTGAGATCCTGCATACTTGTTTCGGTAGAACTTATGTATGTATCTGTAGAAGTGAAGGATAGGAAAGAGGTTGTTCTATGACTTGGGTTGTATCGGTAGTTTAGATGTAAGTATCGGTAGTTTATGGTACTGATGTATCGGTAGTTAGAAAGGTTGTATCGGTAGAAGTTGTAGGATAAGGATTTTTGCTCTCTAGAGTTTTTGGTATCTGTAGTTGCATGAATTGTTTCAGTAGTTATGTCACATGTATCGGTAGAATCATCTAAAGTATCGGTAGAACTCTGTTATATTTTTGAATTATTTTCTGACTTGACAACTATCGGTACATGATAATCAGGTACCGTAGATGTCCAAAAATCATGGAAATGACCCTTTTTCCCTTGTTGAGTTGTGATTTTAATTGATTGATGATTTATGATATGTTAAGTGCACATTTCTATTAAAATAATATTGATTGAAATGAAAATAAAAGATAAACATTGATAAATGAATAGAAAAACACTAAGACCCTAATCGGTGATGATTTTCGGGTTTTGAGTGTTACAATTGTGCCCTACATAGCACCATTCACCGAGATCCAATCAGAGGTGATAATTGATAAGACCATCACCTAAACCGCTGAGGAGGAGAAATCTGCAAAGCCGGTTGGTTCAAAGGATAAGAAATGGAAGAAACGCAAGGACAAGAAAAAGAAGAAACCCCATGACGAGGAAGAGCGCCAGAAAAAGAAGAAGAAAACCAAAGCAGCCTATGCATCGATTGCTGCTGAATAATTTGGTACATCTCTTTTTATTTAGTTAGTTTTCATACATTTTTATTGTGCCTGCATTTTATTTTTCATTGCATTCATTTTAGTTTAGTACATTGTAGCTACATTTCCATATATATGTATAACTATTGTCAGTGCATTGGGGACAATGCAGACATTAAGTTTGGGGGGGAAGTTAATGTGAATTGGAAATGTAACTACACCTTCAGGTTTGACTTTTATTTTGTTTCTTTAGTTAATGAAAATTTACAAAATTTTAATAGAAATGTGCCCACAATTTTATTTTGATTCGTAATTCTGGAATTGTTTAAATGTTGATGTGGAAATTGGATGAATATGAATGAATGATGAGTTTGCTATTTTTGAATGAATAATTGAAATTGCTTCAGTAATGAATGAATAGTGTTGGTATTGAATCTTGAACTAATTGACCAATGTAGTGACATTATATTAATAAAAGAAACTCCAATATGAGTGCATTGTGACTTTTAAGGGAGAACACTCCGCTGCAGACTTAGAAAAGAAAATTCATCTAGCCAAAGGCTGTAACTGCAACAACGTGTGTCGGCGCAATTACGTACATCTTGGGGGTTTGTTGCACCCCATCGTTACTACCCAGGAAAAAAGGTAGAGTAATGCAATGACATCTTTCAATCACTTGAAAAAAATGAGAAAAAGAAGAAAGAAAAAGAAAAAGAATAAATTGCTGAAATGGTTCAAGAAAGGTTAAGATTCAATGCATGATACTAACATTGATGAAGTAGCAGTTTTAAGTTGTTCATAGCTATAAATTGTCAGTGCATCATTCTATTATATGAATGCAATTTACACATTAGGAATTTAGATAATTCAAGTTGTATGAATAATGATTGTGGTGACATTTCTAATTGGGACTTTGTTTATTTTTGTTTACTTGAGGATAAGTAAAAACTCAAGTTTAAGGGTGTGATGGTATTACAAATGACATAGATTTTCTCCCTAATTTAGTATCTTAATTGTCTCTTTTGTATTTCATTTAGCATGCATCATTAGCATTTTATATTTAATTTTCATATTTTCCAACTCATTGTTAGTTAGTTTAAATTCTTGTTATTTTTATCCATTTTTTGTATTAATGTCGACGCAAGCAGCCGATATATTGCATCTTAATATTGTCAATGCAGGAACTAAGTCTAGAAGCTTAATACTGGATGAATGCAACCACAAGATCAGCTGGTAATTGCGGCCAGGAGATGTCGTCACATTGCAACTAAACCTTAAACGAGTAGAATCAAGCTGAATCCACAGCTAGAAGCACCAACGCAGGAATTTCACAAATGTCACTGCAATTATGATTTCAGAATGTGCCCAGTGATACAGTGACAATTTACAGATCTCTGAAGAACATACTAGAACTGCGTGAGTGCACAGTTGTACTCTAACTAATTTTGATAGCTACAAAAAAATCTAGATCTGGATCTGGGAATGTAGGCTGAAACTTGAAATATTTTGGAGGTTATAAATAGACAAACAAAGAATAAAGAAATAATCAAGAGCTAAGGGATTAAATTCTACAATTTCTGTGTGATTTTAGATTTGAGTTGGGAATTGGGAAGCTAATGAAGTCTGCAGTCACTTCTTACGGGAAGGTGTTTGATGTAAAGCAAGAGGAACAATTAGGGAGTAGGCCTAGTAGTCTAGAGATAGTAAGCTTCGTTGTACTCTTTAATTCTTCTTAAATGATGATGGATTTTAATGATATTAAATGAATACGAGAGTGTCTTTTAATGTTATATCATTTTGATTCTTATTTTACACTGCTTATCTGTTTATTCTTGGATTTAACCGCTTTAAGCACGAGAGTGAAATTATAGTGCGTCGACATCGAGAGATGCGGAGACAGGTTAGGTTAACAAGTGGGTTAGGCGAGGACTGCTCGGGACTGGCATAAGAACCAGTTACTTGTTCTTGGATACACATCATTGCTTGCACCGAGAGGTGGAGTGATTGTGGGTATTTAAGTCGGGATTAAGTAGGGAGCTGTTGTTGGTAGGAATGACAAAAGACTTCATTGCAGCGAAAATTCATCTATACTCTACCTTGTCGATGCATCCAGTGTTGCGACTTAACAGAATTAGTGAACCATTTCTACCCTTTACACTTGATCACTTTTACATTTTATGCAATTTAAATATTCAGTACTCAACACTCAACACATTTGATTTACTTTTAGTACATTGACATTTGACTCTGATTGCATTGACATTGATATCTAATTTTAGTGTGCAGATCTGACATATTGCATTGACATCAGTACTCATATTACACTTAATTTCAATATTTATTGCTCTGACATTTAGATATCAAGAACCCATTCCTCGAGGGATCAATATCCGATAGATTTGTCTATCAACTATACTTGCATCGATGTGTGTACGCTTGCACAATCATTGTGTCTAAAAACACGACCAACAGGAGACCATTAGAAGATAAACTATATCAAAGTTGATCACTATGTCACGACATAGGACGCGCGATGTCTCAACATAGGGACTAGAACCAAAGAATCATCAAGTTGTCTTCTATGTCGCGACACAACATAAGGGTGTTACGACAAACCCTGAAGATACAACCAAGGAGTACAATGCCAACTACGTCATGACATGGATCTTGGGTGTCGCGACATCGACTCCTGATTGTGGAATTAAACCGAGTGAAAGGCGTTTTGATCTTCACAATCCAACATAAACTCGAAGAACGACAGCTAACTTAGGGCTAAAGAGAACGACCATCAAAATGCTATAAATAGGCCCTTTGAGTACCTAGTTTTACACACCTTTTCTTTTAGTTCATTTCTTTCTTTGTAATTTACGTTTAGTTATTTTTTTCTTTAGGCTTTAGTTATTTTATTGTTCTTGTTTTACGGAAACGAGATTTGTAGACGCGCATAAATGCTGGTGGATTTCTTCCAACGGTCAATACAAATCCCAAAATTTCTTTTTACATTTTGAATTAAATTCTTCATGCTTATTCTTTATATTCAAATTATAATGTCTCAAGAAACCATTAAGAACTAATTCCTTTATGGAGGATTAGGGAGTGGAGGTATGATGATTTAGTTGTTGTGTAGGGTTTTTTAGTAGATCAATTGTTTGGAAAAGGAAGAATGAGAAACAAAACCTAGGTTGAGAAGTCATCAAGGTGGGAATTAACCCAAAATTAGTATTGCCCATTCGTGAAAACCTTTACCCCAAACCAATCTGAACTATGAGGTCGGAAGATAAGTAGTTCCTGTTGACTCGTTATGATAGTAGAAGATTGGAAGATCCTGCTAGGGTAATAACTAGTTGATTGACGAGAAACCCAAAGAAACGGTTAATGAAATCATACCAAAGAGAACTAATTCTCCATAACTAAGTTTATCATTCCTCTTATCTCATTTTCAATTTCCGTTACTTGCTTTTATTATTTATATTATTATTATAGAAAACCCAAAATCTTTAATTCTCTTTCGTACTATAATCTTGAAGAAAGTATTAATTAGATCTTTTTAGTGCAGGAGTTAGAATCATTAGTGCTTCACTTCCCTTGGGTACAGTCCTCGGAGTACTCATTACCTCGTTCTAAAATATAACACAACTCGACCTGTATACTTGTGAAAAGCCCAAAATATGCTCTTAACGAGAGTACGTTTGGAGGTGATTAAGTTGTTGGTGTCGTTGCCAGGGAGACAATATATTTAGTGAAATTTAACTTTTTCATTTATCAAGAATAATTAGGAATATTTCTAGATTACAGATACATTATAAGTTCTTGTTAAAGAAATAAACAAATACATTAGGAAAGTTCTTTGATTTAGACTGGTTATAATCTAGTATTATTCGTCCTCTTATTCATAATTCCCATTTTGAATTAAACCCATCTTTAGTATCTTGGATTGCTAATAACGTCAAATTTTTTAATGCCCAAATAGAAGATCCTGTTAAAATTCTAAGGAGATTCGAAAATATTTGCAGCGCAGTTGCTTATATGGGAGTCTCAACGGATGTCATTAAACTGCTCTTGGTTCCTTTTGCCTTATATGGAAAAGCAAAGCTTTAGTTGCAGTCATTACCACCTAATACAATTACCACATGGAGAGAGTTTGTGCAATCATTTCTACAGCGTATGATCCCCATACCTAAAATAATGCAAAGTTATATACATTTATTTCATTTCAGACAAAATATTATAGAAACATTGGGGCAAGCTTGGGGAAGATTCAAAATAATACTCCGATCTATACTAGGAGGAGGTATTTGTATCGCTATTCAAATTCAGCAGTTTTACGATGAGTTAAATGATGAAAATAGGCGGAAGATGGACATCACGATTGGAGGTAGTGTTTGGATGAAAACTTGAAAAGATGTCATGGAGATTTTAGAAACATCCAATTTGAATGAAATGTTATGGGGTGAAAATTGTGAATCCAAAGGTGATAACCTTAAATAGAATGGCAATCAAGTTGAGATGATAGAATCTGAAGAAGAATAAGAAAAAGTACAAGAAGAGGATGAACAAGAGGTAGAATGTGTAGCAATTCAATTAGATTGGTGGCAACAAAGTAAAAGGGTATCTGAACAATCTATCCCTAGCACTCCAAAAATGATACCAACTATAGTAAAACCACTGGAGTTGGAGATAAAACCACTACCTAAACACTTGAAATATGGATATTTGGGAGACAAGAATACTTTACCCATAATAATCACCTCAGGACTAAGTGGTGCACAAGAAAAAGCTCTTCTAGCTGTTTTAAAACAACAAAAGAAAGCAATAGGAAGGATTATTGTAGATATCAAAGGCATCATCTAGCATTTTTTCAGCACAAAATTAGATTAGAGGAAGGAAAGAGAACTATGGTGGATGCTTAAAGGAGACTTAATCCAACTATGAAAGAAGTGGTAAAAAAAGAATTACTGAAATGGTTGGATGCATGTATTGTTTATGCAATTTCTAATAATGAATGGGTTAGCCCTACACAGTGTGTGTCGAAAAAAGAGGCTTGATTGTAGTGGAAAATGATAAGAACGAATTAATCCCTACACAAATAGTTATTGGGTGGAGAGTATGCATTGATTACAGGAAGTTAAATGATGCAACAAAAAAGATCATTGTTCATTACCTTTCACTAATCAATTGCTATTGATTAGTGGGGAAAGAATATTATTGTTTCTTAGATGGATACAAGATATCATCAAATCCTATACACCCCGACGATCAGGAAAAAAACAACATTCACATGTCCTTTTAGTAGTATGCATTTAAAAGAATGCCCTTTGAGCTATGTAACACTCCAACTACTTTTATGAGATGTATGATGGCTATTTTTGCAGATATGCTAGAAGAAGGATTGGACGTGTATATGGATGACTTTTCTGTGTTTGGAAACTCATTTCAGGAATGCTTGGAAAACCTGGATAAGGTATTAAAAAGATGCGAAGAAACTAACTTAGTGCTCAATTGGGAAAAATGTCATTTTATGCTCAGAGAAGGGTTAGTTTTGGGACATCAAATTTCTCGACAAGGGTTAGAGGTGGATAAGGCAAAAATTGAAGTAATCAAGAACTTGCCGCAGCCAGCAAATGTAAAAGGCATTCAAAAATTTTTTGGGACATGCTAGACTTTATAGAAGATTTATCAAAGACTTCACCCATATCTCCAAGCCATTTAATTGATTGTTGCAAAAAGACGTTTCTTTTGTCTTTGATAAGAATTGTGTAGAAGCCTTTGAGAGCATTAAAGAAAGACTCATATAAACTCTTATAATTATCACACCAAACTGGTTAAAACCATTTATCATTATTTGTGATGCAAATGACATGATGTAGGTGTTATTTTAGGTCAGAAGAGGAATCATTTATTTCGAGCTATTCATTATGCCAACAAGACTCTCAACCCTGTGCAGTGCAATTACACTACCATTGAAAAAGAAATGTTGGCAATAATCTTCGCTTGTAAAAATTCCATCCATAATTAATGGTGAACAAGGTTTATGTCTATACGGATCATTTTGCATTGAAATATGTGATGAAAGAGACGAATAATCGATTAATGAGGTGGGTTTTGTTATTTAAAAAATTTGATTTATGGATTATGGATAGAAAATGTATTGAAAATCAAATTGTAGATCATTTACCCCAAATAGAGAATAATTGTTCAACTAAATCTTTTGAGGAAATTAGATGAACAGTTATTCAAGAATAATTTATCTGTCGTAATTTGACCTAGTAGATTAACCTAAATTTTTCATTTTAGGAGCTTGAAATTAAGCATTATTGTTAGGTTTAGTTAAGATTTAGTTAAGTATTAGTTTAGTTAATAAAATGTGTAAATGGTGTAAAAATGAGTCTTTTAATGGCTTTAAGACCGATTGAGGCCTAAAGGTTGACTAATGAACTTCATGAGTGTGCAGGATACTATTAGAAGATGAACTATATCAAAGTTGATCACTATGTCACGATACGGGACGCGTGATGTCGTAACATAGGGACTAGAAGCAAAGAATCCTGAAGCTGTCTTCTATATCACAACACAACATAAAGGTATAGCGACAAACCCTAGAAATACAACCAAGGAGTTCACTGCCAGCTATGTCGTGACACGGATCATGGGTGCCACGACATCGACTCCTAAACGTAAAATTACACCGAGTTAGGGGCGTTTTGGTCTTCAAAATCCAACATAAACTCGAAGAATGATAGTTGACCTAGGGTTAAGGAAAACGGCCTTCAAAATGTTATAAATAGGCCATTTAAGCACCTAGTTTTGCACACCTTTTCTTTTAGTTTATTTCTTTGTTTGTAATTTAGGTTTAGTCATTTCTTTTCTTTAGGCCTTAGTTATTTTATTATTCTTGTTTTATGGAAACGAGATTTGTAGACATGCAAATACACTGGTGGATTTCTTCCAACGATCAATAAAAATCCCTAAGTTTCTTTTTACATTTTCAATTCAATTTTTCATGCTTATTCTTTATATTGAAATTATAATGTCTCAAAAAACCATGAGGAACTAATCCCTTTATGGAGGTGGCCACCGCCGAACGTACTCCCGTTCGATGTAGATTTAGGCTTTCCATAAGTATACGGATCAGGTTGTAAATTAAATCTCTGCAAAGAGTAAAATTAATTAGTACTTATGTTAGGTATTATAGTACAAAGAATAAAGAGTAGATTTTGAGAGCATAAAATAAAAGATCAAATAGAAAATAAAAGCAAAAGTTGAGATGTAAAAATTCTTATAAATAGCTTTGAGGATATTAGGTCATTTCCATTTAAGTTTTTTAATTGTTAGGTTTAGGAATTTTCCTCCAATCAACTAGTCACTACCCTAGTTGGATCTCTCCATCTTCCTCCGGCATAGTAAGTCAATAGAGATTACTTAATCTACATGTCACAATCTAAACCGGTTTGCAGAAAAGGTGTTCACGGATGGGCAACACCAATTTTGGATTCATTCACACCTAGATGACTTTCTAGGGTTGTCAGGCCTAGTGTTTGTTCAATGTTCTTCCTTTTTGACATAGCTGATCTGAAAGGTAAAATCCCTGTAAAACAATAATTAATTATTCACACGTTCACTCCCTAATTCCCCAAAATGGAATTAGTTCCTCATGGTTTCTTTGATCATCAATAAAACAATATATGAAAACATATAATTGAAGAAGAGAATGGAAAAGAAACTAAAATTATATTGGCAATCTATCGGGAAAAAGTCCACGATTGTTTATACGAGTTTTTAGAATCTTGTTTCAAACCGAAAATATAAAGTAAAACTAAAAACTAAGATCTAATGAATGGTTTTTAAAAGCCTAGTGCTAGAGGCCTTATTTATAGCTTTGGACGGCCATTTTCGTTAACCGTAGGCCAGCTACCATTCCTCGTGTTTAAGTGGCGTTGTAAATACCAAAACACCCTTTATTTGATGTGAAATCAATATCTAGAGGCCGATGTCGCGACACATAGGAGCCATGTCGCGACGTAGAAGACAGTTCGCTCCCTTAGGTAAATTTCCCAAGCGATGTTGCAACACGTCGTGCCCATGTCAAGACATAGGAGACAGTTTTGACATTCTGCAGTTTTGGTCCCTTTATTGTGACACAGATCAGTCTGTTTCGTGACATAGTGATTAGCTTCTTATTTGTTCATCTTCTAAATGTTTCATGCACACTTATAAAGTTCGTTAGTTAACCCTTAGGCCTTAATCGGCTTAAAGATAACAATAAGCACCTTTTTCCACTTTGTACACAATTTATTTTATAAATGAAAAAATAAACTAAATTCTAAGGAAACAAAACGCAAACACTTGATTTCAAGCTCTGCAAGTGTGAAAAATAGTTCAATCTGCTATGTATGAAATCGACAGATCAAACTCCCCCACACTTAAGTCTTTGCTTGTCCTCAAGCAAACAAAACAAGAAACATAAGGAGAAATGAAGAACTTGAGTTCATAGCTATACAAAGAGTGGGCTCATAGCATGTGGTCTAGGCATCATATATCTCTTAATAACTTTGACATCATAATTAAGCAACTTTACAATTTTTTATTAGAAACAATATAAGTTTGTTAAGTTATATGAAATACACATATTAAGCTTTTATCAGTATATATCCATCAATGTCAAATATAAGCATTTTAATTATCCTAGTACAATACAGACAACCATAATGAGATCATGCAATTTCCATATCTATTCATGCAAAGAGTTGTTTAAGCCACATAGGGATTTTTGGCTTGTAACATGTTGAGGCTTAGGATAGGTATGAATTTTAAAGAACAGTTAAGCACAAAAGGCTACAAACATAACAATAGTTTGGCACATTGTATTGTTCCCTATTCTTCCCCTTTGTGTCTCACTCCATCTCACCCCTTTATTTCTCCTTCTCTCACCATCCTTTTTTCTCCATTTTAGGAACTCTAAATATAAAGAAATCCCCTTAGCTAGCCTATGAGTATTCTTTTTCCTTTTGTTTCTTGAGTAAGATTCTCTTTTTCTTCTTTTTGGTGACTTTGTAATTTTGTCACTTGATAGCATTAGAAAGAACCATTGATTTCTCCTTACTTATGGTATAATTTGTTCCCATTTGTTCATCTTTAGCATACATTTTTTGTATTTTTAATTTAGTTATTGCATTTTCTAACTTAATGAAGTTCAGCCTAATTTCCTTTAAATTTATCATGTTTTTACTACTGATGTCACTGCATTAGTTTTCTTAGTATTGTGCTCAGAGATGTTACTGTAGGAACCTGTCCAGAAGTATCGACGCATGAAGTTGTCCAGAGTTGTCACTACATAAGAGGATCCAGAATTGTGCCCAGGTCTGTCACAGCATCTGACAGCTATCTGGTTATCACACCAAAAATGTGTGAGCTGTACAGTTGGTATAACCAACTTGTACAGTTAAAGAATGCTAGATCTAAAAGGTAGGACACCTGTACTAGGAGGTTGCTGTCAAATACTGGAGAGAAGGAAAGACGAAAGGATTCTTCTTGGCTTTTCGGTAGATTAAATTTCTTCTTCAACATTTTTTCAAGCTTGCATCCATGGCAGCTTAAATTCCTAAGGCAACCTGACGTTGACGAGAAGGTAGTCCTGCTCCTGACGAGGAGAATCCTAAGTGCAATCCAAGAGGAGTGTAAGAGAGTGATTCAAGTAAACTAGGAGTAGTATACTTCAATTTATTTTGTTATTTCTCTTGCTTAACGCTGATAAGTTTTGATAATTTGAGTCATATGGAAGTACAATTTCATTTCAAATCTGAATGATATCTATTTTAATCTTTCCTTTACTATTTATCTTTGGATTTAATTGTTTGACCACGGAAGTGTGATTGTAGTCACTGTCACTGGAAAGTGTAGCGACAAATTAAGTTAACAAGCAATACAACGGAAGTTGCTTGAGGATCGAAGGAATTCAGTCCACTTGTTCTTAAGTTTATTGCGTTGCAAACATTGGAAGGTGTGGTTAGTGTGATTATTTGAGTCTTTGATAAACAGGGAAGTTAAGGTTGGTAAGATTTCATTGTGCTTATTTGCAGCGACAATTTATCTGTTATTAACCTTGTGCTCACATTTAGCTTTATGCCAATTCTTCAACTCATGAAACCCCATTTTATTATCATTACTTTACTTCTTAATTTTTTCAATATTGCTTTGACAAATTAATCTTATTCTTTTACTGCATTTCTTATTTTATTGCTTCGACACTTAACATCACAATCTCTTCTGCTTTAAATTTTTATTGCATTGATAACTATAAACACAAACAACCATCCATGTGGGATCGATACCCGATAGACTTACATCTATCTATTATACTTGCATCGACAGTGTTCGCTTGCACAAATTGCTGTTACGTTCATAGCGTGATCATCACTATTCACATGTTTTCTTACTCATGATTCTTTTGTTTCTACTCATTTTTCTTTTTTGTTTCTCTATTTCTCTCTTTTTGGCTAAACTAAAGGTCATACATTATATTGAGTTTCTTATTTTTATTTTGTAATCTCAACCTTAATGTGTCTACTTACCCTCAATACCAATGACCATACGTCTATTTCCATGTAAAACAGGACCAAAGAAAAAAGTATAAACAAATCTTTCATTTAATGCTAAAGAGGCTTATAGTGTGGTTCATTAAAGAAGGTCATAAGGCTCAAAGATGGTACTAATTGGAAATTCAGAATAGTGTTTGGCTTTTTAGCTCTAGGTGTGTCCAAACAATGCCTTAGGTCATCCCTAAACACCTTAATATGCACAAATATCAATTTTATCACATAATCTCAAAATTATCATCTATCATATATATTAGCATGCTCGTTTCCTTATATTTCACACATCATTTGGTATCAATAATACCTTTCTATGTATACTTAATATAACCTATAGAACTAAAAACTTTCATGCTTAAAATTAAAATTTCCTTATCATCATGCTAAATTTATCAATCAACACAATCAAGCTATTATACATGCTCCTAACCAATCACTTGTATTTCTACAAGCTCAAGCACAAAAAAAATAAAAACTATATGCAAAAATTTCTTATGTTACCCCCCACACTTTAAAAAACACATTGTCCTCAATATGTAGTCCCCTCAAATAATAAAGGAAAGAAGCTACCCGATTTATAATGAAGGTTTTCTTCTTTTTATGGTGGTTGTCCTCCTTCTTTTCGCGTTAATGCTCGAAATTATTGTGTCTTCCATAATATAGGGATCCTACAAAAAGAATTAAAGCATATACACAAAGATAAATTCTAATCCTACTCCTACAAATTATATAAGTCTAAAATAAAAACAAAAAATTATCCAAAATTTACAAAATTAAATTGTTCTCAAACAATTATTCATCCTCATCCATTTCTTCTTCCTCCTCATCACTATCATTTCGGTTCTTCATCATCATGCTCCTCATCCACCACCTCAAACATGTCTGTAGTGTAGTTAAGGACCCTAAGGTTATGTTGTTGAGCAACCTCTTGGAATATTGGTCCCGATTCGTGCATCTATTGGATCATCCATTCCAGCTTTGCATGAGTCCCTTCACCAACTTCTTGTTGGGCTGGTGCTGACCTTTGTATGGATGTTGGTGTAGCCGTCGAATATCATGATTTCTTCCCCTCTCTTATTTGTTTAGCTTAAAGCTCTCCATATTGTTGGAAGAGTGTGTCACCAATGATGCTTTTCAATGGCTTCAAGGTTTGTTCAGTAGACATCATGGGCACTCCTACCCTCCTACACAAAGTTGTGATTAGGCGAGAAAAGAAAATTCCCACCTTTTGGCTTCCCACACAGCGACTCATATCTTGGTGGATCTATTTTCCTATACAAACTTACTTTTTCTGCAAAATTGTAAATAACAACACTGCTCGAAAAGTATTGACATTAAAAACATTTAAAGCAGGAATCATACGGGTGCAAATAAATTGGATCCACATCTTAGTTTTAGGAAACATGATGGCTTGATTAAATGAGGTAGGAATACTAGTGCCTGGCCTAAATTTTCATTCCCCTCTTCCTTCAATCAAGTAAGTAATTACTTCATGCATGTAAAGGATTCTAAGTCAATTTGATTTAAGAAATCTTGTTCATAATAAGGAGCATTGAAGAAATTACAAATTATTTTGGGGGTTACCTTAATACTAATCCCTTTAATTACTAAGGTTTCCCAATTAATTTCGTCCCTAGTCCTAGAGATATGATCTTTTAAGGCAACATAAAAATCCTAGACTACAGGGATAACAGCAGATTCTGTGGGGATTGTCCAAAAATGTTCCCATCTATGGTACCTAACTAGAGGCCAAATTTCCTTGTACAAAACCATCAATAGGTCAAAACCCTTCTCTTGAATGAAGGTTTTTCCTTGAAGTTCATTACAATATTTTCCATATTCATATTAGAAAATTTGAAAGATTCGTACCCAATGATGGTTCCAAATCTACAGTACGTCTAATCTTTCTTGGAGGCATTGGAAGTAATAAAATGAAGGTAATAACTTTAAACCTAGATTGGTGTGTTTTTCCCTTGCTTGGAAACTTGAAAAATTAGAAGAGAAAATAGGAAAAGAAAGGATTTTTAGGTTTTTTTATGAGTTAAAATAGAATGGAGTCAGTTAGAATAATGTTTTAGTATTTATAGAGGTTAGGTTTTAGGGTTTTAGGGCATAAAAATTCGAAAAAAATAAGCCCTTAGCGGCCGGGTTGTGTAGTTGAGCCGGGTCGATTATGTAAAAATTGTAGTCGATGTCATGACAAAGGGGATCTTTATCGCAACACACCCTTCAGTTTCTCTTGGTCGTGACATTCTCGGGGCTTGGTCGCGACATCCTTCTCAGTCTTAATATTTGTCAAATTTGTACATGTTATCGCGACAAATGATGTCCACATCACAACGTCGACTTCAGTCTTGCTTTTTCTGAGATTCTGTCACCTTTGTTGTGACACAGTTGATAGTGTATCGCAACATACCCTTTTTTTTGTAAAATACTGAAATAAAACCATGTTAGAATGATATATAATAATATACATAAGTTAGTACCACCGATTTACCTTTAAGTCTTACTATCGGACTCATTCCGCATGCTTACCCTTACCAAACAGATCCAACTTTGTTCACCTTTGGTCCTGTTCTTATTGGATCTTTCTACTTCCTTCAATCGATCACTTTCCTTAAATCGGTTAATCCTTTCTTTATTCATAATCGGAATTCGATTATGCCCTTCTCCCTTATTCAATTCGAGAAGATGACATCGCTCATTTTGCTCCTTATTTTCATCACTTTTATCCCCACACTTGAGGGTTTCCACCTTACCATTGATTCTCATAGTAAGCTCGTTATTGTTCAAATCAATGGTGGACCGTGATGTGGCTAAGAATGATCTTCCTAGCAAGATGGGGATATCCCTATCCTCTTCAAAATCTAATTTAACAAAATTCGTAGGGATTATGAAGCTCTGTACTTGGACTAAGACATCCTCTAAAATTCCCCTTGGTCGTACAAATGACCGATCAACCAGTTGTAGAGCAATTTGGGTATTTTCTATGATCACCACTTTCAAGCTTCTCGAATACTGACAAAGGCATTATATTTATGGTTGCACCAAGATCGCACAGAGCCTTGTTGAACTGAAGATTCCCAATTTTAATATGAATGGTAAAACTGCCGGGATCCTTCAGTTTTTGGGGAATCGCCTTGGAGATAATAGCACTGCAGGATGCGTTTACCTCTACTTGCTTGCCTACCTTGATTTTTCGATGTCGTGTCATAATCTCCTTTAAATTTTGGCTTACTTGGGTACCTTTTCTATTAATTCAATCAATGGTAGGTTAATATTTAGGGATTTGAAAAGGTTGAGAAAACTTACAAAATCTTCTTCATCTTATCGCTTCTTTTCTTCTAACCTTTTCGAAAAGGGGATTGAGACGCTTTTTCCTTAGGCACATCTTCCTTTATTTCTAATGCCTCTTTTGCTGGCACCTCTTTGGGTTTGATGACTTCAGTATCATCGTCAGAAGGGATGTCTATAATCTCATGAGATTTAGTAGGCTCTTCTCTATTATTAGGTCATTCTGAGCTACTTAGTACTTTGCCTGATCTTAATTCAATTACCTTAACCTGCTCTTTACCTTCTCTTTGGGGATTATTCTCGATGTTGCTAGGGATCCTTGAACCAATTTTTCTTGAAAGATCACTCATCATGCTTACTAGTTGATCTATTCTTTCCTCTAGTTTTGCCACCGATTTGGCGGTATTAGTACAATCAGACTGCACTTGTTTCATGTCTACTCTCATAGAGTGCATTTACTTTTCACTTCTGTCCAACCTTTGACCACATGCAGTATGGTCACCCTGGCTCGCTTTTTCTAGTTGTCTTTGTAAAAATGGGGGTTGATAACTAAGGTTTCTAGCTTGTGCATTACTGTTACCATTTCCCCTTTAGCTTCCTCTCCACCTAAAATTGGGTGATCTTTTCATCTCGGATTATAGGTATTTGAATAGGGATTTTGACTACTTACGTAATTGGCCTCCTCTGGATTGACGAGATAATGATAGAGAGGCTTATCTTCTTCATGGGATGGTGGTGGCCCGATAGTAGACTCGATTCGGTTCAGTCTCTCCAATAGTTGTTGGTATTTGTCATCTTCTTGTATTAGTTTTACCAAAGCGGGTTTTTGGCCATAAGTGAACCTCTCAGTAGGCCACTGGCAAGAGTTTATCACCATATTCTCTATTAGCCCATAGATGTCATTATAAGTCTGGTTCATTAAGGCCTCTCTTATTGCACCATGTAGAGTAGATTTGGCGGATGCATCCAACCCATTGTAAAAAGTTTGTAGTTGCATCCATTTCGACATACCGTGATTAGGGCATTTGTGTACTAATGTCTTAAATCATTCCAATGTTTTGTGGAACCCTTCGCCCTCGAATTGCCAGAAGGTTGACAATTCTCTCCTTAGTTGGATCACTTTTCTTATGAGGAAATATTTTGCAAACATTTCCCTACCAATTCATCCCATGTTGTTATAGATCTAGATGCCTGTGCATCTAGCCATGAAAAAACATTATCGGTTAGTGAAAAAGGAAATAACCTCAAATGAATGGCATCATCAGTAATACCATTAAACCTAAAAGTATCGCACAATTGTAAAAACCGTTTCACATGCAAAATAGGATCTTCAACCATTGTCCCTCTAAATTGTAAATTATTTTAAATCATTTGAATCATAGCCGGTTTTATTTCAAAATTATTACCACCAATAGTAGGTCTAGCAATACTCCTTTGAGTTAGATCTAGATTAGGTAAAAAGTACTCCCTTAAATTTTTTTGTGCTTCCGCCATTGGTTCGTTTGCAGGGAGTTGCGGAGGTATATGAACGTTTTTTACGTTAATTACGAGATCTTCTATTGGATTGCCTTGCTCTTCTCTCTCCTCCGGTGGTGGGTTTTGCATTATCTGTTGGTTTCTGCGATTGCGTCTAATCAATGATTCGAGGTTAGAAATAAGATTAATCAAGTTTCCTTGGCTTCGAGTCATAAACCAAAATTAAATAAAAAGTAAAGAAAACAAAATACGAAAAATAAAATAAAATCATATCTATAACCTAAAACTTTTCTAATTATTTTCTTAACAATGATAGAATAAAATTTACTAAGGCGTTGCCTCCTCGATAATGGTGCCAACAACTTGACCACCCCCGAACACACTCTCGTTTGGCATAGATTTAGGCTTTTCGCAAGTATACGGGTTAGGTTGTAAATATAGTGTGTTACAACGGAACACTTGGTAGTATTTCGAGGATCATAGGATCATACCCAAAGGAGGCGTAAGGCGATAGTAAATCAAATCCCTGCAAAGTGTAAAATTAATTATTACTTATGTTAGGTATTATAGTATGAAGAATAAAGAGTAGATTTTGAGAGCATAAAATAAAAGATCAAATAGAAAATAAAAGCAAAAGTTGAGATGTAAAAATTATTATAAAAGACTTTGGGGATATTAAGTTGTTTCCGTATAAGTTCTTCAATTGTTAGGTTTTGGGAATTTTCCTCCAATCATCTAGTCACTACCCCAGTTGGATCTCTCGATCTTCCTCTGGCATAGCAAGTCAATAGAGATTACTTATTGCTAGATGTCACATTCTAAACCGATTTGGGGAAAAGGTGTTCACGGATAGGCAATACCAATTTTGGGTTTATCTCCACCTTGATGACTTACTAGGGTTGTTAGGCCTAGTGTTTGTTTGATGTTCTTCCTTTCCAAAATAGCTGATTCGAAAGGTAAAATCCCTGTAAAACAATAATTAATTATTCATACATCCACTCCCTAATTCCTCAAAATGGAATTGGTTCCTCATGGTTTCTTTGATCATCAATAAAAGAATATATGTAAACATATAATTGAAGAAGAGAATGAAAAAGAAACTAAAATTGTATTGGAAATCTATCGAGAAAACTTCCATGATTGTTTATGCGAGTTTCTACAGTCTCGTTTCAAACCGAATATATAAAGTAAAACTAAAAACTAAGATCTAATGAATGGTATGTAAAACCCTAGTGCTAGAGGCCTTATTTATAGCTTTGGATGACCATTTTCCTCAACCCTAGGTCAGCTGCCATTCCTCGTGTTTAAGTTGCATTGTAAATACCAAAACTCCCCTCATTTGATGTGAAATTCACATCCAAGGGCTGATGTCACGACACACAGGAGCCGTGTCGTGAAGTAGAAGACAGTTTACTCCCATAGGTAAATTTCCCAAGCAATGTCGTGACACGTTGTGCCCACGTCGTGACATAGGAGACAGTTTTGACATTCTGTAGTTCTAGTCCCTTTGTTACGACACAGATCAGTCTGTGTTGTGACATAGTGCTCAGCTTCTTATTTGTTCGTCTTCTAAATGTTTCTTGCCCACTCACAAAGTTCGTTAGCTAACCTTTAGGCCTCAAGTGACCTTAAAGACAACAATAAGCACCTTTTTGCACTTTGTACACAATTTATTTCATAAACGAAAACTAAACTAAATCCTAAAGAAACAAAACTCAAATACTTGATTTCAAACTCTTCAAAAGTGAAAAATAGTTCAATCTGCTAGGTATGAAACCGGCAGATTAGGAGGATTAGAGTATGGAGATATGATGGTTTAGTTGTTGTGTAGTGTTTTTTACTAGATCAATTGTTTGGAAAGGGAAGAACGAGAAACAAACCCTAGGTCTGACAATCTCGGGAAGTCATCAAGGTGAGAATTAACCCAAAATTTGTATTACCCATTCGTGAAAACCCTTACCCTAAACCAATCTGAACTGTGAGGTCGGAAGATAAGTAGTTCTTGTTAACTCGTTATGATAGTAGAAGATTGGAAGATCTTGCTAGGGTAACAACTAGTTGATTGAGGAGAAACCAGAAGTAATGTTTGATGAAATCATGCCAAAGCAAACTAATTCTCCATAACTAAGTTTATCAATCTTCTTATCTAATTTTTAATTTTCGTTATTTGCTTTTATTATTTTTATTATGATTATAGAAAACTCAAAATCTTTAATTCGCTTTCGTAATATAATCTTGAAGAAAGGACTACTTAGATCTCTTTAGTACAAGAGTTAGAATTATTAGTGACTCGCCTCCTTTGGGTACAATCCTCGGAATACTCATTACCCCATTGTAAACTATATTACAACTCGACCCATATACTTGCAAAAAGCCCAAAATATACTTTGAAAGAGAGTACGTTTGGAGGCGATCAGTGATTAGTGATTTTCTTCCCTTTCTTCGTCGATCCTTTATTTTTTTTGATTTTTTCAATTTTTTAAGTAACGAAACCCTTTTTCCTTTATTTTATTTTCAACTTGTTCATCAATATTTTAATTTATTGTTACATTGTTTATTATACACTTGACTCTCTTTTCTAAGTGACCAATTGTTCTTGATTCGATCTCCTTTTCAACCTAAAAACCTAGTGATCCATCTTTCATTCCAATTTAATCAATTCAACTTAAATAATAGTGGGATGAAGAATCACTATTTTTCTTTCTTACTTTCTCCTCATGGTCGAATGTCTTTAAGGCATATATTATAAGTTTCCCTCACATATTAACATATTGTGCCTTATTGTTTATGATGGCTCGGTTGACACCATTCCGAAAAACTCTTAATCTTGAGAACGAAACCACCGTACAAGCGATTTTCATAAGGGTAAGTCTAAAGTGAGTGATTTGGTTTTAGTTTTTAATAAATGAGTGATTAAAGGAAAATTATTAATTAAAAGTTATTTGATAATATGTCGATACTTCCTTGGTTAACATTGGAGTGTAGATGTTTGTTAGAGTGGAGTTTAGTACTGGATCTACTATCAGGTGTGGGTTTATCTTATTACTAGATAAATAAATATTGTTAAAAATCTCAAAATCAAATGTTATTACGTATTTTTTTAATGGGAATACCTTAAGTATTCAAAGTGGGTGGTTAAATCCGTCAAAACAGACTACACAAGTAAGTAACTCCATACTAACTATTTTGTGAAAACGTTGTGTGATTATGTTATTGCTGACTTGAAAAAACATGATTGATCTCATACTAATGTTATGTGATAAAATGGCATATATGAATTATTCATGACTGTTAAAAAGTGATGATTTATTATATCGTGATTATGTGTGATTTGCATGAAAAACATGCCTATGTGACATTAAAGTATAAATTATTTGACGAGCATGAGTTACATGCCAAAAGTGATTTTTTGTAATAAGTGATAATATGTTTATGTGGCCATATCACATGCATGGGGTGAGATATGTGTAAGGAGGAAGTACTGACAGCCTCGTTTGCAATATTGGCATTACTGGTGGCTTGACCACAATAATGGTAGCACTGTCTGCATTACTAGTGGCACTATCCACAAATTAGAGTGTTTAGGATGGACGAGTTCTATGGAACTCGATTGAGGAGTGTAGCGGTGATGGGTAAGATATTTTAAATAAATCTGCGTACTAGTTTTATAAAAATCACATCATCATGATCATGTGCATAAAATAAAATATTTACTTGATTGATGATTATATGTTTATTGATAATTATTTGTTAAAAGACTTACAGTGGACTTTAAAAAGCTTATCCCTTTAGTGTAATAACCTTTCAGGTAATACTTGGACTTAGGGCTTAGATTCAGCATTTGGTGGAGCCTCTCGAATGAGTTTTGATCATGGATTTTTAATAATGGATTTTTTTAAACTATTTTATTGTTATTTGTGGACTTTGGACTTTGAACATTTCATTTTTATGTTGGTTGTTAGTGTAGTTTTATAACTTTAGAACTGCTATGCATTCATGCAAACTTATAAGATTTCAAGCATATTAAATTATTGAGTTTATTTAAATTGGTTATGATTTTACTTATTTTTTAAAATAAATTATTAACTCATGATTGTTCTAAGTTTTTCTAAAAAATTTGTTGCGAAAGATTTTTATTTAAAATCATTTTATTAAATAATTAAAATGCAAAATTCTTTGTTTTAAATAACTCTAAACATATTACGATAAAAATTTCGCATTTTTCAAATAATTTTGTTTTAATAAGTATTTTTCAAAATTAAACTCTCTCAGTATTTAAATTTTAAAATTTTTCATAAAAACTATTGGAACATAGTTATTTTGTTAACAAGTAGATGAATTTTCGAATGTTGTTAATGTAACTTTCGAGATTTGACCATAACATTTAGATTGAGTTTGGGGCATTAAATTTAGTAGTATCAAACTCTGGTTTAAAACTCGGATTGTGTATTTTAAATTGTTATGCATGTATATTTTAAAAGAGTTTTAAAAAGGTATTTTTTCTATTGAATTTAAATTTTAAACCTTTGAGAATCTTAGACTCCCGAAGTTGATCCAAGATAAGTATTTCTTATACGTGAAATCTAGATTACGAAATCTTAGATTTAAGATGATATACTTTTAGATAGTAAGACTCGCATTGATAATAACACAACTGATAACATGAAATTGTTTCTAATACTATCAGATAAAACTCATAAAACTTCGGTAGATATTATGGATAATCGAGGAGTACAAAATAGTGGTGCACGTCGTCATGATGCCCTAGAAGAGTCATCTACTGCTCGCGTGCCTACACTGGACCTTGGTGTCAATGATAATGATACGACTATGGATAACGTGAGCCAAGAGCTCGAGCGATTTGTTGATGAGAAGGCTAACCATGATCTTGTTGATGATGTAATATCCCAAGCACTACTGAGGGTTTTACAACGAGTTGTAAGAGGCCAATCTAGTACCGAAGGTCTCAAGTCTATAACGAAGAGGCTTCGATCTAGTGGAGTCAAAGTGCTTAGGGGAGTTGTTGGGACGACGCCTATAGTAGCTGAATATTGGTTGAAATCTACGAGAGAATATTAGACGATCTGGACTGTACCCCAGAAAAGAAATTTAAGGGTATGGTGTCACTTTTAAGAGGTGAGGCCTATTGCTGGTGGTAGTCTATAGTTGAGGGTACTCAAGCTAAGAGGATAACCTTGGAGTATTTCCAAAGAGCATTTCAGAAGAAGTATGTAAGCTCGAGGCATGTTGAAGCCCGAAGGTAAGAGTTTATTGAGTTGAAAAAAGAGGATAGGATTGTATCTGAGCATGAGGCCGAGTTCTTAAGGTTGAGCCGATATGCAAGGGAGATGGTAGTTTTTTAACAGGACAAGTGTGTGAGGTTCGAGAGTGGGCTATGATATGATCTGAAGGTCCAAGTTGCTATGCTACAGGAGAGAGTCTTTGAGACTTTAGTGGAGACGATGAAGATTCTAGAAGAGGTTAAACGGGGTGAATGAGAAAGAAGGGACAAAACCAAGACTCCAATTAAGAGGGACTTTGGCTTAGGGGATTCTAATTTACGTCCTGTGAAGAAAGCCGGAGATAATATACCTTGACAGTACCCAACTACTGTGGGGAATAGAAATAGGATTCGTGAATGTGGTCACTATGGAAAATCTCATGATGAAGAGTGTTAGAAGAAAATGGGAGCTTGTTTAATATGTGAGTCTATGGAGTATCAAATTAAAGATTTTTCGCATGTAAGGGATTAGAGGCAAGCACTGCAACCCTAATAGAATCAGAATAAAAGAGAACGTGGTAATAACAAAGCTAATAATAATGGAAAGAGAGCAGTTGGTCAAGGTGCAAATTGTACTGATGCTAGACAGCCCGCCTTGGTTTATGCAGCGAGGCGCAGAGAAGACTGTGATGCAGCTGAAGTCATTGTAGGTACTTTTACAATTAATTTCGTACAGTACTTTGCTTTGATAGATGTAGGTTCTACTCATTCTTATGTTGCCTACTCTATGTATGATAAACTAGGAGTTGTAGTGAAAGATACTGTTAGATATATAACTGTACTTAGTCCCCAAGGGCAGTCTGTATTTGTAAATAAAATCTATAGAAGATGTCCCTTAGAACTTCAAGGAGAATTGTTTCCAATCGACTTAATAGAACTACCTTTTGGAGAATTTGACCTTATTTTAGGTATAGGCTGGTTGAAGGAACATTGAGTCAGTTTAGATTTTGATATGAAATGGGTTACTCTGAGAACTCCGGTAGGAAATGAGACAGTTGTGATATGAAGCGGGTTACTCTGAGACTCCAGCTACTTTTATGGACCTCGTGAACCGAGTTTTCCAACCCTATCAGGATCAGTTTATGGTGATCTTCATCGACGACATCTTGATTTATTCTAAGACCGAAGTTGAGCATGAGTAGCATTTAGGAATGGTTCTACAAACCCTTCTTGAGAGAAAGTTGTATACTAAGTTGAGTAAGTACGAGTTTTAGCTCGATGAAGTGATGTTTTTGGGTCATGTAATTTTAGCTGAGGGTATCCGATTAATCCAAAAAAGATCGAGGGTATTCTCGAATGAAAGTACCTAAGAATGTTAGTGAGATTCGGAGCTTTCTTAGCTTTGCGGGTATTGTACAAGAGCTTTGTGGAAGGTTTCTCTCTAATTGCAACTCCCAAGACTAAACTGTTAAGAAAGACTTCCCTTTTCAAGTGGACAGAGGAGTAACAAGTTAGTTTCAAGAAACTTAAATCAGTGTTGACTCAAGCACCTGTTTTGATTCAGCCCGAGTTTAAGAAGGAGTATGTGATTTATAGTGATGCATCTCACACTGGTCTTGGTTGTGTGTTGATGCAAAACGAAAAAGTCGTGGCCTATGCCTCAAGATAACTCAAACCGCATGAGTGTAAATACCTTTCTCATGATCTTGAGTTAGTTACGATAGTCTTCACTCTTAGGATTTGGAGACACAATCTTTATGGTGAAAAGTGTATTATTTACATGGATCACAAGAGCCTTAAGTACCTCCTCACCCAAAAGGAGTTAAACTTGAGATAGAGGTGATAGATAGAGTTGCTCAAGAACTATTACTGCACTATTGAGTACCATCTGGGTAAGGCAAATGTTATGGTTGACGCATTTAGTAGGAGGTCAATGACCGAATTGAGGGCGATGTTTTCTAGATTGAGTTTGTATGAGTATGGAAGTTTGCTTGCAGA
Source organism: Gossypioides kirkii (assembly GCA_005610355.1). Taxonomy (NCBI): domain Eukaryota; kingdom Viridiplantae; phylum Streptophyta; class Magnoliopsida; order Malvales; family Malvaceae; genus Gossypioides; species Gossypioides kirkii. The sequence continues at coordinate 12,409,031 of CP032250.1, forward strand.
GTTACAAGTGAGACCTAATGTGGTTGATGAGATCAATTCGAAACAGCCTTTAGATTCGTCTCTCGTGCCACATGTCAAGCAGATTGAAAAAGATATGACTATAGACATTGGGTTTAATTCAGAGGGAATTTTGTGTTACCGTGGAAGATATTGTGTACCTTTGGATAGGGAATTGAGACAGTTCATTCTTTAGGAAATACATAGTAGCCCTTACGTTATGCATCCTGGAGGAAATATGTTGAGATCTTCGTGAACAATATTGGTGGTCAGGACTAAAATGAGATGTGACCAAGTTCATGGTTAAATGTTTGATGTGCCAGCAAGTTAAAGCTGAGCACCAAGTTCCTTCTGGTTTTCTACAACCTATTCAGATTCCTCAGTGGAAGTGGGAATGAGTGACTATGGACTTTGAGTGGGATACCTTTGACGTCTTCTAAGAAAGATTTAATTTGGGTAATTGTGGATAGACTGACCAAATCAACTTATTTTCTATCGATTCTCATAGATTATTTATTACTGAAGTTAGTCAAAATGTATATTTCTAAAATTGTGAGACTTCATGGGGTACCAGTATTGATCATCTTCGATCGTGATTCTCGTTTCACGTCTCAATTTTGGAAGAAGTTGCATGAAGCTCTTGGCACACGATTGAACTTCAGTACATATTTTCATCCACAATTCGATGGGTAGTTTGAGAGGGTTATACAAGTCCTTGAAGATATGCTAAGGGGTTGTGTAATCGATTTTCGAGGCAGTTGGGAGGAACATTTACCACTTGCTGAATTTACATACAATAATAGCTTTCAATCGAGCATTCAAATGGCTCCTTATGAAGCTCTTTATGGTCGCAAATATCGAACTCCGTTATGTTGGACCGAATTGAGGGAAAAGAAAGTCTTGGGCCTGTATCTAGTTTAGGAGATCGAGAGTATTGTGATGATGATTCAGGATTGATTAAAAGCAGCATCAAATCGTTAAAAATCTTATTCTGATTTGAAAAGGAGGGATATATAATTCAATGTCAGTGTCAAGTATTCCTTAAAGTGTAACCATAGAAGAAATTCCTGAGATTTGACCGTAACAGAAAGTTGAGTCCGAGATTCATTGGACCTTATCCATTCTTGAGAGGGTTGGACTAGTGGCATATCAGTTGGAGTTACCGTCGGAATTAGATCGCATTTATGATGTGTTTCATGTATCTATATTAAGGCATTATCGATTAGACCCATCTCATGTGTTTCCGATTGAGGAGATTGAGGTGTGTCCAAACTTATACTTCGACGATGAAACAATTCAAATTTTAGATTGTAAGATCAAAGTGTTGAGGAGGAAATATATTCCGCTAGTAAAATATAGTGGCGAAATCATTATTCTAGTAAAGCCACTTTGGAACCTAAGGATGCAATGCAATGTCAATACCCTAACCTCTTCCAACCAGGTAAATTTTGAGGACGATATTTATTTTAAAAAGGGTAGAATTGTAACATCCTATTTTTTTTAATTTTTTCGGTTAAATTGAAACAATGAATAATATGGTAAAGTGATTAAGAGTTCTAATTAAATCTTAAAGGTTCTAGGTTCAAGTCTCCTCACTTCCAAGTTTTCATTTTTTTTTTGTCAACTTTAGCATGCTAGCAACCTTTTGCCGTCCAACACTCCTTTCCTTACTTAATTTTCCTTCTTTTCAACTCAACTTACCTTATTTACTTTAACATGATCCCTTTTTTGCTCCATTGTCTCCTCCACCTGCCATTTTTCTCCATTCTTTCCATTGGAAGTGATTCGTTGTACGTAGACAACTTTTTTTCCCTAATGAACCATTTTTCCCATAGGTCCTCTCATTCTCTTCATTTTTTTATCCTTCTGATTTAGCCATAAACCATAATTTGTTCTAAAATTTCTCCTCTCCTCCACCACTTTATGCCTCGAACCACCACTGTCACCATTGAACCTTCTCCTTGCCACCGCTACTCTTCTCCGTTTTGATCCACCACTACCCTAGCACCACCGTTGTCGCCACCTTTGTGCACCACCATAGAAAACAACCTCCTTTCTTTCTCTTTTCTTCTCCTCCTCTAATTCTTTTTTCCTTTTTCTTTCTTCCCCTTATTTCCTCTTGTGCTACAACCTTCACTTCCTCCCTCCTCCTCCGTTGGATCCTCACTGAACTATCGCTTCATCGCTGTAGTTGTCGTCGTCGCGCTTCCATCGATGATTAGCGATTTTCTTCCCTTTCTTCGTTGATCCCTGATTTTTTTCGATTTCTTCAAATTTTCTTTAAGTAACGAAACTATTTTTCTTTTATTTTATTTTCAACGAGTTCATCAATATTTTAATTTATTGTTACATTTTTTTGTTATACACTTGACTCACTTTTCTAAGTGATTAATTGTTCTAGATCCGATCTCCACTTTAACCAAAAACTCTAGTGATCCATCTTTCATTCTGATTCAATCAAATCAAGGTAAATAATAGTGGGATGTACAATCATTACTTTTCTTTTTTACTTTCTCCTCATGGTCGAATGTTTGCAAGGAATATATTATATGTTTTCCCTCGTATATTAATGTATTGTGCCTTATTATTTATGAAGGGTCGTTCGACACTATTCCAGAAAACTATTAGTCTTGAGAATGAATGAAACTATCGTACAAGTGATTATCATAAGAGTAAGTCTAAAGTGGGTGATTTGGTTTAAGTGTGTAATAAACGATTGATTAAAGGATGATTATTAATTAAAGGTTATTTGATAACAGATCGATACTTTCTTGGTTAAGATTGGAATGTAGATGTTTGTTAGAGTGGTGTTTCGCACCAGATCTACAATTAGGTGTGGGTCTATCTTAATAAGAGATAAATAAATATTGTTAAAAATGATAAAAATCAAATGTTATTTACGTGATTTTTGTTTTTATGAGAATACCTTAAGTATTCAAAGTGGATGGTTAAATCCGTCAAAACGGACTACACAAGTAAGTGACTCCATACTAACTATTTTGTGAAAGCATTGTGTCATTATGTTATTGCTGATTTGAAAAAAACATGATTGATCTCATACTCGTGATATGTGATAAAATGGCATATATGAATTATTCATGACTGTTAAAAAGTGACGATTTATTATATCGTGATTAAGTGTGATTTGCATGAAAAATATGCTTATCTGATGTGATAAATTATTTGATGAGCATAAGTTACATGCCAAAAGTAATTATTTTGTAATAAGTGATAATATGTTAATGTGGTCATATCACATGCATGGGGTGGGATATGTGTAAGGAGGAAGTACTGGCAACCTTGTTGCAACACTGGAAACACTATCTGCAACACTGGTGGCTTGACCACAATACTGATAGCACTGTCTACATTACTGGTGGCATTGCCCACAAATGGGAGTGTTTAGGATGGACGAGTTCTAGAGAACTCGATTGAGGAGTGTAGCGGTGATAGGTAGGATGTTTTAAATAAATCTGCATAACAATTTTATAAAAATTGCATCGCCATGATCATGTGCATAAAGCGAAATGTTTACTTGATTGATGATTATATGTTTATTGATAATTATTTGTTAAAAGACTCACATTGTGCTTTTAAAGTTCACCCCTTTAGTGTAATAACCATTCAGGTTATACTCGAACTTAGGGCTTGGATTCAACATTCGGTGGAGCCTCTCAGATTGGTTTTGATAATGAGTTTTTTTTTAACTTTTTTATTGTTTTTTGTGGACTTTGGACTTTGAACATTTTTTTTATGTTGGTTGTTGGTTTATTTTTATAACTTTAGAACTACCACACATGCATGCAAACTTATGAGATTTCAAGCATTTTAAATTATTGAGTTTATTTAATTTGGTTACAATTTTACTTATTTTTTAAAATAAATTATTAACTCTTGATTTTTCTAAGTTTTTCTAAAAAGTCCGCTGCAAAAGATTTTTATTTCAAATCATTTTATTAAATAATTAAAATGAAAAATTCTTTGTTTTAAATATCTCAAAACGAAATTACGATAAAAATGCCGCCTTTTTCAAATAATTTTTTTTAATAAATATTTTTCAAAAATAAACTCGCTCGGTATTTAAATTTTAAAATTTTTCATAAAAACTATTGGAACCTAGTTATTTTGTTAACAAGTAGATAATTTTTCGAATGTTGTTAATGTAACTTTCGAGATTCGATCATAACCTCTAGGTCGAGTTTGGATTGTTACACAAACAATTTTTGACTCATTTGGGATTGTGTAAAGATGCATCACAAGTGTTAGTGAATTGTAGTCAAGTTGCAATCGCATTTACTAAAGATCCCAAATATCATTCAAGAACCAAATACATAAAAGTAAAGTGCAATTTTGTACAAGAAATGGTTGCACTTATGAAAGTCAACATATGATACGTCTATGCAAAAGATTGTTGCATACTCATTTACAAAACCAATTGCTAGAGATGTATTTAAGGAGAATGTTAGATCTCTAGGATTGTATAAAATTGGATGGACTAACTGCATTAAGTATTATAAATAGTTTGTTAAGCTATTGATGTATGTTAGAGATACATATGAATGAAATTTGTTTTTAATGCCTACTAATGTTTAGCATTTTATTTCATAAGTGCACACACAAGAGCATATGTATGCATGAGTACATACACAAGAGCATGTGCATGTTAAGTACATATATAAGATTAAAGGTATGTGAAATAGGTTATTGGCGTTCTCACACAGGTAATCACCTATATGGCTTAGTTCCATGCGGAGATGAGAGTATTTTAAGCTTTAAAATTGGTGTTTTAATGAGAGCTCGAACTTAAAAACAAAAATGCTTTGACAAAAAATCAAGATGAGGTCATACAATGATGAAATGATGATCGAAAGTGAATAAAATATCCCCCAATTCACTTTATATGTTATATGCCAGGTGGAAGTCATGTTTATAAATTCATTAAAAAGGTAGAGTTGTGTACTTAAGTTAGACATTAAGTGTATCTAAACTATCACCTATACAATATTGAAACCTTAATAACAAATATGCGCTCCAAAAAAAAAGGAGAGTAATACCATAGCATGTGTTTCCTACCACATGTGCATTATACGAGTAATATGGGTAATAGAAGATTTGGTCTCTACTTCTAAGTTGTGTGAGACCCATGAGATCAACTAGAATCTTCATTAAGTACCTTTATGACTTTTGACTACTTCTTGAAGTTTCAGTTCAATGTTAGCTATCTTAATATGTTACCAATGATCATGTATGATTCGGTCTACCAAGACATATCTAGAGAGCAAATGAATTGAAATAGAGAGATTCAATGAAATGAGAATATCGCTATAGTGTCTCATTCAGCTGTATTCACAAGCTGACCAATTATGTTTAAAGTTGTAGACATTATTGTGAATACAAAAATTCATTATATCATTAATAACAAAAGAGATGGGAAACTTGAAGTATGACTAAATGCATTTGGGGTACTGCATACCACCTCTACTCATATTTTATGAGCTACCATATACCTAACAATTATATACCAGCCAACTCTCAAGGATAATGTATTGGTCACTTGACCTACTTTCTAGCATGAAACTTAAAGAGAAATAAGAATGATAATGATCTTTTAATGCTTGAGCACAAGAGTATTTTGCCCATTATGTATGAGTGAGAGATGTTGGACTTGGGTATCCATTTTATAATATTTTTTACATACTACCATGACAGTTAGTTTTAGTTTTTGAATTCAAACAACCAATATGTCAAAGGAAGCTGATTCTGTAGATAAAATAAGAGGTGTGCTCACACACACACACACACACTCTCTAAAAAAATAAAGAAGACATTTTTTTTTTCTTCCAATACTTGATAAGAATGTGTTAAGCATAATAATTCTCAATTGTTGTTTCTTTGATTTGAGAAGATAGTGTCGTGGACGCATTAACATCTTTCCTTTGTAACTTTGTTTCAAATCAGTATATTGAACCATAACTTTATGACGATCTGGTATGTTTCTTAATTTTACATAATTCCACAATAATCTTGCATGCTAATTACGATGAGTACATGTTTATAGGTCTATTGTATATGCAAGGAATCAACGAAAATCAATATTTCAACAATTTATATTCAACAAATTAACAAAAAATCAATAATTAAAGTTCATATATTTACCAACAACTAGGCTAACTTCTTAGTTATTATAAAATATTGTGACCAAATTCTAACAAATTAAGTTTGAAAGACTAACTTTTGATTTTTAGTTAAGTAAATGGATGAAGTTTAGAATTAAACAAATATATATATGAAAATTAGGTAACCTAAAATTACAAATAAAGTCGTATCAAATATTTACAATATAACTAAAATTCAAATTTAATTTGATTCACAAGTTGATAATATTGCACAACATTAACAAACAAAATACAAACAAAATGTGTTGTGAACCAAATAAACCTAGGTAACAAATCGTGAACAGGACCATTTCCACACATTGTGGTAACGAAGGGTTTTATTTTATATTTGAAACTTGGAATTAAGGGAGTATTGTTTTTTTTTAACTTTTTTTGGTGAATTACAATAACGGGGTAAAGCCCAAACAACCAACGTGATTAACGCGATTCGAACGTAGGTCACACCTGGGACGGTGCACACTCTTCACCATCAGATCATTACATGAGGTACATTTTTTTATCTTTTAAACTAATGATCATATGAATACATAGTGATCATATGTAGTGGATTGTATGAAATGTGACCAAAATATTGATTTTCTATTCAACTTATTGAACAGTTGAACAATCATGAAAAATAAAATAAAAATTCAAAAAATTATTGAAATTTCATAAAGAATAAAAAATTCTAGAAAATAGGAAAAAGATCATAAATAAATAGTAATAGAAATATAAACATTCATTTTATAAATTATAACAATAAATTTAAATATTTAAATTAATTTTAACTTGGTTCAATTGGTTTTTAATAATATATAAAAGTTATTAAATATTTTTTACTTACTAGAAAATATTATTAAAAAGATATTTATAAAAAATACTCTATATGAGTTATTGAATATTTTCTATTTACTTGAAAAGTAATTCTTTTAGAAACATTTATTAAAAGGATTCCGAAACCTTACCAAATGATGTCTAAAAGCAGTAAAACAAAACTTATTTTGTCAAAATAAAGTTAAAAAATATCAAACCCAAAATTTATATTAGAAATCAAGAATATAATTGAACAAAATTACTACGAACAATTTGAAAAAGATAAAAAAAAAAAAATAGAATTGAATCAAACTTAGCCTATCATGTGGTAGGAATACTGCAAATGTAAAACTTTTGGACCAATCAAAATTCATTATATGTGATTATTGTTTATCTCTAATTAAATTAAATTAAATTAAATTAATTAATAAAGAGATAAACCGAAGAATTAAATCACTTTATGACTCTTTTATAAAAAAAGTATATTCTTTCCGAATTATTTTATTTCTAACTAATAAAATTAATAATAGATAAATAATAACTAAAAAAAGTTTAATATCTTGTAGAATACTCAATTGAAGAAGTTAACTTGTCAAGAACTCTCTTTTGTTCAAGTGGCTAGCACTATAAAAGAGGTCACTCCAAGCCATTCAACATACATTCACAAGTTCAAGAAGTCCAGAAATTATTTGTAGAAATCTCTGAAGAACTTGAAGAAATTCTAATGAAAAAAAAAATCGCATTTTGATCCAGCTTAACAAAGGAAAAGAAGCCAAAAGCCATTTTTTAATATAGGTATTTTTCAATCCAGTTAACTAAAAAAAAAAGGATATCTAAACATGTTTTCAATATCAAGTCTCGACGACCCTTAAAGCAAACATCACTGATTCAAGATCAAGTCTCAATGACCCTTGAATCCAAATCAAATCAAATTCTCAAGCAAACATTTCACCAAACTCTTCAAGCTCAAGTCTTATAGAAGCAAATCACATCCTTCCAAAATCAATTCTAGACAACCTTTGGATCAAAGCCAAATCGGATAGAAGAATTAAAAGAATCTCGAGATTGTAACTCTTTTCAAAATTATCAATAAATTTGACTCCAAATTTTCAAGTCAATATCTTATTCGAAATTTGTGTGTACAAATACATGTGTTTACAATTTAATCAACATATTCTAAATAGATCATCGTCAAAACTAAACTTGCATTTAATAACAACAACTAATAATGATGTCAATTTAGAACTACTAATAATATTATAAAAATAAAGAAACATGGCAAATTAAAATCTCTAGTTTTTTCATAGTAAAACATGAAGTAAACCAAATATATAGTTAATTCATAAAAATTATATATATATAAAATAAACCAAAATAAGTTTTGCCTAATTTGATTTATTAAATGGCAGGTGATAATGATAATTAATTTAGCAGCTATTACATTATTATTTTAATAGAATCTATTAAATCAATATCCTATTTAAAAACAACAAGAATATTTTTAATACATTATTTATGTTCTTTAGAGTTTATGAATTAATCTATCCACGTTCAAATGAAAACCTCAATGGATTATTTATATAAACTTTGTGTAATCCAATAATTTAAATATTAAAAAGATAAAAGAAAAGAAATAGTAAACTACGTAGTTGGTCACTTAATTTTTATGAAATTTTAATTTTGGGCATAAAAAATAAAAAAGTTTGTAATATAAACAGTATCCTTACATATTTTAATTATTTTAGTTGTAACATCCCACCCGAAGAAACTTTAGTGTACGAGTACTGCTCATAGAAGTAAGGTCGTAGAGTAAACTCTTATTAAGTAAGATGTTAGATATGACTAAGTACTTGAAGTCTATAGAACGATCCCCTAGGCGAAGTCTTTGTTAAGGCGAGCTTGGTGGTTTGGTGGATCCTCTGCAAGGTATACGTCACCCTATTTGATAGACGTTAATGTTTATTCCTTAGTGTTAAGTGCTTAGCTTGAAAGAATTGTTAGTTATATAAATCATTTAGTTGGCCTAGAAAGGACTTGTTAGAATGGACAAGGTTTCTGCAATTGAAAGGACATGCATTTAAGATGAGAGAGAAAGTTAATAGTCACGGGTACCGAAGGAAGGGTAGTGGATGAAATAAACTTGCCACTAATTTTTTCTTTCGTGTGCTCCTGTATAAAGCCAACATTGGCTTCTTGTGCAAGTTTTATGCTTTCTTTGTCAAACCTTATATTTCTCTCCAAATTTTCTCTCCATTTTCCCGAAAAACTTTAGAAATAGGACTTGTCTAAAGCTTTGGATTCGTTGTATTTATCTAACTCTTCCATCGTAAGTGCCTAGCAAATATTGATGAAACTCAAGTTATTTTCATGGTTATTTACAGGGCCCTAGAGTTTTATAATTTAGGGTCAATTTGAAGTGAAAGAGGAGAAAACTTTCAAATTCTGAGTTTCCTATTAATGTTCTTGTTAAAACTTGTTTAGCTTTTGGTAAAATGATCTGATAAGATAGCTCTTTATGTTATAGCTCAAGAAACTCCTGAAAGCTCCCGAGATAAGGGTAAGGGTCCTACTGTCTGAAATTTTCCACCTTATTCTGGTGAGTTTCTTCATATTCCACGTGTGTGTAATGCTTTTGTTCATGTTTGGTTCAAGGTAAGTTTAACTGTTCTGTGAAGATGAACTGCGTGTATAAGAGTAACGAATGTTTATTGTGAAAAGTCTGATCTAGCATGTCTGTGTAAGTGATGTAGAACCTTGCTTCATGTTAAGCCATTACCCTTGTTACTCTGAAATGAACCATATGATCTGAAAGAAATAAAAGGAAATGAATTCATGGCATTGCCTTCAATGAAATGAGCATTGAATTGATAGATTGCTATACATGAAAACGATTATGTAGCTTTTGGTAGGGCAAGTCGTATTGCAAACCAGATTGGCAAGGCATGACAAAGGAAAAAGGAACGAACAAATGATATACTTTGAACACAGACTAGGGTTGTGGCTAACACAAAGAAGGTTGTCTGTATGATTGCATGGGCGTGGTATATGCGCCAAAGGAACATTGTCTGTTGTAAAGTCTATATAGGTATGGTATTCGCCAACTGGTGAACGGTGTTAAGTCTGCTTGTGTTTGGTATTTTCCAATGGACGAACTGTTTGTCCCACTAGGTTGGAAAGGTGTAAATGTCTTATGTATAGATACTGTAGTGTCTTCTCTGAAACTCATTAAATTCCTTAAACTGACCCCTTTACCTTTCCTTCTCAAGATCGTGACGAAGAAAAGGAAACACTGAGGACTACTCCAGAGAACGTCCATTGTTGTGAGACTCTTATGTTTTGTACTATACATGACAATGTGGGGTGGTGTTAAGGATTAAGTTTTTGAAGAACACTATTTTTTAATTAAATTTTGTACGCACCAAACTATGATTTTCCTTCACTTTTATAATGAAGCTTATTGATTTTGAAGCGCAGTAGTTAACTTCTCCTATAATGTTCCATAGTTATGTATTTATATGTTTAACCGCAAACAAATTTTGGCTTCTCGCCAAACGCGATCTATTTAAATGGAAAGGATACGGCTGTAACGCGCCATTCCTCGGCCTTCCTCTAGGGTTGGGTATGGGACGTTATATTAGTCACTTTCATTACATACTTTTATTATTTTAATTACTTGACATTAATTTGTCATTACATACACATTTTAGTAATATTAGTAAGTTTTTATTTTAGTCATTTATTTATTTTTAGAATTAATTTTTCAAATAAAATATGTAGGTTTTTATAAGAAATTAAGTTATTTAGTTGTTGAGATGAAACCAAGTTTTTCATTTGTATCTCAATTTCATGTAAAAGCTCAAGTTTTTCCTCATAAAAACTAAAATTAATTCTAAAAAAGAAATAGTAAAGGAAATTAAAAAGTTAAAAATGGTTTTTCCTTTCCCATGTAAAACCTTACTAAAGAAATTTAATTCTTAAAAAAAAAATAAAAGAAACTTAAAACATAATATGAGTGATCAAAATGAAAATTTACTAAAATTGAGTGATTAAAATGAATGCATGTAATGACAATTTAACGGCAAGTAACTAAAATGATAAAAGCTTGTAACAGTAATGACTAAAATGATAAAAGTGTGTAGCAATAATGATTATATTGCAAACTTTTTATTTTCAATACCTAAAATGAAAAACTATGAAAATTGGATGACCAACTATAAAATTTACCCAAAAAGAAGAGGATATTCAAAGAAAAGTTCATGTTGTTGAAATTGTGAAAAATAATAAAGTTGGGTTGAAATAGAAAAGAAATGAGTTAATCACTGTGTTTAAGTTAAATTCATTGAAAAGTGACTTGAAATAAATATAGTTTTATACAAGAGAAAAAGTTCAAATATCATTTTATAACACCGTAAAGGTAAATTTGAGATTTGGACACAAAAATAATATCCCTTCTTCAATTTCTTTAACAGTATTTATGGCTTCACTCCTAATTGTAATCTTTTCTTTTGATACAGTAATCCATTAATTAATTATTCTAAGATGAAAAGATAAAGTAGAGAACAAATGATATATGAAACTTTAATGGAGCAATCCAAAACCAAATGTGAGGGAAAAACCGAAAGGAATAATAGCAAGTTTTGTCATCAATCGTCCCACCAAATTAAAGTTGGGGGTTTTTATGGATAATGTATGAACAATAATTGCTTACTAACTTTGAACGGGTTAGAAGATGTATTAGTCAGAATGGAGTCTGTTCAATGTGTTAATATGAAACAGAAGAAATCCTACATGTTCTCAGATAGTATTCGGTAACTAAAATAGTTTGGAAGTTAATTGTATCAGAAGCTTACTGGTTTCAGTTTTTCTCAAATAATTTATTAAAATGGGTCAAGATAAATCTAGGAAATCATGGACGAATGTCGAGACATGAATTCTCTTGATCAACACTTTTCGATATATTAATTCAACATATATGAAAAAATAAAAATCTTTTTATATTTTAAAAACAAATATGAAATTTTGTGAAAACCATTAAAATGTCAATAAATTAAACGAAACAATATAACGCAATTAGTAGTTGGGACTAAGAATAACAAATGAGAGTATCTTTTAGGAAATTGTTTGAATAGTAGGATAGTTGAATGTTAGCATTAATCAAATTAATTTAAGTTTTTTCTTTTCACCAAAAAAAATTAAATTAATAATTGATATTATTATAGACTGACAACGGTGAACAATGACGATCGACACCGATAGAAAACGTTTTATTGTGTTTGTATTTATATTAAATAATAATAATAATAAAATGTAGTTTAACTTTCGAAAAAGAAAAAAACTAGAATGAGCACCCTGCTTACGCGGCGGGGTTTTTATGTTCTCTTTAATATGTTGTTGACCAATCTTTTCAAATATATTAGTTTCAAATATATTAACTTATCAATTCAAATATTAAAATAAAAAATTTTGAAATCATAAATAAAACATTTTTAACTATGTAATTAATACAAAGTAACATGATTCAAAATAATAATTAATTAACATAATTAACTTTAATCAAGTAAAAAATATATATTTAACTTTATTACTTAAATGATAATTAAGACACTTAAAATTCTATTAAATAATAACTCTATTTTATATTAATAAAATTAGCACAATTTATTTTTTACATGGAATTCTTAACTAATAATTATAATTATATTTAATTTTCTTTCTATATGTTCTGCTAAAATTTCTAATCAAGTAATAACTTTATTTTAAAATTAGCACAACATTTTTAAATAATAATTGTAAATTAAATCATAATTATTTTTAAACGTGTAATTATCATAACTTCAACTTCTAATAAATTATAATTATTTTTAAATATATAATGATCACAAATTTTATTTTACTTCGATTTTATTAAATGTGAAATTTAATAATATGATAAAAAATAAAAGATATTATTTTCAGTTAAAAAAATCTGAATCGTGTTTTTACATATATTATAGATAAACAATTAAACCAAATAAATAACAAACTTAAAATATATAATCTGAAAAATAAAATAAACCCCACACAAAAAAAATAATATTTAAAATATACATGGGTACTAATTATTAACTTAAAAAATAACATAAAACAAATTTTTTTTCCTTTCTTCTTTTAATAACCCCTTCTTCTCCCACTCTCAAGAAAAAAAAAAAAAGTCATTTGTCCAAACTTTAAACCCAATCTCAAATCTAAACCCAAACATCTACGTTGTGTTTATGTATTTACTTATAGATGTACTTTAGTCTAACATCTGACTAACTGATAATTAAATGTTCTTTTCATTATTTATGTTTTGCAGTTTTTTCATGGTCATTAACGCATATTTAGTTAAAATGATTTTAATTGTATTTTTAAGATTTTTTTTTGCCATCAATTTTTATTCTTTTTTCAATCTGTTTTTTTCTAAAAAATTTAATGAAAAATTCAAAGCTTCAATTTTTATTCTTTTCCAAAAGGTTTCAATTTTTTATACGTTTGTTTATCGAAAAAATTTTCTACTGAGTTATTTTTTTTAGATAATTACGTTTATCCTTTACATTAAGAGTTATTTTTTTAATTTAATGTATTATTTATTTATTTTTATTTTTTTCACATGTAATTATCTTATTCGATTATTTAAATAATAAATTACATCTCATTAAAAATATTTCACATATAAAATTTCATATCATCACCGTTAACTTTTTAACAATATTTTTTAATTAAATTTGTTTTACAAAATCATATTGAAAAAAAACAAGTTGATAGCCAAAAAAACTCAAAAATAGAATTAAAATCATTTTGACAAAACATACAAACAATAGTGATCAAATTTATCATTAAACCTTTCAAAATATTAACAACATTGGATTGAAATCATAAATCTAAGGTTAAAAAAAGTGTTTTATATAAAAAAAATGTATATTTCTCCTTCTGAAGTTACTAGGCGAACGTCCAAGAAGGTCCGGAAAAAAGTCACAGAGCCATCGGACTCTGATGACCCGGTGGTGGATGGTGATGGTATCTCAGTTACTCATGGGAAGAGGGTTTTGATTTCCTGGAAAGATAGGTTGTTGGGACAGGCGAGTGGTCAGAAGTCGATTCCAACAGAGGATGAGGAGTTTAAATTAATTGACGGGGATGTGTCACAGGAACTGGTTGACGGGGTTCCAACGATTGTTTTCTCTGATAGAGTGCATGCCTTTATTGCTAAGAAAATGTCCAAGACTGTTAGCATGAAGTTGCTTGGACAAAAAATTTCCTATCAGGCTTTGTCAACTAGACTTCAAGTGATTTGGAAAACAAGTCAACCTTTACAGATATTGGATTTGGAGAATGATTTTTTCTCAATCAAATTTCTTGATCATGCCGATTATATTGAGGCTATTTCGGGAGGACCATGGACGATCTTTGGACATTACTTAATGGTCCGTCCTTGGTCATATAATTTCTCGACTTACCAAGTGCAACCTTCGAATGTTCTTGTATGGATCCGGCTACCTAGATTGCTAAAAGGGCTCTATACTCAGAGTATACTGAAGTATATTAGAGGGACGATAGGACCGGTGGCAAAAATAGATTGGAACACAGATACAAGAGCCAGGGGCAATTTGCAAGACTTACGTGTTTATGGATCTCGATCAGCCATTGATATCCATTATTCGGATTGATGGACGTCTTCAGTGAGTTGAATATGAGTCGCTGCCCTTGATTTGTTTTGGGTGAGGGTGATATGGCCATAATCGTGAGGTTTGTCCGTTCAAAGTGGTTCCAAAGTCGGATCTGAATGAGCAAATACCAAGGGATCGAACGGAGAAGGTTACGATGGAGAGTGAGGATAGGTACGGGCCTTGGATGCTCATGGAAAGAATACAACGGAAGTCTGGTCGGTTGACTTGGATGAAATAGGGAGGAAGCACGGTGGCTGAAGGAAGAATGGGGCCAAGATTCAATGCCCTTAGCGAGAATTTGGGTGAAAATCCGGGGGATGAGTATTAGGACATTAATGGGGTGAAATCGGTTACTGATGTGATTATGGATGGTGAGGCAGATAAAAAGGGGTTTCTATCTTTTAAGAAGTCCACAAGTCAAAATAATAGTAGAAGTAAAGATAATGGTAAGTAATTGAATAAAGGGAAAGAAGTCTGATTGGGTGGATGAGTGAAAGTGCGTCGGAAGTCTCTTATGCCAATTAGCCCAAATCAAGGTCCTTCTTTTGTGATGGGGCAAAATCCTTTTGATGATGGCTCTAAAATGGACCCTTTACAAATTCAGCTGGATAAAACTATTGAAGACTTTAGCTTTTGAGACACTGATCCAAAATTGGATGGTAAGAATCATGTTGCCGTTATTTACCATGGACAAAAGGGTCAGACTCGGGCAAGAGTTTCAAAATAGGTAGGGTCACTTTCTTCAAAAACTACTCATATGGAAGATAGTTCGGGTGACATTCCTACGAGACTGATTGGAGGGGAAGTCGAGGAGTATTTCGACCAAGTTCCTCAAAATCGGGTGGATAATGGTGAATCATCCCTTAGTGTTTCAGTCGAAATTAATGGGATTATACAAGGATTGGTTAATGATAGTGGGCAGTCCAATATGATGGAGGATGATGATGATAGTGATGATTCGGAAGGTCTCTTGTTGCCTGATGCTAATGGAAATTGAGTCACGACATAACTTCTTTTTCTTAATTTTCCTTTTGATTATGGGGTCAGATTTTCGATTATTATTTTATAATGTTCAAGGGTGTGGTCATCCATGTTTCCACAGAATGATGCATGAGTATCATTGTGAATTTTTGCTGGATTTTGTGGCTTTGTTTGAAACTAGAATTAGTAAGGAGAGGGCGGATAGTATGGTTGCAAAGCTTGGTTTTGATTTTGCCTTTAGGATTGAGGCTGAAGGTTTTGTAGGAGGTGTCTAGTTACTGTGGTGGGAAGGGACTAAGGTTGGGGTTTTACAGATACATTTTTAATTTGTTCATGTACGGGTGTGGGATCGACAGTGTCGTGAGGCTTTCCTTTGTACGGCTGTGTATGCGAGTCCTCATAGGAATACTAAGAGGGAGTTATGGGGGCAGCTTGGTGCTTTAGCTTCTACTGTCAATGAACCTTGGTTGATTGCTAGTGATTTTAACGTGATTCTTCATTCAAGGGAACGAATGGGTAGTGCAGGTAATGTCATTGTTAGCTATCGTTTTTTTATTCTTTCTTTCATAAGTATGGGTTGTTGGATTTGGGATTCCAGGGTCCAAAATTTACTTAGAGGAAAGGGAATTTATGTTAGAGATTGGATAGGTCCATTTGCAATGAGGTTTGGCAAAGTTTTGCTCCTAATACATCTATTCGGCATCTTTATAAACTCAAGTCCGATCATAGACCAATTCTTATCTCAACGAATCCGGTGGTTTGTAGAGGTGGTGATCAACCTTTTTGGTTTTTAGCAAGTTGGTTGCATCATCCACAATTTAAATATGTGGTGCGAGAGTCTTGGGGTTCGGAAGGTGATGTTTGCACAACGTGAGTCTGTTTGTGGAGAAGGTGCGGGTGTGGAATAGAACTATGTTTGGTAACATTTTTGAAAGAAAGAGGAAGAAGATGCGAGAATTGGAAATTGTTCAAAAGGCCTTGGATAACCATTTCACTGAAAGGCTTAATATAAGGGAGGCTGAAATTCAAGTCGAGTTGGAGCAAATCTTGAATCTAGAAGAATTATTGTGGTTTCAGAAATGAGTGGGTGTTAAGAGTGGATAGGAATACTTCTTTTTTTCATAGCCGAACCTTGAGAAGGCGACGGTATAATAAGATCGAGGCTTTTTAGATTGAGGGTTTGGGTGGTTTTTTGAAAACGAGACGTTGAAGGGGCATGTAGTTGACTATTTCTCTTCTCTTTATATAGTGGATAATTCGTTGCCAAGAGGTCCTTTTGTGCCTGGTGGGTTTCCGAAACTTGATGATACAATTTTACGGGATCTTGAGACTAAGGTTACATTTGAGGAGGTTCGGTGTTCGGTTTTTAGTATAAGTACCCTTAAGGCTCTTGGTACTGATGGATTGCATGTGAAATTTTACCAGGCACATTGGGAAATTGTAGGAGCGAGTGTGTTTGATCTTGTACGGCGTGTGTTCTTGGGGGAGCAGTTGGATCCAAGGATTAATAAAACTCTCCTTGTGTTAATTCCTATGCTTCTTGGGGCTAACTCGATTACTCAATTTCGCCCAATCAGTCTTTGTAATGTACTATACAAGGTCATTACAAAGATTATTGTCATGCGATTGCGACATGCCATGCAAGTTTTAGCGAAAAAAAATCAGGCAAGCTTTGTTGCTCAAAGGAATATTTTCGATAATATTATTTTTGCTCTGGAAGCAATTCATACCATGAGAACAATGAAAAGTAGGAAAGGGTGGATGGTTGTTAAAGTCGATCTTGAGAAGGCTTACGATCGAGTGCAATGGGATTTTCTTCATGATACTTTAGTTAATGCTGGGCTTCCATGATAACTTATTGGTACAATTATGAGGTGTGTTGAGTTGTCATCCATGCAACTTTTATGGAATGGGAGTTTGTCAGAGGAATTTGTTCCATCGAGAGGCCTTAGACAAGGAGATCCCTTATCTCCCTATTTATTCATCCTGGGAATGGAAAATTTGGGTCATTTGATCGATCATGCTATTGAAGCAAAGAGATTGGAGCCGTTGATGTTATCTAAGAGAGGATCGGGGATATCCCACTTATTTTTCGTGGATGGTCTGTTGTTTGCTAGATCCACGATAGAAGGTTTTATGTGTTTGAGGCAGATTTTAGACCAATTTTGTTCCTTCTCAGGGCACAAAGTCAGCAAAAAAAACAAGTGTTCTTCTCCAACAATGTTGAGGAGGGGCGGATAACGGAGGTTTGTCCTCATTTAGGCTTCCAACAAGTTTTGAATTTGGGGAAATACTTGGGCATGCCATTATTTCACCAGCGAATGGACAGGAATACTTTTTCTTTTATTCTCAAGAAGGTTCGAGATCGTCTTAATGGATGGGATGTTCGCAAATTATCTTTTGCAGGTAGATTAACTTTGGTGAAATTTGTGCTCTTATTCATACCAAATTTTTTTATGGCTACTGCACGATTACCAGTTTCCATTTGTAAAGAAATTGAGAAGATTGCGCGATGTTTCCTATAGGGTTCCATGGGCACTAAAAGGAAGGTTTCTCTTGTAAAATGGGCGGGTATTTGTAGACCAGCAGATAGAGGTGGTCTAGGCATTCAAACTCTCAAGGATCAAAATTGGATGTTTCTTTTGAAGCTTGGTTTTAAGTTGGTTGTTGATACTGATGTCCTTTGGGTTAAAGTTTTAAGGAATAAGTATAATTTCCATAGGTTATTACCGGATACTTTACATCGGAGCAATTGTTCTCATGTGTGGAGATCTATTGCAAACGTTTGGGGGAAGGTAAATGAGGGGCTGGTTTGGAGCATTTGCAATAGAGAAATTGTTAATTTCTGAAATGACAACTGGGTATGTGTTATGGGGCCTTTGAAGTTTTTTTACAGGGTGAAGGATATATCGATGAGATGCTTCAAGTTTGTGATGTTGTTTCAGAGTCGGGGGGTTGGAACCAAAGTTGGCTCTCATCGATTTTACCTTAGGAAATTGTACTCCATATTGTGAATTATAATCCTCCATCACGAGAACTTGGTATGGATGTTCTGAATTGGAAATGTTGGAAGCAGGGCGTTTCTCGTTTCGCAAGACATACCAAAACTTGTGTGGTATTGCCTTGCAAGAGTTGTGGCCTTTTGATTCTTTAATCTGGAAGTTGTGGGTTCCTTATCGTGTTAGGATCTTTCTTTGGCTGCTGGTTCGGGGTAGATTATTAACAAATGTAGAGCGGGTAAGACGAGGTATGGCTACTTTTTCTTTTTGTGAGCAATGTGGATGCGTGTGTGAATCGATTTTACATGTGGTACGTGAGTGTGGTACTGCCCGTAATATATGGAATTTTTTAGTTCCAAGTCGCCACAGAAGTATGTTTTTCTCACTAGATTTAATGGAGTGGATGCACTGGAACTTGCAAAATATAAGGGGAATAGTTTGGGATGATTTTGCTTGGCAAAGTTTGTTTCCCATTGTGGTCTGGTTTCTCTGAAAAATTAAGGAATGATTTTGTTTTCAAAAAAATTACAAGCAGCAGCCATGTTATTGTCTCGACTGCTATAGCTTGGGCAAAAACTTGTGAGAATAGGGTGCCTGTCGATTATTTAGCTTGCAGCACTAGAACCAAGCAGCACTGGCAATGTTCTGAACGAGGGTGGATTAAACTTAATGTGGATGGCTCAGTTTCGGAGAGTTTGAGGAGGACTGGGATTGGAGGTGTTTTTCAAAACAGTGATGGTCGGTGGCTGAAAGGCTTTCGCATGAGGACTAGCATGGCTGAGATTTTTTGAGTTAAGGCGATGGCGATCTTGGAAGGTTTGAAGCTAGCTTGGCAAGAGGGTTTTCACCAGGTTGAGATCGATAGTGATAATGCTTTACTTGTGGACATTATATGCAATGGGTTTGCTGTTATTAGCAACATTGAGGAAGTTCAACTTATTCATGTATGGTGCTTCAAGAGCTGGAAGATCAAGTTCAGACATGTTTTACGGGAAAGCAACAAAGTGATGGACAGTTTGGCAAAATCAGCAACTGGTGACTTGAATAACTTGGAAGTCCTTCATGATCCACCACATTCAATCTTACATCTGCTGGAAGAGGATCGACCTTCTTCTTTAGCTTATGATATTTAATCTTGCGATAAACTTCTAGTTTATAGGTGGTTTTTTTTTCTTTATTACCAAAAAAACATTGGATAGAAATCATACATGATTATTACACGCGTTTTCTAGTTTCCAAAACCTTTTCTAATGTAACTTTCATTCAGATTTGTCACTTCTTCCTACATTTAAATTTATTTTAATCAAATAAAATATATGTTCATTTTTAATACAAATTCGAATAATAAAGAAATATTTAAAAATTTCCCTAAATGGTTCTATTTCATTTTACAACATTTTACAGTCTAGTTATGAAAAGTTTTATGATCTTCGGAATCATCGCTTTTATGAATATTATATAAAATATAAAGTTATTCATGAGTAGGATTATTTGTCCAGGTCTGAAGGTCCACCTGAAATTTAAGAGGGTTTGAAAAAAGTATTAAGCCTGAAAAATGAGTTTGGGCAAAAAAAAATTAGACCCATTTAAAATATGAGTTGGGCTCGAGCTTAAATGTTCAAGCCTAAAACCGGTCCGGCTCGACTCGTTTTAGGTTTATAATATTTTATATTATGTTTTTTTATATATTGTATAATTTAGAACATATTAAAAAAATAAACATATACTAAATATATAATACTACTCTAATGTAAACATTAAAATAATGTTAAAATAATTATATAAAAATTTCAATAAATAAAAAATGTATAAAATTATTAAATGTTAAAATAAAATAAATATTTTTACAAAAATTTAAAAAATAATATGGGCGGGCCTAAAATAAGCTTGGGTTAGTCTTTTGCAAATATGAGCGAATTTTGGGAAAATTTTAAACCCAGATTTCAGGCCGGGCTTGGGCAAACATAAAGTTTATTAATATCATGTTTAGGCCCGACCCTAACTCGGCCCATGAACACCTTTATATAAACATAGTTAATACCTTAATTTTTTACTTGCATGTTTGCTCGTTAAAAAATTAATGGTGTTACGATAATCACTCAATTTTATAGGGTAAAGCTCGAACAATAAACACGACTAACACGACTTGAACTCAGGCCACACTTGGGACCAAGAGCAAAGCTATAAATTTTTTAGAGAGACCGAAATTGAATTGTAATTTTTATGATAGTAAAAATACAATTTTTAAATGATTAAATAAAAAAAATTCATTTTAAGGGGGCCAAGGCCTCTATCAATCCTCCTGAATTTGCCCCTGTCTGGGATAATAAACACTTTTGACCATCACATGAGGTTCATATAGTTTGTATTTATTTACATAATTTTAAACTCTTAGAATTTCAAGATATTAGCGTAAATATCAAAATAAAATGAATAAAGAGATTTACTTGATTAAAAAAAGAAAAAAAATTAACTAACTAATTAATTAAAAGGATAGTTAAAATATGATATTTGTAGAAACATATAGTAACAGTGTAAACGGACTTTATAAAAAAATAAAAAATTGATGAAAGATTACTACAAGAATATTGGATGTAGATTTTTGTTTCTAATTTAATCATTTTGAATATGTAAAGGTATTTATAAGAGGCTTGAAGCTTTTATAAATGAAATATTAAGATTTTATTTAATACTTTTTTTTAAAGATTTTTTAATTCGGATTGCAATTTTTTTTTTCTATTTTACGTGATTATATAAAATTCTAAATATGGTATTAAGGTAAATATATATGGTAAAAACTACGGAGATGCCAAAAATTAAAGGTAAAGTTGTAATAAAAAAAATCAATGACTTATGGTTAATAAAAAAATACAATGAATTCAATACTAAAGTTTCCCAGAGAAATAGTGTTAGTTGTGGTTGGGTTTGAATAGGGTGGTGACTTTGGCGAGGATGGAGGGGACGAGATCTCCCTCTTGGAGGAAGAACTGGTACAGTTGTCTGTTAAAAGTTCATTGATTGTTTCTACTGGAAAGCCGACGTTACTATGTACGGTGTGAACGAGGAAATCATATAATTCGGATTGCTTTTGGGTGCAGATGAAAAGCATTTGGAAGACGAAGAAGTTTGATAACCAAATGGCAGGACAAAATTTGTTTATGATTGTGTTTGTGGAAGAGGGAGGATCTAGAGTTGATTTTGGGAGGAAGACCTTGGCTTTTCCATAAGCAAATGATTATTTTTGATCGATTATAGGAACCGATGGAACGAAGCAAGATTTGATTAATGCTGCCCCCTTTCTAGGTAAAATTTGCCCTTTGTTCGTCGGAGTGTAATCGAAAGGATCTTATGCATGCAATGGATCTACTTTTGGAGGGGTGCTTAGGTCAAAAGTAAAAGGTGATTTTTGCCATATAAAAGTACGAATAGATGCGCAGAAACCTTTACGAAGAAGGATCTTCATGCTAACAGGAGAGCAGGAAAAATCCTAGATTCCCTTCAAGTATAAGAATTTGCCCAACTTCTGCTTTGGAGGTGGTGGCATGGGACATGGCATTAAGGAACGAAAAAAGATCCCATCAGGAATTGAGGAGTTTCTAGAGGATGATTTGCCTTATTCTTTGGATCTTAAGGCAGAATTAAATTGATTAGGGAAGGTTAGTTTGCGTCTGGGGTCCAATGTTAAGAAATCGATGTCCCAATGCTCTTACTTGGGAGAAGTCGATGCGAATATGGAGATGAACAGTGGAGTTAGTGACGGTGAACCTCCTGATAGGGCGATGATGGAGAGTGCCTAATTGATGTGCAAAGGCGGACTTAGGGAGATAGAGTTTGATATGGAAACTACGTTTGTGAGGCATAATTGTAAGGATTGCGTTAAAGTTAGAGATTGGATTTTGATAAAAATAATTATCCAATCCTTACTTTTAAGGACTCTAATTTGGATAAAACAGATCATGAGGAAATTATTAATTTGATAAGGCCTAGCACCACATCGAACGAGGTCCAAATAGGATTTAGGAACAATGAGGAAGATAGACCTCAAAAATCTAGGAAAAGTTGGAAGTGGTTGGCTAGGAATGTTACGATAGAACATAATAGATTGAAGAGGATACATGGGAAAAGGAAAGGGGAATAGGAGGAAGGTGATTAGATGGGAATTTCCTCACTTGGTTCTGAGAGTAGGAAAAGGGCAAATATTATGGAGGAAGCCTCAGACAACATGAGGTCAAATGATGTTATGGAAATTTATTTAGAACAAGATGGTGCACCAACTCAATTAGGATCGGTGGTTGCCAAGAGGCAAGCTGACAGGGCGCAATGAAAATCTTGTGTTGGAATGTTCGTGTATTATGGAGCCCATGGTCAATGTGTCGACTTCGACATTTGCTAAAGCTGTATAAACCCCAAATGGTCTTTTTAATCGAGACAAAATTGGACAATCGACGGATACAATCGATGGAAGGAGATGTGGTTTTTTAAGTGGGATAGAAGTAGGGGCGGATAGAAGTATAGGAGGCCTTTGTTTAGCATGAAGGGAGGAGATGCTAGTAACTTTGAAAAGTTTTTCTATGAATTTTATTGATATGGAAATTAGGAGTAATGAGGTGGAAGGTGAATGGCGATTCATGGGTTTTTATGGCTCTTCGTATGCAAGTAATAGAAGCGATTCATGGGATGAACTTAGGAGTTTAGGGATGAAAATAATCTCTTGTGGCTTCTTTGTGGGGATTTTAATAAAATCATGTATGCTTTTGAAAAGAAGGGAGGCTTGCCAAGAGATGAAAGGAAAATTGAGTTGTTTTGGGAAACTCTCATGGATTTTAGCCTAGTTGACGTATGATATTCAGGTCCGTAGTTTACTTGGGAAAGAGGAAATTTTCCAAAAACAAACATAAGAGAACGACTGGATCGAGGAGTGGCAAATGAGGAATGGTTGGTTCATTTTCCAAAGGTTTTGATTCACCACTTGTCTCGCTCCACCTCAGACAATTGCCCCATTTTAGTTTAGCCAAATTTCAAAGGGGAGCGGAGGGGAAATAGAAGTTTTAAGTTTGAAGCTTGATAGACCATTGACGATTCATTTGAAGGCGAGGTAGGAAAAATATGGGAATCAACTAGGAGGACATTTTTTTAAAACTGGAAGGACTTCGAGTTAGGTTGAATGAGTGGGCTGAGCAGATTCAGGAACAGAGGAATGATTTGAAGTCAAAGTTAACTAGGAAATTGGAACTTTTAATGGACGATGATTGGGATGATGAGAATTTGAATGATCTTATTGATATAAAATCCAATTAAATTGGGAAATCGAAAAGGATGAGATGTTTTGGGAATAGAGGGCGAGAGTAAATTGGCTCACATTTGGGGATAAAAACATAAAATTCTTTCATAAGCATGCATCCCAACGGAGGAGAATGAACACGATTAAATGTCTGGATTATGGGGATGGAAGGAAAATCGAGGATCACATTAAAATGGAAAAGATCGATAGGGTTTTTTTTCATGATCTCCTTGCGACAAAGTACGGAATAGTAGAGTTGAATCATATTCTTTCGAGTGTAGGAAAATGCATCACTAAGGAGGAATATTTAGATTTAATGGCGTTGTACACTAATGAGGAGGTTTTTGGACCATTAAAGGGTATGGGTTTAATGGTTTTTTAGCAATATTTTTCCAGATATGCTGGCATATTGTGGGAAAGAAGCTTAGTCATTTTTGTTTGGGCGTTCTAAATGATAATGTGAATTTAGAGCCTACGAATGTTACAAGCATTGTCCTTATCCATAAAATTCAAAATCCTACTAGCATGGCCAATTTTAGACCCATTAATCTTTGCAATGTCATCTATAAAATAATTACGAAAATGGTTGCAAATTGTTTTCAAAGGGTCTTAGATGTATGCATCGATAGCTCTCAAAGTGATTTTGTACCGGGTAGATTGATCTCGAATAATGTTTGCTTGCGTACGAAATTTTACACACTTTCGACCAAAGAGGGGCTGTAGAAAAGGCTTAATGACTTTCAAGTTAGATATGAGCAAGGCTTACGATAGAGTAGAATGATGTTTTTTAAGGGCTATGATGGAAAAAATGGGCTTTGCTACGAGTTGGGTGGATATGGTGATGAAGTGTGTTTTGACAATCTCCCACTCTGTCAATATATATGAGAAGATGGAAGATTTTTTCGTCTCATGAGAGAACTGAGACAATGAGACCCTCTAAGTCCTTTTCTTTTCCTTATTTTAGTGAGGGTTTATCTACTCTTATGCGCCTTGCGGTGAGGGATGAACAATTAAAGGGTGTTCAGGCGAGTTGATGTGGGCCTCAAATATCCGATTTACTTTTTGTAGATGATTGTGTTCTTTTCGGGGAGGCTACTTCAGGGGGAGCAAATGTTTTGAAAAATATCTTGAAGGAGTGTAAAACTAGCTCGAGACAATGTGTGAACTTTGATAAGTCCACGGTCTTTTTTAGTAAGAATACAGTCGAATCGTTGAGGGTGCAAATTTCAAATGAATTGGGGGTAAGGTATTCGAATAATCTAGAAAAATATTTGGGACTCCCTAATACGGTGGGTAGACAAAAGAAAGCCTCTTTCCAGAATTTGAAGGATCGAATGAAGCAGAAGATTGATAGTTAGAGTACTAGATTCCTATCTCAAGGGGGCAAAGAGGTTTTTATCAAAGTAGTTTTACAGGCTACTCTTGTAACACCCAAAAACCTAAAACCATCTCCGGTTTAAAGTCTCAGGGTTACTGAACTTTTCGAGTCTTTCTTCTTTTTTTTACATACAATTCAATCACAACTTTACAATTATAATTTGTAGCTCAGAATACTAACTACATTTAATTTTTACATATTCATTTACAACCTTTCAATCAACAAATAATCAAATTCAATCACGCAAGAACTTAGGAATCATGTACAAATATTTTCCATCAGGGATCACATGGTCCTGTATACCAAACACACAGTTCTCACCATTAGCTAACCAAACTATAACCAAACATACTTATCATTACATCGCAAAAGGAATCAATATTCATTTTACAAATCATGACATCAATTTTTCATGTCTGTAATACTCAAAACCCAAAAACCATTGCCAGTTAGGGTCCTGATGTCTTTCTATTCATTTAGCACTGTTCATCTTTTAATATCATGTCATACATAATCATTTAAATATAATTATAACTCAACAAGGGTAAAAAGGTCATTTCCATGATTTTTGGATACTTTTATCGGTACTTGTTGGACAAGTAACGCTAGTTGTCAAGTCAATAAATAGTTCAAGAATAGTGTAGACTTCTACTGGTACTTGAGATAATACTACCGATACAAGTATGACTTCTACCGAAACATGTCATGCTTCTACCGATACTAAAAACTCCAGAGAGCTAAGAAGTTTTACCCTACAACTTCTATCGATACAAGTATTCAGACTACCGATACTACTATGAACAGAACTTTCGATATTTCGTATGTTACCTACCAATACAATGTAAGTCAATAACCAACTTCTCCCCTACTCTGTACTTCTATCGATACATGCAAGAATTCTACCGAAACAATTATATAGAATTCGATTATTCACACAAGTCCTCAAGTTTATCAACTATCATTCAACACAAGATTCTTATTCAAATCCTCATCCTGCAAAATCTATACATGACAATACTTGTGTCATCATATGACACAAAATACAACCAATCATCATAAGTATTCTTAAATTCACATGACAATTCATTACCTAACATATTTGCTTAATTACAACATCAAGCAAGCAAGCAAGTTTAGTTCAACAAAGAACCAACAATCCAAAATCAAACATTTTAAGGGTAACATCATCCTAGTACATGCCATATTACCAAGTGATGAAAATACTACCAATGAGCTCCTGAGATAGTGTGGTTTCTTCGAGATGATCCGATATTCAAATAGCAAACAATCTACAAAAAAACAATAACATCTTTGGTAATCTTTAAAGCTTAGTAAGTTCAAAGATTTTAAAGAGTTACCAATCATATGCATAAAGCAATTATATCTCAACCGAGCTAGGATGAACTGTTGCTTCCTTAAGCCATATTTGGTGTTCCAACTTTCCTGTCTATAACTTTTTTGTTACCAGTACTCGATGCTGCTCACGTGAGCTATTGAGGACTCGCAACGTATGCGGTACCCCAGCCATCGAAACGGTATCTGTGCATATAACTGTTCCCTAACGATGCTGCTCACACAAGTTGTCGAGAATATGCACTTATGCATAAATCTCAACCATCGTAGGCTTGTAGTCCATTTAGGATCCATATTTCTTTTCTCATTTCTCGACTTACGATGCTGCTTGCACGAGTTGTCGAGGACTCGCAACATATGCGGTACCTCAGCCATCGCGTCGATTTCAAATCATCGGCTTAAAGCCTGATATCTCTTTCATTCATTTCTTTTTTCATCTTTCTCAATTTCACGTACCATAACCTATTCTGTAACAATTATAAATAATACAAATAATATATTATTTAAATATAAATTTAACGTTACGAACTTATTGAATGAAATTGCAGTTAAAGTGAACTTTAGGGGCAAATCCGTAATTTTCCTTTTCCCACGATCGAAAAACGATCTTGATCTATTGCAATAATTTCATTCAATTATTTAAATAAACATGAAATTTCTAGTCATTTTATGCAAATAAGCCTTTTTGGTATTTTACAAAATTACCCTTAACTTTTCATTTTTATTCAATTTAGTCCTTTAGCTCAAAACTTGCAAATTAACCATTTTATTTTAAAATTTTAGCTTGCCGAATATTCATGTGTCTTTCAACAGCCCTCTTTTGCATTATTTCACCTTATGTCCTTGCAAAATTTAACACTTTAATAATTTAGTCCTTAAGCATTAAAATCATTAAAAATCACTTTACAAAATAATTAAATCCAACAACCAAGCTTAATAAACTTCAATAAATTTTCAAGAAACATCACATTCATCAGTGGAAAATTTTATAACATTTAACAGGTTCACAAATTAGTCCTCAAGTTAGCTAGATTAAGCTAATACGAACTCAAAAACATAAAAATTACTAAAAACGGGTGAGAAATCACCTACCAATCAATGGACCTATCTAACTGATTGTTCTTCAAGTTCCTTTAGGGTTCGACTATGGTGGAAAGAAGAAAAAAAATGAGGAAGATAACTCATTTCTTTCACTTTAAGTTTCGTTTTTAGTTTAATTTATTTATTTACTCTTTTGCCTTTTAGTAATTAATTAGATTTTCATGTTTATAATGACCAAAAATTTCCACTACCCTTCCTTAGGGTTTATTTACTTCTTAAGGACCTTGCTAAACCTTCCTTCTACTAATAAACAAATTTAACTAATGAATTTCACATTTTTCAGCTTTTATGATTTAGTCCTCTTTACTTAATTGACTATCTAAACGATAAAATTTCGTCACCAAATTTTAATACGATACTAATGACCTCTTAAATATTAAAATAATTAATATTTACTGTCTAACACATCGAATTTGTGACCTCAAAACCACCATTCTCGATCATACTAAATTAAACTAGTTAGTAAATCCTCATTTTTATTAGGATTTAATTGCAATTTATAAAAATCTAAAGAGTTTCACATCATTTTTATTTTTAGGCTATTTAAAAAGGATCTAATTTCATAATTGGTCCCTCAATTATATTAAATTCCAATTAAGCAATTAATCATCAAAATTATCCAGCCAAACTTCAATTCACATGTAATAAGACTGTAAATATTTAGTAAAAATATTTAAGGCCCTTTATTTCAGAAACGAGGTCTCAATACTTCATTTTCTAAAACCACTTGACTTTTGAACCAAATCACTTATACTAACTTTTAATTAAAAAATTAAAATTCAAAATTCAAAATTCCATATAAAATTATTATTGACTTATTTAATTTAAACACTCATTATAAAATTTTCTCTTCGGGTTTGTGGTCCCGAAATCACTGTTTTTGACACCACTGAAAAACGGGCTGTTACAATTCCTACCTATGCCATGGTCTGTTTTCATCTACCAAAGTCTTTATGCGAGGAAATGGAAAGTATTATGACTCATTTTTTGTGGCAAAAGGCTCATGGTAAGAGAGGTTTACATTGGTTTAATTGGGAAAGTTGTGTGAATTAAAGGAAAATGGTGATTTGGGGTTTAGGAGTCTTACAAAATTTAACATGGCCCTCCTAGCGAAGCAAGGTTGATGACTTATAACAAATCATGATTCCTTATTAGTACAGGTTTTAAAGGCAAAATATTTCCATCATACTGATTTCATTAATTCAAATTTAATGCACAAAGCCTCTTATACGTGGAAGAGTATTTGGGCTGAAGGAAGTGATTCAAGATGGTTTGTGTTGGCGGGGTGAGGACAGGGGATAACATTTCCATTTTTAATGATGCATGGATTTCAGGTTCTGTTAATTAAAGATTAACTAATACGGTTAGTGACAGTAATTTGGTTTCGGTTGCTAAGCCTATTGATAACTATGCTAGAGAATGGAAAAGAGAGATAGTCATCAATACCTTTGATGTGGTTAATGCGAACAGGATTCTTCGAATCCCGTTGGCCAAAGGTCCACATAACAATGAGTTGGCTTGGAGTTGTGAACCCTCAGGTATCTTCTTTGTTCGTAGCGCCTACAAACTATTACAATCTAGTATTTATACCCCTAATTTAGATGAATTACGTGCCCTTTCTAGGAATTTTTATAGAAAACTCTTGAGCCTAAAAATCCCCTAAAAATTTAAAATTATAATATGGCGTATTTCAAAGAACTACATTCATACTATGTCACATATATACTATAAGAGATTGGTTGCCGATGTAATGTACCCAATATGTGGGGCTAGGATAGAAACCTTGGAACATATCTTCTGTTAATGTCCTGTTAAAAATGAAGTTTAGGGTTTAGTTGGGCTACATTGGCTACTATCAAATCTTACCTAGGGTTGGTTTGTGTGGTTTACCTGGATTTTTAGTCTGTGTTTAAACGCTTAGGGCTGTGTATTTTGCTGTACCCTATAAGTCCTCTAGAATGAAGGAAATGAAAGAGTGCATTAATATGAGGAAAAATCAAGTAGAGATTTGGAAACTTTTGTTCACAGATATATCAAAGAGTTAGATAGCTTAGAGGTGAAAGGACTTACCAGAATGGCCACAGTAGCAGTTTGGAAGCACCCTTCTGTGAAAGTTACTAAAATCAATTTTAACACGGTTTTTGATAGAGCTCATTTCATATCAGGATCAGGAGTGGTGGCTAGGAACGTGATCTATCGATTTCATACCTAGCAGATTGAACTTATTTCCAAATTTGATGAGCTTGAAATCGAGTAATTTCCTTTATATTTTATGCATTTTTAGTCTAGTTTCTTTTTCTAATAAAATGTGCTAAGAAGGTTGTATTACTGCTTTTAAGGTCAAACGAGGCCTAAAGGTTAGCTAACATATTTCGTGAGTGCACAGGAGACTAGTGGCAGTAAGCCATAGTGATACTGACCACTTCGTCACGACATAAAGAGCTTTATGTCGCAACATAGGGATCAGCAGTGAAGAATTCTAAGATTGCTTGCTACGTCACGACATCAGCCTCAGACTCCAACTCTGCATCCCACGAGGGGCATTTTCGTCTTCACAATGCAACTTAAACACGAAGGACGATAGCTGACCTAAGGTTAAGGAAAAACGATCATGTAAAGCTATAAATAGGATCTTTAGCACTAGGGTTTAAACACCATTACTTAGATTTTAATTTTCAATTTCATTTTATTTGTTTTTCGCTTTTGAAACGAGATTGTAAAAACTTGCGTCAACGATCGAGGAATTTTTCCCGACAGATCGCTTAATACAATTCAGTTTCTTTTTCATTCAATTATTGATTTACATGTTTTTATATATTGTGTGATTAATTAATTGATTGTTGTTTTACAAGGGTTTTACCTTTCGGGTAAGTTGTTTAGGAAAGGAAGAGCATCAAACAAACACTAGGCCTGCCAACCCTAAAAAGTCATCTAGGTGAGAATGAACCCAAAATTGGTATTGCCCATCTATGAACACCTTTTCCCCAAACCGGTTTAAATTGTGGCATCTAGCGATAAGTAATCTCTATCGACTTGCTATGCTAGCGAAGGATCGGGAGATCCAACTAAGGTAGTGACTAGTTGATTAGAGAAAAATCCCTAAAACCCAACAATTGAGGAAATCATACGAAAACGATCTAATTTCTCCAAAGACATTTATAAGAATTTCTACAACTCAATTTTATTTTATTTTTATCTTTATTTTTTTCATGCTTTCAAACAACTCTCTTATTTCCCCTCGTAATATAAACCCTAAAACTAATACTATTTAATTTTATTCTTTGCAAGGATTTTATTTACTATCGCCTTAAGCCTCCTTTGGGTATGATCCTCAAAATACTTCCAAGTGTTCCGTTGTAAACACACTATATTTACAACCTGACCCGTATACTTGCGGAATGTAAAAATCTACCGAACAGGAGTACGTTCAAGGGCAGTCAAGTTGTTGGCTCCGTTGCTGAGGAGGCAACGCTTTAGTAAATTTTATTCTTTCATTATACTAACATAATTAGGAAAATTTTAGGTTATAGATACGAATTAACTATACTAACAATTTTATATTTTAGTCACTAACATACTAATGTAATTACCTCTGATTGGTTTCAAGGTATTTCTTTCAAAACTGTCATGTTTGTCGCGAAAAAGATAGGCCACGTCGCGATAAAGCAACCAAACTGCTCCAAAGACGCCCAAGCATGCTATGATGTGACAAACCTTTTGTACGTCGCAACCAAGGAGGTCAAGAAACCAAAAACTTGAAACTGATGGCTATGTCGCGACATGAGGAGACTTATGTTGCGACATAGGAGGTAGTCTGCTGGAACAGGGGAGCTGAAAGGCTTGTCGTGACATAGGGGAGCTATGTCGTAACAAACCGGCACTGACAAGTATGTTGCGACAAACTTATGCTACATCACGACATCATCTACAATTTTTACAGGGTTGACCTGACCCGATTGTGCAACCTAGTATTTTAAAACCTTATTTACTCAAATTTTAACCCTCTAAACCCTAACTTTTTATACTTCTATATATATCACTCTAACACTAAACACTTCCCATTACCTAAACACTCTAAATTTAATCTTAAAACCTTAAAACTCAATCTTCCCTCTCCTCTCCTCCTAATCTTCAAAGGGTCTTTTCTACTCATCAAGGTATAACCGACACTCACTTGCAAGGCGAATGTAACACCCGTAATCCATAACCATCATAGGTTTAGGGTCTCAAAGTATTATCGAATATAATAAAAATCATTAAATCATTTCTAACAAACATTCGAACTCCTTTAAAACATTCTCTCAAATACATATAAATCATTCAATAAATATATAATGTTCAACTACCACAATATAATCAAACCATCCTCCAAACATATTACCCAAACAAGCATCATACCAACATATACACTATGCATAATTCAATAAGCTCCATTAAGCCAATACATTTTTGCATATTTCATAATTTACCAAATCATTATATACATATCATTCAAAACGAATTCACATCAAAACAACTACTTTGAAACTAATATTCACATTTAGTCATTTCCTATAAGACCTTTACACATAACTAGTCCTAGGTACATGCCAAAATTATCAAAAAGTGACCCACAGACTTGGAGTTTGGGATTTCCACTTTGTTGCTGAGTTGTAATCTACTATTAAGATAACTTGAAATCATGGAAGATTCAATTACATTAGTAACCATTATTCATCGCAAACCATTTGCATGAATATTTACTATCTCCAAATAAAGCTTTCATAAAAAAAAAACATGATTCCAAATTCAACATTTCATTTAATACATATAACCAGATATGCATAATACTTCCATTCCTTATAATTCTTACACCAAAAATATAGACATACTTCCTCATAAGTCTTCTCAATTTTTATCCATTTATCGTTACTATTACCGTCAATTCATGGCACCCTGTTGCTAGCGGATAAACCGCGAAAGTGAGCCCAGCTTTAGTTGGATTAACCAACGATTTACGCCCAATGCTAGTCGGATAAACTGAAAAATGTGGCACCCAATGCCTGGCGGAATAACCGCGAAAGTGAGTCCAACTTTAGTTGGATTAACCAACAAATATCCGTCAAATCCTAGCACCTAGTGCTTAGCGGATAACCGCAAATGTGAGCTCAACTCTAGTCAGTTAAACCGACAAATATCCGTCAAATCTTGGCACCCAGTGCCTAGCGGATAAATCGTAATTGTGAGCCCAACTCTAGTCAGTTAAACTGACAACATATATTCATCAAACAACCAGTTCCTCACTTCTCATTATACAATGTATTATTTAATCAAATACATGGAACAAGGCATAATATTAAGAGTTCAATTTAATATCCAAAGATAATTGTATTTAAATAATTAAATGGACGGTAATACTAAGATCGGAAGTATGAACTTACCAGTATATAATAGCTACCAAGTTGAAAACGATTACTCGTTGACTTTCTCCTTCCCTCGATTTCCAACCGATCCTTTAACCTCATGATCTATAATAACGATTAATTCTTTTTAATTTATTCCACTATTCAAATATTCATCTAATTTATACCTCATACAGATGAGTCACGTATATCCACCTTAATTTAATTAATAATAACACTAATAAATCTTTTCATCAACATGCTATTTAATTGATCACATACTCAATATATATATAATATATTTCAAGGCAGCTTCA
The DNA here is from genome assembly GCA_005610355.1 of Gossypioides kirkii. NCBI lineage: Eukaryota > Viridiplantae > Streptophyta > Magnoliopsida > Malvales > Malvaceae > Gossypioides > Gossypioides kirkii. The sequence continues at coordinate 12,442,472 of CP032250.1, forward strand.
ACCTGTCTCATTTCAAATAGCATTCTCATAACCAAATCATAATATTCATCATTAGGCAAAGATTCCTTTCCACCTTGCAACAATGTGATAGGTACAAAGTGAAGAAGAGTGGAAAATACCAATATAATATCACTAGTGTTTAGAGAGTAATTCCAATAAACTTAAAGCAGTATCTTACTGATGCAAGGAATTTCCTATTCAAACACAAGTGCATATCGTTATAGTAAGTAAATTGATAAAAGGAATTTAAATCTTCAAAAATAAATAATGCATCACCCTTTCTGTCCCAATTCATAACCCAACTGCGATCTTTATCTATTTCTCCTTCATCTAACATCACAAAAATTCATCTAAACAACATCAACCAAAAACTATGAACTGTCAACCAAAGATAACCACACAATCTCAAATATAAAGGATTCAAATTCTCATTGCAATTAAAAAGAAAAAGAAAAAACACTCACAACTAAATCCACGATTACAATTCACATCACACAACAATCCATATAATTTAAACAAGTTTATTTAACCTCCAAATCTCATATTCTATCATATAAGAACACAAAAAGGGTTCCAACCATTTTCATGGCAACTCCTTCAATCTCTTATCATTTTGCAAAATAATTCTTGAAATAGATAGTTTAAACTATAATAACTTCAAAAACATATAAATCCAAAGAAATGAAACACATTATGCCTACCATGCAAGAGTTTTCTTCCTCCACCGAACCAAGCTCCTACAATGGGTTTTCTTTTTCAATTTTTCTCTCCTAATTTCGGTAGGTTAGTGATGAAGCCAAGTGCTTCTTTTGTTTAATTGGATTATTCTATTATTATTTATTAAATTACCTCCTTGACCCTTCTAAAACTTAGGCTATCTCTTTTCATAATTGCACCAAATTTGTCGAACATTTTTATCTTGGTGAAATTTCTTTGTAAATCCCTCAAATCACAATATTTAATATTTGATTATTTTACTAAAGGCACATACATTAAACTTCTTTACTAATTAAATCCTCCCTTTTACTATTTCTATATTTTTTTAACAACTTCAAATCTATTTAAACATGGCCTTTCTAGATTAAATAAATTTTGCTTAAGAAGAGAATAATGACTCCTTAATATAAAAATTAGGATCTCTTAATTCTTGTTTTCCGATACTACGGAAAATAGGTTGTTACAGTTAAGATAAGGTATTCCTCAAACTTTTACTATTTCATTGGTTACTATTTATCTTTATTTTTTTGTTAGATCACGATGCCGCCAAGAAAGTGACAGTGATTCGGACTTTGAACGGTTCGCAAATGCCCAAATAGAAAAGTACGCTTTGGCTTCACAAGGGCGGACACTCATTCAAGAATAAGGCTTTGAGTCATCGATGATTCTTTGCAAAGAAGTATGGCCATTGGTACGATATCATAAGTGGGAGCAATTCTGTGTTCTCCCAATAGGTAATGCCGTAGTATTGGTAGTTCACAAATTTTATGCATCCCTTAAGGAAGACATGGTTAAGCGAAAACCTTTAGGCATAGTGGTAGTACGAGATTGTGAGGTTCACATGTCACCTAAGGATATATGCTAGTATTACAATGTCCTTTACTATGAGAAGGATTATGTGCGAAGGGTATATTTAAACACTTTTGAAAATATTGTTATGGGGGAATTAGTTAAATTCTTAATGGAAGGGTGAGAAGTATGGAATCTTAGACCTGACACTAGCACACCCTCTAATTTTAACCAAGCTACCATGTTTTCGGTAGCTAAAATGTGGATGCAATTCGTAGCTACTCGACTTATACCTGCTTTATGTTTCTAACGTTAATTATTTGCGAGCTTTGTTATTATATGGCATTTTGCAGTGCAAGCAAGTTTGTGTAGGCTCTTCGATAATACGAGGAGATGAAGCGATGCACCTAGAGCCAAAAAGAGTGTCTCTTTTTCTCACACTTGGAAATCGCTTTATGCAAGAAGGCGGGAGTACCAATGAAAGATGATGAACAGTTTTTGAAGCCGATTAGAAGCATCATTGGCGATTCCTTATATAAGCAATATGTCGAACTCCAAAGAAAGCAAATCAAGGAGTGAAACTAGAGACGAAAAGAAAGATGGATGTACCGGCCTCATTGAAAAGAAGGGAGAAGACCACAAAGAGCCAAGGAAGCATAGAGTCCAAGCTCAATGGGATGATAGCTTGGATGAAAGAAACGACCCAGGTGCTGATAGAGTTTGCAAGGATACATGCGTTACCAACCCCAAACTACCCTCCAAACATGTTTAGGGAGGAAAGAGTCGAGAATGAACCCGAGTTGGGAGAAGAAAATGAGGAGCAAGATGAGCCCAACACTGATGATGAGTATGAGGTAATGTTTCAGCCTCAATACTTAACTCCCAAAGGACCGGTGATTTGGAGCCTAACACGACAACAAGGTGGAAGCTCCCGACAAAAATACACTGGTAAGGGCAAGGCTCCAATAAATTCCCAATCCGATGATAAGGATGACGATTGACCTCTAATTTTTAATTATTTTTGGATTTTGTTTTAAGACTTGTAATTTTTGGGATAATTATTTCTTTTATTTTTAGACTTATATAATTCGTAGGAGTAGGATTAGAAATTATTTTAGTATGCTTTACTTATTTTTGTAAGAACCCGACATTTTGGAGACACAACAATTCCGAGCATTCACGCCAAAGGAAGAAGGACAACCCTCATAAGAAGAATAAGGCCTTCACGACAAATCGGGTAACTTCTTTTCTTAACTACTTTTCAGGCTACACATTGAGGACAATGTGTTTTCTAAAGTGTGAGGGGTAACATAGGAATTTTGGCATATTTTTTCTATTTTGACTTTTTGATGTGTGCTTGAGCTTGTAGAAATACAAGTGATTGGTTAAGAGCATAAATAATAGGTTGATTGTGTTATCTTGATAAACTTGGCATGATGTTGAAGAAATTTTACATTTTGAGCATGAGATTTTTGAAGTTCTATAGGTTACACTATGTATAGATAGAAAAAGTTTTATTGATACCACATAATATACATAATATGAGGAAACGAGCATGCTAGTATATATGGTAAATGATAATCTTAAGATTAGGTAATTAAATTGACATTTGTGCATATTGAGTTGTTTAGGGATGACCTAAGGTATTGTTTGACACAACTAGAGCTAAAAAGCCAAACCCTATTCTGAATTATCAATTAGCACCCAATTTTTAGCCTTATGACACCTTCTTAATGAGCCACATTACAAGCCTTCTAAGCCTCAAATAATGATTTGTGTATATCCTTTTCTTTGGTCCTATTTTACATGAAAATGGACATATAGCCATATGTATTGAGGGTAGGTAGACACATCACGGTGGAGGTTGTGGAACAAAAGAGGGAAATCATGATAAAGTATAAGTTTTAGAGTTAGCCAAAGAAAAGAAAAACAAGTGAAAAGAACAAAAAGAAAATGAGTAAAAATACAAAAAAGAAAAGAGTAAGAAAAAGTGTGAAAAGTGACAAAGTCACCAATAGAAAAAAGAGAAAACTTACTTGCAAATCGTATACTCATAGGCTAGCTAGAAGAAGTACTTTGGATTGATTTCCTAAATGGAGAAATAAGGAAGGCGAGAGAAGGAGAAATAAGGAGGTGAGATGGAGTGAGACGTAAAGGGCGCAAATAGGGAATAATACAATGTGCCAAACTATTTTCATGCTTGGTGACCCTTTGTGTGCTTAACTATTCTTTGAAAATCACAACTGTCCTAAGCCTCAACATGTTACAAGCCGAAAAACCCTATGTGACTTGACCAACTCTATGCATAGATGAATATAGACATTGCATAATCTCATTATAATTGTTTGTATTGTACTAGGATAATCAAAGTACTTATGTTAGGCATTGATGGAATCATATTGATAGAACTTTGATATTTGTATCTTTTGTAACCTACTGAACTTGAATTGTATCTACTCTGAAATAGTGATATTTCTCCATTATCATGTTGAGATTGTCTAGAGATACATGAAACCTAGAATAAGTGTTGCAAGCCTATCCTTGTAAGATATTGTTTCAAGCTCACATATCTTTTTCTTTTTCTTGTTAGTTGCCTTGTTTTCTTGTTTGCTTGAGGACAACCAAAGACTTAAGTGTGTGGGAGTTTGATCTGTCAATTTCATACCTACCAAATTGAACTTATTTCCACATTTGATGAGCTTGAAATCGAGTAATTTCCTTTATATTTTATGCATTTTTAGTTTAGTTTCTTTTTCTAATAAAATTTACTAAGAAGGTTGTATTATTGCTTTTAAGGTCAAATGAGGCCTAAAGGTTAGCTAACATACTTCGTGAGTGCACAGAAGACTAGTAGCAGCAAGCCATAGTGATACTAACCACTTCTTCACGACATAGACAGCTCTATGTCGTAACATAGGGATCAACAGTGAAGAATTCCAAGACTTGCTACATCTTGACACAAGTCCTAGTGTGTCGCGACATCGGCCTCAGAATCCAACTCTGTATCTTACGAGGGGCGTTTTCGTCTTCACAATGCAACTTAAACACAAAGGATGGTAGCTGACTTAGGGTTACGGAAAAATGACCATGTAAAGCTATAAATAAGATCTTTAACACTAAGGTTTGGACACCATTACTTAGCTTTTAATTTTCAGTTTCAGTTTACTTATTTTTTGCTTTTGAAACGAGATTGTAGAAACTCGCATAAGCGATCGAGGAATTTTTCCTGACAGATCACTTAATACAATTTCAGTTTCTTTTTCATTCAATTCTTGATTTACATGTTTTCATATATTATGTTTTTCATGAATAAAGAAACCATGAGAAACTAATTCCATTTTAGGGAATTAGGGAGTGGACGTATGAATGACTAATTGTTGTTTTATAGGGTTTTACCTTTTGGATCGACTGTTTGGGAAAGGAAGAGAATCAAACAAACACTAGGCCTTACAACCTTAGAAAGTCATCTAGGTGGAAATGAACTCAAAACTAGTATTGTCCATTCGTGAACACCATTTCCCCAAATTGATTTAGATTGTGACATCTAGTGATAAGTAATCTCTATCGACTTGCTATGCCGGCGGAAGATCAAGAGATCCAACTGGGGTAGTGACTAGTTGATTGGAGGAAAATCCTTAAAATCCAACAATTGAGGAAATAATACAAAAACAACCTAATTTTCCAAAAGACATTTATAAGAATTTCTACAACTCAATTTTATTATATTATATTTTTATCTTTTTATTTTTCTTTTTTTATGCTTTCAAACAACTCTCTTATTTTCCCTCGTACTATAAACCCTAAAACTAGTACTAATAAATTTTATTCTTTTTAGGGATTCTATTTACTATCGCCTTAAACCTCCTTTTGGTACGATCCTCAAAATATTTCTAAGTGTTCCGTTGTAAACATACTATATTTACAACTTGACCCATATACTTGCAAAAAGCCGAAATCTACACCGAAAGGGAGTACGTTCGGGGGTGATCAGAATGCCATGGGGAAGGTGATCACCTCTAAAGCAGTTATTCATGAGAACTTCAGTTCAGCCTTTACAGCTGAAGCCCTCACATGTTCAAAGGTCGGTAGATTGGGAGTTGATTTGAGCATACAAGAGACAATTATAAAGGGTGGTTCACTTTTAGTAATTAGGAAATGCAACTTAGAATATCTAGATAAGTCAGAAATAAGTGCTCATATTAAAAGAGCAATCTTCATAGTTTCCGATGCTTAAGTTTTAAACATGTAAATCAGATGGCGAATAAGCTCGCAAACGTTATAGCTACTGAAATTTTAAGGAAATGCGAGGAATTTTACTTGGTTCAAGCGATCACAAGATTTGTTGTGAAGGCCTTGAAAGATGATTGGATCTGAGAGTCGGATTGAAGATTGTGGAGGAGCTGTAAGCTCTAAGCCCCTGGGTAACTGAAGCGCTGGAAGGAAGGTGACTTTGGGAGAAATGTTTTTTGATACAGGGGGTAGGTTTTTGGAAAGTTGTGTAGGGAAATGGGAACCATCGGGTAATTAATGTTAGACAAGTGATGGGACAAGCATGAATTTCTCGAGGAAGTGAGCTGCTTTATTTTCTTTTTTAGTCTTGGCTTTTAGACTTTGGTTTCATTTGGTTTATTTTAGTTAGTTTTATCTGGTTTATTTGGTTTTGGTTGATTTGATGTTTTTCTGTCTATGGGCCTGTTTATGTTTTATGGGTCTGTTTTGATTTTGGTTTGCTTTTAATATTTGTTATGTAGTTTCTATTCTTTAGTAAAAGCCTAATCCTTTTCATGTTTGAAAACAAAAAGGTTTTCCTATATATTAGCGAAACTAACAGAAATACTATAAATAATTTTATTTTAAATCATTGATGTGTGAATAATATTGCAAGCCAAATATCAAAACTATGTACAAGGAACATGTTTATAATTTCCATATTTAAATATTTTTATGGATCCAAATTTAGATTAAACCTCAATACTATTTTTAGGCTTAAATTTTTTTAAAAAATAGGCAATAGCACTAGAAGGTCTGTGAAGAAGTTAAGGAATAAACTGGATGAGCTGTCGAATCTCGATGATTTTGTGGTGAATGATAGAGAGATGAAAGTGGACTTGGTGGTGAATCAAGTAGTGTCATGGAAAGACAAACTATTGATGGGTTCTGAGTCCCAAAAAGTGAACACACATAAAGAAGATGATTTTGAATTTCTTGATGGAGATGTCAAAAAGGAGATTATTAATGGTATCCCTACTATCACATTCTCAGAACGGGTTAATCAATTTATTGCTAAGCGAATGGCTAGAACGGTGATAGTGAAACTATTGGGGTGAAGGATCTCTTATTTCACTATGATGAATAAGTTGTAAGCAATTTGTGGGACTAAGGAGTCACTGCAAAGCATTGATTTCAAAAATGACTACTTATCAGTTAAGTTCTAGAATGATGACTATTTAGAAGTGTTGTCAGAAGGATCGTGGTTTATCTTTGGACATTATCTTATTGTTCGTCCGTAGACACTAACGTTTACCACAAGACAATATCATCCAAACAATATGATTACCACAAGACAATATCATCCAAACAATATGATTATTTGGATCAGATTGCTCGGACTGCCAAAAGGATTGCACAAAAAGAGTCTACTCAAATTCATCGAAAGAGCAATTGGGCCTTTTGCGAAAATAGATAGAAAAATAAATAATAACATAAGGGGATAGTTTGCAACGCTTGCGATCTACATTGATTTGGGAAAATCGCTTGTTTCTAAGGTTAATATTGATGAGAAAATAAAGTGCGTGGAGTATGAACTGCTTCCTTTAATTTGTTTTTATTGCGGGAGATTTGGGTATAATCGAAATTCATGTCCGCATAAAATTTAGGTAGGAGACGTACCTAAAAGAACATCAAATGAAAATTCTGGTAAAGGTGCTTCGGCGCAAGGAAGAGTGGAGGAGGAGCAATTTTGGGTCATGGATGTTGGTGGAGCATAATGTTAGCTTAATTTTATTTAAGCTAGGATAATTGCTTTGATTTAATAATATTTATTTGATTCATGCTTATGATGTTTATGCCTCAATCAATCATGTTTTCAGTTAAAATCAAGTCTGTATTTCGTTCATACGTGATTGAAATGCACCTGAATTAGCTGAGCGATCCTAACCAGACGATGGCTAGTAGACACATAATTGAAATGTACATGCTCAATTTAGATCCTAACCCGATTAAATTGCCGGTTGCATAACAACTCTAACCAAGCTTTGTTATTTGCATAGTTTTTAGATTTGTGTGATTAAACTGTTTCAAACCTAACACGTCCCTGTTACCTCACACGAATGCTAAGAAACCCTTAGTAAATAAGGATCAGTAAAATGCATATTTACTAAGTAAAGGATTTCGAAAGGACCTAATGTGGTTTCCAAACTCATGAAAGATCGAGTTGCCATGGAATATTTTTCCGAATATTATTAAGCATGATGATAATAAATTGAGTTTAATTAAAGTAATTGTCCTAGTTTATTTATGTTATAATTGTTGCAAATTGTGTTTAATCTTGTTAAAATCCATTTCATACATATACTTAGGTTAATTTGCATTAGGGATCATTGCATTTAGTTTAATATATTTAATCATCACTTCTCAATCATATTGTGTTTTTAAATTTACCAAGTTGTTAATATAATTTTACAATTAAGTGATTTAACACAAATACAATCCCTGTGGAGACGATAACTCGATACTTACTTATTACTTGATAACGACTGTGTACACTTGCACAAACCTACGTGTTACATAAAGCGAACTCGGTTGTTGCTAAAATTGGGTTTGATAATTCTTTTAGAGTTGAAAGCTAGAGGGTTTTCTGGTGGAATTTGGTTGTTCTGGAATGATAACGTAGGTATGGTGATTCTTAAGGTTCATTCACATTTCATTCATATGAGGGTTTGGGTTAAACAAAACATTCTTGTGCATTGCTATTTATGCTGATCCTCAAAGAAAATCAAGAGAGAATTTATGGGATAAATTTGGAGAGATTGTGGATGATGTTGAGGAACCATGGTTCATGGTTGGTCATTTTAACGCTATGTTAAGTTGTGAGGATAGGCGAGGTAGGGCTGATTCTCCCAAAGTAAGTTGTAGAAGTTTTAACTCATTCATGTTTTAGAATGGCTTAATAGATTTGGGGTTTCAAGCTTCGATATACACTTGGAATAGGGGAAATCTCTTTCAAAGGTTAGATTGATCCTTTTGTAATGATCATTGGCAAACTTTTGCAGCTATCACCTCAGTCCTCCACTTGCATAAGCTAAAATCTAACCATCGACTACTTCTAGTGTCGGTAAATTCAATAAGAAGAGAAATTGGGGAAATACCTTTTCGTTTCCTAGCCAACTGGTTATCCCATCCGAAGTTTCGTGGTGTTGTTGCAAAGTCCTGGAAAGATGATGACAATATTGTGGAAAATTTGGGGAATTTTACTAATCTGGTCCAAGATTGGAATAAAGTTGTGTTTGGGAACATTTTTTTATACAAAAAGAAGACCAATTAGAGAGTTAGATCGTATTCAACAAGCTTTGGAGTGATGTAATTTTTGGCGCTAAATTGATATTCAGATTGAAATTGAAAATATTCTAAGCCATGAGGAGCTATTATGGTTTCAAAAATCGCGATCTGAGTGGCCTGCAAACAGTGATAGAATACAATTTTGAGCGAAATAAAATTGAAGCACTTAAAATTGTGGGGTCTGATTGGTGTTATGATGATAAGGCCCTTAAACATCATGCTTTTGATCATTTTTCCAGTCTATATACTATGGATGCATACTCACTTAAGGACTTTCCTCTCAAAGGTCATTTTCCAAAGTTGGAGGATGATCTTATAGGTTCCTAAATGTTGAGATCAGTATGGAGGAGGTTTGCCAGGCTTTATTTAGTTTGGCACCTTTTAAAGCACCAAGAGTTGACGGGTTTCATGTAAAATTCTACCAAGCAAGCTGGGAAATTGTGGGGAAAAGTGTTTCCAATATGGTTCATAAGGTGTTTCTAGGGGGAAGCTTGGATCCTAATATTAATAAAACGTTACTGGTTCTAATTCCTTAAGGCATTGGGCCAAACAAAATAACTCAATTTCTACCTATTAGTTTATGTACAGTTCTATATAAGATAATTACTAAAACAGTGGTGATTCATCTTCGAAGGTTTATGCAAATTCTGGTTAAACCAAATCAGTCTAGCTTTATAGCTTCATGGAACATTTCAGACAATATCATAATTGCTCAAGAGGCGATTCATACAATGAAGACTACCAAAAGTACGAAGGGTTGGATGGCAATCAAGGTTGATTTAGAGAAAGCTTACGATCGGGTTAGGTGGGATACACTTTTTGATGCTGGACTGTCAGATTATTTTGTTAGTATAATTATGTGTTGTGTATCTACGATATTATGCAACTGTTGTGGAATAGGACCGTATCTGAAAGTTTTATACATCCAGAGGTGTGCAATTGGGAGATCCCCTATCTTCATACTTGTTTTTTCTTGGGATGGAACATCTAGGTCACCGGATCAAGGTTGCCATCTAATAGAAGCTTTCTCGAAGAGGGCTAGGATTATTACACTTATTCTTCGTAAATGACTTACTCCTCTTCTACATAGTTAATGAGAAGGGTGTAAATTGTATCAAACATGTCCTAGATACTTTCTTCCATGTTTCAAGCCATTGAGTTTGATGCAAGTCTTAAGGCCCAAAATTAGGCTCAAGAATAAGATGGGCTCAACTTTCCTCAAGGCCCAATAATGAGGTCAAATGCCAAGAAAGTTCGAGCAAGATTAAACGGGACCATCCAATAATTCGTTACCAATGCCCTAGATGCGCACACTATCGAAAAAGAAAAAGAAAATTCATTTCTTGCTTTCAAGAAAATCAAGAAACTGAACCTTGACTCAATTTTGTTGATTCAGACAATTTGAAGAATCAAGAAAATCAGGAATTCAAATCTTGGTCCAAGAAACTGAATATTGCATCCAATGCACATTGAATTTTATGTACGAGCTTGAACGAGCCAATTTCAAGAGCAAACGGATCACAAGACCAAGTTCTTGCAAAATAACTCAGTAAGATATCTACAAACTCATCCTGAAGTTTGAAAAGTAGTTTAATTGAATATCAGGCCAAATTATCGAAGTGACCCAAATTGTAAAGTATTTAAATTTTAGGTCTAATTTTATTTTAATAAATGGATCATCATGTAAGAATTCAACCCAAGGAGCCCATTAAATTCATTTTGCCAAATTCCCAAGTCCACACTTAGAATTATTATTTTTTATTTATTTGATTAGTTTTCATGTTAAAATTTTATTGGGGTTAAGAAAACTTATTTTTAGGGGCTTATAAGTACCATGATTTTCCACCCTTATATGATATACACTGGATTTTTTGTTTTTGAGTTAAATAATAATTCTCTCTGAGTGTTTCTTAAAGAATTGCTCTTGAGTTTTTTTTTAGAAGTTGTTTTAACAATCTTTTAAGTTGTGAGAATCATTTTCAAGCTTTTTCTGGCTAAGATCTTTTTCTTGGAGGGAAAATTAAAGTAGCTAATTTGGGGAAGTACCTTGGTGTACCCTTGTAATTTGGGTAATTTAATAATTTGATTCTAAAGCCTTAAATTATTTTTTAATATAATCAATAATTACACATGATAAATTTTTTTAGTTACAAATAGGGGTGTGCAAAATTTGGATAAAATCAAAAAAATTCGGTTAATTGATCGAATTCGATAAATTGGTTGGTTAACTGAATTAATTCAATAGGAAGTCGATTAATAATTTTTTAAGTTTTTGGTTAACGGTTAATTTGGTTTGAAATCAATCAGTTAATCGAACTAAATAAATAATATTATAATATATAAATATTAACCCACTATCCACCTAGACCCAATTCAATATATATATAAACCCAAGTACTCAACTCAACCCAATCCTAAAAATTACAAATAATTTAATAAATAAAAATAAAAATCCTAAAACTAAAGTCTAAAACTAAAAACATGATTCACCAGACACCAGCCCTCGTCAAAATCCCTAATTTCTTCAAAGTTTACTCCTTAAACCTCCTTGAATCGTCTGACGTCCACCATTCACATTGTCCAACGTCCACCAGCACCAAAATTTCTTCAAAGTTTACTCCTTTTCACCTTATTCTCAAATTTCCACCATTGAAATCCTCTAATAGGTACTATATTTCTTCACTCGATAGTTGATCCCCCTTTTTATATATAGTATATATTATGTAGAACTCAACCTTTCTATTTGAAGGGTTTTTATATATTTTGTTTTAGAAAAATACATAAGGTTGAAGTCTGCTTTTAAATGCGGGGTTAAGTTTAAAACTTTAAAATAAAACCCTAAGCTCAGATCGTGTAAAGTTGTAGTCCAAAGATTTCTTTTATTTAAATTTTTATGTGAAACATAATCTGGGTTTTTCTTGCGCACATTATTCTCACGATGTTATCTTCCCAATATAGGACATGACAAGCATTGGTCGTACACAAATGGATTATATCGAATTAATTTAACAAATTATCCGAACATTATACTACGACTTGAAATGGTTCCTTGATGTCTTTTACCAGGTCTTAGTTTTGATCCTTTGTTTTATATAGCTTAGGTGGAGTGAATAGAGGATATTGGAGGAAAAGTTTAGATCTTTGATGTTTTTATTTTCTATTGAAAAAGATGGGATTCTTTTTCTGGGTTATGTTTGGTATTTGAGAAAACTTGAAGGGAAACTTGTATGTCTGGATTTTGATTCTTTTTAATTACATTTTGGTTCTTTATCAGTTCAAAAAATCTACATATTTTGTAAAATCAAAAAGGTTGTATTTTCATGGGTGTTTTGACCAATGTAGCTTCGGTCTAAGTTCTTGTGAATGTCAAAGTTTTGTTTTGAACGTTATTTTGCTTCTCCTTTTGCTAAAGGGTTAAAGTTTAAACATCATTTACTGATTAGTTGAGATAAGTTGGTTTATTTGTCTTGTTTTTGGCCTATTGATATCAGTCCATCAGACTTTAGCAAATCATTGAGAAGCTTAATTTTAGTATTACAATTTTCTTTCCTTTTTTTTGTTTTTGATTGGTTAGTGGATTTTATTTCTCTCTTGATTTTAGAAATTGCCAAATTAGAATAATTTTGGTTGGTATACTTTTTTAATGATTTTTTGAGTGTATTTTCTTGTGTAAGAAAAAATATGTTTTTCCTTAAAACTCAATGTAGGACAAAGAAAGAGTTGGAGATTGAAATCGGTCACCCTTGAATGCACCCCCAACTCGTCCTGAACAAGCAAACCCTCCTCCACCTACATTGTTTTTATTAACATTCATTAATTATATTTTTAAATTTAATTTGATTTGTATATGAATTTGTTGAAAGTTGGATTATTTATTCAATAATTAAATTAGGTTCAATCATGTTTAAATATTAAATTAAAAACTATTCAATTTGACTATAATTTTTTTCTTGTAGAATGTCCACCGAACCAATATCTATTGAGGGTAGTGCTATGATTTTCCAGTTTTATACCTACCAGATTGAACTCTTTTTCACACTTGAAGAGCTTGAAATCAAGTATTTTCATTATGTTTTCATAGGATTTAGTTTAGATTTCTTATTTAAATAAATTGTGTAACCTAAGTGTTAAAATGTCGTTTTATTTTGTCTTTCAGGTCAAATGAGGCCTAAAGGTTAGCTAATGTACTTGGTGAGTGTGCAAGAGAATAGAAGAAGTGTACTAATAGGATACTGATCACTTCGTCACGACATAGGCAGAGCTAAGTTGCAACCAAGGGACTAGATTTAAAGGAACTCAAAGACTGACTTCTTTGTCGCGACATACATGAGCTATGTCGTAACAATGCCTGTAGGATGACGCTTCAGATGGAAACTGATGCCTATGTCACGACATTGACCCTTGGACGCAGATCTCATATTAAACGAATGTCGCTTTGGTCTTTATAATGCCACTTAAACACGAGGAACGACAACTGACCTAGGGTTGAGGAAAAATGGCCATTTAAATTTATAAATAGGTACTTTAGCACTAGGGTTTTACACACCATTACTTAGGCTTTACTTTTCAGTTTTAGTTTCATTTATTTTTCATCTTTTGAAACGAGATTGTAGAAACTCGCGTAAACGATTGAGGAGTTTTTCCCGACAGATCGCTTAATACAATTTAGTCTCTTTTTCGTTCTCTTTTGCACTTATATGTTTTCATATATTGTTTCATTGATAAATAGAGAAACCATGAGGAACTAACTCCATTTTGGGGAATTAGGGAGTGGAAGTATGAATAATTAATTATTTTTTACAGGGATTTTACCTTCCGAATCAGCTATTTGGGAAAGGAAGGGCATCAAACAATCACTAGGCCTGACAACCCTAGAAAGTCATCTAGGTGAGAATGAACTCAAAATTGGTATTGCCCATCCATGAACACCTTTTCCCCTAACCGGTTTAGATTGTGACATCTAGCGATAAGTAATCTCTATCGACTTGTTATGCCGGCAAAAGATCGAGAGATCCAACTGGGGTAGTGGCTAGTTAATTGGAGAAAAATTCCCAAAACCCAACAATTGAAGAAATCATACGGAAATGACCTAATCTCCCCAAAGCCATCTATAAGAATTACTACAACTCAAACTTACTTTATTTTTATCTTTTATTTTTATGCTTTCAAACAACTCTCTTATTTTTCCTCATACTATAAACCTTAAAATCAGTACTAATTAATTTTAACCTTTGCGGTGATTTTATTTACTATAGCTTTACGCCTCCTTTGGGTACGATCCTCGGAACAATTCCAAGTTTTCCATTGTAAACACACTATATTTACAACCTGACCCATATACTTGCGGAAAGCTGAAATCTATACTGAACAGGAGTACGTTCGACTGTGGTCAAGTTGTTGGTGTCGTTGTTAGGGAGGCAACACTTTAGTAAATTCTATTTTTTCTTTGTATTAAAATAATTAGAAAAGTTTTAAGTTATAGATACTATTTAATTTTCTTTTATTTTTCATATTTCGTTTCCCTTACTTTTTATTTGATTTTGGTTTATGAACCAAAGCCAAAGAAACTTGGTTGAACCTATTTCTAACCTTGAATCACTAATCAAACGTAACCGCAAAAACTCATAGGTTATGCAAAACCCACCACAGAAGGAGACAGAAGAATAAGTAGATCCAATAGAAGATCCAGTGGTTAACGTAAAAGACATTAATATACCTCCACAACTCCCTGCAAACGAACTGATGGCAGAAGAACAAAGAACTATAAGGGAGTACTCTTTACCTACTCTAGATCTAACTTAGGAGAGTATTGCAAGACCTACTATCGCCGCTAATAACTTTGAAATAAAATTGGCTATGATTTAGAATAATTTACAATGTAGGGGGACAATGTCTGAAGATCCCAGATTACATTTGAAACGGTTTTTACAATTGTGTGATACTTTTAGGTTTAATGGTATTATTGACGATGTCATTCGTTTAAGATTCTTTCCCTTTTCTTTAACTGACAACACTTTTTTATGGATGGATGCACAGGCACCTAGAGCTACCATAACTTGGGACGAACTAGTAGGGAAATTTTTGCAAACAATTTTTCCCATGGGAAAAGCCATTCAACTTAGGAGAGAATTGCCAACCTTCCTTGTAACAGCCTAGTTTTTTAATGGTGTCGAAAATAGTGGTTTCGGGACCACAATTCTGACAAGTCGAGTCGTAAATTTATTTATTTCTTTATTTTTTATGTCATTAGCATTGGATTAAAATTTGGTTATGGAATTTTAATGTTTAGATAGTGAATTGAGTAAAAAAGGATTAAATTGTAAAAGAGGTAAAAGTTAATAGCGATTGATTTAAGAATAAAGGGACCCAAGTGGTAATTATACCAAGGACAAAAAGCCCAAGCAGTGGAAGGTATGATTTCATTCAACTAAGTTTTGGGATATTTATTCATTTAGTCCTAATTAGCTTAAGGCTAAATTGTAAATAAGTAGTTTGATTTGAATTTAATATAATTGAAAGATCAAATAAGTAAATTAACCAAAATATTTTAGTGGTTGGTTTATTATGACACTTATTGTCATTAATTAGGAAAATTAAAGGTTAATTAAGTGATTAATTAAGTTAATTAGGAAAGTCTTAAAATTTACAATTATGCCATTAAGTATAAATATGAAATTAAAGAAGAAAAATCACATTTTTCTTCTAATTTTTTCTTCTTCTTCACGACTAAAACAAGAAAACCTAGGGTTTTTCATTGATGAACTTTGATCTTTGATTTGGGTAAGCAAACCTTGACCGTTTTTTGTAATTTTTATATTTTTTAGTCTGTGTTAGCTTGATCTAACTAATCTAAGGACTAATTTGCGAATCTGTCAAATATTGTGAATTTTACCATTGTTGAATATGCTTGTCTTTGAAATTTTTTTATAGTTTTGGATGCTTAATGGTTAGGTTGGACCTTTTTGTAAAGTGAGTTTTGATAAAATTAGAGTTTAAGGGCTAAAATGCTAAATGATGAAATTGGGTGTACTTTAGGTGAAATAAATGGATTGTAGGGACATGTATGAGATCAAGGTATATTCGGCATGTTTTGTGTTGAAAGGGCTAGGGAACAATACAATGTGTCAAGCTATTTTCGTGTTTGTAACCTTTTGTGCTAAACTATTCTTTGAAATTCACGCCTATCCTAAGCCTCAGCACGTTTCAAGCCGAAAAGCTCTATGTGACTTAAACAACTTTATGCATGATTAAATATGGAAATCGCATGATTTTATTATGGTTGTCTCTATTTTACTAAGATAATTAAAATACTTATTTTTGGCATTGATGGATACATATTGATAACCCACTGAACTTATATTGTTTCTAATAAAAAATGGTAAAGTTGCTTAATTATCATGTCAAAATTATTAAGAAATATATCATACCTTGACTACAAGCTATGAATCACTCTTTGTATAGCTATAAACTCAAGCTCTTCATTTTTCTTTTGGTTTTATTTGCTTGAGGACAAGCAAAGACTTAAGTGTGAGGGAGTTTGATCTGTCGGTTTTATACCTAGCAGATTGAACTATTTTTCACACTTTAAGAGCTTAAAATCAAGTATTTTCGTTATGTTTTCATAGGATTTAGTTTATATTTCTTATTTAAATAAATTGTGTAACCTAAGTGTTAAAATGTCGTATTATTTTGTCTTTCAGGCCAAATGAGGCCAGAAGGTTAGCTAATGTACTTGGTGAGTGTGCAAGAGACCACAAGAAGTGTAAACAATAGGATACTGATCACTTCGTCACGATATAGGCAGAGTTACGTAATAACCAAGGGACCAGATTTAAAGGAACTCGAAGACTGATTTCTTTGTCGAGACATACATGAGCTATGTCACGAAAACGCCTGTAAGATGACACTTCATATGAAGGCTAATGCTTATGTTGTGATACAGGACCTGGTGTGTCGCGACATCGATCCCTAGATGCAGATCTCACATTAAACGAAGGGCGTTTTGGTCTTTATGATGCCACTTAAACACGAGAAATGACAGTTGACTTAGGGTTGAGGAAAAACGACCATCTAAAGCTATAAATAGGACCTTTAGCACTAGGGTTTTACACACCATTACTTAGGCTTTACTTTTTAGTTTTACTTTTATTTATTTTTCAGCTTTTGAAACGAGATTATAGAAACTCGCATAAACGATCGAGGAGTTTTTCCCGATAGATTGCTTAATATAATTTAGTTTCTTTTTCATTCTCTTTTGCACTTATATGTTTTCATATATTGTTTAATTGATGAAAAAAGAAACCATGAGGAACTAATTCCATTTTGAGGAATTAAGGAGTGGAAGTATGAATAATTAATTGTTGTTTTACAGATTTTACCTTTCGGATCAGTTGTTTGGAAAAGGAAGAGCATCAAACAAACACTAGGCTTGACAATCGTAGAAATTAATTTAGGTGGGAATGAATCCAAAATTGGTTTTGTCCATTTGTGAATACCTTTTCCCAAATCGGTTTAGATTGTAACATCTAGCGATAAGTAATCTCTATCGACTTGCTATGCCGACGGAAGATCAAGAGATCCAACTAGGGTAGTGACTAGTTGATTGGAGGAATCTCCCCAAAGCTGTCTATAAGAATTTATACAACTCAAACTTACTTTATTTTATCTTTTTATTTTTATGCTTTCAAACAACTCTCTTATTTTTTCTCGTACTATAAACCCTAAAATAACTACTAATTAATTTTATTCTTTGTAGGAATTTTATTTACTATAGCTTTACGCCTCTTTTGGGTACGATCCTCGGAATACTTTCAATTGTTCCGTTGTAAACACACTATATTTACAACCTGACTCGTATACTTGCAGAAAGTAGAAATCTACACCGAACGGGAGTACGTTCGGGTTGGTCATGTTACACCTCCTACTTCGATAGATTCTAAAAATTCAGGAGTTGAAGCTTGTTAAGTATGACTCATATTTCAAGTCAAATTTGAGAAATAATATTCCAATTAAACTTTATTTATTTGTTTCAATTAAATTTTGTTTATTTGTTTCAGTCGAACTTTTATTAGTGTAGATTATTTTATTATTATTTGACTTAGAAATTTAGCCTATAAATTGGCTCTTTTACAACATTATAAAATACACCTATTAGAGATTAGAACTCCTAACACTTTTGGAGAATTTTGTATTTATGTTTTGAGACTTCTTTATTTTTTAGGTTTAATTTTTATCTCAATCTTTTGTACTTTTCTTTCTTTTTCCATTATAGTAAAATTATCTTTGCCCGTGATTTTTTATCCTCTTCGAAAGAGTTTTTCCACGTTAAATTTGCATGTCCAATTTCTCAATTTCTTTCGCTATTTTTACTTATTTATTGCTTAATCAGGTCTATTCCCAACAAGTGGTATTAGAGCTATTTCGATTTTCGCATATTAGCCTATTTAGAGATGGCAACAATAAGGTTCGACATTGAGAAGTTCGATGGTGTTACAAATTTCAATTTATGGTAAGTTCAGATGATGGCAATTCTAGTTCAGATCGGTTTGAAAAAGGTTGTTACTAGGAAAAAGCCCGAGAATCTAGATCAGTCAGAATGGAAAGAGCTTAATGAAAAGGCCCTGTCTACAATCTAGTTTTGCCTCGCAAATAGGGCATTTCAAGAGGTATTGATGGAGAAGACTTTATCCGACTTGTGGAAAAGGCTAGAAACTCTTTATGCAACTAAGTCTCTTACTAATCGTTTAGTGTTAAAACGTCTATTTACGTTTCGCATTAATGAAGGTGAGCTTCTTAGAGATCACATCAATCAATTCATTACTCTTTTGAATGATTTAAAAAATGTTGAGGTTAAGATTGACGATGAGGATCAGGTTATGCTATTATTGTGCTCTTTCCCCCTTCATACAAGTCTTTCAGGGAAACCTTGATTTATGGTAGAGACAAGCTCTCATTCGAGGATGTGAATGGTCATTTGTTGAGTAAATATAAACTTGACAATGAGTTTAGTTTGGATAGCAAGGTAGATAGGCAAGCTTCCGTTTTGGTAGCATTAAAGAAAAGACACAAAAGTTGTCATTATTGTAAGAAGTTAAGTCACGTCAAAGCAGATTGTTATAAATTGTAAAATAAAAGGGTTGCTGAGAGTAACGAGAAAGATGTAGTTGGTGCTAATTTGGTCGATGAAAGCGAGATGATTTCTTGTTAGTGTCAACAAGTGAAAGCTCCGAGCTTACGTCCGTGTGGATATTAGATTCGAGATGTTTTTTTTCGCATGTGTCCTAACAAAAAATGGTTCTCCCCATACAATTCAGTTGAAGGTGGAGTTATGTGGATGGGAAATGATTCATCCAGTAAGGTAATCGGTATTAGTACTGTTGAAATTAAGATGCACGATGGGATGATAATTTGAGTAGACACACGAGCTAGCATGTGGGCTGATACACGACCGTGTCTCCCTATTTCGCACATACACATGGGCTAGCATACGATCTGGTACACGGTTGTGTGTCCTTGTTTCGTTTGCTCACAAGGTCTGGGCAAATGTCAAATGGCCTGGCCACACGGCCGTGTGACCCCTACTTGCAAAACTTTCAAATTTTCATTTAAAACTTTTTGGTGCTTCAACATAATCTCGTTTTATATTTTTGACTGAGTATAAGCCTTTGAATTTACCATTTATAATTATGTATTTGATTAGACTGAATGATTGGTTTTAACTTGGTTGCATTATGAGTAATAATGTAAGTATGTTGTTTGAAATCATGGGAAATGGAAATGTTTATGCATGTTCATGTTAGTAATGGGATCGAGGTGCTTTAGAATGGCAGTCTTTATATTTTTGGAAAGTTCTATAGTGACCGACGAAATTGGATGTCCCTTGTCCGTTACGGAGTTGAAGTCAAGTCGTTTGGAGCAGAGGAAACTTGGTCATAGGAGCGGAAAAGGTATGACCGTTTCGTTAAAGAGAGGATCTCTTTTGGATGCAGGTTTTGAAAACTTAGGGCACTGTATTTGTGAAATTCAAACCTAAGTTAATTTTGATTTGGCAACGCACAAGTCGAAGGCTAGAAGTCTTCTAGCTTCTAAGCACAGATTTGACTCAGTTAATTCCCTGCATAATTCAAGCTAAGCCTGTGGCGGGCTTTGGTAAAGATAACATTGTGGGAATACGTGTCAAGGTGGAGATTTGTTAAGTATGACTTTATAACACCTCATACTCAGCCAAGTTATCGAGCCCGAATACTAGGATGCCACACCACCGTCTCACATCATGCTTACCTCATTTTAACGTTTTATTTCACATGTAAATTTTTCTTACACATATGGGAAAAACCGTAGAAGTGGATGTGAACCGTGCATCAGGTAGGGTCCAAGGAAAGGGAGGTGAGTCAAATTTGACTACTTAAAAACCAAGCCTTCCGTAGCCAAAGCTAATCATAGACATGCACCTTCTCATTACCACACTTCTCACAGTTATTGAAAAATTAATTTAATGTTAAATATTTCAATCTTACATCGATTTATCAACTATCAAACATTCATCATATAAAAAAAAACCTCAAAGAGCATATTTTCAAGTCTATAATGGCATGCACATAACTTAAAAGAACATAACCAAAAACTAGTATAAATCCATCATAAATCCTAGCACATTGCCTTACGTTCCCAAATATAAACAACTCATAAAACCTACTAATAGAAAATTAAAGTGTCAATTTTAGCTTGGATCACCCTCGAGACCACACCACTCACACCAGTACTAAGTATCTGTAATGGTTAAAAAGGAGTGGGTGAGCTTAACAAGCTTAGTAAGTGCCTAGAATAACCACTACATAAACAATCATCATGCATGAACCAACAATCATACGACATATTCATAGCATCTTTCTTGTATTTATTTTACACATAGTTTTCAGCATATATAATCACAATCAAACACAATTTATGATAATTTGGCTGTTAAGACTATGAAACATATAGTGAGCTCTATCATCACACATTAGATACGCGGATCTCCAACACACCAACACTGGACTCATAGAGCCGAAACATATCTCATAAATGAAGCATATAGTTAACACTCTCCAACACACAAAACCTGTCCCGTTGAATGGAGCATAGCTCACATTCCCTTATCTCTCCAACGTGTCCTTGGACCTCAGTGCCCCACATATAACACAAACATGATTACTCATAATCCTATGACATGCTAACTATATCCAAAGGTCTCATAAGATCACAAAGCCAAAATATGCACATTATTATTACATATTTTTATGATATATTCACTGCATATTCATAATCATAATATAATCAGTCACATGGCATAAAGAACATACTCACATATTTCTATCTCATGGCATGAAGAACATACCCATATATTTTCTGTCACATGGCATGAAGAACATAAACACATATTCACTTTCACAACAGTCATCATAAGCTTATAACATATGCCACAACATCTCATGTTTGTTTACAATATCACATCTTAATTCTTTAAGCACAAATCACATTAATATTTAATCATAAATCATATTAATATTTAAGCACAAATCACATTAATATTTAAGCATAAATCACATTAAATTTGAGCACAAATCACATTAATATATAAGCACAAATCACATTAATATTTAAGCATAAATCACATTAATATTTAAGCACAAATCACATTAATATTTGAGCACAAATCATATTAATATTTAAGCGTAAATCAAATTAATTTTTAAGCACAAATCACATTAATATTTGAGCACAAATCACATTAATATTTAAGCACAAATCACATTAATATTTAAGCATAAATTATATTAATATTTAAGCATACATATAAGAACACTTACACTCGGAATTTAGAGTAGGAGTTTAGGCTATCTCTAAATTTCCAAATACACAATGAATCGTCTATGAGTAGCGATTCCAAAACACTCACCAAATATACGCTTTCTTTAAAAACCCGAAAGCTTAGACAAGCTTTCCTTTGCCTTTATCTTTGCTTTTTAATGATCCTATCGATTCCAACACTTCAACCACACATATCACACACATACACAAGCGAAAATCGATCATCCACACAACCGAAACCTTAAACCTAGTAAACTTTAAATTCTAATATCTCGGTCAACACTTAATCTTTTCGCATGAAACAAATTCTGTTCATCTACATATTTATCCACGACCGATTCCCAACATTTAAACCACACAAAACTACACATTTTAAAATACCAAATATTTTCGACACACAATGGCTATAATAACGAAAATTCATTAAAACTCGATAAATACATAACGAAATTTCAAAGTAACTTTAGAAACCTTATAATCATGTTAAAACAAGTTGAAAAACACTTTAATATCAAGTTTTTATACACAAACTTGGATTTCACCATTCAAGACCCTATTTTTGACATTTATTCAAAACTTGCATTTTAATGGCTAAAAGCTTAGTTAAATGACTAGATATTATTTAAAACTCATAAGAAAACGATTGGTTAACTTTGCTTGAAGAAAAATGAGCTTTGACACGAATCCGAAAAAATCCACGTTTGGAGAATATGATGAAGAAGATGAAGGTAATGAAGGTTTTTGGATATTTCTCTTGATTTTTATAGGTATCTAAAGTTTTAGGGTTATTAGAATTCAAAGGCAATTAGTAATTAGAAGTATAAATCAATTGGGAGAGATGGAAGAGCAAAGGATGACAAACACAAACACTTGTTTTTTATCGTGAAAAATATAAGTGAAAGTGGATTTTTTAGGTTGATTTTTAAAGTTTGGTCAAATTGCTTCATAAAAACTCTTAATTTTGACTCTTTTATAAATTAGTCCTATTTTCAAAATTAAAGATATTTAAAACTCATTTTCAGAAATTGATTTAATTTTCTAATAGTCATTGTTGAAAATATTATCAATTACCAAACTTATGAAATTCTGAACACATATAGGTTAAAATTCCTAAAATACCCTCAAAACTTCTAGGCCCAATTTTGGGATGTAACCGACTCGAATTTCGAGCCAAATTTGAGAAATAACTTTCCAATTAAACTTTATTTATTTATTTCAGTCAAACTCTGATTAGTTTAGATTATTTTATTATTATTTGACCTACAAATTTAGCCTATAAATAGGCTCTTTTACAACCTTAGAAAATACACCCATTAGATATTAGAACTCCTAACACTTTTGGAGAATTTTGTATTTACATTTTAAAGTTTTTTTTGAGTTTTTGGGGTTTAGATTTAATCTCTATCTTTTGTAGTATTCATTCTTTTACCATTATAGTAAAATTATCTTTGCCCGTGGTTTTTTATCCTCTTCAGAGGAGTTTTTCCACGTTAAATGTGTGTGTTCAATTTCTCAATTTCTTCCGCTATTTTTACTTATTTGTTATTTAATCGATCGATCCCCAACAAAGCTTCAAGCCCAACAAAAGGGACTACTGAGAAAAGAAAAGTCACTCGTCAAAGGTTAGAAGTTTGGTCTTACTTCACTAAGATTATTAATAGTGAGGGTGCACGTAAGGGTAAATGTAATTATTGTGAAAAGGAATTTTGTTGTGATATGAAAAAATGGTATGGGTTCATTGAAATATCATATTGGTTAATGTAAGAAAAATCCTAGTAATGTTGTTGACACTAGCCAAGGACAACTAGTTTTACCTAGAAAGGGAGTTAAAGGGGGGAAGGGCATCTTTCAACTTGGAGATTTGATCAAGAAGCATGTAGGAAAGGATTAGCACAAATGATTGTGATTGATGAATTACCTTTCAAGTTTGTTGAAAGTGAAGGCTTTAGGAAATTTATGTTCATGGCATGTCCTAGGTTTCATATTCTTTCATGAATTACTATAACTAGGGATGTTTATCAATTGCATTTAGATTGAAAGGTCAAGATAAAATAACTTTTTAAAAAGTTGTTGTTCTAAAGTTTGCTTAACTACTGACACATAGACTTTTTGTAAAGAGTTAACTATTTGTGTATCACTGCTCACTTTATTGATAACGATTGGAAATTGAATAAAAATATTTTAAACTTTTTTTCCAATTTCTAATTATAAGGGTGAGTCTATTAGGATGGTGATTGAGAAATGCTTGTGAATTGGGAGATTGATAAGATGTTTACTGTTGTTGTTGATAATGCAAGTTCAAATGATGTTGCTATTGGTTATTTGAGAAAGAAATTTAACCTTCGAGAGGGTTTAGTTCAAAATGGTAAATATCTTCATATGAGATGCATGACACACATTGTGAATTTGATTGTTGTTGAAGCTTAAAGGAAATAAATAAATCTGTTGATCGTATTAGGGGGCAGTTAGATATGTGAGACAATCTCTAACTAGACTACAAAAGTTTAAGGAGTGTTTTGTGGTGGAAAAGATAGAGTGCAAGAAGATGTTGTGTCTTGATGGTTGTACTAGGTGGAACTCGACCTACTTAATGTTAGACACTGCTCAAAACCTTAAGAGAACTTTTGAGACATTTAAGGAGCAAGATACAAACTTTTAGGGCTGAACTTGAAAGGGGAGAGGGTTGGCCTAGTGTGGATGATTGGGCTAGTGTTAGAAAGTTGAGGGATTTCTTGGAACACTTTTATGAAGTCACTTTGCATATATCTGACACTTCATATGTCACGTCCAAAAATTTTTTGATAAACTTTCTAAAAGGGATATTCTTTTACGAGATGCTCAATCAAATATTAATGTTGATTTTAGTGTTATGGCCATCAAGATGAAAGACAAGAATGATAAGTATTGGGGTGATGTTGATAAGATGAATTTGCTTATGTTTGTTGTTTGTGTTTTAGATCCTAGACAAAAACTAAAGTATCTTGAATTTGCACTTAATGAAATGTCTAATTCTAAAAAAGCTTTTGAAATGATGCAAAAATTGAAGGAAGCTTTGTATGAATTGTTTGATGAGTATAAGCTTTCACTTCATTGTACTTATAGCCAATCAAGTGTGCCAGCACATGTTTCTTTCGGTGAACCACAACAAAAAAATGAAAAGGCGAATGCAAGTTTTGTATAAAAAGTGTGAGTTGGAAAATGGTGGTGAGGATAAAACATATGAATTAAATAAATATCTAGCTAAGGCTAATCAGGATTTTTTTGAAGATTTTGATATTTTATTGTGGTGGAAAGTGAATAGCCCTAGATTTCCCACTCTTTCAAATATTGCCAGAGATGTGTTAGCTATACCGATTTTTATGGTTGCTTCAGAGTCTGCATTTAGCGCCGGGGGGCGTGTTCTTGATCAATATAGGAGTTCTCTAACTCTTAAAATTGTACAAGCTCTTATGTGTACTCAATATTGGATTCGAAAATCATCATTACAAGAAGACATAAAAAAGATTGAAGAACAAATCTAAGAGCTTGACAAGATTGAAAATGGTATATATTTATTGTTTTATTTTAATAGTTTCAATTTTTTACCATATCACTCCTATTTATTTAATCAATTCAATGTTTAGATTTTTCTTGGAATGCATCAGAGCCTATCCTAAATTCATGAGCTTTCGTGAGTTGAAGGGTATACTTTTTATCTTATTCTTGTTAACTTACAATATATTCATTTGTTTATAATATTTGATTTTTTTTAAATGCATATATTTCTATTATGTGCTCATTTTTTGCACATTTTTTTGTAGGTATAATGCAAATAGAGATCTTTTGGAGAGAAAAAATAGATACAAATGGAGAATATTAAAGACTTACATTTTAATTATGTGTTAATTTCAAGACTTATGTAGTGTTTTTAATTATGTAGTGATTCAATACTTTAATTTAGGTAATTTGATTAATTCAGGTAATTTTTATACCAAAAATAAAATATATATATAATTTTTTGTTAATTCGATTAACCGATCGAGTTAACTGAAAAATTTCGATTCGGTTAACGGTTAAGGATTTAAAGGGATCGATTAATTCGATTAATGGTGGTTCGGGTCAATTAACCAATTGAACACCTCTAGTTACAAATGAGAATTTTTTAGATTATCATATACAAATTGTTTTTTTATTAAAAAAATTTAAGGTCTGTTTGTTTGCATATAAAATATTTTCCGTAAAACATTTTCATTGTTTTACGGTTTTTATTTGGTGGAAAATGAATTAACAAAAGAAATCATTTTCGTAAAAAAAAAGGTAAAATCAAGACTTTTTCAAGGAAAATGTTTTTACCAAATTTTTTCCGTAAGATATTTTTCAAACTAATAAGGCTTTGTTCATTATCTTCATTGTCAAAGAAACAAAAAGGGGAAGCTTTTAGAGTAACCAAAGGGAAGCTGTAACAGCCCGATTTTTTAATGGTGTCAGAAACAGTGGTTTTGGGATCACAACACCAATGAGTCAAGTCGTAAATTTACTTATTTTAAATATTTCTGGCAACATATGCATCTTATGAAATTTTGATTTTGAAAATTTTACTGATTAGATGGTTAATTGAATAGAAATGACTAAATAGTAAAGGGTGCAAAAGTTGAGTTGTCTAACTGGATGGACCAAATGAGTAAATTAACCAAAAGAGCTTTAGCAGATGATTAGTCATGAGATGAATTAAACCTAAATAGGATTAATTAAGGTTAATGGGTGGTTAATTATGAAAGTCTCAAAATTTACAAAATTGCCATTAGTATATATATTAATTAAAGAAATTTTTAAGTGGAAAATTCTATCATTTTCACTTCACCATCTTCTTCATTCGGCTAGGAGAGAAAGAAACTAGGGTTTTTGAAACTCAAACTTTGAGCTTTGATTTGGGTAAGCAAACCTTGATCGATTTTAGTAATTTTTATGTTTTTGAGTCTGTATCAACTTAATCAGGCTTATGCACGGACTAATTTGTGAATCTGTCAAAAGTTAGAAAACTTGTCATTGTTGAAATTGCTTGTTCTTGAAAGCTTTTGATGTTTTGGAATGTTTGACACTTGGGTTAAATCCTTTTGTAAAGTTATTTTTGATGAAATTAGGGTTAAAGGACTAAAATGTGAAATGGGTGAAATTATATGTATTGTTGTGAAAATATATATGTGAATGGGTTGGATAGGTACCCAAGAGAATTCTCTATGGTTAGTTGTGTGAGAGAATGGTTGTTTTACATTTTTTGTGTTGAAAGGACTAGATTGAATAAAAGGAAATTATTAGGGGTAAAATTGTAATTTTCCCAAAAAGGACTAAATTGTGTTGAATGATTAAATTATGTAATTTAATGTGAGAATTGAATGATTTGTGATTGTAGACTACGATCGTGCTACCGGCCGTGAGAAAGGAAAATTAACGGATTAGTCCCTAAAGTCTTTCCCTAAACTGCAACCCAGTCCGATAAGTTCGTAGTGTTGATCTTACTTAATATTTTTGTATATGTATATATTGTTAATGTACGGCAAATTGGAAGCATTCGATATTGAAGATGATCGAAGAAATGCAATGCAAAATATAGTAAGCTTTATGCCGTTGAAATCCGACACGATGGCTAAGGTATCCCATGTGCTGCGAGTCCTCGACAGCTCGTGTGAGCAGCATCGTGACTCGAAAAAGATATGAATCCTTAATGGATTACAGGTCCTACGATAGCTGGGACATATGCTTTATGCATACTCTTGACAGCTCGTATGAGCAGCATCGTTAGGAAACAGTTTATAAAACAGATAGACACCGTACCGATGGCTGGGGTACCACATAAGTTGTGAGTCCTCGATAGCTCGTGTGAGTAGCATCGAGTATTGGTAACAGAAAGTTATGAACAAGAAGAGAAGTTGTAACTACTCAAGAGAAATGGAAACTACGTTGGCTTGAATGAGTCATTATTGCTATTACCATGTTAGTATTTCTTAACTATCGAACTTACTAAGCTATAAAGCTCACCACAGTTATTATTGTTATTTTGTAGATCGTTTTGCTGACTGAAGATCGAATCATCAACCTCACCTGAAGTCACACTATCGCGAAATTGTCGGTAGATTTTGCATCACTTGATCTTATGGCATGTACTAGGATGTTATTAACCTTTGATATGGAACCAAAGATGTTGAAATCTTACTATTTTGATTTTGTAAATGCATGTAGTATAACTTTGATGCCTTGGCTTATAATGCTTGTAAAGACTTAGAAGTTATGTGTGTGTTGTGATGTTTTAAAGCATAACTTATATTGGTTCTGTTTGAGGTATTAAACTTTTGTCTTGGGGTCATTAATGAAATTCTACATACTTGTTTCGGTAGAATTATTGCATGTATCGGTAAAAGTACAGGGTAGGAGAGAGGTTGTTCTCTGACTTGGATTGTATCGGTAGTTGAATTGCAGGAATTGGTAGTATGTAAGCTTGAATCGGTAGAAGTTGCAAGGTATGGATTTTTGCTCTCTGGAGTTTTTGGTATCGGTAGTTGCATGACTTGTTTCGGTAGAAATCTACACAGTTCTAAAATTGTTCATTAAATTGACTATTACTGATACTTGACCATCAGGTATCGGTAGAAGTCCCCTAAAATGTTGGAAATACCATTTTTACCCTTGATAAAATTGTGTTATATTTAGATATTATTTTAAATTGAGAGAAATGATTTTTGTATTGACTAAAGATACAAATAGTAGGATATTTGTAAAAGATGAACAGTATAAAATGAATAGTAAACATCGAAATCTTGACTGGTGACGGTGTACGGGATTTGGGTGTTACAAAAGCTCTTTTCATTGTCAAACAAAACAGTCCGTTAGATTCTAATTTTATATTTTTTATGATTTAGTCCCTGAAATCTAAATTTTTACTATTCTACAATTTAATTCCTCAAAAATAGATCTTATTCTATAGTTTAGTCCTAAACCTCGTTTTGTACATATTCGCAAAAACAATCCATTTTCTAAAATTTCTAGATTTTATAATTTAGCCCTTACAACTAAAAGTGTCAAAAATTCCAAAAACTAGTCCTTGGTTTTTGAAAAATTAAACTACAATATTCTATTTTTTAGAATCAGAATTTAAATTCTCAAATAATGTAAATTAGTCCTAAAACTCAAGTTTTGAAATCTTTACAATTTAACCCTTATAGTTTCAAACTTTACTATTTTATGCTCAGCTTTCCAAATTTTCATATTTCATAATCATTTAATTTAGTCACTAAATCAATGTTTTTTTATTTCACTCTCAAACCCTTAGAATTTGAAATTTTAAAAATTTTACAATTTGATCCTTACTTCAATTTTTATTAAATTATACCATTTTTCAACTTGCTCATCCAAATAATATTCAAAATAAATATTTACCACTTTCAACTTAATTAAACATAAATTTATATCTATAAATTTATATTTCCTAATGTACGAAATTAAAAATTAAGCTTAATTAAATAAATTAAGATTGATTAAACTAAAACATGATTTTAAAATATAAATAAGTCTTATGAAATAAACTCAATTAAACAATGAAAATATTATAAAATCTCAAATGTATGCTTGTTTCACTGAAAACAACTTTTATGAAATATTTTCATGAAATCTGCCAAACAACAAAAAATATTTATACAGATTCATCCAAATACCAAATAATATTAACTTTTTCAAAAAAAAATAAGCAATTTTCCATAAACCATTTTCAGTGAAACAAACGGAATAATAAAAAAAAGTCCTTGTAACATAAATAAATAATGAATTAAGCATTTGATCGAAAATACAACTCAATTCAAATATTAATAAAACTAACAATTGCTTTCAAAAAAATAAAAAATAAATTAATTAAGTTTTCGAAGTTATCTTTTCCATTTTAACGCCCAACACTGTTAACTTTGAGTTAATTAGGCATATGACATGGTGGTTGGAAAAAAATATTAAAAAAAAACGAATATAAATTAAAAATATATAAATGATAAATAGGGTAAACTACACTAAATGTCACTAAACATTGATTAATTTTTAATTTTTGTTACTAAACTATTGAAATTTACAAAGATGTCACTAACATTATCACGTCATTACAAAAATACCACTTAGTCGTTTACTGTTGTTATTTAATCACATGTGTCTAACATAGCATGTTAAACGTGCCACGTGTTTAAAAAAATTGGTTTTTGTTATAAAATAATGAAAAGAAAGAACAAATTAAAGAGAAAATATCAATACAATAGAAAGATAAACAAGATAACTTTTTATTTCATTCCTTATGTATATCTGCAAACCTTGTACATGCCTTTATTTATAGACCTTCTAACATAATACAATCCTTTAAGTTACAAAGAATAAATGGAGGTTTAATAAAACCCTCATAATTTCATTGGGGGTTGCTACAATGGAGGTTACAACACTGAGAGTTATGGACATTCATAATAAAGTAATATTTATAACACTCCCCTTTGGATGTCCATTAATGAAAATGTGTCTCGTTAAAACCTTATTAGAAAAACCCTTGTGAGATAAAAACCTAATGAAGGAAAAAGTATATACAATCTCCTATTACAAGTTGCCTCGTTAAAAACCTTTACTAGAAAAATCCAGTGGGATAAAACATTGGTTAAAGGAAAAGAGTACAACGTATTTTAGACTCCCCCTAATGGAAACATCACATTACATCTTTGAGTCACCGCATTTAATCTTTTATATCGGTCTTTCAAACGTTGTGGTTGGCAATGCATTTGATGTAACCACCCTTCAATTGAGTTATACATGTTGTATTATCTTCGTATAAGATAATTGACATATTTTCTTGTAAATTCAAATTACATATCTTCTAGATATGTTGGGGCAATAACCTTAGCCAAACACACTCTCCTCTTGCCTCATGTTTGGAAATTATTTCTACTGAGTTTGAAATTATTTCTACGTAGCTTTTACTAGCCTCTAAATTTGCCCCTGAGTAAACGATTAAGTGATATTTTTTTTAATAACACGATAACGTTAATGGCATCTTTATAAGCTTTTAGAATTTAATGAAAAAATATCAACGTTAATTGCATTTCATATAGTTTACCTGAGATATAAAAATATAACAAATTATAAAAATATCAATTAACTTAAAAATTATAATTGCAAATAATGTTTAAGCGGCTACAATTTTCAAATGGGACGATTGATCCTAATCATTTCATTCAAATTTACAACCAATATTTTTATATATGTTTTAATATTTGTGTACTAAAAAAATAGTTTATTTATGGATCTTAATTAAAAAAAATCTAAAAGAAAACTAAAAATACCTAAAATTTTTTTTCTAAAAATATCAATTTTTTTGTATTTTGAAATTATAAAAACAAAAATTTATTAAAACGATTTGGATGTGAATTAAAAAAGAATCTATGATATACAATGTTTGAAATCACCTAACACATTAGTATTGTGTCATCAATTTTCAACTTTTGTTACCATCTCATTAATTTATTATGTCCACCTGCACTGGTGAAGTCAAAAAAAATATTTTAGAAAGAGTCAGAGTTAAATTATATATTTTTACGATAATAAACTGTGATTTTATCATTTTAATAGTTTATATTTTTATTATGTTAAAAAAATTAAAATATAATTTTATTATTATTAATTTAAAATTTTATAAATTATAAAAAATTTAAATTAAAAAATTTACCGTTTTAAAAAATTATAACCCTTTTAATCTTTTAACGACTCTACCACTGTCCACATGTTATGCTAATATCGTATTACTTATCACATCATGACTTAATAAATTTTATGAGCTTCAATAAAAAAAGATGATTTTAAAGATTTAATTAATTGTTAAAATTTCAATTAAATACGATTATAAATTAGAAACAGAATTGATGGATCATTTATTTTAGTGAATACTTTTTATCATTCAAGGAAAAAAAATTGATATTTGGGAGTTGAGTAAAGAGGGACATTGGGATTTCAGATATTAATAAAAGTTGGATATGTTGATAGTTGTTATAAATTTGGAAGGTGAGAGAAGGAGTGAATGAAGCGGTGACTCCTAACAAAGTAAATAGTCAACATCACGTTTCTGTAGGAATCTTTCTTACCACTTTCCAACCATGCCAAAAACAAAACCAACAACACTTGTCTTGCCGTTTACCGTTTGCACTTCAACTTGCTGTGGAAGTTGCTTCAGACACACCCTTTTTTATTATATATATATATATATATATATATATATGTGTGTGTGTGTGTGTGTGGTTGAAAATTACAAGACAAACATTTCTATATTTTCATTCTTATTATTTTATTCCCATATTCTGGAATAAAAAGAAGAAGAAAGTTTAGGGTTGAGATTTTAAACATGACTTCTTCCAACCTGCCCTTCAACTTCCAAGCTAAGGAATTGTGACCCTTTGCCACGTGTTTTAGTATTCATGTTTATTAACTTAGAAACGGAGTTAATTTTTTTTAAAGAATAAGAATTAAATTGTATATTTATATGATATTATAAATATAATTTTATCATTTTAATAATTTATATTTTTATAATTTTTAAATATTAAATTAAATTTTTATTATTTTTAAAATGTTAAAATATAATTTTATCATTACTAATTTAAAATTTTATAAATTATAAAAAATCTAAATAAAAAATTTATCATTTTAAAGAGATTATAATATATATACAAAGGAAAAATTATAAAAATCTTAAATCTTGAAAAGTCTACTTATAATTTTTGAAGGGTCATAATATATTTACTAAGGACTAAATTAAAAAAAAATTTAAACTTTGGAGAATCATAATCCTCCTAAGCCTTTTACTTGGCTCAATCGCTGATTGTCTTAATTTTCAACTTAAACAGTATATTTTTTTATTTA
Organism: Gossypioides kirkii; assembly: GCA_005610355.1. Classification (NCBI taxonomy): domain Eukaryota; kingdom Viridiplantae; phylum Streptophyta; class Magnoliopsida; order Malvales; family Malvaceae; genus Gossypioides; species Gossypioides kirkii. Next base: position 12,475,286 of record CP032250.1, read on the forward strand.
AAAATATCTTAAAATGTTATTATGTATTTTTTAAAAATACTTATTTTTTACTTTTATTATACTCGTATAAAATAATTGTCAATTTTCAACTTTATTTATAAGGTTTAAAACCTTCACTTACATTGAATATTTTCCCTATACCAACGATTCAACATTTAGGTTTAAAATTTATAAAACTTCAAACCAAATTTATTAAGCCATTTAATTTGTTTATACTAAATAAATATAATTAGATTTTTATAATTATGTGGATTGGAAGTATCAAAATCTAAAGAAGCTGACAAGTTTATCCTCTAATGACAAATGAAGGTGGCAATAGTCAAAAAACAAATCTCTGCCTTTGGCCGTTTTATCAAACGTACCAAAGGAACCTGGAATCCCTTGGAAAATGGGTCCTTTTTATTTTTTCTGACATTAAAAAAAATCTTAAAGCAATTTGCGTATGAAATATAAAGAAGAAAAAAAAACACAAAGAAAGCTTTTTGTGGCGTTCACGTTAAGCTGAAATTCACGTTGTAAAAAAAAAAAGCACCACTAAAATATAAAACAGAAAACGTTGGTCTGTTTTCTTTTCTTCCGTATTCTCCCTGCAACACACACATATTCCATTTTCTCACAAAAACATTATCTTTTTCAATTTTCCAGGAAAAGTTCCACACCTCATTTCCCCCCACATAAATAATCCCTTGCCTTCAAGTTTCCTTCTTTATTTTTGGTTTTGCATCAAGGTCTTATCCTTCTAGCTGAAAGTTAGCCTGTCTATTATTCTGTTCCTCTCTCAACTGGGATTTCTTAATACTTCGTTAAGGGCTGACGGCTTCTATTTTGGAAGAGGTAAAGATAATATTTTTTTTCCTATTCCCATTTTGGCATCTGGGTTTTAATTCTTTTTAGGTGTCTAAGAGCTTTTCTTTTGGTGTGCTGGTCATATCTGCTGTATTTGAACTGGTTTTTGAATCTTTATTCATATTGAAAGTTGTAAAAAGTTAGTGTTTTAAGGTCTGTTTGGTGGTGGGAGGTTGCTTGTGGTTTTAGCTACTGTGGTTGAGCTTTTTTAAACTTGTGGAAGAAGTTAGTTCAGGACCAGGGTAGGGATTTGTTTTCTTAGTCAGGGTTTCTGGATTGAGTCAAGTAATATAGTTGGGGTTGGATTTGCAATGGGGAAGCATAGTGGAAAGCACAAGCAGCAAACAGGTGATAATAATGTGAAGCAAAAGAAAGTTGGAGACAATAGTTCGAAATCATATGATTCAGACACCGCAGTTTTCATTGCCATGTCTCAAGAACTGAAAGAAGAGGGGACCAAACTGTTTCAGAAAAGGGATCATGAAGGAGCAATGTTGACATATGAGAAGGCTCTCAAATTGCTTCCAAAGAATCACATAGGTGTATGCCATCTTAGGACCAATATTGCTGCATGTTATATGCAGATGGGATTGAGTGAGTACCCCAAGGCTATCCATGAGTGTGATTTGGCATTAGAGGTAACTCCCAAGTATAGCAAGGCACTTGTAAAGAGAGCCAGGTGTTACGAATCTTTGAATAGGCTGGAATTAGCTTTCAGAGATGTTAATACAGTTCTTAACATGGAGCCTAATAATGTGATGGCATTAGAGATTTCAGAAAGGGTAAGAAGCTCACTTGAGAAACAAGGTTTACCTGTTGAATTGCCTCTAGAATCCGTTGAACCTCCAAGTACTTCGAAAACTCCGAAAGTTGTCAAAGAGAAAACCAAGAAGAAGATCAGCAAAGTTGAAGAATCTGTTGAACCTCCAAGGACTTCACTAATTTCGGAAGTTGTCCTAGAGAAAACAGAGAAGAAGAACAAGGAAAAGATCAGTGAAGCTGAAGAATCTGTTGAACCTCCAAGGGATTCACAAATTCCGGAAGTTGTCAAAGAGAAAACCGAGAAGAAGAACACGAAAAAGATCAGTAAAGCTAAAGATAACAAGGCTGCAGATCGAATTGAGGAGAAGGAGGTTGATGGAAATGTAGAGGAAAAGAAGGCTGAGGATAAACTGGTTATAGAGGAGAAAATTAGCAGTAAAATGGAAGAACCAAAGAAGACTGTCAAGTTGATTTTGGGTGAAGATATAAGATGCGCTCAGTTTCCACTTAATTGCAGCCTTCTGCAACTAAGGGAAGTAATTCATGATCGATTTCCTAGTTTGAGAGCAGTTCTTGTCAAATACAGAGATGAAGAAGGTGACTTGGTCACAATCACCAGTGATGAAGAGTTGAAATTGGCTGAAATATCAGCAGAATCCCAGGGTTCTGTGAGGCTGTATGTTGTAGAAGTCAATCCTGAGCAGGATCCACTCTTCGAGAGATTTAAGCATGAGGAAGTTCACATTCTTGACATCAAACAAGGTAAGGCAACTGAAAATGGTCATGCCAGAAAAGTTGTAGAAACCAGAAAAGACTCGTGTTGCATCGATGACTGGATAATTGAGTTTGCTCAACTATTCAAGAACAATGTTGGGTTTGATTTAGATGCATACTTGAATCTCCATGAGCTTGGTATGAAGCAATATTCTGAGGCCATGGAGGACATAGTTACAAGTGAAGAGGCACAGGACCTTTTCGACATGGCAGCTGAGAAATTCCAAGAGATGACAGCATTAGCATTGTTCAACTGGGGAAATGTTCACATGTCCAGGGCAAGGAAGAGGGTATACTTCACTGAAGATGGTTCGAGAGAATCTGTACTTAAGCAGATCAAAACAACCTATGATTATGCACAATTAGAATATAGCAAATCTGGTAAGAGATATGAGGAAGCACTGAGAATCAAACCAGATTTCTATGAAGCTCATCTAGCTCTAGCACAACAACAGTTTGAGCAGGCAAAACTTTCTTGGTATTATGCAATTGGCAACAATGTTGATCTGGAAACATGGCCTTCTGAGAAGGTCCTGCACCTTTATAACAATGCCGAGGAAAATATGGAGAGGGGTATGCAGATGTGGGAAGAGTTAGAACAGCAGCGCCTGCATGAGCTTTCTGATTTGAAGGATGAACAAAAGCAGTTGAAGAAAATGGGATTGGATGGTTTACTGAAAGATATAACAGCAGATGAAGCAGCAGAGCAGGCAATCAACATGAGTGCTCAGATAAACATTTTATGGGGCACCATTCTTTACGAACGTTCGAACATGGAATTCAAACTAGGGCTACCTGTCTGGCATGAATGTTTGGAGGTTGCTGTTGAGAAGTTTGAGCATGCTGGAGCTTCTCCCACTGATGTAGCTGTTATGGTAAAGAACCACTGTTCAAATAACATTGCTTTGGAAGGTAACATATGGTTAGAAATTCATAACTTTGTGTCATCAACTGGACATCTGCTTACCCCTTAAAAAGCACTAACTTACCTTTCTATCACTTGCAGGTTTAGGGTTTAAGATTGACGAGATAATACAGGCATGGAATGAGATGTATGAAGCTAAAAAGTGGCAGAGCAAGATTCCATCGTGGCGACTAGAACCATTACTTAGACGGCGAGTTTCCAAAATTTATCATGCACTGGAGCATGCATAAGTTCCGTACTGTTTTGAGTGGGATTTACAGGAAAACGTTTGGTCAAAAGGCCATTGTTAAGTGCTTCATATTATCTGAAGTGATATGAAGTACTGCATTAAAGTTAGGTAAGCTGATTCTTTCTTTAGTACAAAAAGCAGTTGACCATGTCACGAAATCTTTTGCAATTCATATTATGCACTTCAAACTTTCACTTTAGATACGTTTGCTAAACTGGTTTGTGACTTCCAATTACATGTTTTCAGAAAGTTCTATGCAATTTATTTAAACCATCCATTGCCATGAATAACATAGGAGCATCCCTTGTGCAGGTTTTCTTGCCATTATCTTTTTCATCAAGTATCAGTCTTAAACTTTTAGATTCAATGGAGAGACTATTGGATTGCTGAAAGTAGTGTGATGTGATTTTGAAGAAATAGGTTCAATTTACATCAATACATGTGTTGGGGAGGAGTTGAAGCATGAGAGCAGGGATCCAATGTTTTTTTGATGCTTTCTGCTTTGGTCTTCATCAGCTTCTCCCCTCAAAACAAGTAGGAAAAAACATGCTGAATTCATTAGTTGCAATAGTTACCTGATTGATTCGTTATTGCTAGCTGCATGTATCTCATTCTGATTTCAAGCATAGGTAGTGTTCATTAAGGAACTTTTAGAAGACGAGTTTTGTGTTCGATTGATGATGATCCTAGATTTGGTGCTTGTATTACTATATGGGATTCAAGGATTGTGAATTTTTATTTATTTATTTCTGGATTGTGAATTTATTTTCAGCTTTTGCTTCTACTCTTTTGATATTCAAACATGTAGTTCAATTTGGACCTGGGTAACTGTTCTTTTTTACTTGAAATTGCTTAAGATTTAACCACCCGTTGAATTCTGGTTTTTGTTTCACTGTTATGCTCTTATAGTTATGAATCAAAATCATAATTAACTCAAATTTTCCCCTAATCAAATTTACAAAGTTTCACCATAAAAATATTCATGGAATCTAAATAAGATATTAACATAGTTTATAATTTTAAAATTTTATAAAAATTTTATCCAATCCATTTTTTAAAATTTATTACTTCAATCCTTAAAATTTTCGCACCATCACCTTTAAATAACTTGAACAAGAAAGACTTTTGAACAGCTCTATTACCCGAATGCAGGGGTGCATAAATTTTGAGTAAAATTGAATTATTTGATTTACCAATCGAATTCGATTAATCGATCAGTTAATCGAATTATATCGTTTAAAAATCAATTAATGATTTTGTAAAATTTTAATTAATGATTAATTCGATTTAAAATTGATTGATTAATCGAATTTATTAAACTTAATAAATAATGTTATAATATATAAATATTAATCCAAAAAACTATCGATTAATTCGATTAAATTTTTATTTGTTTTATACTTATTTTAATCAAAAATAAAAAATAATATAAATTTTAATTAATTCAATTAATCGATTAACAAAATTCAATTCAATTAAGGTTTTTAAAAAAAAATTGATTCGATTATTAAATATTTAAAAAAATCAGTTAATTCGATTAATTGTAATTCAAATTGATTAACTGACCAGTTAATCAATTGAACACTCCTACCCGAATGGATGGAATCTCATACTTAAAACCCTCCCCTCATTGTTTGCCTTACGTTTCAAATCTTCAGAAAGAAACTCGAACGGCAGTGTGGACCATAAACAAGAAATTTCTATTTACAAATCTTTTATTTTTGTTTTCCAAAGCAAGAAAAGAGGAAATGCCAAATTCAGCAACCACACATTTACAATCACTTCAGTCCATAAAATTAGCACAATTGTCCCTTCATCCCATTAGAAAGCAGCTTTTCACGTTTCAATATACACTTATTTAACTGTTGAGAAAGCTATCCCCTGCTGATAGCAGCTATTTACAATTACAGCATATGTTGAAGTTGTCCCCACGCATTTATTCTGGTCGAAAGCTAACCAGGTTGGGGAGGGCAGTCGACTGAAGCTTCTTAATTTCAGCCGCAGTTACCTTGCAGGACTCCAAAGACAGCGACCGCAAATTCTTCAGAGGCTTTAGATACGGCAAACCACCATTAGTTATGTTGGAATTTGAAACATTCAACGACACCAAAGCAGTAATTCCTGCATTTGCAAACGCAAAATGCAAAATCCATGAAAAGGGCTCAGTGAGGGTTCATAGGCGAACACGATAACTGACTACAAGATTTTCATATTCAGGAGCAACTATTAGCAGTGTACCCAAATAAGCTCTCAGTTCACCAATTGTCTCCAAATACATTTATACTTCAGACATACTTCCTGCCCAACTAGTCATAAGTTACTAGACAGCAGCAAAAATGCTGCGAATTACTATTTCTGTTGCAGAATGTCAAGTAGGAGTGTGGGACCAATGCTAGATAAGATAATCTGACACTAGAGATAAATTAATATCTTATGTACATCTGTATCGGTTTCTGTACAAGCACAGTAATGTTTGTTCTAACAATTAGGGGAAAGAAGACAAAACACTAAACACTACCACAAGCCAAGGGGAGGAGAAAAAGAAGGCGAAACATACCTGAAAGCAACTCCAAGGATTTGTTTGTCAGGTTGCAGTTTTGTGAAAGGTTCAATAGCGTTAAGGAGGGGAGGTCTTTGATATTTTTCACACCAGCATCAGTCAAACCCCCTCCACATATTTCAAGGGACTGAAGGTTCTTAAAGCCTGTCTCGCATGAAAAAAGGTGGTGTAAAAATATTGAACACGCAAAACTGGGTCACATTAAACAAAACTGTTGAGAAAAGTTTACAATTAAATTGAGATTTCATTTAACTCGGTTTAGGTTTATTTACAGCAGTCACAATAACACTGTCATTGGAGATATACACCTAAATTTATCTACTAAAGGACCTTATATTTCTCAAAAGTTACCCCTGAACTTTCCCAAGTACGTCCAAATCATATCCAATCTGCAAGAGGCCATGAGAATAAAAAACAAACAACCAAACAAAAAAAACATGTTTCCTAAATAAGAAACAATGAAAATATCTAGGAAACCACAATCATCACACAACTTGCAATTATTAATTACTTAAGGCATGGCAAAATTTTTTACATACACCGCAAATAATTTGTTCCAGTGTCTGAAATCCTAGCCCCAAAAAGATCTAGATGGACCAGTCCAGTCAAACCTGCATCAAGTAAACAATAATTATAACAACAAATTGACGACTTATATACATCCTTAAAACATTACATAATGGGGAGAGATAAGTATTTAAAGAGTGCGATCAGCAAATTGGAACCACTTTGCCTTGGCTTTAGGAATATGAATATGTCAGTACAGACATCTTGGTGCAGCAAATTGATATATGACATTCTTAATAACAGAAGGATACACCAAGCCTAAATGGTCAATAAACTATTAAACTAACTTCAATATAATAGCACAATTATACACCAAGAGCCACAGATAAAAATAGTGTAAGAAATTTTCCACCATAACACTAAAAAGAATAACTTTAGTCCACGGAAAGTTTAAAGTTACTGTTTATTCACTTCCAAGTAAAGTTGTAATGAATTATCAGAGTTGCCAAATCTGTTCAAAAACCTTTTGAAGTGTTATTTATTTACTTCCAAAGATTTATCAATCTAAGGTGATATTTCTCACATATAAGGATCCCGTTCATAGCCAAAAAGTTTGACTCCAAACCTGGCTATCTTGCCATAGTCCAAGAAAAGAAAAGAGGGTAGACATCGTACATTTCATAGCAGTCACCCCTAGTAAAACACAAAAATCAAGGGGAAAAGGAACTCCAAATCCCTTCACAACAAAAAGACCAGCAAAAGACTTCTGCTTCAACCGAAGATGCAAAATCTAATTTTGGAAAGCCTTAATTAGTTGCACGTGAGAATGCAACCAAACTTAAGAGACACAAAGTTAGAAGAATAATCTAAGACATAAATGAAAATACTAACTTGTCAAAGCCGACAGCCCAGCATCTGTAATTTGGCGAGCATCCAGATTAAGTGACTTAAGAGCAGTCAGTCCAGACAACTTTTTTAGACCACTATCAGTCACTGAAGTGAATGATAGATTCAAGGTCTCCAGATGAGTCAATCCTAATAAAGCAGAACCAAGTCAGCATCATGTATTTAACATTCTAATGCAATGAATATTTCAGAAAATAGTGAAACCAAGGACATATAGCTTTATAAATAAGGCCATGCAGAACTGGGTAAGGATCAAAATAGGTTATTTAAAACATCACAACCTTAATGTTAAAGCTTCGTTAGATCATTGACAAAGCCAACACAATAGAAAATATCATTGTCCTGAAATCTGTAATAAATTCTATTCATTGATATAAATTCAGCCTCTTGTCAGTGTCAACGTTCAAGGCATAAATGCACTTATGTATGGACCAAAATGGAAATATTAAACATCTCTCACACGGGCGAATCCAGGGGGGACTGGCAAAGGCCTGGCCCCCCCTAAAATGGAAAAATTTCCATTTACGCCCTTAAAATTTTTTAAAATTTTAAATTAGTAAAGGTAAAATTGCACTTTGATCCCCTAAAAATGATAAAATTTTGATTTAATCCTTTTAAAATTGCATTTTTACTATCATAAAAATTATAATTTAATTTCGGCCCCCCCTTAAAATAATTTTCAGGCTTCACCCCTGGTCTCACATCTTCAAATTATCATCATATAATGAAGGAATACACATCAAGGGATTCCACGTAAATTAGCCACTTCAATTGTATAAAAGAACATATTAACTCAATAGAAAGGACAGGACAATTAAGGCCACCTTAATGGAATCTGCAAACAATGTTATTTATGAGAACAAACCTAACAAGAAGATATGTTTCAATAAATGTATCACTGAAAATCATGTTCATAGCTAATAGCAAGATTCTAGAACCAGTAATGTCACACAGGTGTAAGATAATAAGAGATAGATTATTAACCAGACAGGTGTCGCAGCCCGCTGCTTCCAACTTCAGTATCGGACAGCTCTAGACTTTTGAGGAGTGAAAGGCCTGGAAATAAAATCAAAAGATGAACTCAGTCATGAAAATTTTCAAAGCAAAGGGAGACCCTCCCGACATAACAGTTCAACTAGCAGGAAAATGAAGCATGTCATATAAACCTGTTAAGTTAGCAAGGCCTTCATCCCCAATTTTACATGAATCTAAATTCAGGCTCTCCAAATTTGTTAATCCTGGAAAGAAACGATATACCAAGTTAAACGAACTTAACACCATTTCAAATAAGGTCGCCAAAATCAAATGTAAAATGAACCAAAAGAACAATAGTTCAGTTTATTCAAATTCTATCAACAATAATGACGTGAAATGCAAACTAGGATGAGTACATAGGGTAGGCATAGCAGTTATACGGTTTGCAAAGGAAATAGTTCACTTTTGGGCCAGAAGTTATGTTATTTCAATCATTGTAATTGTCAGAATAGAAAGCATAAGATAGCAGTTCATGAATACCATCATTATAGTTGAATCAAAAGTTTTGCCTGAATAAGTCGAGTGCCAAATCAAAAGCCACACCTTAACAATACAAAGGTTTCAATTCCCATATTTTATGATAAGTCACATGCAATTCACTAACCTAGAAAAATCATTAACTTGAAAAACCTCTAATTATTGATCAAGGAAAAGAAGAATACAAATGGTCCACTCACAGCAAGAGTTAAATGAGGGAGGGAGGAAGAGAGGGAGAGAGAACCTTTTAGGTGCACTAAGCATGCATCTGTTATATTGTTAAATGCCAGGTTCAATACCTTCAGATTCTCAAGTCCTGCAATTAGTAGTAAATAATGTTAACATTCCAACTATACTTAGCAACGTTGTAGTTCTATGTGATGCTTCAAGAATCAAAACATTAAAAGAAATCAAATACAACTCACCAGAAAACTTGTCACATCCATCATCAGTTAGGCCACATCTTCCTAGATTTAAGAATGCCAAAGCAACAAGAGCTGCACATAGAATAAATACTTTTTATAATTAACTGAACATGTTATATGTTCTCTGGTATCAAGTTGAATAACATATTACAATCCCAGTCCCCGCTTCATAGGGAGGAAAAAACTTGAGAGAAGGTTGCATAAAACAAGAAAATTATTATAGATCCAGGAAATTCAGTAATCACTCAAACTCCATGAACTTTTTAATGACTCATTGTTTGTTGCACTATGATGAAGTTTGATCTTCTATGCATGATAATGGTAGAGACTCTATCCTTATCCACCTATCTCCCAACTATAAGCCAGTACATCCACTAACTGATTTCCCACATGGACCACGTATCACTAAATCTGTAGCCACAACCTTGTTCAATGTATAGCAGCTAGTAACTGTACTATTATAGTATCAATGGAAGCTCTGTAACAAGAAACTGTACCTGAGATGGAATCTAAACATGCAGCAGTAACATTACATCCTTCCAGATTCAACATAACAAGTTTGTGCAAACCTGCCATAGACAGGTAAGATGTATTAATCAATGTAACAGATGTATAAGGAAATGATCCAAGAACAATTAATATAAAACAAAGAGGAGTCCTATCCTTCTACATAGCACAGACAACAATTTGTTCTGTTAGTCCACCACTATGCAAAAGAGCAGGTAGTTAAATACCTCTCAAATAAGACAGCCCGGAATCTGTAATGTTACTATTTGATATTTGCAACTCCTTCAAATTATTAAGCCCTGAAATAAAAGGAAAATGTAAAGCCATACCCCCCAAAAAATCTCAAATCTACTGCCCTTATGTGAGTTGGTGAGTTGTCAATTATACATGCTAAATCTCACTTGACTGTAAACAAAATTAAGAAATAATAATAGAAAATACAGTGGCAAAACCATCAGAATGCAATGATGAGCTTACATGTCAGCTTGACTTATTGTTGTGAGAAAAAGTACCACCCTCTATTAGCTAAAAATAATATCCAAATTACCTGAAATAGCCTTCAAATCCAAGTCTGTGATACATTTACAGCATCTGATATTAAGAGATTCAAGTTTGGATAAACCTGAAAAAAAGTAAAAAAATGACAACTTTAGGGGGAAGAATTTCTGGAAGAGACAGTTGCACTAACCAGCTAACATATGAACTCCAACTAAAAATTCTGTAATTCATAAAACTGGTTGACTCTCCATTCTAGAATGCATAAAAGTAATATTTTAATGCAACATGAGATTGGATCCTGGTTTAGTTTATCTGCTAGCCCACTCTCTTTCCTCCCAATATATGATATATTCTCATGTTGTTCTCAGGATTGCATGATCTGAATATACTAAATTGTTTATGCAATTGCATGAAAGAAAATAAAATAAAAATATCAATTACAAAATACATGAAATAGAGTTCAGAAGAGGCTAATTGCTACAAACTGCACACTTTTGGAGGTGCAAACAATTCAGTAGAACACAAGCATTCTAAGGTCTCACAAGGATTCATTCAAAACAAACCTTTAATATGAACAAATCCACCATGAATCCCTGTGCACCTCTCCAGGTCCAGCTTCTCCAAGTTTATTAAGCTGGAAAAGGCTCGCATTCCTTCAGCTGTAATTGCAGCACTCTTTTTAAAACTCAAGGATGTCAAGTTCGTTAGGCCTAAAAGTTCAAGGAACATAATGCCCATGATCAGCACAAAAACAATGTCAAACAGCAAGCCAATCCAAAGAACTATTGCATAGATATCCTAACCACAGAAAGACACTATTATGCAAAATTTGATTGTACTATTAATAAAATAGATTATATGGGAATAACATTTCTCTAACCACGGTCACTTAAGAGTTTTATGGAATTTCTTTAATGTTTACAACACATTTAATAGATACTTCATACTTAACGGTTTCCAAGCATGCTATGTTGGAAGCATGCCAGTTTTATTTTAGGTTTTTGTTGTTCCCCTATGAAATATGATTTTAAATAAGAACCAGCACAAAATAGCAAAAGAAAAACCTTGAAATAGAATCTGCCCCAACTTTTCAGTATCATTGGTCCATTACAGAAAATACAAAAAAGGAAAACCATATTTTATCTTTACTTACAGAAGACTTGTAATTCTTTACAAGTATCACGTCAAGCTAGAATCTAGAAAAATGCCAGAAAATAGCCTATGGTAACATCTATACAAAGAAAGAAATAGAACATTACCACTAATATGCTTCAGTCCAATTTCTGAAATATTTTCACAATGGTTAAAAGTTAAGGCTTGGAGACTCGAGCACTCTTTTAGGAGATCCAAGCCAATATCTGTCACATCAGAACCAGAAAGATCAACAGAAAGTAAAGATGTCCCTTGTGAAGAGATGACATCCATCCAACTGTCCTGCACTCCGGGATATTCACCCAACCAAACATCCTGTCAACACAATTAAAATCAGGTAAATTTCATTCTCTGTTAAGGCATAAAAAAAAATAAAGGTGCTCCATTTTTAACCATTTAGGGAAAACACACCTCTAGTGCACAATCACGAAACTTTTGAAGAAAAACATCAGTAAGAAGATGAGATAAAACCAACTTGTTGAAAATTTGTTGACTTATATCCTTTGGCAGCATTGTGAATGAACTATACTGGTTGATGTCCTGTGACAGGAAAAGAATATAATTTCAAGAAAAAAAGAAAAAAAATATCCCCTAAAGGACATGCCAAATACCAATGTGATAAGACATACTTTGCATATTTTATAGATGCATAATTCCATAAGAGACGGGCAAATGGTCAATCCAGGCTGCTGAACCACCATGGGACGAGAAAAGGAGGTTAGAAGCCACTTTGAACTATCACTTTTTCCGTACCTTCCAGACACTCCTCTTCTCATTCCATCTTCAACGACCTGTTGGTCTCTTTTCCTTGAACACACTCCCCCCATTAGACTAATAGTCCAATAAATTATCAATAAATATCATGAAGCAAGAAGAAAAACCAATTTACTCCCCATTTTAGAACCATCAAACATGGTCTGAACTCTGAAGTCTAAACGCTGCTTCACCTTCCAACACAACTGAACAGAAGCAACAGCATCAAAGAGTCAGCTCTTTAAAGTGTACTATGAATGCAAAACCAAAAGACTAACAAAATCATTATCTCGCATAAGTGACATAACACTTATGTATAAATCAAAGCTAGCAGTATTCATCCCGAGCATCGTGAATGCAAAATTCTCGTTGGTAAACAGAAGCGGTCATAGATTCATCAAAAAATAAAAATCAGAGCCATCGAAAGCAACAGTTACAGAGAAGCTCCTGAAATCAAACTTTAAATAGTTTAAGGGATATCTCATCGTAAGCATTGAATAAAAATAAATACAGTAATTCAAGGGGAAAAAACAGAGCTTTAAGAAACAGAATGTTTAAGAGTTTAAATAACAAATTAAGCTGCATCTAATTCTTAACTTGCATCCCGAAAAAAGCCAACATACATAAATTACAAACCCCGAGAATAAGTATTTAAAACCCCATTTAAAGGACAACGCATAACCTCCCTCATTAAACCATAAAATAAAATTAATAAATGCAACTAAATATTAAAAAAAATAAAAAGATCATATGAAACGATGATCAGGAAGTGTTTCTACTTTTTATACCACATTTACCTGTCTACTCTATCATCAACAAAAGTTTTTTTTACTAAAAAAATTATCAATGTAAAACGTCAAAAGAAAAAGAAACTTCCTCATAAAAATTTGCAATTTAAAGAGCGAAGAGCTAAGGATAGTTTAATTCTGGTGCTTTGGCAAAATAAAATAAAAGAACTTTTAACTTTTTTTTCCTCTTAAGGAATCAAACAAAGAAAGGAGGGAAAAAATCCTAAGAAATAAAGACCACAGTATCGAATAACGATCATATTCACACAAAATAAAAAGAGAAAAAGGAGACCTTAGAGAGAGAGAGATAATCATCAGATCAGAATCAGAGCGGAAAAAGGCAAAACACTTGCAGAGAAATAAAAATGGAAGGAGGAGGAGGAGGGAGTGAAACTGAAAGAGCAAGAAAGCAGGGGAAACAAGTAAAAGAAGTGAGGGGCAGTGTGGAGACTTTGAAGCCGTTTGATGAGTGCCGCGTGGAGAAACTTGGATGGAAATGGACAGGTGGTGGTGTACGAGATAAGAGCGATAGAGAAATGTGGGTCCCACATTGTCCCAGTTCTTTCTGCTTTATTCTGCTGGACCGTTTCGGCTCGCGGGCGGGCGAGAAGGGGAAACCAAAAAAGTTTATCCAATTTTATTTTATTCTGCGTAATATAGTATTTTCTATTTTCATTTTCTCCTTCTACAAGCTACTTATAATCAGTACCCATCATACACGTAACCGCCATTCTTGTCTTCTTTTTTATTTTGCTTGTTGAATTTATTTATTTAAAATCTTGACCTTATGATTTTGCATTTTATTTTATCACACTCGTGACATCACTTAAATAATTGTTTTCTTTTACTCCTAAATAGTGATATTTTTTTATTTGTTTTGTTACTTTTAAATGGGCTATTTTATCCTATTGACTAAAAAAATTAATATTTATAAAAATAATTATAGTTTAAAAATATTTACTCAAATAATTTGAAATAAACAATAAAATTAGATTTTAGAAAGTTAATGGTCAATATCATCTTAAGTATTGACTTAATCATTATCTAATTATTGTATCAGAGTTTAAAAAATTGAATTTTTTTATTTTGGGACTTCAATGGTTGGCATTAGTGTATTTTTTCACACCATATCATATTGGTGTACGTTTATATTAGTATTTGAAAAAAATTGAGATTTTTTTTGTGTTGGTCATTTAATGATTGATATGAACTTGTATATGACATAAAAAAATATTTTTTGATTTTGGATTATAGATGACTGACACGAACTTATTGGATTTTGGGTTATATAAAAAATATATTTAATTTAAAATAAATAAAGCTATTAAAATTAATACATATTTAAAAAATAAAAAAATTGATTCAACAATACAAACTCGTGTCAAGCTTGCAAGTGTAGTGCATGACCATGCAATGACTAGGAACAAGCTAGCAAAAACAGACTTTGGCCAAGCAATGGTCGAGAATGACTCAAGCATCATTGTTATTTGATAGTTTAGATACTTTGCATGATTTTTCCAACACGGTTAGGCAAGACCCATTTTTTTTGTTTTTAATGTTGTTGTAATATGTTTCCATGGAAGAATATGTTGAAAATCCATCATCATTGCTCAAATAATAAAGTAAAAAAAAAGAGAGTAAATTACACCAATAGTCACTCAATTTTGGGGTAGCTGACAAAACAGTTACTTTGGTTTTATTTCAGTCACTCAACTTTGAAAAGTGACAAAATAGTCCTTTTTGTCGTTTTCCGTCATAGAAGTCACGAAACAGTGACATCGCATATAACGACATTCATGGTGTCAAAAAACCCTCAATTTGGCTGATTACCACCAATTTAAAAGCCCTATTAGCACCAATTTAGGGTTTAAGAAGAGAAGAAGAAGAAGAAGAAGAAGAAGAAGGAGAAAAGAAAAAATGGAAATGGTTGAAGAAGAATTTGAAAGAGCATTTTCCTCCATTATCTTTGTGTAAATTTGGATTTTTTAGCAAAAATTTTGGTTTTATTTCTTTAATGGGTTTATGATTTTATTTGCTGCTTATGTGTTTTAATTTCTCAAAGTTAAAACCCAAGGTTTTTTTTTGAGCTCTAGGTTTGTTTTATTTTCTTTGTTTTTGTAGATTTCAATGTGTTTTTTTGAAATTTGATTATTTGAGACTTGGAGTTTTTGTTTTCTTGCTTGATGTTGAATTTAATTCATTAATAGAATTTTTTTTTAATTTTCTATGTATTCTTTCATGGATGTTGGTGAAAAAGCTTGTTAGTTAAGAAAAAATTGACAATGTTTATGAAAAAATATGCAAAATTTTCCAATTTTGAAGAACCCTAATTTTGGTTTTGGGGGGTTGTCCGCAAAAGATCCCTGATAAACCAACCCCAAACCTTGACCCTTCAACTACTTCATCTACGTGGCAAGTTAACTGGCCATATTAGCTAGTTAACTTGCCACATAAGCTATAACACCCTAATTAATTTAAAGGACTTAATTAGGAATTTGAGGGCCTTTTTGAAATTTTTAGTAATATTAAGGACTTAATTGAACTCTAGAAGAAACGTTGTGGTTAAATTGGAAGTTTGGGACCTTTTTGTGAAGAGTGTAAAGCTTTTGGGGCTTATCGAAAACCCTAATATTCTTTAGGGACCTCCGAGTAAATGTCTCTATTTCTTGGGGTATTAAACACCCTTAACCCCTTTTTTGTCTTTTCTTCTTCCTTTTTGTTTTGTTGCTGCCGATTTTGCTATAAAAAAACTCCCACTCTCCTTTGTTTTTCGACGTAGATCCGACGAACACCCTTCGGCCATGCGTGTCCAACACCGCCACCACCAAAATACTATCCTCGGTGTTATGCATCAAACCCACACCTCATATTCCCTCAAACAATTGTCGTTCGTGTGTATCGACAAAGGGAAACTTTCAGCCTTTGTCTCTCTCTTTGCTCTGTCGTTTTTTTCACCGTTTTGAACATTGGTAAGTGAGGAAATTGTGTTGTGGCTTCAATTGGGAGTTGTTTGCATGTGTAATCTCGACAGTCGGACGCCGTTTGCGGTAGAAGGATGTTGACAACTCCGTTAGAGAGGAGTAAACCCTAATGGCTATTTATGTTGTATTGTGAAGTAGGCTAAAATTATACCTAAGCCCAAGCCTAACCTATACCTAATACCCAATAACCTAAACCCTTAGCCAGCTAAACCTAAATTTTTCTACCTAACACCCAAACCCAATAAACCAAGCCCAATCGATTAACCCAACAACCGACCCGACCCATTGACCGTTGATAGTTGACCATTGACTGTTAATAGTTGACCATTGACTGTTAATAGTTGACTTTTGGGTTGACCGTTGACTTTTTTCGAACAACCTTACCATACCATTTTTTAACGTCTTGAGTTCGTTTTTATTGTCCGTTTTGTCAAATTCAAACTCGAAATCCTCGTTTTGACTGTTTTATCTTTAATGTCGTACTTAGAGTTATTTAGAGATTTAATTTGGGAAAAATCTAATGTGAGGTGTTTGTGTTTAGGTGATCACGACTCCGAGGCTGATGATTTACCTCTTCCTCCACCGGTGCAACCTACTCCTACACCATTTCTGAGAGTTACACATGAGTTATTTAGTTAGTTTTGTGTTTAATTGGTGGCTTAGAAATGGTATTGATATTTAGTTGTGTTTGTAGGATCGAATCCTGTTAGACTGGGTACTCGATCAGTGTGTGGTAGACGACCTCCTCGTCGTTAGTATTTCTGCTTCCTAGAGGTGTGTTTCTAATTGAACACAACCTATTGTTTGAGGTGTTATGTCATATGTGATTGCATGTTGTATTGTGGCATATTGTTAATGTGATGATTGTGTTGTGATGTGAAAATGATATGATTGAGGTGGAGTTGTGTAATGTTTGTTGATAATGTCATGCATATATACAGAGCATGTGGCTTATTAAAGTTATTGTGATTATTCTATTGTGCATTGAGATATATATATATATAAGAAATACCATGAGATTGAGACTGAGACTAAATTGAGATAATTATGTAATCATACCACTGTGTGTTCATGGGGTGGGATTGTATGGTGGAAGACGTGGTTATCATTCCTTTAAACGGTTGATACTAAAACTACACTGCGATTAGTGACGATTGGTTGGGAAAGAGTTCTAGGGAACCTTTTCACTGTGTTGGTGTGTTAGAGTATGGGTGCATTGCATTGTGCATGTGATTGTAACATGATTTGTGGTTACTTTTTGGGTTATAAATTGTTGTGATATTATTTACTAGGTTGTTGTACTTTAGAGACACACTGGGTTTTATAGCTCATTTCCCTACAGTTTCCTTTACAGATACTCGAGATATAGGTAACTTGGTATTCGGAGGCATAATTATAGGCTTATTTTATTTTATCTTTTATTTTATTTTATTTTTGGGTTTTTAACATACTTGAATTATTATTATTTTATTGGGTTGTAAGTTATTTTTAATTTTGGGGATTTTTGGTATTTATTTTGGAAGCTATTTATTTTATTTAAATTATAGTCTATATATATAAGAATGTATGTGAATGGTTGTGGCCTTTTGGATTGCGTGTGGGTATAATTACGTAAATAACCTTCTGAATTCGGTCATATCTTTTAGGTCAGGTAAAGAAGGTTACATTTAGTGGTATCAGAATCAAGTTCAACCCACAAACTGCGAGGCTCTCTAGACATGTTTTTTTTTAAAAAAAAATTGGATGCTGGCTATCTAATAGTTCACATAAACTTATATATGACATAAAAAAAATATTTTTTGATTTTGGGTTATAGATGACTGACACCAACTTATTGAATTTTGGGTTATATAAAAAAATATATTTAATTTAAAATAAATAAAGCTATTAAAATTAATACATATTTAAAAAATAAAAAAATTGATTCAACAATACAGACCTGTGTCAAGCTTGCAAGTGTAGTGCATGACCATGCAATGACCAGGAACAAGCCAGCAGAAACAGACTTTGGCCAAGCAATGGTTGAGAATGGCTCAAGCATCCTTGTTATTTGATAGTTTAGATACTTTGCATGATTTTTCCAGCATGGTTGGACAAGACCCATATTTTCTTTTTGTTTTTAATGTTGTTGTAATACGTTTCCATGGAAGAATACGTTGAAAATCCATCATTGTTGATCAAATAATAAAGTAAAAAAAGAGAGTAAATTACACCAATAGTCACTCAATTTTGGGGTAGCTGATAAAACATCATTTCAGTCACTCAACTTTGAAAAAGTGACAAAATAGTCTTTTTTGCTGTTTTCCATCACAGAAGTCACGGAACAGTAACATGGCATATGATGACATTTATGGTGTCAAAAAACCCTTCAGTTGGTCGGTTACCACCAATTTAACAGCCCTATTAGCACCAATTTAGGGTTTAAGAAAAGAAAAAGAAAAAAAGAAGAAAAAGAAGAAGAAGAAGGAGAAAGAGAAGAAGGAGAAAAGAAAAAATGAAGATGCCTGAAGAAGAATTTGAAAGAGCGTTTTTCTTCATTATCTTTGTATAAATTTGGATTTTTTAGCAAAAATTTTGGTTTTATTTCTTTTATGGGTTTATGATTTTATTTGCTGTTTCTGTGTTTTAATTTCTCAAAGTTATAACCCAAGTTTTTTTTTTGTTTTGAGCCCTGTGTTTGTTTTATTTTCTTTGTTTTTGTAGATTTCAGTGTGTTTTTTGAAATTTGATTGTTTGAGACTTGAAGTTTTTGTTTGCTTGATGTTGAATTTAATTCATTAATGGAATTTTTTTTAATTTTTTATGTTTTCTTTCATGGATGTTTGTGAAAAAGCTTGTTAGTTAAGAAAATTTTCACAATGTTTATGAAAAAATCTACAAAAGTTTCCAATTTTGAAGAATCGTAATTTTGGATTTTAAGGGTTGTCCGCAGAGGATCCCTGATAAACCCACTCCAAACCTTGACCTTTCAGCTGCTCCATCTACGTGGCAAGTTAACTGGCCATATCAGCTAGTTAACTTGCCATATCAGCGGTCCCGTTAAGACCCTAGCGAAAATTGTTAATTAGTGACTGTTTTGTCACTTTTTGATAACATTAGTGACTGTTTTATCATTTTTTCAAAGTTGAGTGACTGAAATGAAATCAAAGTGATTGTTTTATCAACTATCCCAAAATTGAGTGATTGTTGATGAAATTTTCCCAAAAAAATTAGAATTCTTCCATGGAAGTCCATCTTTCAAAATCAAATGGTGGAAAATCCAAAGCATTATTTATTTTAAATATATATTAATTTTTAAATCCAAAGCATTGTCCAATCAACTTTTTTTAAATATATATTGTTTTTTAAATTAAATATATATTAATTTTTAATAGCTTTATTTATTTTAAGTTAAATATATATTATTTTTTTCGAATTCTACTTTTAATTAATTTTTTTATTTTAAATTTATTTTTTTCTTTAAATTAAATATATCTAACTGTATTGGTGCTAGCCATCAATATCCCAAAATAAAAAAAATTATATATGATAAAATTGGTGTTAGCCATCAGTATCCTAAAATAAAAAAAATTCGGGTCCTGAAAAAGTTGGTGCAGGCTATCTATAGGCCAAAACCAAAAACAAAATTTTTTTTGATGGGACTTGGAGCCGTCCATTAAATGACCAACACCCAAAAAATATTTTTTTATTCTGATACTTGGTGTCAGTCATTACATGATCAAAACCCAAATTTTTTTCAGGCATAAACATATACCAGTATGATATTGTGTTAAAAAAAAAACTTTGGTGCCTGACATTGAACTCCCAAAATAAAAAAAAATCAATTTTTTATACTCTGACACAATCATCAGGTAATCATTGGATCAAAATACAATGTGGTGCCGGCTATTGACTTCTCAAGATCTAATTTTACTGTTTATTTTAGATCATTTGATTGAATGTTTTTGAAATAATCATTTTTGTAAATATTAATTTTTTTTGAATCAGATGGGTAAAATAACCCTTTTAAATGCCTTTTGAAAATTTTAAATTAATGTTCATGGAATTGAAAATAATAATTTTCAGTTTAATCGATTCAATTAATTTAGACGATTAAAAGTAAATAAATCACTAAAAATTTAAATAAAAATAAAAAAAATTATAAAAACTTTTGTCAATTAATTTATGAGTCATTTTATTTTTTCTTTCATTAGTTCAATATATAAATCGATTTTGAATTCAATAGTTTAATTCAATTCAAACAACATTTATCAAAATAAACTTTTAAACTATTTATACTGGCTCACGAATTATGTTATATCTGCTACTAGAAGATTAAGCCTCCCAAAAAAAAAAAAACAGTTCACAAGGCCTGGAACATTTAGTTAATCTAGTTATTAATTACAAAGATTCAACAAGCTTGCTAAAATGGATCTTGAGCAATCAAGGTTGCAAGACCAACAAACTAGTCATTAGGCATGTTAAGAAATCAACACACTAACGTTAGTACCCCGACAAATAATAACCATGCATGGAGTAACCCAAACGTTTGGCATAAATTACCTAAGTTACAACTATCATTCTATTTATTTACATTATATTTCTTCAGTTTATTGGTAAAAAACCTTCAATGAAAAAAAAATGAATTAAGCCTTTAACAAAAGTTAGCATCCAATTGAGTCCTTAAAGGATGAAAAACTAATAAATCTAACCCCTCCGTTAACATTGACCATTTTTGACTGTTAAGATTTGTTGATGTGGCTGACAAGCCAATTAGACGACACGTGGCAGTCACGTGTTGCCATCCAAATGAATCGGGACAACTTTTTGTCCAGATTCATCCTATATGTCAATTTTTAAAAAATATTTATTTTTAGGATTTTTTATTTTAAAAAAAATATTTGTTGATGTCGCAAAATTTCATGTCAGCATGATGTACATGTGGCTACCACATGTCACTATCTAATTGGCTTGTCAGCCATGCCAACGAAACTTAACGATCTATCCTAGTAAGCGTTAACGAAAGGACTTGATTGATTAAATTTTCATTCTTTAAGGGTTTAATTGGGTGCTAAATTTTGTTGAGGGCTTAATTAATTTTTTTATTTTACATTGAAGGCTTCTTTTACCAGTAAGCCTATTTCTTTTTACCTTTTTAAGCCATATTGTTTTCCTATTTCATTACGATTCACCCTAAAGTAGCGGTATAAATGAGACATTGGTGTTCGCAAGCTATTTGAGTTTGGCTCAAAAACTTTGAACTCGATTCGGTAATTATCAAGCCGAGCTCAAGATTGAGCAATTCAAGCTATCAATCAAGCTGAATTCGAGCTTAGTGATACTCGACTTGAACAACTCATAAGCCTTATCAAGCTATTCATTTTTAATATATATTTTAAATATTTTTATAAATTATGATTGAAATTTCGTAAGGTAAGTGTACATGTCGATCAAGTAACAAAGTGATAAGAAGATATTGTTCCCACAAGGACCAAATTTTAAATTGCTAAGTACCAACAATTCAGTTTTTATCTAATCTATATCAATAAAATAAATTCTAATTACTATTAATTAAACTTAAGCAAATTATGAAGATTTTATTAAACTAAACAATGAAAATTTCCTTGTTTCTTAATCAATTTTAGAAAAATTGAACTCTAACTTCACCCAATCTAATTAATCAATTACTTCTCATTCAATTGTTCAATCTATGTAATTACTAACTCAAGTTTCAATGGTATTAACTAAACCTTTCTAGTGTCACGGGGCTAGAACTTAAGTTTGGCAAATCTCGCGGCCTTAGGCGATTTCTTTACTTCTAGTCCACCTAAGTTAGCCTATCTCTCGAAGATGAGATTTCTCACAAAAATTCTCTAAGACATCAAAGGATAGTGGAAGCAAACTCAAAAGACAAAGGAACTCAAATCAAATAGAAAAGCCATAAGAAAACTATTCATTGTTGAGCTGATTAGATAAAGAAACTCAAATCAAATAGGCAAAAGAACACCAAGTTTTTCAGTAAATGCTCTAAAAAATATTCTTTAACTCAAGAATGGGGTACTATGGGCTGATTACAAATGAAGGGAAGAGCTCTATTTATAATTGAGTTCCCCTCAGATCCAACGGTACAAATTGAGTTACATCAATGACTGAGATTAGTTCCTATCTACAAGATGAGAGTCCTAAGGGATTTAAACTCTATACAATCTTCTCCATGTATTCCATGAATCGAGCTTGTTCAAGTGGGTCAATGAGCCCATTTAATCAGTTGACCTCCATAAGACGCTCTGTGCGCTTTTGTCATAGGCTTTGATTTGTGGTCCGTGACATTCTCCCCCACATATTCTCACGATTCCCTCGTTACGTCATCGAAAATGAGATTGGTTTGACCCGTCTTGGAATTGCCTTAATGCCTCGATCCATTCCCAACTAGTCTCTCTATTAGGTAGTTTTCCCCCTCATAACATTTGCCTCAACTTATGTCACCACCGTTGCCTAACTCAAAATATATTTCTCTCTTGTACATTGATAGTGATAGAAAGAACCATTGTTTTCTCCCTACTTATTGGTTAAGCTGTTCTCATTTAGTTATCTTTAGCACATATTTTAGCATTTTTTAGTTTAGTTAATTGCATTTTATGACTTAATAGACCTTAGCCTACTTACCCTTGAATTTGTCATGTTTTGGTACTAATGTCGCTGCATGAGTATTTTAAGATTGAGTCTAGGATTGTCGTCGCATCCGACAGTTGTCCGGATAAGAACAAAAATGTGTGAGTTGTCCAGTCTAGTATAACCAACTTGTACGACCAGCGACAGCTTGATTTTGATGAAAGGATACCTGCACAATTTGGAAGGATATAAATACTCACAAGGAAAGAGAGAGAAGAGAGCTTTTTTTGGTGCCATAGTCTTCTTCAACTTACCTTGGAAGCTTTCGTCCATGGAGGCTTAAGGCTCTTACGGGTGAATCGATGTGAAAAGGATGCAAATCAGCTCTAGACGAGGAGCCCTAAGTGCGACGCAAGAGGGAATAGAGAGAACAAATCGAGTTGTCTAGGAATAGTATTCTCCACTTGTTTCTTTTATATTTCTTTTCTAAATGATGGTGGTTACTTTCTATTTCATGTTCGTATGGGAGTACTCATGAATTCTGGGTTAATTGATATTTTATGCAACCTTGCTTCTACTGTTTAATCTTTAGGTTTGAATGTTTCTAGCATGGAAATGTTATTGTAGTCACTGTCACTAGAAGGTGTAGTGACAGTTCAAGCTAACAAGCATGACAACGGAAGTTGCTTGAGGATTAGAGGAATTTAATCCACTTGTTCTTAACTGTGTTGCATTCCATCATCGGAAGGTGTGGTTCATGTGCATGTTTAAGTCTTAGGTCAAATATAGAAGTTAAGCTTGGTAAGATATTCCTTGCACTTTATTGCAATGACAATCACCTATTATTTCATACCTTGTGTGAACTTAGCATTCTATTGATTATTCACGTTGGGAATCCCATTTTTCCATTATCACATTTCATTTTTATTTTCAAGTTATTGCTCTGACAACTATTCTTACAAATTATCTTATTTTTACTTGTTCATTGCACTGACATTAATAGACAAAAGACAACCATCCTCGTGGGATCGATATTCGACAGACTCGCACTTGTCTACTATACTTGCATCGATAGTGTACGCTTGCACAATATTACTGTGACGTTAAACAGTCGATCAAGTTTTGGCATCGTTGCCGGGGATGACATTCGTTTGATTTTTGTTTTTGCTTTTGCACTTTATTGTTATTATATAATACTTAGTTGTTACTAACTTGTTTTCTTTTTGTCACTATTTGAACATTTTATTTTTAATTTTATTTTAGGTGTTTTATGACCCGAAGCAATTCAAAGTTTATTGCTGATTTTGATCTAGAAATTGAAAGAACCGTTCAGAGGAGACTTCAAGAACAACGGAATATGGCTTTACCAAGAAACAATGTAGCCATACTCCCGATACCACCACAAAATGTTGAAGACCCACCATTGTCTCAAGACGATCAAATTCAAAATAGGACTATACGAGATTTTGTAGTACCTATTTTGGATGATTTACAACCGAGAGTTGTTAGACCAGCAATCCAAGTTGGAAATTTTGAACTCAAACCAATAATGTTTCAAATGTTGAACTCTAATGGGCAATACATTGGACTGCCACATGAAGATGCACGAGAACATCTTAAATCATTTTTATTGATTTGTGCTTCATTTAGTCAACAATGTGTTCCTGATGACGTTTTGAAAATGCAATTGTTTCCTTATTCCTTGCAGGGAAGAGCTCGTACTTGGTTCCTTGGGCTACCTGCTGAATCAATTACTTCTTGGAATGCACTAGCAACACAATTTGTTCCATGCTTTAACCCGCCGACAATGAATGCTCGTCTCCGAAATGATATTACAACTTATCATCAACTGGATGATAAGAATCTTCACACTACATGGGAACATTATAAATCTTTGTTTTTACGTTGCCCAATGCATGGCATTCAACAGGAAACACAAATTGAGATTTTCTATAATGGGCTAAATTCACAAACGAGGAATCTTGTCGACGTATCAGCCAATGGTCCTTTGCTAGATTGTACTTATGATGAAGCTGTTGGAATTCTTGAAAAAATTACTCAGAATGATTATAAATATCCTATCTCTAGAGCTGCACAAGCAAAAGCTACTCCGGGAGTTATTGAATTGGATACAATATCTACACTTAGTGCTCAAGTTTCTTCTCTTGCAAACATGATAAAAAATATGAAAGGGACTAGTGACGTTGCACCTAACAAGTCGCTCAACAAGTTGAAGTTCCTACCTTTTGTTGTGAGAATTGTGGTGACAACCATAGCTATGAAGACTGTTCACAACATGCAGAGAATGCCTTCTATGTCAATAATATCCGTAGCAATTCTTATGGTAACTCTTACAATAATTCTGCATGCAATCAATAGTCTTGGGGAACTCAGAATGCTGGACAAAATTCTGCGACATTTCAATATGGGAATACATCTACTCAAGGCAATTATAATCCAAGATAAGGGAATTACAATTAACAATAGCAAAACTACAATCAGCACACTCAGATACATTCATAACAAGGCCAGATGCATCCACACCAGAATCAGATGCAACCACAACATTCTTCAATGCAGAATCAACATGTTCAAGGACATCGACAACAACAGTACACGCAAGCTTCTCCCTCTGATCCGTTAGCTGCTCTTGAAGCTTTAATGCGGGAGCATATTACTCGCATGGAAGCTATTGTGCAAGGGAATTCATCTTCTATTCGGGCGTTAGAGGCACAATTAGGACAACTTGCTTCAAATCTGAATACTCGACCACCGGGCACACTACCTAGTGACACGAAAAATCCCAATCCGTAGGGAAAAGAACACTGCAAAGCTATCACTATTAGGAGTGGTAAACAAACTAGTGAGCCGACTACAGACCATACTGTAGCTCCTTAAGACATTGGTGAAGTGATCCCCTAGTAAGAAGGTTGAATCTGAAGAGCTTGTCGATGTACCAGACAAAAAAGTTCCAAAAGTTGTCACTCATATGCCTAATGTCCGACCTTCAAAACTGTCGACGCAATCAAAGATGTCGATGCAATTTGATGTATCTCCACCTTTACCTTTACCACAAAGATTCAGAGAGAATGAGCATGACAAGCAGTATCAACAGTTCCTGAACACACTTAAGCAACTTCATGTCAATATTCCTTTAGTGGATGCTCTTGTGCAAATTCCTAAATTATGGGAGATTTATGAAGTAGCTCTTGTCCAAGAAGAAGAAGCTTAGTGATATTGAAACTATTACACTCACCGAAGGTTGTAGTGCTATTTTGACAAATAAGTTGTCCCCCAAAATGAAAGATCCTAAGAGCTTTACTATCCCATGTTCAATTGGCAACCATTAATTGGATAAGGTTTTATGCGACTTGGGAGCTAGCATAAACCTAATGCCACTATCGACTTTCAGAAAGTTGGGAATTGGTCACATGAAACCCACTGTAGTGACATTGCAACTAGTAAATTGATCCTTGGCTCAACTTGAAGGGAAAATCAAAGATATTTTAGTTCGAGTGGATAAATTCATTTTTCCAACTGATTTTATCATACTTAACTGCGAGGCAAACAAGAAGGTTCCCATAATCTTGGGACGACCATATTTAGCTACCGGACGAACTCTCATTGATGTTTACAAAGGTGAACTAACCATGCGACTTAATGATGAGCATGTTACCTTCTATGTTTTCAAATCTATTCAATGCAAGGATAAAGAAGAATGTCATATTGTCGATGTGTTAGAGGATCTAATTGAGGAAGAATTCAATGACCAAAGCACACTACTTTCTGAGGAGTTTGCAATGACATCTGATGATGATTTCTTAAACGATTGTGACAGCATGGCTGAAGCTAATAACATTGAATTCATGCTTAGATGGCAGATTGAATCCTTAAACTTAACCAACAGAACGACTCCAATTTTCAAGCCATCTATTGTCTTTCTCATCTTAAATATGTCCTTCTTGGTGATAACAATACTCTCCTAGTTATTGTCTCCGCAGCACTGGATCTGACTCAAGAAGAGAAACTGGTCCATATTCTTAAGCAATATAAACGAGCTATAGCTTTGAGTATTGCCGATATTCGAGGCATTAGTCCATCTTTTTGCATGCATAAGATCAAGTTAGAAGATGAAGACAAGCAATCAATTAAGCAACAAAGAAGATAAAATGAGAAAATGAAGGAAGTTGTTAAGAGGGAGATTATAAAATGCCTTGATGCTGGAATTATTTACCCTATTTCTGATAGCAATTGGGTAAGTCCAGTGTAATGCATTCCTAAAAAGAGTGGCATCACTATGGTCAACAACAACAAAGACGAGTTAATTCCTACACGCATTTCTACGGGATGGCGAGTCTATACAGATTATTGCAAACATAATGCGGCCACAAGGAAGGATCACTTCCCGCTTCCTTTCATTGACCAGATGTTGGATAGACTTGTTGGAAGAGCCTACTATTGCTTTTTAGACGGCTATTTTGGGTACAATCAAATTGCTATTACGTCGGAGGATCAGGAGGAAACAACTTTCACCTGTCCTTTTGGTACTTTTGCTTTTTATCGTATGCCTTTCGGTCTTTGTAACGCACTAGCCACATTTCAAAGGTGCATGATGACAATATTTTCGGATATGATTGAAGATTCTTTAGAGGTTTTTATAGATGATTTCTTAGTCTATGAGAATGATTTTGACCATTGTGCTGACAATCTGGATAAAGTATTGAAGCGGTGTGAGGACACACTTCTTGTTCTAAATTGGGAAAAATGTCATTTCATGGCAATTGAAGGCATTGTGTTAGGCCGTCGCATCTTTAGTCAAGGCATTGAAGTAGACAAAGCTAAACTGGAAATCATTGAGAAATTACCTCCATCGAAAAATGTGAAAGGCATTCGCAGTTTTTTTGGGCATGCGGGGTTTTATCGAAGATTTATTAGAGATTTTTCAAAAATTGCAAAACCCTTATGCTCATTGCTGGAACAGAATCGAAAATTCCTCTTTAACGATGCATGTTTGGATGTATTCATTCAAATAAAGAAGCAGCTAGTAAATGCACCCATTGTCGTTGCACCAGATTGGTCTCAACCTTTTGAAGTTATGTGCGATGCAAGTGACTTTGCTGTGGGTGCTATTCTAGGACAACGCAAAGGAAAAATATTTCACGCCATCTATTATGCCAACAGAACTCTTACAGAGGCTCAATTCAACTATACCACTACAAAGAAAGAATTGTTGGCTATAATCTTTGCTTTCGACAAGTTTCGTTCATATCTTGTCGGCGCAAAGGTTACTGAATTTAATGATCACTCAGCGTTGAGATATCTTTTTGAGAAGAAGTATGCAAAATCAAGGTTGATACATTGGATCCTACTGTTTTTAACTTTATTTTATATTTTTGTTTTGAAACGAGATTGTAGAAACTTGCATAAACGTTCGAGGAATTTTTCCCGATAGATTGCAAATACAATTCTTTTTCATTCTCTTCTTTGATTACATGTTTTCATATATTTTTTTAATGATGATCAAAGAAACCATGATGAACTAATTTCATTTTGGGGAATTAAGGAGTGGATGTATGAATAATTAATTGTTGTTTTACAGAGATTTTACCTTTTAGATCAGTTGTTTGGGAAAAGAAGAACATCAAACAAACACTAAGCCTGACAACCCTAAAACATCATTTAGGTAGGAATGAACCCAAAATTGATATTTTCCATCCGTGAACACCCTTTCCCCAAACCGATTTAGATTGTGACATCTAACGATAAGTAGTCTCTAACGACTTGCTATGCTGACGGAAGATCGAGAGATCCAACTAGGGTAGTGACTAGTTGATTGGAGGAAAATCTCCAAAACCCAACAATTGACGAACTCATAGAGAAACGACCTAATCTCCCCAAATCCATTTATAAGAATCTCTACATCTCCATCATTTACTTTTTATTTTATTTTATGCTCTTTAAAACCAACTCTTTTATTTCTTGTCGTACTATAATCCCTAAAGGAAGTACTAATTAATTTTATTCTTTGCAGAGATCTAATTTAGTATCGCCTTACGCCTCCTTTGGGTACGATCCTCGGAATACTACCAAGTGTTTCATTGTAACATACTATATTTACAACCTGACCCGTATACTTACGGAAAGCCTAAATCCACGCTGAACAAGAGTACGTTCGGAGGCGGTCAAGTTGTTGGTACCATTATTGTGGAGGCAATGCCTTAGTAAATTTTAGTCTTTCATTGCTAATAAAATAATTAGAAAAATTTTAAGTTATAGATACGATTTAACCATACTAACAGATTTTGTTTTTCAGATCTAACGCTTCTCTTTAATTTCCATCATATTTAAAACCATGGATGCCTACTATCATTTTTGTGTAGATGTCATGTATGATGATGATTATGATGATGATATCTATAAAGACGGGTATTATGAAGATTGGCAGATCCAAGAAAATCAGAGATTATCGATGTTGGAGTTAAGTTAACTTTATGGAGAAACCCCGATCCTCGATCAACATGATGATCTTTCGCATATTTTGAATCTGAACAAATAGCACGAGAACAAGAATGAGGGCTAGACGAGGAAACAAAAAGAGAATTCTTTGAGGAATCAGACGAGCGAACCGTCGAGCAAATCAAGATTTCACCTTTGGAAGGGGAAATGGATAACTGTGTAAAAATCAAAATTGAGCCCCAATCCAATGATGAATTAATCCTCACAGAGAAAGATTATGGTTCTTATACCCCGAATTTAGATCTTCAAGTAATTACGGTTACAAACACATCAACAGAAGAAATATTAGTTGAAAATACCATTGATCAAAGATTCGAATTCCAATGGAAAATAACTACTGTGTACAATATTTTCTTGGTACAGCAAATCCCTAGAGAAATTACTAATGTGAAAATTTTTCAATTTTTGCAGAAAATGAGAAATACTTATGAGTTAGATCCCCAGTCCTCAACTAGCATAATAATCACATCCGTGGAGCGAGGAACTGTATGTTCATGGGAGAGGTAATTACTACACTGGTACCACGATCCAAAAGATATAGAACATAGTGATGAAAATTGCAAAGGGAAACAAATAGCTACCGCAACATCAATACATGGGTTTGTAGTAAATTCATCATTTTTACTAAATGAGGTAATCGAGCAGCTATTACTCCACCACACGAAGGCATATGAGTTTCACAAATGGATCAACGATAAAGGCAATAATGCAAAAGCGTGGTGGTATAAATTCACAGATGTCGTGAATAAATATGATCGATGAAAAGAGATGGCGGTGATCTATGCTGGGAGAAAAGGAAAATTTTGGGAAAGAGATAAACGTCAAAGAGTAGCTTGGCACGACGGTTGTTGGACGAACAACGATAAAACAGACTATTCAAGGGTGTCGAAGTGCACACTACCACTCTTGTCAGATAATTCTAACAAGTACTAACGCTCAATTTTAATTTATAGTCACTAACATACTAACTCAGTAACATTTTTTTCCATTTCAGGGTAATTCTTTCGGATCTGGCAAGTTTGTTGCGACACAGCTTCTCGACTTCACGACAAAGCAACCAATCTACTCCAAGTACACCTAGGTATGCTATGACGCGACATACCTCTTGTGTGTTGTGAAAAGGGGTTAGACTGCTAAAAACCCAAAACTGGTGGGTTTGTCGCGACATAAACGAGCCTATGTTACAACATAGGGGGCAGACTACTAGAAGATCAAGATTGACGGGTTTGTCACGACATAGAGAGAGCTAAGTCACGACAAATAGGGCACTGGCAGGTTGGTTGCGACATACTTAGGCTACATCGCAACATCGTCTACAATTTTTGTAGGGTTGATCCAACCCGATTGCATAACCCGACATTTTAAAACCCTTATTACCAGATTTTAAAGACCTAAAACCCTAAAAATACTCACCCCTATATATGCTAAACACATCCCTTTCACTTAAACACTTTCAACTCATCCTTAAAGCTTTAAAATCTCTTATCTCCCTCAAACCCTAAAATCCATCAAACCCCTACGAAAGCTCCCCTCCATCTTCAAAGATCAATTCACCGAAGTTGACAAGGTAACAAATCAAAGATATTACTAAAACTTTATTGCTCTATTCATTACTGTTCACTTTTTACATTGTAGATTGTAATGCCACCCCGAAAGAGGACAATGGTGCAAGAGAGCGACAACGACTCAAACTTCGAACGGTTTACGAATGCTTAGATAGAGAGATACTTTTTGGCTTGGCAAGGGCTGACTCTCATTTAGGAACGAGGTTTCGAACCATCCATGATTCTTTATAAGGAAGTATGGCCACTAGTGCGGTACCATCAATAGGAGCAATTTTGCGTTCTTCCAACAGATAATGCAGTAGTTCCAGTAGTTCATGAATTTTACGCATCCCTTAAGGATGACATAATTAAGAGAAAACCTTTAGGAGTAGTGGTAGTTCGCGATTGCGATGTTTGTATGTCACCTAAAGATATCTGCAATTATTACAATGTTCCTTACTATGAGAAAGATTATGTATAGAAAGTGAAGTTTAATTTATTTCAAAATATAGACACGGAGGAAATAATTAAGTTCTTGACAAAGGGGTAAGGTGTTTGAAACTATAGGCCTGACACTAGCACACCATCCAACTTCAACCAAGCTATCATGTTTCCGGTAGCTAAAATGTGGATGCAATTCCTATCTACACGACTTATACCTGCATAAAATGTCTTTAACATTAATACTTTGCGAGCTTTGCTATTATATGACATTTTACAGTGTAAACATATTTGTGTAAGGTCTTGGATCTACGAAGAAATGAAACGGTGCACTCAAAGCCAAAAGAGTGGTCTCTTCTTCCCACATTTGGTAACAACATTATGGAAAAAGGCAGAAGTACCAATGAAAGAAAATGAACAATTTCTAAAAGCTGACTCAGAGCATCATCGGAGATTCTCTATACAAATAATATGTCGAGCTTCGGAGGAAACAAGTCAAGGAATTGAATTAGAGGAGAAAAGAAAAGATGGATGTACCGACTTCATTGAAGAAATCTACGAAAACTAAAAAGAGCCAAGGAAACATTGAAGCCAAGCTCGATGGAATGATAGCCTGGATACAAGAGACGGGACCCGTTCTTCAAAATTTCGCGCGAATCAATGGGTTACTAGTTATAAATTATCCACCGAGCATGTTTGGAGGAAGAGAAGATAATAAGGAAACTGATTCGGATAATGAGGAGTAAGAAGGCCATGAGACGGTGGATAAATATAACGCTATGTTCTAGCCTCAATATTTGACGCCCAAAGGGCCATTAATTAAGAGTCCAGCAAGACAACAGGGTGGGAGCATTGACCTAACATATTCTGGTAAAGGGAAAGCTCCCATGGATCCTCAATCTAACTTCGAGGATGATTGAAGTGATGAAGATTAATTTACTTTAGAGACTTGTAATTTTTGGGATAATCTTTAATTTTTAGGACTTATATAATTTGTAGGGGTAGGATTAGGAATTATTTTTGTATATATGCTTTAATTCTTTTGTAGGAACCTCGCATTATGGAGACACAACAATTTCGAGCACTCACGCCAAAAGAGAGAAGGACAACCATCATGAGAACAATAGGGCCTTCACAATCAATCAGGTAGCTTCTTTACTTTAGTACTTATAGGGGTACACATTGAGGACAATGTGTTTTCTAAAGTGTGGGGGGTGACATAGGAATTTTGAGATATAGTTTTTATTTTTATTTATCTTTGTGAAGTGTGCTTGAGCTTGTAGAAATACAAGTGATTAGTTAGGAGCATGTATAATAAGTTGATTGTATTTCTTGATAAATTTGGCATGATAATGAGGAATTTTGCATTTTTTAGCATGAAATTTTTGAAGTTCTATAGGTTACATTATTTATAGATAGAAAAGGTATTATTGATACCTAATGATATGCATAATATGAGGAAACAAGCATGCTAGTATATATGATAAATGATAATTTTGAGATTAGGTGATTAAATTGATATTTATCATATTGAGTTGTTTAGGGATGACCTAAGGCATTGTTTGGACACTGACCGCGCTATGAACGTCACAACAAATATGTGCAAGCGTACACTGTTGATGCAAGTATAGTAGACAGATATGAATCCATTGGATATCGATCCCATGAGGATGGATGTTTGTTGTTTATAATTGTCGATGCATTATAAAATTAAATGTAATAAAATTGTGATAGTGATTGTAGAAGCAATAATGTAAAATTTAAAGGTAAAATGCAATGATAATGAAATGGGGTCCCTGACGTGCAAAGCTGGTAGAAAACTAAGTGTGGCTCACAAGGTTAAAAATAACAGGTAATTGTCTCTGCAATAAGGCACAATAAATATCTTACAAACTTGGCTTTTCTATTAGATCTAAGACTCAAACATGCACACTAGCCACACCTTCCAGTGTCGGTAATGCAACATATTCAAGAACAAGTGGATTAAATTCCTTCAATCCTCAAGCAACTTCCGTTGTCTTGCTTGTTAATTTAATTTATCACTGCACCTTCCAGTGATAGTGATTGTAATCACACATCCGTGGTCAAAACAATTAAACCCAAAGATTAATAGTAAAGGCAAGATTGAAATAGATATCATTTAATTCTAAATATCAAATATACTTCATACAACTTGAATTAACAAGAATTACCAGCGTTTAAGAAAGAGAAATAACAGAACAAATGGGGTATTCTATTCCTAATCTACTCAAATTGCTCCCTTACTCTCCTCTTGGGTCGCATATAGGACGCTCCTCGTTAGGAGCAAATCTGCCTGACGTTCCTCGTTAGGAGCAAATCCGCCTTCTCTTCTGCGTCAGGTCGCCCTTGGGAAGTTAAGCTGCCATGGATGTAAGCTTTTAGAAAATGTGTATTGAAGAAGAAAATCAAATCTGTTTGGAAAGAAAAGATACTTTCTCTCTCATCTCATCAGTATTTAATTGCAACTAAATAGTACAGGTGTCCTTCCTTCCAGATCTAGCATTCTCTGGCAGTACTATTTGGTTATACTAGCTGTACAACTCACACATTTTCGGTATGTTAACTAGACAGCTGTCAGGTGCTGCAACAGTTCTGGGTGCAATTCTGGATCCTCTTATGCAGCGATAACTCTGGATACATTCATGCATCGATACTTCTAAATAGGTTCCTGCAACGAAAATTCAGGGAGCATTGCTAATCATACTAATATAGCGACGTCAGTAGTAAAAATATCATAAATTCAAAGGGAATTAGGCTGACCTTCATTAAGTTAGAAAATGAAATAACTAAATTAAAAATGCTAAGAATATATGCTAAAGATGACCAAATGGGAATAACTTGAACAATAAGTCAGGAGAAATCAATGGTTCTTTCTAGTGCTATCACACCCCTAAACTTGAGTTTTTACTTATCCTCAAGTAAAATAAAAACTAGCAAGGTTATAGCAAAAAATTTATCAAGGCAATGGTCATTCTAGCAACTTGAATCATCTAAAATCCTAATGAATGAATCATATTTAAATGACAGAATATTGCCCCAACAATTCATAAGCATGAATAATTAAAAATGCAACTTCATCAATGCCAGCATCATGCTTTAAATCCTAAATTCTTACTACGAAAACAACATTTATTATACAGTAATATATACATATATTTTTTCTTCTTTTCCCTTTTTCTTTTTTTCTTTTTTTTGAATAAGGGATGTCTTTGCATTACTATACTCTTGTTCTTGGGAAGCAACAATGGGGTTCAACAAACCCCCAAGGAGTATGTAATTGCGTCGACACACACTCTTGCAGTGATAGCCTTTGTCTAGATTACTTTTTCTAACACTTGAATTGGAGTGTTCCCCCTTGACAGTTCACAATACACCCACATTGGAGTGTCTTTTATTCATAACTATACTTATATGCAAGTAGCTGTAAATGACAGATTCATTCAAGATTCAAAGAATGATACTATTCATCCATTACTAATGAATCTAAATCATTCATCCAAGAATTGAAGATACAACATTCAATCAGATTCATCCAACTCATTCATTAACAGTTCACATGATTCAAGAATTAAGCATCAAATGAAAAAAAATTTAAGCACATTTTCAATAACCTTGCATGCTTCATTAAACTCAAAAGGATAAATTTTTGAAATGTGGGTTCAATTACATTTCCAGCCCCATATTCATTCCCCCCAAACTTAAAATCTGCATTATCCCTAATGCACTGACATTAATTTACAATGACAAATGGAAATTCAATGACAATGCACATGCAATGACAATTAAAAATGCAATGAGAAAGGGAATGTGGTGACAATTAAATTACAACTACATGATATGCATGAAAACTAAAACTAAAAACAGAAATAAAACTAACTCATTTGGTTGCAGCTGATAATGTGGCTGTATGATGTTTCTTCTTCTTACGCTTCTTCTCTTCCTTGCGGTACTTCTTATCCTTGGCACGCTTCCTTTTTCATTCTTTTGGCTTGGCCTGATCTTTAGATTGCTCCTCAGCATCGGGCCGTGCCCTGACACCATTGACTACGGCATCTGTTGGGTGGATCACTTTGAGTGGTCTAATATAGACCACAATATCTAACGAATTATGATCCTCGGTAGTTGTAGCCACAACCTTTGCCTAACTCGCTTTAGGTGGCACCAAATCTTCAGTTGTTGCACCCACATCTGTAGGTGCAAGGACAAATTCTTCAACTGAATTTGCCTCGACTTCGTTTCCTTCCTCTCTTTCTTCTTTTTTTCCTTCTTCTTCTTCCACTTCTTCTACTCGTGCGTCCTTCCCAATAGCAGGGGTCTCTTCCTTAGCAGTATTAACACCTAGGCTAACAGGAAAGTCATTCTCAAATAAGCTCGCAATATTCCTTAGACATTCTTCCACCTTTCCTGATTCGACTTCCTTGTCATCATCAGAAATATCCACCATTTGAGGGGAAGCCACAAATTGTTCCTTATCCCCTACGTCAGCCTCCTCAGTGGAATATTCCTATTCCTGGATTATCGGTGGGAAGAAAGGAAATTCAGGCAGAGGTACTTTGCTTATTCGCGTAATGTAGTCACAACAACACTATTCCATGCCCTTATGTAGGCATAGAACAGATTTTAAGATTCCTCTATATCTTCAACTGTGGGGACAAGCTTAATTTGCCTGATGTTGATGGATCCGAGATCTTTTCAACTTCTTTGACATTGCGCCACAAAGATGGATCTCCAGCTACATTTGCACTGTTATCATCTACTTTTTCTTTGCCCTTTTTCTTTCTTGCATCTACCTCCTTGACTATGGGAGTGTCTTTACCACAGGTTATCCGCTTAATAGAAGCTTCATTAATCAGACCCTTATTTTCCAAAATCTCCTCTCCCTCACGAGGCACAACTCCCCGCTGCTGGCACAATTACATTATTAGGGATGCAAACACCAGAATGCCAGTTTGTTTGGTTGTGCAATCAATAATTTCTTAGTGCAAAATTGCATCGACATCAATCTTCCTCCCCTTAATGATCGAATGTATCAAACACATCCGATCCAATGTTACAGTTGTGCTATGGGTGGAAGGCATCAGTCTACAGTTAATAAAATGAAACCAAACCTTGCTTTGCAACGTTAAAAATCTTCGGTGCATTGTGTAATTATTCGGGTTCGAACCCATCCAAACAACACCTTCAACATAAAGATCTTGTACCAAAATAACAACCCTTTCCTCAGTAAGTTCTTCAATAAACTCCATATGCTCATCCTTGTCGATGGATGTGTTGTAGATTGCGTTGATATGGGCGGCACTTCAGGGGACTAGACCTTCACAAACAAACACAAATT
Source organism: Gossypioides kirkii (assembly GCA_005610355.1). Classification (NCBI taxonomy): domain Eukaryota; kingdom Viridiplantae; phylum Streptophyta; class Magnoliopsida; order Malvales; family Malvaceae; genus Gossypioides; species Gossypioides kirkii. The sequence continues at coordinate 12,511,859 of CP032250.1, forward strand.
CTGACTTAGGGTCAATGAGATTTGTATATAACTCACGTACCATAGATGGTGAGTAACTCCCCGGATGTTGGCAATCTCCCAACCTAGCTTTCCGATGGTTTTAGTAACTTGTTTCCCAAGTTCCTGTTGTGTCGAAAACTGGAAGCCTTGCTCTGGATGGTAGTTTTGTTTCAACATATTTTCTTGGAAATGATATTTGGCTGCCATTGTTCGGAACATCATAGGTTCTTTAGATGGGTGATGCTCTGTTTCACGAACTATTACGATAGAAGAAGATTCCGTAATAGCTTTCATTAGTTTCTTCGCAAACCCACGGGTCCTGGCCATTTTTGTTGGTAAGCAAAGGGTGTCGGAAGGTAAAAGGTGTAATCTTGAAGAAAATTGTGGGAATAATAATGGAGGTTTTGAATGGCATAGTCGGTACAATAGGTGTGTTTATAGGGAATGAAAAGAGCAGATGGAGAGGCATGTTGGTTTATGCAGTAGAGAAAGGATAATAGGTCTGCAATAATAAAGGCGTCCAATCGGATTGCACTTTTTCAAATCAATCCAATGATTAGGGGTTAAGGGATGAAACGTCATGATTTATTTCCTGAAATGCTTTGATTTTGTGATGCGTCAGCAGTAGACGAGTTGCGTCAAAAAAGAGATCTACATGTGACGACAAAAGAGAGAACTTTGACCTGTAAAAATACTAAGTAAGGTAAATGCAAACAAAAACAAAATAAACTAAAATTACATGATAAAAATGACAAGAGAGATTAGAAAAATGTGACCAAATTAATGGTCTCTTTCTGTGTGTGATCCTCATGGCAAAGATAATGTTTTAGCTAATGTCCATTCACTTTAAATTGGTGTCCATCATGTATATATTTAATAGTGACTGCACCATGAGGAAATACTTCGACAACTTCAAATGGCCCAGGCTAATGTGAGCGTAATTTACCTGGGTGCAATTTCAGTCGAGAATTGAATAATAGAACTTGTTATCCTGTAGTAAATTATCGCTGCAAAATAATTTTGTCATGCCATCGCTTGGTCTTTCATTGTAGATTGAAGCATTTTCATAGGCATTGCGCCTAATTTCCTCAAGTTTAGTGATGTCCAATAGCCTCTTCTTCCCAGCAGCCTCGTAATTCATGTTCACTTGCTTGATCTCCCATATTGCTTTATGTTCCAATTCTACAGGCAAGTGACATGCTTTACCAAAGACAAGTTGATACGGTGACATCGCAAGTGAGGTTTTGTACATTGTCTTTAATACCTACAATGCATCATCAGGTCTAGAAGATCAATCTTTCCTGGATGGATTCACTACCTTCTCGAGAATATTCTTGAATTGTCGATTGGAAACTTCAGCTTGGCCGTTAGTTTACGAATAGTAAGTGGTCGTCATTTTGTGGTTAACTCCATATCGCTTCATTGTGGCTGCTACCTGGTTGCAGTGGAAGTGAGTACATTGGTCACTGATCAATGCGTTAAGCGTGCCAAAACGAGTGAGTATATGCTTGTGGAAAAACTTCAGCATTGTCCTTGCCTAATCTTTTGGGACTGCAATGACCTCCACCCACTTTGATACATAGTCAACAGCAGCTAGGATATAGGCATTTCCAAACGAACTCAGAAATGGTCCCATAAAGTCCATACCCCAAACGTCAAAGAGTTCAACTTCCATGATTGGCTATTATAACATTTCGTTGTATCGAGATATAGATCCGGTACACTGGCATCAATCACATTGGTGCACAAAATTGTGGGCATCTTTAAATAATGAAGGCCAATAAAATCCTGACTGAAAAACCTTTGCAGCAGTTTTCATGCCACCAAAATGACCTCCATAAGGAGCATTGTGGCAATGCTTCAGGATTGAAAGCATCTCTTCCTCCAGAACACAACACCTAATTATATTGTCATTGCATACCTTGAATAAGTATGACTCGTTTCAATAGTATTTCTCTATATTGCGAAGAAATCTTTCTTTCTTATAGCCTGTGCTGCCCAAAGGTAACTTTCTACATACCAGGTAATTGACCATATCCGAGTACCACGGTGTTGTGTCGATATTGAATAGCTTCTCATCAAGAAATGCGTCGACAATTTGAAATGTATTTCCATCTTCACTACCTATTTTAAGACGAGACAAGTGGTCTGCCACTTGATTTTCTGACCCTTTTTGATCTTTTATCCTATATCTAATTCTTTTAATAGTAGGATCCATCGTATCAACCTTGGTTTAACATCGTTCTTTGCAAAAAAGATATCTCAACACTGAATGGTCAGTAAGTACAGTAACCTTTGCGTCGACAAGATATGAGCAAAATTTGTCGTAAGCAAAGACAACTACCAACAACTCTTTTTTCTGTGGTTATGTAATTAATCTAAGCTTCTATGAGAGTCTTGCTGGTGTAATATATAGCGTGAAATACTCTTTCCTTTCATTATCTTAAGACTTCACCCACTACAAAATCACTGGCATCACTCATCACTTCAAATGGTTGCTACCAATCTAGTGCAACGATAATAAGTGCCTTCACGAGCTACTTCTTTATTTGCATAAATGCATCCACACATGCATCATCAAACAAGAATTTTTTATTTTGCTCCAACAATGAGCAGAGGGGTTTCGCAATTTTGGAGAAATCTCGAATAAATCTGCGGTAAAAACCTACATGTCTAAGAAAACTCCAGATTCCCTTCACATTAGTTGGCGGGGGCAACTTTTCAATAATTTTTACCTTCGCTCTATCCACTTCAATGCCTTGACTAGAAATGCGATGACCTAGGACAATGCCTTCAGTTTCCATGAAGTGGCATTTGTTCCAATTTAGCACCAGATTTGTGTCCTCACATCACTTTAAAACTCTGGCTAGGCTGTCAGCGCATTGATCAAAAGGATTTCCATAAACAGAGAAATCGTTCATAAATACCTCTAACGAGTCCTCGATCATGTCTGAAAATATTGCCACCATGCACCTTTGAAATGTGGCTGGTGCATTGTAGAGGCCAAATGACATTCGACGAAAGGCAAAAGTGCTAAAAGGATAAGTAAATGTTATTTTCGCTTGATCCTCTAGCGCAATGGTGATCTGATTGTAGTAAGAATAACCGTCGAGGAAGCAATAATAGGCTTTTCCAACAAGCCTATCCAGCATCTGATCGATGAAAGAAAGTGGAAAGTGGTCCTTCTTTGTGGCTGCATTCAATTTGCGGTAATCCATACATATGCGCCAAGCCGTAGGAATATGAGTAGGGATTAGCTCGTTCTTGTCATTACTTACCATAATAATACCACTTTTCTTAGGGACACATTGAAGGACTTACCCAATTGCTATTAGAAATTGGATAAATGATGCCTGCATCCAGCCACTTGATGATCTCTTTTTTTACCACCTCTTTCATTTTCTCATTCAATCTTCTTTGTTGTTCAATTGATTGCCTTCCTTCATCTTCCAATCTTATTTTTTGCATGAAAAAAGAGGGACTAATTCCTCTAATGTCGGTAATACTCCAGGCAATCATACGTTTATGCTACTTCAATATATGGATAAGCTTTTCTTCCTGAGTTGCATCGAGGGTTGCAGAGACAATGACTGGCAGTGTATTATTGTTGCCATGGAAAACATATTTCAGATGAGCAGGCAATGGCTTCAACTCCAAAGTAGGAGCCTCTTCAATAGATGGCTTAAAGACTAGAGTTGTTCTATTGGTCAAATCTAAAGATTCCATTCGCCATCCATGCCTAAGCTCAATGTTATGCGCTTCAACCTTACTGTCACAGTTATCTAGAAATTCTTCATCCGATGTCACTGCAAATTCTTTTGAAAATACTGTGCTGTACTCATTGAATTCCTATTTAATTAATAAGTCCAACACATCAACTGTGTGACATTTTTCTTTGTCTTTACAAGGAATGACTTCAAAAACACTGAGAGTGACATGTTCATCATTGTGTCGCATTGTCAATTCGCCTTTATACACGTCAATAAGAGTGCATTCGGTAGTAAGGAATTGGTGTCCCAAGATTATAGGTACCTCTTTATCTGCTTCGCAGTCTAGTATAATAAAATCCACTGGGAACACATACTTATCTACGCGGACTAGGATGTCCTTGATTTGTCCTTCAGGTTGCGCCAATGATCTATCTACTAACTGCAATGTCACTACAATTGGCTTCATATGACCAATCCCCAAGTTCCTAAACGTTGACAGTGGCATAAGGTTGATACTCGCGCCTAAATCACATAAAGCTTTACCCAAGTAGTGGTTTTCAATCGAACATGAGATCGTAAAGCTTTCAGGGTCTTTCATCTTAGGTGACAGCTTTTTTGTCAAGACTGCACTATATCCTTCTTTGAGCGTAATTGTCTCAATATCAATCAGCTTCTTCTTTTTGGACAATAGCTCATTCATGAATTTCCTATAACTGGGAATCTGTATTAGAGAATCCACAAGAGGATGTTAACATGAAGTTGCTTTAATGTAGTTAGAAACTGCTGATATTGTCTATCATGTTCCTTTTCTTCAAATCTTTATGGAAAAGGCAAAGGTATGGATACATCAGGTTGTGTCGACATCGTTGGTTGCATCGACATCGACAGTTGCGTTGATAATTTTGTCGGTCTGACAGTAGGCATTGAGGTGACAATTTATGAAGCCCTCTTCTCTGGTTCGTCTGTCAGTTCTTCAGATACAACTCTTTCACCTTGATATACTTCACTCATATCTATAGGTGCTGCAGTAGAGTTGGTAACTGGCTTGGTATTCTGTCTCCCACTCCGAAGAGTGATTCCTTTGGAATGCTCCTTCCCTTTTGAATTTGGATTTTCTGTGTCGCTAGGTAATGCGCCTGGTGGTCGTGTGTTCAAATTCAAAGTGAGTTACCCCAATTGTGCTTCTAAAGCTCTGATAGAACAAGAATTTCCTTGCATAATGGCTTTAGTCCGAGTTATATGCTCATGCATTAAGGCTTCGAGAACTGCTAAAGGATCAGATCGTGGTTGTATGTACTGCTGCTGCTATTGTCCTTGGGTATTCAGATGTGGCATTAAAGGCTGTTATGGCTGTACACGATTTTGATGTGGCTGCATTTGATCTTGATGTGAATGCATCTAAGTATTATGGTTGTAACTCTACTGCTACAGATTGTAATTCCCTTGTTTATAACTATCTTGATTGGATGAATTTACATATATGAATGTCACCGCACTCTGGTTTCCCCAAGGCTATTGAGTTTTTGCAGAATTAATATAAGAATTACCATAAGAATTTCCACGGATTTTATTGACGTAAAAAGCATTCTCTGCGTGCTGTGGATAATCTTCATAACTGTGGTTGTCAGCGTAAATTTCACAACAAAATGTGGAGACATTAATTTGTTGTGCAACCTGAATGGGTGCATCATCACTAGTTCCCTTCATGTTTTTTTATCATGTTTGCAAGTGAAAAAACTTGTGCACTTAGAGCAAATATAGCATCCAATTCAATAACTCGAAGATTTGATTTCACTTGTGCAGCTCTAGAAATCGGATATTGATAATCATTCTGAGCGATTCTCTCTAGAATTCTGACAACTTCATCTTAAGTATAGTCCAACAAAGGACCATTAGCAAATGCGTCGACAAGATTTCTTGTCTATGCGTTCAATTCGTTATATAAAATTTCAATCTACGTCTCTTGTTGAATTCCATGCATGGGACAGCGTCAAAGAAGAGATTTATAACGCTCCCACGTAGTATGCAAATTTTCATCATCCAGCTGATGATACACAGTAATGTCATTTCTAAGTTGAGCATTCATAGTTGATGGGTTGAAACGTAAAATGAATTGAGTTGCGAGCGCATTCCACGACGTGATTGATCTAGTAGGTAAACCAATGAACCAGGCACGAGCCTATACTTGCAATGAGTAAGGGAATAGTTACATTTTCAAGGCGTCATCAAGAACACCGTGCTGATTGAAAGAAGCACAAATCAGTAGGAAAGATTTAAGGTGCTCTCTCGCATCTTCATGAGGTAATCCAGCATACTGCCCCTTAGAATTCATCATTTGGAACATGACCGGTTTTAATTCAAAATTTCCAGCTTGAATAGCTGGTCGAACAACTTCTGGCTGCAAATCGTCCAAAACTGGAACAATAAAATCTCGAATAGTTTGATTTTGTATCTGATCATCTTGCGACAGCGGTGGATTATTAATGTTTTGTGGTTGTATAGGAGGTATAATAGGATTTTGTGGTGGCAATGGTGGTATGGCTGCATCATTTCCTGGCAGAACCATATTCCATTGTTCTTGTCATCTCCTTCGAAGGGTGCGTTCGATTTCAGGATCTAAATTAACAATAAATTCAGGATTCCTCTAGGTCATTAAACACTTAAAAGAAAAAAAAATGTAAGAACAGTAGCAAAAAGAAAAAAAATTAGTAACAAATAAAGGTTAGATAATAAAGAATGAATGCAAAAACAAGAATAAACATCAAACTAATGCCATCCCCGGTAATAGCACCAAAACTTGATTGAGCTATGAATGTCACAGCAAATATGTGCAAGCGTACACTGTCGATGCAAGTAAAGTAGACAGATGTGAATCCATCGGATATCGATCCCATGAGGATGGATGTTTATTGTTTATAAATGTCGATTCAATATAAAAGTAAATGCAATAAAATTGTGATAGTGATTGTCGAAGCAATAATGTAAAATTTAAATGTAAAATGCAATGATAATGAAATGGGATCCCTGATGTGAAAAGCTGGCAGAAAACTAAGTGTGGCTCACAAGGTTAAAAATAACAGGTAATTGTCACTACGATAAGGCACAATGAATATCTTACCAACTTGACTTTTCTTTTAGATCTAAAACTCAAACATGCACACTAACTACACCTTCCAGTGTTGACAATGCAACATATTCAAGAACAAGTGGATTAAATTCCTTCAATCCTTAAGCAACTTCCATTGTCTTGCTTGTTAATTTAATTTATCACTGCACCTTCCAATGACAATGACTGTAATCACACTTCTGTTGTCAAAAAAATTAAACCCAAAGATTAACAGTAAAGGAAAGATTAAAATAGATATCATTTAGTTCTAAATATCAAATGTACTTCCATACAACTTGAATTAACAAGAATTACCAGTGTTTAAGAAAGATAAATAACAGAACAAATGGGGCATTCTATTCCTAATCTACTCAAATTGCTCCCTTACTCTCCTCTTGGGTTGCACGTAAGACGCTCCTCGTTAGGAGCATATCTGCCTTCTCTTTTGTGTCAGGTCGCCCTTGAGAAGTTAAGCTTCCATCGATGCAAGCTTTTAGAAAATGTGTATTGAAGAAGAAAATCAAATCCAGCAGAAAAGAGATGATACTTTCTCTCTCATCTTATCAGTATTTAATTGCAGCTGAATAGTACAGGTGTCCTTCCTTTCAAATCTAGCATTCTCTGACAGTACTAGTTGGTTATACCTGCTGTACAACTCACACATTTCTGGTGTGTTAACTAGACAGCTGTCAGGTGCTGCGACAGTTCTGGGCGCAATTCTGGATCCTCTTATGCAGTGACAACTCTGGACACATTCATGCATCGATACTTCTAAGCAGGTTCCTACAACGACAATTCTAGGTGCATTGCTAATCATACTATCAACAGTAAAAATATCATAAATTCAAAGGGAATTAGGTTGAGCTTCATTAAGTTAGAAAATGCAATAACTAAATTAAAAATGCTAAGAATGTATGCTAAAGATGACCAAATGGGAACAACTTGAACAATAAGAAAGGAGAAATCAATGGTTCTTTCTAGTCCTATCAGCCACATCTAGAGCTAAAGAGCCAAACCCTATTCTGAATTGCCAATTAGTACCCATCTTTGAGCCTTATGACACCTTTTCTATGAGCCACATTACAAGCCTCTTAAGCCTTAAATGATGATTTGTGTATATCCTTTTCTTTGGTCCTATTTTGCATGAAAATGGATGTGTGGCCATATGTATTGAGGGTAGATAGACACACTATGGTAGAGGTTGTAAAACAAAAGAGGGAAATCATGATAATGTATAAATTTTAGTTTAGTCAAAGAAAAGAAAAATAGTGAAAAAAAAGAAAAAGAAAAAAATGAGTAGAAACGTAAAAAGAGAATCTTGAGTAAGAACGCACGTGAAGAGTGACAAAATCATCAATTCACCAAAAAGTAGAAAAAGAGAAATCTTACTTGAAAAAGAAAGAAAATGATGTACTCATAGGCTAGCTAAAAGGATTACTTTAGATTGGTTTCCTGAAAATGGAGACATAAGGAAGGTGAGAGAAGGAGAAATAAGAAGGTGAGATGGAGTGCGAGAAAAAAGGGGAGAATAGGGAACAATACAATGTGCCAAACTATTTTCATGTTTTGTAACCTCTTTTGTGCTTAACTGTTCTTTGAAAATCATACCTGACCTAAGCCTCAACACGTTACAAGCCGAAAAGCCCTATGTGACCTAAACGACTCTATGTATGGGTGGATGTAGAAATTTCATAATCTCATTATAGTTGTTTGTATTGTACTAGGATAATCAAAGTACTTATGTTAAGCATTGATGGAGTCATATCGATAGACTTTTAATATTTGTATTTCTTGTAGCCTACTGAACTTAGATTGTTTATACTTGAAAATAGTAAAGTTGCTCAATTATCATGTTAAGATTATCAAAAGATGCATAAAGCTTAGAATAGATGTTAAGAACTTAATCTTTGTATGATACAGTCTCAAGCTCACTTATCTTTCTTTTTTTCTTTTCTTCGTTATTCGGTTTATTTTCTTGTTTGCTTGAGGACAAGCAAAGACTTTAGTGTGATGCAGTTTGATCTGCTGGTTTCATACCTAGCAGATCGAACTTGTTTTCACATTTGATGAGCTTCAAATAAGTAATTTTCCTTATATTTTATGGATTTTTAATTAGTTTTGTCTTTTGAATAAATTGTGCTAAAACAGTTAATTTATTTCTTTCAAGGCCAAATGAAGCCTAAAGATTAGCTAACCCACTTCGTGAGTGCACATGAGACTAATAGCAGTTGAGCCACAACGATACTGACCACTTCATCATGACATAAAGAGCCCTATGTCGCAAGAATGGGATTAGCAACGAAGAATCAAGGGACTGCTTGCTTTGTCGCGACACAGGTTCTAGTGTGTTGTGACATCGACCTTATATTTCAAATTTACATCAAGCAAGGGGTGTTTTCTTCTTCATAATGCAAGTTAAGCACGAAGGGCGATAGCTGACCTAGGGTTGATGAAAACGGCCGACCAAAAGCTATTAATAGGGCCTTTAGCACTAGGGTTTAGACACCATTCATTAGATCTTAGTTTTTAGCTTTGTTTTATATTTCCGTTTTGGAACGAGATTGTAGAAACTCACATAAACGTTCGGGAATTTTTCCCGACAGATTGCCAATACAATTCTATTTTCTTTTTCATTCTCTTCTTCAATTATATGTTTTCATATATTATTTTAATGATGATCAAAGAAACCATGAGGATCAATTCCATTTTGGGGAATTAGGGAGTAGGCATATGAATAATTAATTGTTGTTTTACAGGGATTTTACCTTTCGGATCAGCTGTTTGGGAAATGAAGAACTTCAAACAAACACTAGGCCTGACAACCCTAGAACGTCATTTCGGTGGGAATGAACCAAAAATTGGTATTGCTGATCCGTGAACACATTTTCACCAAACCGATTTAGATTGTGACATCTAGCGATAAGTAGTCTCTATTGACTTGCTATGCAGGCGAAAGATCGAGAGATCCAACTAGGGTAGTGACTAGTTGATTGGAGGAAAATCCCCAAAACTTAACAATTGAAGAACTCATACGAAAATGACCTAATATCCTCAAAGCCGTTTATAAGAATCTCTACATCTTAATCATTTACTTTTTATTTACTTTTTTATTTTATGCTCTTTAAAACCAACTCTTTTATTTCTTGTCGTACTATAATCCCTAAAGTAAGTACTAATTAATTTTATTCTTTGCAGGGATCTAATTTACTATCGCCTTACGCCTCCTTTGGGTACGATCCTCGGAATGCTGCCAAGTGTTTCGTTGTAACACACTATATTTACATCCTGACCAGTATACTTGCGAAAATCCTAAATCCATGCCAAACGAGAGTATGTTCGGGGCGGTCAAATAAAAAAAATCTCAAAAGTTGTGTATAACTTATTGTATTTTTAGCCTATTGGTGTCATCTATTTATAGGAAAAGTGTAACGCGTTCAACCAAATCCGATTCGTCGGATCCAGATCTTGGGTGTTACCACACGAATAATAAACATAAATTTAATTTGTTATTACAATTCACGATTATTTACAAATTTAAGTGAACAAATAAACATTAATGATATATACAAAGATAAGTAGAGTAATTTAATTACAAAAGTTATCACCTAATATCATAACTTATTACAATTATCCTAAGTATAAACTTCTATGTAATACTACTAATTTTTAATACGCCATGTGCCACTCCACTGGGGTAGTCCTGGCATTGTCTCTCTTGACATAGACTCACATTATCAAACCTTAAACATAATACACACAGATAATCTCATAAGAACTTGGTGAGAAAACGCCATTTACCTTAGTGATACTTACACAATGTAGCTGATAATTCATAATGACGATCTTGTCGTTCTTAAACATTTAACTTTGCTTTTGGCGAATACTTTCTCAAATTTTGTTATTTTTATACAAATTAGTTACCATACCTTACTCTGAATTCATTTCTAATTCCCATTGATGACTTCGATTCATCACTTATATCCTTCAATCTTAACATTCATATTTTTATGCCAATTTCTTTTTTAGAGATCAATATAACCAAAATATCATTTAATGTGCATACTTAAATCAAAACCAATGTACAATCACAATTCATAAAATGAGCACATACGCAGATGATAGATACCATCTTCAAACATACAGATTCAAACATTTATTTAGAACAAACTTTGAATGTTAACCCATTAGTTCTTTACATCTCTTCAGTTTGTCGTCTTCAATTGAACCTTAGCCTTATATAGTATTTTACCATATAATTGATAGATACTTATATTATAATGATTTTACTGAATATGCTTAAGAGCCAAATTGAATACGACATTTATCTTAATACAAAACTCATCATAAAGGAACAACCATTAAAGTAAGCTATAAAGACATTCCTATCAGATTATGTCACAAAGGCAGATCATTTAGAGTTCGCCACAAAGGCAGTTCTTTCAGAGTTCGCCACAAAAGCAGTTCTTTCAGAGTAAGCCACACAAATGGTTCTTTCAAAGTACGCCATAAAGGCAGTTCTTTCCTAATGTGTTTGTGATATGGATTTGCCTAAACTCATTTTGCGTGAGGTTTGCCCATCATCGCTCAAGGGCATGCAAAGAATCCCATTAGCTAATTTCCATTCAATAGTTCTTTTTTAGAGTGTGTCATGGCCATGGACTTTTCCTTTAGAGTTTCATATCATGGTTCATGTTTTCTATCATGATGGACTTCATTAGATACCATCGCGGTGACTAGACACAAGCTCACTTTATAGATTCTTCAGGCATTGACACAATCTAAGCCTAAAATTTTAATTCATGAACATACACCCCAAAGAACACACATCTCATAGTATACATTCCAGACGTACATATTGATTTGTCGATTTTATACTTAGTAGATTGAACTAATTTTCACACTTGAAGATCTTGAAATTAAGTATTTTCTTTATGTTTTTATAGGATTTAACTTAGATTTTACCTTTTTGAATAAATTATGTTAACCGAGTGTTAAAAGGTTACTTTATTGTCTTTAAGGCCGATTGAGGCCTAAAGGTTAGCTAACATACTTAGTGAGTGTGTAGGAGACCATGAGAAGTTGAACAATTATGAAACTGATCACTTCCTCATGACATAGGATGCTTTACATCGTAACAAAGGGACCAGCCTTGAAGATTTAGGGCACTGACTTCTTTTTCGTGACATACATAGGCTATGTCGTGACAACGCCTGCATGATGACACTAAGGAAGGGACTGCTTGCTTCGTCGTGACACAGGTCATGGTGTATTGTGACATTGATCTCTGGACACGATTTCTGTATCAAGTGAAGGACGTTTCGGTCTTTACAATACCACTTAAACATGAAGGACGATAATTGACCTAGGGTTGATGAAGACGGCTGGCCAAGGCTATAAATAGGGCCTTTAACACTAGGTTTAAATACACATTTTCTTAGTTTTTAATTTTACTTTGTTATTTTCGTTTAGAAAAGAGATTGTAATTTTCACATAAACGTTCGAGAAATTTTTCTCGATAGATTGCCAATACAATTGAAGTTTCTTTTTCATTCCATTTATTCAATTAAGTGTTTTCATATATTATTGTTTTGATGATGATCAAGAAAACCATGAGGAACTAAATTCTATTTTAGGGAAGTAAGGAGTGGAAGTATGAATATTTAATTGTTGTATAAACAGGGATTTTGCAATCGGATCAACTGTTTGGGAAAGGAAGAACATTAAACAAACACTAGGCCTTACAAACCTAGAACGTCATTTAGGTAAGAATGAACCCAAAATTGGTATTGTCTATCCATGAAAACCTTTTCCCTAAATCGATTTAGACTGTGACATCTAGCGATAAGTAGTCTCTATCGACTTACTATGCTGGCGGAAGATCGAAAGATCCAACTGGGATAGTAACTAATTGATTGAAGGAAAATCCCCAAAACCCAACAATTGAAGAAGTCATACTGAAGTGACCTAATCTCCCCATAACTGTTTATCGAATCTTTAAATCTCATCCTTTACTTATTTTATTTCTTTTTATGTTTTTCACAATCAACACTTTCATTTTATTCTCGTATTATAATCTCTAAATTGAGTACTAGTTAATTCTATTCTTTGTAAGGATTTAATCCACTATCGCCTTACACCTCCTTTGGTACGATCCTCGAAATACTGCCAAGTATTTCATTGTACAATTCTATATTACAACCTGACCCGTATACTTTTGGAAGCTAAAAACTTACATCGAACGAGAGTTTGTTTGGAGGCGGTCAAGTTGTTGGCGTCGTTGTTAGAGAGGCAACGCTTTAGTGAATTCTATTCTTTCTTTATTATTAGAATAATTAGGAAAATTTTAGGCTATAGATATGATTTTCTTTATCTTCTTTATTATCTTTTTCTGTTTTTAATTTAATTTCTTTACTTTGGTTTACAAAATGATGAAAAACGCATTAGAGATTTTTTTTTATTTAGAATGGTTACAATCTAGTATTGCTCGACCACAAATTTATCATAATCAATTTGAATGAAATCCATCTCTATTATCTTGGATTACTAAAAATATTACATTTCTGATCTTTTAACAGAAGACCTTGTTGCATTTTTACGGAGATTCAAGGCAATTTGTTATACAATCTCATACACAAGGGTAGCTTCAGGTGATTAAATTATTATTGATTCCTTTTGCTCTAAATGGGAAGGCAAAGTCGTGGCTAGATTCATTACCCCCAAACACTATCACAACATGTGAAGAATTTGTATACATGTTTCTTCAATGAATGATTTCTATACCTAAAATTATGCAGGGATGCATACAAATGTTTCATTTCAGGAAAATTATGGCAGAAACATTAGGGAAAGCTTGGGAAAGATCTAAGGCTATACTTCGATCCATACTAGGAGGACGCATTCATGTTGCTATACAAATTTAGCACTTCTATGATGGGTTGAGTACAAAAGCAGATGAAAGGTAGATATTATGACTAGGGGAAGTATTTGGACGAAGACTTGGCAACATGTTAAGGACATACTGAAAATAGCAAGTGCAAATGAAATATTTCGGGAAGAATAATATGAACCCTTAAGTGAATCCAATGAACCTGTTTGCAAATAGATTACGACCAGTCAATGTGAAGAAGAAGACTTTGAGGACGAAGGACCAATGGAAGAAGTGTCAAATGTCGAATCTATAACAACCTAGTTGGAATGGTGGCAGCAAGGCAAAGAGATAGTAGATTAAACGATGTCGATTACCATAAAGATGATACCATCAACGTGAGGCCACCAGAGGTAGAATTAAAACCATTACCGGAACATTTGAAATATGGGTATTTGGAGGAAAAATACTTTACCTATTATAATTGCATTAGGGTTAAGTAGGTCACAAGAAGAAGCTCTACTAGATGTGCTTAAATGTCATAAGAAAGCTATTGGGTGGACAATTGCTGATATCAAAGGGATAAACCCAGCATTTTGTTAACACAAAATTTGGTTAGAAGAAGGAAGGAACCTATGGTAGATGCGCAGAGAAGACTCAATCCCGCCATGAAGGAAGTAGTGAAGAAAGAATTGTTAAAATGGTTAGATGCAGGTATCTTTATGCCATTTTTGATAGTGAATAGGTTAGCCCTACACAATGCATACCAAAAAAAGGTGGGTTGACAGTAAGAGAGAATGAGCACAATGAACTAATTCCCACACGGACGGTTATAGGGTGAAGCATGTGCATTGATTACAGGAAATTAAATGATGCAACAAAAAATGATCACTTCCTATTACCCTTCATTGATCAAATGTTAGACCGATTGGCAGGAAAAGAGTATTATTGTTTCTTGGATGGGTATTCAGGATACCATCAAATTCTGATTCATCCTGATGAATAGGAGAAAACAACTTTTACATGCCCTTTTGGAACATATGCTTTTAAAAGAATGGCTTTTGGACTTTGTAATGCTCTTGCTACCTTTATGAGATGTATGACTTCTATTTTTGTAGATATGCTGGAAGAAGGGTTAGATGTCTTCATGGATGATTTCTCAGTATATGGAGATTCATTCCAGAAATGTTTGCTGAATTTAAAAAAGGTGCTTCAAAGGTGTGAGGAAACTAGTCTAGTGCTTAACTGGGAAAAATGCCATTTCATTGTAAGAGAATAGTTAGTTTTGGGGAATTAAATATCACGGAGGGGGTTATAAGTAGATAAAGAAAAAATTGAGATAATAAAGAACCTACCACATCCCACAAATATCAAAGGTATTTGAAAATTTTTGGGACATACAGGATTTTATAGAAGGTTTATCAAGGATTTACTCATATTTCAAACCTTTAAATCTATTGTTATAAAAAGATGTTCATTTTTTATTTGATAATAATTGCACGAAAGCCTTTGAGAAAGTAAAAGAAAAATTAGTGTTTGCTTCTATAATTATCACACCAGATTGGAACAAACCTTTTATTATTATTATGTGAGGTGCTAATGATTATGTTGTAGGTTCCGTCTTAGGACAAAAGAAAGATCGTTTATTCGGAGCAATTCGTTATGCCAGCAAAACTCTTAACCTAGCTCAATGCAATTTCACAACCATTGAGAAGGAAATGTTAGCAATAGTTTTTGCCTGTGAGAAATTTTGTTCTTATTTGATGGCTAATCGTGTTTATGTTTATACAGATAATTATGTGATGAAAAAAAGAGATAAAGGCACGGTTAATGAAATGAGTATTGCTATTACAAGAGTTCGACTTATGGATCATGGATCAAAAAGGGACAAAAAATCAAATTGCTGATCATTTGTCAAGATTAGAGAATCATAACATTTCTGCACCTTCGGAGGAGATAAAAGAAACCTTCACAGATGAGCAACTATTTAGAGTAGAAACACGATTATCAAACATAGGAACGCCTTGGTACACGGACTATGTGAACTACTTAGCAAGAGGGGTGTTCTCACAAAAAGTATCATGGCAACAGAAGAAACAAATTATGCACGAGGCAAAAAATTATATTTAGGAGGATCCTTATGTGTTTCGACAATGTGCAAATCAGTTAGTACGATGATGTGTAGCTGAAGAAGAGATAAATGACATCCTTAAAGGATGTCATGACTCTTTTTGTGGGGGGAATTTCAACGAAAAATAAACAACTTAGAAAATATTGCAATCAGGATTCTATTGGCCCACTATGAATAGATATGTCTACGTGTTTGTGTAAAATTGTGATCGGTGTAAGCGAATGAGGAATATATCAAAACATGATGAAATGCCACAAGTGGGAATATTGAGGTAGAGATATTTGACGTTTGGGGAATTGATTTCATGGGACCTTTTCTTAGTTCATTCAGAAATAAATATATTCTATTGGTAGTAGATTATGTCTCCAAATGGGTAGAAGCTGTGGCATTACCCACTAATGATACTAATTCAGTGGTGAGATTTTTGAGAAGAAACATCTTTTCAAGATTTGGGACCCCTAGAGCCTTAATCAGTGATGAAGGGTCACATTTTTGCAGCAAACAGTTTGAGGCTGCTCTTGCAAAATACAACATCTGTCATAAAATGGAAACAACATATCACCCACAGGCAAATAGATAATCGCAAGGACTGAGCGAAAAAATTGGATGATGCTTTATGGGCCTATCGAACAACTTACAAAACAGCACTAGTTATGTCTCCTTACAAACTTGTATATGGAAAAAACTGTCATTTATGTATTGAATTAGACAAAAAAATCATACTAGGCTATCAAAGAACTAAATTTAGATCCCGAGTTAGGGAAGAAAGAGAGATTGTTCCAGTTACAAGAATTGGAGGAGTTTCGGTTCATGGCTTATGAAAATACAAAACTTTACGAAGAAAGAAGTAGGTTGTGTGACGATGCCCTGATTCGGAAAGGAACGTTTGAGCCAAGATAGAAGGTATTATTATTTAATTATAGGTTAAAATTATTTCCCAGAAAAATCAAATCAAGATGGATAGGGTCATATACCATCAACCAAGTAAAACCATATGGAGCGATTGAGTTGTTAGGTGAGAATTGTCAAATTTTTGTCGTCAATGGACAAAGAGTAAAGCCGTATTATGGGGGAACTACAAATATGCTTATTAATGAGCAACCTTTATATTGTAAAGCAATATGGAGTAAAGAACTAGTGTTAGTTTTGAACATCAGAAACACTCAAGGAATAGACAGTAGCTCAGATTCGAAATTAGAGGGAAACTGGTCTCGATGTCACTACGAACACAGCCTATGTCGACACTGCCAAACACAGGAAGAACACAACCACTGGCCTCAACATTGCGACATGCCACCTCCATGTTGCAACTATAACTACTTTATGTAATAGTAATTCTGGCCTCGATGTCACGACATACCAACGTAAACGACAGCAGTCCATGTAAACTCTAACTCCTAACAGTTTAAATTCAATGTAGATACTTTAATTTATGTAAAAAAATTAACTTCTAAACTCATTAAAAGTCTTTATAATCATTTAGAATAGAATCCCTTCCTCTCTATTCATCTCTTATTTCATAATCAAAAGAAAAACCCTGAATTCAAAAATCTCTAATCAAATGGCTGATTCAAGTGCAAGTGCTTCTAATCCTATTTTTGAATTCCTAGAGAATGATCTAGACAGCTATCTACAACAACTGCAGCCGTATACCTTCATTCAGGAATAAGGGTTTGATCCTTTAATGCGAGTTTGTAGAGGTATTCGGGAAACTATGGATTATCATGAATGGACTCAATTTTGTCTACCATACAAGGAACCTATAAACATCTTGATAGTTCAGGAATTTTATTTGGCCCTGAAGAAACGCGAAGCTGGGAGAACTTGTGGGCAAATTCAATGTCCTTTGAAAAATTGAGTAGTCGAGGTATATATGAATAAAGTTCAAATTTGTAGGTTTTATAATGTGCCAATACTACCAAGACTACTTTCACAGAATTGATTTAAAGGAGTTCAAGAATATCGACATCGAGGAGATCCTAATTTTCATGAGAATTGGAAAAGAATTATGGATCTATCGAGAATGGACTACAATCCCAGAAACTTTCAACTCAGAACTAATGACGCCCAATGCTAAGATGTGGATGAAAGTCATTAGTTCTAGGATACACCCCACTTTAGATATGACGAAGATCTACCCAATCCATGTCATCATGACATATGATATTCTCTAAAAGAAACGAATATGTGTGGGTAAATGGATCCACCGAAGCATGGTGGAATGTGTAAAAAACTTAGGTAAAGGTGTACTTTTCCCTCATTTAATATTTTTCATGTGTAAAAAAGCAGGGGTATCGACTGAAAGGTTTGATCGAATAATGAATTCGCCTAGTAAATTGTTAGGTGATGATTTGTTCGCTCAATTTACATTACTGCAGCAAAGTCAAAGTGAAGAACGAAGGTGAGAGGGTTGAATGATGAAGATGAACAGAGATTTATATTTTAAATTTTGTTTAAGATTAGGTTTTAATAGTTTCTTTCATAGTTTTATTTAAGATTTATTTCATTATTGGTTCATTTGTTTTAATCTCCTATATATATATATATCAGTTTAATTATTATTTAATAAAAAATGGATTATTATACTTACATCTTAAACCCTACATTATGGAGACACAAAAATTTCGAGCATTCATGACAAAAGGGAGAAGGACAACCACCCTGAGAAGAAGAGGACCTTCACGATCAATCAGGTAACTTCTTTCCTAACTATTTAAGGGGCTACACATTGAGGACAATGTGTTTTCTAAAGTGTGGGGGTAACATTGAAATTTTTGTATATAGTTTGTAGTTTTTAATTTTTCTTTTGATGTTTGCTTGAGCTTATAGAAATACAAGTGATTGGTTAGGAGCATGTATAATAGGTTGATTGTATTTGTTGTTAAATCTGGCATGATAATAAGAAATTTTTAAGTTTTTGAGCATGAAATTACTAAATTCTATAGGTTACATTAAGTATAGATAGAAAAGTATTATTGATACCAAATGATGTGAATAATATGAGGAAACGAGCATGCTAGTATAGATAATGGATAGTAATTTTGAGAATCATGTGACTAAATTGATATTTATGCATATTGAGGTGTTTAGGGATGAAATAAGGCATTGTTGAGTTGCATCTAGAGCTAAAAAGCCAAACCCTACTATGAATTTCCAACTAGTACCCATCTTTGAGCCTTATAACCCTTCTTGATGAACCACATTACAAGCCTTTAAAGCCTAAAACGATGATTTCTGTGCACTCTTTTCTTTGGTCCTATATTACATGATAATAGACGTATGATCATATGTATTGAGGGTAAGCAGACACATTATGGTGGAGGTTATGAAATAAAGAATGAAATAGGAAAATCAATATGGTGTATGAGCTTTAGTTAGCCAAAAAGAGAGAAATAGTGAAAAAATCAAAAAGAAAGAAAAATGAGTAAAAATAAAAGAGAAAGTCATGAGTAAGAAATCATGAGAAGGGTGACAAATTCACCAAATAGAAGAAAAAGAAATATTACACAAGAAACTAAAGAAAATACTCATAGGCTACCTAAAGGGATTAAACTATATTGATATTCCAAAATTGGAGAGAAAAGGAAGGTGAGAGAAGGAGAGGTAAGGGAGTGAGATGGAATGGGACATTAAGGGGAAGAATAGGGAACAATACAATATGCTAAACTATTTTCGTGTTTGTAACCTTTTATGCTTAACTGTTCTTTGAAATTCATACTTATCCTAAGCCTCAACACATTACAAGCCGAAAAGGCTTATGTGACTTAAACAACTCTATGCATGAATTGATATGAAAATTGTATAGTCTCATTATAACTATCTACACTATGCTAGGATAATCAAAGTACTTAGATTAGGCATTGATGGATTTATATCGATAAAACTTTGATATTTGTATTCCTTGTAACTTACCTAAACTTATATTATTTCTAACCAAAAATGGTAAAATTGTTCACTCATCATGTTAGAATTATTGAGAAATACATAAAGACTAGAGTAGATGTTGTGAACCTAATCTTTGTATAATACAGATTCAAGCTCTTTTTTTTTCTTTATGATTACTTTCCTTGTTTTCTTTGCTTGAGGACAAGAAAAGACTTAAGTGTGGGGGAGTTTGATCTGCTGGTTTTATATTTAGTAGATTGAACTAGTTTTCACACTTGAAAAGCTTCAAATTAAGTAATTTCTTTATGTTTTTATAAGATTTAACTTAGATTTTACCTTTTTGAATAAGTTGTGTAAATCGAGTGTTAAACGGTTACTTTATTGTCTTTAAGGCTGATTGAGGCCTAAAGGTTAGCAAACATACTTCGTGAGTGTGTAGGAGACCATGAGAAGTTGAACAAATATGAAACTGATCACTTCGTCATGACATAGAATGTTTTACGTCGCAACAAAGGGACCAGACTTGAAGATTTTTGGGATTGACTTCTTTGTTGCGACGTACATAGGCTATGTCGCAACAACGCTTGCACGATAACACTAAGGAGGGGACTGTTTGCTTCGTTGCGACACAAGTCCTTGTGTGTCATGACATCGACCCCTGGATGCGGTTTATGTACCAATGAAGGGCATTTCGGTCTTTACAATACCACTTGATCGTGAAGGACGATAGCTGACCTAGGGTTGATGAAGACGACTGGCCAAGGCTATAAATAGGGCCTTTAGCACTATGTTTAAACACACGTTTTCTTAGTTTTTAATTTTACTTTGTTATTTTCGTTTAGAAACGAAATTGTAATTTTCGCATAAATGTTCGAGGAATTTTTCCCGAAGGATTGCCAATTGATAGCATTAGAAAAGACCATTAATTTCTCCTTATTTAGAGTATAATTTGTTCCCATAATATCAAGTTTAGCATGTATTTTTAGCATTTTATATTTAGTAATTGGATTTTTTAAGTCAGTGATGTTTGGTTTAATTTTCTTTCATTTTATCTTACTTTTGTTACTAATGTCGCCACATTTAGTGTTCAATATTGCATCTTGAGATGTCAATGCAGGGATCTGTCTTAAAAGATCAAAGCATGAGAGTGGTCAAGGTTGTCGCTGCAATTTAGAATCCAGAATTGCGCCCAAACCTATCACCGTATGAGCATTTCCAGATTGCACCCAGGGATGTTGTTGCATGAACATATCCAGAAGTACTAGTGCATGAGGATATCAAGGTTGTCGCAGCAAATTAAAATCTAAATTTGCGTCCAGAAATGTCGGGACAACCTGTAATTACTTGTGTGAGTGTACAACTAGATTAACTAACTTGTACAGCTGCAAGGAAGTTAGATCTGAAGGAAGAAGGACACCTATACTGGGCATTAAAGATAAATACTGAGGAGAGAGAGAGAAAAAGGGGATCGAAAAGCTGGTAACAAATCAATTCTACTCTACAATTTTCTCTAAGCTCGCTTTCATGCCAGCTTAATTTCCTGGAGGGTGAACTGACAGCAACGAGAAGGCAACATCTGCTCCTAACGAAGAGTGTTCCTAAGTGCGACACAAGAGGAGCATTAGGGAAGAGTTCTAGTAGGTTAGGAATTGAATGCTTCAACTTGTTCTTTATTTCCTCTCAAAGGCTGATAAATTCTAATGAACTTAATTGTGTATGGAAGTATGTTTTAATTTTAGATCTAAATTGATTCCTACTCAATTCCTCTTATCTGTTTATCTTTGGATTTAATTGCTTGATCACGGAAGTGTTATTGCAGTTGCTGACACTGAAAAGTGCAGTGACAAGTTAAATTAACAAGCAACACAACAGAAGTTGCTTGAGGCACGAAGGAATTCTAGTTACTTGTTCTCAAATGCAAAGCATTGCCAACATTGGTAGGTGTGGTTAATGTGAGTGTTTGGGCTTTGATAAATAGGGAAGTCGAAGTTTGTAAGATCTCTTACAAGTTTGTAAGATCTCTTACAAGTTTGTAAGACTGTTGACTTATCAAGTTAGGGATCCCCTCCATTGCGGTATCATTGTTCTACTTCTTTAATTTTCTTGAAACTACATCGACAAATTATCTTCAAATTTTCATTACGTTTTCTTATTAATTTTCTTTGACATATTGTATTACAGTCTCGTAACTTGCTCCGACAGTTTAAATTCATTTATTTCTGCAGTCTTTGATTTAATTGCATTGACATTATTCCTTACAACTTCTCTTATTCTAACTTTAATTGTTTCGACAATCATAGCATAAACAACCTTCTCTGTGGGATTGATATCTGATAGCTAAAACCTATCAACTATACTTGTATCGACAAGTGTTTGCTTGCACCATTGCTATGATGTTCATAGCCCGATCAAGTTTTGGCGCCGTTGTCGGGGATGGCATTTGTTTGATGTTTATTTTTTGTAGTTGCAATTATTCTTTATTTCTTGATTTTTATTTGTTCTTGATTTGTTTTATTTTTTCTTGTTGACTCTTTTTCAATTCTCTTTTAGGTGTTTCATGATCACTAGGAGAAATCCTGAAAATATTGTTGCTTTAGATCCAAAAATCGAGAGAACCATTCGAAGGAGAAGACAAGAACAAGGGAATAAGGAGTTTTCTTGGCCATGCAGGATTCTATCGATAATTCATCTGAGATTTCTCAAAAACTGCAAAACCTCTCTGCTCACTATTGGAGCAAAATAAAAAGTTTCTATTTGATGCTGCTTGTCTGGAAGCATTTTTAAAAATTAAGCAGCAATTAATGAAGGCACCTATTGTCGTCGCACTGAACTGGTCACAACCATTTGAAGTTATGTGTGATGCGAGCGACTATGCAGTAGGTGCAATGCTTGGGCAACGCAAAGATAAGGTATTTCATATGGTATATTATGCTAGCAAAACTCTTACTGAAGTGCATGTCAATTATACAAACACAAAAAAAGAGTTGTTGGAAGTAGTTTTTGCATTCGATAAGTTTCATTCGTATCTTGTCAGTGCAAAAGTCACAGTATATATTGATCAATCTACACTGAGATACCTCTTTGCCAAAAAAGATGCCAAACCAAGACTGATTCAATAGATCCTGCTGTTACAAGAATTCGATGTTAAAATTAAGGATCGAAAAGGATCAAAAATCAGGTAGCAGATCATTTATCTCGTCTGGAATTTGGAAGTGAAGATGGAAATACTTCACAAATTATCGACGCATTTCCAGACGAGAAGCTCTTTTCTGTCGACGCATCCCCATGGTATGCGGATGTTGTCAACTATTTGGTCTGTGGAAGACTACCACAAAGTGCAAATGGTCACCGAAAGGTAAGATTTCTTCGAGATGCTACAAAGTCCTATTGGAACGACCATACCTGTTCAAACTATGCACTGACAATATTATTCGTCGCTGCATCCCTGAAGAAGAAATGCTTCTTATGGAGGTCATTTTGGTGGTGTTAGGACTGCTGCAAAGGTCCTTCAGTTGGGATTTTATTGGCCATCATTGTTTTGAGACACCCATAACTTTTCTCAACAATGCAATAAGTGTTAGCTTACTGGATCGATATCTCGACGCAATGAGATGCTCCAACAGCCTTTTATGGAAGTTAAGCTTTTCGACGTCTAGGGTATGGATTTCATGGGATCGTTTCCCAACTCTTTTGGAAATGTTTATATTCTGGTCGCTGTCGATTATGTCTCCAAGTTGGTTGAAGCAATTGCTGTCCCTAAAGATAATGCTCGAATAGTGTTGAAATTCTTTCACACATACATCCTCAATCATTGTGGCACACCTAGAGCATTAATTAGTGACCAAGGCACTCATTTTCATTTCAATTAAGTTGCGACAGCATTAAAGCGGTGTTAAACATCGAATGGCAACCACATATCATCCACAAACGAATGACCAAACTAAAGTATCCAATCGACAAATTAAAAATTCCTTGAAAAGGTGGTGAATCCATCCAGACGAGATTGGTCTTCAAGGCTCAATGATGCATTATGGGCGCTTCGCACAGCATATAAAACACCATTAGGAATGTCACCATATCAGCTTATTTTCGGTAAATCCTATCACTTTCCGGTGGAACTTGAACATAAAGCCATGTGGGTAATTAAGCAAGTGAATATGGATTAAGATGCTGCTGGACAAAAAAGATTGTTGGACATTTCTGAATTAGAGGAGATTCGACGAAATGCATATGAGAATGTTGCCATATACAAAGAAAAAACTAAGAGATGGCACGACAATATTATTTTACAGCGATAATTTTCTGTAGGTTAGTTAGTGCTTTTATTTAATTCACGTTTAAAACTGCATCCTAGAAAATTACGCTCCAAATGGTCAGGGCCATTCGAAGTTGTCAAAGCATTTCCTCATGGTGTGGTGGCAATTAAAAACTTAAACGATGGGCAACAATTCAAGGTAAATGGCCAATGATTGAAGCATTATATCAGCCCAGATGACCATGTGCAGAACGAGATCATTAATCTGGTCACATTTTCTTAACTTGTCATTACTTTATTCCATTTACTTTTCGTATTTTATTTTATTTCAATTATCTTCTTTAGTTCTTTTGCAGGAATAAAAGCTACCCTTTTTGTCGACGCACAGAAAACCCTGCTTGTCGAAGCAAGTTAATTGCTAACTCTTCACAGTGAAGCGTTTCAAGAAAGAATTATAACGTTTGATTCACCCTGCGCCCCAACCGTCAGATCAATTTGGAAAAGGACAATCCGTGTCATTGCATTTATTGGATGCAGACACAGCGTCCTATCCCTACAATGGCTACCATCACGCCTCTTTATCTTCGTTTTCATTCGCTATAAAACACCCCACTGTGACGATGGTGTTTTCCACAACCACAACCTCCATTGTTGCTGCAAAACCTTCTTTTCTTAAGCCTTCCAATTTCCTGCATCTTTTATTCTCCTTATATCATAAAGTCATGGCACGAACAAGAGGATAAAAAATCCCTTCTAAATCAATCGCTGAATCCTCTGCTTCTGTGGTTCATAACGCGAAGCAGCTATTGTCCAAAGAACAAATACTGTTTCTCACAAAGACTGCCAAAGACCGCTTCCACGACAATATGTTGAAGCGTAACTGCCACCCGGAGTAAGGATTCCATCTGTCACCATTTCTCATGCTGGGTAAACAAGTCCACCGGACCATCTCGCGCCTGGGGTGGGAAACTTTTTGTAACCATTCTGAAGGATAGTCTTCATCCCTCGTTAGGGAAATTTATGCCAACTTTAAGAGTTTGTTTTTATTCGAGAGGGACTGGTACCCTTAGGTGCTGCACTCATCAATGCCCTGTATAAACATTGATGCTGGGAAAGATGAGCATATCACCTTCCTAGAACAACTGACTGAAGAGGGCACTAACTTGTTAATGAATGATCTGTGCATTGACGGTGTCATTTGGACAAGCGACAACCCCAATAACTATACCATGCATCATCGATTCCTCACTCTGAAAAACAAGGTCTGGTCCCATTTTATTAATTGCCGATTATTGCCTTCAACTCACAGTACAACGATGACTTTAGATAGAATGTGTCTTATACATTCGATTATTAAAGGCCGTAGAATAGATATCGGTGCAATCTTGCATCAACAGATTGCAGAATGCGTAGCCAAGCAAACAAGTATTTTGCCATTCCCCTCTCTTATAATGCAATTATGTCGACAACGAGGTGTTGTGCCTCGTGAGGGGGAAGGGTTCTTAGAAAATAAGGGACCAATCAATGATGTATCTGTTGAGCGTATGACAAGGGGGAAAGAAGCCCCTGTGGTGAAAAAAGCTGAACCAAATAAAGGAAAAGGAAAAGAAAAGAAGAAAAAAAAACAACTCATGCTTCTACAGATCCTCAATTATGGAGGAAAATTACAGAAATCGAGCAGATGGCTGCTAGAATTAGTGTGCTGCAAATCAAACTTGTCGCCACAATTAAGGACATGGAGCACTCGTAAAATTTATTCTATGGCTACACCAAGGCATGGAATAGTGCAATTGTCAGCACATTATGCAGCATTAGCAAGCATCCTCTACCAAAATTCCCATTGTTTCCCTCTATCATCAGGGAGGCGACACTATCAACTGAAAGAGCTACCTCGAAAGGGAAGGACCAATCTGTCGAGTCTCCGCATATGGTCCACATATCTCATGATGAGGACCAGAATGTGAATTCAAAGAAAAGACATCATCAAGGGTGAATCAAGCAAAAAGGAAAAGGACCCAATCATTTTCAATGAGTGCAAAAAATCGGGTCACATCAAATTTGATTGTCCATAATTGAAGAAGAAAAGGGCATCAAAACAAAAGAAGAAAGCCATGATGGCAACTTGGGGTGATAGTGATTCATCCGATGAGGAGGAAGAAAATGAAGTTGCCCAATTATGCCTTATGACTATTGAAGAACAAAAAGAGGAAGAGCATTGCTTCAAGGCAAGCAACTCTAAGAAGAACTCATGGTACCTTGATAGTGGATGCTCTAGACACATGATCGGTGACAAAAGCCATTTCATGGAACTAATGCCAAAGTATAGAGAAGAAGTTTCATTTGGTGATAACTCCAAAGGGCTTATTGAAGGTATTGGTTCTGTAGGTATAAATTCTTCCATTCTTATTAAAAATGTGCTTTGTGTCAATGGTCTTAAGCATAACCTCCTTAGCATTAGTCAACTTTGTGACAAGGGATTCAAAGTAATATTTGAGTCCAATGGATGCAAAGTTGTAGATATTTTAAATAATAGAATTCTTTTCGTAGGACATAGAGTAGGTAATATTTTTATGGTGCATTTTGATGACATATCTTCCTCTAATGTTTGTTTTGTGGCTAATAATGAAAATATGTGTTGGCTATGGCATAAAAGATTAGGTCATGCAGGTATGAGTGTTATTTCAAAGCTTATTAAAAATGAACTTGTTGTTGGCATGCCTAAATTTTCTATTAACTTTGATAAAATATGTGATGCATGTGCTAAAGGTAAACATAGGAGAGCATCTTTTAAATCTAAAGATATAGTTTCTACATCTAGAGTAATCCAGCTTATTCATTTTGACCTTTTTGGACCCACTAGAACTATGAGTTTAGGAGGTAAAAAATATGGATTTGTTATTGTTGATGACTATGCTAGATATATATGGGTTTTCTTTTTGTTTTCAAAAGATGAAGCTTTAGAAAAAATTATTATTTTTTGTAAAATGATTCAAAACCAAATGAGATATTAGATTTCAAGTGTAAGAAGTGATCATGGAAAAGAATTTGAAAACCTTGGCTTTGATAATTTTTGTAATGAACATGGTATTAGTCACAATATTTTGGCACCTAGAACTCCTCAACAAAATGGAGTTGTTAAAAGGAAAGATAAGACTTTAGAGGAAATGACTAGAATCATGTTATTTGAAAATAATTTGCCAAGATATTTTTGGATAGAAGCCATAAACACTTCTTGCTATATTATAAATAGAGCTACTATGGTTAGGCCTATTTTGAAGAAAACTCCTTATGAACTTTTTAAAGGAAAAAAGCCTAACATAAGCCATTTTCATCCTTTTGGTTGCAAATGCTTTGTTTTGAATAATGAAAAAGAAAATTTAGGAAAATTTGATGCCAAAAGTGACGAAGGTATTTTTCTTAGATATTCTACTCATTCTAAAGCTTATAGAACTTTTAGCAAGAGAACCCTTGCTATGGAAGAATCTATACATGTCATTTTTTATGAATCTAACTCTCCTACTAGAAAGGAATCTATTGATTTTGATAATGTAGAAATATATCAAATTGAGCAAAATCAAGCATCACATGAAGATCAAGGCATAAGTGAATTGGTTCAAGAACTCAAAATTGATGAACTTCAAGAACCAACTCATGTTGAAAGAGAATCTAGCCACCCAAGAGAGATTTCATATGTTAAGGATGGACACATCATTGGTGATCCATCTAAAAGGGTAATGACTAAATCTTTAATTAGAAATACTTGTAATTATGTTGCTTTCATTTTTACATAGAGCCTAAGAACATTGATGATGCTTTAAATGATGAATTTTGGATAATGGCTATGCAAGAAGAACTAAATCAATTTGAAAGAAATCAAGTATGAAATCTTATTGATAGACCTAGTGATCATCCAACTATAGGAACTAAATGGGTCTTTAGAAATAGACTTGACGAAAATGGTAATATTGTTAGAAACAAGGCTAGATTAGTTGCCAAAGGATATAGCCAAGAGGAAGGTATAGACTATGATGAAACTTATGCACCGGTAGCTAGGTTAGAAGCAATTAGGATGTTATTAGCTTTTGCATGTTCAAACAATTTCAAACTTTTTCAAATGGATGTCAAAAGTGCATTTTTAAATGGTCTCATAAATGATGAATTTTATGTTGAACAACCTCCCAGTTTTGAAAATCCATATTTTCCAAATCATGTTTTCAAATTATCTAAAGTTCTATGTGGTTTAAAGTAAGCTCCTAGAGCTTGGTATGAAAGGCTTTCCAAATTTTTAATTGAAAATGGCTTTAGAAGAGGCAAAGTAGACACCACCTTGTTCATAAAAACTAAAGACAAAGACATTTTAGTAGTAAAAATTTATGTAGATGATATTATATTTGGTGCTACTAATGAACTTCTTTGTCAAGAGTTTTCTAAGATTATGCAAGGTGAATTTGAGTTGAGCATGATGGGTGAGCTCAACTTCTTTTTTGGGCTCCAAATCAAGCAAACTCAAAAATGACATCTTCATTAATCAAGCCCAATACATCAAGGAAATGCTCAAGAAGTTTAAAATGGAGGAGTTGAAGCCTCAGTCAATACCAATGAGTACTTCAACTGAGCTTGATAAAGATGAAGGAGGTAAATGTGTTGATACTAAACTTTATAGGTCTATGATAGGATCATTGCTTTATCTTACCGCAAGTAGACAAATATAATGTTTAGTATTTGTTTATGCTCAAGATTTCAATCATCTCTTAAGGAATCACATTTACAAGCCATTAAAAGAATCTTTAGGTACCTTAAGGACACTCCAAACCTAGGACTTTGGTTTCCCAAAGATTCATCATTTAGTTTGCACGCTTACACCAATGCGAATTTTGGAGGATGCAAGTTGAAAAGAAAAAGCACTTCTGGAACTTGTCAATTCTTAGCCAACATGTTTATTCCTTGGTTCTCTAATAAACAAAATAGTGTAGCTTTATCCATAACCAAAGCGAAATATGTTGCCGTAGATAGTTGTTGTGCTAAAATTCTTTGGATGAAGCAACAATTAGTTGACTATGAAATTGATTTGGATCACATTCCTATAAGGTGTGATAACACTAGTGCTATTTTCTTAACCAAAAATCACAACCAACACTCTAGAACAAAGCACATAGAAATAAGACACCATTTCATTAGAAATAATGTGCAACAAGGTGACATAGTTCTAGAGTCTGTAGATACTTTCCATCAACTGGAAAATATTTTTACAAAGCCTTTAGATAAGGAGAGATTTTGGACAATTAGGGGAGAGTTAGGACTAATGAACATGCCTTCATAAGCTTCTTGTATAATTTTTTTCGACATTCTTGGACACTTTTTTTGTTTTATGTATGTTTTGTGTACATATATATATTACTTGATTTTCTAGTAATATTTGTTTAAATATGACATTTTATAGGTTTATATATGTTATCTATGTGTTTTGTACTTCTTTCTCTATAATTTTTCATTTTCTGGTTAGTTGTTTCAATAGTACATAACATGTACCGGTAGAACTGTGCCAAAATGGTATTTTTGGGTTTGCGTTCATAAGATGTCGGTGAAGAAAACATCTACCGAAACCTCTACACTTCTATCGGTAGAAATGTACAAGTATCGGTAGTTGCAAGCATATATATACCCCAGCAGCATGTTTTTGCCAGAGAACCTATTTTCTAAAATCCCTTTTTGTTATCTTCTTCCCTCAAACCCCCATCCCCATTTTCTGTCCCCACTTCCCAACCTGACCTTCCACTATTTTTTTCATTCTTTTTACTAAATCTTGCCTCCCACGTGCTTCCATTCCATTTTTAACAAGGATTTTTCTCAAAAGGGTCACATTTTCCTCATTTCCCTCATTTATTTTAAGGTAAAATCTAACTTTTTCTTTTATTTTCAAATTTAAGAATAATGTTAGTTTTAGGAGAACATAGTTAGATTAGCAATTTTCTATACATATTTTTTACAAATTGTATATTTTTATACATATATACTGTTATATATATATATACATATCAATGTTATATCCATATATATTTTTTATACATATATACTAACTTTTATATATATAAATATCTATTTTATAAACACATACACACATACATATATATATATATTACATATATATTGTTATATATATACTGTTATTTTTATTATTATTTCATAACATCATTATATTATATTTCAAAATTGCACCTGTTGCTATTGGGGATATAAATTGCTCGTTTCTTGTTTTCTTCTGCATGTACATTTTTACTCGAACCATTAACATTTAGTTTAACCTTTCATTAGATAGAATGCCTCCCCGTACATCCCGTAAGCATCCAGCCACTAAACGCACTACAGGTGAATCCTCTTCCGCTCCCCTAGATCATTGAAACGATGAAAATGTGCAAGTGTACACAATCGTATTCAAGTAATAAAGTGACAACTAAACGTCGAGTATTGTACCCACAGGGACTGTGCTATGAGAAGTATTTATGAAATATTTAATCAACAATTTGGTTAAACACAAAATAATATTTGAGAGGGATTTTAATCTAAGTGTTCTACACTAAATTAAACTAAGTAAACTAAGACTAAATTATATTCCTATACAAGATTTCTAAGGGTTTAATCAATATGACATAAATGTGTTAGATTAATTGCTTTAACCACTTAGTTTAAATATAAACCATGTTCATGCTTGTTAATAATGAATATTCACGGCAACCCGGTATCTTGCTAATTTATGAACAACATTACTTACAAAAATCAGTTTATCTCTTGAGCATACACCTATGTCAATACGACCGACTAAACTAATCTTTAATAAGTAAATGTGTTATAGCACATACATACATTATGAAATTAATCTCTCTTGAACATACACCTATGCCAATACGACCGACTAAATTAATATTCATAAGCATGTAAAGGATCAAGTGAGGTAACAACATACACCTATATTGAAACAGTTTAATCACAAAAATCTTGTAAGTTATGAAAGGCTAGTATTCTCCAATACATCAAAATTTTAACCCTCAGCTTCCTTAGAGGATTCAGCATGCACAAATTAAATAGTGTGTCCATTAATCACAATTTCAACGTGCTTAAATGATTAATTCAATAGTTATATCACAAGGATAATAAAATAATAACTTAGGCATGATAATATTTAATTAAACAAAATATTCAGGGCCTATAACAACATAAACATGATTAAATATAAACAAGCAATTAAACACAATCAACCCAACACTTAAAGAATTTAAGTCATTTTAATTAAATAATTAATAGCATTCATAATAGCATTGATCATATAACAAACAAGAATCTAAAAATAGGAGAAAAAGAATAGGATTAAATCCAGCAATTTCTCGAGAACTGCTTTCGCGTTCTTCGTCGTTCTTACTCAAATCTTCCCAGATTGAGGTCTCTGATGAAAACTCAACAAAGGCTATGGAAGGCTGAAGAAACACTCTTTTCCAAGAGGGGAAACCGACAAGGGAATGAGGGAAAATGATGATGGAAGGCTAGAGAGATTACTAGAGAGAAAGAAGAGAAGTGTGAGTGAATTGGTGTGTTGAAGTGAGGGAATGAGGGGTGTATTTATAGGTGGTGTTGAGGAGAGGTTGTGTGGCTATATTTAGCAAATAAATATCAGCCACATACTCCCCCATGGCTGGCCACCACATGTAGACTTTGACTTGTTCAAAGTTTGCTAAAAATAGGTTAGGGGTGAGAATATAAAACCATGAAAAGTGGAGGGGTTGAAATGGAATTTTGGGAAACTTCAAGGGCTGTTTTGCAAGGTTGAAATGGTCAACATAATTAGATGAATATGGTCAGCACTTGGACGGCACATGGCTAGCCAAATTGGAGGTGGTTCGATCCTCGATTGCATGCACATCGAGCCACTTCGGCTTAGCTTTTATAATTTATTTTTAATCCAATATAGTTTGAATTAAAAATATAATTATAAACCATAATGTAGCTTCATATTGGATTGAACCTGGACTTGAAAAATATTCCTCTTAGCTTTTCATTAGCTCGGTGTAAAAATTCCCTCAAAGGTGTAAGTTGTCAACAGTGTCTACCGAGCCGATTTTCACTAATTTTGCAAATCCATCGAAAAATCATCAAATTCATGCTCAATATTTATAAAAATAATTAAAAATAAATATGTTGATAATTTTAACATAAATTAATTATTTTATAAATAAATTATACTTTTCGACATTAATTACTTAGAATTTGCATGAAATTAGGTCAAAAAAGGCATGAAAAAGTCTATATATTTTCATCGTTCAACACCCCCAAACTTAAATCATTGCTCATCCCGAGTAATGCATAATTCAAAAAAGAGTTGATTATTCCTCCTTATACTTATGAATCCGAAATAATTAAGTAAAAAAATGAGAATTTAGAAATTATGTAGCTCAAGTATTCTTTATTCAATTATCTTCAATCATCATGCTTATCTAAATGAAACATGCTAAAATCCTATCACTCAATATTTATTTCCTCAGTTAAGAGTAAATTGCAATCACTAAGTTTAATTTATGTCTTCATATGTTGAACATAGCAATTTCTCTCCATTAATGTAGGTAGCATTGAAATCTTGAATCAAATGGTCTTTTGCATAGGTTGTAATGGGGCTAGGCTAATGATAAGGAAACGATGGATAAATTTAGGCTGAAAGCCCTAAACTCAGCTTGCATCGGACCTTCAATTTCACCAACTTTTTTCGACTTTTGCCTGCTCATATTCCTTTCTTTTTCTTTTAAGTACATATGCTCTCTTTTTCTTTTTCTCTTTTTTCTTTTTCATTTCTCTTTTTATGGGCATCATTTTGTATGTACTATACTTTTGTTGAGCATTTTGGTACTTCTTCTTAACTCCCCCAAACTTATTTTCAAAACATAATCTTGATAGACTGAGTCTAGAAGTTGAGACAATTTAGAGATAAGTACAAGAGATAAGATGACTTATAATTGTAGGGTACAAAGAAAATCAAGCCATATAGTCTCAAAGTTGGCTTCAAGGGATAACATTTATCAGGGTTGGCTTGAAAGGCTCAAATGATCTAACAAATGTTGCCTAAATCATTTTCAAAATTTTATGCTTCTTAGGATTTCGCCTCAAGAAATTACTAAGTCAATTCTAAAGAGTGAAACTTTCATGCATATCTAGCTTCTATAAGGAATAAAGAATTTTATGATATGATTTCACATATTTTATTAAGAGTAGCAGTCTTATTATGGTTCAGCTTAACATCATCACCATCGAGATAATTAAATTTTATTTTTACTAGAGCTTAACATAATCAACATAAATTCAAATTTTCAAGAAAATTATAACTAAATTCAATAAATAAAAAGAAATAACAACTTATGAGGAAGTTTTCGATTTTCGATCCCCCTACTTAAATTGAACAATGTCCTCATTGTTAAAAACAATAGAGAACATAAAAATAAAAGTGAATAAATACTATACACCAGGTAGGATCAAAGAAGAGGAGGTGAGTCAATTTGACTGCTTAAGTACCAAGCTCTTCAATGTCCAATCCTAGACATGTATACATTTATTACCACACTTTTACATTTCTAAGTTGCTTAACGTTTATCTTCAACCTCTTAATTTATTATGCAAGAATTAAAACTAACCTAGTGACCTAATCCTAAATTCATGCAAAAATAAAAGACTGAAAATAAAAATAACTGAAATTTAAAGAAAGACAAGTTCCCCCTTTTTATTTATGTTTAGAACCCCTAGACTTTGACTCTCCTTTTGCTTGGTAGCCCCTATTATTGCTCGAGTCACTTTGCTCCTTCCTCGTCATTGAAGCCCATGGTTCGAATATGTAATCTAAAAATTCAGGCACAAAAACAAATGGGTCACGAAACACTTTTTCAAATGCACTTTTAAATGCATCATCTCGTATCTTCATATATCTCCAAAACGTTTGTTGCTGCGATTGCATGTGTTGCATGCAATCCATCATCTTTGATAGCTCATTTCGAATTTCAACTGGAGGCGACAGTGGTCTCGGTACGGATTTATCAGGCTTAGATGTTTATTCAGTTGACTCTGTCTCATTATGCATTCCAATCGGTTCTGTTACCGAAAGATCATCTTCAATCTCCACTGGATCCTCCTCGGGATCCCAATCAGAAATTGCTCCTTGGTTATATCCTGTTCTATTTACGTCACCAAGAATCTGAGCTTTCAAGCACAATACTATGATCGTAAATAGGAAATAGGCTTGAGCAGAACGTCTCATGGCACAGTTTCGGATTGCTCTGATGATGATTCTTCGTACATTGATGGTTTTCCCCTTCAGAATTGAATAGATCAACACCATTCGATCTAATGAAACAACAGTTCCCTGCTGAATAGGTATAAAACTGAATCGAATGAAGTAAAACCACACTTTTGTCATCGGTGTCAAATTTTCTCTGCGTTATTTATAAATTTCATGTTTTGACATTGTCCATTCAGATCCTGGAACTGTAAGTTCTCAAAGAATTTCTTACAATTTTTCAGCCTCTAAGTTATTCAACAAAGTATGGTATTCATCCTCTTTGAAATTAGGTAAGTCAAAGTACTTATTAATAGTGCTTGACTTTAATGGTACCTTGATTCCTCGGACTGAAATTTCTCTAAGTTCAACTATGGTGAAATTTGCATAAAATTCTTGAACTAGTTCCTCATCTGTACTCGGTCGCTTTTCACAAAATAATCCCCAGTTTAGAGCTTCAGCAACTTGTCGGACTTTTTCCATGAATTTGGTGTATTTACTTGTTTCCCAAGTAAAACCTTTTTCAGGCAACATCTGTTGATTCTTGAATGCGTTATAATATCTTTCCCTGGCTCTTGCACTGTGAAATTTATCCGAACCTCCTTTTGTTGCGGCACAAGTTCTTTTGTGTGGCATAATTTCAACCTGGTCAACAAATAAATGGAAAAAAACTTTTTTCTAAAATTTAATCAGTAAAAATATTAAAAATTTAAAATAAATTAAAATTAAAAATTAGAAGATAAATTTTCACCACCTTTTGTTGAAATTTAAATCCAAATTAAATAATTAAGGTTAAAAAATAAAAGGGTTTTTTTTCTACGGTAAAATTTGGAGAAACTTGGGGTTTAAATATTAGCACACGGCTTAGGTGTGGCTTGGAAGCAGCATGGCTCGGCAGCAACATAGCTCGGCCGCAGCAGCACCAGACATGGGCATGCATGTCTCTTGGTAGCAGTAGGTGCTGGGATGTGCGGCACAGCAGTAGCTCGCCTAGTGCGCGGGGTAGGAACATGCAGACCAGTTGAGAGTCGAGAGCTGTCGGGCGATGTTAAGTAGATGCACTGAGATGCGTGAGGAAACGTCGGGTGCTTGTGAGAACTTCAACTAATGCGGCCCAATGCCTTCCGATGAATGCCGACGGTGGCTACCTAGGGTGACTAATTTGAAGGTTTGAGTGATTATTCTCTTGAGAGGTGGGCTATTTATAATGCATAGAAGAATAATCACACTCAAACTCTCAAATTAAATTTCAAACTTTTATTTTAACTCAAATTCAATTTTTATTTAAATTCAAAATATTTAATAGAAATCCTAATTCAAACTTTGGATAATAATTAATATAAATTATAATATTTAATTTATAATTATTAAAGTTTATCAATGTAGTAGGCCCAATTTAACTGGGCCCATTCCAAAACCAAACCATTAAATAAAGTTTAAATTAAAATGTCCAAATTCCTAATTAAACCCAAACCCAATTACACCTAAACCTAATTACCCAACAAGCCCAATAAGCCCAATTTTACAAAAAAAATTCAAACCCTAAATCTATCACTTGCACCAGCTACCGCTTGCCCTCACCAATTGGATGA
Source organism: Gossypioides kirkii (assembly GCA_005610355.1). Taxonomy (NCBI): domain Eukaryota; kingdom Viridiplantae; phylum Streptophyta; class Magnoliopsida; order Malvales; family Malvaceae; genus Gossypioides; species Gossypioides kirkii. The sequence goes on from CP032250.1 coordinate 12,547,706, forward strand.
TGCCACATCAGTAACACCACCACCAACTTGCCACCATCGTTACTGTTGAATTTGTACCTGGAAAGAAGAAAAGATAACAATTTAGTTGAGAAAAACAAAAAGAATGATGTTGTATTCGGCTATAAAACCGAACTTTAAAATTTTTTGTAAGGGTTATGAAGGATTTTGAAATAAACAAAACATCAATACAAAAAATAGCAAGAGAAACACAACATATTCAAATACAAAGTCATTCAAGAATTTATTTCGTGCTCAAGGTACATTCTTTTACGTATATATATTTATATATTGTTTATTTTATATATTTCGAAACTTATATGTAAATAAATAAATAATATATATATGAAGTAAAGAAAAACTAAAAAGAGAAATAAAATCGATTTAAAAAAATGAAAATATAAAACGTCTTAAAGATCGTTTTTTTTAAATCTTTTTCAAAAAATATGACTAGATCTATCAAGATCTAGCCTTGATTTATATTTTGAACTAAAAAAACTTGAAATTTTTTTACCTCAGTTATAGTGTACAATAGCGATCGGCGACGGTTGACGGCGGGCGAGCGACGATTCGTTGACCGGTCATGGCCGACCACTTGAGGAGAGAGGGGAGAGAGAATTGAGAAAGTTTTGGTTTTTTTTAAGAAGGGAGTGAAAAAGTGAAGAAAAAAAAGCTTAAAATGGTTTATATAGGCTCCCAAAACGATGTAGTTTTGGGCATGACTTAAATGCACCAAAACGACGTCGTTTTGACATGACTCGAATTTGACCCGATACATACTTGAGGATCCGCATGTTTTCACTTAATGGGCTATTTATGCCTTTGGTTCATCCGTATTTATTGTTTGTTTCAATTTAGTCCTAATTCTATTTTCAATTTGTTTTAAATTTGTCCAACAGTTTTAAATGATTTTCAATTTAGTCCCTTGGCTTTATTAAGCACAGAAAGCTGCCACGTGTCCAAATTCTTGGGTTTATAGCCTCAGAAGCCCCTATTTTATTTAAAAATCTCATTTTCACTCTCAAACTTTTCAAAAATTCGAATTTGACCTTGAACTTTCTAAAAATTAAGATTTAACCCTCGAACTTCCCAAAATTTGGATTTGACCCCCAACTTTCCAAAAATTTGAATTTGACCCTAAAACTTTCCAAAAATTTAGATTTGAGCCTCGAACTTCTTAAAAATTTAGATTTAACCCCCGAACTTTACAAAAGTTACATTTTGACCCTACATTCTCTGAAACTTCATTTTTCGACCCCAATTTTTTTATTTTATTTTTCTTCGATTCTTTTTATATAAAATTAAATTATTTTCTTCATATTTTAATTTAATCCTATTATTTTCTCAATGATTTTGATTTGCGATTCTTTCATATTTCGTATTTTATTAATTTTATGTTTATTTTTACGTATTTATTTATCTGCTTGATGGTTTTGTTTTTGTATTATCTAATTTTGCCAATAAATTGCATATTCGTGTTTAATTCACACAGTCATTTCAAATTAAATTAAAAGTGTTTTCTGTCTCAAAATACAAATACTAATGATTTTAAAATCGAGGGAATATCCTTTCGTGTGAAAATTTCAAAAAATTATGCCCTAATGTCCTAGGTGTGATTTTTCGTATAATTCGCACAATTGAATATCCTCTTTTAAACCTTTCAAAATGTCCTTCAATTCTGAAATTCCGAGAACGTCGTGCCCTAACGTGTTGGACACGACTTCAATCCTCCGAGAAATTTGAAACACACGAGCATTTTTCTTCTAATTTAATTTTTGAAAATCAGGCGAAATAAATTATGTGTACAAGGATCGTATTTAACTTCACTCGAGGTTTCAAATTTTTAACAACCAAGACCGGATAATGATCGACATGGTACTAAATTTGGGCCTATGAGGGTGCTAATCCTTCCTCACACGTAACCGACTCCCGAACCCATTTTCTAGATTTCAAAGACCAAAATACTGTTCAAAACGGATTTTCAAACGTTTTGTGGTGATCCAATCACACCAAATAAAAGGATTGGTAGAGGCTCCCATTTTTCAATTGAAAATATTTTTTGAGACTTTTTCTTTAAAAAAAAGTTTCGACAGCTTGGCGACTCCACTGGGGATTTTTTAAAATAAAAGTGAGTCAAGCCAAAAGACGATTATTTTAGGGTTTTTTTGTTAAAAATTTTTAAGTACTCGGTTTTGTTTAATATACGATCCTTTGCATTTTTGTGTGATGCTATATTATGTCGATATTACGAGTATAAGTTTGCATTCATATGCATCTGTTACTGCCCTTTTAAGTGGAAGCGGGAAGCTACTCCTTCGTGAGGTTTCCACCTTCGTGCAGGATAGTGAATCGCTTTTGGGATTACATTTGTACCTATGTTTTTGTGAAGTTTTCACTTCCGTGCAAACATATGGGAAATGTGTCTCCCTAAGCCGAACTCATCCGTATGAGCCTGTAATGGGTGAGGATCGAGGAATCTGCTGGTTTAGGTACCTTTTACTCTAGAGCCTACACCACATATAATAAGCCATAAGTACTTGCCTTAAAAGGAGTTATACCGAACCTTTTAGCAACTATCCAAGACAAGTTCTTAGGTTCTTTATTCTATACCTGTAAATTGATATTGATTTTTTTGCTAACTTGTTTTGTTTTGTCTCTTTTGCTTGCATTTCATCATCATACAAGAAAAGGTATTGATTTAAGCTTGATTACCAAATAGAGAGCTTTGTCATGGAAAATGGATTTCTTGATAGAGTGGAAGATAACATGGTCGTGCGCTTATGGTTAGAGGAAAGACAGCGTAAGAAAGGAGACAGTTTGAATGAGTTGCATTTATCAGAATTTTGGGATCATACTCGAATTAAGAAGACTCAAAATAGTTCGCAAGAGTTCAGAGACATTTGCGGTCAGTAGGATAATGAGACAAAGAAAATGTTTTATAGGGAATACGGAGACCTACCCTACTTACTCGAGGTGAAGATAGACAAACACCTCTTTCGAGCTCTCACCCAACATTGGAATCCTGCATATAGCTATTTCACCTTTGGAAACTTCGACATGACGCCTACAGTGGAAGAATACACTGTATTGATTCGCTGCCCAAAGATTCAAGTTGACAAGGCATACTCAAAAGATGCATGTGTCCCAACATTTTTGAAACAATTGATGAACATAACCAGAATGAGTGAATAGTGGGTTGCATCTCGGATCAAAGTAAAAGGAGATAATAAGTGTATCAATTGGAAAAGTCTACGAGATCTAATACTGGTACACCTAGATATGAAGAAACGCATCAACATTTTCGCTCTTGGAATATAAGGGTTAGTCATTTTCCCAAAAGCATTAGGGCATGTAGAAGATGCAATTGTAAGTCTTTTTGATCGGCTTAGCAAGGGAGTCAATCCGGTCTCGACAATCCTTGTTAAGACTTTTAGATCATTAAATTCTTGTCAAAGAGAAGGAGTAGGGAGGTTCGTCAGTTGTGCACCACTTTTAATGGCTTCGTTTTATAGTTATTTCTGAAAGGTAGAGAAATTTTCATGCAAAGTATTCTCGGCTGATTTCTCACCTTTGAGGGAATTCGTTGCCACACAAAGGGAGCAGAATACATCTGAGAAAAAGTGAATGGCTATCCTTCAAAACCTTCAGGGTGAGGATGCTGAATGGTGTGCACCTTGGTTTATTCCTTGATAAGATTCTCTATCGTTGTGGTAGTTTTGACTAGGTTCCTTTACTTAGGGTATGGGGAGCTATAGGATACACTCTTTTACTCGTATTGAGGCAATACAAGACTAGGAAATTTATCCTGGCGACATAAGGCCTGACTTAGTGCGAATTCACTTACAAAGGGAATGATTACAAGAAAAGGGTCAAAGAGATAGCGAACGCAATGAAAGAAGTACATAGGATGAAAAAGATTAGTGCAAGCTCGTTGACGACGTCGAACTATGATTGTTGGAGAAACAAAAGGGTTAATGACAACACTCCAGCACCAAATCCTAAATATGTTCGGCCAATAGGGGAATAATTGCAGGAGGTTCCGTCAGAGATAGACATTATGAAACAAGACTTTGAGAAGAAAACCTCAGAATTCGGGAAGAGAATAGACGTTTTGGAAGAAGAAAAGATGAAGTTAGGATTGGATGTGGATATCCATAAATTAGAGGCCAAAAAATTAAGGAAAAGAAAGAATAAAGCCGAAGAAGACTTAGAAGACCTGAAGAAGGATTATAAGAAACTTCATCTGTTTATGAGAACCGCTGGATTAGGCAAAACATCAGAACAATGGTGGCAAGAAATTCAGAAGTAAAAAGATCAAGCTGATCAATGGAAAAGGAAATTCTAAGATGGTAAAGCTTGAGAGAATGCCATAAAAGGAGAATTGCTGGAAAGTCAAGTCGACAAGGCTGAATTGAAAGCCCAAATAGCCGAGCTAGAAGCTAGAGTAACGGAGTTAGAAGGGTCTCTACGTAGACATTGCAACCGGAACTTCATCATAGAACTTAAGACAAGTCTGGCTGAGAGTAAGGAGATGAGGGAAAGGGTGCAAGAACTTGAGGAGATGAGGGAAAGGGTATAAGAACTTGAGGTCTCACTCCACAATAATGGGATTCGAATCGAGATCCTCGAAAGGAATCTAGATGCAAATGAGTGGCACTTTCGACAGGCTCAAAGACAGGTTAAAAATAGAAACTATGTAATAGGAAAAACACTCACCCAAATGAGAGAAGTGGCTGATAATATGCAAGCGTTAGCTGTTGAAGCTGATATATTGAGCATGCAATATGAATCAAAATCGAGGCGGGGACAAAAATTAGCTGGACTTCTTAGGAAGATCAAAGCTTTAGGCAGTAAGGTAAAGTCGTTTATGTAATTTGCTTTATGTAAAGTATGTCTTCTAAAGAAGTTGTTCTAATGGAATTGAATTTAAAATCAATGTCTTTTCTTACATGCATACATGTATTCATCAGCATTGCATTTAATTACATACATAGAAATAAAAATCTCACATATCTAAAACATTTGTGTCAAGGGAGTGTTAACAACTTTAAATAAAAAATTGAGAGAAAAAATAATAAATCAAGATGATGGGGGAATGTTGAAAAATTTGATCGAAAGTCATATCCGCTAAAGTCATATCCGAAGTAGAGAATGGAGTGGAACCTATCAAGAGTTCGTCCCTACACCCTTGGAAGTGTCTTGGACAACTAGACTGTGGAGGAGTTTTTTGTAGTTTTTAGGAATTTTTCAAAGTAATACTCAAAACACATCTATTGCTTTAGGCCCGAAAGCAATATGAATCTTTTTGTAAAGGGCCCATGATCATTGTATAGTTATCTTTAATGGAAAATGCATTTTCTATCCTACTTGGCAAAAAATTCGCTCTTATCCAATTCAACAAACAAATTCATTTATATTCAAGCTAAACAACCGATCATTCTTTAAAACATTCATTCTTGTCTAATTTGACAAACATTTACACTTATACTCATACCATACAATTATTCATCCTTAAATTTATTTTTTTCTTTGGCCCTTTTTACTTCTTTGACTGTCCTTGAATATCATTGATATGAGTGACACTGATACTAACTTAGAGCCCCGTTTTGAGCAAGATATGTGTTTAGAGGAACTTCAAGACTTTGAAGATGATCAGGATTGTAACTTATCTCCTGATTTGTTAAGGATGATGGAGCAAGAAAATAAATAAATATTGCCTCATAAAGAATCAGTAAAAGTTGTAAGCTTAAGGAATGAAGACGAGAAAAAATAATAATTGGGACAACCATCTCTGTGGAAACAATGCAAGATCTTGTTGAGTTGCTCCAAGAATCCAACGGTTTTCACGTGGTCCTATCAAAGCATGTCGGGTTCAAGGAACTAATGTCATGACGCATAGGCTCCCATAAAGGAAAATGCAATACATTTCAAACAGAAACTCCGAAGAATGAGGACTAACGTGTTATCAAAAAAAAAGGTAAAAAAACAGAGGAAAAAGAAAGAAAGAAAGAAAAAGAAAAGGGTCGAGATGATAAAAAAAACCATAAAGAGAATCTTAAAACCCAAGAAAAGAAAAAGAAAAAGAAAAGCAAAGAAAAGAAGGAAAAGTCAAGATGAAAATCCACAAAGGGCATCTCTTTCGCCTCTTCACATCATGGTCTTTTTCTATGTGGAGCATAGACGTCATCGGGTCAATTTTGACAAAGGTTTCCAATGAGTGTAAATTCATTTACGTGATCAATGACTACTCTACCAAGTTGGTAAAAGTTGCTTTCTACGCTGATATCAAAAGACCTACAATGAGCAAATTTTTTGAAAAAATCTACATGTTAATGCCAGAAAGGATCATATCTGACAACATACTGAATTTGAACAAAAAACACAAAAGTAAGGGTTTGTCGTCAGTTCAAAATCAAACATCACAAATTTAGCGCCATATTGCCCAAAGGTGAATGGGGCAAGGGAAGCAGTTTCATTTGCCCTACACTTATTAAACATCTATCAAGACTTTACTGGGGCAACATCTTGGCCATTGATTTATGGAATGAAAGTAGTCTTATCCATTGGAGTTGAGTTTCCTTCCCTCCAAATTTTGTTAGAACTGATGAAATAGAATAAAGCCAATTCAGATATGATCAGTTACATTTGGTTGAGGAAAGGAGGCTGAAAGCTATCCGACATGTTTTGATGAACTACGAACGAATGATGCGGGCTTATAACAACAAGGTCTACCCTAGAGAATTTCATGAGGAATCTCTGATTTTTGAAAAGAATTTCGCCTACAAAAGGATTTCCAAGGAAAATGATTGCCAAATTGGAAAGAGCCCCATGAGGTGAAGAAAGCCTTTTCTGGTAGAGCTTTGATTTTAACCAAAATCGATGGCAAACACATGCCCAACCCTGTGAACTCTGATTTGGTAAAGAAGCATTTTACCAAAAAAAGAGAGAGAAAGAGAAGAAAAGAAAAAGAAAAAAAAAAAGAAAAAAAAAAGAGAGGTTAAGATGAAAATCCACAAAGGGCGTCTTGAAACCAAAGGGATTTTGAGTTGAAAACCCAAAAAGGGCGACTCAAATTGGAAGCAAAGAGTAAACTTGAAATAATCATTTCCCTCATACATAACAATACAGAGGAACTTTACAATTTTGAGGCATCAACAAAGCACTCCAAGTCCTCTAGACATATATCGAGCCTAGACTGATCCTCGTCAATTCGACTCAGAGAAGCTCATGCTTTGATATCTGGGGCAACTAATATTGTTCCTTATACTTGACAACTTTCTTTGGCCAATGTTTGCAACTCTTTCCTTTGAATTTTGTCCTCAATAAAATTTGACCTTATTCTTTCACAACCTTGTTCAAGCATTTTCAATTAAAAATAACGGATAATGGACTAACAATATAAAGCATACAAGGACCCATGAGTATTGCTCTAAAACATTTCTAAATAGTACAGGGACTTGAAACAGGATCACTAGTTGGAAATAACCTACTCGGGAGTCAGAAGAGTCTTAAAACAAATAGTTCTATTTATGACTACCTCTTCGGATTTCATATCAAAAGCACCAAACTAGAAAAGGAAAATTGGTGAGACATCAATGATAAAACTTAGGCAAATGACAAACCATGTCGACCTAAGGACCAAAAAAACAAATATGATATGTTGCATGCACACCCATTCAATTAGGAGCATTTAACTCATTCCGTTCATGGCATCCTAATAATTTGGCCTACATAGAGGTCCATAGAAAGCATATTTTTACAGGTTTCATTCCCACAAAATGGTAAGATGAACCGAGGAAACGTTGAATCCTACACCTAGAAGACGAGATGGGAAAGATAAAAGCCACAACGATGAATCTTGTACCATAGGAATGTAAAAGAAGAGATTAAAGCTACAATGGCGAATCTTATACCTTGGAGATGTGATAGGAAAGGTTGAAGCCACAATGGTGAACCTTATACCCTAGAGATGTGAAGGGAAAGATTGAAACCGCAACGGTGAATCTTATACCCTGAAGATGTAGAGATGTATATTGAAGTCGCAAAGGTAAAATCTCGAAGATGTAAAGGGCTAGATTGAAGCTATAAAGGTGAATTATTTGTCCCTAAAGCTAAAAGAGGAGCAAATTAAAATAGTAACGATGAATCTTATACCTCAAAGTTATTACTAAGCACCAGATCCTATATCCTGAAGTTATAGCGGGTCAGATCCAAATGAGTAACAAATCTCAATGTCCTTAAAGTTACAGCGGAATGGAGTAAAGTTACATCATCATCTAATCGTTTACCTCGACCATGGGGTAGATTGAAGCCATCATCCAATCTTTTACCTAGTCAAGAGGGGCAGATTGAAGTCACCGTCCAATCTTTTACCCCTAATCTAGAGGGTCAGTTTGAAGCCATTCTAATCTTTTACCCCTAATCAAGAGGGGTAGATTTAAGCCTTCCAATCTTTTACCCCTAGTCATGAGGGGCAGATTGAAGCCATCTTCCAATCTTTTACCCTAGTCAAGAGGGGCAGATTGAAGTCACCGTCTAACATTTTACCCCTAATCTAGAGGGGTAAGTTGAAGCCATTCCAAACTTTTACTACTAGTCAAGAGGGGCAGATTGAAGTTACTGTCCAATCTTTTACCCTAATCCAGAGGGGCAGATTGAAGCCATCATCCAATCTTTTACCTCTAAGTCAAGAGGGGCAGATTAAAGCTATCATCCAATCTTTTACCCCAATATCAAAAGGGGCAATTTTAAGCCATCATCCAATCTTTTACCCCTAACAAGAGGGGTAGATTGAAGTAATCATCCAATCTTTTACCTCTAAGTCAAGAGGGGTAGATTGAAACTATTATCTCACTCAAGTTACAGTGGATCAAAACAATGAAGTGGAGCTTAACGTGAGTGAAACTTCAAACCCCCATCTTTCTGATGAGATATAGAGAAGTGGATCACAATGATGAAACGGTTATCTTCCTGATGAGATACAGAGAACTGGACCAAAACAATGAAGTAAAGCTCAATGTGAGTGAAACTTCAAACCCCATCTTCTTGATAAGATACAAAAAAGTGGACCAAATTCGCCTTCCTGATGAGATACAGAGAAGTGGATTAAATCAATGAAGTGGTCATCTTCCTGATGAGATACAAAGAAGTAGACAAAATCAATGAAGCAAAGCTCAATGTGAGTAAAACTTCAAACCCCCATCTTCATGATGAGATATAGAGAAGTGGACCAAATCCGCCTTCCTGATAAGATACAAAAAAGTGGATTAAATCAATGAAGCGGTAATCTTCCTGATGAGATACAAAGAAGTAGACCAAATCAATGAAGCAAGTGAGTGAAACTTCAAACCCCCATCTTCCTGATTAGATATAGAGAAGTGGGTTAAAGCAATAAAGCGATCATCTTCCTGATGAAATACAGAGAAGTGGACCAAATCCGCCTTCCTGATGAGATACAGAGAAGTGGATTAAATGTAATAGCCCGTTTTTTAGTGGTGTCGATAACAGTGATTACGGGATCACAAATTCGACGAGAAATTTTTATAAATGAGTGATTAAATTAAATTAAATTAGTCAAGAAAAATAATTTTATTTGGAATTTCGAATTGAAGGATTTTAATTATTAAATTAAAATTTTCTATAAGTGGTTTGGTTTAAAGGTTAAGTGGCTTTAGAAAATGAGGTATCAGGACCTCGTTTCTGATGTTAAGGGCCATAAATATTTTTATTAAATATTTATAGATTCTTATTATATGTGAATTGAAGTTTAGCTGGGTAATTTTGATGATCAATTATTTAATTAAGGAAAATGGAGTAATTTGTAAAAGAGGTAAAAGTTAATTGCTATTGAATATAATAAAAGGGACAAAAGTGGTAATTACACCGTGGTCAAAAAGTCCAAGCGGTAGAGGATATGATTATCTTTCACTAACATTTGGGTTATTTATTTATTTACTCCTTTCTAGTTTAAGGCTAAATTGTAAATAAGTGGGTTTAATTAGAATTTAATACAATTGAAGGATCAAATAGGTAAATTTACCTATGGCATTTTAGTGGGTGGATTATTATGAGTTGAATTGATTATAATTAGGATTAATTAGGGTTTAAAAAGGGATTTATTAAGTCTAATTATGAAAGTCATAAAAAGTACAATTTTACCATCAAGCACAAGGAGAAAGCTAGGGTTTCATTCTTAAGCTTTGAGCTTTGATTTGAGTAAGCTATTGTTACCCATTTTTAGTAATTTTCATGTTTTTGAGTCCATGTTAGCTTGATCTAGCTAATCTAGGGACTAATTTGCGAATCTGTCAAATGTTGTGGATCTTACCATTTTTGAATATGCTTATCTTTGAAAGTTTTTGATATATTTGGATGCTTGATGATTAGGTTGGATCTTTTTGTTAAATGATTTTGATGAAATTAAGGTTTAAGGACTAAAATGCTAAAACATGAAATTAAGTGTACTTTTGGTGAAATAAATGGATTGTGGGGAATTGTATGAGAATCATGGTAAGTTTGGCTGCTATGAGTTGAGGAGGAAATGAGTTTTTTGCATGTTGTGATGGAAGGACTAGATTAAATAAAAGGAAAGTATTAAGGGTAGAATAGTAATTTTTCCAAAAAGGACCAAATTATGTTAATTTATTTAATTATGTGTTTTAATGTGAAATTTGGATGAATTGTTGATTTAGATTACAATCGTGTCACGGATCGCGGAAAAGGAAAATTAGTAGAATAGTCCTTGAAGTTGAACCAAACTGTAAATTTCATCCGGTAAGTTCGTAGTGTTAGTTATATATACATTGTTTATTTCTTGTGTTTCACTATTGTTACAGCAAATGGAGAAAGATTAACATTCATGATAATGGAAAGGCAAAGAAAGAAACAAAATGTTAGGCTTCGGACCAGTTATTTGAATTGAAGCGATGGCTAGGATCCTACATAAGTTGCAGTATCCTAACAGCTTGTGTGAGCAGCATCGCCAGTTAACAAATTCTAAATAAATAATGAATTATGGATTCCTCCGATGGCTGAGTCTTCACATATGTTGCGGATTCTCATCAGCTTGCGTGAGCAGCATCGAGAGTGAGAAATTCTGGACCGTATCGATGGCTGAGTCTTCGCATATGTTACGAATTCTCATCAGCTTGTGTGAGCAGCATCGTATACTGGTTAAACTCTGTTTGGGCTCGTAAGAGCTAATCATTCTGGGCTCGTAAAAGCTAATCATTCTGGGCTCGTAAGAACTAATCATTCTGGGCTCGTGTCGGTTAAATGTCGTCTGTGCTTGTAATGAGTTAAAGTCTGGAGAGACTGAAGAGATTTAGTTTTGTTATTATATACATGATTACGAATGCATACTCGTTATCATCTTTTAACTGATCTGTTTATTCTGTGAGAAATATGATAATCACAAACTTACTAAGCTTAGTAAGCTTACTCGTGAATCTGTTGTTGTTTTGTAGGTACATTTTGCTGTATAAAGCTCGGATCATCTCGAGGAAATCACACTATTGTGGAGCTTGTATGGTAGATCTTACATCACTTGGTCTTATGGCATGTACTAGGATGATATTAACTTGAGATTTAACTAAAAGATGTTGAAATCCTTCTATTTCGATTTTGTAAATGATATGAAGTATGACTTAGATGCTCAAGCTTATAGTGCTTGTAAGACTTAGAAGTTATGTATGTTATGTGATGTTTTAATGCATAACTTATACTGGTTGTGTTTGAGATATTAAACTTGTATCTTGGCATTACTCTTGAGATCCTGGATACTTGTTTCGGTAGAACTTATGTATGTATCGGTAGAAGTGCAGGGAAGGAAAGAGGTTGTTCTATGACTTGGGTTGTATCGGTAGTTTAGATGTAAGTATCGGTAGTTTATGGTACTGATGTATCGGTAGTAAGAAAGGTTGTATCGGTAGAAGTTGCAGGATAAGGATTTTTACTCTCTGGAGTTTTTGGTATCGGTAGTTGCATGAATTGTTTCGGTAGTTGTGTTACATGTATCAGTAGAATCATCTCGAGTATCGGTAGAACTCTGTAATATTTTTGAATTATTTTCTGACTTGACAACTACCGGTACATGATCATCAGGTACCGATAGAAGTGTCCAAAAATCATGGAAATGACCCTTTTGCCCTTGTTGAGTTGTGATTTTAATTGATTGATGATTTATGATATGTTAAGTGCACATTTTTATTAAAATAATATTGTTTGAAATGAAAATAAAAGACGAACATTGATAAATGAGCAGTATGAATTGTTGGAACTGTTGTGCCTCAATATAGGGTCTTTTGATTCCCGAATTAAGTTCGTGGAACAAAGGCACTGCATATTGTCTCAAGGATCTATCCCTATCATTAGCAATAAGGATAGGATTCTGAGCATGGTTAGCTCCATTTCCTTGATTCTGGTTCTCGAAGTTCATCTCTTCAGTCCTTCTTTGAGATGATTGTCTTCTTCTCTCTCGAAAATTTAGTTAAATTTCAGGGTTCACTGGGAGTAAATTGATAATTCGATCAATACTCATAAACAACTGAAATAATCAGAAAAAGAATAAGTTAGTAATTAGAAAAATAAATAAACCAATATGTAAATAAATAATTCCACAAATGATTTTGACAATCCCCGGCAACGGCACCAAAAACTTGGAACGATGAAAATGTGCAAGCGTACACAATCATATTCAAGTAATAAAGTGACAAGTAAATGTCGAGTATCGTACCCACAGGGATTGTGCTATGAAAAGTATTTATGAAATATTTAATCAACAATTTGGTTAAACACAAAATAATATTTGAGAGGGATTTTAATCTAAGTGTTGTAAACTAAATTAAACTAAGTAAACTAAGACTAAATTATATTCCTATGCATGATTTCTAAGAGTTTAATCAATATGACATAAATGTGTCAGATTAATTGCTTTAACCACTTAGTTTAAATATAAACCATGTGCATGCTTGTTACGAATGAATATTCACGGCAACCCAATATCTTGCTAACTTATGAACAACATTACTTACAAAAATCAGTTTATCTCTTTAACATACACCTATACCAATACGACCGACTAAACTAATCTTTAATAAGTAAATGTGTTATAACACATACATACATTATGAAATTAATCTATCTCTTGAACATACACCTATGCCAATACGACCGACTAAATTAATATTCATCAGCATGTAAAGGATCAAGTGAGGTAACAACATACACCTATATTGAAACAGTTTAATCACAAAAATCCTACAAGTTATGCAAGGCTTGTATTCTCTAATACATCACAATTTTAACTCTTAGCTTCCTTAGAGGATTAAGCATGCACAAATTAAATAGTGTTTCCATTAATCACAATTTCAATGCGTTTAAATGATTAATTCAATAGTTATATCACAAGGGAAATGCAATAATAACTTAGGCATGATAATATTTAATTAAACAAAATATTCAAGGCCTATAACAACATAAACATGATTAAATATATACAAGCAATTAAGCACAATCAACCCAATACTTAAAGAATTTAAGCCATTTTAATTAAAGAATTAATAACATTCATCATATAACAAACAAGAATCTAAAAATATGAGAAAAAGAATAGGATTAAATCCAGCAATTTCTCAAGACCTGCTTCCACGTTCTTCGTCGTTCTTGCTCGAATCTTCCCAAATCGAGATTTCTGATGAACACTCAACAAAGGCTATGGAAGGCTGAAGAACCACTCTTTTCCAAGAGGGGAAATTGGCAAGGGAATGAGGGAAAATGAGGATGGAAGCTAGAGAGAATACTAGAGAGAAAGAAAAGAAGTGTGAATGAATTGGTGTGCTGAAGTGAGGGAATGCGGGGTGTATTTATAGGTGGAGTTGAGGAGAGGTTGTGTGGATATATTTAGAAAATAAATATCAGCCACACACTCCCCCATGGCCGGCCACGACATGTTGACTTTGACTTGTTCAAAGTTTGCTAAAAACAGGCTAAGGGTGAGAATATAAAACCATGAAAAGTGGAGGGGTTGGAATGGAATTTTGGGAAACTTTAAGGGCTATTTTGCAAGGTTGAAATGGTCAAAATAATCAGCTGAATATGGTCAGCACTTGGATGGAACATAGCTAGCCAAATTGGAGGTGGTTCGACCCTCGGTTGCATGCACATTGAGTCACTTCGGCTTAGCTTTTATAATTAATTCTTAATTCAATTTAATTTGAATTAAAAATATAATTATAAACCGTAATGTAGCTTCATATTGGACTGACCCTTGACTTGAAAAATATTCCTCTTAGCTTGTCATTAGTTCGTTGTAAAAATTCCCTCAATGGTGTAAGCTGTCAATAGTGTTTGTCGGGCCGATTTTCACCAATTTTGCAAATCTCTCGGAAAATCATCAAATTTATACTCAATATTTATAAAATTAATTAAAAATCAATATGTTGGTAATTTTAACACAAATTAATTATTTTATAAATAAATTATACTTTTCGACATTAATTACTCAAAAATTGCATGAAATTAGGTCAAAAAGGGCATGAAAAAGTATATATTTTCATCGTTCCAATCATCCTTCGATAATTGAATGTTTCGAGGACAGCGATGCTTTCGAAAAATTCAACACCTATTTTGCAACCCGTCCAATTCAAATATCTCATCCCGTTGATCTCAACTTCTTAGCAAATACCCTTAAATTCAAATATCTCGATCAACTCTACGATTGGGGTTGGCTCGATTGTCTCCAACTTAGGGGTCCTTGCTACAAAAACCTTGTTCGGGTGTTTTACTATAACGCTAAACTTAAATACGACTCAAACACTCACTTAGTTAACTCTATCACGTCTTTAGTCATGGGCCAAGAGATTACCATCTCGGTCGACACCCTCACTTCTTACCTTTCTATCACCAATAAGGGTGATGATCGTCATACCAGCCTATATGACCCCTCCTTAGTTAGGCCAAATGATTATGTAGGCAATGACATGAACCTTCATGACCGTATCTTTCATCTTATTTTCACTTGGATCGTTTCCCCAACCAACAAGCTTTCCGATTTTTGTCACACCAATTATTGGATATGGCATTTCTTTAAAGCCGATAATCCCCTAAACTTAGCTTCCATTATTTTTTGAATCTTTTTGAGATCGTAATATTACCGATGTCTAGCAACAAAACCTTACGTTACGATACATTCCTATCCCATATCTTTTGTACCCTTCGCATAAATGTAAGAGTAAACTCCGATTGTTCCATTAATTCCTTCATCAATATCTCGACAGCACGTAGCTATAATTCGAAGCTTGATGATGAGGGGAATTGGGTTCGAAAGTTTGATTGCCAATCCTCAACAGCTCAAGGATAGACGGTTCCTCCGGTAGCTCCACCATCTTTTAATGCTCCTCCGTTTTCACATGAGGAACATCCAGCTCTCCTCCCTCCGTCGTCTCCGCGCACCATACGCTTACTCGAGGCTATCAATGGACTATCATTGTAGGTCAATGCACGATTTAATGCTTTGACTGCCCACATCGATGATCGCTACAATCAACTAGACGAGCATTTAAATGAGTTGGCCTCTCGATTTTCTCCATTGGACAATTAGGACATCATGTCTTGGTTGAGTTCTACATCTTTTTTGGTTGGATTACATTATGATTTTGGAATGTTTGGTTGTTTGTCTTAGGATATCTACCTTCTTTTTTATCGATTGCATAGTTGGTTGCTTTGGGATGTTCTTATTGTCATTATGTTTGAATGTTTTTTGTTATATTATAATATCTAATTGTTTATGCATAATTCTTCTTTACTAGTTGTTTTTTTTATTCTTTTGGTTCAAGCATTGTGCATTAATTCTCCTAGGTTTTCAAGCTTATACTCTTTTTGATATTACAAAAAGGGGAGAAAATGTAAAATTTGCTTAAATTAATTTTCAACTTAACTCTTAAAGAAAAATTCTTCAAGTTGGAAATTTAAATGAAATAACATCTAAAATGTTTTTTTTTAATAGGAGCTTATTTTGAAAGTAATGTTAAGATAGGGGGAGTTAGTAAATTTTTTTAAAATGTTTTGTTATATCAAAAATGGAGAGATTGTTAGCCCTAGTTTTTCAAGTATTTTGATATAACAAAAAGTATATTAAAAATCCCCTACTTAAATTTGAAAAAATTGTTTATAAGTCCTTAAAATTATTTTCAAAGTGTTGGTCAAAATAAACTTTTAAAAAGCCTTGAAATAACTTAGTTTTTGACAAATTTTTGAAGTTTGGAAGACTTCTACCGATACTTAGGGGAACAAGTATCAGTGAAACACAAGGTAGAAAAACCTTTGGAATGCTTCAAACTTCTACCAATGGAACAAGGACAACTACTGATACAACTCTTGGTTCTACCGATACAACCAAGATTCTATCGGTAGAACAAACTCTAGTGAGCAAGGAAGTTGTGGCCTGAGACTTCTTCCGATACCTTGGCCAAGACTACCGAAACAACTTCTGTTCTATCGATACCTTGAAGGCTTCTACCGAAACAAGTCAAGTCAGTAACCAAAGTTTAGCATCCCCTGTACTTCTACCGATACTCTGATGGGTTCTACTGATACCAAATGAAACCCTTAGAGTTCTACCGATACAAGGGGGATCTACCGATACAACGACTCCAACGATCATATTGTGCAAAGGCTTTTACCGATACAAGTGTACTTTTTACCGGAGCAACGAAGTTGATGTTTACATTAAATGATGGTTTTAATGGCTGCAACGACTCTATTTTATTTCTAACGGCTACAAACGTCCACAAGGTTGTTAGATGACTTAAATACAAGGTCAAGGCTCCCCACTGAAGTTAATAAAGACAAGAAACAAGTGCTTAACTTCAAAGAACTCATTTTTCAATATTTCATCAATCTTTTACCAAACATTTCTTGTACACGTTAAGTTTTCAATCATTCTTTCAAGTGTTGTAACTTTGTGTGAGAGTGATTAATTGTTGATCACTTACCTTTTATAGTTATATTCTCATTCATTCTTTTTTTCTCTCTTTTTGTGAGGTGTTACTTAAGGTTTTGGGTAGAAAACCTTAAGGGGTAGTGGTTCTATCTTACCTTTGAAAAGATAGATATTTGTAAGGTTAAACCTTGCCTTTAAAGGTTCAAATCTAGTGAATTTGGGAAATCCTTAGTTGGGAAATCCTTAAAGGTTCAATTGAGGCTGAACCACTATAAATTCTTTAGTCTCTTGCATCTCTCAAATTTACCGAAAACTTTTTAAAACACCAATTCACCCCCTTTAGGTGTATTTCGATCTTAACATAATTGAAGTTTCTTTTTCATTCCATTTATTCAATTATATGTTTTCATATATTATTGTTTTGATGATGATCAAGAAAACCATGAGGAACTAAATTCTATTTTGGGGAATTAGGGCGTGGAAGTATGAATATTTAATTGTTGTATAAATAGGGATTTTGCAATCGGATTAGCTGTTTGGGAAACGAAGAACATTAAACAAACACTAGACCTGACAACACTAGAACGTCATTTATGTGGGAATGAACCCAAAATTGGTATTACCTATTCGTGAAAACCTTTTGTCAAAATCGGTTTAGACTATGACATCTAGCGATAAGTAGTCTCTATCGACTTGCTATGCTAGCGGAAGATCGGAAGATCCAACTGGGATAGTAACTAGTTGATTGAATGAAAATTCCCAAAACCAATAATTGAAGAAGCCATACTGAAGCGACCTAATCTCTCCAAAGCTATTTATAAAATCTTTACATCTCATCCTTTACTTAGTTTATTTATTTTTATGTTTTTCACAATTAACACTTTTATTTTATTCTCATATTATAATTCCTAAATTGAGTACTAATTAATTCTATTCTTTGTAAGGATTTAATTCACTATCGCCTTACGCCTCCTTTGGGTACAATCCTCGAAATACTGCCAAGTATTTCGTTGTACAATTCTATACTACAACTTGACCCGTATACTTGCGACAGCCGAAAAGCTACACCGAACGGGAGTACGTTCGAAGGCAGTCACATATACAACCATACTTCAATGTCACAATAGTCATACACAATTCATCACATACTTGAACTTATCAGATTCCATACCAAATATACATACTACCCTCAGCAAACATTCATACACATAGATATTCTTTAGTAATCATTCATATAGTCACATACATATCATATTCATACTATAAGTTTTATGGTTTCATATTCATAGGTTGATCGATTTCCTATAGATATACTTCGATATGAATAGTATACATGCAAAAGTCAGCGTATAAACTCACCTAACATTCACCAACAACAACTTTGCTCCAAACCAAACATATTACATGCAAATAGCTGCAACCACTGCTTACAAAACAGAGAAACACCATTAAAACCCATTTACATACATTTTACCATCACCACAAGCAATGACAATTCCCACGCAAAGTCTTATTCTTTTATCTTACTATTCAACCACTTCTAACAGACTTACCCTTTCAAAATTCAACACGCATAACTGTAAACCCAAGAATGAAATAATCCACTATTTAAGATAAGATCCTTAGTTCCATCTTAACGAGAGAAAAATTTAATCAACTCCAAAGAAATAAAAAATAACATTTTTAATTGAAGAAAGAAGGAAAATTCCTTTTTTCAAGCCCATATACAAATATATACTACCTATGTCCCCAAAGTGGCACTTGACAGGTGTCACATTATTTCATAATTGTCTTTAATAATGACCTACATCATTTGAGGAAAAAATAAATGAAAATCCAAAATTTTAAATACTTAGTTATTCTATCAGATTGGTTCCTAACTAGATTACCTTGTATCTTAACTTAGACAGTGCTTCAAACAAACAAGGCGCACCATACCTTTGACGTGAACTCATACCATCATTCGTTTTTACTTGGCTGTTATCTTATTCCTAATAACATAGTAATCTAACATAGAACCATCATTAACTTAAACATTGATTGGAATATGCCTATCTTATACGCCCAAAAAAATATTTGGGCAGATACTACTTCACCACATAGACTATTTTGAGGCTACGTACGATAACCTCGAATTTGCCAAAACTCGAATGTTACAACTCTCCTCCCCTTAACAAAATTTTATCCTCAAAATTTTATGACATTAAAGAATTTTATTACAAAACTGAAATTATTTGTTGCGCAAAACATGTACTAACAATGAGACAAGTTCTCGTACTTACACATAAAAATTTTCTTTTTATTGATATACTTCTAGAAAAAATTAATAAGAAGATATAATCAATCTACTTCTTGGGACAAACTCAAAAATTTTGGTAGTTAACCACTTATTTTCAAATGTTACACTTACTTACCTTCTTGACAGATGTCAACTTAGCATTAGAGAATCCGATCAGAACTTTTTGCACAAGTTTGCTTCTATAAAACAAAGACTCAAATACTTCATCCACACTTTTGTTGAATCATTCAAATCTCTAACTTCATTTCTGCTCAGTCCTTCTGTCTTCATCATCATCAATCTCAACTTTCTTAAAAGCGATCTTTTTCTTTTCTTCATTTTCTTTCCCTTTTTCTCTATTTATAATCAAAGATGTCAAGAACAAATACTCGTGGTTTAGGTCGAAACCAGAGTAATCGAAACTTAACCCTCATAAATCCTTTCCCTTTCAAACCCGACGAACTTGAGAATAATCCCTCACACGTTACCACTCCCTCTTATGAATGTAGGAACACACAGGAAGAAGCATATCGATTTTTGGTAGCTCGAGGCTTTCATCACCCAAATTTTGCTTACGAATTCAAACGACCACCAAGGTGTCTTTTGAGTGACAACACCTAAGGTTTCATCCTTCCACTAATCTTACTAGAAGCTGGCTTTCACTTACCTTTGCATCCATTCTTTTTCTCGGTTTTAATCGAGTATGACATCACACTAGGAAAACTATCAACCTTGTCCTGGTGGACTCTAGTAGCATATTTCATCGATTGTTGGAAGTGTAATGAACCACCAATCTTGGGAATTTTCCAAAAATTCTATCAATTGAAAATTACAAGGCAAGGGGCTGGTGCTAGGATTGCCCATTTTAGTGTTCGTCAAGTTTATGATCCAATCATTAAGAATAGTATTTCCAATCTATACTGGAAAAAGGAAAAGTTCATAAGAGTTACTTGTAGAATTGCAAATGGTTTTGGCTTTCCCATGTTTTGGTCTTTTCCTTGGGAATTTGTCTGTGCCCACTGCCAACCTGTTGATTCCAAAGTTACTAGGAGACAGTTCAAACGATTGAACATGGGGCGTACTCTTGAGTTGCGGGAGTTAGTTACAGTTAGGAATGTTTTCCAGTACTATTTGCAAAACTAAAGCCCAAAACTGATCCCATTAACTAGTTAGATAACTTCAATGTGCCTTCGCTAGAAGCCTAGCCATTTGATGACACCAATATATTAGCCCAAATCTTGATTGGCGCGTAAGAGAACCTCCTTTTTACTTTTATGAAGTCTGGTATTTGGTCTCGCAACTGGATTATTACTCTTCGTATTCATCCTTATGCTTCCTCTTCTTCAAGTGAAGCTAACACTCGCATTGATGGTACAGGGTCCATTCCAAAATCTCACATTACTTACAATCAAGCTTTTAATATGAATATCAATGCTCTTTTACATGAAGCACGTGCTAAGGAGAAAAACATCGCTGACACTTCGAACAAACTATTCATAAAAAATACCAAAAAAAGGCTTAGCAAAAAAGGCCACTCAAGAATCAGATGAGGCGGTACAGGCGCACTCAGATAGTTCTCATACATAGTCTAGCTCTAACACTTATACGCTTCTATACTCATCGTATTCCTTCTTATTTCTTATACAGTATTCAAATACTAAGACTCCGCCGAGTGGGATGTTACAACATTGACAAACAAGGATTAGACGAGCACGTACCACTTTTACATACAATACTCCGGATTTTCTGAACTAACAAACTAATGTGGCGGATTCACCCTTCAGATAACACTACTGGAAACTCTTTTAGGAATAGCCCCTAGGTCATATTCTAATTCTACCATAAGACTAATCAATAGAGATATCTGCACACTCACCAGGTCTTTATCATAATATCATTTAATAGAAAAGCTTCAAAGCTCACCCAAATCATGACATAGAAGTATTTGATTAGTCTTCACCCCAACACGTTATAGGATACATAATGCAATTATCATAGAATACGCTATATAGGCCTTACCAAATATGCCACAAAGACGTCATAGAGAACAACGTGTTTATTGTCTAGTCAGACTATCTTGAAAGGTGTCACGGGTTTCTCTCACATGGTCTTATAAATATTTTCATGTCGTGATCTGTTAGCCCAGTCTATGACTCACTAGAGGCATCACAATGAGTATTTTGTTGCCACACAAGGCCATGAGTCTCCACCACATGGTATTATAAATATTTTCATGTTATGATCTGTCAATCCACTCTATAACCCATTGGAGGCATCACCATAAGTATTTTTATTAACATTGTGATATGCCAGTTCGGTTAGCAACGTACCTGCCCTTCCGGAGGCATCACGAATGGATGTTTCACTGACCCTACATAAAAACCACTTACTAAATTTGTTCACACACCTTTCAAATTCATATTTTTCCTCACCTAAATTCCTATGCAATCATACCACATATCATTATATTCATGCAGTGACTCACATAATTCATTAGTCAACACACAATAACCTTACCATACTAAAACTCACATACATTCATCAACTAATATAGTAGACCTTAAGATGTGAATAACTATGTTTGAATTAACAACCTTGAGTCTGATTAGAGACTCAATTGAAACTCACCTCTATCGTAGTTTAGAGTTCCAAACTCGAATGTCTTTCTTGAATTAGTAGCAACTGTTTAACAGAACATGGAACTTCCATTAAAATCTTATTTATAATTAGCTTAATACCATCTTGATTATTGATAACTCCCATGCAAGACCTCTTATCTATACCCTATTGTTCATATGTTTCTTAGCATCTATACTCTTTTAAAATCATAATATGCAGAGCTTTTAGACTTACCAAAAGATTGAAACGACCACTGATTATCCCCAAAATTCTTAGCTTCCAGTTTAACAAAAATGAAAGGAAATTTTTAAGTTTAAGAAGAAGAACCTGAATTTAAAATAGAAAGAAGAAAACCTTTCAGATGTTCCCTTCATACCATATATATACTTAGTTTCCCCCTTAATGGTTCTTGAAAAGTGTCAATTGCATACATAATCTGTCCTTTAAAGAGAATCCAATTCAGATGCATTTTGACTAGTTAATCAGTTGGTTTCCAACCAGATCTCATTGCCAAAATCCCCCTTGATACAATGCTCAAGCAAACTAGGCGTACTTTACCTTTGGTGGTAACTTCACATGGACTACTCTTCGTTTCTTGAATTCTTTCGTTAATTGTAAAACACTCCGAGATTAAATCCTTATATACTTCTATAAGCGAATGCTTATGCACAAAACTTAATTCACCAGAAATTTAAAAATTGGTAGATTGTATTACCTTAGTACACTAAACTAGGTAACATTCGTAACTCATCGCCTACTTTACTGGTCTGCCAAATTTAGGGTGTTACATAAATACTTAAATTGTTCTTTTTATTACCTACATACTAAAAGTGAAAACTTAATGAAAACCTAACTAAATTGCTTTCCTACAAGCTCATTAAGTACAAAAAGTAGTTTAATATGCTACAACGAATTGCGACAGATTCCTACCTAGATATCAAACACTCAATTAAATGCAAACATAAAAGAGAAGGAAAGAATTGCTTAGAAATCCAAAAATCTTGACTGGGTGATTAATTGCTTGAACCCACGAACAAGTAACTGATTGTTGCTTTGGCAAAAATCATAATAGAAAATAAAGGAAAAAAATAAAACTGAAAAGAAACTTTATTTAAAAAAGCAAAGTATTTCAACAACTGAAAGAAAACTCAAGATCTACTCTAAAACCCTAATTAATCTATGAAAAGAAATAAGAATGAACTCCAAAACTCCCCTCTAATTTGTTCTCATGAGCTAATATTTATAGTGCCAATGCATTATGATATATTGAGGTCAATTATAAGTTGCTTAACATGTTAACTGAGATTGTGCGATCAAAAACACCCTTGTAGAATTATTAGCCTCTTCGAACTGATGTCACGACACCTTATAGCTGATGTCGCGACTTTGTTGGCAAGATACTTGGCTTTTGAGACTCAAGTGGAATTTCGAGATGTTGCCTTCTTGATGTCACGACATCGTCTCCAGTAGCTTGTCTCGTGGATTTGAGTTGAAAAATCGGCTAAGTGTTGAGGCTTACTTCAATTTTGTGACTTTTCTTTTGAATGTTGTGACATCCATAGCAATCCACTGACTCCTCGGCTAAAGCTGTTGTCATGCACACTCAATCAATT
This sequence comes from Gossypioides kirkii, assembly GCA_005610355.1. NCBI lineage: Eukaryota > Viridiplantae > Streptophyta > Magnoliopsida > Malvales > Malvaceae > Gossypioides > Gossypioides kirkii. The sequence goes on from CP032250.1 coordinate 12,571,152, forward strand.
TGTCAGTTCTTTCTTAGGTTCGTATTGGCCTAAAAGGTCATAAAACAACACTAAAATCTCATTTTAACCTTAAAACTAAATAATTCTAAAAATGAACAAAAAAGACATAAATTTACTTGAATACAAACTCCTTAAGTAGTGAAAAGAGCTTAATTTGCCATAACAATTTGTGGTAGATCATGCCATAATCTGTGTAGTAGGATGTGACTGATCAAGGTAGGATTTGTCCCTCCTACATAATGGGAGAAATATCTCAAGACTCTTGATCGAGTTAGACTAGAAATGCATGGTCATGCTCAAATTAGTTTATATGAGATATCACACTATTTATTTGTCTTAGTCTTTTCAAGAATCAAGAAACAATAGATTAGACTATACAAGTGTGGCATTACATGACTTTATGTTCAATCTAGATATAAAGGATAAAGGGATACAATAAATAATAATGTTATCACGAAAGACCATGTCGAACCAAAACTTCATGCAACTTGGGTAATAGTGATTCATTGCTAGATGTCACTTTCTATTTGTAACATTAAAATTGTTTTAATGTTACTACCAATGTTACAGGATTCTATAAGGTCACACATTTTGGTTAGGACAATCAGAATGCAAATTAAAGCTAGGATTATGTTTAACATGTCATAAAAGTTAAATTGATTATAGAAAAGTTCTAATAATTAATTTAATTTGTTAATGTTAAAATTTAAAATGATATGTGTACATATTTGTTACATATAGGTAAAGGTTAGATTAAAATAATGTGAAAATAAAATTGAAATCTCCTTATCGAAAGGAGTATATCACTTTTTTGCAATGGATTGTAATATTCCTCTAAGGTTTAAATTTCCATTCAAAACAGTTTTGAATACATGGAAGAAGTAATCCAAATTTTAGGGTTACCCGAACTAAAACTTTGATTAGCAGCAAAATTTGTTCTCTCTAAAAAAAGTTCTGAGAGATTTTTTGATCACGAACTTTCAGGTGGATCATGTAAAGGTCGGGATTTTACGTTGCGGTTAGGGTTTCAACATAGACAATGGAATCACTTTCGTACCAATGCTGTTTCCATATTTTAAAGGTATATATTTTACCCTTTTCCACTTGATTTATTTCTCGCACATGGATTTGCAGCTTGTGATCACCGAAATTTATTTTTCACTACGCCACGGGGCGTACCACAAAAGTGAAACTTTTGATAATTTCAATAGTATCATGCGAGAGTGCAGAAACAATTAGGTTTACTTGTAAAGACATTTCGATTGGATAGATGTATGGAATATTTACCAAATGAGTTATTAGTATACCTCGTAGAGAATAGGATATTATCTCAGTTAGCCGTACCAAAACTCCATGACAGAATGGCATGGCAAATAGAAGGAGTAAAACCATGTTATACACGGTTCATTTAATGTTAAGTTTTTTGCAATAGTCAATTAGGGATAAGCGTTACAAATGGCTTGCTATATTCTAAATGACTTACCAACTAAGGCCACACCTAAGACTCCATACAAATTGTGGCAGGGTAGAAAGCCAAGCCTAAATCGTTTTAGGATTTATAGATGTCCGACCCATGTATTGGGAAAACATGCAAGGAAGTTGAACTCAAGAACAGAATTGTGCATGTTTGTAGGATATTTTAAAGGAATGAAAGGTGAATTAGTTTATAACTTCAAAGATTAGATAATAAAGGTATCGACTCATGCTACCTTTACTGAGGAAGGTTACACGAACCACTTTAAACCTTAGAGTAAAATAGCACTCGAGGAACTTTTGAGAAATACACAAAGCCTGTAGCATCCCGCTCGACGAAGCCCTAAAAGTTTAAAATATTGTCTATAAAAATAAGGCTTAAGGAATAAGTTTTAAGCACCCAACATTATGATTTGATTAAGTTTTAGAACTTTTCGAGAACACCTGTGACACCCTAGTTTGGTGGATCGTAAAGGAACGAAGCTTATGGTTGGCGCATAGATGTAAGAGAGTATTATTAGCAAAGCAATGTTCGCCCAAAAATCCTTTTTGGCATAAAGAACAAGCGAACTCTGATGTGAAAGTAAGCAGAAAATGGTTCCTAGTGAGATTATGATGATAAATGAAATTTAAGCGGTGATCACGGAAGGAATGATTATAAGATGTGAGCTCACACTAGTGATATATGCTAAACTAAGCTTTATTTGATAAAGCATTTTGATATAACAAATTAAATTATTTTTAATATAAGTTAAAATTAAAAAATAATTTTCTCAATTTAAAGTCTAAGAGATAAAATTTAAATTCTTATCTTCAACTCTTAGAAACAATTTTAAAATCAAGTTAAAGTGATTTTAAACAAGTCAAAATAATTTGAACCAAGTCAAAATATTTTAATTAAACAAGTCAAAATAATTTGAACCAAGTCAGAATCTTTTTAACACTTAAAATGTTTTCCAAACAAGTTAAAATAGCTCTAGGCCAAAAAATATCGATACCTTTTTGGCCAAGTATCGATAATTCTTGAAATATCGATACCCTTAAAAAAATCAAGATCAAACTTGCATTCTGTTTTGACAACCCCTGAAAAATATCATTACCATTTTATAGGTATCGATAATTTTTGAAAAATATCGATACCTTTGTTCAAAAGCAATACCAAATGAGCATTTTGTTTTTCACAAACCCTAGAAGGTATTGATCCGGTATCTATACCTTTTGAAAAAAGTATCGATAGTTTTATTTTGGTAACGGTCACTGAATTTAGCATTTATGACAAAAAAATATTGATACTCTTTTGTACTGTATCGATACTCGACGTTGTAGGTGACATAAATGCTCTAGTTTTTCATCCTCAATGGCTATAATTATTTCACCAACAACTACAATGGTTAGAAATCAATTTGGGGGTATAAATATCATCTTTCAAGGACCTACAACAACTAACAAAGTACTTACAAGCAAATATCTCCAATCAAACAACCTAAGAGCTTAATTTTTCATATATTTCTTTCATACACTTGTGAGCCTTATTTCCATTTCTTTGCTCAAATGTATTCCATTGTATTTTGAGCTTCATTTGCAAATAATTTGATCTTGTTAGGATTGTTTCTTGTTTGCTTATTTGTTTCTCTTTTGAGAGAAGTTGTGACTTAAGATTCGGGCAGAAATCTTAAGTGATTGTAAGGTTAAACCTTATCCTCAAAGGTTCTACAAATCTAGTGGATTTGGGAAAATCCTTAATGGTGGAAAGTTAAGGTAGTGGGGTAGGCATTTGGGGTTGAACCACTTTAAAAACATTGTGTCAAATTGCTTTTATTTTCTCTTTTCATCCAACATTTTTAAAAGGCCAATTCACCCCCTTTTGGCAATTTCGATTTAATCCATCAAGTTAACAATTGGCATCAGAGCTAGAACTCTAGAGACGATCTTACAACCAAGAGAAAAGATCCTAAAGTTATCCAAGATAGAGATCATAATTTAAGAGATGTGCTTCATAGCATCAGAGCAAAATTCCACCGTTTTGGGAGAAGAGCATCTATTCAATGGCACCAAATACTCGTATTAGAGAACAAGAATGAAGCTATTCATCAAAGCCTTATGAAGTTTGGAGGATAATCACAAATGGGTCATTCACTCTAATAAAGAGGGTCAAAGGTGTCATTGTCTCAAAAGAAGAGAGTGAATGGGATGATCACGATATCAAGATGATGAAATTGAATGAAAGACTATGCACACTCTATTTTGTGCTCTTGGTGCAAATGAGTACAATAGAGTCTCCTTGTGCAACAATGCCAAAGAAATATGGGACAAGCTTGAGGTTACCTATGAAGGAACAAGTAGAGTCAAGGAATCCAAGATAAGTCTTCTCACGCTTGATTATGAGTTTTTTAAGGCAAAACCGTAGTAAAGAATCAAGGAGATGTCTGATTGCTTCACAGACATCATCAATGGTCTCAAAGCCCTTGGGAAGATCTATCCTAACAAGGATATGGTGAAGAAGATGTTGAATAGTCTTCCAACGACTTAGGAACCAAAGGTGACAAGAATAGAAGAGTTAAAGGATCTCAACTTACTCTCCCTTGATGAGCTCATTGGTTCCTTATTGACATACAAAATGACGATCAACTACAATGCAAAAGTAATCAAGGAAGTTCCAAAGAAAGTGGGAGTTGCCTTCAAATCAACAACTTGTGAGAAGGATGAAGATTCTAATGATAATGAGGAGGAGGAGATTATTATGTTGGCAAGGAAATTCAAAAGATTCATGAAATTCAACAAAGCCAAAAGATTCCCAAGAAAAGACATTATCAAGGGTGAACCAAGCAAAAAGGAAAAGGACACAATCATTTGCTATGAGTGCAAAAAGTCAGGTCACATCAAATTTGATTGCCCACAATTTAAGAAGAAAGGGGCATCAAAATAAAAGAAGAAAGCAATGATGATAACTTGAAGCGATAGTGATTCATCCGATGGTGATGAGGAAAATGAAGTTTCTCAACTATGTCTTATGGATATTGAAGAACAAAAGGTAATTCTAAACTCTAGTGAATTAAATGAATATACATTTGAAGAATTACAAGATGCATTTGATGAACTTATAGATTTTGAGACTATGAACTCCAAACATAAGAATATACATATAAATGTTTATATGACCCTAATTGGCATGTTAACCGTATCCTAACCTTTCTACCAAGTTTACATGGGCACAAGTACCAAGTGAACATTTACAACAAGTTCATATGTCTAAAGTTACAACATTCTTAGGTATTCATGTTTTTCCATTTTACATAGTTCATGAACATTCATTCACATTATGAAATTCAACTGCACCATTGTACGCATACAAAATGTTACAGCCCGTTTTTAGTGGTGTAAAAAATAATGGTTTCAAGACCACAATTCTGACAAATGAGTTAGAATTTTATTGTTTATAGCATTATTTTAGGGTCATACTAAATTTTGGTTGAAAATTTTTAATGTTTGGATGATTGATTGATTAAAAAGGACTAAATCATAAAAATTGCAAAATTGAGTTACAAATAGTTAAAGGTGTTAAATGACTATAGCAATGGGAATTTATGGACTTAAGAAGTGATTATACCATTAGGATTATTAGTGGACGATTTTGGTGTTATATTGTGAGGAAATGTGATTAATTATAAAATAGTATCATCTTTTTCATTTTCCCTTTACCAAACCGAAATAACCATTAATAAGCTTAGGGAGCTTTCGGCCAAACTTGGTTTTTCTTGCATGGTATGTGTTTGACCTCCGTTTTTAATAGTTTTTATGTTTTTGAGATCGTTTTAGCTTAATCTAGCTAGCTCAGAAGTGAATTTGTGAAATTGTTAAAAATTTAAGGACTTACGATGTTTGAGTTAAAGGTGTTTGTGAACTTGGTTGATAGGTTCTTGAGCTTAATAGTTAAATATAAGTATTTTGTTAAGTGATTCTAGTAATTTTAATGTTTATGGATTTAATTTTTGGTGATATTTTGATCAATTTGGGTTGATATTGGACTATAGAAATCGACTAGATTGGATTTGGATTAAATGTGGTTAAAATTATATGTTTTGGGTTTAGTGACTAAATTACAAAAATATAAAATATTGAGAGAAATTTTGTAAATTTATATTGATAAGGGTTATAAGTTTGAGTTTAATTATTTGATATGTTTGTATGGAAATTTGTTATTTAGATCAAGAAACGAACCAATCAGACTTGAATCATGGAGTACCGACCCGGTTTCTAGTGGTGTCAAAAAATTACGATTTTGAAATGTCATTTTCGTAAAATGCATTCGTAGATATTAATATTTACTATTTATGAGACTAGTATAGAACCATATTAAGTTGGTCTAGTAATTTGGCTTAGTTGATAGTAAATTAAGATACAAATATAATGATACTAACGTTAGTGGAGTTGAAAATTACGATTTCGAGATCTCGTTTCCATAAACCGGGCCAGAAAAGGTTAAAGCACATCATTGGCTTAAAGATTTTAAGCTCAAATTGATCAAGATTTGAGCTAATCGGAGGATAATTGAGGAAAAGTCAATTTTTGGTGGATTAGTTCTCGACGTTTTGTGTGTCGCTATTTTTATCAGATAAGTATATATGGGACTTACTTTATTAATTAATGATACATTTTATCATATTATTTTGCTTAATATTTGAATTTTTATTTATATAATGTTTTTGGCGTCAAATGATTAAATCGAAAAAAATGAATTAAATGATTACAACATAAATAACTCGAAGTTTACGGTGAGCAAATTCATGGGTTGATGTTTATTAAATTTTGTATGTTGTGATATTTTATATTATTATTGTTGCAGTCAAATGCTAAGAAAGAGTTGATATATCTTGAGGTAGTTCATATGGAATTGATTTACATATATTAATCAGATTGAAATTGAGTTGGAGCATGTTATATCTTTGTAACATTTGATATGCTTTAATTGTTGGCAAAAGTATGTTTCAAGTCTTGTTAAAATAAGTTTTTAAATGTTGTTTAAGATATGTTTTAAATGTCATCCAAAGCATGTTTTAAGTGTTGTCTAAGTTGGACATATTTTTGTATGTTTATGTTAAATTAAATGTAAGGATTAAATAAGTGTTCAATTTGATTTAATGTTTTACTTGATTTTTCTTTTATATTATCATTTCAATGGGAAGGATTAACGAGTTTAATTTAAGGTTGTTCAAATATTGTTGTTTTAATACTATTCAGTTCTTACAATACTAATGTTATTCGAGTGTCCTTTGGTACTGTAGTCAGAATATTATAAAGTGGGTGAATATTATAAACTATGATGTATGTATGTACAGTTATAATGTTCAAAGGTTTGTGTTTCTATAACCCAAACTATTTCATTTGTCGCTTATATATATTGCATTATTTAGTAAGCATATAAAGTTAGTTAGTCTTTTGAAATAATATGGTGAAATGCCAAATTTGAATCGAAACAATGTGCTTGAATGGTTGTGCAAATAATGTGTATTGCATCTGAGATTAGTTTTGAAATGAAATTGAGATAATGATTTTGCATAAATGAGCATGCAATAGAATAAGAAAGATTTCATGACTACGCGTCAGGATGTATTGAGCATCCTATTTGTCAGTTTTACCAACCAGTGTTGGGCACATTTATCTGTCTATTTGTCAGTTTTATTGACCAGTGCTAGGTACATTTATTTGTCGGTTTTACCGACCAGTGCCGGGCACATTTATTTTTTTTGATTTTCCTGACCAGTGTTGGGCACATTTATTTATCGGTTTTCTCGACCAGTGTCAGGAACATTTATTTTGCCGATTTTCCCGTCCAGTTCTAGACACATTTATTTTTCAATTTTACCAACAAGTACTAGACACATTTATTTTATCGGTTTCCCAACCAGTGCTAGGCACATTTATTTTTCGATTTTACCGATAAGTGTTGGGCACATTTGTTGTCGATTTTACAGCCAGCGTAAGGCACAATTTGTTATTACGAATTTATCCGTCAGGCATTGGGTGCCAAATTTGGCGTGTTGGTTGGACTCACGTAGACATCCGAGTTCAAGTCACATTAACAAGGAAAATGAAGAGAAGAAATGAGAATCGAAATTAACATGTGAAAAGTGAACGATACTAAAGTTAGAATGAAATAAGATATATATATATATGTGTGTGTGTGTGTGTGTGTGTGTGGTTATTTTTATTGAGTAAAGAAAATAAAGTGAGATGTTTCATATTAGAAACACTAAAGAGATTTGATGAATGTAGTTATGAATATATGACAGTTACACGTTTCTTTGCATATCTCTTATGGTATTTAAATTGCGTACTTGATTATTTCGTAATATGTTTAAATATTTAAATTATTAGAAATCCCACGGGGTTCTACTCAGCATATGAATTATTTTCTATTGTGTGCAAAGGTTAGGAATTCATTGATCTAATTGTCGACTCAACATCTAGTGGCAAATCTCGAACTCAACGTTGGTGAATGGTTCTTTTTTGTCTTACCATGTACTTAGGATGTTAATGTTTTAAATAATGATTTGGGTTTAATTTAAATGCTTTTGAATACGTTAAAATTGTTGGAAATGGTAGCTTATGGTATAAGTGTTCCTAGGATGAATTACATGTTTTGGAAGACATTTCCAAGTACACGCGGTCTGGCACACGACCGTGTGCCACACACGGGCTGCATGACCGTGTAGTCTGTAAAGTTTTTGTGATTTTATTGCACACGGGGCCAGTGAGTTACTGAAACACAAAAATATATAGACTTTTTCAGCACTTTTTAAGCTATAATTCAGGCAGTTTCGTAGAACTTTTTATCAAATTTATATTTTAATTATAACATAATTAAATTGCACTCAAATATGAACATATTCAACTTTAATTATTTTTATAATAAATTTACATAAGTTTGATTTATTTTCGACAGTTTTGCACAAAGGGTAAAAATCGGCTCAGTAGTCACCTTAAGAAGCTTGAACCATTGAGGCAATTTTTGTATCAAGTGGCCCAAGAATATGGATGATCATTTTTTCCAACCATGGATGGTATAATACTATTTATTGAAAATATTTTATAATTAATTTTGATCCAACACAAATTTGGTTAAAATTAATTACAAGCATGATTAAGAGAAAGGGGTCCAATTGTGCTAACTGAAGAGGACTGATCAACCAAGAAATTTGGCAGCCCAAACTGTCTCATGTAGCTGACCTAATCAGGTTTTTTTGGTTGACTTTTATAATTGCAAATAAGCCCTTGAACTTGTCTTTAATTCCATTCAAACCCCTCCCCTTTTCAAGCTTGTTATTTATAGCCACAAGCTAAAAATAGCAAATTCAAGTCAAACCATCCCACTTACCATGCATGGCCGGCCAAGTGAAGGGGGATTTGCTACTATTTTTAGCAGTCATCTCCACCTATAAAAAGCTCTATTCACTCCCTCATTTCTCATTTCTCATCCCTCAATTCACACATCTTTCTCTCATTCACTTTCTCTCTTTTTCGCTTTTAGTTCCCTTTCATTTCTCTTTCTTCCATTGCAGAATTCCCCTCTTGAAAAAGAGCTTGCAAGCCTCTTGGTGTAGCAGCAATCAAGTGTTTGTGAAAGCCTTGGATCAACAGAACGAGCAAAGAAGAGAGGAGCAGACTAGTATGGCTGCGGAAAACCATCGAGAATTGTTCTTCTAGTTCCCTTCCCTTAATCTTTGTTTTAGTTTTTGTTTTTATCATGAACATGAATATTTGTTTTGTTGTTCTTCAATTAATTAAAATGACTTAAATTGCATTTGTGTTAGAGTAATTGCATTATGTCTGTCTAGATAATTAAAAATGTGTTTGTGTTGTTATTAGCCTTCGGTAAATTGTTCATAAAATCACGCTATGTTATGCTTGTTAGGAAATGTGTCCATATTGTACTAAACATGTAACTGTTTTTTATTTATTTGAACAATGAATATTAAATAAAGTTAATTTCACATTTCACTATTATGTATTTTGTATTTTTCTTTCTTTCATATTTTGCATGAATAGCGAAATTGTGACAAGCAAATATGAGCTCATTGATTACCTAAGTTCAAACTCAAGATAAGTGGCATTGTAAGAACGTTTACATTGTGAGAAAGATAACTTAATTCAGTAGATAATCTAAATGAGTCCGTAATTTTGTAAAAGAATGAAAGTGAGCGTTTGATTCGAATACTGAGAAGGATTATTATATCATCTACAATTTCAATTGGGGAGATGGCTAGTCTTGGCTATCGGAGTAGTTGACTCCATGGGTAGAGACATAGATGTATTCATTAGTAGAATGATACATTGGACTAGGCCCAAGATGAATTAATTTTGAATCCGTTTGTGGATTAATTCACTTGTGACGTTCATGGTGTGATTTACCTAAATCCTGAGTTAGTCACTAACCATGCGTATACAACTCATGTGCTTTGATATAAGTGGAGGCTTATGCTCTAAAGATGATCAAGCCTATAGCCGGTATGTTGGTTACATGACTTGTGTATGACATGGCTTTACAGTGGAATTCATAGCTCAATTAAAGAGTTAATGATATCCTCTCATTGGCATTGTGTGGATTGATAAATATGGAATGTCGCCACGGGTTGCTTGTTCTCGAACGAGCAATTTATCACAATCATTTGTTGACAATGATCATATTAGTCTTTAAGAAGACACAATTGTGACAATGAGATAAAATAGGATTGTATTGAGTGAACGGATTTAGCTTATAGGAATCAAGGAAATCATATGAGGGTAACACACACATGATGAGGTCATTGGACAAACAACTAGATGAATTGCTTTCGTAAAGAGTATACAATAAGGAGTTTTCAATCATAGTACTTCTTGTGGATTGACTCCATGATTAAGTAATTGCGAATTATCAAAATGATGCTTCTGGAAACAATTGCAATTACTAGAGCCTAATTGTATATGTCTGATTGGTCCCTCCGCTAGCTTAACAAAAGCTCGATCAGATTGCATTGAATCAGAAGAAAATTCTATGACTTTGAAAATATTTTAATTGAGTCGATTTATTCTGTAATGACCCGAATTCGGAGGTGTCGAAAAATATATTTTTCGAGACTCCGTATTTGTGAACTGGACCCGTAAATATTTAATAAAAATATTTACGAAAATAAATTGTAGAATATTTGTCTGTCGAATAAATAATTTTAGCATGGTAGTGTTTTAATTAGGTGTGAGGACTAAATTGCATAAATGGTAAAACTGCAATTTATAAAAGGATTATAAATTGAACTTAATAGGAAGGACCAAAGGGGCAAATTTCCCCTTTAAATCCTTAGTGTCGTTAGGTGTATTTGTGTGGCTTGAAAATTTAGTTTAAAATTTTTCATTAAATTAATTAAAGAAAAAAAGTAAAGAAATGGCTTATATTAGTGGAGTTGTTGAGAAACAAAGAAAATAACTTTGTTTCTTCAGCGACATTCGAACTAGAGAAGGGGGAAGAAAAGTTGGGTTGCTTAGGTTCAAGTTTTAAATTGGTAAGTTTAATCAAGTCATTTTCTTGTAATTTTATATTTTTTGGAATCTCGGTACCTTAAGTTAGCGAATCCATGTCGTATTTTTCGATATAGTCAAGGATATTAAATACTACCATTATTGAGTAGATAGAGTTTAAAGGATAAAATTGATATTTATTTTGGAGTTAGAAGAGAAAAGGGACTAAAAGGAGAAATTAATTGTTAACTTTCAAGTAGAGAGTACCAAATTTGGAATTTAGTAAATTAATGTAAAAATGAGAAAAAGAGAGTTAAATTTAATTAGAGTAAAAATTGTTTGTGTATTCATGAATACGTTGTATATTTAATTCCGTAGCTAATGTTGACGTGGACTCCTCGAAAAGGAAGGGTAAAGACAAAATTGTAGACGAGTAGCTCGAAAATTACGGTTGGTATCTCTATAAACTATACTAGTTATAAATTGTTACATACTTAATTAATTGCTTAAGGAAAGAAATTGAGATATGAATTTCTCTACTCAATTGGGTTGATTTGAATCAAATGTATACTCTTTTATGAATAAATGTATGAATTTAATTTATGTAGTGGAAAAAATCATATGATGATTATTGTATTGAATTTAAATGCATTTATGATGTGATTAAAGGCAAAAGTTAATTTCATCAAAAAAAAGGTAAAAGTTAAAGTATATTGTTTGGTATTAAAGTGAAATGATTACCCTATTAACTGTTCGGGCTGAGTCGGATATAGATGGCATGCCATAGGATAGGAAGAGTACAGGGTTACTTCGAGCATGAGTCGATTAGGAACTGGGTGCCAAGTTACTTCAGTTTAACCGATGAGACATTGGGCGTCAACTTTATTATAGCACATGGTGCAATTTATTACTTCGGATTTATCCGATGAGGCACAAGGTGCCAAATCGATGTGTTGGTTGGATTCGTGTATCCGTCAGAGTTCGATTCGTGTTAATAGGGAGCTAAAAATGATAAACAATATGCATATTTGAAAATGGAAATGTTATGATATATGTGTTGAGAATCAAAGAAATGAGATAAAGTATGCATAGTATGCATATTGGGAATGGAAATGATGGTTATAGAAATGGAAATGTTACGAAATGTGCAATGAGAATTAATATGAATGTGAACATGCTTAATGATCTTACGATATATGAATATATTTGAATTGATGAAATGTATAATGTAATAAAAATCTTTATGAATATGATATCATTGAATTTATGTTGATATAGCATGAACTATTGTTGAATTAATTCTTTAAATGTATTGATTATAGTAATATCACTGAGTAATACTCATGCGTGCGATTTGCTTCTCGTGCGCATGTTAAGTACTTTTTTGTATATTTATGACTCAGCATCCAAAAACAATCCCACATTCAAAAGTTAGTAATGATGTATTTATTTTGTTATGGCATGTACCTAGGAAGTCTTTTGATATTGAGTCTTTTTCTTTTGTAAGTTAATGATAGTTGTTTTTTGGTTGATAATTGCATATGTTAAGAATGTATTGATGTATGAATATGATTCTAATAGTCTTTATTATGGTAGAATATGTTTATATATATATATTTGAATGATTTTTGTGCTCAAATGGCTAAGTATGAAGTATTTAGGGTGATTTATTGATTGAAAATTAAACTAGTTCATTTTGGTGTAGGTTTGAATTTGGCATCCTTTCTAGATGCATTTATGTTAATCTTTGAGTTATTTGGAGATTAGATAAAAGTTGCAACTTTGAAAAATATAAGTTTTACCAAAATTACTCAAGGTATCGATAATTTTTTCTTGGTATCGATATTTATTTGTAAGCAAAGATTCTAAAATTTAACATAATGCCAAGTTGGTATCGATTTTATTATAGGTACCGATATTTTTCATAAAATATTGATACCGCAGGAATATTATCGATATCACTGGTTCTGCTTGGAAACATAATAAAGTTTTGGTATCGATTTTTCATTGGGTATCGATACCAATTATTATTTTTGAAAAGTATGGTTGAAATCATAAATTTTAAAACTACACTTTATATTATACCCAAACTTCACAATTAGGTCCCTACTAAAAATCAAAATTTTAGTACGCTTAAATGTATGTATGATTTCAATTTAAATGATTGAATGGTATTGTATTATGCTAAATAATAGTTATCAAATTTGTTGCACCACTTTCTTGCTTGGGTCCGACGACCAGATCGAGTAAGGAGTGTTACATATTCGATGTGAAATTAAGTTAGGCGGTTGTGACAATTGTTCAACAAGAGAATTTGATTAAAAATTTTCTTGAAAAATTAATTTGGAAAATCTAAGTGATTTTTGAAAAATTAATTTTGATCAAGTAAAATTAAATTAATCAAATTAATTAAAATTAATAAGATATTTAGGAAATTAATTTTTCAAGTCAAACAATTGGTCCAATGGGTAATTGAACTTGAAAATTGGACTATTCCAAAAATAATATTATTTTAATAGGTTAATATTAAATTTAATTTAATACTTATTTTAATAGTATTTTATTAATTTAATATTAAAGTGATTATCTTAATATTAAATTTAATTTAATGTTTATCTTGTAGATAAACTTTTAATTATTTTAATAAGATTTAATATTAAATTTAATCTAATATTTATCTTGATATATATTATGTTAATTTAATATTAAAGTGATTAAGCATAATAACAAAATTAGCCCCTAACGTTTGGTTGTTGGGTCACTTTGAACCTTAATATTATTTTTAGAGCACTTTCACATTTAACCTTTGATTTTTTTGGTCAAATTGGTCAGTTTTTAACAGTGATGTTGACGTGGTCGTTAGTTGACTAACGGTCAACATAAATCGCTGACGTAACAATACAAATGTATTTAAATGCTGATGTGGTACTATTTTGTCTTATATGCCACGTCAGCAAATTATTTTAAAATTATTAAGATTATTTTTTTAAAATATAAATTATTAAAATTATTTTTTAAAAATAATAAAATTATTAAATAATTTTAATTTTCAATTTCATCTTCTTCCTCATTGTTTCTTCCCTAAACCCAAATTTATTCAAGTTTAATTCCCAGATTTTCCAAACTTAAAATCTAACCAGATTTTCCAAGAACACCTATAAGCCCCATATAATGCTCAACCCTTCATCTGCTCAAACAATTGCAACCCATCATCTCCCAAGCCATTGTCTGCATACCCATTTATCATCAAATGCTAAGAACCCTTCATCTGCTCTAAAAAACCTTCTCTTTTTTTTCAACCTCAAAAGGGAATTAATGTTTTGGCACCTAAAGCTTTTGTCTTTTTTGTGCGACTTAGATTCCTAGAGCATGCTCAAGGTTGGTTGAGATTTTTTATTAAAAAAAGTTGAAAATTTTGAGAGTTTTTGGTGGTTTTGAAGATGACAATTGGGGATATAACTCCAAATAAAGAGAAGGGTTCAGGGAGGAGTAAACATGTTGCTGATGAGAAAGCTCCCTTGCTACATAAACAACATGATGAAGATGTTGTTCATGATGAATTTAATGGAGCCTCGTTTACTGGGGCAATGTTTAATGGAGTCTTCTTCAAGCAAATGATGGTTGTGAATATACAAAAACTCATATTTGGAATATTTAGGGTTGTGAAGATACCAAAACCCAGATTTGGAATATTTAAGTTACTTGGATGATGGTTTCTTTAGAAAACCAGTAGTTGGAATATTTATGTTTGACTTTTAAAAATTTTCAGATTTCAAAAACCCAAATTTCAAAAATTTCCAGATTCCAGTACTGTGGACCTATTATTATTGGTTTAACTGGGATAGAATTTGTCATAGTTGCTGATAAAAACGCCAGGGGAAGACTTTGCTTTGAAGAGACTGCGATTTGCAAAATGGAACTGTTTTGCAGGCTATCTCCTGTTAATATCTCTTCATAGAAATTCTCTTCATGTTCTAGCAATGAAATTAGAGAATCCCTTCATAGCATTTGGTGGATTAAAAGATTTTAGGGAAGAAATAATGTGGAAGAAGATGAAATTGGAAATTAAAATTATTTAATAATTTTATTATTTTAAAAGATAATTTTAATAATTTTATATTTTAAAAATATAATTTTAATAATTTTAAAATAATTTGCTGACGTGACATATAAGACAAAATAATACCACGTCAGTATTTAAATACATCTGGACTGTCATATCAGCTAATTATGTTTACCTTTAGTCAACTAACAGCCACATCAGCATCACCGTTAAAAACTGATCAATTTGACCAAAAAACAAAGGTTAAACATGAAAGTGCTCCAAAAAAACACATTAAAGGTCAAAGTGACCCAACACCCAAATGTTAGGGGTTATTTTTGTCATTATGCCAAGTGATTAAGTTTAATAATAGTTGAATTCTCTAAACTTTCCTTATATAAAGAGAGCCTGGGTCACGCACTTGAATTCAAGAGAAAGTTGTAGAGAGAAAATTCTCTAAAGAGATTATTTCAAAAATCTCTAGAGATATTTTTTTATTTAAAACTTGACCCAAAAGTTTACAGAAATTACTAAATTACCCCACTGGTAATTTTGGTGAATTTTTTTTATTCGAAGCGAACCCACACTCGGCAGACGTGAACTTGAGGATAGCAGAGAAGATTACTCGGTCGAAGTGCTCATCCTAGACGAATCGAAAAGGTACAATTTTGGTTATGTGTTTATTACTTTAGATATCACAACCAAAGATCTTATTTTGGAAAAAAAATTTAAACTCTAATTTTTTTCTTAAATTTATTTTTCGCTTTATTTTTAAATTTTTTTTTCAATAATTGGTATCAGAGTCAAGTTGTGATTTATCTATAAGTATAAACAGATAATAAAAATAAATTTCTCTTCTTCTTGAGTGATGATTACATAGAATGTGATATTTTTTAGATCTTATGCATGTTTTGAGTTATATATGGTAATGGATGTGAAAATTATATAATTGTTATATAATTTTTTTATTGCCAAAGTTATGGTTCTTAGGAAATAGATTGTGGACTATCATCTCCATGTAGGACTATTGATTTTTTAAAAAATTCATAAAATTCTTATGAGCCGAAAACAGAGATAAGACTTAAATGTAATTTTTCTAAAAAAAATCCATGACGAGGAAAAGATGCAATGGCGGTTGAAGACACAAGGAATGTCTTGTGGAAAAAAAATTATGTATTTTATTTTCTAAAATTAAAACCATGGAAACCTTGGCTGACAATTTTATTTTAATTACCAATCTCTCAAAAAAAGCAATTAAGCCCCTCTTTTTTTTTTTACACTCAATTGAGCACTTGAACTTTTAAAATGCATAAAAAAAAAGCCCTCAAACTTCTTCAAAAAAGCAATTAAGCTCCTGCTATTTTTTCCCACTCAATTGGATACTTGAACTTTCAAAATGTATCAAAAAGACCCTCAAAATTTTTCAAAAAAGCAATTAAGCCATTGCTCTTATTAAAAATTAGAAAAAAAGTTATAAAAATAAATTTTAGAAAATTTATTAAATTTATTAACAATTCAAACTTTTTTATAAAAATCGTATAAAAATAAAAAATTGTAAAATTTTATAGAAATCATAAAAAAATTATAAAATGCATCAAAAAATCCCTTTAACAATTAACTTTAACTGTTGGTCGTTAAAGCTAATGAATCCTAGTTTTTTTTCAATTAAAATCATTACATATCGCAACACAGCGTGACATGCGATGAAAAATGATAAAAAATAAAAATGAATAAAATTTATAGAAAAATTATAAAATTCTTCTTTTGGTACAATAATTTTTATAATTTTTTTACAAATTTTATATTTCTTTATATTTTGCATAATTTTCTTATGACTTTATAAAATTTTATAATTTTTTATATTTCTATATATTTTATAAGGTTTTTACGATTTTTATAAAATTTTACAATTTTTTATATTTTTTACAATTTTTATATTTTTTCTAATTTTTAATATTTTTATTAAAATTTAATGATATTTATAACCTTTATTGATTTTAAATTTTTTATATTTTTTAATAAAAGCAGGGGCTTAATTACTCTTTTTGAAAAAGTTTGAGGGTTTTTTTGATGCATTTTAAAAGTTCAAGTACCCAATTGAGTGCAAAAAAAGTAGGGGCTTAATTGCTTTTTTTTTAGAAAGTTTAAGGGCTTTTTACACCCTTAAGCCTTTATAATATTTATATTATGCAATGTGATAATTGTGATATATATATGAGATGATCCACAGTTGATCAATTAAAAAATAAGAAGAGTAGTAATGAGAAAATACATTTGTTGTGTTGTTCTATTCACTTCTTTAGGTTATTCGATTACTGTGAGAAGTGTGATAATTAGAAGGTGCATGTTTAGGACTCGCTCTGGCTAGGAAAGACTAGGTTTTTAAGAGGTCAAATTTGACTCACCTCCCTTTCCTGGGATCCTACCTGGTGCACGGTTCACATTCATTTCTTTGGTTTTTCCCTTAAAAGAAAAACTATAGAGAATCAAAATTGTTTGTTTTGATGATTGATTGATTCTTGTGAATGGATATTATAAAATTGTCATAGCATGCCATGCATACATTAGAAGCATGTCATTTAGATTATGTAAGAATGCCACTAGGACTATTGTATAATCATTATTGAAATTTGGGATAAAAAACCTTGCATGTTTTTTAAAATATTGAGTGGGAAAAGGTCATTGAACAAGACTTACGGCCTCCATTGATGGTCCCTAAGTGATAGCATGATAAAGTTTCGAGTCAGTTCCTACCCTAGCCGCACCCCAAGGTAAACTTTGTCATGTGGGTTTTCTAGATGAGATTTCCTTTTAAAGGACAACTAGTCATGCATGAATTTCAGAGAGATTGTCCCAAGATGACTCACAAATGAAAGCATGTTCATGATGGGTGTTGAGGCAATTTTTGCACACTCAAGATCGTCTCTTATTAAATAGTTTCCCAATAAACGATATTTAAGCTAGAGATGATGGCCAAACGTTAAACGGCCATTAGTTCTTGTGGAGTCTTGAGAATTAAGATTCATGAATTGATTGGATGTAATCCATGTTCTTGCTAGTTAATCATGGGACTTTGAGGCGACATGGTTGATGGGTGTGAGAATGATCATAGTAATGGAAAATTATTTTTTCAAGGTTTTAATACAAGACACATGCATCAGACTGCATTGTTGATATGTTGCTAAAATTGAAATATTTGCTTAATACAAAGATACTAATTAGTGAATCTTTATTTTTTCAGTTCATATATGTCTCCTACTCCTCTCATTAGCATTCTTACTGAGAATAAATTAAATGGGGATAACTTTCGAGAATGGAAACGGAACTTGCTGATAGTTATCAACTGTGAGAAACACAAATTCGTTCTTGACGAAATATGCCCTCCTGAAGCTCAGCCCAAAGCGAGAAATCGCTAGAGAGATTCTGACTGAATTGCTCGATGTTATATTTTAATGAGAATGAGTAGAATGTTGCAAAAGCAACACGAGAATTTCCATATCGCAAAAGAGATCATGACAAATTTGGAGGGTTTGCTCGGAGGCCAAGTCGTATTAGCTCGACAATCCGTTATTACAAGTTTTATTAATTCTCAGTAGAAACTTGACACTCCTGTTAAAGAACATATGCTTAAGCTTATGGGATTCTTTGCAGAAGCAGAGGAAACTGGGGTTGAACTAGACATGAACACTCAAATTCAAATAGTATTCAAATCCTTAACCAAGGAATTTGCTGGTTTTAGGGCCACTTACAACTTGAGGAATAAGGCGCTCACCTTCACTCAGCTCATGAAGGAATTACAATCCTATGAGTTGATACTGAATAGTGGTAAATTGGTTCAGGAGAAACTTGAAGCAAACTTAGCTATGAGCCCCTCGTCTTCTAAGGGGAAGTAGAAAGCTAAGGGAAAGAAGAAACGACTAAATCTTCAATTCCACCTCGTGTGGATAGGAAGAAGGATAATAAGTGAAAAGAACCTAAAAAGATTAAATGTTTCTTTTGCAACAGGAAAGGACATTTCAGATCAAACTGCAAGGAGTATTTGGATTACTTAGCTAAAAAGGGCAATGGTATGGAACTCTTTATGGGTGAAGCTTGCTTAGAAGAATAATCAATGGACAACTGGGTTATTGATTCTAGAGCCACTAACCATGTGTTTGTTTCTTTAACAGGGGTTCAACAAAATGAGAAGTCTGCATGACAGGAGCCTCTTGTTGCAGATTGGAGATGGGAGCTATGTTTCAGTTGAAGCAGTGAGAGAAGTTACTTTACACTTTAATAATTTTAGGAAGATTGTTTTAAAGAACCTTTTTTATGTACCTCATTTTAAGAGGAATTTAATTTTTGTACCATGTTTATTTTATGACGGTTATATCGTGACATTCAATAAAGGGATTACTTTTCGCATAAATCGTTCTTTAATCTGTAATGGATGGATGGAAAACAATATCTACTTTATCAAACCAAATAACTACTCAATGCTTCAAACTAAAATAGTGAATAAAAAGCTTAAAACTCCTTACACTAATGAGGGGTACCTATGGCACTTAAAACTTGGTCAAATTAACCAAGAAAGAATCACTTCACTAGACTCGTGAAAGATGATCCCTTAAGTATGCTTAAGGAAGTTAGTCTTCCACAATGTAGATCTTTTTGGAAGGTAAAATGACTAAGAGGTCTTTTAATGTGAGAGGTACAAGGGCCAACCAACCTTTAGAGCTTGTGCACACTAATGTATGTGGTCCCATGGGCATCACTACCCGAGGAAGTTATGATTACTACGTGACTTTTATTGATAACTATTCTCGATATGGATATGTGCATCTAATGCACCTTAAAAGCAAAACCTTTGATAAATTTCAAGAGTTTCATGTGGAAGTGGAAAAGCAATTAGGCTTATCCATAAAGAATCTTCGGTCTGACCAAGGTAAGGAATACTTGTCCGACGAGTTCTTAGGATAGCTCAAAGAGAATGAGATTTTATCCCAATTGATTGCGTCGGGTACTCCACAGTAGAATGGTGTAGTTGAGAGAAGAAATAGAACCTTTCTTAACATGGTTCGTTCAATGTTAAGCTATTCACGGCTTTTTACTTCCTTTTGGGGATATGCGATACAAACGGCTTGCTATATTCTGAATGATGTACCAACCAAATTTGCTTGTAAGACACCTTATGAATTGTGGCATAGAAAGAAATCCTCTCTAAATCACTTTAGAATATGGGGTTGTACAACATACATTCTGAATAAGGATGAAAGAAGTTAGATGCACGAACAGAATTGTGCACGTTTGTAGGATATCTGAAAGGAACAAAGGGAGGATTATTCTACAATCCAAAAGATAATACGATTAAAGTTTCCACTCATGCTACTTTCCTTAAGGAAAGCTACATGGATAACTTTAAGCCTCAAAGTAAAGTGGTACTCGAAGAACTTTCGTGAGTTGTAGAATAATCACCAAGTTCAATTCTCGAGAAAATTGTAGAAAGACTTGGAAATAATCAATAGCATAGGGGAATCCATCATAGTGGGAGAGTTTTTAAGAAATCGAACTTCTTAATCCATGCTAGTAGTATTTATAATACAGAAGCCAATTATGAGGATGATGATCCACTCACTTACGAGGAGGCTATGCGGGATGTTGATTCCAAGCTTTGGAAACAGGCTATGGATGTTGAGATGGATTCTATAAAATCCAATATGGTGTGGGAACTTGTAGACTTATCAGTTGGGATTAAACCCATAAGGTGTAAATAGATCTACAAGAAAAATAGAAACGCGGAAGGGAAAGTGGAAACACACAAAGATGGACTTGTAGGGAAAGGCTACACATAGAAAGAAGGCATCGATTATGATGAGACCTTTTCTCCTGTAGCCATGCTCAAGTCTATTCACATACTCTTAACCATTGTCGCTGCTCTCGATTACGAGATCTGACAAATGGATGTCAAGACAGCATTCTTGAATGGCTATCTTGATGAGACCATTTACATGGCTCAACCCACTGTTATGTTTTCAAAGGAAAAGAGCAGAAAGTTTGCAAACTACTAAGACCCATTTATGGACTTAAGCAAGCATCCTGTTCATGGAATAAAAGATTTGATCAAACGTTCAAGACTTTTGGATTTGAGCAAAACGTTGATGAACCTTGTGTTTACAAGCGTATAAAGGATAAAAAGATGGTCTTCCTCGTTTTGTATGTCGATGATATTCTACTTATCAGAAACGATATAAGAGAATTGTCATCGATTAAACTGTGATTAGCTCAACAGTTACTTGGGTGAAGTTATTTATATTCTTGGAATTCAAATCCTTAGGGATCGAAAGAATAAAATGATAGCTCTATCTCAAGCTTCATACATCGATAAGGTACTGGAATGATTTGGAATGACCGATGCGAAGCCGATGGCCCAATCGACTGCATCAAGTTTTCATCTTTCTTTAGATAACTGTCCAAAGACAGCGGAAGAAAGAGAGCATATGAGTAAGGTTGCATATGCTTCGGTAGTTGGAAGCCTTATGTATGCAATGCTTTGCACACATCCAAATATTTGATTCGTAGTAGGAATGGTTAGTCGATATCAGACAAATCCAGGTCTCAAGCATTGGCAAGCTATAAAGCATATTTTAAGGCATCTTAAAAGAACCAAGGATTATATGCTTGTGTTTTTTAGGGAGAATCTTACTCTTTTCGGATACACATACTCAGACTTCAAAACCTGTAAAGATTCGAGGAAATCAACATCAGGAAATGTATTCGTTCTAGATAATGAAACCATAGTATGGAGAAGTGTAAAACAAACTTGCACTGTTGACTCTACTATGGAGGCCGAGTACGTGGCTACTTTTGAGGAAACGAAAGAAGTAATATGGCTTCGAAAATTCTTAACCGATCTTGAAGTCATTCCTTGTATGAAGAAAGCTATAACACTATATTATGATAACAGTGCTACAATAGCTAATACCAAGGAAATGAAAAGTCACAAGAGGACGAAACACATTGATCGAAAGTATCACTTGATATGAGAGGTAGTAGTTGAAGGAATTATAGATGTGATAAAAGTTGCTTCTAAAGATAACCTTGCGGATCTGTTTACTAAGACTCTTGTAACTAGGAGTTTTAACAAACATGTCGAGGATATGGGAATGCGAAACATGACACATTTACTTCACTAAGGCATGTGGGAGATTGTTGGGAAATGTGTCTATATTGTAGTAAACATGTAACTATTTTCTATTGATTTGAACGATGAATAAATAAATAAAGTTAATTTCACATTTTACTATTATGTCTTTTGTATTTTTTTGTCTTTCATATTTTGCATACGCAGCAAAATCATGAAAAGCATATATAAGCTAACTGATTGTCTAAGTTCAAACTGAAGATAAGTGGCATTGTGAGAACGTTTACATTGCAAGAAATACAACTTACTTCAGTAAATAATCTAAATGAGTTTGTAATCCCGTAAAAGAATCAAAGTGAGCGTTTGATTCAAATACTTAGAAGGATTATTACGCCGTCTACAATTCCAATTGAGGAGATGGCTAGTCTTGGCTATCGGAGCAGTTTATGACTCCATGGGTAGAGACATAGATGTATTCATTGGTAGAATGATACATTGGACTGGACCTAAGATGAATTAATTCTGAATCCGTTTGTGGATTAATTCACTTGTGATGTTCATAGTGTGATTTACCTAAATCCTGAGTTAGTCACTGACCATGCGTATACAACTCATGTGCTTTGATATAAGTGGAGGCTTATGCTCTAAAGATGATCGAGCCCATAGCCGATATGTTGGGTACATAACTTGTGTATGGAATGGCTTCACTAGCAACAGTGGAATTCATAGCTCAATTAAAAAGTTAATGATATCCTTTCATTTGCATTGTGTGGATTGATAAGTATGGAACGTGGCCACGGGTTACTAGTTCTCGAAAGAGCAATTTATCACAGTCATTTGTTGACAATGATCATATTAATCTTTAAGAAGACACAATGGTGACAATGAGATAAAATAGGATTGTTTGAGTGAACGGATTTAGCTTATAGGAATCAAGGATATCATAGGAGGGTAAAACACACATGATGAGGTCATTTGACAAAGCAGCTGGATGAATTGCTTTCGTAAAGAGTATACAATAAGGAGTTTTCAATCATGGTACTTCTTGTGTACCATGATTAAGTAATTGTGAATTATCAAATCGATACTTCTGGACATAATTGCAATTACTAGAGCCTAATTGTATATGTTTGATTGGTTCCTCCACTAGCTTAATAAAAGCTCGATAGGATTGCATTGAATCTAAAAAAAATTTTACGACTTTGAAAATAATATAATTGAGTCGATTTATTCAATGTGGAATTAAGTTAGGCAATCGTGAGAATTGTTCAACTAGAGAATTTGATTAATGAATTTTCTTGAAAAATTAAGTTGGAAAATCTAAGTGATTTTTGGAAATTTAATTTTAATCAAGTAAACTTAAATTAATCAAATTAATTAAAATTAATATGATATTTTTGAAAATTAATTTTCAAGTCAGATAATTGGTCCAATGGGTAATTGAACTTGAAAATTGGACTATTCCAAAAATAATATTATTTTAATAGTTTAATATTAAATTTAATTTAATACTTATTTTAATAGTATTTTATTAATTTAATATTAAAGTGGTTATCTTAATATTGAATTTAATTTAATGTTTATCTTGTAGATAAACATTTTATTATTTTAATAAGATTTAATATTAAATTTAATTAAATTTAATATTAAAGTGATTAAGTTTAATAATAGTTGAATTTTCTAAACTCTCCCTATATAAAGAGAGCTTTGGGTCATTATTTTGAGAACACACACTTGAATTCAAGAGAAAGTTGTAGAGAGAAAATTCTCTTAAGAGATTATTTCAGAAAATCTCTAGAGATATTTTTTATTTACAACTTGACCCTAAAATTTAGAGAAATTAAAAAATTACCCCACTGGTAATTTTTGTGAAAAAATTTCTGATTCGAAGCGAGCCCACACTCGACAGACATGAGCTTGAGGATAGCGAAGAAGACTACTCAATCAAAGTGCTCATCCAAGATGAATTGAAAAGGTATAATTTTTGTTAAATGTTTATTACTTTAGATATCACAACCAAATATCTTATTTTGGAAAAAAATTTAAAACTCTAATTTTTTTCTTAAATTTATTTTTCGCTGCGTTTTTAAATCGTTTTTTCCAACAATGCTTGCATTTTAATTGTAAGGTAAATATTGAATTAATTATTAATCGGATTGAAATTGTAATTAATTGACAAAATATTTAATTGGTGCATGTTTAATCTTCTAAGGTAGTTGAGGGTGAAATTCGCAATTGTATTAAACGGTACATTAGTCTTACACAACTTGTATGATTATTGTGATTAAATTGTTTCAATATAGCGATATATTGTTACCTCACTTAATATTATACTTGTTTATTAAAATTTGATTAATTGTTTGCATTGATATAGAAATATGCTCAAGAGATTAATGAGTTTTAATACGTAAGTATTTATATTAGATAACAATTTGTTGAGTTTCCGTGAAATTATTTGTAATAACACGAACATAGTTTTAATAATTCTAAGTTAAAGAATAAAATTGATGTAACACATTTAGGTCATATTGATTAAACTTATTTTTTAGAAATCATCCATTGGAATATTTTTTTTTCTTTTTTTTTCTTAGTTCAAATTACTTAGTTAATTTTTTAGTTTTTATAACACCTCTTCAAATCAACATATTTTTATCACCAAATTGTTTAAATTTGCATTTCATAAATATTTTCTTTCACAGTTCCTATGAGTACAATAACTCGACATTACTTGTCACTTTATTACTTGATACGATTGTTTACACTTGTATATTTCTGTCGTTCCAGTTACACGATCGTGTAAGCATCCACACGACCGTGTGACTCTCACACACGACCATGTGGCCAAGAACACGGGCTGAACGTTTTCACACGGTTTGGGGACATGACTGTGTCTCCTCTATTTTCAGTTTTTTTCCAAACTTTTTGTCTCAAATCAATCCCTGATCTTTTCTGAATTGTTTTTAAGCTTTTGTATACTCAATATTCATTTGAATTAGATTAAAATGAGCATATTCATGCTCGTATGTAATTATTTCTTTTAAATGATAAATTTTTTGAATTTGTATGGTGATTGCTTGTAACTCCTTAGTAATTTTAATGTTTATGGATTTAATTGTTAAAATAGTAAAATTTCATGGAATGTTGGTGATATTTTGATGAATTTGAGCTGATGTTGGACTATATAGAAATCAGCTAGCTTGGGTTTGGATTAAATGTGGTTAAAATTATATGTTTTAGGTTTAGTAATTAAATTGGAAAAAGGTAAAATGTTGGGGGTAATTTTGTAAATTACATTGGTAAGGGTTATAAGTTTGAGTTTAATTATTTGATATGTGTGTATGGAAATTTGTTATTTATATCAAGAAATGAACCAATTGGATTTGAATAGTGGAAAAACTAAAGTGGCTGAATAGTCGTTAGTTCGTGCTAGTAATCGCTTTGTATAGGTAAGTTCGTAAGTTAATTTGGTAATTAATTGATTGATGTTTTGTAATATAATGCTTATCTATATATGGTCGAATCATCAAATTCCTTGGGTTGAGAAATGGGAAATACCATGATTGAAAGATATCATGGCATTGTACCCGAAATGAGAAAGACTGTTGAAAGACACTATGGCATTTAACCGGAATGAATAAGACCATAGTTGAAAGATATTATTACATTAAATCGGAAATGTGTAAGACCATAATTGAAAGATACTATGGCACTAAATCCGATATGAATAAGACCATAGTTGAAATATATAATGGCACCACTTCGGGAATTGATAAGACCACTATTGAAAGATACCATGACATCCCTTGGAACGGTGAGATATTCATAAAGGTACACCATTAATGTGAACACTTCATTGGAAGATTGACGTTTGATGTACAAAAAGGAATCATGTGAACTTATAAATGTCTCATAACATAATGCATATTTAAGCTAAGTAATTTTGATTTAGTGAACTATATTATATTCTATATGAGCTTAGTAAGCACTATTGCTTATGCTTTTTGTATTTGTTTCTTGTAGATTTTGGAAAAGCTTTGACAGTTGGAAGTTCAAGTCAGAGAACACACACTATCCGTTTATCATCTCAATGGAAGTTTTGATCATTTTGAAGCTGGGTTGTATTTGGCAAGTACTAGGAGTCTTTTGGTTGTTTTGTCCATTTTGAGAATGTTTGAACTTTGGTTTGGGTAGTCTTTATGGTTATGTAAATAGGTTTTGATATATTTTGTTTAAGATTTGTGATTATAATTGCTTTTGGTCAATTAGTTTAGGACCTATTGAACATAACTTGAAATATGGTAAAATGGATGTAACGAAATGGTTGCTTTGGTATGTTATGTATATCCTTAAGGTATTATCTTGATGATATTTATGTGTATGTTTTGTGAATGTTATATTGCGGTACCAATGAGGGTACATTGGTTAGGCATATAGGTTGGAGTTTTGGTATGTTATAAGTTGTTTGGATGTGTTTTGATGGTATGAGAATAGTTGATTTTAGGTTGTGGGTTGGTACCTAAGTAATGGCATTGATTTGGCTTGATTTAGAAGGCATATTTGGTGCACATAACCTGGGACATGGGATGTCACACGATCGCGTGTCTTACTAATTTTCAAGTGTAGGTTGGTCCAAACGAGCACAATGAGTTACATGACATGGTGACACAATCGTGTGACCTCATTTCGAATACTCACACGATCTAGAACACGACGTACGACACAACCGTGTGACCCTACTTCGAGTTGTACACAAGCTGACACACGGTCTACGACACAGCCGTGTGACCCTGACTTCGAACTAAACACAGTTTGGCCACACGACCATCTCTCTGAGCCACACGGTTTGGGCTCTGTCACACGGCCTAGCCACACAATCATGTGACTCCTATTTCCAAAGTTTTCATGCTTTTCTATTTTGATTCAAGTTAGTCCCCAATTGTTGTTAAACTATTTTTAAGATCCCGTAAGCTCGATTTAAGGCCCATAAATGTATTTATGCTATTATTGAAATTTAGATTGGAATATAGTTAATTCATTTAATTATTGAATGGTTTAAATATATTAATTGATTTGATTAGTGTCATAATGCTCCATAACCTTAATTCGGTGACGAAGACGAGTTAGGCGTGTTATACAAAATATTTTTTTTCTCATTATCCCGATCAATAAATATACCTTTTAAAACAACAACCAAATTTTCATGCTATCTTGCCTATCATCTTAATTACATCAGATTTTTCTACCATTATTTCACATTCAATCAATATATTAACTACATTAAATTAAACATACACACAACAGCACAAAAATATAGTAAATTTCATGAGAACTTATTTTTCCCAAAAGCAACTGTTAGAATTGGGTGACTAGAATTCTTATTAAAATAAAATTCAGTGGTAAAATAAAATAAAAGTAAAGTCCAAATAAACTAGACTTCTTTTATTTTATTTTAATTAGAATTGGTCATCTATTTTATTTTAATTAGAATAAGGTGTTTCAACCTTACTACGTTACTTCTATTAGTTGTTGATTGGAATAAGATTTTTCAACCTATAAATAGGCATAGGCATCTCCTCTTATAATTATGGGATTTTCGACATTAGTGAATCTTCTTCTCCTCTGCCATGGTTTTTTTTTGAAAGGGTTTCCACGTAAAATCTGTGTGTTTTTCCTTCTTTCCTTTTTCTTTGCGATATTCCTTCATTATCGACATTTAATTTTATCAAATTGGTATCAGAGCTTTTCGGGTTACTAGTCTCGATCACGATAATAGCGACATTGAAGTATGATATTTCGCTGTTGGATCGCAACACCAGATTCGCGTTGTGGCAGGTAAAGATTCAAGCAGTTCTTGCGTAGATAGATTTGGAGGATGCCCTGTTAGGATTAGATAAGATGCCTTCAAATTTGACAGATGAAGAGAAGAAGCGTAAAGATCGGAAGGCTTTGACGCAATTACAGCTCCATCTATCGAATGAAATTCTACAAGATGTGTTAAAGGAGAAGATTGCTGCTGCATTATGGGCAAAATTACATCAGTTATGTATGTCAAAAACCCTAACCAGTAAATTGCATATGAAGCAGCATCTGTATTCTCACCGTTTGGAAGAAGGTGCATCTGTGCACAAACACTTGAATGTGTTTAAAGAAATTGTCTTGGATTTGGAGAACATGGAGGTTCAGTATGATAAAGAGGATTTAGGGTTAATTCTCCTTTGTTCGTTACCACCGTCGTATTCAACCTTTAGAGATACAATTTTGTATAGCCGTGAATCTCTCACAGTTGATGAAGTCTATGCTTCCTTAGCCTCGTATGACAAGATGAAACATCTTGTGGCTAGATCTGACTCTCAGGGAAAGGGTCTCATTGTTCGTGGAAGACAAGATGGAAACAGTGATGATAATCGTGGGAGGACACAAGAACGAAATCCCCGCAGTAAATCTAAAGGTAGATCGAGATCTTCAAACAGAGGTAAAACTTGTAACTTCTGCAAGAAGAAAGGGCACATTAAGAAAGAGTGCTACAAGTTACAAAATAAGATCAAAAGGGAGGCAGAGAATCAAAAGGGAAAACAACCAGAACAATCTGGTGAAGCTGATATAGTAGAAAACTATAGTGATGGTGAACTCCTACTTGCTTCTGTCGACAATTCTAAAGTGAACGAGAAGTGGATCCTCGATTCTGATTGCACCTTCCATATGAGTCCTAATCGAGATTGGTTTACAACATATGAAGTTGTGTCTGAAGGTGTTGTTTTGATGGGGAATAATGCTTCATGTAAAATCGTAGGTGTTGGCACAATTAAAATAAAGATGTTTGATGGGGTTGTTAGAACTCTTAGTGGCGTGCGACATGTACCAGAATTGAAAAGGAATTTGATTTCGTTGAGTACTCTTAATTCAAAATGACACAGGTACATAGCTGAAAGTGGGGTTCTAAAGATTAGCAAGGGTTCCCTCGTTGTGATGAAAGGGCAGAGAAAGACTACCAAATTATATGTTTTGCAAGGTTCAACTAGTATTGGTGATACTACAGTCGCTTCCTCTTCCTTGTCAGATGATGATATTACTAGACTTTGGCATATGCGTCTAGGGCATATGAGTGAGAATGGCATGGCAGAATTGAGTAAAAAAAGACTTCTTGATGGGCAAGGCATTAGCAAACTGAAGTTCTATGAGCATTGCGTTTTTGGGAAGCAAAAGAGAGTTTGATTCACCAGAGGAATCCATAACATGAAGGGAACATTGGATTATATTGATTCTGATCTTTGGGGACCATCTAGAGTGCCTTCGAGAGGTGGATCTAATTATATGCTAACTCTTATTGATGATTTTTCCAAAAAAGTTTGCGCATTCTTTCTGAAGCAGAAAAGTGATGTGTTTTTCGCATTCAAGTCTTGGAAACTATGGTTGAAAAATAGACAAGAAAACAGATAAAACATCTCCCCACAGATAATGGCTTGGAGTTCTGTTCTGATGAGTTTAATGAATTGTGCAAATCAGAAGGGATCGTGAGACATTTGACAATTCGTCATACTCTACAGCAAAACGACATTGCAAAACAAATGAATAGAACGATCATGGAGAAGGTTTGATGTATGTTGTTGAATTCTAATTTACTGAAGTCGTTTTGGACTGAAGCGACCTTTACTGCATGTTTTTTGATCAACTGATCTTCATCCGTTGCCATTGAGAAAAAGACTCCACAAGAGATATGGTCTGGTAAGCCTGCTGATTATTCTGATATAAAGATTTTTGGATGTCCTACATATGCTCATGTTGATAATGGAAAATTGGAACCAAGATCCATTAAATGTGTTTTTCTTGGTTTTAAGGCTGGTGTAAAAGGGTATAAGTTATGATGTCTTGAAAATAGAAAAGTTGTGATTAGCAGAGATGTTGTTTTTTATGAAACTGCTATGTTACCTAACTTATCTATTAAAGACTCTTCCAGTAAAGAACAAAAAAAACAAGTGGAGTTTCAGATTGATCTAGTATTTAGAACAGAGTCAACTTCTCAAATTAGTACTGAAGTTCATAATAGAGCCACTTCTTCACCACAATATTCTATTGCCAAGAATAGACCTAGAAGAGAAATTAAACCTCCGAAAAGGTATGTCGAGGCTGATCTAGTGGCTTATGCTTTAAACATGGCTGAAGATATTGGTACAATATTTTGTGACAGTCAAAGTGTCATTTTTCTTACAAAAGATCAAATGTTTCATGAGAGAACAAAACACATTAATGTTTGGTATCATTTTGTGCGTGATATTATTGCTCGAGGGGATATTGTAGTGAGCAAAGTTAGTACTCATGAAAATCCTGCAGATAGACTGAGTTACTTCCCATAACCAAGTTTGAGTATTGCTTGAACTTGGTTGGTGTTCATTTTTGAAGAATACCCCTCAAGGGGTTTTGTGAAAGAGGTGGAGAACTTGTTCGTTGAGAGTTCTTTTTCGTAGAGAATTCTTGTCAAGGTGGAGATTGTTAGAATTGGGTGACTAGAATTCTTGTAAAAATAAAATTCAGTGGTAAAATAAAATAAAAGTAAAGTCCAAATAAAGTAGACTTCTTTTATTTTATTTTAATTAAAATAAGTCATTTATTTTATTTTAATTAGAAGAAGGTGTTTCAACCTTACTACGTTACTTCTATTAGTTGTTGATTGGAATAAGGTTTTTCAACCTATAAATAGGCATAGTCATCTTATCTTCTAATTATGGGATTTTCGACATTAGTGAATCTTCTTCTCCTCTGCCCGTGATTTTTTCTCGAAAAGGTTTTCACGTAAAATATATGTGTTTTTTCTTTCTTTCCATTTTCTTTGTGATATTCCTTCATTGTCAACATTTAATTTTATCAGCAACAAAAATGAATGAAGACTTTTCCAAAACTTTCAATCCACCACCTTCTTTTTCCCCTTGCTAGAACCACCTCTAGCAACTTTTTACTTTTCAAATATATATAAAATAACTTTTTTTTTCACAAAATGTCAAAATGTTTAAATAGTATTAAATAGTCAATTAATGGCTCAACAACCCATTTAATGCTTTTAAACATCTAATGAGATGATGAGATGATGGAAATTCATGAGCTCTTACCAAGGATCCTTCTCTCTCTCTAGCTTAGAGTTTTCACTCCGAGCTCAAACCCTAAATATAATGGTGATGAGATTGATGAGGGATTTGATTCTATTATGATTTTAAATGGATGATTTTGCAAGAAAACAAAGAAAATTGATGGAAGATTGAAGTAAAAATGAGTGAAGAGTGAGAGAATCTGAAGAAGAAAGTTTCTTCCTCTTCTTTGTAGTGGTCGGCTATAAGGAGCTGGTTTGGGAGTTTATTTTTTCCTTTCTGTTGTTTATTGTATTTAAAATACAATTCTTGATCAAATGGTCAAAGCCTAGTAAGAAATAAGTGGTAAAAATATAATTTAAGGTTAATTTCAGGTTCAATTGTTAGAAAATTCATCTCATCACCATACATTAATATAAATTTAATATTAAATCATATTTTGGTCCAAAATTACCAAAGTGCACTCAAAAGCAACATTACTATTTTATCCTTCGATTTTTATTTTTACCCGATTGGACTCGACACTAAAATTAATCTCAATACACATTTTAATGACCTCCAAATAATCTAAAAATAATTAAATCCAATAAAAATGATCTTTTCATCGGATATACAAATAAAATTATTGAAATCATCTTGTATGAAACACAAAAAGTTTTGGAGCATTACAATCATTATCTGCAGTGAATATGTTTTCTCACAAATACAAAAGATGACTTAAAAATTAAATTAATTTCTTCAAATTATTATTTAATTAATTGTAATCAAATAATTGAAGTTCAATGTAAGAATAAAATTAATTAATCATCATGAATTTGTTGAATAAGACAATTAAATATATTTTCTCATTTATTTAAATAAAGTAAAGTTGTCATGACTTTAACGAAATTAAAATTTGATTGAAAAAATAAGTTAGTTAATTTAATTAATTAAATTAATTAATTAAATAAATAATATTTTGAAAAATAGAAAATAAACATTGAATTGAATAAAAATTCAAATAACATATATAATCGAATTTAATACATGAAAGACCCAATTAGACCTTGTTACATACAAGGGGCATCAAACATTAGTATTCTCTAGGGTATGCTGCTGCCCTTGACACTTCTACGTAGAGTATTAGTTATGTTTTCTATTAAAATATTATTATTTAATTAGATATTATTCAAATAAAATTCTTTTACTGATTCTCTATAGAAATTATGTGTTGAATTATTCACACATTATTTTATTCTGTTAAGAAATAGTGAAAATTTATTTTATAGAATAAATTTTATTTTTTTGAGAAAAATACATAGTTTTCAATTATAGAGAGAATTAATTTTTCTATTGAAAGTTAATAAAAGTTTTTATTCTATGTGTTTGGTTCGTGTTGTTTGAGTTTACATTCAAAATAGTTCGTAGTGTGATAGTAGCAAAAAATGATGTTTGGATGAAAGCCGAGATCAACTTAACTGTCTCGTACAAAGCATAAGTATAATTTTAATTAAAGGCTTATGGCTATAAATATCAAAGATTCGGTTTAAGAAAATTTTTAAATTTTTGTTTTGACTAAAAACATTGTTTTCGAAATTGATTTTTCAACATCTTCGTCCTCAATACTTGATTGATCCACCGCCATAACCCAGGCAGCCCTACAGTAGCTCTTTGCCTTGCTGAACCACCCAATACCACTTGGCCACAGTCTTCTCTACCTTGTCTGGTCTTAGCATCAACGACTACTCTACTACTATTCACTAAAAATTATACTGCTCACTAAGAACATATATATATTACTTTTTCAGTGGCAGAGCCAAGGGAAGGCTGGCAAGCCCTATCCTCCTAAAATAATTTTTTTTTCATTTAATTTCTTTATAATTTATAAAATTTTAAATTAGTAATAATAAAATTATATTTTAATCATTTAAAAAATAATAATAATTTAATTTAATTTTTTAAAAATTATAAAAATATAAACTATTAAAATAATAAAATTATATTTTTACTATTATAAAAATATATAATTTAATTTCGACCTCTTTAAAAATAATTTTTTGATTTTACCACTTACTGCTTTAAAACTCGCTAAAAACGTACCTATACATAATGCTGACTAAGAATATATAAGGCGACGAGGGATACCGACCATTAAACGCTGAGGTGGTTTTTTGTATGAATATGACATTGAGCTATCAATTCAAGTTTAAAGCTAGGGCTAGCATCGGAGCTATACATCTCTAACTTGAAGCTGATTTTAGCGGAGCTGATTCAAGGTGGGGATAATCATCTAGGATGAGTTGCTGCCCTTTGAAATCGTGATGAATGGGCCTTTTAAAAATGCAGATATACAGTACCTTGACGAGATATTTTTTATGTCAGTATCAAATAAAGGAGGAAAAGAAAATGACCAGCTTAGGGATGACATTCGTTGGAAACGAGCAAGGTTGATTACTAAAATGATTACATAAATAATTAATTAATTACAAAAAAATAGAAAAAAAATAATTACGGGAATAATTTGTTTGTTATCATGGATGTCGGTATCACCTGATATATTGATGGCACAACATTCACTTTTTCAATCATCATCCGTCAATTATAAATTTGTAAAAAAAAAAATTTAATGGTGCCACTTGATACATTAATAACAGCAATATAAATCTAAAAAAAATCGTATTTTGGTGGTTCCCTTCTTTTTAATTTGTAAGAATTCTATTTTTAAACTTTCTCTTTGTGTTATTCTATATCTCTTTCTTTTGTTCTTGAGTAATCGGCGACGACGTCAGTTTCAATGCTGATCGTCGACCGTCGGTATTCTTACCCCTTTCTTTATTATATTCAATTTTTTTTATATTTTATATTTCTTTTAGTTTTTATTTGCTTTTGTGGCACGCTTTTCTTCTGCCTTATGATACGCTTACGCCTTGTTTTCATATACCTTTGTGGTAAATTTGCATTCGTGGATAGTTTTCTTACAACGCTCGGCTCTAATTTGAGATTATCGATGGTCTTTTAGTGGTTTGATCCCCTTTTGTGATTCGTTTGCCAATGCAGTTAGATCTATTTTACGAAGCAGCCTGCAAGATTGTTGCTTTCGTTCACCACTCCTACTTCGTTCCTTAAGCATGTAGGTGGATAGAAACAATGAGTTTTGTTTCTCCAGTGTTTCATCTCGATCCCTGTCGTTGCAGCTCATTGGACGTATTTTACTGGTCTGATGTTTCGTTATTTTTCTCTTTGTTTTGTTATTTTTTTACTACATTTTAATTTCGTTTGAAATATTTCTCGATTTTAATCTCTAATAAATTCAGTCGACCTATTATTAAAAAAAATTCATATTTTCAAATATACATTAAAAGAAAAATATAAAAAATAATTTTTTATTGATGCTATCTCACAGCCCGATTACATCATTTTAATTTAAATAAGAATATGACATAAAACCTGCAAAGTTTGCTTTAAACTGTTTGACAAGACAATAATAAATTGGGTAAATTATAAAAATTGTTACTTTTTTTTACTTAAATTATATTTTAATTACTTGTATTTAAAATGTTACGTTTTAGTCATTTACGTTATTGTTTTGTTACGAAGTGGACACTCTATCGTTAAGCTTTGTAACCTCCCTAACTGTAATCCTACATGGCAGTCCAAATAGATTTTAAATGTCAACTTGAATATCCAACTAAGATAAAGATAAATTTTTAATTAAATAATTTTAATTAATAAAAAAATTTAAATTATTTACATATTTTGAACTGGAAAAGAAAAATCATTGTCTTTTTTTTTTTTGTAGTTTTCTTTTTCATTTGACTGAAAAAATTATTGTCATCTTTGTTGAATCAAAATAGTAAAAATCAAATTAAGTGCTTCATCAATCGATTGGATTTTTTATCCAACATGAAAAAATAAAGGATGGATTCGATGGAGAGTCCAAGTATATCTTGTTTGCATCCTTTTGTCTATATCTTCTTTGCATCATTCTATCTCTTTTATTAAATAAGTAATTTTACTCTAAAACAGTATATTGTTTAATGACAACCTTAAATTAAAAATCTTGATATTTTCTTCCTTTGCATCCATCCATCCTTCTTTTTTGATATTTTCTTCACAAAAAAATAAACTCTTAAAAAAACCCAAAAGATCCAATATTTAGTAAGTATTCATGTGATCTAAATATTGCAAAGTTTAGAAGGATGTGTAGCCATGTCTTAATTGACTTTATTTCTTATCAAACCCATTCTAAAAGGAAATAAAAAACTCTTTTTTAAATTTATTTTTCGTTTTTGAGTTCTTCAGCTTTTTCTACAATCTCATCATTTGAGTTCCCTTTTCCCACTCATTCTTTTTTCAACTTTGTAGGTGATTTTTATAGAAAACATTTTATGATTAGAGGGTCATTTTGAAAATATTCCTTGTCCTTTAACGGTATAAATAAGATTAAAAACACAAGGTTCTTCAAACACAAGGATGGTATAGTTTGGTCTGGTCATTGACGTGGGAAGCAGATTTATGTAGGTTAATTTGGTCTGGTCACTGACGTGGGAAGCAGATTTATGTAGGTTAATTTGGTCTTTAGATTTGGTAGATTTTATCTAGCTTTGACAGAGACCAATTCACCATTTTTTTGGATTAAAATTTTCTGCTTTGGCTCAAAGTTGATGGGTTGATTTGTTCAAAAATGTGATAAATTTATTTTTTTATGGTTTTAATTTAGGGGATATCAAATTTAGGGTCTTTAATTGTTTAATTGTTTGCGAATGATTTTAAAAACTTATCTTCTAGTAATATTCAGTTAATTAAGTTAGTAAAGATGTAAGTAGAACCCATAAAAACTAACTAACTAAGTAAACTGCATAAAAATAAGTCCTGTAGGTTATTCTTTTAGACTTCTTTTGAATTGCTAAATGAATAAAATGACATGCATGGTTCGGCAATCTGTACTGTAACCAAATTTATGTTGACTTTATTATTTAGGTGGTGCTTAAGTAAGGTAAGGTTCAAATTAATCTAGTAAGGACCGGTTGTTCTTGGAGGAAATAAATGGTGAAATTTTCGGTTAATTAAATGTTCTAAGTTGTATCATTTTATATGTTGCTTGTATATCCTTAATACTTGAAAATTTTCAACTTGATTGTGTGTAATTGTGTTAACATTACTGACCACGGAGTTGTTGTTAATGTTGTTTGCTGCACTATTTCTACATTTATGTTGTCTTAATTTAATTTATAGTTGTTGTCAAAATATCTTTTAATGTGCATATTGATGCTATCCTAATGTAATTTATAACTGCGGTCAAAATGTCTCTTAATGTGTGTATGGAATGTTTATATCAAGTTAAATTTGTTAAACCCATCCAAATTGTCAAATGGATGAAGCCACTTACAATCTTTTATTATTGGTTGTTTTTCGATTTCGTACTCAGGTTGTCGGTTGTTCGATTTACTTTGAGGTTGTTACACTATGAAGCCTATGAATGTTCCAATTGACTATGTATCTTCCATGTCTATAAACGTATGTTTTGTGGACAAAGATTATATCTTTTTGGAAGGGTTGTTGAACCATGTTAACAATAGTCACGATGATACATTATCTTAGTTTAGGGTATACAAATAATTTTTTTTTTGAAATGTTAAACTATTGAAATGATTATCTGAAATAAACTTATGTAATCCTAACTACTTGAGAAATGATTAAAAATATTTCCCATTTAGAGATAAAAACTTCTGAAATAAATTGATGTTTTCAATTCTCTTCACTCTATTTTTCATTTAGACATAAAAACATTTTTAAGAACTATCAAAGGGCAACTTCATCAAATGGCTGATGCTATCAAATGATTGCAGCAAAGGAATCAAATAGGCAAAAAAGCAAATAAGTTGTTTCACTTGATTATAGGTACAAGTTAAAATTGCTTCAACTGCAATGTAATCAGGGATTTAAATAGCGGAATAGCGGCCGCTATATAGCGGTAGCAGCACCGTTCGAAACCGCTATTGCCGAAAATAGCGGTGTGAAGCGGAATCATACCAATAGCGGTAGATCGTGGCCGCAATTTAACTGGTAACTGCTAATTGCGGCAATAGCGGTCCGCTATTCCCACTATTGTTCCGTTACGATGAAATTAAAAAAAATAATTTAATTTAAATTATATGATTTTATATATTTAATGATTTTAGTTAATATAAAATTCACGACCGCGATATCTGCAGTGACCGCAATAGCATCCGTTATGTCCGTAACCGCGATAAACATAACGCGACCGAAAACGCGACCGCAACCGCAATTTAAATCCCTGAATGTAATCAATGCTTTCCAACTTTTAGGGGTACAAAAGTAAGAATATCCGACCAATCAATATAGCTTCAAACATTGTTTTCAGTTCTCACTTCACATACTCTTTTAAAGAGGAGCAAAATAGTAAACAGTACATATCAAAAAGATCAACACCCGATGAGATGACAGATACTATTATGAACAATGGTTGTTTCTGCTGAGGTACAAATCTTGGCTGAGAACCTAATGCCTTGCCACTCGAGATTATCTTTCTCCGTCTTTAGCCTTTGCTTCTCATCACGAAGTTCGTTCTTTTCAGCTATCTGATTTTTTTTTTTAAAATTACACATTTAATATGGTTACACTAAGGTAATCCTCTAAACTATACTGAAATATTTCAAAAATTGAATATGTTCAAGTTCCACATGGCTACATCCAACACTTCTCAAATTTGGGTAACATAAATGACTACTGTCTGATGGGAAACTAGTAAAAAGTAAATCATGAGAATGAAATTTATATAAACATAAATGAATCTCAAGCCTTACAATGAAAAAAATATGAACAGAAAAAAAAGTTCTTTAACTATATTACTGTCAAGTATAGGTATGCATTTATCAAAGGTATGTTCAAGTTTTTTCAATCTTTTCCATGCATTTGAAGGATGGGCATGTCGGATATGGATGCCAAAAATATGTACTTTGACAATAACGAAAAATCAAAGCAACCAATAGTCATTCACCATAAGTAATGGACTTGAAAATTTAGGGTGTTCATTCATAAGAAAATTTATAAGATACAAAGATTCCTTTAGAACACAACAAAGGGGATAATGAAACCTAGAAATTGCACAACATTAGAAGATCTTTTGATTAGGCTAAGTCATAGCAGCAAAAGCTATTTGTTTTGCTGCACATCAAATGAGTTAAGTGTCTTTGAGATGTTTCTAAATAAATCACATTTGAATGGTAGTTTTTCGCAAACAATGACAGATAGGTCCATATTCATAAATCATAAGCAATCAAAATTCCTAGTGGATTACCTTAGTGCATCACGCCCTTTGCCATGCCATCGAGCACCCATATTAGACCAATGAATTGCTTTGCTGCAGAAAACAACAAAAATACGTAAGAGACGATCGATATGTGACAATGGTAAATGAACGGCTTGGAAAACAAAAGAGAAAGAATAATTTGATAAACCAATCCTATTTGAATTCCCAAAGGATTCAGTGAATTCAACACTGCAGAAGCATGAAGAAATGTCAATGAGCAGGTTTTAAGAACAGTGAGAAATTTAACATAGCCTAACTTGAAGGAGAAACCGGGGGCCTTGTTAGCTTGCCAACCACTTAGTCCATTGCTAAACATAATGATCAAATATAAGGCTAAACAAATAACAAACTAGAAACATAAATATAAAAGTTCTAAAAATAATAATTGCTTTGAGTATTTAATGTTAAAAAAATCTTTCCTTGGAACTTTTGCCCACTTGAAAGTTTAGCTAAACTAACATGAGGTTTACAACTAGTAATGAATTCCATGCCATTTTAAAGTTCATAAGCAATGAAAAAAAGGAGAAAAGAGGAACTTGAGAAGAGCAAGTAAGGGAGGGAGATGACCAGATTGCGGCTGAAAGGTCAAGTGAGTGAAGATGAATGTCTTCTACCAAATCATAATTATAAAAAATCCAAACATTGGGATTGTAATTTGTGTGGGAAGAATGTGATGGTGAGGAAAGGTGGAGAATATTTTATTTGGATTTGAATTGGGAATAGAAAGAGATTAATTATTTGAGAGAAATTCTACTTTTTTTTTATTTTTTCTTAAAATTTATTTAATTAAAAATTTATTTTCATTTCAGCTGTATATTTAAGTTGACATTTAAAATTTATTTGGATTATCATGTAAAATTGTAGTTAGGAAGGTAATGGCAGAGTGACCGCTTTGTAACAAAACGATAATGTAAGTGATTAAAACGTAACATTTCAAACATAAATAACTAAAATATAATCTGAAATAAACAAATAAATTTATTTTTATAGTTTACCCTAATAAATCCTATTGGAGAAAAGAGGGAAGCTAATTAACTTGCAGTCTTTTTTACGTTGCATTGGAAATACCACTTTTCTTTAAGCTTCTCTTTGACAGACAATGGGAAAATTTCTATTTCAGAATACGACTTTTCACATTTTTTTCCGATAACTATTTTTCTCAATCAAATTTAAAAAAAGAAAAGAAAATTAAAGTGGTGTCGTGAAGTTGTCAAATGACACTTATAAAAATTAGTTCTTCTATATTTTTTTATACTTGAAGATACAAATTTTTTAAGAATCTATATCATACCACTAATGTATTAGGTAGCATCATTAAAAAATATTTTTTAAAAACTCATGATTGACCGATAATTAGTATAATATAATTTTAATGGTGTCACCTCCAATAACTACTGTAGCTTTCATACCATTCTTATAATTAATTTTTTCCACACCTTATTTATATAATTACTTAATTTTTTAATATTATTTTTATAATAAAACCGCCCATGAGTTATCTCATGAAGGAGATTGCGAAAGAGATGGAGAGGAAAGACCCTTCCCTTAGCCTTTTTAGGTACACATAGGATCTCTTGTATGGCCCAGACAATAATTCCCCCACTACGACTAGAATATAAAATATATTACGTATAAAAATACATTGACAACATTTTAGTGATTCTTTTCCATTTTGAAAAATACTAAAATAACCCTACTAACATTATTTTTATGTATCGATGGGCAATACAAAGCAATATCTTTTCCTACCAATTGCCGACCATTTGGAAAACCTTGCATTTATTTAATCCCCCAGTCAAAATTACAGACTTCCCTCTTCAAGCATAACAAATGCTAAAATCAACAGACAAATAGGAAAGAAACAAAAATCAATTAATTAAATAATAATTAAAGGAGCAGCCACTCGATAAAAAATAGCTGAGCTCTAAAGGATGTATACTTATAATACAATGCATGTCAGTGTGTACTTGTACAGGATAAATATATGAAGAATATCATGATGTCGCCATTGAACGGCCATTACTACGTCCAAGTCCAATTCCCAACCCCAATGGCACGCTCTCATTTTTTGGCTTGCTTGGCTTACCATGGTTGTACTGGGAAGAATGAACGTGGCCGTGGCTGTGGCCATGACCATGATGATGTGCATTAGCATCACTAGAATTCACATTTATAGCAATATGGCCATTTCCGTTCTCCGCAGTTTGCAAATCACCATTTTCCAAGTTCAAATCCCTCCCCATTTGTACCATCCCAATTCCTTCAAAATGTGCTGGTTCTTCACTAACTTGCACATCTTCATTGTAGCCATTGATCAGGAAATCTGAGCAGTTCTTACGGCATCCATGATCATATGGGTTTCTAAATCGACCAGTAGCACTCCTGAGGTAGCTATAGCGCATCACATTTGCCATTTCATTTGTTGTTATATTGCGGGCTATCTGTAGAAAGAAAAAGAACGATGAGAGGTATTCTCTAGTTTTTAAAATCATTCATGTTCCATGAAAATGAGTTAATACGTCTAGGAACCAAAACACAAGCACCGTTCCAGGTGCTACAAACAATAATAAATTATGCCCCAAAAAAGAAGCTTGTGGTGATGTGAGAACCATAAAGCATGCATAAAAAGCTGTTCAACGCATGTGTATAGACAAAAGTCATGATTAAGTCCCAAATAATGGTGTGCCAAGAAAAATATCACATGAACAAGGCAATACCTTGATTGCAGTCGGTTGCTTGAGATTTAATGTTGGGTAAAGGAGCCTTAATTGTAACTATCATTGCAGTAATAATATATGGATAAAGTCAACCATTTTAACCAATACCTCACAAGAAATGCAAGCAAGGATGCAGTCACTCAATCCATTATAACTAATAACCTCTCATAACATAGTCCAAGATATATGATGAAGCAGCTGAACCTTGCATTTAAGATGTTAGGGATGGCAAAAAAGAAAACCCGAAACTGATGGGTTCC
Organism: Gossypioides kirkii; assembly: GCA_005610355.1. Lineage (NCBI taxonomy): Eukaryota > Viridiplantae > Streptophyta > Magnoliopsida > Malvales > Malvaceae > Gossypioides > Gossypioides kirkii. The sequence continues at coordinate 12,612,642 of CP032250.1, forward strand.
AACCCAACCTGATCCTGTAGGGTCTGATTTTTTTTTTTTAAATCAAGTTTGAGTCGGGTCGGATTAATTATAACAGATAGTTGGAGTCAGGTAAGGGTCGGGTTTGAGGTAAACCCTCCCCGAGATATTTGCAAAACTACCCCTCCATATATATAAAGTTAGGTTAAATCCCTAAGTTATTGTAGTCTCTAGTTTTGTTCAAGCAGCCTCTCATCTCCCAATCCTGTTTTTGCCTTAATGTTCTTGATAAAAACCCAAATTATGAGAAACTAAAATACATATATTATATATGTTTGCAAGCAAGTTTTTGTTGGCAAATTCTGCCACAATATCAACTCAAAAGTTTATGGTAAACTAACATACGTGTGCTTTTAATATATAAGAGAGTCAACTGGGATTTTGAATTTGGAACGAAATTTTATGAAGCAAGCCGATTGGGATTTGGTTTGGAAATGGTGTTGCTTAGTTGAGACAAACTCTAATATCAACTTAATGCTTTGAAGCTAAACTGAAATAAAACTCAGGGCAGATCAGGTCGGGTTTTCTATAAAATTTTGGGGTGGACTACTTTTTGAGGTCGGGGTCGAGGAATGGTATTAGATCTTCGGGTCAGGGCGAGCAAAAAACCAACCTGCCCTGCCCCATTGCCATCACTAGATGTCACCAGCCCTAATCTAGATTAGTACGGCAAATTTACCCCCAAAACTCAACAGTGCATAACTAACCAAGAGAGTAAGTGTACTAGTGAAGCACACGATTTTTTGTTATCACTTGGGACCCGGGTCACAACCATAAAAAGTAACTCCAAAAAGAAAGAATACAACTAAATGTCACAAAATCTAAAAATCATACCTGAGAAGCCTGTACAACAGTTAAAGCTGCCACACCAAAGAAGAGGAAAAAATCCACAATCAGAAATGTTATAGCGCCAATGTGATGAGTAAAAGCATGGTTAATCCATGGAAAAAATGAAGATGGAGCCAGTGGATCTGTCACGATTCCTGTACATTACAAGAACGCATTTGTAAGACATTCAGGGTGGAAAAAAATGCTAACTATGGAATGTAGTTTGAACATGGAACTGATTAAACCACATACTTGTAATAGCTACTGCACCAGTACTAAACATTGATGAAACTTCTAAAACAAGGAAAAGGAAAAAATCCCATTTGTTTCTCTGCATCACAAGATTCATAATTGGTTAATCGACAGAAACCATGCCTACTCAATTAAATAATTCAAAATTTTTCTTTCCACAAAGGAAATTGGCCATTTAATATAATAACCAACAAGCAATGGCACATAGCCATATTTGTCTATAAGTCCTTGTACTCTTCATAAATTTGAAATTTAGCCCCTGTACTTCTAGTTCTAGGAAATTTAGTCCTCTACGTTTCAGATTAACACTATTAAAATTATTTTGTTAAATTCATATCCATTACATCATTTTCTTACCAAGTTTTTTTTATTTATTTCAAAAGTCATAACAACTAATTTAACAAAAAGAAAATTTAACAGAGTTAACGATTTGACTTGAATTTTGAAATCTAAAAAGTAGAGAAATTTAATTCTTGGAAATAGAAGTACAGGAACTAAATTATAAATTTGTGAAGAGTACAGGGACCTATGATATTTTAACCTGGTCTATATTTTCCGAAGCAAAGTCATGTACAAGAGCACTGAAGTCCTTTAAGTTGATTGTATAATTGAAGTACAAGATGATAAAACATTAAAATAATAAGGGGAAAAAAGTATTTGACTCATCAGTAACAAAGCACCTTGCCAATACAATTTGATACCCAAGGGCAGTGATGGTCAAATTGTTCAACACAACGATCGCAAGTGGAGCAGTGTTTTGCACGAAGGGGCCTGACAATCTGATGTTACAAAATAAAATGGCAAAACAATCAGAATAAACGAATTATAAAATGAGTTGCACACAGGCAATATCAGCTAGATTACGTGAGCACCTTGCATGTTGCACAAAGCTGAGACCAATTGCCTGCTAGCAAAATAGGATTATTTATTTCAATCTTCAATAAGGGTTCCTGGAAGAAGATACAGGATAGATATGCTGTATGATTAGCAACTGCATCAATCATTTAAAAGGAAAGATACATACAGCAATAGAAAGGAACGAAATACATAGGACCAACAACAATAAAATTTCAGGAAGACTAAAGATTGACAAATCAAACAAAAACCAGTTAGGCTTTATAAGGAAAAGCAACGCACACTGTCTTTCATATTTTGAGGATCAAGGGCATTCATCTTGATATAACCTGGGTCCTTGCTGCAAAGAAATTTAAGAAGGAAATAAATAAATACACTCTTCAAGAAATCTAATTACTAGCAAGTACATGCAAGAGAAGTAGAGATCCTGCCTAGAGCACAACTAGGCATGATATACACTCAGCCTGCTTCTCATATAGTGGAATACGCAAATTAAACTGGAAACACAAAAAACGAATAATAAAATGTACTTCAATTTTGATAATGCATTATCTTACAGATAGGCACTGTCATTGTAAATGTTCGAGAACTTATCAATAGGATCTTTTCTGCAAAATGCAATAATAACTCACTACCACTGTAAACCATCCCTTTCCAATCCCTTCAAAAGAAGATTCCCCACCTTCTAACATAAATAAACATGAGGAAACATCAACGAACTATTTGCTAGATAGTTGAAACCATTGCACGAAAAAACAATCAAAAGGCATCAAATATCATATTTCTGTCCTTAAATTGTTTTTGCAAACTGGAAAGGGAACTAATCAAATGATACAGAGAATCCCCTTATTACAACTCCAGCCATACAATGATTCCAAAAACAAGTTTTGACAGCTGCTATACTCTAAAATTTTCCCGAAGGGAAAAAATGAGGCTAACAAACTAATAAACACACAGCTAAGCAGTGTCCAAAACAAATGTAATCGGTGCCACCGACAAAAATCTTTCAGAACAATAAAAAGAATAACAATAAATCCACATCAAAGACTGTACCTGCTACTCCTATAAAACATAACCAAACCGGCAGATGCTAGGAAAACACCCATCCATGCCAGAAGGCCAAAACCAGCTGTCAACTTTGGCAGATTTGATGCTGCAATGTATGTCCAAAGCCACAAATAAATTGGTAATAAAGAGACAAGTGTAGGTACTTCTTGATGGTATGGCACAATAAATTTCAAGAAGAGATCAAGAGACACACCTGTTATGACAGATTGAGTATAGGTCACCAGCATTGCCAAGATAATAAACAAAAGAACTGGTGCAAGGCTTAATTTAGAAAGGCGTCCAAGACAGCTGTTTCCATCACATCTCTTTTCAAGCAACCTTCTAGCATTTCCCTGCAGAAACGGGTGTATAATAAATATCAATAGGTGGGGATATAAGTCAGCTGAGTTTTTAATTACAATATTACAGTATCTTAACAATTAAAAGAGAATAAAAGCTAGGAGACAAAATGCCACATATGAAATTTTTTACAGCTTCTTAGGAGACTCTAACAAGACAAGAAAAAATCAATTATACTGCTATCCTAAATATTTCTCATGGTAAAGTCACAAATCCAAAAAAACCTGCCACGCATATACAAGGAAGGATTTGGGATATCCAACAACAAAAAGCCAGTTATTTGAAAGCCCCCTGGTTCAAAAACCTGAATGCAGCCTAAGCATAGAGAAAAGCAGCTTGATTTGCAAATACATAAAGCTTTAACTATTTCAATATGTTTCCAAGAAATTAAAAATACATTTTTAACCTTTTATGTAATGTATGAATTCAAGTACTTTTTAATTGTATTCTTATCAGTCGTTAACGATCTTAACACGGGGCAACAGAGGAAGCAAGAAACATCTTTCATTTAGCCAAAGGCATTCATCAGTTATAATTAGCAACAAAGGGCTTGAATTGTGTAAGATTGAAGACAATCAAAAACAAATATATATATTAAACTGTTACCAAAAGAACAATCATTAACCAAGCTCGATGCTATAGAACCTACAAGGAAAAAAGCAACTTGTCTGTGATTTTTTTCAGAAGCAAGCTGTGCAGGTGTAAGGCCAGAAGTATCAGTAATCATCAAGTCCTCCTTTTTGCCAGCCTGTACTAAGACTGTGCAAGCTTCTAGATTACCCTTAATAGCTGCCCAATGGAGAGGAGTGCAACCTGATTAAAAGATGAAGCATGGTTAGTCAAGCAAAATTATGCATGCAATTCAATATTTCACAGGTACATATTATCTACACTAGATTAACAGATGAAATTACATAGAAATAGCACTTTAAATCTAAGAATAAGAAAATTACCCTCTTTGTCCTGACGCCCTCTATCTGCATCGAGAAATAAAAGAAGACGTATGCAATCCGCAAAACCTTTATAAGCGGCCCTAGTATTATGCATATAGCAAGGAAGTTAGAATAAATATAACAGATCTGATTCTTGCAAAGTGCATTATGCAATCAAGCAATTTGTAGGGAAGAAATGAATAAAATAGTTACAATATTTAAGCAGTGCAAAGAAATAAATATAACAGATCCGACTTTACATTATGCAGACATATCTTGGACCATTCACGTGAATAAAGAGTAAGGTAAATGAACTTCCCACTTACCAGTGCAAAGGACTTCGCCCACTATAATCTGGAATATCAGGGTCAGCATTCCATTTTGAAACAATATGATACAGGAAAGCAGTCTGACCATACTGGGTGGCAACATGTGTTACCTGCACCAAATTACATTAAGTAAACGTGCATCCATCTGGAGGTTGGAGGGAAAGCAATAAGTACATCTATTACATTTTTATCCCACAATTAAATTGTAAACAGAAACAAATATATCTTCTTTAAGCCTCAAAAGATCAAGATGATGTAATGAAAACCATATACTGCTGAGTTCTAATACTCCTAAAACATATATAAATGATGCTTATGCTGGTATAAAACCAACTTCAAGCAGAGAAGAATGTCTAAAACAGCTAGCACTGTTTAGACATTTATTTACATTACTGATCACATTCCCAAATCCATTTGACAAGAACCATATAATTTCACCTGGTAGCCGTAGATGTCAGCAGCAAGTACCCGAGCACCCTCTTGGAGTAAAATATCAGAAACTTGTATCGCACCTCGGACTGCACTCCAATGCAAGGCTGTCTGCCCATTGTGATCTGCCGCATGTATATCTCCACCATGCTAGCAAATAAAGAAAACCCAAAAACTAGTCACTTCAACCGAATTTAATACAATGAAAACTTCAATACCAACATGACACGGTTCAAAAGCATGCATTCCCAAAAACCATTTCAGTAAACCCATTAAAGCCTGATCAAGCAAACTTTTTAAAGATAAGGAATCCATAAACCAGATACCAAATAAACCCAGTTGAATAATAAATACAATCAACTCCAAACTCTGTCAATAAAAGGCAATTCAGAAAATCCATCAAAACAACCATAAAAAGAAGGATAAAAGACCTCGATGATGTACTGAACAGTAGCAGTTCTATTATTCAAAGCAGCCCATTGAAGGGCATAGTAACCAAGGCCATCAGGCTCGGAAAGAGAGCGACCCTCGTACTCAACCAACCTTTGGAGCTTCTCCAAATCCCCATAAGCAGCAGCCGTGTAGACATCATTCCTCAAGCTCTCATCATCAACGAAACCACCATCAACCCCATTGTTCCCTCCCCCATAATATCCATTTCCATTCGCCACAACGCCATTCGATTGCTTCAAGGGTTGAACGTCTTCAACAACCTCGATCTCCGACGACATCTCTCCAAAAAACCCAACAACCAAAACAATCCTAAGATAAAAATCGAAATCTCCTTTTCAATTATCTCCGGTTGACTTTGTTTCTGAATAATTTTTTTAGTTCTCTTAAATTGGAAAAATTGAAAAATGGTGGGGCGGGTTAGGGTTTTTCGAGGAAAGAAGAGGATGGGGGGAAGAATGTGGTTGCGCTTTGGCGTCCTTTCCGTTTTGACTGAAGAGGCCGAAACCAATCGAAAGCCAAAGCGATTATCCGTAGGAATTAAAGTCAATTTCAGAGAAAAGAGAAGGAAGATCCATTGCCGATTGTTTCTCTATTTTCTTTCTAATGTTTGCTCATTGACCCCGTCAACTTTACCTATTTACATCATTCAACATGTCCCTTTCCTTTTATCAACTTGTATTTATTTCTTATTTTATTCATTTTTCATCAACGCAACTTGTATTTACATCAGTGTCTTTTTTTATTTATATTTAGACTCGTACAATTTTTTGTTTATATTTTATTATTTTTCATCAACGCGATTTTTATTTCCTTTTGTTTACATCATTATCCGTAGGAATTAACGTAATATTTTTTAAAAACATATTTTTATTTTCATAAAATTTATCTAATATAAAATATTAAAAATTTAATTTCTTGAAAAATATTTTTTTACACAAAAACCCACCATCCAAATGATCCAACACGGGAGACGGGCTTTGAAAAGTTTTATTACAATAAATGATTTTTTTTTAAAAAAAAAGCTCAAATTAACCTTTTACAACGTTTTTCCATAAGCACAATAACAAAACTAATCTTATAATATTTTAGTTATTCAAACTTTTTAAATCATTTTTTTATGATACATTTTTTTCTATTCTTGTTAGCACATTTCTTTTGTTTGGTCTTTAGGGTGGATTTTGATTCGTTCTTCTCTTTTTTGTGGTTCGTTTGTATGAATAATAATGTCTAATGTAGAAGGTTATCTGGCAAATCTTTCCCTAGAGGATGTGGAGGAAGAGGAGGTGTGTCAATTGGAAAAATAAGTATTGCTATGGGAGATTCGTTGGTGAACTGCTTTGTAGGCTCTTTTATGACATCTAGCGTGGTTAATTTTCAATCTATGAGGGCAACGGTGGCAAATGTCTGGTACCCTGTAGGAGGTATCACTATTACGGATCTGTTAGAGGGTAGATTTTTGTTTCAACTATACCACAAAGTGGATGCTGGTCGTCTTGAGGCGGGGGCTCCTTGGAATTTCAATTCTCATTTGTTGGTTTTACATCGTTTGCGTGGGGGGGAACCCTAAGGAGGTTCTTTCAAACATTATCGTTTTCTGGGTGTTGGTTCAAAATCTGCCTCATGGTTTTGTTTCGGAATTAGTGGGCAAGCGAATGGGGAACTTTATTGGGGAGTTTGTTGAGCTTGATACGAAGGCGGTGGCTTTTGGTTTCGCAAGTGTGTTGAGGGTACGAGTCAAGGTTGATATTCGAAAACCATTAAAGCGAAAGAAAAGAGTTGCACTGTTGAATGTATCCATTTCATATGTTACATTCACTTATGAAAAGTTAACCTTATTCTATTTTCTCTGTGGAAAGTTAGGGCACGAGGAGAGTTTTTGCACTAATCGTGTTTTACAAGAAAATCAGGAACTTACTTTTGGTTGGGACATTTCATTGAGGGCTTCGGGGAGGAAAGCAACTGCGTCGTCGAGTGTGTGGCTCCATGAGGAGGGATTAGGATCTGCTATCTTTGGAAAGAACATGTTTTGAGGAGTTGGTTTCGTCTTTGAGGATTCAATGCGTGATCTGAGCAATCAAGAGAAGATTTTAGGGGTAACTCCCTTCAATCAATATCTAAAGAGATTATTGGCAATAATGGTTTGGGAGTGGGGCCTAGTTCAATGGTTTCAAATCTGGGGAGTAAGGTGAGTGGATCGATGGACTCTGTAACAATCCGTTTTTTAGTGGTGTTGAAAACAGTGGTTTCGGGACCATAATTTTGACAAGTTGAGTCGTAAATTTATTTAATTTTACATTTATGATGTCATTAGCAATGGATTAAAATTTGATTATGGAATTTTAATATTTAGATAGTGAATTGAGTAAAAAGGATTAAATTGTAAAAGATGTAAAGGTTAATTGCGATTGATTTAATAATAAGGGACCAAAGAGGTAATTATACCAAGGTCAAAAGTCCAAACGGTGGAGGATATGATTTCATTCCACTAGCATTTGGCGTATTTATTCATTTAGTCCAAATTAGCTTAAGGCTAAATTATAAATAAGTGGTTTGATTTGAATTTAATATAATTGAAGGATCAAATAGGTAAATTAACCAAAATATTTTAGTGAGTGGTTTATTATGACACTTATTGTCATTAATTAGGAAAATTAAAGGTTAATTAAGTTAATTAGGAAAGTCTTAAAATTTACAATTATGTCATTAGGTATAAATATGAAATTAAAGAAGAAAAATCACAGTTTTCTTCTAATTTCTTCTTCTTCCTCACGGTTAAGACAAGAAAACCTAGGTTTTCCATTAATGAACTTTGAGCTTTGATTTGGGTAAGCAAACCTTGACCGTTTTTAGTAATTTTTATGTTTTCGAGTCCGTGTTAGCTTGATCTAGCTAATGAAAGGACTAATTTGAGAATCTGTCAAATGTTGTGTATCTTACCATTGTTGAATATGCTTGTCTTTGAAAGTTTTTGATAGTTTTGGATGCTTGATGATTAGGTTGGATCTTTTTGTAAAGTGATTTTTGATGAAATCAGGGTTTAAAGACTAAAATGCTAAATGATGAAATTGGATGTACTTTAGGTGAAATAAATGGATTGTAGGGACTTGTATGAGATCATGGTATGTTCGGCTGGTATGAGTTGAGGAGAAAATGAGTATTTTGCTTGTTTTGTGTTGAAAGGACTAGTTGAATAAAAGGAAAGTATTAGGGGTAAAATCGTAATTTTTCCAAAAAGACCAAATTATGTTAAACGATTTGATTATGTGTTTTAATATGAAATTTGGATGAATTGTTGATTTAGATTACAATCGTGCCACGGATCGCAAAAAAAGGAAAATTAGCAGAATAGTCCCTAAAGTTTAGCCAAACTATAATTTCATCCAGTAAGTTTGTAGTGTTAGTTTATACACATTGTATGTTTCTTGTACTTTTATTATTGTTATAGCAACTCGAGGAAGGTTAAACATTCGTGATGATGGAAAGGCAAAGGAATAAACGAAATGTCAAGCTTGGGGCTATTTATCTGATTTGAAGCAATGGCTAGGATCCTGCATATGTTACAGTATCCTGACAGTTTGTGTGAGCAGTATAGCAAGTTGATGGATTTTGAACGAATACTTAATTATGGACCCCTCCGATGGCTGAGTCTTCGCGTATGTTGCGAATTCTCATCAACTTGTGTGAGTAGCATTGAGAGTGGGAAATTTTGGATCGTATCGATGGTTGAGTCTTCGCGTATGTTATGAATTCTCATTAGTTTGTGTAAGCAGCATCGTATACTGGTTAACCATTTTGGACTCGTGAGAGCTAACCATTCTAGGCTCGTAAGAGCTAACCATTTTGGGCTTGTGAGAGCTAACCATTCTAGGCTCGTAAGAGCTAACCATTCTGGGCTTGTGAGAGCTAATGTTATCTATGCTCGTATGAGCTAAAATCTGGAAGACTGAAAGAGATTAAGTTCTTTACTGTTCACAAGATTATGAGTACATACTCGTTATCATCCTTATAATAGATTTGACTATTCTGTAAGAAAATGATTATTGCAAACTTACTAAGCTTAATAAGCTTACCCGTGTATTTGTTGTTGTTTTGTAGATACATTTTACTGTCTGAAGATCGGATCATCTTAAAGAAATCACACTATTGCGGAGCTCGTTTGGTAATTTTTACATCACTTGGTTTTATGACATGTACTAGGATGATGTTATTATATATAACTCTTGATTTTGGATGGTGGTTCATTGTTGTAACCTTGGTTGGACAGTTATCATACCTTGCATGATGCTATGGGTGAAAGTAGGCTTACAATGAAATGAAATGTTTATCATATGTGTTTTGAGCTTTAAGTATATTTGTCTTTGTATCTTATGTATGAAATGGGAATTGTTGGCTAAGCTTGAGAACTTGTGTGAATATTTGAATTATACATGTTTCGGTAAAACCCATGGTTGTATCGGTAGAAGTACAAGGTAGGAGAGAGATTGTTCACTGACTTGGGTTGTATCGGTAGTTGAATGGTAAGTATCGGTAGTTATGTGTTTAGAAGTATCGGTAGTTTGTATACTTGTATCGGTAGAAGTAGTAGAGTGAGGCATTTAGCTCTTTGGAGTTTTTATTATCGGTAAAAGCGTGGCATGTTTTAGTAGAAGTCTCACTTGTATCGGTAGTACTGTCCTGAGTATCGATAAAAGTTTGCACTATTCCTGAACTATTTATTGACTTGACAATTACCGATACTTGTCCAACAAGTATCGGTAGAAGTCTCCAAAAATCTTGAAAATGACCTTTTTGCCCTTATTAAATTGTGTTTATAATTAAATGATAATTTACGACGTGATGAGTGTATTTCTTTAATAATGTAAAAACAAATGACATGATTTTAAAAGATGTACAGTGATAGATGATTAGAGTGACACCGGGACCCTAGCCGACGACGGTTCTGAGTTTTGGGTGTTATAGATTCCTTTTCGGGACAAGTGATGAGACCTATTAACTTGAGCCTTGATTTGGATATGGGCGAGGATGTCCCAATTGTTTAGAGGGAGGCTTGAAGTGGGCAAGACTTTCGATTTCAGATGTCCGATCTGATGGTGTGGAGATTATGGGTGGAGATAAAAATGATTTATCGGTCGGCCTAACTTTGCGAGCCCGTCGGGTCCAATAAAGCTTTTAAGTTGGAACGTCCAGGGCTTTGGGAACCTTAAGACGATTTATTGTCTTCAGCATTCACTAAAGGAAGCTAACCCCTTTGTAATTTTCTTGATTGAAACGAAATTACAGAGTAAAAGAATGGAATGTGTTCGTCGATCTTGTGGCTTTCCTAATGGTATAGATGTAACTTCAGTGAGGAATAGTAGGGGGCTTTCATTAGGATGGAAGAATAATGTCTCTTTATCATTACGATCCTTCTCGAACAATTATATTGATGTTCTAGTTGATAATGATTCGGATGGTAACTATTGGCGGTACACTGGATTTTATGGGACTCGAAAATATATAGGTTTTTCCTATAGTTTTTACTTAAAAATGATATTAATTAGAGTAATTATTTAATAAATTAATGAAATTTACTTAAATATTAAATTTGGGACATGGAAATTATAGAAATGTGATTTTATGCTTTATTATATAATTTTTATGCACAAAATGATTTAATTTATGATTTTATTTAACATGTTATATTTTAATAAGTAAAGTGGGTCATGCAAATTAAATTAATTAAAGCATGAAATTATATTATTTAATGGACATGTATTAATTCATTAATTGGATTGGTTAAAATTTATTAATTGGGTCAATTATTTATTCATTTTAAACAAAATTAATTTCATGTGTTTTGGACAGGTCTGGTTGCTTGCTGGGTCACAAAATCGTAAAACCCAAGTGAATGAGGAGCCCAATTTCGGCACACACATTGGCTGTCGAATAAGGAGTTTTAGGATAATTGCAAGAAGTCCCTACAATTGAGAAAAAAATCAGAATGCAACCCAGAAGATTGCAGTTGACTTGGTCTTGATCCTTGCTTGATTTAGCATGGTTGAATGCTTCAAAAAAGAAAACAATGAAGCTTGAATTCCTCACTTTATGACCGGCCATGCATGAGAGAAGAATGGGGATTTAACCACCCTATTTTTGGTAAACTCACCCCTCAGCCTCACATATAAATAGAGCTCTCAACCTCACTTCTTAAATCATCCCTTTCTACTTCATTTTTCTAATTCTCTCATTCTCAATTCTCTCTTCATTCCCATGCCTAGCATCTCCTTCCTTTCCTTCAAATTTTAGCTAGTTAAGCCTCTGAAAGATCCCTTGGCCGACCACCTTAGAGAGCTATCAGCAAAGGAGCGAAGCAAAGATTCGAAGGAGTTATCTTCAATTGGAGTTTGGGTGACAACCACTTCGATATGATTTATTCTTTCTTGTCTTATTTAATTTTATCATGTTTACTATGTGTTCTTCGATCTTGTCATCAACAATGATAGCTTAATATTATTTAAGCTAGGATGATTGCATTATTTTAATAAAGTTCATTTGATTTATGCTTATGATATTTGTGCCTCAATCAATCATGTTTTCAATTAAATTCAAGTATGTATTTCATTCATATGTGATTGGATGCATTTGAATTAGATGAGCGATCCTAACTAGACGACGGCTAGTGGACATAATAGTTGAAATGTGCATGCTCAATTTAGATCCTAACCCGATTAAATTACAGGTTCATAATAACTTTAACGAGCTCTATTATCTTGCATAGTTTTTAGATTTATGTGATTAAATTGTTTCAAACCTCACACATTCCTGTTACCTCACATGAATGCTAAGAAACTCTTAGTTTAATATGATCAGTAAAATGCATATTTACAAAGTAAAGGATTCCGAAAGGACCTAATTTGGTTTCCAAACTCATGAAAGATCGAGTTGCCATGGAATGTTTTTTGAATATTTTTAAGCTTGTTAAGAATGAATTTAGTTAATTATTGTGATTATCCTAGTTTATATATGTTATTAATTGTTGTAAATTGTGTTTTTCTGCTGTTAAAATAATTTATTCATATAGATAATTTTCATACTTAGATTAAATTGCATTAGGGATCATTTGCATCTAGATTGTTACATTTAGTTTTTAATCCTCAAACCTTTCAAATTATTATGTTTTTATTAACAAGTTGTTTAATTTAATTTTACAATTAGTTGATTAACATATATAGTCCTTGTAACAACCCCAATTTTAACGGAGTCGAAAACAGTAGTTTCGAGGCTACAAATCCGACGAGTGAGTCCGTAAATATTATTACTTAATATTTACGAGTCAAATATAGTATTATAATAAATTTTGAATTGGCAATTTATGCTATTTGAATAAGTAATTAGATTTATGTGATAAATATTTAAAGTCAAGTGGTTTTAAAAATGGAGGTATCGGGACCTCGTTCCTATAAACCAAGCTCGTAAATTGTTTTATTAAATATTTACGTAAGGATTATATAGGTGTATTAAATTTTAGTTAAGAGATTTTAACGTTTAAATAATTAATTGAGTGAAAAGGGCTAAATTGTAAAAGATGTAAAAGTTGAATTTTATATGTAAAAGGAGTCAAATAGCTATGAAAAAGTTAATGGGTGGACTTTAATGATAATTATACCATAATTAAAGTTAGTGGATATTCTTGGATAGGTTGCACAGTAAATATCATGATGTTAAAACCTATTATTATTATAAGGGATAGAAAATGGTAATTAAATAACAAATGAATTTTAAATAAATAAAAGAAAAAGAATCCATCTTCTCCAAAGGGATGAAACCACCGAAATTCACCATGAATCTTTTGATCAATTTGCATGTAAGTATATCTAAGCTTATTTTTTGATGATTTTTATGTTCTTGAACTAGTTTTAGTTTAATCTACTTAGCCCATGTGTTAATTTACATATTTGTTAAAAGTTGAGAGGTGCCATGAATTAAATTTCCATGTTTTTGAAGTTTTATGGTAGATTGATAAATTTGGTTTCTAAATGGACATATGTTGTTAAGTAATTTTTGAAGATTTTAATGTTTAGGGACTTATTTATGAAAATGGTATAAGTCAAGGAAAATATTATAAATTTTTTATAAATGTGGGTTGTTAACTATGAATAGAAAATTCAGCTAGCATGATTTATGGTTAAAAATAGTAAAATTACAAGTTTAAGACTTAAGGACTAAATTGAAAAAAATATAATATTTAAGGGTAATTTCATAAATTCGCATTATTAAAGGTTATAAGTTAAATTGATCATTTTAAATGATGGAATAGAATAAATTTAATAATGAAATTTTTATTTAGATCAAGAAACAACTTGAACGGACACAAATCATGGAAAAGTCAGAGTAGTAGAATAGTGGTCAGACCGTGTTCGAAGTTGTCATGAATTTAAGGTAAGTTTTTGGTAATACTTACAATATTTGTTTGAGTAATTTGGCTAAGGTACTTAAGAGATGCGAGGAGATGAATTTTGTCTTTAATTGGGAGAAATGCCATTTTATGGTTAAGGAAGGGATTGTCTTAGGGCATAAAATTTCCCAGAGAGGAATTGAAGTTGACAAAGCAAAGGTGGATGTAATTGAAAGATTATGGCCTCCAGTTATTGTGAAAGGAGTCAAAAGTTTCTTAGGCCATGCCGTTTTTTAGCGAAGGTTTATCACGGATTTCTCAAAAATTTCTAAGTCTTTGTGTTTACTGTTAGAGAAAGATACAACTTTTGATTTTAACAAAGCATGCTTGGAAGCTTTTGAAGAATTGAAAAGACAGTTAATTTCAGCCCTAATAATCATTACACCATATTGGAACTCACCTTTTGAGTTGATGTGTGATGCAAGTGATTTTGCTGTTGGAGCTGTGATGGGTCAAAAAGAAACAAAGTGTTTCACCCTATCTACTATGCAAGAAAAACTTTGACAAGAGCCCAACTTAATTATACGGTAATTGAAAAAGAACTCTTTGATATAGTTTTTGCTTTTGACAAGTTCCGTTCATATCTTATAGGTACCAAAGTTACAGTGTCCATTGACTATGCGACCATTAAATACTTACTTACAAAGAAAGATGCTAAATCGAGGCTAATTTGATGGATACTCTTACTCCAAGAATTTGACCTTGAGATCCAAGACAGAAAAGATGTTGAGAATCAAGTAGCTGATCATCTGTCGAGGTTGGAACAAAATGAGGTAACTCATTCACTTGTTCCTATCAATGAGAATTTTCCTGATGAGCATATCTTCGAGGTAAGTCGAATTCATGAAACACCTTGGTTTGCCGATTTTGCAATTATCTAGCATGTGGAATAATTCCTCGAGAAATGACATACCGACAAAGGAAGAAATTCCTTCATGATAGCCGATATTATTTCCGGGAGGATCCATTTTTGTTTAAGCAATGTGTAGATAACATAATCAGGAAGTGTGTAGCTGAAAGTGAGATTGCTGAGATCTTGTACCATTGTCATTAAAACAATGAAAATATATAGACTTTTCATGTCCTTTTAACTTAAATTCATGCAAATTCTTAGTAATTATTGTTGAAAGATACAATTTAATTATAAAATAATTAATTTGTACTTAATTTACCAATATATTGGTTTTTAATTATTTTTATAAATATTAAGCATGAATTTGATGATTTTTTTGACAGTTTTGCACAATTGATGAAAATCGGCTCGACAGACAATGTAGAAGGCCTGAACCGTTGAGGGAATTTTCACGTCAAGTCAACTAAGAGCTAAGAAGATTAATTTTTCCAGAAAATTTTGGTCCAATATTGAGTATTATTTTACTTTATAATTATATTTTTAATTCAATTAATTTGGGTTAGAAATTAAATTATAATGCCTGAAGCAAAGTGGCTCGATGTGCATGCAACAAATGACTGATCCACCATGGTTTGGACAAGCCCAATGCCGTCCAAGTAGGCTGACCCAATAAGCTATTTTAGCTGATTTTTCATTCTTGCAAGTCAACTCTCAAATCCCATTCAAACCCCTCCGATTTTGGTGCCTTTACGAATTTGGCCCAAGCTAAATTCAAGCAAACTTTGAACTAGTCAAAGAGCTTAAAGAGTGGTTGGCCATGGGGGTTGAGTGGCTGAAATTCACTTGCTAAAAATAGCCTCCAACTCTCACCTATAAATACCCCCTAAGCTACCCATTCTAATCACCAATTCATAATACATTCTCTTCTTTCTCTCATTTTCTCTCTAGCTTTTCCCTTCCATTTCCCTTCCATTCCTTTGCCGATTTCTCCCTCTTGAGAAAGAGTGTTCTTCAGACTTGGAAATAGCCTCATTGAGTGTTCATCAAAGACCTCGATCTGAGAAGAATCAAGCAAGAATGACGAAGAACGCGATAGTAGTTCTTGAGAAATTGTTGGATTTGATTCTAATCCCTTTTCTCTCTTTTTAAATTATTGTTGTTATTATGATGAATACTATTATTATGACTATTATTTATTTAATTGAGATGATTTAATTTTATTGAGTGTTGGATTGATTGTGTTGATTTCTTAATTTATTCTTAATCATGTTTATATTGTTATAGGCCCTTATTATTTTGTTTAATTAAATAATATATTGTTATGTTATATTTGCATTACCATTGTGATATAAATAATAAATTAATCATTTAAGCGGATTGAAATTGTGATTAATGGACACACTATTTATTTTGTCCATGTTTAATCTTCTAAGGGAGCTGAAGGTTAAATTTAGCGATGGTATTAAACAATACATTAGCCTTGCATAACTTGCGGGATTTTTGTAATTAAATTGTTTCAATATAGGGATATGTTGTTACTTCACTTGATCCTTTACCTGTTTATGAATATTAATTTGTCGTTTGAATTGGCATAGATATATTGGCAAGAGGTTATTTTAATTTCATGAGTATGCATGTGCATTAACACATTTACTTATTAAAATTGGTTTAGTCGGTTGAATTGACATAGAGATAGAGTCAAGAGATAAATGAATTTTGGTAAGTAATGTTGTTCATAAGTTAACAGGACACTGGGTTGCCATGAATTTATTTCGTAACAAGTATTAACATAATTATGATTTAATTGAGTTGTTAAAGCAATTTACCTAACATATTTATGTCATATTGATTAAAGTTTAGAAATAGTGCATTGGAATTAAATTTTATTTTTATTTTTAATTTTTAACTTAGATTAATTTTAGGTTAGATTGATACTCTTCAAATTATTATATTTCCCTAACCAAATTGTTAATTATATATTTCACAAATATTTTTCCTAACACAATCCCTATGGGTATGATAACTCAACATTTACTTGTCACTTATTACTTGATACTATTGTGTACACTTGAACATTTCCATCATTCCAATCATTCATCTCTGAGTGGGGGACATTTTGGTGGTTCTCGAACTGTAGCAAAGATTTTACTAGCAGAATTCTTTTGGCCTACACTGTTTAAAGATGCGTATGCTTATGTGAAGAATTGTGATAGATGCCAAAGGATTGAAAACATATCAATGTGGAACGAGATGCCCTTAACAAACATTTTGGGAAGTTAAATTGTCCAACGTATGGGGCATTGGTTTTCTAGGTCCATTTCCTTTCTTCGTATGGGAACAAGTATATCTTTGTTGCCGTGGACTATGCATACAAGTGGGTTGAAGCCGAAGCATACCCTACGAATGATGCGAATGTGATCATGCGATTCCTACATAAGCATGTGTTTTTACGGTTTGGGACTCTAAGAGCCATCACTAGTGATGAAGGATCTCACTTTGTGAACAAAATGCTTAAGTGGTTGCTTGACAAGTATGATGTGAAACATAAGATTGCTATTGCCCATCATCCACAATCTTGAAAGAGTGAACCGTGAAATCAAAGGTATCCTTGAGAGGGTAGTGCGCCCTAGCAGAAAAGATTAGTCTCAAAGGCTCGATGATGAATTATAGGCCTATCAAACAACTTTTAAGACACCGTTAGGAATGAATCCTTATCGGTTATTCTTTGGAAAGACATGTCATTTGCCGTGGGAGTTGGAAAATAAAGCTCACTGGGCTTTGAAGCAATTAAGTTTGGATCTTAAGCAAGCCGATGAGAGACGAATGTTACAACTTGATGAGTTGGAAGAGCTGAGGTTCTT
The DNA here is from genome assembly GCA_005610355.1 of Gossypioides kirkii. NCBI lineage: Eukaryota > Viridiplantae > Streptophyta > Magnoliopsida > Malvales > Malvaceae > Gossypioides > Gossypioides kirkii. Next base: position 12,630,293 of record CP032250.1, read on the forward strand.
TTCATATGAGAATGCCAAGATGTGTGAAGAAAGATTTAAGAGATGGCATGACAGTTGTATACAACCTCGTGAGTTTAAAGAAGGACATAAGGTATTGTTGTTTAATTCAAGGCTAAAGTTATTTCCTAGGAAGCTCAAATCCTGGTGAAAAGGACCCACTACCATCTACAAAGTTTATCCATATGGAGTTGTTAAATTATATGACAATGATGGATGTACGTTTAAAGTTAATGGTCAACGTCTCAAACACTATTGGGATGGTGAAGTTAAGCGATTTGAAACCTCGTTCAATTTAGTAGACCCTTAATTTTTCATGAACTTACTTTTGAATAAATAAATAATTATAAATTATTTTTCTTAATTTAGTACATTTAATTATTTCCGTCTAAGGAGATTGGAAATTAAGCGGGACCATTATGACCCCTCCAACCTTTCTTGGGAATTAATTCAATGTAATCTTTTGAGAAGAAATTTTATAATTAACTTTGAAATTTTTATTTTTCATGTTGCTTTTAATTTGTATTTTAATTGTTTATGTTTAATAAAAGGGGACAATTTGACCCAAGTACTGATCATTTTATTTTAATTATTCCAGTTTGTAAATACATTTTGTGTCTAAGGCCCAAAACAACAAAAAGAAGGGAAATTACCCATGTTTTACCGTCCAAATTAGGGTCTTCAAACCCTAATTTTACCGCCTAAACAACCCTTGTGTAGCTAAATTTTTGCTACATGTTGCCCTAATCTCTTGCTATATAAACCCCTATTTACCACTCTCATTTTCACAACCCTTCAAGCAATTAGCTTAAACCCTAACCACCCTTATTTTTTCCTTATTATCGTTAGCCTCAAATCTCGAAGAAACTCCTCAATTTCTTCCCTTGTCGAAAAACCTTCATTGCCGTCGTAAGGAGTTTACCGGAGCAACCCTATCGCCACCGCGCACTTGCTGTCATCGCATGACTGTCGCTGCCCCAAGTCCTTGCCATCACCACCTTGCCGATTCCTTTTCCCTATCCCTTGCAAAAATTCTACCAAATTTTCGAGAAAAATACCATGTCTCAGAAAAGAACTAGATCTTCTAAGACTACTATTGAAAATTTGATTATGATAAATGAGGAAGTGAAGGGAGATTCGATTCAATCTTCAAGCATCAACCTATGATGCTAGAAAAAGGTTTTAACTTGAAGAGCAATCATTTGATGGTTGTACCTGTGCCGATTTAAAATAAAATTAATTCTCTCAATTGGGAACACTTTTGTAATGCTCGTTCACTTCTCGATGATGAACTAGTTCGAGAGTTTTATGCCAATTTGACTCTACAAGAAGCTACTAAGGTTATTGTCCAAAAGAAGAAGGTAGCCCTTACTTCTAAGTCCATTAATGATTTGTTTAACTTACATGATGTTGAAGAGGATGAGTACTTTCCTATGATGAACAGTATCAATTAGATTTTCTTCAACAAGTGCTTGATGTTGTTACAAATCCGAGATCCAATGAATTATAAGAAAGTATGGAAGCCATTCTTGCCAAAGAGAATACCTAAAACCGATAGCTAAGGTATGATTTTACTTTGTTTGATATAGCTTCATGCCAATCTCACATGGTTCCACCATCTCAATGGAACGAATGCTCTTGTTGTATGCAATATTGACAGAAAGGTTTATCAATGTGGGAAAAATTATTCTCAAGGAGATCCATGTTTGTGCCAAAAAGAAGACAGGAAGTGACTACTTCCCATCATTGATTACTTCACTTTTCTTAAGGGCCCATGTTAAAACAAAAGCAAATTTGAAGGACCATTATGTTCAAGATTGCATCACAGCCTAATGACCTTGAAAATTTAGTGGAAAGAGTTCATGACCTGAACCAAAGTGAACAAGGCAAACCAACTGAACCAGAAACCGATGAGTCGTCAAACAAAACTGAAATTGAAGCTGATTCATTTGCTGACACTGAAGAAGTAGAATATGAGGAGGAGCGAAACAGTCCTAAACCTAATGAGGAACCAAATAACTCTAAGCCAAAAGATGATGAACCAATCGAGCCAAGTATCAATCCTGAATTGACTATTCCAATGCCTACTCCTTCAAGCACTTTAAAGAAATCTAAATTGTCAATTATGATGGATATGTTAAAATTTATGCAAAACCAATAAAGAGCTTACTAAAGATATGCAAAGATTAGACATGATTCCATCAGCAACACTTTTGTTCCTGAGTTCTCAGATTTTATCTTCGAGACATGGAAGGAAGAAGACGAGTATGAAAGCAAGGATGGAACTGAAGAAAAAGAAGACAAGGGGATGAGTCAAATAAATAAAAGGGGGATTCTTGTCTTTATTTATTTAATTATTTTTTAGGTCTTTAGGTGTTTATTTCTTTCGTAGTTAGGATTTTGCTTTCGCATTATAAAACATTGCAAACATGAATAAGCTTAACACCTCTTCATTAAGAAAAGACTAAGTGATGTGGTAATGGGATTGAACATGTCTAGGATTGGATTGTTAAGAAAGACTTGGTATTTAAGAAGTCTTTACAACTTACATCTCTTTTCTTACAACCCTATCTGGTGTTCAGTTTTTATTCATTTCCTTTTTTTTTGCAATGAGGACATTACTTCTTTTTTAAAGGGGGAGGGGTAAGGAAATTTGCTCGATTTTTTTCTTTGAATTTTTCAAGTATGTTTCACTCTTTTTAAATAAGTATGCTTTAATAAATGAATGTTCAGAGAAAATTTTTGTTAATAAGTTAGTTTGAATGCAAACGTGTATGATGATTCTATCTAAGTTGAATGTATGTTATCATGAATTGTGGAATGCTTGTATGATCTTAGTCTTAGGTGATGTTTGCCATGAAAATTTAGTTTTCCTTGAAATTAAACATGCATGAAGGTTTATGTCTTTAGAATTGACTTAGTAACTTTCTTGAGGCGAAATCCTAGGAGACATAAAAGTCTAAATATGATATAAGCATAGTTTCTTTGGATAGTTTAAGCCATTCAAGCCCACCTTATGATATTAAACCCTTGAAACTTAAATTTTGAGCTTAATGGCCTGTTTATTGCAAATTACCAACATCATAAGCCATATTACCATTTTTTAAATCTACTTTGTGCACCCATCTTAACTAAAGTTGTCTTGGTGATCAACATTTGAGGAAAAATTCGAAAGGATGTACATGCTCATCCTATTCTGCTCACCAAGATCCATTAAAAAATCCATTTAAAATTGCTCATCAACATTTGAAGATCAAAATAAGTTGATTAGAATAAGTTGTGCACCCATCTAAAGTTTGCTCAAATTTTAGAAGAAAATGTATGAGCATGAGTTCAAAATAAGTTTGGGGGTGTTCCAAAGATCCATTCAAAAAGAAGGTTATGTTGCAAAAAGATCCAAGACAAAGTTAAGGACTAAGATTATTGAAACTGAAAAATTCACTTCTCTTAAATCCCTACCTTTAGCCTAGCCCATTACAACCTTACAAAAAGACCAATTGAATTTGATGATTATGTCACCTACATTAGTGGAGAGGAATTGCTAAGTTCAACATATGAAGACCACGAAATAAACCTTATGATTGTTTTGTTTAGATTAATAAGAAGATTATGTTGAATGGTGAATGTTGCATACGATTTTGAAATGCATGCAAACTATAACTCATGTTGACATATCTTGATACTTAGTATGAAAATTTTGAATAATGTTTGCATGCAAGCTACTTATTAATAAAGAGAGTCTAGGAACATGACTTTGTTAATTGATCGGCCTGTAAACGTCACAGAAATTATGTGCAAGCAGACACTGTTGATGCAAGTATAGTAGATAAAGATGAATCTATCGGATATCGATCCTACGAGGATGATGTTCTTGTTGCTTAAATTTGTCGAAGCAATTAGAGTTTAAATGAAAAGAATTGTTAAGAGTAATGTCAACGCAATTTAGTCAAGACTGCACAAATGAAAGAGTTAAATCTGTAAATGCAAATATAACATAAAATGTAAGAGCAAATTAATAGAAAATGAATTGTTGTGAAAGATGTTGTAAATGTAAATTAAGAAAATTAAAAGAAATAGATCATGTGTTAAGAAATAGGGGGATCCCTGACTTCACAAGTTGGCAACGCTAAATGTGACTACAAGGTAACTGTTAGATTAATTGTCGCTGCAATTAAGTTCTAATGAGATCTTACTACTATCAACTTCTCTATTTAACAAAGACCCAAGTACTCACAATTACCACACCTTCCAGTACTGGTAATGCTTCGCACTCAAGAACAAGTGGCTAGAATTCCTTCTTGGCTCAAGCAACTTCCATTGTCTTGCTTGTTAATCTAACTTCTCACCGCACCTTCTAGTGACTGTGACTGCAATCGCACTTTCGTGGTCAAAACAGTTAAATCCAAATATAAACATATAAGAATTGAGTAGAAATCAAAATAGATATAACATTAATAGATAATTCCGTATACAATTAATAGTCAATAGAATTCATCAACATTCAAGAGGGATTAAAGAAGAAATTGAAGCATGCTATTCCTAGTCTACTAGAATCTTCCCGTAATCGCTCCTCTTGCATCGCACCTAGGCACTCGTCAGGAGTAGTTGCCTCCTTGTTGTGTCAAATTACCCTCTTAGAAATCAAGCTTCCATGGAAGCAAACCTTAAGAAAGATTGACAGAATTTGTGGAATTGTTTTTTTCATAGCTTGATGATGATTTTCTCTCACTTCCCTCTATTTATAACCACTAGAAAGTGTAGGTCTACCCCCTCTCAGATCTAACTCCGTTTTTGTAGCTGTACAAGTTTGTTATTGCTAGTTATGCACTCATGTAGAACTGGTTTGTGCATTAGGCAGTTGCAGATTGCCGCGACATCTCTAAACGCAAATTATGATTTAAATTTGTTGAGACAACTTGACATTCTCTTGCACTGGTGCTTCTAAATGTGTTAGCAGCGTAAAATCCCTGATAAAATGTGGAAGCATTTATGTGGTGACATCTTTGGCCGCAATTCTAGATCAAATTTGTGGTCGCAACTCTGAATGCTTTCCCACTCTGATCTTCTAAGGTGAATTTTTGCGCTGACAACTTTAGATGCAAAACTGATACTCAATACAGCGATGTTAGTAGCACAAAAGGAATAAAATGAAAGAAAGTAAGACCACACAACACTGATTTAGAAAATGTAAATACTAAGTATGAAATGCTGAAAACGTAAGCTAAATACAGCACAAAAGGAAACAAAATATACACTAATCAGGGAGATTTTAAGTGTCATTTCTAATGCTATCACACCCCCAAACTTGAGTTTTTACTTGTCCTCAAGTAAATAAAAGCTAACAAAGTCATATCAAAATTCTTGTCGTCGCAATTATCATTCTAGCAACTTAAATTCTCTGAGATGTTAATGTATAAATTACATTGATATGATAGAACATTGCACCGACAATTTATAGGCATGAATAATCTAAATTGCAACTTCACTAATTCTAGCATCATGCTTTAAACCTTAAATCTTCTTAACCAATACAACGTTTATTGTCGTATACATATATATAATTCTTTTTATCAACTTTTCTTTCTTTTTTTTATTCGACTAAGAGATGTCATTGCATTATTATACTCTTGTTCCTGGGCAGTAACGATGGGGTGCAACAAACCTCTAGTTGAGCATGTAATTGTGCCGACACACACTCTTGTAGTGACAGCCTTTGGCTAGATAATTTTTCTAACACTTGCAGTGGAGTGTTCCCTCTTGTTAAGTCACAATGCACCCACATTAAAGTGTCTTTTATTACTAGATATAATTATATACAAAGCTGCAAGATGGCAAGTTAATTCAGGATTCAAAGAATGATACTATTCATTTATTACTAATGAAATTTCAACCATTCATCCAAAAATAGAAGGATTCAACATTCAATCACATTCATCCAATTCAAGCATTAACATTCCAAATAATTCAAGATTTAAGTATCAAATGAAAAAATTGTGGTCACATTTTTCTTAACTATGCATACTTTCATTCAACTAAAAAGACAAATATATTCTTAAACTTATGGGTGCAATTGCATTTCCATTCCATACTTCCCCGCAACTTAGTGTCTGCATTGTCCCTAATGCACTGACAATACTATACAAATATTAATGGAAATGCAACTATAATGCAAATGTGATAGTAAGTAAAATGCAGTGACAATTAAAATGTAATGACAACTAGATAAAATATATGCAACTAAACTAAATGCCAAAAAGTAAAACTAACTCAGTGTGTTACAGCCGAAGAAGTGGCTGCTTTGGACTTCTTTTTCTTTTTAGGGCGCTCCTCTTTGCTCTTATTCTTTTCCTTACATTTGTGCTTCTTTTCTTTTGGGTCAACTGGTGGAGTTGATTGCTCCTCCATGGATGTATCTCAACAAGTGGTGCCATATATGGCACAATAGCCAGAGGATTGGAATCCTCATTGCTGGATGTGATTGCCTCGGCCCAGCTCGCCTCAGATGGTGCCAATTGTTCAACAGATGCACCCACAGTGGCAGGTGTGTCGACAAATTTCTCTGATAAATTTGTCGGAACAACTTCTTATTCTTCTTCTGTTTCCTTCTCTCCTTCCTTTGTCTTCTCTTTTATTTTTTCTTCAACACCCTCAGAGGCAACTGTTATGTGCTCCTCTACAGCAGCAGCCTTTCTCTCCATCATAATGGCCCCCAAACTGTTCAAGAGTTCGTCTTCAAAGAGGCTGGCTATGTTTCGAAAACAATCCTCCATATCCTTGGAATGCACCTCTTAATCCTCATCATCAGAGATATGGATTCTGTAAGGAGACTAGACGAACTAAGTTCTTCCTTCTGAAACAGGCTGTTCTATTGATGGAGCAGCTTCATCGATAATAGGAGGGAGCACAGGGAATTTTGGCATCGAATTTTTGCTCAAACTGCTTAATGTGCTGACAATAGCAGTATTCCATGCCCTAGTATAGACATAGTATAAGTTCTATCTATATTACATCTCATCGATTGCGCTGACAAGTTTGATTTGTTGGATGCTCATCTGATTAACAATTTTTTTAATCTCGTTAAGCTTCCTCCAAATCTGAGGATCTGTGGGCGCATGGGTTTTGGTGTCCTTTTTTTCCCTTTCCCTTTGTCCTTTTTTGGTGGTACCTCTTTCACAATAGGGGTTTCCTGCCCCCTTGTCATTCTTTCCACCGAAACATCATTTATCGATCCTTTGTTCTCTAAAAACTCTTCCCCCTCACGAGGCACAGTGCCCCTCTGTTTACACAATAGCATAATCGGAGAAGGAAAAGGTAAGATACTTGTTTGTTTGGTGGTGGATTTAGTGATTTCTTGGTGAAAGATTGCGCCGACATCAATTCGTCATCCCTTGAGTATAGAATGCAGTAGGCACATTCTGTCCAGCGTTGCAGTAGTGCTGTGAGTGGATGAAAGGAGACGAAAATTGATGAAATGAAACCATACCTTGCTTTGGACGGTGAGGTAGCGACGGTGCATCGTATAATTGTTTGGATTGTTTTCAGTCCAAACAGCTCCATCGATGCATAAATCATTCAATAAAAGATCATCACCCTCCTCTGTCAAGTTTTCCAAAAACTTGACATGCTCGTCTTCTCCCTCAGCAATGTGGAAGAGAGCATTGATGTGGTCACTGCTCCATGGCACCAATCCTTCATGAACGAATATAAACTCCTATTCTGGATCAACCAGGTTAGCATAGAACTCTCTTACCATTGATGGGGAGTATCCTATCGGATGGTCACAAAATTTCTCCCAGCCCAATCATGAAATCATTCTGGCGACTTGCTTCCCTAATGGTAGTTATGGAGACAACTGAAATCCTTGCTCAGGATGATAGTTCCTTTTCAACATCACCTTATGGTAATGATCTTTCACCGCTTTCAATAAGAATAGGACAGGTTCCTTGGGTGGTGTTTGGTCGGCATTTCTGACCATTGTAGCCGACGATTCAGTAGTGGGTTTGGATGGGGTTTTAGCACCACTAGTTCTTGCCATAACTACTGAAATAAAGAGAGTGAGAATATCTTGTAGAAAAACTGAAGGTTGAAGAAAAAGAAAATTACACCAATAATAGTGGTTGTGAGTGTGAAGATCCAGTCGACATAAAAAGGGTGTTTCATAGAAGATGGAGGTGAAGAGATGTGATGGTTGCTGCTGCCGTGAGAGTACATTATGCTACAGCCTATAAATGCTAGGACACTAATCATACTTTTTCGGATTGATCCAACGATTGGGGATTTTGGGTTAATCAACCAGCGTGATTCTTTCCCGAAATGTTTCACTGAGTCATTAATTAGATGCATTGACAAGTTATGCTTTCGTGTACGTCGACAAAAAGGAGATCTTTTATTCCTGCAGAAAACTAAAGAAAACAAGTTAAAAGAAAATAAAAGACAAAAAGTAAATAGAAAAATGTGAGTTAAATAAAAGCACTAGTTGACCAGGAGAAAATTGTTGCCGTAAAATGATCTTGTCATGCCATTTCTTAGTTTTTTCCTTGTAAATGTACAACAATATTTTCTGTCCAGCAGCATCATAGTCCATGTTCACTTGCTTGATTGCCCATATAGCCTTATGTTCAAGTTCAACGGGTAAGTGACATGATTTACCAAAAACTAGCTGATATGGAGACAATCCCTAATGGTGTTTTGTATATGGTGTGAAGCGCCTACAATGTATCATTTAACCGTGAAGATCAATCTCGTCTAGATGGGTTAACCACCTTCTCAAGAATACCCTTGATTTACAATTGGATACTTTTTTTGTCCATTTGTTTGCAGATGATATGTGGTTGCCATGCGATGTTTCACACCGTAACGTTTCAAAGCTGTCGCCACCTAATTACAATGGAAGTGAGTGACTTGGTCGCTTATTAATGCTCGAGGTGTTCCGAATCGTGTAAGGATATATGTGTGAAAGAACTTTAACACCATCCTAGCATCGCCCTTTGGAACAGCTACTGCTTCGATCCATTTTGAAACATAGTCAATAGCGACCAGAATATACACATTTTTAAATGAATTTGGAAATGGTCCCATAAAATCTATACCCCAAATATCAAATAGCTCAACGTCCATGATAAGTTGTAGGAGCATCTCGTTTCGTCGAGATATGGAACCTATGCGCTGACATTTATCACACTATTGAGCAAAAATATGGGCGTCTCGAAACAATGTAGGCTAGTAAAATCCTGATCGTAGGACCTTTGCAGCAGTCCTAACACCACCAAAATGGCCTCCATGAGGAGCATCGTGGCAATGCTTAAGGATAGAAAGCATTTCTTCATCAGGAACGCAACGACGAATGATGTTGTCAGCGCATACCTTGACTAGGTATGGTTCATTCTAATGATACTTTGTAGCATCCCGAAGAAATCTGGCCTTTCGGTGACCTGTTGCACTCAAAGGTAGCTTTTCACAGACTAGATAATTGACGACATCTGCATACCATGGAGATACATCAACAAAGAATAATTTCTCATCTGCAAATGCGTCGACAATTTGCAACTTATTTCCATCTTCACTTTTAGATTCCAAACGAGATAAGTGGTCTGCTACTTGGTTTTTCGATCCTTTCCTACCCTTAATCTCAACATCAAATTCTTGTAATAAAAGGATCCATCTAATCAGCTTGAGTTTTGCATCTTTCTTAGCAAAAATGTATATAAACGCCGAATGATCAGTACACTGTAATTTTTGCACCGACAAGATATGAACGAAACTTGTCAAATGCAAAAACTACTTCTAGTAACTCCTTCTCAATGGTTGTGTAATTCACCTGTGCTTCAGTTAGAGTCTTACTAGAATAATAAATTGAATGAAATACCTTATCCTTTCTTTGTCCAAGCACAACACCCACAACAAAGTCGCTCGCATCATATATCACCTAGAATGGTTGCGACCAATATGGTGCGACGACAATGAGTGCTTGCACTAGCTGCTGTTTAATTTTAAGGAATGCTTCTAGACAAGCTTCATCGAACAAATTTTTTTTATTTTTCTCCAACAAAGAGTAGAGTGGTTTTACTATTTTGGAGAAGTCTCAAATAAATCGTCTATAAAATCCGACATGGCCGAGAAAACTTCTTATTCCCTTCACATTAGTGGGTGGAGGTAACTTTTCAATGATCTTCACCTTCGCTTTATCAACTTCAATACCCTGAAAATATATACGATGGCCAAGAATAATGCCTTCAGTTTCCATAAAGTGACATTTTTCCCAATTTAGTACCAAGTTGGTGTCCTCGCATCGTTTCAACACTTTTGCTAAATTGTTAGTTCATTTATCAAAATTGTGCCCATAAACAGAGAAATCGTCCATAAATACCTCTAACAAATCCTCGATCATATAAGAGAAGATGGCCATCATGCACCTCTAGAATGTAGCTGGTGCATTGCACAAACCAAATGGCATTCGTCGGAAAGCAAAGGCTCCAAATGGGCAAGTAAAAGTAGTTTTGCTTGATCCTCCGGCGCGATTGTAATCTGGTTGTACCCAAAGTATCTATCAAGAAAATAGTAATAGGCCTTACCAACTAGCCTATCCAACACTTGATCAATGAATAGGAGTGGGAAGTGATCCTTCTTTGTGGCTGCATTTAGACGATGGTAATCCATACACAATCGCCAACCTGTAGCAATACGAGTAGGGATTAGCTCATTTTTATCATTGCTTACCACCATGATGCCGCTCTTCTTAGGTACACATTGGACCGGGCTCACCCTTGTACTGTCCGAAATTGGGTATATTATGCCTACGTCCAGCCATTTGATGATCTCTTTCTTCACTACTTCCTTCATTTTCTCATTTAATCTTCGTTGTTGTTCAATTGACTGTTTTCCTTCATCTTTCAGCCTAATTTTATGCATGCAAAATGAGGGACTAATGCCTCTGATGTCCGTTATGCTCCAGGCAATGGCTCTTTTGTGCTGCTTTAATATTCTGATTAAGTTTTCTTCTTGGTTTGAGTCGAGACTTGTGCTGACAATTACTAGCAATGTATCATTGTCACCCAAAAAAAATATTTTAGATGTGTTGCCAATGACTTTAACTCCAGAGTCGGAGCTTCTTCAACTGATGGTTTAAAAACAAGGATCGTCCTATTAGTCAGATCCAAAGATTCCAATTACCAACTATGTCTAAGCTCACAGACATTAGCCTCAACTTTGTGGTCACATTCAGGTATGATGTTGTCTTCAGATGTCACCGCATATTCCTCTAGCATTGCTGAACTTTGTTCATTAAATTCCTCTATAATTAACTCGTTTAGAACATCAATGTGGTGACATTTTTCCTTACTCCGTGATAGAGATGCTTCGAAAACACTAAAGGTTACATGTTCATCGTTATGGCGCATGATCAACTCACCCTTGAAAACATCTATGAGTGTGCGTCTCATTGTGAGAAATGGGTGTCCCAAAATAATAGGCACCTCCTTATCGGCTTCACAATCAAGTATGATGAAGTCGGCTGGGAAAAAAAACTTATCGACATGGACGAAAACATCTTTAATCTGTCCTTCAAGTTGTGCTAAAGATCTATTCACAAGTTGTAATGTCACTGCAGTGGGCTTCATATGACCAATTCCTAATTTCCTGAAAGTTAACAATGGCATAAGGTTAATGCTAGCTCCTAGGTCACATAGAGTATTACCTAAGTAATGGTTTCCAATGGAGCATGGAATTGTGAAACCGTCGAGATCTTTCATTTTTTGTGGCAATTTATTTGTTAGTACAGCGTTGCACCTTCTGTGAGCGCAATCGTCTTAATATCGGATAGCTTCTCCTTATTCGATAGTAGCTCCTTCATAAATTTCTCGTAGTTGAGAATCTGCACAAGAGCATCAACTAGAGGTATATTAATATGTAATTGTTTCAAGGTAGATACAAACTTTTGGTAATCTCTATCATGATCTTTCTCCTTGAATCGCTGGGGAAATGGAAAAGGTATGTTCACAGTGGGTTGTTGTGATATAACTGGTTGTGTCAACATGGGTAGTTACGTCGAAACTTCATAAGAAGAATGGTCGGAATTGATGTGACTACTAGTGGTTCCTCCTCATTTACTGCTATATCTTCTTCAGATTCAACCTCTCCATGTTGCTTTGGTTCATTTGTATCGATAGGTGCTTGGTTAGAGTTGCTACTTTGTTCGGTAGTTTGCTTTCCACTCCGCAATATGATAGCATTGCAATGCTCTTTTCCTTGTTGATTTGGATTTTCAGTGTTACTTGGCAAAGCACCTGGTGGTCGTGGCTTATGTTAGAAGCCAGTTGTCCTAGTTGTGCTTCCAACACTCGGATGGAAGAATAATTTCCTTGTACAATAGCTTCTGTTCTGGTAATATGCTTACGCATCAAAGCTTCAAGAGTAGCTAATGGATCTGATCTTAGTTGAGAATACTGTTGTTGCTGTTGCTAATGCTGTCCTTGCATATTTGACATCGCAGTCTGTTTTGGCTACATTCGAACATGTGGTTGCATTTGATTATATGACTGCATCTGGTTCTGTGATCACATCTGATCAGGCTGCGCATGCATTTGAGGATTGTTATCATAATTCTACTGCTATTGACCGTAACTCAGCTGTCTAAAGTTACCTTGATTTGAGGAATTTCCATATCTGTATGTGGATGCATTCTGATTCCCTCAAGGTTGTTGAGCTCTACTTGAATTGTTATTTGAGTTACCATATGAATTCCTGCAGATGTTATTGACATAGAATGCATTCTTAGCATGCAGTGGACAGTTCTCAAAGCTATGGTTGTCACCGCAAATTTCACAAGAAAATGTTGGGACATCCATCTACTGGGCTACTTGAATAGGGGCAACATCACTCATTTCCTTCATGTTCTTGATCATATTCGTCAGTGAGGATACTTTTGAGGCTGATATGGCATCTAGCTCAGTAACTCTAGGATTTCTTTTCACCTGAGCAGAATGAGAAATCGGGTACTGATAATCATTTTGCGTGATTCTTTCTAAGATTCGCACAGCTTCATTGTAAGTGCAATCCAACAAAGGGCCATTAGCAGATGCATCGACAAGATTTCTTTTTTGCGCATTTAATCCATTATAGAAGATCTCGATTTGTGTCTCCTGTTAGATTCCATGCATGGGACAACGTCTAAGTAGAGTTTTGTAACGTTCTCACATAGTGTGCAAGTTCTCATCATCCAACTGATGGTATGTCGTAATATCATTTCGCAGTCTAGCATTCATTGTGGCTGGATTGAATCGCAAAACAAACTAGGTTGCTAGCACATTCCATGAAGTAATAGATCTAGCCGGTAAACCAAGAAACCATGTACGTGCCCTTCCTTGTAAAAAATAAGGGAACAGTTGCATCTTTAAGGTATCATCAGGAACACCGTGTTGACTGAAAGAAGCATATATAAGCAGAAAAGATTTGAGATGCTCCCTCGCATCTTCATGAGGCAAACCAACATATTGCCATTCGAGTTTAGCATTTGGAACATCATCGATTTTAATTCAAAATTCCCAGCTTGTTTTACTGGTCTAACAACCCCTAGTTGTAGATCATCGAGCACAGGAACAACAAAGTCTCTAATTGTCCTGTCTGGAATTTGCTCTTCCTGTGGCAGTGGTATATTGTTGACTCCTTGTGGCTGCACTGGAGGAACAATATTTTGTGGTAGCAAAGGTGGTAGATCATTATTATTTCCAGCCATTTTTCTTTGCTCTTGTCTCTTCCTCCGAATAGTTCTTTCAATTACTGGATCAAAACTAACAATGTTATTAGGATTTCTCCTTATGGACATAAAACACCTAACAAGAATTTAAAAGAAAATCAACAAAAGAATAGTAATCAATAAAAGTTAGAAAAGGAATAGTAACTGCAACTATAAAAATAAACATTAAACAAACGCCATCCTCGGTAACAGCGCCAAAACTTGATTGGCCTGTAAACGTCACAGAAATTATGTGCAAGCGGATATTATCGATGCAAGTATAATAGATAGAGATGAATCTATCAGATATCGATCCTATGAGGATGGTGTTCTTGTTGCTTAAATTTGTCGAAGAAATTAGAGTTTAAATAAAAGAATTGTTAAGAGTAATGTCAATGCAATTTAGTTAAGACTGCACAAATCAAAGAGTTAAATCTATCAATGTAAATATAGCTTAAAGTGTCAGAGCAAATTAATATGAAATGAATTGTTGAGGAAGATGTTGTAAATGTAAATTCAGAAAATTAAAAGAAATAGATCAATTGTAAGGAAATAGGGGGATCCCTGACTTCACAAGTTGGCAACACTACAAGGTAATTAATAGATGAATTGTCGTCGTAATTAAGTTCTAATGAGATCTTACTACTATCAACTTCTCTGTTTAACAAAGACCCAAGTACTCACAATTACCACACCTTTCAGTACTGGTAATGCTTCGCACTCAAGAACAGGAGGCCAAAATTCCTTCTTGCCTAAAGCAACTTCCGTTGTCTTGCTTGTTAATTTAACTTGTCATCGCACCTTTTACTGACTGTGGCTGCAATCGCACTTTCGTGGTAAAAATAGTTAAATCCAAATATAAACAGATGAGAAGAATTGAGTAGAAATCAAAATAGATCTAACATTAATTAATACTTCCGTATACAATTAATAGTCAATAGAATTCATCAACACTCAAGAGGGATTAAAGAAGAAATTGAAGCATGCTATTCCTAGTCTACTAGAATCCTCCCGTAATCACTCCTCTTACGTCGCACCTAGGCACTCCTCGTTAGGAGTAGTCGCCTCCTTGTTGCGTTAGATTACCCTCCTGGAAATCAAGCTTCCATGGCAGCAAACCTTAAGAAAGATTGAGAGAATTTGTGGAATTGTTTTCTTCACAGCTTGATGATGATTTTCTCTCACTTCCCTTTATTTATAACCACTGGAAAGTGCAGGTCTACCCCCTCTCAGATCTAACTCCCTTTTTGCAACTGTACAAGCTTGTTATTGCTAGCTGTGCACTTACGCAGATCTGGTTTGTGCATTTGCCAGTTGCAAATTTTCACGACATCTCTAGACACAAATTATGATTTAAATTTGCTGCGACAACTTGACATTCTTCTACGTTGGTGCTTCTGAATGTGTTAGCAACGTAAAATCCCTGATAAAATGTAGAAGCATTTATGTGGTGACATCTTTGGCCGCAATTCTAGATCAAACTTGTGGTCGCAACTCTAAATGCTTTCCCACTCTGATCTTCTAAGGTGGATTTTTACGCTGACAACTTTAGATGCAAAACTGATACCCATTATAGCGACATTAGTAGCACAAAAGGAATAAAATGAAAGAAAGTAAGACCATACAACACTGATTTAGAAAATACAAATACTAAATATGAAATACTGAAAATGTAGGCTAAATACAATACAAAAGGAAACAAAATATACACTAATCAGGGAGATTTTAAGTGTAATTTCTAATGCTATCATTGATGCATAATTATGTGCCAAAGATTGATGCTGCTTACACCTTTTGCAATATTGCCTTAGCGAAAACTTTGCTGTGCATGAACATTACTCGGGACAAACAATGGCTTAAGTTTGGGGGTGTGTAAACTCGAAAATATATAGGTTTTTCCTATAAATTTTTGTCACATTTTTACTTAAAAATGATATTAATCTGAGTAATTGTTTAATAAAGTAATGAAATTTGGTTAAATATTAAATTGGGACATGGAAATTATATAAATGTGATTTTATGCTTTATTATATAGTTTTTATGCACAAAATGGATTATTTTATGATTTTATTTAACATGTTATATTTTAATAAGTAAAGTGGGCCATGCAAATTAAATTAATTAAAGTATGAAATTATATTATTTAATGGACATTTATTAATTCATTAATTGGATTGGTTAAAAATTATTAATTGTGTCAATTATTTATTTAATTTAAACCAAATTAATTTCATGTGTTTTTGGACAGGTCTAGTTGCTTGCTGGGTTACAAAACCATCCAACCCAAGTGAATGAGGAGCCCAATTTTGGCACACACATTGCTTGCCCAATATGGAGTTTTGGGATAATTGCAAAAAGTCCCTACAGTTGAGAAAAAAAATCAAAATTTAGCCTAGAAGATTGCAGTTGACTTAGTCTTGGTCCTTGCTTGATTTAGCATGGTTGAATGCTTCAAAAAAGCAAACAATTGATCTGCTGATTTTGTACCTAGCAGATTGAACTATTTTTCACACTTTAAGAGCTTGAAACTAAGCATTTCCTTCTATTTCCGTAGGATTTAATTTAGTTTTTTGTTTTTGAATAAAATGTGTAAAAAGTGCAAAAAGGTTTATTTTATAGTCTTTAAGACTGATTGAGGCCTAAAGGTTAGCAAACATACTTTTTGAGTCATACAAGGGAATAGGCTGACCTTTAGAAGTTGTACAAGTGTGAAGCTGATCACTATGTCATGACATAGACTGCTCTACATTGCAACAAAGGGACCAAACTTGAAGAATTTGGGGATTGACTTTTTTGTCGCGACATACATCACCTATGTCTCGACAACGCCTGTATGATTGCGCCAAGGGAATAGGCTGACCGCTTTGTCGCGACACAAGACCTGGTGTGTTGCGACATCGACCTTGGACGCGGATTTTACTCCGAGTGAAGGGCGTTTCTGTCTTTATATTGCCACTTAAACACGAGGAATGACAACTGACCTAGGGTTGAGGAAAACGGCTGTCCAAGGATATAAATAGGGCCTCTAGCACTAGGATTTTACACACCTTGTACTTAGTTTTGTTTTTTACTTTGTTATTTTCTTTCTGTTCTAGAAATGAGATTTGTAACTTCGTATAAACAATTGTGGAATTATTTCCCAATAGATTGCTATACAATTCAAGTTTCTTTTTATTTCATCTATTCAATAGTATGTTCAAATATATTATTGTTTTAATGATGTTTAAAGAAACCATGAGGAACTAATCTCGTTGTGGGGTATTAGTTGTTGTATAAAAAGGGACTTTCAATTAGATCAACTGTTTAGGAAAGGAAGAACATGAAACAAACACTAGGCCGGACAACCCTAGAAAGTCATTTAGGTGGGAATGAACCCAAAATTGGTAGTTCCTATCCGTGAAGACCTTTTCCCTAAACCAGTTTAGACTGTGACATTTAGCGATAAGTATTCTCTATTGACTCATTATATTGGTGGAAGATCAGAAGATTCTGCTAGGGTAACGACTAGTTGATTAAAGTAAAATCCCCAAAATCGATACTAGAAGAATCCATACTAAAATGACCTACTCTCCCCAAAGCTGTTTATTGAAATCACTATCTCTTTCGCTTACTTTGATTTATTTATTTTTATACTTTTCAAAACAAACTCTCTTATTTCACTATCATACTATAATCCCTAAAGACAGTACTAATTACTTCTTTTCTTTGTAGGGATATAAATCACCATTGCTTAAAGCCTCCTTTAGGTACGATCCTCGAAATACTATCAGGTATTTTGTTGTACAAACTATATTACATCCTGACCTGTATACTTGCCAAAGCTAAAAACACATACCGAACGAGAGTACGTTCGGAGGCGGTCAACAACCAAGCTTGAATTCCTCACTTTATGGCCGGTCATGCATGAGAGAAGAATGAGGGATTCAACCACCCTATTTTTGGTAAACTCACCCCTCAACCTCACCTATAAATAGAGCCCTTAACCTCACTTCTCAAATCATCACTTTTTGTTTCATTTCTCTTATTCTCTCATTCTCAATTCTCTCTTCAGTCCCATGCCTAGCATCTCCTTCCTTTCCTTTAGATTTTAGCTAGTTAATCATTTGAAAGCTCCTTTGACCGACCACCTTAGAGAGCCATCAGCAAAGGGGCGAAGTAAAGATTCAATGGAGTTATCTTCGATTAGAGTTTGGGTGATAGCCACTTCGATAGGGTTTATTCTTTCTTGTCTTATTTAATTTTATCATGTTTGCTATGTGTTCTTCGATCTTGTCATCAACAATGATAGCTTAATTTTATTTAAGCTAGGTGATTTGCTAGATTTATACCTAGTAGATTGAACTACTTTTCACATTTTAGGAAATTGAAATTAAGCATTTTCCTTTTATTTTCGCAGGAATTAGTTTAGTTTTCTGTTTTTGAATAAATTGTGTAAAAATTGCAAATCAGTGCTTTTTGATGTCTTTAAGGCAGATTGAGCCCTAAGGGTTAGCTAATGTACTTCGTGGGTGTGCAAGAGACCCTTAGAAGTCAAATAAGTAGGAAGCTGATCACTATGTCACGGTACGGATTGCTCTACATTGCAACAATGGGGCCAGACTTAGAGAATATCGAAGTTAACTTCTTTGTTACGACATAAATAACCTATGTCGCGACAATGCCTGAAAGGTTGCCCAAATTGAGTGGACTGACCTCTTCGTCGCGACACGACTCCTATGTGTCACGACATCGACTCCTAGACTCGATTTTACATTGAGTGAAGGGCATTTCAATCTTTACAATGCCGCTTAAACATGAGGAACGACAATTGAACTAGGGTTAAGGAAAACGACCTTCCAAGGATATAAATAGGTCCCTTAGCAATTAGGTTTTACATACCTTTTAGATTGAGTTTCATTTTCATCTATTATTTTCTTTTCTGTTTTGGAAACGAGATTTTTAACTCCACATAAACGATTTTGGAATTATTTCCCAACAAATTGCTATACAATTTGAGTTTCTTTTACTTTATTGATTTAATTATATGTTAAATTCTATTATTGTTTTTATGATGTTTAGAGAAACCATGAGGAACTAATCCCATTGTGAGGGATTAGAGAGTGGAAGTATGGATATTTAAACTATTGTATACGGGGATTTTCAATCGAATCAACTATTTGAGAAAGGAAGAACGTGAAACAAACACTAGGCCTGACAACCCTAGAAAGCTATCTTGGTGGGAATGAACCCAAAATTGGTATTGCCCATTCATGAACACCTTTACCCCAAACTAGTTTAGATTGTGACATCTAGCGATAAGTAGTCTCTATTGACTCGTTATGTTGGTGGAAGATTGGAAGATCCTACAAGGGTAGCGATTAGTTGTTTGAAGCAAAGTCCCTAAAACCGATGGTTGAAGAGTCCATATTGAAGTGACCTAATCTCCCTAGATCTATTTATTGAATTCCCTATCTCTTTCCTTAATTTTGTTTTATTTACTTTATGCTTTCTAAATCACAAACTTTTTATTTCCTTTTGTACTATAACCCTAAAAGTAATACTAATTACTTCTTTTCCTTGTAGAGATCTAAATCACTATTGCTTTAAGTCTCCTTTGGGTACAATCCTCGGAATACTACCAGTGTTTCATTATAACACACTGTATTACAACCTGACTCGTATACTTGCGAAAGCCATAAAACACACACTGAATGGGAGTACATTCGGAGGCGGTCAAGTTGTTGGCTCCATTGTCAAGGATGTTGATATGCTAGTTTCATACCTAGTAGATTGAACTCATTTTCACATTTGATGAGAAATCGAGTAATTTCCTTTATATTTTATGCATTTTTAGTCTAGTTTTGTTTTCTAATAAAATGTGCTAAAAAAGGTTGTATTATTGTTTTTAAGGCCAAACGAGGCCTAAAGATTAGCTAACATACTTCGTGAGTGCACAAGAGACTAGTGGAAGCAAGCCATAGTGATACTGACCACTTCGTCACGACATAGACATCTTTATGTCGCAACATAGGGATCAGTAGCAAAGAATTCCAAGATTGCCTGCTACGTCATGACACAGGTCTTGGTGTATCGCGACATCGACCTCAGACTCCAACTCTGATCCTATGAGGGGCATTTTCATCTTCACAATGTAACTTAAACACGAAGGATGGTAGCTGACTTAGGGTTGAGGAAAAACAATCATGTAAAGCTATAAATAGGACCTTTAGCACTTGTGTTTAGACACCATTACTTAGCTTTTAATTTTTAGTTTCAGTTTCATTTATTTTTCGCTTTTGAAACGAGATTGTAGAAACTCATGTAAACAATTGAGGAGTTTTACCCGACAGACCGCTTAATACAATTTAGTTTCTTTTTCATTCTCTTTTACATTTATATGTTTTCATATATTATGTTATTGATGAATAAAGAAACCATGAGGAACTAATTCCATTTTGAGGAATTAGGGAGTGGAAGTATGAATAATTAATTGTTGTTTTACAAAGATTTTACCTTTGGATCAGCTATTTAGGAAAGGAAGAACATCAAACAAACACTATGCCTGACAACCCTAGAAAGTCATCTAGGTGGGAATGAACCTAAAATTGGTATTGCCCATCCTTGAACACCTTTCCCCAAATCGGTTTAGATTGTGACATCTAGCGATAAGTAATCTCTATTGACTTGCTATACCGGTGGAAGATCAAGAGATCCAATTGGGGTAGTGAGTAGTTGATTAGAGGAAAATCCCCAAAACTTAACAATTGAAGAAATCATACGGAAACGACCTACTCTCCCCAAATACGTTTATAAGAATTTCTACAACTCAACTTTACTTTGTTATCTTTTTATCTTTTTATTTTTATGCTTTCAAACAACTCTTTTATCTTCTCTCGTACTATAAACCCTAAAATCAGTACTAATTAATTTTATTCTTTATTGGGATTATATTTACTATAGCCTTAAGCCTCATTTGGGTATGATCCTCGGAATACTACCAAGTATTCTGTTGTAACACACTATATTTACAACCTGACCTGTATAATTGTTGAAAGCTGAAATCTACACCGAACGAGAGTACATTCGGGGGCGGTCAAGTTGTTGGCACCGTTACCGAGGAGGCAACGCTTTAGTAAATTTTATTCTTTCATTGTACTAAAATAATTAGGAAAATTTTAGGTTATAGATACGATTTAACCACACTAACAGTTTTTTCTTTTTCAGATCTAATAATTTTCTTTTAATTTCCATTATATTTAGACCCATGGGTGCCTACGACTTATTTTGTTCAGATCTCATGTTCGATGATGATTATGATGTCGAGATCTACGAAGATGGGTATCATGAAGATAGGGAGATTGATGGTACTAAAAAGAACATATGTTTTCTCCCTATTTATTGGATAATTTGTTCCAATTTAGTTGTCCTTATTACATATTTTAGCATTTTTAGTTTAGTACATTGCATTTTCTATCTCAGTGGACCTTGGCCTAGTTTTCCTTAATTTTGCAATATTTTTCTACTAATGTCGCTGCATGAGCACTACTAGATTGCACCTAAAAACTGTCACCATAGGAATATTTCCGAATGCACCCAAGACTGTCGCTGCATA
The DNA here is from genome assembly GCA_005610355.1 of Gossypioides kirkii. NCBI lineage: Eukaryota > Viridiplantae > Streptophyta > Magnoliopsida > Malvales > Malvaceae > Gossypioides > Gossypioides kirkii. The sequence continues at coordinate 12,651,610 of CP032250.1, forward strand.
AATATTCTTCAAATTGCATCCAAAACTTTCTCTACATAAGTATTCTTCAATTGCACCTAGGAATGTCACTGCATGAACATGTCAAAAATTGTCGCTGCATGAACGTGTTTAGAATTACGCCCAAAATTGTCGCTGCAACTGACAGCTGTCTGATAAGAACAGTATAACCAACTTGTACAGCTTAATTTTGTAGAATAGACACCTGTACAATTTGGGCTAAATATAAACACTCACAAGGAAAGAGAAAGGAGTATCTTCTTCCTTTAGTCTCCTATTTTCCAATATTATCTTCTTTAACCTAGCTTTTGAGCTTTTCAGCTATGGAGGGTTGAGACCCCTCGAGTGAATCTACGTGAAGGCAAGGCAGACCAGCTCCTGACGAGGAGTATCCTAAGTGCGATGCAAGAGGAAAGTAAGAGAGCATTTCGAGTAAACTAGGAATAGAGTACTCCATTTGTTCTTTTATATTTCTTTCTTAAACGATGGTAATTCATGTTATTTCAAGATTGTATGAAAGTATACTTGATAATTAGACTAATTGATATTTTATCCAAGCTTGCATTTACTGTTTAATCTTTAGGTTTGAATGATTTTAGCACGGAAGTGTTATTGCAGACATAGTCACTAGAAGGTGCAGTGATAGTTTAAACTAATAAGTAAGACAACGGAAGTTGCTTGGGGATTGAAGAAATTTGGTCCACTTGTTCTTAAGTGTGTTGCATTACCAGCATTGGAAGGTGTGGTTAGTGTGCATACTAAAGTCAAAGATCTAATAAAAAGCCAAGTTTGGTGAGATGTTCATCGCACTTCATTGCACCGACAAATTACCCGTTAATCCTAACCTTGTAAGCCATACTTAGTTTTCTGCTAACTATTCACGTTGTGGATCCCATTTTACCTTTATTACATTTTATCTTTATTTTCACATTATTGCTCCGACAACAATTTATTGCATTTTACTTATTCAATGCACCGAAAATTTTAGACAACAGACACCCATCCTTGTGGGATCGATATCCGACAGATTCACTTCTGTCTACTATACTTGCATCGACAGTGTACGCTTACACATATTTGCTGTGACGTTCATAGCGCGATCAGAGAGATTCAGGAAAATTAGAAGTTATTAATGTTAGAATTAAGTCAACTTCGTGAAAAAAACCTAAATCCCCGATCCATATGAGGGTAAATCTTTTAGGGAGATGTGCTTTGAATCTGAATAGATAGAACAAGAACAAGAATTATGGTTGGAAGAGGCAATGAAAAGAGAATGTTTTGCGTTAGATGACTGGACCACTGAGCAAAATGAGATCTCTCCTTTGGAAAGAGGAATAGAGAGTCATGTAAAAATCAAGATTAAGTCCCAATCTAGTGACGAATCGATCCTCATAAAGGAGGAAGATGACTCCAATACTCTAAATTTAGATATTCAACTAGTGACTGTTACAACACCGTTAACAAAAGAAACATTAGTTGAAGATATCATTGATGAAAGATTCAATTTCCAATGGAGATTAGATATTATGTATAATACTTTCTTAGTGCAGTGATCGCGTCTGTAACGTCACAATGATTGTGCAAGCGAACACACGTGGATGCAAGTATAGTTGATAGACAATTATATCGGATATCGATCTCACGAGGAAATGGGTTATTAATGTTTAAATATCAGAGTAATTAATACTGAAATTAAGAAAAATGTGAGTAAGGATGTCAGTGCAATAATGTCAGATCTGCACACTAAAATAGTTATTAATGTTAATGCACTCAGAGTGAAATGTCAGGTGTTAAATGTCAATGTACTGAAAGTAAATCAAATGTGTTGAGTGTTGAGTGCTGAATATTTAAATGGATGAAATGTAAAAGTGATCAAGTATAAAGGGTAGAAATGGTTCATTGATTTTGCTAAGTTTCAACGCTGGACGCGACGACAAGGTAAAGTATAGATGGATTGTCGCAGCAATAAAGTTCTTTTGAGTTCTTACCAACAACAGCTCTCTATTTAATCCAGATTTAAATACCCATAATCACTTCACCTCTCGATGTGAGCAATATTGTGCATTCAAGAACAAGTGATTGGAGTCCAATCTCAAGCAGCTCTCGCCTAAGTTACTTGTTAACCCGACTTGTCACCGTATCTCTTAATGTCGACAGACTGTAATTTTTCTCCCGTGCTTAAAGCGGTTAGATACAAGAATAAATAAATAAGTAGCATAAAATAAGAATCAAAATGATCTAGCATTAAAAGACACTCTCGTATTCATTTAATGTTATCAAAATCCATCATCGTTAAAGAAGAATTAAAGAGTACAATCGAAGCATACTATCTTTAGACTACTAGGACTACTCCCTAATTGTTCCTCTTGCCTTGCATCAAGCACCTCTCGTCAGAAGTGGCTGCAGACTTGCTTCATCAGCTTCCCAATTTCCAGCTTAAATCTCCAAAATCACACAGAAGTTGTAGAATTCAATCCCTTAATTCTTGATGCTTTCTTCATTCTTCATTCTTCTATTTATAGGCTCAAGAAATTGCAGATTTTCTTCATTCTCAGATCCAGATCTAGATTTTTGCAGCTGTCAAAGTTAGTTAGAGTACAGCTGTGCACTCACGCAGATCTGATGTTTACTTCAGAGATCTGCAGGTTGTCGCTGCATTGCTGATCACAATCTGAGATTGTAATTGCGCTGACACCTGTGATATTCCTACGTTGATGCTTCCAGATGTAAATTCAGCTTGAGTCTACTCATTTGAGGTTCAAATTCAATACAACAACATTTCTTTGTCGCAATTCCAAGCTAATCTTATGGCTGCATTCTGCCAATGTTGATCTTCTGGACTGAGCTCCTGCGTTGACAATTCTAAGATGCCAAAATATCGGCTGCTTGCGTCGACATTAGTACAAAAATAGATAAAAATAACAAGAATTTAAATTAACTATCAATGAATTAAAAAATATGAAAATTGAGTATAAAATGCTTATGATGCATGCTAAATGAGATACAAAAGAGACAATTAAAACACTAAATTAGGGAGAAAATATATGTCATTTGTAATACCATCACACCTCTAAACTTGAGTTTTTACTTGTCCTCAAGTTAAGAAAAATTAACAAAGTCACAAGCAGAAATGTCACTACAATCATTATCCATACAACTTGAATTCTCTGAAGTCCTAATGTACAAATTGTATTCATATGATAGAATAATGCACCGACAATTTATAGAAATGAATATTTAAGAACTGTAACTTCAAAAATATTAGTGACATGCATTGCATCCTAATCTTCCTTGAACTAATACAACATTTATCAAAATTTTCTTTCTGTTCTTTCTCTTTCTCTTTTTCTTATTACTTTGGCTTTTTTCTTTTTTCAAATGACTCAGAGATGTCATTGCATTACTCTACCTTTGTTCCTGGGAAGTAATGATAGGGTGCAACAAACCCCCAAGAGGTATGTAATTGTGCCAACATACACTCTTGCAGAGGAAACCTTTGGCTAGATGATTTTCTAAACCTACAGCGGAGTGCTCTCCCTTGGAAAGTCATAATACACTCACATTGGAGCATTTTTTTATTAACACAATGTCGCTGCAATTGGTCAATTAGCTCAAGATTCAAACATAGACACTAATCATTCATTACTGAAACAATTCCAATCATTCATTCAAAAATAGTAGACTCATCATTCATTCATACTCATCTAATGTATACACCAGCATCCAAACAATTCAAGAATTACGCATCAAGATAAAAATTGTAAGCACATTTCAGTTGAAATTTTATGAATTCTCATTAACCAAAGAAACAAATAAAACTTAAATATGTGGGTGTAATTGCATTTCCATTTCACATTATCTCCCCCCAAACTTAATGCCTGCATTGTCCCTAATGCACTGACAATATTATGCAAAAATAATGGAAATGCGACTACAATGCAACTAAGTTAACAAAATGAATGCAGTGACAAAATAAAATGCATGGAAACTAAGAATGCATAAAACTAACTAAAGAAATGTACCGACTCAGGTATTAGTAGCTGATGCAGAGGCTGCTTTAGTTTTCTTCTTTTTCTTCTTTAAAGGCTTACCCTCGTCATGATTCTTTTTCTTCTTCTTGTCCTTGCGCATTTTTCGCTTTTTATCCTTCGTGCCAACTGGTTCGGTGGATTGCTCCTCGCAATAGGTTGGGTGGTGGCCTCATCGATTGTCACTTTTGATGGGTGGATTTCTACGAGTGGTGCCACAAAGGGCACGATAGCAAGAGGATTCAGTTCCTCTACCTCGTTGGTGACAACCTCAGCCTGGCTCGCAGTAGGTCAAGCTTCATCTGAGCTAGATGCCCCCACGACATCCTCTACAATTATTGTTGGGACATCTGTTTCCTTCTCTTCCTACACCTCGGCAGGTTCTTTCTCTTCATTTTTTTCCTTCCCTTCTTGATCCTTCTCCTGCAACTGATCATCCCTCTGATCATTATCCTCGTGCACACGTTGCTTAGTCTTAATTGGGCCAATGTTAGTACATACTATCACGTCAACATCCTCCTCCACAACAGCCTCTCGTTCTGCCATATTTGCTTCCAGACTATTGGAGAACTCATCCTCGAATAAGTGGGCAATGTTGCGATAATAATCTTCATCAGCCTACGAGTGCTCATCATCCTTCTTATCATCGAAAATGTGAATCTGAGATGGTGCAAGGGCAGGCTTACCATCAGGGGTAGGTTGCTCAGAAGATGAGTACTTCATCGGTCGATAGATGGATGGTAAGGTTGGGAAGTTTGGTAGTGGAGTAGGGCTGATCTGGCTCAATGTAGTGACAATGGCCTTGTTTCAGGCCTTTATGTAGGCATAAATTTTGTGCAGTCGAAAATCCATATCCTCTATTAAGCCATCAGTATGGATTGATCGCATGTCGATGCAGTCCAGGTGTACTTCCATCAAGGCGAACTTCTTCGCCACTTGGGACTCTGTCGGCCCATCAGGTTGATCAACCTTCTTTTTACCCTTCCTTTATCCCTTTTATGGGAGGCTTCGTTGGCCATTGGCCTATCTTGGCCACGTGTCATCTGCTCAACAAAGATATTGTTGATCAATCCCTTGTTGTCTAAGTCCTCCTCACCATCTTTGGGCACAATGCTTTTTATCTACAAAGTAACAAAATGAGAGAGGGAAAAAGAAGTATACCAGTTTGTTTGACAACTGCTTCTACGACCTGAGCGTGGATGATTTCACCAATGTCGATGTGTCAGTGGTACAAGATCGAGTGCAGTAAACATATACGGTCTAATGTTATCGTAGTGCTATGGGTTGAGGGCATGATGCGAATATTGATAAAATGGAACTAGACTTTGCAAAAGGATGTAAGGTACCTTCTATGCATTATGTAGTTATGGAAGCCATTACCAGTCCATGTGGCTCCATCGATGCATAGGTCCTTCATTATCTGTTACATGCAGTCATCGTCCAAACGATGCATAAATGGTGCGTGGTCATCCACCCGCTCCGGAATCCTTAGCCGCACGTTTACTTGGGCAACGCTCCATGGAATGAGCCCCTCTCGTACAAAAACAAATTCTTGGTCTGGATCTACCAAGTTGGCGTAAAACTCCCTAACCTATGTAGGGGAGTAACCAGAAGGGTGCTCGCAAAAGAATTCCCACCCAAGGCGGCTTATGGTACGTTGAACCTATTTACCTAGAGCCTGGTGTGGAGAAAGTTGTGGGCCTTATATGGGGTGGAGGTTGCATTTAACATGGTGTTTTGGTAGTGATCTTTGGCCGCAGTCGTCAGAAACAAGACTGGGCCTGTAGATGAGGGTGGTGTTGTGGACAGAGCCACATTAGAAGTGGTTGGGGTATTCTTTGAATGGGTTTTGGATGTGTTTCTTGAGGCACGGGTTTTTTCCATTGTTAAAGAAAAAAAAGTTAGAGAGAATTGCAAAAACAAGTGCTTTGTGAACAAAAAAGAGAATACAAAGGAGATGAAAAAGATGAGTTGTAGGAACAATGGAAGATGTAAGAGAAAGGAAAACTGTAGGAGATAGGTTTTATAACCTAGGCATGATGATTGGAAAACTTACAGGGAAACGTTGCGTTTGCAGCCATTAATTATCGGGCTATAGATTGTACTATTTCATTTTGATCTAACGGCTGGGAGAGAAAGAAATCAATCGGCGCGATTCTTGCTGAAAAAGAAATGCTGACTCATCGTAGAATGCGTAGACAATATGTGCTTCGATGCTTCGATAAAAATTTAATTTTTATTTCTGCAAGGAATTTGAAACAACACAAAGAAAAGTGAAATAAATAAAAGCAAATAAAGAAATGCGTCGACATTATTTAAATGTGACCAGATTAATGGCCTCGTTTGATTCTTTGACATCTGGGCTCACATAGTACTTTAGACGTTGGCCATTCACTTTGAATTGTTGTCCATCCTTTAGATTCTCAATTATCATCGCACCACTCTGGAATACTTCGACAACTCTAAAATGGCCTGACCACCTTAATCGCAATTTACTTGGATGCATCTTTAAACGTGAGTTAAATAAAAGTACTAACTGACCAGGATGAAATTGTCGATGCAAGATATATTGTCATGCCATCTTTTTGTTTTTTCCTTATATATCGCGGCATTCTCATAAGCATTGCGTTAGATTTCTTCTAACCGCATTCAGTCGACGGTAATCTATACATACTCGCCAGCCAGTCATAATACGAGTAGGGATTAACTCGTTCTTGTCGTTGGTCACAACTGTGAAACTACTCTTTTTAGGCACACATTGGACGAGGCTCAACCAATTACTATCGAAAATAGGGTATATGATGCCCGCATCTAACCATTTGATAATTTCCTTCTTCACTACTTCTTTCATTTTTTCATTAAGTCTTCGTTGCTGCTCAATTGATTGCTTCTTTTCATCTTCTAGCCTAATCTTATGCATGCAAAAAGAGGGACTGATGCCTCTGATATCATCATTGCTTCAGGCTATGGCTCTTTTATGTTCTTTTAAAATGGCAATGAGCTTATCTTCCTATTTTGCGTCAAGAGATGCGTTGACAATAAAAGGTAATGTCTCGTTGTCACCAAGAAAGACATGCGTTGACAATAACAGGTAATGTCTCGTTGTCACCAAGAAAGACATACTTCAGATGTGTTGGCAATGGCTTTAACTCTAAGGTAGGAGCTTTCTTAATAGATGGTTTAAACATCAGGATTGTCTTGTTAGACAAATCCAAAGACTTCAATTGCCAATTCTATCTCAGCTCACAATTATTAACCTCCTGTTTGTCGCCACATTCAGCTAGGATTTCATTGGTGGATGTCGCTGCATCTTCATCTGATGTTGCTAAACTCCTTGCATTGAATTCTTCTGAAATGATTCCATCCAGCACGTTGATGTGGTGACATTGCTCTTTAGTTTTGGATGGAGATGCCTCAAACACACTGAAGGTCACATGCTCATCGTTATGACGCATGATAAGTTCTCCTTTGAATACATTGATAAGTGTGCGTCCCATTGCTAGAAATGGTCGCCCCAAAATAATGGGCACGTCCTTATCTTCTTTGCAGTCTTGGATAATGAAATCAGCAGGGAATATGAACTTATCAACTTGGACAAGGATGTCTTTGATTTGGCCTTCCAATTGTGCTAAGGATCTGTCCGTAAGTTGCAATGTCACCGTAGTGGGCTTCATCGAACCTATTCCTAATTTCTTGAAAGTAGACACAGGCATAAGATTAATACTTGCACCCAAATCACATAAATCTTTACCTAGATAATGATTCCCAATGGAGCATGAGATTGTGAAGCTGCCAAGATCTTTCATCTTTGTTGGTAACTTGTTTGTAAGCACAGCGTTGTACTCTCTGTGAGCGTAATTATCTCGATTTCGGACAATTTCGTTTTCTTTGAAAGTATCTCTTTTATAAATTTCCCATAGCTGGGTATCTGTACAACAGCATCTATAAGAGATATATTAATATGCAATTATTTCAAAGTAGAATTCTCTTTAAATATTTGCGAAAATGGCAAAGGTATTGTAACATTGGGTTGTTGTGAAAAACTCGGTGGTGTCGACATTGGCAGTTGCGTCGACAACTTAGTTAGGCAAGCTGCAGGTATCAATGGTACTACTGTTGGTTCCTCTTCATTTGCTTTTGCTTGACTTCCTTTAACTTCATCCTCTTCCTATTGTTGTGGTTCAGGTGCATCGACATGGTCTTGATTAGAACTGCTTGGTTCAGCCGTCTGCTTGCCACTCCTCAGCGTGATTGCTTTGTAATGCTCCTTCCCCCTTTGCATAGGATTCTCAGCATCACTAGGCAGAGTGCCTAGTGGTTTTGTGTTGAAATTAGAAGCCAACTACCCTAACTAGGCTTCCAATGCTCTAATGGAAGAAGAGTTGCCTTACACTATTGCTTCAGTTCGTGTGATATGCTCGGTAGGCATAGGATCTGATTAGGTTGAGAAAATTGCTATTGTTGTTGTTGATAATGTTGTCCTTGCATATGTGGCAGCACAGATTGTTGTGGCTGTAATCGAGATTATGGTTGCATTTGACTATGTAACTGCATTTGCTTGGATCGAGAATTTATTTGTGAATTTTGATTATAATTCTGCTATGGATTGCTATTGTAACTCCCTTGTCTATAATCCCTTTGATTTGAGGAATTTCCATATCTGAACGTGGAAGTATTTTTATTCCCCTAAGGTTGTTGAGATCGATTTTTGTATGAGTTACCAAATGAACTTCCTCTGATGTTGATGATGCAGAAAGCATTATGTTGTGGGCAATCCTCAGAACTATGGATGTCGCCACAAATTTCACAAGAAAATATTGGCTCATCCAATTGTTGGGCCACTTGAATAGGAGCAACTTTATTTCTTTCCTTCATAATCTTTATAATATTGGCCAATGAAGATACATGCGCTGACAAAGCAGAAATAGCATCTAACTCAAGAACTCCAAGGTTAGTTTTTACCTGTGCAGAACGAGAGATCGGATATTGATAATCATTCTGAGCAATCCTCTCTAGAATTCTTACAGCTTCATTATATGTACAATCCAACAAGTGACCATTAGTCGATGCGTCGACAAAGTTCCCTGTCTGAGCATTCAAACCATTGTAGAAAATTTCTATTTGGGTCTCTTGCTGAATCCATGCATTGGGCAGCGCCGAAGCAATGTTTTATAACACTCCCATGTTGTGTGTAAGTTCTCATCATCCAGTTGATGATATGCAGTAATATCATTACGCAACCTTGCGTTCATTGTCAGCGGATTGAAACGCAGAACAAATTACATTGCTAACACATTCCAAGATGTAATTGATCCTGCCAGTAATCCCAAGAACCATGTTCTTGCTTTACCTTGCAACGAATAAGGAAATAATTGCATTTTTAAGCATCATCAAGGACACCATGTTGACTACAAGATGCACAAATAAGCAAAAATGATTTTAAGTGTTGTCTTGCGTCTTCATGAGGAAAACCAGAATATTGCCCATTTGAATTTAACATCTGAAACATCACTAGTTTTAGCTCGAAATTTCTTATTGTCCTATTTTGCACTTGTTCTTCTTGTGGACGTTGTGGTAGTATATCATTAACAATTTGTGGGAGCAGTGAAGGAACTCTATCTTGTAACGACAATGGTGGTAAATAATTGTTGTTGTTGTTACCAGCCATTTTTCTTTGTTCTTGCCTTCTTCTTCTAAGTGTCCTCTCAAGCTCCGGATCAAAGCTCAAAATGTCCTTAGGATTTCTCCTTGTGGAAAAAATATGAAAAAGAAAACAATTAGAGAAATATAAACAGATCAGTAGAGATTAAAAGTAAAGTAAGTAGAATTAATTGCAACTATAAAAGTAAACATCAACAAACGCTAATTTCCCCGACAACGACGCTAAAACTTGATCGCGTTTGTAACATCACAGTGATTGTGCAAGCGAACACACGTCGATGCAAGTATAGTTGATAAACAATTCTATCGGATATCAATCCCACGAGGAAATGGGTTATTGATGTTTAAATGTCGGAGCAATTAATACTAAAATTAAGTAAAATGTGAGTAACGATGTCAGTGCAGTAATGTCAGATCTGCACACTAAAATAGTTATTAATGTCAATGCAATCAGAGTTAAATGTCAGGTGTTAAATCTTAATGTACTGAAAGTAAATCAAATGTGTTGAGTGTTGAGTGCTGAATATTTAAATGCATGAAATGTAAAAGTGATCAAGTATAAAGAGTAGAAATGGTTCACTGATTCTGCTAAGTTGCAATGCTGGACGCGTCGACAAGGTAAAGTATAGATGGACTGTCACAGCGATAAAGTTCTTTTGAGTTCTTACCAATAACAGCTCTCTATTTAATCCAGACTTAAATACCCATATTCACTCCACCTCTCGGTGTGGGCAATGTTGTGCATTCAATAACAAGTGATTGGAGTCCAATCTTAAGCAACTCTCAATGATTATTCGTTCGCCGGAACCAGAAGTAAAAATTTTGGTAGATAGGGATCCCGTAAAAACTTCTTTCGAGGAATGGGCTAGGCCGGGCCATTTCTCAAGAACAATAGCTAAGGGACCCGATACTACCACTTGGATCTGGAACCTACATGCCGATGCTCACGATTTCGATAGCCATACCAGTGATTTAGAGGAGATCTCTCGCAAAATATTTAGTGCCCATTTCGGCCAACTCTTCATCATCTTTCTTTGGCTGAGCGGCATGTATTTCCACGGTGCTCGTTTTTCCAATTATGAAGCATGGCTCAGCGATCCTACTCACATTGGACCTAGCGCCCAGGTGGTTTGGCCAATAGTGGGCCAAGAAATCTTGAATGGCGATGTGGGTGGGGGTTTCCGAGGAATACAAATAACCTCTGGTTTTTTTCAGATTTGGCGAGCATCTGGAATAACTAGTGAATTACAACTCTATTGTACCGCAATCGGTGCATTGGTCTTTGCGGCCTTAATGCTTTTTGCCGGTTGGTTCCATTATCACAAAGCGGCCCCAAAATTGGCTTGGTTCCAAGATGTAGAATCTATGTTGAATCACCATTTAGCAGGGCTACTAGGGCTCGGGTCCCTTTCTTGGGCGGGGCATCAAGTACATGTATCTTTACCGATAAACCAATTTCTAAATGCTGGAGTAGACCCTAAAGAGATCCCACTTCCCCATGAATTTATCTTGCATCGTGATCTTTTGGCTCAACTTTATCCCAGTTTTGCCGAGGGAGCAACCCCATTTTTTACCTACTTGCTAACCCAACATGTCACTGCATCTCTCGATGTCAGCAGACTACAATTTCACTCTTGTGCTTAAAGTGGTTAGATCCAAGAATAAATAAATAAGCAGCATAAAATAAGAATCAAAATGATCTAGCATTAAAAGACACTCTCGTATTCATTTAATGTTATCAAAATCCATCATTGTTAAAGAAGAATTAAAGAGTACAATCGAAGCTTACTATATTTAGACTACTAATACTACTCCCTAATTATTCCTCTTGCCTTGCATCAAGCACCTCTCATCAGAAGTAGTTGCAGACTTGCTTCATCATCTTCCCAATTTCCAGCTTAAATCTCCAAAATCACACAGAAATTGTAGAATTCAATCCCTTAATTCTTAATGCTTTCTTCATTCTTCATTCTTCATTCTTCTATTTATAGGCTCAAGAAATTGCAGATTTTCTTCATTCTCAGATCCAGATCCAGATTTTTGCAGCTGTCAAAGTTGGTTAGAGTACAGCTGTGTGCTCACGCTGATCTAATGTTTACTTCAGAGATCTGTAGGTTATCGTTGCATTGCTGGTGCAATTTGAGATTGTAATTGCGGCGACACTTGTGATATTCCTGCATTGGTGCTTCCAAATGTAAATTCAGCTTGAGTCTACTCATTTGAGGTTTAAATTCAATACAATGACCTTTCTTGGTCATAATTCCAAGCTGATCTTGTGGCTACATTCTGCCAATGTTGATCTTCTGGATTGAGCTTCTGCATCGACAATTTTAAGATGCAAAATATCGCCTGCTTGCATCGACATTAGTACAAAAATAGATAAAAATAACAAGAATTTAAACAAACTATCAATGAATTAGAAAATATGAAATATGATGCATACTAAATGAGATACAAAAGAGACAATTAAAATACTAAATTAGGGAGAAAATATATGTCACTTGTAATACCATCATATAGCAAATCCCTAAAGAAATTTCTAATGTGAAAATTTTTCAATTTTTGCAGAGAATAAAAAATATTTGCAGGCCAGAATCTCAGCCGTCAACTAGCGTAATAATTACATCTGTGGAACAAGAAAGTGTGCATTCGTGGGATAGGCAATTATTGCAATGGTACCACGAGCCACAGGAAACATAGTAATATTTGCAGGCTAGAATCTCAGCCGTCAACTAGCGTAATAATTACATCCGTGGAACAAGAAAGTGTGCATTCGTGGGATAGGCAATTATTGCAATGGTACCACGAGCCACAGGAAACATAGTTCGGTGATGGAAATTACAAAGGAAAACAAATAGCTACAGTAACATCAAAGAATAAATTTGCCATAAATTCCCCATTTTTAAAATGAGGTGATTGAACAACTATTAATCCACCACGTAAAGGCAAGTGAATTTCTTTAGGGGATCATTGATAAAAGTAAGTATGGGAAAGTATGGTGGTACAAACTTATAGACGTCATCAATTGATATGATCGCAGAAAGGAACTGGAGTAATCTACGCAGGAAGAAAAGGAAAATTTCGAGAAAGAAATAAATGCCAGAGAATAGCTTCGCACGATGACTGTTGGATGAATAACAATAAAATAGACCAGCCGATGTGCACCCTAACACTCATGTCAGACAAATTTGACAAGCACCAACCCTTAAATTTTAAATTTTAGTTACTAACCTACTAATGTAATAACATTTTGCTTATTTTTAGGGTTTTTCTTTTAAATTTGACAAGTTTGTCGTGACACAGGTACTCCACGTCGTGACAAAGCAACCAGATTACTCCAAAGATGCCCAAGCATGCTATGACGCGACATACTTCTCGTACGTCGCAACCAAGGGGTCAGATTTAAAAAAAATAGAAACTGAGGGCTATGTCGCAACATTAGGAGGCCTATGTTGCAATATAGGAGGCAGTCTGCTGGAGCAGGGTGTAACACCTAAAACCCGTTACCATCGTCGGTTAGGGTTCTGGGGTCTTTCCGATCATTTAGCGTTGTTTAATTCCTAATATTATTTCATTTAATATAATTAAATAAATTAATAAATCAATACAATATAAATTATCAAATTAAATAAAAGCATAATCCATTTAGGGCAAAAATGTCATTTCTACAATTCTGGGAGACTTCTACCAGTACCTGTTGGACAAGTATCGGTAGAAGTCAAGTTAGTAAATAAGTCAGAAATAGCTGCAGTTTTCTACCGGTAGTTGTGATGGTTCTACCGATACAAGGGTAACTTCTACCGAAACAATGCTTGCTACTACCGACACTTCAAACTCTATAGTGCTAGGATGTTCTACCCTGCAACTTCTACTGGTACAAGTACTCAGACTACTGATACTACTATGAACAAAACTACCGATACTTCTTATGTTACTACTGATACAATGCACGTCAATAACCAACCTCTCTCCTACGCAGTACTTCTACTGATACATGCAAGAGTTCTACCGAAACAAGTATACAAAATTCAAACATTCACACTTCTCAAGTTCATCAACTAATTTCCATTGCATAGGCATAAAGTACAAAAGATGCATCTCAAGTGTTCAATGAACACACGTATAATTATATTTTAATGCATAATGCCTACTTTTAATATTAAGCAAGTATGCAAAATAGGTTAACCATTCAACTAGGGTTTCATCAATGTATCAACCAAACCAAAATCAAGTATTACAAAAGATAACATCATCCTAGTACATGCCATATAGTGAAGTGATGTAAATACTACCAAACGAGCTCCAAGATAGTGTGATTTCTTTGAGATGATCCGATCTTCAAGCAGCAAAATAGAATCTACAAAACAACAACAATTTCATAGGTAAGCTTTCATAATTTAGCAAGTTCGTAGAGTTTAATAAGTTACCGAGTAACATGTGTAGTACAATCTGTAAATCTATTAAACCATAACAGAACTGTGCTTCAGTAAGCTATAATCAGAATTCATCCCTTTTGACAAATGTCATCTCAATTACCAGTATACGATGCTACTCACACCAAGCTGATGAGGACTCACAACATACGCGGTACCTCAACAATCGATACAATATTTGTACATATAACTGTTCCCTAACGATGTTGCTCACGCAAGCTTTAGAGAATATTCAAATCAAGCATAAATCTCAACCATTGTAGAGCCTAAAATCCTTTCTTGGATTCTTTTCTCATTTCCCGACTCGTGATGCTGCTCACACAAGCTGTAGAGAATTCGTAACAAATGCAGGACCTCAGCCATCGGATCAGTTACAAATCACCGGCTCAAAGCTTGATAACTTTTTCTTTCTTTTGCTTTCCTCTTTCTCGATTCTAACCATCATAACATATTTGCAGCATTTATAGAGAATATATCAATGTATAAATTAAATAAAGATTTAATGTTACAAACTTACCGAACTGAATTGTAGTTATGGATAGGCTCTAGGGACTATGATGCTAATTTTCTTTTTCCTCGATCCATGGCATGATCGTAATCTAACACAATAAATCGCTCAAATTTCTCATTAAATCATATAATTAAATCGTTTAATACAATTTGGTCCTTTTTGGAAAATTTATGAATTTACCCCCTAACATTGTACTTTTGTTCGATTTAGTCCTTAAACACAAAACATGTAAAATAACCATTTTCTTCTAAGTCCAGACCAGCCGAATATCCATAGTTCTTATAAAAATCCCTACAAAATAATTATTTCAACCAAGTACACAATTTTTTCATTTTTACATATTAGTCTTTAAACCCTAATTTCATAAAAAAAATCACTTTACAAAAAGATCCAACCTAATCATCAAGCATTCAAAACCATCAAAAACTTTTAAGAACAAATATATTCAATAATGGTAAGATTTATAACATTTGACAGATTCGCAAATTAGTCCATTAGTTCATAGATTAGCTAGATTAAGCTAATACGGACTCAAAAACATAAAAATTACTAAAAATGATTATCATTTGCTTACCCAAATCAAAGCTCAAAGCTTGAAAATGTAAAAACCCTAACTTTCCCCTCTTGTAATTTCTATGAGCAAAAATTTGTTTGGGCTTCTGAGCGCTAAATTCTGTCTAGGTTCGTTTAGCTGAAATTTTATATGACATGAAGAGATCAACTTGATGCAATGTCACGGGATATCGGTTTTGTTTAGATTACTATTCTAGTACCGAATATAATATTCTGTAAGTTAACTGTTCCACGAACTTACTAAGCTCTGTAAGCTTACCTATTTATCTATTCCTTGTTTTATAGATCATTTTGCTGTTTGAAGATCAGATCACCTTGAAGAATCACACTATCTCGAGAGTTCGTTTGGTAGATGATCGACTTGTAAACGTCACAGTATTTAAGTGAAGTGAACACTCATCGATGCAAGTATAGTTGATAGATTTGTTCTATCAGATACCGATCCCATGAAGATAGAGTTCTTGATGTTCAATTATCGAAGGAACTAAAGTTAAAATTAGAGAAAATGCTAGTAAGGATGTCAGCGCAATTAAATCAGATCTGCACCACTAAGTTAATCAAAGTTGTCAATGCAAAGATAAAAATAAAATGTTAGAGCAATTGAAAGTAAAATAAATTGTTGTTGATATTTTGAGAATTTAAATGCAGAAAAGTAAAAGTGTGATCAAGTGCAAAGAATGGAGTGGATCACTGACTTCACTAAGTAACAACGTTAGATGTGACAATAAGGTATTTATAGATGAATTGCCGCAGTAATAAGGTTCCAATGAAATCATACCAATAACAACTCTCTGTTTAACCAAGACTCAAGTGCCCATATTTACCCCACCTTCCAGTGTTGGCAATGCCTTGCACTCAAGAATAAGTGACTAGAATTCGTCCTAGCCTCAAACAACTTCCACTGACTTGCTTGTTAACCTAACTTGTCACTGCACTTTCTAGTGTTGGTAGACTGCAATTGCACTTCCGTGGTCAAAAGAGTTAAATCCAAGGGAAAAAGATGAGAAGAATTGAATAGGAATCAAAGTAATCTAACATTGAAAGATATTTCCATATACAATCAATTATCAATAAGAATTCATCAGCATTAAAAGAGGGATTAACAAATAAATCGAAGCATACTATTCTTAGGCTACTAGGATTATTCCTCAACCGCTCCTCTTGTATCGTCTCAAGCACTCCTCATCAGAAGTTGTCACACATTTGCTCGATCAGCTCACTGGACTCCAGAACCAAGCTTCAAAGCTTTAGAAAATTTGTAGAATTAATTTCTTCACCTCTTGATATTCGCTCTCCTTCTTCTCTCCTCTATTAATAAGCTTTGAGAATTGCAGATCCCATCTCTTTTCAGATCCAACTTCTTTTGCAACTGTAAAAGTTTGTTAAAATCCAGCTGTGCACCCACTCAGATATTGTGTGTTCTTTATAAATCTACAGGTTGTCGTGACATCGCTGGGTGTAATATGTAATCTTTAATTGTGGTGACAACGTGTTATTCTCTTGCGCTGGTGCTTCTAGATGTGTTTGCAGCGTGAATTCACTCATACAAAGTAGATGTTTCAATGCGGTGACATTTCTGGCCATAATTCCAAGCTAAACTTGTGGCTGCATCTTTTAACTTTTTCTAGCATTGATCTTCCGAGATGGATCCCTGCGTTGACAATTTCAGACGCAATACATATGTTGCATATGGCGACATTAGTGCACAGAAGAGATAAAATAACGAGAATTTAAGCCACACAACATTGAGTTAGAAAATGTAAATACTAAGTATGAAATGACTATCATGCATGCTAAATATAATATAAAAGGGACAATTAATACAGAAATTTTGGGAGAAAATAAGTGTCATATCTAATGCTATCACACCCCCAAAATTGAGTTTTTACTTGTCCTCAAGTAAACAAAAGTAAACAAAGTCACAAACAAAACATGTCACCGTAATCATTATTCTAACAACTTAAATCCTCTGGAATTCTAATGTACAAATTGTATTCACATGATAGAATAATGTGCCGATAATTTATAGGCATGAATAATTAAAACTGCAACTTCACTAATGTTAGTAACATGCTTTGAATCTTAACCTTTCTTGACCAATACATCATATATTTCTTTTTTCTTCTTTTCTCTTTTCCTATTCTTCTTTCTTTTTTTTATAAATGTCTGAGAGATGTCATTGCATTACTCTACCTTTGTTCCTGGGCAGTAATGATGGGGTGCAACAAACCCCAAGAAAATATGTAATTGGCTGACACACACTCTTGCAGTGACAGCCTTTGGCTAGATAATTTTTCTAACACATGTAGTGGAGTGTTCTCTCTTGATAAGTCACCGCAAGCTAAATTTACATAGGGAAGCACCAGCGCAGGAAAATCATAGGTGTCACCGCAATTACGATCTCAGATTACGCCCAGTAATACAACGATAATCTGTAAATCTCTGAAGAAAACATTAAATCTACGTGAGTACACAGCTGTACTTTAACTAACTTTGATAGCTACAAAATCTAAATCTGGATCTGAGAATGGGAGACTGAAACTTGCAACTCATGAAAGTTATAAATAGAATAATGAAGAATGAAGAAATCATCAAGAGTTGAAGAATTAAATTTGCAAATTACTTTGTGTTTTTTTGGAATTTATTACTAGAGACCGGTGAGCTGACTGAGCCGATGAGCAGTAACTCCTGACGAGGAGTGCTTGATGCTGAGAAAGAGAAGCAATTAAGAGGTA
Organism: Gossypioides kirkii; assembly: GCA_005610355.1. NCBI lineage: Eukaryota > Viridiplantae > Streptophyta > Magnoliopsida > Malvales > Malvaceae > Gossypioides > Gossypioides kirkii. The sequence goes on from CP032250.1 coordinate 12,669,548, forward strand.
ATCCGAGTAGCCTAGAGATAGTATATTCCAATGTATTCATTAACTCCTTTCTTATAGATGATGAACTATTATTAATATTTGAATGAATACAAGAGTATCTTTTAGTATTTGATCACTTTGATTCTTATTTAATACTTTTATTCTATTTATTAGTGGATCTAACTACATCAAACACGAGAGTGGCTTTGCAGTCTGCCGACATCGAGAGATGCGGTGACAAGTTAGGTTAACAAGTAAGTTAGGCGAGAGCTGCTTGGGATCAGAAGAAATTCTGATCACTTGTTCTTGGGTACATAACGTTGTTCACACTGTAACGTGGAGTAATTGTGGGTACTTGAGTCGTGACTAAACAGGGAATTGTTATTGGTAAGAATTCATTGGAGCTGCATTGCTGCGATAGTTTATCTATTAAAAACCTTATCGACGTTCCTGCATTGCAACTTAGCAAAATCAGTGATCCGCTCTAGATCTTTGCACTTGATCACATTTACATTTTCTGCATTTAAATATTCAAAACTTAACACTCATCACATTTTGATTTACTTTCTGTTGCTCTGACATTTAACCTTTGGTATTTAACTCTGATTGCATTGATAGTTTTAACAATTTTAGTATGTAGATTTGGCTTAATTGCGCTGACATATTTACTCACATTTCATCTAATTCTTGTATTAGTTGCTTCGACATCTGAACATCAAGAACCTATTCCCTTTGAGATCGATATCCGATAGAATTATCTATCAACTATACTTACATCGACGTGTGTTTGCTTGCACATTGCTGTGATGTTTCAGATGCGATCACTGTGTCAATACCGAAGCTTATGTTAACAATTTCTTTAGTTGATCAAAATTCTGTTGGCACTTTTCTAACCAAACAAACTAGACATTCTTCTGTAGCAGCTTCATCATCGGCAAGGCTATAATAGAGAAATCTTTCACAATCTGATTGTAATAACCTACTAATCCCAAAAAACTACATACCTCAGAAATGTTTTTTGGTACCATCCAATTGAAAATAGTTGAAACTTTACTTGGATTAACCCGTATTCCTTTCGAAGATACCACATGACCTAGAAATCCAACTTCTCAAAGCCAGAACTCACATTTTTTGAATTTCGCATACAATTATTTTTCTAGCAAAATTTACAACACCTCTATCAGATGCTGAGTATGCTTTGACTCTGTCTTGGAATAGATCAGTATGTCATCAATAAATACAATTGCAAATCTATCCAACTGAGATTGAAATACCCAGTTCATCAAATCCATGACTGCTGTTGGACGTTAGTCAATCCAAACAACATTACCAAAAACTCATAATGTCCATATCGGGACCTGAGTGTTATTTTCGACACATCACAATCTTTCACTCGCATCTGATAGTAATCTGATTGAAAATCTATTTTGGAAAATATAGTTGTACCTTTCAACTGGTCAAATAACTCATCAATACGAGGTAACGGGTACTTATTCTTGATTGTCACCTTATTCAGCTGCTTGTAATCTATGCACATCCTCGTCGAGCCATTTTTCTTCTTCACAAATAACATAGGTGCACCTAGGGCAATACACTCAGGCGTATAAAATCTCTATTTAACAATTCTTGCAGCTGTATCTTTAACTCTTTGAACTCAGTCAATGCCATTCTATATGGTGGAATCGATATTGATGTAGTGTTAGATATCAAATCAATGCCAAACTCCACTTCTCGGATCGGCGGTAAACCCGGTCACTCCTCTGGAAACACATCTGAAAACTCACTAATAACTGGTACCTGTTTCAGTTCTGTCCTTGAATCTCGTGTGTCAAGTATATAAGCTAGAAATGCTTTAGTTTTATGCTGAGATAGCTGAGATCACTCTGGTTTCATTGTTCAATCTGTCAGACTTAACTGTGATCACCTCACCAGTCGAACATTTCAAATTAATCTGTCTTCGCTTACGGTTAACCACTGCATCATGCTCAGATAACCAGTCCATACCCAAAATCACATCAAACTTGGTGAAAGGTAATAGCATTAGGCCAGCAGAAAATTCACTGCCGTGGACTTTCAGTGGACATTTATGACACACCAAATTAACAATGACACTATGACCCAATGGGTTTGTGACTTACATATCAAATTCAATCGACTCAACAGACAAATTTTTATTAGCTACTAATGTAGTACAAATGTATAAATGAGTCGATTTTGGGTCAATCAAAGCACACACAATATCATTAAAAGGATAAAATATACCAGTCACAATATCGAGAGCGGTAGCCTCTTCTTCGGCTCTGATGGCATATGTTCGTGCAAGTGCGTGGTCTTCAGATCTATTTGCATTGTCCCTATTATCTTCTTGGTTTCCACCTGCACCACTGCTCTAGCATAGGTGTCGACGTTTCTTGGAAGTACTGGAGGTTTCACACTCTGATCTTCCTTTACCTCAGAATTCATCGGACAATTGCACATAAAATGACCAGTACCCCAACATCTGAAATCGGTTCCTTTCTCCTTTCGACACTCACCCGAATGGTACCTTCCATAATGTTCGCATGTTAGATTAGGTGCATTACGAACACTAGCCACACTGTATGCAGGCCGATTATGAAATCTAGACTTCGGTTGCCCTAATCTGCTTCTACTCTGAAATCCAGATGAGACTACCCCACGAGTTTCATTTTCTCTGAATTTATTCGATGGTGGCATAGAGAAAGTCTTGGTAGGATTCTTCTTTTCGAACTCTCGAAGCCTTTTCTCTCTCTATCTTCGACGGTGGCATAGAGAAAGTACTTGTGATTATAAATTTATTCCATCTTCTAAGCTTTATCTGTCAGAACAACAAATGGTCGCAATTCGGAGCCACCCACCATCATCTTGCTCTCATTATTCAACCCGTCCTCAAAACGGACACATAGCCTCATCTGTCGGTACAATCTCTCGGGCATATTTGCTGAGGTGTACGAATTCTCGTTCGTATTCTACCATTGTCTTATTTCCCTGTCTTAACTCTAAGAACTGTTTCTTCTTCTGATCCAGGTACCGTTTGCTGACATATTTCTTTTTAAACTCAGTTTGAAAGAATTTCTAGCTAATTTCATTTTTAGAAATCATTGCCAATATTGTCTCCACCAATTGTACACCTTTTCTTTCAGTAGAGAAACAACACACCTGAAATAATTTTTCGAAGGACAGGCCATTTCATTAAGAACTCTTATAGTATTTTCCAACCAATATTCAACTCTAGATGGATCATCTTTTGTACATCCTCAAAATTCCTCAGCCCCATACTTTTTAACCCTGTCCGTCGAAATACGACATCTCTGCTCTATAATTGAAAGAGGTGGAGGCATAACTGGAGGTGCTACTAGTCGAGTGGCAGGCTGTGCAATAGGAGTAGAGGAGGTGGTTGATTGCGTCTGAACGTCACAGCTATTATGCAAGCATACACACGTCGATGCAGGTATAGTTAATAGATAATTCTATTGGATATCGATCCCACGAGAAATGGGCTCTTGACGTTTAAATGTCGAAGCAACAAATACTGTAATTAGGTAAGATGTGAGTAAGGATGTCAGTGCAATTATGTCAGATCTACACACTAAAATTGTTAATACTGTCAATGCAATCAAGGTTAATTGTCAGAGCAACTGAAAGTAAATCAAAATGTTGTTGAAGTGTTGAGTATTTAAATGCATAAAAGTAAAGGTTTGATCAAGAGTGAAGAATTGAAGTGGATCACTGACTTCGCTAAGTAGTAACGCTGGATGCACCGACAAGGTAAAATATAGATGGAATGTCGCTGCAATGAAGTCCCTTTGAATTCTTATCAACAACAACTCTCTACTTAATCCCGACTTAAATATCCATAATCACTCCACCTCTCGGTACGAGCAACGATGTGTATTCAAGAACAAGTAACTAGAGTTTCTCCTAGTCCCAAGCAGCTCTCGCCTAACTTACTTGTTAACCCAACTTGTCACTGCATCTCTCGATGTCGGCGCACTGTAATTTCACTCTCGTGCTTAAAGCGGTTAGATCCAAGAATAAACAGATAAACAGTGTAAAATAAGGATCAAATTGATTTAACATTAAAAGACACTCTCGTATTCATTTAATATCATCAAAATCCATCATCGTTTAAGAAGAATTAAAGAGTACAATGAAGCTTACTATCTCTAGACTACTAGGCCTACTCCCTAATTGTTCCTCTTGCTCTGCATCAAGCACTCCTCGTCAGAAGTTGCTAGACACTTGCTCCATCAGCTCACCCTCCTCCGACGTCAAGCTTCCATGGTAGCTTGCTTGAAGATTTGAAAGATTTTTGGATTTAAATTCTTCACTCCTTGATATTTATCTCCTTCTTCTTTCCTCTATTTATAAGCTCAAGAAATTGAAGATTTTCTTCATTCTCAGATCCAACAAATTTGTACAACTGTAAAAGTTTGTTATTGACAGCTATGCAGATCTGATTTATTTACTGGACTGTTGCAGAATGTAAATTGCGCCACAAATTTGTCAGCAGAACGTCGCTGCATTTTTAGACATCTCTTCTCAGATCCAGATCTAATTACAGCTGTCACAGTTAGTTAAATTCCAACTTTGTACTCACGCAGATCTGGTGTGATCTTTATAACTCTGCAGATTATCGCTGCATCTCTTGTCGCGATCTGAAATCTTTAATTGCGGCGACAAAGTGTGAAATTCCTACACTGGTGTTTCCAGATGTGCTTGTGTCTTAAATTCACTTAAACAAGGTAAAGCTTTCAATGCGTCGACATCTCTGGTTGCAATTCCAAGCTATACTTGTGGCTGCATTCTTCTTCCAGCATTGATCTTCTGAGATGAGTTCCTGAGCTGACAATTCTAAGGTGCAATATATCAGTTGTTTGTAGCGACATTAGTACAAAAAGAGGTAAAAATAATAAGAATTTAAACCAACTAGCAATGAGTTAGAAAATATAAAAACTAAGTATGAAATGCTTATGATGCATGCAAAATAAGATATAAAAGTGACAATTAAAACATTAATTTAGGGAGAAAATATATGTCATTTGTAATACCATCAGTGGTGCCATCGGATTATTCCTCATGAACTGTGAGAACCACTATCCCATTAGTCCCAAGAACATATTCTTTGCTTCATTTTCTATCATTGGTACGATAGATACACCGTGACTTACTCCTGAGTCATTCGTTGGTACATTATTGTTCACCTCATTACTCTCATCTCTTTTAGAATCAAACATCTTTTAATTATCTGCAAAAATTATAGTTAGATCGAGTTCATCTATATCACACTATCACAGGTTCATATTGCATGTACTTCTAAATAATTAAATACAATAAATATAGTCCAAGAAACGGCTAAACCGTATGCTTTGATACCACTAAATGTAACACCCAAAACCTGTTACTGTCGTCGATTAGGGTTCCGAGGTCTTTCCAATCATTTAACGTTGTTTAATTCCCAATATTACTTCATTTAATATAATTAAATAAATTAATAAATCAATACGATATAAATTATCAAATTAAATAACAGCATAATCCATTTAGTGCAAAAATGTCATTTCCATAATTCTGGGAGACTTCTATCGGTACCTATTGGACAAGTATCGGTAAAAGTCAAGTCAGTAAACAATTTAGAAATAGTTGCAGTTTTCTACCAGTAGTTTTCACGGTTCTACCGATACAAAGGTAACTTCTACCGAAATAATGCTTGCTACTATCGACACTTCAAACTCTAGAGAACTAGGATGTTCTACCCTGCAACTTCTACCGATACAGGTACTCAAACTACCGATACTACTATGAACAGAACTACCGATACTTCTTATGTTACTATCGATACAATGCAAGTTAGTAACCAACCTCTCTCCTACTCTACACTTCTACCAATACATGCAAGAGTTTTACCGAAACAAGTATGCAAAATTCAAATATTCACACAATCTCTCAAGTTCATCAACCAATTTCCATTCCATAGGCATAAAGTACAAAAGATGCATCTCAAGTGTTCAATGAACACACGTATCATTACATTTTAATGCATAATGCCTACTTTCAATATTAAGCAAGTCAGCAAAATAGGTCCACCATTCAACTAGGGTTTCATCAATGTATCAACCAAACCAAAATCAAGTATTAGAAAAGATAACATCATTCTAGTACATGTCATATAACCAAGTGATGTAAATACTACTAAACTAGCTCCCGAGATAGTGTGATTTCTTCGAGACGATCTAATCCTCAAGCAAAAAAAATAGAATATACAAAGAAACAACAATTTCACAGGTAAGCTTTTATAGGTTAGCAAGTTCGTAGAGTTTAATAAGTTACTGAATAACATGTGTAGTACAATCTGTAAATCAACCGAATCGAACCAAAACTTTGCTTCAGTAAGCTATAATCAAAATCCATCCTTTTTGACAAATGCCATCTCTATTACTAGTATATGGTGCTACTCACACCAAGCTGATGAAGACTCGTAACATATTCGATACCTCAGCCATCGATACGGTATCTGTACATATAACTATTCCCTAACGATCTTGTTCACACAAGCTGTAAAGAATATGCAAATCAAGCATAAATCTTAGCCATCGTAGGGCCTATAATCCTTTCTTGGATTTTTTTCTCATTTCTCGACTCGCGATGCTGCTCACACAAGCTATAGAGAATCTGCAACAAATGCAGGACCTCATCCATCGAATCGGTTACAAATCACCGGCTCAAAGCCTGATAACTCTTTCTTTCTTTTGCTTTCCTCTTTCTCGATTCCAACCCATCGTAACATATTTTCAACATTTATAGAGAATATATCAACGTATAAATTAAATAAAGATTTAACTTTACGAACTTACAGGAAAGAATTGTAGTTACAGATAGGCTCTAGGGACTATTCTACTAATTTCTCTTTTCCTCGATCCGTGGCACGATCGTAATCTAACATAATAAATCTCCCAAATTTCTCATTAAGTCATATAGTTAAATCGTTTAATACAATTTGTTCCTTTTTGGAAAATTTTTGAATTTACCCCTAACATTTTACTTTTATTCAATTTAGTCCTTAAACAGAAAATATGAAAAATAACCATTTTCTTTTAAGTCTACACCAACTGAGTATCCATAGTTCTTATAAACATCCCTAAAAATCAATTATTTCAACCAATTACACACAATTTCATTATTTTATATATTAGTCCTTAAACCCTAATTTCATAAAAAATCACTTTACAAAAAAATCCAACCCAATCATCAAGCATTCAAAACCATTAAAAAATTTTAAGAACAAGCATATTCAACAGTGGTAAGATTTATAACATTTGATAGATTCACAATTTAGTCCTTATATTAGCTAGATTAAACTAATACGGTCTCAAAAACATAAAAATTACTAAAAACAATTATCATTTGCTTACCCAAATCAAATCTCAAAGCTTTGAATGGTAAAAACTCTAAATTTCCCCTCTTGGCCGAATGAAGAAGAAGAAGGTGAGAAATTATGTAGATTTTTATCATTTCTTTCTTTTAATTTCATATATATACTAATGGCGAATTTGTAATTTCTATGACTTTCATTGTTAACCTTAATTAATCCTTTTGTTTAACCTTAATTAATCCTATTTATAATCAATACATCTCATGCTAATCCACCCACTAAAATACCTTAGGTTAATTTGCTCATTTGGTCCTTCTAATTAACCAATTCAACTTTGCACCTTTTACGATTTAATTCTTTTTACTCAATTAACTATCTAGATATTAAAATTCCTTAATCATTATTTAATACGACACTCATGACATCACAAATATCAAGTAACTAATATTTTTTACTCGACTCGTCAAAGTTAAGGCCCCAAAACCACTGTTTTTGACACCACAGAAAACTAGGCTGTTACAAAGGGGAATTGAAGGGTTTGTCACGACACAGGGTGAGCAACGTCGTGACAAACAAGAACTGACAGACATGTTGCAACAAACTTCGAGCAATGTTGCGACATCGTCTATAATTTTTACAGGGTTGACCCAACCTGATTGTGCAACCCGATACTCTAAAACCCTATTTACTCGAATTTAAACCTTTAAACCACCTATTTTCTAACACCTCTATATATAATAACCAACACTAAACATCTTCCTTCACTAAAACACTCCCTAGCTCATCAGCACACCCTTCAAACCTTTCATTCTTCCTTTATCACTCAATAATAACCTAGAACTTAAATTCCTTTTCACTTTCATAACCTAGACCTCTTCCTCTTCCAAAAGGCTTTACTCCATCATTCAAGGCTTCAATAGACCCTTATTGGTGAGACAAAATCAAAGGTATTTCTCAAACTTTTACTATTCCATTGGTTATTATTCGTCTCTTTTTTGTGTGTTAGATTATAATGCCGCCATGAAAGAGAGCGATGATCCAAGAGAATGACAACGATTCGAACTTTGAACGATTCGCAAATACTCAAATAGATAGGTACATTTTGGCTTCCCAGGGATAGACTTTCATTCAAGAACGGGGCTCTAAATCGTCAATGATTCTATGCAAAGAGGTATGGCCATTGGTACGATATCATAAATGGGAGCAATTCTGTGCTCTCCCAATAGGTAATGCTGTAGTACCAGTCGTTCACGAATTTTATGCATCCCTTAAGGATGACATAGTTAAGAGAAAACCTCTAGGCATAGTGATAGCTCGAGACTGTGAGGTTCGCATGTCACCTAAGGATATATGCAAATATTATAGTGTCCCTTACTTCGAAAAAGATTATGTTCAAAGAATAAACCTTAATTCATTTGAGAACATAGATATGAGGGAAATCATCCAATTTTTTACAAAAGGGAAGGGTACTTGGAATTTTAGGCCCGACATTGGCACACCATCTAATTTTAACCAAGCTATCATGTTCTCGATAGCTAAAATGTGGATGCAATTCCTAGCCACATGACTAATACCTACTCTAAATGTGTCTAACGTTAATTCTTTTCAAGCTTAGCTATTGTATGGTATTTTGTAGTGCAAATAGGTTTGTGTAGGCTCTTGGATATATGAAGAAATGAAGCGATGCACCCAAAGCCAAAAGAGTGGTCTATTTTTCCCACATTTGGTAACCGCTCTATGCAAGAAGGGAGGAGTGCAAATGAAAGATGATGAACAATTTCTCAAGCCGACTTGGAGCATTATTGGAGATTCCCTATACAAGAAATGTGTCGAGCTGCAAATAAATCAAAGAGTGGAATCAGAGACAAAAAGAAAAGATGGATGTACTGGTGATGGTACTAAAAAAACATATGTTTTCTCCCTATTTATTGTATAATTTGTTCCCATTATATCATGTTTAGCATGCATTTTTAGCATTTTATTTTTAGTAATTACATTTTCTAAGTCAGTGATGCTTGATTTAATTTTATTTCATTTTATCTTACTTTTTCTACTAATGTCGCCACATTTAGTGTTTAGTATTACATCTTGAGATGTCACTGCAGGAACCTGTCTAGAAGGATCAATACATGAAGATGTACAGAGTTATCACTACAAAATAACATCCAAATTTGCGCCCAAAATTGTCGCCTCATGAGCACTTCCAGATTTCACCAAAAACTGTCGCCGCAAGAATATTTCCTTCATGCACCCAAGACTGTCGCAGCATAAATATTCTTCAATTTGCATCCAGAACTATCGCAGCATAAGTATTCTTCAATTGCACCCAGAAATGTCGCTGCATGAATATGTCCAAAATTATCGCTGCATGAACATGTCCAAAATTGAGCCCAGAATTGTCATTGCATCTGACAGTTGTTTGATAAGAACAGAAATGTGTGAGCTATCCAATCTGGTATAACCAACTTGTACAACTCAATTTTTGCAGAATAGACACTTGTACAATTTGGGCTAAATATAAACACTCACAAGGAAAGAGAAAAGTGTCTCTCTGTTCCTTATTCTCCCATTTTGCAATATTATCTTCTTCAACCTAGCTTTTGAGCTTTTTTGGCTATGAAGGGTGAACTGATGCGACGAGAAGGTAGCATCTACTCTTGACGAGGAGTGTTCTAAGTGCCATGCAAGAGGAGCAATTATGGAAGGATTCTAGTAGGCTAGGAATAGAATGCTTCAATTTCTTCTTTAATTCCTATTGAATGTTGATAAATTTTGTTGACTTTAATTGTGTATGAAAGTACCTATTAATGTTAGATCTACTTTGGTTTCTGCTCATAGAACTTAATTACGGTGATAATTTATCTACCAGTTACCTTGTAGTCACATTTAAAGTTTGCCAACTTGCCAAATCAAGGATCCCTCACTCCTTTATCATTGTTTTACTTCTTTAATTTTCTTAAATTGAATTGACAAAATACCTTCACCCCTTTATTACATTTTCTTATTCAATTGCTCTGACATATTATATCACAGTATTACAATATTTGCTCTGACAGTTTTAATTTTTTTATTTGCCGTCTTTGATTTAATTACGCTGACATTATTCCTGACAATTCTTCTTATTCTAACCTCTTTTGCATCGACAAACTTAAGCATAGACAACCATCTCTGTGGGATCGATATCTGATAGCTTTACACCTATCAGCTATACTTGCATCGATATGTGATCGCTTGCACAATTGTCATGACGTTCATAGCGCGGTCAAGTTTTGGCGCCGTTATCGGGGCTGGCGTTTGTTTGATGTCTATTTTTTTCTTTTCATTTATTTTTTATTATCTAAATTTTATTTTTCACTAACTTGTTTCCTTTTTGTGTTTACTTTTACTTATTTATTTAGCGAAATATGACTAGGAACGAGGTGTATAAAACCTCAAGATGTTGGACTAGCATAAGTGATGCTATAGAAATACAGTTCGATGCCATAAACGCCTAGGTATCTTCTTTGACTAATATGAGTAATTCAATGTAGAGTGCTACAACAATTATAGAATGGAAATTTGTTGTGACAACTTGCAATTACTATGGAAGCAACCATGAATTTGAACAATACCCATCAAATCCACCAAATGTGTACCACATGGGGAATTTCGGTCGAAATGAAAATCAATATTCCAACACCTACACTCCAGAGTGGGAGCAACATCCACATTTTTGTTAGAACAATCAAGACCTTGGAAGTATAAACAACAATGTTAGGTTCGAGTGGACACTACCCAATAATGATCAACTCTTGTCAAGGAAAAATACCCAGCAAGACGAAGCATTAGAATTTTCATCAATTGAAAATTTGCTGATACAATATTTTGCCAAGACTGAAGCTGTGCTTTAGATTCAAGCTGAATCCATACGAGCTCTAGAATATCAATTTGGCCAGATTGTGAGCGCAATAAATTTGCGACCACAAGAATCTTTTCCAATTGATATTGAGAATTCGATATCACAAGGGCAAGAGCATTGTGAGGAAATTATTTCCAGAAGTGAGACTCAGCTAAATGAAGTTGTTACAAATGCTACGGTAAAGGAAGATAATTCAGATCTCAACAATGGAAAGACGTCAGAACAATCTGAAAAGTAAACTGCAGCTGAAAAGTTTAAACAAAATATTGTGAAGACAGAATTAGATCATTTTGTCGCAACAAATGCTACAGCAAAATAGCCTCAGAAACTTGAAGATGTATGGTCAAAGAAGACAAGATTGGGAGAAGTCGAAGTAATAGCACTTACTGAAGGGTGCACTATCATGACAATTAAATTGCTCCAAGAATTTAAGGATCCCAAGAGCTTCACAATACCTTATTCCATTGGTGATCAGTATATTGGAAAGACATTATGTGATTTCAATGAAATCATAATTTTGATGCCTATATCCGTAATTAAGAAGTTACGGAATTGGAAAAAACGCAAGAAAGAATTTTTTTGGGACCGTGTGGAGAATAAAAGAGTATGAAGCACTTGAAGAAGAAGGAACAAATACTGTATCTGTACCGATTGAGGAATAAGTAAACACCATTGTCAACGCATTATGATTCCATTGTTAGCACAATTTTGTACAGCTGTACTGCACCTACTGACTTAATGCTGAAAACAGAAGAAGTTCATGTGGAGGAAGAAAAAGATGAAGAAATAGATGTCGAGGCAAATTTAGCTGAGAAATTTGTCCCCCCTCCTAAAGTTTTAGGTGCAATAACTGAAGGCTTGGCGTAAGATGGAGCGAGTCAAGCGGAAGCTGTGGATGAAATTAATGAGGACCATAATCTTTTGGCGATAGTGGTCTATACTGGACCAACGAATGAAGCAACTGATGATGCTGGAGCAGAGATGGAAACTGAGGAGCAATCCACAGATTATGCGAAGCTCAAACAAAAGAAAAAGAAGAAAGAAGAGAAGGACCTGATGTCGTGACAAATTCGGCTGTGGAATTTGTTACCGCACTTGAACTTATGGGTGCATCATCTGATGATTTAGTGCCACCTGAAGTGAGTTAGGTGGTGGCTGTGACGGTCAGTAATGAGGATTCCAATCCTCTAGCCATGGTGCTTTATGTTGCACCATTTGCTAAAATACACCTATCTGATGTCACGGTAGATGATACCGGGGCACAGCTTGATGTTGAGGAGCAATCCGCAGATCTTGCCAAGCCAAAGGAACAAAAGAGGAAGCGTACCAAAGACAAGAAGCGTCGCAAGGAGGACCAGAAGCACAAGAATAAGAAGACCAATGCAGCTACATCTTCGGCTACAGCACACTGAGCTAGTTTTTATTTTTAACACTTAGTTTAGTTTTCATGCATATCATGTAGCTGTAGTATAATTATCCCTGCATTTTTATTATCGCTGCATCTACATTGTCATTGCATTTCCATATATATTTATTAATGTCAGTGCATTGGGGACAATGCAAACTTTAAGTTTGGGGGGAATGTAAATGGGCTGAAAATGCAATTACACCCACATTTAAAAAATTTGCCCTTTTGAGTTTAATGAAGCATGCATGGTTATTGAAAATGTGCTTGAATTTTTTTTCATTTGATGCTTAATTCTTGAATCATGTAAATTGTTAATGAATGAGTTGGATGAATTTGACTGAATGTTGTATCTTCAATTTTTAGATGAATGATTTAAATAGCATTAGTAATGAATGAATAGTATCATTATTTAGATCTTGAATAAATTTTCCATTTACAGCTACTTGTATATAAGTATAGTTATGAATAAAAGACACTCCAATTGGGTGTATTGTGAACTATCAAGGGGGAACACTCCAATGCCAGTGTTAGAAAAAGTAATCTAGCCAAAGGCTATCACTGCAAGAGTGTGTGTCGGCGCAATTAGATACTCCCTGGGGGTTTGTTGCACCCCATCATTACTTCCCAGTAATAAGGGTATAGTAATGCAACAACATCCCTTAGTCACATAAAAAAAAGGAAAAGAAGAAAAATATATATGTGTATATTATTTTACAATAAATGTTGTTTTGGTAAAATGAATTTAAGATTTAAAGCATGATGCTAGCATTGATGAAATTGCAATTTTAGTTATTCATACCTATAAATTGTCGGTGCAATATTCTGTCATTTGAATGTAATTTATGCGTTAGGATTTCAAATGCTTCAAGTTGCTAGAATGATTATTGCCTTGACAAAAATTCTTTTGTAGCCTTGCTAGTTTTTGTTTTACTTGAGGACAAGTAAGAACTCAAGTTTGGGGGTGTGATGGTACTAAAAAGTACATATGTTTTCTCCCTATTTATTGTATAATTTGTTCCCATTATATCATGTTTAGCATGCATTTTTAGCATTTTATATTTAGTAATTGCATTTTCTAAGTCAGTGATATTTGGTTTAATTTTCTTTCATTTTATCTTACTTTTTTACTAATGTCGCCACATTTAGTGTTCAGTATTGCATCATGAGATGTCATTGCAGGAACCTATCCAGAAGGATCAATACATGAAGATGTATAGAGTTGTCGCTGCAAAATAACATCCAAATTTATGCCCAAAACTATCGCCGCATGAGTACTTCCAGATTGCACCCAAAAATTGTCGCCGCAGGAATATTTCTGGAATGCACCCAAGAATGTCACTGCATAAATATTCTTCAAATTGCATCTAGAACTATCACTGCATAAGTATTCTTCAATTACACTCAGGAATGTCGCTGCATGAACATGTCCAGAATTGTTGCTACATGAACGTGTCCAGAATTGCACCCAGAATTGTCACCACATCTGATAGCTGTCTGATAAGAACAGAAATGTGTGAGCTGTCCAATCTGGTATAACCAACTTGTACAGCTTAATTTTTTAGAATAGACACCTGTACATTGGGCTAAATATAAACACTCAGAAGGAAAGAAAAAGATGTCTCTTTTTTCCTTTGTCTCCCATTTTGCAATATTATCTTCTTCAACCTAGCTTTTGAGCTTTTTTGGCTATGGAGGCTTGAGACCCATGGAGGGTGAACTGATATGACGAGAAGGCACATCTACTCCTGATGAGGAGTGTTATAAGTGTGACGCAAGAGGAGCAATTACGGAAGGATTCTAGTAGGCTAGGAATAGAATGCTTCAATTTCTTCTTTAATTCCTCTTGAATGTTGATAAATTTTGTTGACTTTAATTGTTTACTGAAGTACTTAGATCTACTTTGATTTCTGCTTAATTCTTCTTATTTGTTTATATTAGGATTTAACTGTTTTAACCACAGAAGTGCGATTGCAGTCACAGTCACTGGAAGGTGCAGTGACAAAGTTAGATCTACAAGCAAAACAATAGAAGTTGCTTGAGGCAAGAAGGAATTCTGACCACTTGTTCTCAAATGCAAAGCATTGCCAGGACTGAAAGGTGTGGCTAATGTGAGTGTTTGGGTCTTTGCTAAACGGAGAAGTCGAAAGTAGTGAGATCTCATAGAACTTAATTGCAGCGACAATTTATCTACCAGTTACTTTGTAATTCACATTTAGTGTTTGCCAACTTTCCAAATCAGGGATCCCCCACTACTTTATCATTATTTTACTTCTTTAATTTTCTTAAATTGAATTGACAAAATACCTTCACCCCTTCATTACATTTTCGTATTCAATTGCTCTGACATATTATATCACAGTATTACAATATTTGCTCTGACAGTTTTAATTATTTTATTTGTAGTCTTTGATTTAATTACGCTAACATTATTCCTAACAGTTCTTCTTATTCTAACCTCTTTTTCATTGAAAAATTTAAGCACAAACAACCATATCTATGGGATCGATATCTGATAACTTTACACCTATCAACTATACTTGCATCGCTAAGTGTTCGCTTGCACAATTGCTGTGACGTTCATAGTGTGATCAATCGGCCTCGTTGAAAAGAAGTGAGAAGATCAAAAAGAGCCAAGGAAGCATCAAAGCCAAGCTCAATGGGATGATAGCTTGGATGAAGTAAACAACTCCGGTGCTAACAGAGTTTGTGAGGATAAATGGGCTACGACCTCCGAACTACTCTCCAAACATGTTTGGAGAAGAAGAAGAGGATGAACCTGAGTTGAGAGAAGCCAATGAGGAGCAAAGTGAGCCTAACACTGATAACGAGTATGAGGTAATGTTTCAGCCTCATTACTCAACTCCCAAAGGATCTATGATTCGGAGCCCAACACGAAGCAAGGTGGAAGCTCCTAACAAAAATACACCAGAAAGGGCAAGGTGCCAATTGATCCTCAACCCGAGGAGGAAGATGATGATTGAATTTTTATTTTTAAGACTTTTTTTAAATTTAAAAACTTGTTATTGTTGGGATAATTTTCTTTTTATTTTTAGGACTTATATAATTTGTAGGAGTAGGATTAGGAATTACTTTTGCATATATGCTTTAACTCTTTTTTAGGAACCCCACATTTTGGAGACACAATAATTTTGAGCACTCAAGCCAAAAGGAGGAAGGACAACCATCATGAGAAGAGAAGGGCCTTCACGATCTATCAGGTAACTTCTTTCATTTATACTTATAGAGGTACACATTGAGGACAATGTGTTATCCAAAGTGTGTGGGGTCACATAGGAATTTTGGCATATTATTTTTCTATTTTGACTTTTTGATGTGGGCTTGAGCTTGTAAAAATACAAGTGTTGGTTAGGAGCATGAATAATAGGTTGATTTTGTTTTCTTGAGAAATTTGGCATGAGGATGAGGAATTTTTTCATTTTTGAGCATGAGATTTTTGAAGTTCTATAGGTTACACTATATATAAATAAGAAAAAGTTTTATTGATACTAAATGATATGCATAAAATGAGGAAGAAGCATGCTAGTATATATGATAGACAATAATCTTGAGATTAGGTAATTAAATTGACATTTGTGCATATTGAGTTGTTTAGGGATGACCTAAGGCATTGTTTGACACAACTAGAGCTAAAAAGGTAAACCCTATTTTGAATGATCTATTAGTACCCATTTTTAAGCCTTATGACACTTTCTTAATGAGCTACATTACAAGCCTCCTAAAGCCTCAAATAATGATTAGTGTATATCCTTTTCTTTGGTCCTATTTTGCATGAAAATGGACGTATGGTCATATGTATTGAGGCAGGTAGACACATTACGGTGGAGGTTGTAAAATAAAAGAGGGAAATCATAACAAAGTATGAATTTTAGAGTTAGCCAAAGAAGAGAAAAAAAAGTGAAAAGAACAAAAAGAAAATGAGTAAACGCAAACAAAAATAAAAGAGTAAGAAAAAATGTGAAGAGTGACAAAATCAGTAGTCACCGTTAGAAAAAGAGAAACCTTACTCGAAAAAGAAAATTGTATGCTCATAGGCTAGCTAGAAGGAGTACTTTGAATTGATTTCCTAAATGGAGAAATAAGAAAGGCGAGAGAAGGAGAAATAAGGAGGTGAGAATGAGTTTGACGTAAAGGGGGAGAATAGGGAATAATACAATGTGCCAAGCTCTTTTCGTATTTTGTAACCCTTTGTGTGCTTAACTATTCTTTGAAAATCATACCTGTCTTTAGCCTCGACACGTTACAAGCCGAAAAGCCCTATGTGACTTGATCAACTCTATGCATAGATGGATATGGACATTGCATAATCTCATTATAATTATTTGTATTGTACTAGGATAATCAAAGTACTCATGTTAGGCATTGATGAAGTCATGTTGATAGAACTTTGATTTTTGTATCTTTTGTAACCTACTGAACTTGAATTGTTTCTACTTTGAAATAGTGAAATTACTCCATCATCATGTTAACATTTTCAAAATATACATGAAACCTAAAATAAATGTTGCAAGCCTATCTTTGAATTATACAACTTCAAGCTCACTTATCTTTTTCTTTTCCTTGTCATTTGTTTTATTTTCTTGTTTACTTGAGGACAAGAAAAGACTTAAGTGTGGAGGAGTTTGATCTGTCGATTTCATACCAAGCAGATTGAACTCATTTTCACATTTGATGAGCTTGAAATCAAGTAATTTCCTTTATATTTTATGCATTTTTAGTCTAGTTTCATTTTCTAATAAAATGTGATAATAGAGGTTGTATATTGTTTTTAAGGCCAAACGAGGCCTAAAGATTAGCTAACATACTTTGTGAGTGCATAGGAGACTAGTAGCAACAAGCCATAGTGATACTGACCACTTCGTCGCGACATAGAAAACTCTACGTCGCAACATAGGGATCAGCAGCAAAGAATTCCAAGACTGCTTGCTATATCGCAACTTAAGTCCTGGTGTGTCGCGACATCGGCCTTAGACTCCAACTCTGCATCTAGTGAGGGGTGTTTTTGTCTTAACAATGCAACTTAAATACGAAGGACGGTAGCTGACTTAGGGTTGAAGAAAAATGACCATGTAAAGCTATAAATAGGACCTTTAGCACTAGGGTTTAGACATCATTACTTAGCTTTTAATTTTCAGTTTTAGTTTCATTTATTTTCTACTTTTAAAACGAGATTGTAGAAACTTGCGTAAACGATCAAGGAGTTTTTCCCGACAGATCGCTTAATACAATTTTGTTTCTTTCTCATTCTCTTTTGCATTTATATGTTTTCATATATTATGCTATTGATGAATAAAGAAACCATGAGGAACTAATTGTTGTTTTATAGGGATTTTACCTTTCGGATCAGCTGTTTGGAAAAGGAAGAACATCAAACAAACACTAAGCTTGACAACCCTAGAAAGTCATCTAGGTAGGAATGAACCTAAAATTGGTATTTCCTATCCATGAATATCTTTTCCCCAAACTAGTTTAGATTGTGACATCTAGCTATAAGTAATCTCTATCGACTTGTTATGACGGCGGAAGATCGAGAGATTCAACTAGGGTAGTGACTAGTTGATTGGAGGAAAATCCTCAAAATCCAATAATTAAAGAAATCATACGGAAACAACCTAATCTCCCCAAAGACGTTTATAAGAATTTCTACAACTCAACTCAACTTTACTTTATATTTTTATCTTTTTATTTTTATGATTTCAAATAACTCTCTTATTTTCCCTCGTACTATAAACCATAAAATCACTACTAATTAATTTTATTCTTTGCAGGGATTCTATTTACTATCACCTTAAGCCTCATTTGGGTACGACCCTCAGAATACTACCAAGTGTTCCATTGTAACACACTATATTTACAACCTGACCCGTTTACGTGCGAAAAGCCAAAATCTACACCGAACAAGAGTACGTTCGAGGGTGGTCAAATGCAACGTTTTTAGTGATTTCTAGTTCTACATTTTCACTTGAATAATTAAGAAATTTTTAGCTATAGATACAATCTTTCTATTTTCTTATTCGTTTACATTTCAAGTCTTTATTTTTGTTCAAATTTTCTCTTTTTCTAAAATGATAAAAAATGCATTAAGGATCTTTTTATCTAGAATGGTTATAGTCCAGTATTGCTCAACCATCAATTTATCATAACCATTTTGAAATAAGTCCATCTCTAGTATCTTGGATTACTGACAATATTAAATTTTTTGATACTCTGACAGAAGATCCCGCCTCATTCTTGCGAAAATTAGAGGCAATTTGTAGCACAGTAGCATACACCAAGGTGGCTACAGATGTTATTAAACTACTATTGGCTTTTGCTCTTGATGGGAAAGCAAAATCATGGTTAGATTCATTGCCACCAAACACTATCACCACATGGAAATAATTTGTGTACATGTTTCTTCAACATATGGTTCCTATGCCTAAAATTATGCATATACAAATGTTTCATTTCAGGCAAACTATGACAGAAACATTGGGGCAAGCTTGGGAAAGATTCAAAAACGATACTCCGATCTATATTAGGAAGAAGTATTCATATCACTATACAGATTCCGCATTTCTATGATAGATTGAGTACAAAAAATAGACGAAGGGTAGATATCATGACTGGAGGAAGTATTTGGACCAAGACTTGGTAAGATGTCACAGACATACTTGAAATGACAAGTGCAAACAAAATATTTTGGGAGAAACAACATGAACCCTTAAGCAATCCCAGTAAGCCCAGTTGTAATCAGATTGCAACTGCTCAACTAGAGGAGGAAGATTCTGAGGATGAAGGATAGAACGAAGAGGAGTTAAGTGCCGAATCTATAACAACCCAACTGGAATGGTGGCAACAGAGTAAAGAGGAGTTAAAGCAAACTATGCCGAGTACCACAAAAATGATATCGTCAATTGTGAGGCCATTAGAAGTGGAATTGAAACCACTACCAGAACATTTGAAATATGAGCATTTGGGAGAAAAAAATGCTTTACCCATAATAATCGCATCAGGGTTGAGTGGTCAACAGGAGGAAGCTTTGTTATATGTGCTTAAACATCATAAGAAAGCTATTGGGTGGACGATTGCGGATATCAAAGGCATCAATCCGACATTTTTTCAACATAAGATCCAATTAGAAGAAGGAAGAAAACCTATGGTGGATGCACAAAGAAGACTTAACCCAGCCATGAAGAAAGTAGTGAAAAAAGAGTTGTTAAACTGGTTAGAAGCAAGTATTGTATTTGTAATTTTCGATAGTGAATCTACACAATGTGTATTAGGAAAGGTGGATTGACTTTAGTAGAAAATGATAAAAATGAGTTAATTCCCACACGGATAGTCACAGGGTGGAGAGTGTGCATCGATTATAGGAAATTAAAATATGCAACAAAGAAAGATCATTTTTCGCTACCTGATCGTCCTGTAAACATCATAGCAATTATGTGCAAGCGGACACTGTCGATACAAGTATAGTAGATAGATGTGAGTCTGTCAGATATCGATCCCACGAGGATGATGTTCTTATTGCTTAAACTTGTCGAAGCAATTAGAGTTTAAATGAAAAGAATTGTTAAGAGTAATGTCACTGCAATTTAGTTAAGACTGCACAAATAAAAGAGTTAAATCTGTCAATGCAAATATAACATAAAATGTCAGAGCAAATTAATAGAGAATGAATTGTTTGTTGAAGATGTTTGTCAATGTGAATTCAGATAATTAAAAGAAGTAGATCAAGTGTAAAGAAATAGGGGGATCCTTGACTTCAAAAGTTTACAATGCTAAATGTGACTACAAGATAATTAATAGATGAATTGTTGTCGCAATTAAGTTCTAATGAGATCTCACTGCTATCGACTTCTCTGTTTAACAAAGACCTAAGTGCTCATAATTACCACACCTTCCAGTGCTGGAAATGCTTCGTACTCAAGAACAAGTGGCCAGAATTCCTTCTTGCCTCAAGCAACTTCCGTTGTCTTGCTTGTTAATCTAACTTTGTCACCGTACCTTCCAGTGACTGTGACTACAATCGCACTTCTATGGTCAAAACAGTTAAATCAAAATATAAAAAAATGAGAACAATTGAGTAGAAGTCAAAATAGATCTAACATTAATAGGTACTTTCATACACAATTAATAGTCAATAGAATTCATCAACATTCAAGAGGACTTAAAGAAGAAATTGAAGCATGGTATTCCTAGTCTACTAGAATCCTTCCATAATTACTCCTCTTGTGTCGCACCTAGGCACTTCTTTTCAGAAGTAGTTGCCTCGTCGCGCCAGATCACCCTCTTGGGAAGTTAAGCTTCCATGGCAGCTCACTTTAAGAAAATCAGAAAATGTGGAATTAATTTCTTCACTAGCATGATGATGATCTTCTATTACTTCCCTCTATTTATAACCATTGGAAAGTATAGGTCTACCCCCTTCTTAGATCTAACTCCCTTTTTGCAGCTGTACAAGTTTGTTATTGCCAGTTGTACACTCACGCAGACTTGGTTTGTGCATTAGGTAGTTGCAGATTGTCGCGACATCTCTGGACGCAAATTATGATTTTTATTCACTGTGACAACTTGACATTCTCCTATGCTGGTGCTCCTGGATACGTTAGCAACATAAAGTCCCTGGTAAAATGTAGAAGTATTCATGTGGTGACATATTTGGCCGCAATTCTAGATAAAACTTGTGGCTACAACTCTGAATGCTTTCCTGTTCCGATCTTCTAAGGTGGATCCCTGCGCTGACAACCTTAGATGCAAAATTGATGCTGAATTTAGCGACATTAGTAGCACAAATGATATAAAATGAAAGAAAGTAAGTAAGACAATGGAACATTGATTTAGAAAATACAAATACTAAGTATAAAATGTTGAAAATGAATGTTAAATGTAATACAAAGGAAATAAAGTATACACTAATCAGGGAGATTTTAATGGTCATTTTTGATGCTATCACACCCGTAAACTTGAGTTTTTACTTGTCCTCAAGTAAATATAAGCTAGCAAAGTCATATTAAAATTCTTGTCACCGTAATACTTATTCTAGCAACTTAAATTCTCTGAGATTCTAATGTATAAATTACATTCAGATGATAGAACATCGCGCCGAAAATTTAGAGACATGAATAATCAAAAATGCAACTTCACTAATGCTAGCATCATGTTTAAATCTTAAATCTTCTTAACCAATACAACATTTATTGTAATATACATATATTTTCTTCTTTTTATCAACTTCTCCTTCTCTTTTTTTTATGTGACCGAGAGATGTCATTGCATTATTATACTCTTGTTACTAGGCAGTAATGATGGGGTGCAACAAAACCCTAGGAAGCATGTAATTACGCTGACATACACTCTTGTAGTGACAGCCTTTGGCTAGATAATTTTTCTAACACTTGCAGTGGAGTGTTCCACCTTGTTAAGTCACAATGCACCCATATTAGAGTGTCTTTTATTAGTATATATATAGCTGCAAATGGTAAGTTAATTCAAGATTCAAATAATGATGCTATTCATTTATTACTAATGCAATTTCAATTATTCATCCAAAAAGAGAAGGATACAACATTCAATCACATTCATCCAATTCATACATTATCAGCTCACATAATTCAAGAATTAAGCATCAAATAAAAAATTATGGTCACATTTTTCATAACTTTGCATACTTTCATTCAACTAAAACGACAAATAAATTCCTAAACTTGTGGGTGCAATTGCATTTCCATTCCATACACATTTCCCCCCAAACTTAATGTCTGCATTGTCCCCAATGCACTGGCAATACTATACAAATATGAATGGAAATGCAACTACAATGCAAATTGGCTGACAAATAAAATACAGAGACAAACAAAATGTAATGACAATTAAATGAAATGTATGCAATTAAACTAAGTACTAAAAAATAAAAAAAACTAACTCAGTGTGTTGCAGTCGAGGATGTGGCTGCTTTGGACTTCTTTTTCTTTTTAAGGCACTCCTCTTTGCGTTTTTTCTTTTCCTTATGTTTGCGCTTTTTCTCATTGGGGTCAATCGGTGTAGTGGATTGCTCCTCTATGGTTGGTTGGATGTTGGCTTCATCGACAATCACATCCGATGGATGGATCTCAGCAAGTGGTGCCACATATTGCACAATAGCCAGAGGATTAGAATCCTCATTTCTGGATATGATGGCCTCTGCCTGGGTCACCCCAAATGGTGCTAGGTTTTCAACAGATGCACCCACACTGGCAGGTGCGACGATAATTTTCTCAAACAAATTTGTCGCTACAATGTCTTTTTCTTTTTCTTTCTCTTCTCTTCTTTCTTCTCTTTTCTCTTCTCTTCTTTCTTCTCTTTTCTCTTCTTCTTCAATACCCACAGAGGCAATTGTTGTGTGCTCCTCTACAGCAACAGCCTCTCTTTTCGCCATATTGGCCCTCAAACTATTTGAAAATTCATCCTCAAAGAGGCTGGTGATGTTTCGAAAGCAGTCCTCCATATCCTTGGAGTGCACATCTTGATCCTCATCTTAAGAGATGTGGATTCAATGCGGGGACTGGATGGACTGAGTTTTCCCTTCGGAAGCAACCTATTTTGTTGATGGAGTGGCCTCCCTGATAATAGGGGAAGGCAGGAAATTCTGGCATGGGATTCTTGCACAAACTGCTTAATGCGCTAATAATGGCAGTATTCCATGCCCTTGTTTAAGCATAGAATAGGTTCTGTTTATACTCCATCTTGTCTATTGCGTCGACAAGTTTGATTTGTTAGATGCTCATCTGATCAACAATCTGTTCAATTTCAGTAAGCTTCCTCCAAATTTAAGGATCTATGGAAGCATGGGTTTTGGTGTCCTTCTTTTCCCTTTTCCTTTCTCCTTCTTTAATGGAACTTCCTTCACCATAGGGGCTTCCTGTTCCCTCGTCATTCCTTCCACCAAAACATCATTTATCGGGCCTTTGTTCTCTAAAAATTCTTCCCCTTCGCAAGGCACAATGCCCCTCTATTTACACAACAACATGATCAGAGAAGGGAAAGGCAAGATACCTATTTGTTTAGCAGTAGATCAGTGATTTCCTAGTGAAGGATTGCTCTGACATCAATTCATCATCCCTTGATTATGTAATGTAACAGGCACATTTTGTCCAGTGTAACAGTAGTGTTGTGAGTGGATGGTAGGAGACGGTAGTTGATGAAGTGAAACAATACTTTGCTTTGGATGATTAGGTAACGGCGGTGCATTGTATAATTGTTTGGATTGTTACCAGTCGAAACAGCATAGTCGACACATAATTCATTAAACAATATATCAGCGCCTTCCCCAATCAAGTTCTCCAAAAACTTGACATGCTCATCTTCTCCCTCGGCAATGTGGAAGAGGGCATTGATGTGGTCAGCACTCCATGGCACCAAACCTTCACGGACGAAGATGAAATCTTGCTCTAGATCAACTAAGTTAGCATAAAACTCTCTTACCAAGGATGGGGAGTACCTTTTCGGATGATCACAGAATTGCTCCCAGCCCAAACGTGAAATCGTTCTGGCGATTTGTTTCCCCAACAACAGAAGTAGGGATAGATGAAATCTCTGCTTGGGTGGTGGTTGGTCGGCGTTTCGGACCATCGCTGCCGATGATTCAACAACTGGTTTCGACGAGGTCTTAACACCATGAGTTCTTTCCATAACTAAATGAGAGAAAGATAGTGAAGATTTTTTCAAAAAAAACTAAAGGTTGAAGAAAAGGAATATTACAACAACAATGGAAGACGTGAATGTGAAGACATAGTCGGCACAAATAGGGTATTTTATAGAAGATAGAGGTGAAGAGACGTGACGATTGCTACTGCCGTAAGAGTACATTGTGTCTGCAGCCAATAAATGCTAGGACACAGATCGTACATTTTCGAATTGATCCAATAGTTGGGGATTAGGGTGAATCAACCGGCGATATTCTTTCCCAAAATGCTACGTTGAGTCATCAATTGGATGTGTTGACAAGTTGTGCTTTCGTGTGCGTCGACAAAAAGGAGATATTTTATTCTTGCAGAAAACTAAAGCAACTAATTAAAGGAAAATAAAAGATAAAAAGTAAATAGAAAAAATTGTAACGACCTTTTCAAAAAATGTGAGCAGGTTAATGGTCTCGTTTTGTTCGTTAATGCCTAGGCTTAGGTAGTGCTTTAATTGTTGGCCATTCACTTTGAATTTGTGCCCATTGTTCAAATCTTTGATTGTCACCGTACCATGTGAAAATGCTTCAACAACTTCAAAAGGGCCTGACCATTTGGAGCGCAATTTTCCTGGATGCAATTTAAATGTGAGTTAAATAAAAGCACAAATTGACCTATGAAAAATTGTCACCGTAAAATGATGTTGGCATGCAATCTTTTAGTTTTTTTCCTTGTAAATGGTAGCATTTTCATAAGCATTGCATCTAATTTCTTCTTCCAGTTCTGAAATGTCCAACAATCTTTTCTGGCCAGCAACATCGTATTCCATGTTTCACTTGCTTGATTGCCTACATGGCCTTATGTTCAAGTTTGACGGGCAAGTGACAGGATTTACCAAACATCAACTGATATGGCGACATTCCTAACGGTGTTTTGTATGTAGTGCGAAGCACTCACAATGCGTCATTTAACTGCAAAGACCAATCTCGTCTAGATGGGTTAACCACCTTTTCAAGAATACCTTTAATTTGCCGATCGGATACTTCCGCTTGACCATTAGTTTACGGATGATATGTGGTTACCATGCGATGCTTCACACCATATCGTTTTAAAGCTGTCGCCACTTGATTACAATGGAAGTAAGTGCCTTGGACGCTTATTAATGCTCGAGGTGTTCCGAATCGTATAAGGATGTATGTGTGAAAGAACTTTAACACCATTTGAGCATCGTCCTTTGGAACAACTATTGCTTCGATCCACTTTGAAACATAATTAATAGGGACTAAAATATACACATTTCCAAAAGAATTTGGAAATGGTCCCATAAAGTCTATACCGCAAACATCGAAGAGCTCAACCTTCATGATAGGCTATTGTAGCATCTCATTGCATTGAGATATTGATCCAATGCACTGACATTTGTCACACTATTGAGCAAAAGTGTGGCCGTCTCGAAACAATGCAGGCCAGAAAAATCTTGATTGTAGGACCTTTACAGCAATCCTAACACCACCAAAATGGCCTCCATAAGGAGCATCGTGGCAATGCTTCAGGAACACAGCGACTAATAATGTTGTCAGTGCATACCTTGAATAGGTATGGCTCATTCCAATGATACTTTGCAGTATCCCGAAGAAATCTGACCTTCCGATGACCTGTTGCACTTAACGGTAGCTTTCCACAGACTAGATAATTTACAACATCTACATACCATGGAGATGCATCGACAAAGAATAACTTCTCATCTGGAAATGCATTGACAATTTGTGACTTATTTCCATCTTCACTTCCAGATTCCAGACGAGAGAGGTGGTCTGCTACTTGGTTCTTCGATCCTTTCCTGTCTTTAATCTCAATATCAAATTCTTGTAATAATAGGATTCATATAATCAGCTTGGATTTTTCATCTTTCTTAGCAAAAAGGTATCTCAAAGCAAAATGATCAGAATAAACTATAATTTTTGCGTCGACAAGATACGAGCGGAACTTGTCAAATGCAAAAACTACTACCAGCAACTCCTTAGTGGTTGTGTAATTCACCAGCGCTTCAGTTAGAGTCTTACTAGCATAATAGGTTAAATGAAATACCTTATCCTTTCGTTGTCCAAGCACAGCACCTACAGTAAAGTCGCTCGCATCACACATCACCTCGAACGGTTATGACTAATCAGGTGCGACGACAATGGGTGCCTGCACTAGCTGCTTCTTAATTGTAACAAATGCTTCCAAACAAGCATCATCAAAAAAAACTTTTTATTTTGCTCCAACAAGGAGTAGAGTGGTTTTTCTCTTTTGGAGAAATCTCGAATGAAACGTCAATAAAATCCATCATGGCTGAGAAAACTCCTTATTCCCTTTACATTGGTGGGTGGTGGTAGCTTTTCAATGATCTTTACCATTACTTTATCAACTTCAATGCCTTGACAAGATATACGATGGCCAAGGACAATGCCTTCAGTTGCCATGAAGTGGCATTTTCCCAGTTAAGCACCAGATTGGTGTCCTCGCATCGCTTCAATACTTTTGCTAAATTGCCAGCGCATTTATTAAAATTGTGACCATAAAAAGAGAAACCGTCCATAAATACCTCCAACGAATCTTCGATCATATCAGAGAAAATGGCCATAATGCACCTCAGAAATGTGGCTGGTGCATTGCATAAACCAAATGGCATTCATCGAAAAGCAAAGGTTCCAAATAGGCAAGTAAATGTTGTCTTTGCATAATCTTTCGGTGTGATTGCGATCTGGTTGTATCCAGAGTATCCATCAAGAAAACAATAATAGGCCTTACCAGCTAGCCTATCCAGCATTTGATCAATGAATGGAAGTGGAAAGTGATCCTTCTTTGTGGTCGCATTTAAACGACAGTAATCCATACATACACACTCACCCATGTACTGTCCGAGATTGGGTAGATAATGCCTACGCCCAGCCATTTGATGATCTCTTTCTTCACTACTTCTTTCATTTTCTCATTTAATCTTCATTGTTGTTCAATTGACTGTTTTCCTTCATCTTTCAGCCTAATTTTATGCATGCAGAAAGAGGGACTAATGCCTCTGATGTCTGCTATGCTCCAAGCGATGGCTCTTTTATGCTGCTTGAATATCCCGATTAGCTTTTCTTCTTGTCTTGCATTGAAGCTTGCACTAACAATTACTGGCAATGTATCATTATCACCTAGGAAAACATATTTCAAATGTGTTAACAAGGGCTTTAACTCCAGAGTCGAAGCTTATTCAATCGATGGTTGAAAACAAGGATCGTCCTATTAGTCAAATCCAAAGATTCCATTTGCCAACCATGTCTAAGCTCACAGACATTAGCCTCAACTTTGTGGTCACTTTAGGTAGGACATTGTCCTTAGATGTCACCGCATATTCCTCTGACACTGCTGAACACGTTCATTAAATTTCACCGTAATTAACTTGTTCAGAACATCAATATGGTGACATTATTCCTTACATCTTGATGGAGATGCTTCGACAACACTGAAGGTAACATGATCATCGTTATTACGCATGATTAACTTGCCCTTGAAAACATTTATACGTGTGTGTCCTTTTGCAAGAAATGGGCATCCCAAAATAATGGGCACCTCCTTATCAACTTCACAATCAAGTATGATAAAGTCAGCTGGGAACACAAACTTATCGACATGGACGAGAACATCTCTAATTTGTCCTTCAGGTTGTGCCAAAGATCTGTCTGCAAGTTGTAATGTCACCGTAGTGGGCTTCATATGACCAATTCCTAATTTCTTGAAAGTTGACAATGGCATAAGGTTAATGCTAGCTCCTAGATCATATAAAGCTTTACCTAAATAATTGTTTCAAATGGAGCATGGAATTGTGAAACTGCTAGGATCTTTCATTTTTTGTAGCAGCTTATCTGTCAGAACAGTACTACACCCTTCTGTGAGCGCAATGGTCTCGATATCAGATAGCTTCTTCTTCTTGGATAATAAATCCTTCATAAATTTCCCATAGCTGGGAATCTGTACAAGACCATCAACCAGAGGTATATTAATATGTAATTGTGTCAATGTAGATACAAACTTTTGATAATCTCTGTCATGATCTTTCTCCTTTAATCGTTGTGAAAATGGAAAAAGTATGTTCACAATGGGCTGTTGTAATACACTTGGTTGTGTCGACATTGGTAGTTGCGTTGACAACTTTGAAGGTCGAATGGTAGGCATAGGCGTGATTACTGGTGGTTCTTCCTTACTTATTTCAACTACTTCTTCTTCAGATGCAACTTCTTCCTGTTGCTTTGTTAAACTTGCATCGACAGGTGCTGCATTAGAGCTGCTGCTCTGTTCGATAGTTTGCTTTTCACTTTGCAAAGTAATTGCCTTGTAATGCTCCTTCCCCTTTTGATTTGGATTTTTTGTGTCACTAGGCAAAGCACTTGGTGGTCTTATGCTCAAATTAGAAGCCAGTTATTCTAGTTGTGCTTCCAACGCGTGAATGGAAGAAGAATTTCCTTGGATGATAGCTTTAGTTCTAGTAATATGCTCACGCATCAAAGCTTTAAGAGCAGCTAATGGATCTGATCTTGTCACTGTTTATTGGGTATTGTAGTCTGTTGTGGCTACAAACGAGCATGTGGTTGCATATGAGTCTATGACTGTATCTGATCAAAATGTGAATGTACTTGAGGATTATGATTGTAATTCTGTTGTTGATGGTTGTAACTCCCTTAACGAAAGTTCCCTTGATATGAGGAATTTTCATATCTAAATGTAGATGTATTTTGATTCCCCCAAGGTTGTTGGGTCCTAGTTGAACTATTATACGAGTTACCATATGAATTTCCTTTGATGTTGTTGACATAGAATACATTTTCAGAATGATGTGAACAACCCTCAAAACTATGGTTGTTACCGCAAATTTCATAACAAAATTTCGAGACATCCATTTACTGGGCTACTTGAATAGGGGTAACTTCACTCGTCCCCTTCATGTTCTTGATCATGTTCGCCAATAAGGATACTTGTGCACTTAAGGCTGAAATGGCATCTAACTCAATAACTCTAGGATTTGCTTTCACTTGAGCAGAACGAGAAATCGGGTATTGATAATCATTTTGTGCAATCCTCTCTAAGATTCACATCTCTTCATTGTAAGTGCAATCCAACAAAGGACCATTAGCAGATGCATCGACACGATTTCTTATCTGCACATTTAATCCATTGTAGAAGATCTTGATTTGAGTCTCCAGTTAGATTTCGTGTATGGGACAACATCTAAGCATAGTTTTGTAACGTTTGCGTGTAATGTGCAAGTTCTCATATTCTAATTGATTGTACGCCATGATATCATTCAGTAGTCTAGCATTCATTGTGGGTGGATTGAATCGCAGAACAAACTAAGTTGCTAGCTCATTCCATGAAGTAATAGATCCAGCCGATAAACCAAGAAACCATGTGTGTGCTCTTTCTTGCAAAGAATAAGGGAACAGCTGCATCTTTAAGGCGTCATTAGGAACACCGTGTTGACTGAAAGAAGCACATATTAACAAAAAGGATTTGAGATGGTCCCTCGCATATTCATGAGGCAAACCAGTATATTGCCCATTCGAGTTTAACATCTAAAACATAACCGGTTTCAATTCAAATTTCTTAGCTTGTATTGCTGGTCTAACAACCCCTGGTTGCAGATCATCGAGCACAGGAACAACAAAATCTCTAATTGTCCTGATTTACTCTTCTTACGGTAGCTGTCTATTATTGACGTGTTGTGGCTGCACTGGAGGAATAGTGTCTTGTGGCAGTAACAGTGGAATATTGTTATTATTTCCAGCCATATTTCTTTGCTCTTGTCTCTTCCTTCGAATAGTTCTTTCAATTTTTGGATCGAAACTGACAATGTTGTTAGGATTTCTCCTTGTGGACATAAAACACCAGAAAAAAATTGAAAAGAATCAACAAAAGAAATAAAATAGATTAGTAACAAATAGAAATCAGATAAGGAAGAATAATTGCAACTACAAAAATAAACATCAAACAAACGCTATCCCCGGTAATGACGCCAAAACTTGATCAAATGCTGGATCGGCTACCAGGAAAAGAGTAATATTGCTTCTTAGATGGGTATTTAGGCTACCATCAAATTCTTATATATCCTGATGACCAAGATTAAACAACTTTTACATGCCCTTTCAAAACTTATGCTTTTAAAAGAATTCCCTTTGGACTCTGTAATGCTCCCGCCATATTTATGAGATGTATGACAGCTATTTTTGTAAATATGCTGGAAGAAGGACTAGATGTCTTCATGGATGATTTTTTAGTGTATGGAAAGTCATTTTAAGAATGTCTGTTGAACTTAGAGAAGGTGCTTCAAAAGTGTGAAGAAACTAACCTGGTACTTAATTGAGAAAATTATCATTTCATGGTAAAAAAAGGGTTAGTTTAGGGACACCAAATTTTGTGAAAAGGGTTAGAGGTAGACAAATCCAAAATTGAGGTAATAAAGAACTTGCCACATCCCATAAATATCAAAGGCCACGGGTTATTCTTCTTTGTGATGGACGGCTTGATCACTATTTGATAGTGATTGAATTTTCATGATGAAAGGTGTAATGTTTACCAAAAGATAAAGTAAGATAACATTTGAAGAATGGATATTATACTAAAAAATGATTAAGGATATCCTATGAGGGTAACATACTTATGAAAAGGTTATTGGACGAGCACAAATCAAGTTGCTTTCGTAATGGTATGTCATTGGGGATAGCTGAGTCACAATACTATAGTGGAATGACTTTTTGACTAAATGAGTTTATAATTAATAGACAAAAAACTGGAACTTAATTAAAAATCATTTGAGCCTTATTTTACTATTGTTAATTAGATTCACTCTTGAGAAGAAAATGATTGGGAGATCCGTTGTTGCCTTATTAACTTTTAGTATGTACAAATAAATATTTAAATATAAAAGATAGTAAAACCACAAGAAATAAAGAAACTCATAATAAACTTCAAATAAATCAAAAGGAGATCTTCAATCTTGATGGAAATCTTCTTCAGAGTAGGCTTCGATGGTGTTTTTCGAGTTGTTTCCTTGAGTATTCTATGACGGCTTACTCTCCTTTTATCATATTTGGTATATATATATATCTTAAAATTCCTGAAAAACCTAAAAATTACACTTTTCTGTGTGCTTTGGATGTGAATCGCGATTTCCACACGGTCTAGAACATGGTCGTGTGGTAGCCCATGTGGCTCACACGACTATGTGCCCAACCCTTGTGGCTCCTAAAATCTACTCCATTTTTTTTATTTTTGCTAATTTTTCACTCTTAAATGCTATCTTAAGTATAGAAACATGAATTTAAAAGATTAGGAGCATAAAATTTATAATTTTATATCGAATAATCGTCCAAAAACACATTAGGAACGAGATTAAAATATGTTAGTTTTAGCACTTATTAGCATAATTTCAAATTAAATTGCTAATTTTCCCTCAAGTTTTATGAATTTAAATGCTTAATTTTAAGATTTTGACTTATATTTGAATTTTTTTGTGTATGGGATAGATTAAAGATTTGAAGCTAAAATTTGGATAACACTAGAAATTTAAAATTTGAAATTTGATCTAAAAGTGTTATTTTCTTAAGTTGTTGGTTTGCCTTATCGAAATGTATTTGACAAATTTTTTATATAGATTAGAAATAAGATAAACTTTATATTTTCATGCATTTGTTATAAATATTTTTAGTATAAAATTATATGTTTGTTCTTTAACCATGGACATGGTCAGTATCAGACTTCTTACTTAAACCCGTTGCTTGTTCCATCATTTTTGCTTGTTCAGCTAGATTGACAAATTCACGGAATTGAAGTGTAACTAATGGAACTTTAATCTCGTTATTCAACCAAAGCTGAACGTTGGCAACTCTCCTCCTCGGTAGGAACCATTTCCAGTGCATACCATTGATAATTTTTCATGAGTCGATGTGATAAACCCTTACATCCAATCTTCTAGATACAACTCACCCACATTGTTTCTATTAAATTCAGCTCGAAAGAAAGTCCAAGTAACCCATTCAACTGGGATAGAACGAGTTATAGTGACCCACCACTAATACGCCTTTTCTTTCGATAAAAAACTAAACATATTAAACTTTTAGCGAGCATATACTCTAATTGCTCCAAATTTCACTCAACAGTTTCCACGAAATAGGTCGTAAACCTTCAGTCCAGTTTCGGAGGTTTAAAAGACACATTTTATGTGGAGGGCACTGTGGTAATTGTACAATAACCATCACAATATGTAAATTCTACATGAAACTCGCTATGATTGGATGCATTTAAAATTGTAAAATTTAAAACTATGAATGAAGCTCACAATGATTTGATGCATTTAAGATTGTAAGATTTAAAAGTGTGAGTTAATTTAACATTGTATTATTTAAGAAACGTTCTCACAAACATTGCATTCAAAATACTCTATTCTTTTTAACTTGTTGTCTTAATTAGAAAATATGTTAAATGATCAAATTAGAGCCCAATCTTTTAGGGGTTCCTCAAATAAGGGTAAAGCCTTTAAAAATGATCATATAAGAGCCTAACCTTTACAAAAATGCTTACATGAAGAACAAACTTTTCAAAATGGTCAAAAAAGGTGCCAAACTTGTCCGAAAGTGCTCAAATAAGGGCCTAGCCATTTCGAAAATGCTCAAGTAAGGGCTTATCAAATGTCGTATATTAGGTTTCAAATTTTATTTTTATTATTTTATTTCTTTTTTCATGTAATATCTGATTTAGTTATTATCCATTTTATTCTAAACACGTGAAAATTTACCTAATTTTTACTACAAGCCCAAAAAAAGTGTGTGAAAAAACCCTTATTTTGATATTTTGGAAAGGTTAAACATTGATATGACCATTTTAAAAAGTTGGGCCCTTATGTGAGTAGACCTTAAAAGGTTGGAACTCCTTTAACTATCTTTGAAGGTTCAAGTTGAGGGTTCCATTTGAAACACAAAAGGATCATAAATCATTTACACCATTCAACAAACACCATCTCACCATTGTTCATTCTTTCAAAAAAAAATTTTCTTGCTCCATTATTTATCTCTTTCTTAATTTTCATTACACTTATTTATCTTGATCGAACCTCTTAATCTTTATTAAAATTCTCAGTTTGATTAAATAAATTATTAAAAATTAATAAATAAAAATATTTAAAAAAAGAATTAATTCAATAAGCTTTTTTAGTTTGGCTCAACTAATTTGTATTGGTTTTCAGGTCATCTATTTAACCCCTTCAATTGGATCGATACTTCTACCGCTTCTCAATCAAACACACTAGTTTAGTTCAAACAACATACATAAATTGGAACATGGAATAGAAAGTTAAAATAAATGAAATAAATATATATATATATATATATATATATATATAATTATGGTAAACTACCAATTTAGTCACTCGAGTTTACCTGCATTCCTATTTTGGTCACCCATTTAAAAATTTAGTTATTTTAGTCACTCGCATTATGTATGTTATCAATTTTAGTCACTCTCGTTATATAAAGTGTCAATATTCGTCTCTCTATCTTAAATACCTTTGGTCACTAAACGGAATGCTGATGTAATGATCGTCTGATTGGTATAATAACAAATTTCACCCTTAACGCCTTGCAATTTTGTCACATTTTGTCAATTTAGCTCTAATTCTAAAATTCAATAAATTTAACCGTCAATATTTGTACATTTTGTCATTTTAATCCAAATTCAAAACATTAAAAAAAAAATTTAAGAACTTGAAAATATATATTATTTATTATAAAAACACATACTACTATAAAATATTTTGAAAATATTTAAAATTATTAACCTCGAATATACGATTTATTTAGTAAAAACGATTTTCACAAAAGAAAAATTAATTTTGAGTTTTCAAATAACAAAAAATCCTATTTATTATCTTTTATTGATACCTTCAATTACCCTAAAGTCATTACTTAAGTTAAAGACCTTTTCAATTTCATCAAAAATCTCACTTTGATTAGCAAAGAATCGGTAAGTCAAATATTATTGAGAAGACCCTCTTCGATTAATAGATTTTAATAACTTCAAAATAATTATTGAAAAGACATGATTTTGAAGCTAAATAGTTCTTGAGTTTTCTACCCTGTTGACTATGGGTTTTAAAGACATTAAAAAACCATGTGTTTTACAAAAGTAAGTTTATGGGTACAAGATATGGATGAAATTCTGAGATAAAAATTTATAATGGAAAAGTCGAGAAATATATGTGTTTAGAATTTTTTTTCTTCAAAAGAGGAGAGGTTCAAAAAAAAATCCATAGGCTTTGAGCAAAATAACCAAAATAAACTTGATTTATTCAACTAATCGAGAGAGAAGGGTTTTGAAACCCTTTTTTTATGGGTTTGTGATCAGATGCATTTAATGGTACTGTGACTAAAATTTGCAACTTATCTAACAATTATAACTAAATTAACTAAATTTTTATATAAGTAACTAAAATAAGAAAACGAGTAAACTTTGGTGACTAAATAAGTTATTTAACCTAAAAAATAATTGATATGGGAGTAAACCCCTATATATTATGCTATTCTTTTTCTATTTTCTACTTTGCTTCACTTTTTCAAATGAGTAAGATAAAAATATTACTCTCTTTCCTAATCTTTTTTTTTTCTTCAATGGTCCTTCCTCATGTTAAAAAAATATAAAGTACTTACCTATCTACATAATCCTTCCTTCAATAGAATAGTTTCTAAACCCAAACTGAAAATGCTATATACAAAAAATATATTTTTGCCAATTTATTTTTTTTTCTTTTATTAATGGAACCTCACTAAAATCCTATCTTAAGTTCCTAAAAATTAAAACCAAATATTTACTATACTTTCAAGTTAAAAGAAGTTTCACAACTTAATAAATAAAAACGTTTCAATAACACTATTATTGCACATTCCCACATATATACCCCGCCAACACAAAGAAAACAAAAGCTTATAAATTATTTCCTGCAAAAATCCTGTATAATGTTGGTATCAAGAAAGCTATCACCTCTACTTTTAAATTTAGCATTCTTGGCTATGTATATCAGTGCAGGAAACACAAAGAAGCTATTTCCACCATTTACAATTGCTTCAACACCAGTTTGGTCTCTTTTCAGGTTCGTGAAGTAGAAAAATGTTAGTCAAGACTTTCTAGCATACAAGGTTGTATATTAGAGATATCTACTTCTTTTTTCTATGGCAAAATAGTGGTAATCGGTCCCGCTTGTTGTCACATATATAATAAGGGTAATTACATGTTTTTATTTACTATAATAATAGGTTAGCCCAAATTAAAAGTGATCTAATTTAATTAAAGTATATTGAGGTTTAGTTATTAAATAAAGTATGGGTTAAATATGTGTAAATACTCTAGTAATTAAATTCTAATTGATAACTAATTCCTAATTGATGATGAGCTGATTAGGAATTACGACTAATATGCCAAAGTTATATATATTAGGGTTATGGTCTCCAAATTACACATAAGAAAAATTTTCTAATATCCCATATTTGGAAAAAAGAGTCATCCTCTCAAAATTACTTGTGTGCTAATTTGAAAGATTAAAACCCAAGATCCATCGATTTCAAGAAATCGATGAATTCAGGTACGCTTTCACATCTAGATCTGTTATCATTTTATTCTTGATGATTTGACATGATAGATCCTAAATTATAATTTATTAATTTTTTTATCATCTCTTAAATTATGATTTAACAAGTGGTATCAGAGCTTCTTTATGTCGGATCATTGAGACTAAATTAATTTTATCTAAATTTTGGATGATTTGTTTTTCAATTTTTACTGCTTTATGATTTATATGATTGAATTTTATTTTCGGAAAAATTGCTTTAATTTTACTATGAGAATCGAATTATATATAGTTGCATGTATATAGATTAATTTATGTGTGCACAAAATTTTTACATATTCTAGGACATTCAAATTTGTATGCGTGAAATTTCTCTCTCTTCTTTTTGCGCAATTATTTTTATAAATATTGGTTAAAGTCATTATTAAATTAAAGTTATAGACTTAAAATTTTTTGCAATTAAAGAATTCCAATTGGTTGTATAATTGGTTTTGAAAGTTAATTCACTTGATAATCGAATAAATAAATGCTGTTAAAGATGTTTTTCTCTCTCTATTTGTTTTAAATTTTCTGTTCGTCGTTGAATGTATATGGAACTATCATCTTTTGTCTATATTCATGATGAATTACATTCACGATTGAATTCAATTCATATATACGAATAATTACTTTTGGTTTCTTTTATAATTATTGTATATAAGTTTTAGTCCTTATGAATTTTCTTAAGTAGTTGCGCATATGAAGGCTTCTATACAATTTGGGATTTTTTTTAATATTTGGTGGTTATGGTTTTTTTAGGTATTTGTGCGTATAATAAAATTTTATGATAATGTCTTTGGTCATTAATATAAATTTAAGTTTACATCAAATATGTAAGGCAAGCCAGTATTATTTTTCTATTATTATAATTGTGTATATATATTATATGCATATCAATGATTTTGAGGATTGATGCATGATTATAGTTTGCGTGAATAGGTGTTTATAACCATTATTTAATAAGATAACTTTTATAGTTTAATGGGTGAATTTAAGTTTTGATGGATATCGTTGCAGTTGTTGGTTTTTTTTTTGTTATGCTTATATATTTAATTTTATGGGTGTTTTGGTGCAAACTCATGTCAACTATATACATCTTTAAATAATTTGGTTTTAAGTTTAGGTTTTATAATAATAGGTTTTGGTATCTTATGGTTCCAAAAATTTGGTTAAATTATGATGATATGATTTATGATATGAATTGTGAGATATGCCAATTATTATGATTTTGTTTTTGAGATTTATTGGTTTAAAAATAATTTTCAAGTATTCATGTGAATATCTATTTAATCATAAATACAATTTTGGATTTATATGGTATATGGAAGGTAAGGTTTTCTATTTGATTTTGAATACATGTATATGCGTGAATTGCTTTGATGTTTTGTCTATACCAAAATTATGAATACATATGCTTGTTAATTATTTGGCCTTAAATCACTACATTATTTCTGTTTGGCTTTGACATATATGTTTTTTTAAATAAAAAAAAGTCAAAAATTAAGGTTTTCGGTTTTTATTTTGTCATTTGGACAATCTTAATTTGGGTTATTCTGGAAATTGAAGTGCACTCTGAAATTTCAATTTTGATACTTGATTGTTATGAAAATTTTCATTTTGAATATTGGAATGTTTATATATTTTAAAATAATTTAATCGAAGTAATAAGTCGCCAAAGTGATTTCTTTTTGTGTAAATTATTTTGTTTTAAAATATTAAAGGTTGTGTGCATGTAACTTAAGTTATGATAATATTGATCGGCCCAAAGTAAGGCTAATAATATTACATGTGTAACTATTGTAATAAAAGTGTGACAATTATTTGGTTTTGCATGTGAGTAGTAAATCGGCCCAAAGGAAGATTTATTGTTCGACATGTTCTTATTGTCAGTGTTTGATTACTACACCAAGATATCACTTACAAGTTAATATTCTATCCAAAGTTGAAATATTGATGGAGTGTTCGATATCTTGATTTAAGTTTTCCTTTATTCAAATTATTTTGGTTTAAATTTGAAGTTTTGTGTGAGGTTATTTTGATTTATTCAACTATTATTGTATTTCCCAACATCACTGTAAGTTGTTTTGGGATAAATATATACATATATATACTATTATCTTTTAATTTGATTGAAAGATGAAATTAAGAGAAATATTTTGAAACAAATAAATTCAGATTTTGACTTTGGATTTTAATTAAGGATGTCTAATATTTTAAATAAATTAGTTGAAACAAAATGCCGCTGATAGCATTACAAATGACATATATGTTCTCCCTAAATTGGTGTTTTAATTGTCTTTTTTGTACCTTATTTAGCATGTGTCATACGCATTTCATACTTAGTTTTTATATTTTCTAACTCATTATATTTTAGTTTGAATTCTTGTTATTTTTATCTCTTTTTGTACTAATGTCGTCGCAAATAGTCGATGTATTGCACCTTAGAATTGTCAGCGCAGGAACTTAGCCCAGAAGATCAATGCTGGAAGAATAATGCAACCACAAGATCAGCTTCAAATTGCGACCAGAGATGTCGTTGCACAGAACCTGAACCTCGAATGAGTAAACTCAAGCTGAATTCACACCTGGAAGCACTAGCATAGGAAAATCACAAGTTGTCACCGCAATTAACGATCTTAGATTGCGCCTAGTATTGCAGCGACAACCTATAGATCTCTGAAGAAAACATCAAATATGCGTGAATGCACAGCTGTACTGTAACTAACTTTGACAGCTGCAAAATTTAGATTTGGATCTTAGAATAGAGGAGGATGAAACCTACAACTTTTGAAGACTATAAATGGAGGAAAGAAGAGGAGGAAAAATTATGAAGAGTTGAAGAATTAAATTTGCAAATTACTTTGTGTTTTTGGAGTTTATTGCTGGAGATCGGTGAGCTGACTGAACTGACGAGCAATACTTCCTAACGAGGAGTGCTTGATGCTGAGCAAGAGAAGTAGTTAGGGGGTAATCCGAGTAGCCTAGAGATAGTATATTCTGATGTATTCGTTAACCCCTTTCTTATGGATGATGAACTATTATTAATATTTGAATGAATACGAGAGTATCTTTCAATATTTGATCACTTTGATTCTTATTTAATGCTTTTATCTATTTATTCTTCGATCTAACTGTATCAAACAGGAGAGTGACTTTGCAATCTACCGACATCGAGAGATGCGATGACAAGTTAGGTTAACAAGTAAGTAAGGCGAGCGATGCTTGGGATTAGAAGAAATTCTAATCACTTGTTCTTGGGTACACAACGTTGTTCACACCGAGAGGTGGAGTAATTATGGATACTTGAGTCGTGATTAAATAGGAAATTGTTATTGGAAAGATTTAATTGGGACTTCATTGCTAGGACAGTTTATCTATTCAAAACCTTATCAACGTAGCCTGCGTTGTGACTTAGCAAAATCAGTGATCCACTCCAGATCTTCGCACTTGATCACATTTATATTTTCGGCATTTAAATATTAAACACTTAACATTCAATACACTTTGATTTACTTTCAGTTGCTTTGACATTTAACCTTTGACATTTAACTCTGATTGCATTGACAGTATTAATCATTTTAGTGTGCAGATCCGACTTTATTGCACTAACATATTTACTCACATTTCATCTAATTCTAGTGTGAATTACTTGGACATCTAAACATCAAGAACTCATTCCCTGTGGAATCAATATCTGATAGAATTGTCTATCAACTATACTTGCATTGACGTGTGTTCGCTTGCACATTGCTATGACATTTCAGACGCGATCAAGTTTTGGCACCGTTACCAGGGACTTGGCAATTGTTTGATGTTTGCTTTTATAGTTGCAATTAAATTTACTTACTTAATTTCTAATCTTTACTAATCTATTTACTTTTCTATTGTTTTATTTTAGGTTTTGCATGTCCACAAGGAGAAATCCTAAGGATATTGCAAGCTTTGATCCTGAACTTGAGAGAACACTTAGGAGGAAAAGACAAGAACAAAGGAAAATGGCTGGTAACAACAACAACAATAATTTACCACCATTGCTGCCACAAGATGGAGTTCCTCTAGTGCTGCCACAAATTGTTAATGATATACCACCACCGCCACCACAAGCTGAACAAGTGAAAAATAGGACAATAAGAGATTTTGTTGTACCTATCATTGATGATTTACAACCAGGGGTTGTGAGACTAACTATTCAAGCTGGAAATTTCGAGCTGAAACCGGTGATGTTTCAGATGCTCAATTCAAATGGGCAATATTCTGGGTTGCATCATGAAGACGCAAGAGAACACTTAAAATCATTTCTGCTTATTTGTGCATCTTTTAGTCAACATGATGTCCCTGATGATGCCTTGAAAATGCAATTATTTCCTTATTCATTGCAGGGTAAAGTGAGAACATGGTTCTTAGGATTGCCGGCTAGATCAATTACATCTTGGAATACGCTAGCAACGTAGTTTGTTTTACGTTTCAATCCACTAACAATGAACGCAAGGTTGCGAAATGATATTACTGCATATCATCAGTTGGATGATGAGAACTTACATACAACCTGGGAGCATTACAAGACATTGCTTCGTCGTTGCCCAATGCATGATATTCAGCAAGAGACCCAAATAGAGATTTTTTACAATGGTTTGAATGCTCAGACAAAGAATCTTGTCGACGCATCTACTAATGGTCCCTTGTTGGACTGCACATATAATGAAGCTATAAAAATTCTAGAGAGGATTGCTCAGAATGACTATCAATATTCAATCTCTCGTTCTGCTCAAGTAAAGACTAAACCTGGTGTTCTTGAATTAGATGCTATTTCTACTTTAAGTGCGCAGGTATCCTTGTTGGCCAATATCATAAAGAATATGAAAGGGACAAGTGACGTTGCTCTATTCAAGTGGCTCAACAATTGGATGCGTCGACATTTTCTTGTGAAATTTACGGCGACAACCATAGCTATAAGGACTGTCCACAACACACGAAAATTGCCTTCTATGTCAACAACATTAGAGGAAATTCGTTTGGTAACTCATACTTAGGGGAATCAAAATGCTTCCACATTCAGATATGGAAATTCCTCAAATCAATGACGTTATAGACAAGGGAGTTACAATAGCAACCAACAGCAGAATTATAATCAAAATTCTCAAGTAAATTCTCATTATAAACAAATGCAGTCATATAGCCAGATGCAACCACAATCTCGATTACAGCTACAAAACTCTATGCTGCCTCATATACAAGGACAGCATCATCAGCATCAACAGCAGCAGTTTTCTCAACCTAAGTCAGATCCTATGACTGCTCTTGAGGAATTGATGTGAGAGCATATCACGTGGATTAAAGCAATAGTGGAAGACAACTCTTCTTCCATCCGAGTATTGGAAGCCCAACTAGGACAGTTGGCTTCTAATCTCAGCACAAGGTCATCGGGTAATCTACCTAGTGATACTGAGAACCAAACGCAGAGAGGGAAGGAGCATTGCAAGGCTATCACGTTGAGGAGTGGGAAGCAGAATGCTGAACCAAGCAGTTTTAATTAGAGCCATGTCGACGCATTTGAACCACAGCAACAAGAAGAGAATGCAGTTGAAGGAAGCCAAGCAGTAGTAAATGAAGAAGAACCAACTGTAGTGCCATCTATACCTACAGTTTCCCCAACAAAGTTGTCGACGTAACTACCAATGTCAACACCACCGAGTTTTTCACAATAACCTACTGCTACAATACCTTTGCCATTTCTACAAAGATTTAAGGAGAAAGTATATGATAAAGAGTATCAAAAGTTTGTTTCTAGTTGAAACAATTACACATTAATATACCTCTTGTTGATGCTCTTCTGCAGATACCCAACTATGGAAAATTTATGAAAGAGCTCTTTTCAAAGAAGAAGAAATTATCCGAAATCGAGACGATTACGCTCACAAAGGGGTGCAGCGTTGTGCTTACAAATAAGTTGCCAATCAAGATGAAAGATCGTGGCAGCTTTACAATTCCATGCTCCATTATGAATCATTATTTAGGTAAAGCTTTATGTGATTTGGGAGCAAGTATTAACCTCATGCCTTTATCTACTTTCAAGAAGTTAGGAATAGGTTCGATGAAGCCCACTGCAGTGACATTACAACTTGCGAACAGATCCTTAGCACAACATGAAATCCAAATTAAAGATGTCATTGTCCAAGTTGATAAGCTCGTGTTCCCTACTGATTTCATAATCCTAGACTGCGAAGTAGATAAAAAGGTGCCCATTATCTTGGGGCGACCATTTATAGTAACGGGACGCACACTTATCAATGTGTTTAAAGGAGAACTTATCATGCGACATAACGATGGGCATGTGACCTTCAGCGTGTTTGAGGCATCCCCATCCAAAACTAAAGAGCAATGTCATCACATTAACATGTTGGACGAAATCATTATGGAAGAATTCAATGCAAGAAGTTTAATAGTGTCAGATGAGGATACGGTGACATCCACCGATGAAATCTTAGCTGAATGTAGTGATAAAGAAGAGGTTAATAATTGTGAGCTGAGACAGAATTGGCAACTATAATCTTTGGATTTGTCGAACAGGATAATCCCGGTGTTTAAACCATCTATTGAGCAAGCTCTTACCTTGGAGTTAAAACTGTCGCCGACTCATTTAAAGTATGTCTTTCTTAGTGACAATGATACATTACCAGTTATTGTTAATGCATCCCTTAATGTAACGCAAGAAGATAAGCTTATCGCGATTTTGAAATAGCACAAAAGAGCCATAGCTCGGAGTACTGCAGATATCAGAGGCATTAGTCCCTCTTTTTACATGCATAAAATAAGGCTGGAAGACGAAGGGAAGCAATCAATTGAGCAACAATGAAGACTTAATGAAAAGAGGAAAGAAGTAGTGAAGAAGGAAATTATCAAGTGGCTAGACGCGGGTATTATTTATCCCATTTCTCACAGTAATTAGGTGAGCCTCGTCCAATGTGTGCCAAAGAAGAGTGGTTTCACAGTCGTGAGCAACGATAAGAATTAGTTGATCCTTACTTGCATTGCGAGTGGTTGGCGAGCATGTATGGATTATCGTCGATTGAATGCGGCCACAAAGAAAGATCATTTCCCACTACCTTTCATTGACCAGATGCTAGATAGGCTGGCTGGTAAAGCTTATTATTGCTTCTTAGATGGCTACTCTGGGTACAACCAAATTGCCATAGCACCGGAAGATCAAGCAAAGATTACGTTCATATGCCCTTTTGGAACCTTTGCTTTTCGACGTACGCCATTTGGGTTACGCAATGTGTCAGC
Organism: Gossypioides kirkii; assembly: GCA_005610355.1. Taxonomy (NCBI): domain Eukaryota; kingdom Viridiplantae; phylum Streptophyta; class Magnoliopsida; order Malvales; family Malvaceae; genus Gossypioides; species Gossypioides kirkii. Next base: position 12,712,838 of record CP032250.1, read on the forward strand.
AACATTCCAGAGGTGTATGATGGCGATTTTCTCGGACATGATCGAGGAATCTCTAGAGGTATTCATGGATGATTTCTCTATCTATGGACAAAATTTTGACCAATGCGTTGACAACTTGGCAAAAGTTTTGAAGAGATACGAGGACACAAATCTAGTTCTAAATTGGGAGAAATGCGACTTCATGGTAACTAAAGGCATTTTCCTTGGCCATCGGATATCTTGTCAGGGCTTTGAAGTTGATAAAGCAAAGGTCGAAATCATCAAGAAATTACCACCGACCACCAATGTGAAAGGAATAAGAAGCTTTCTTGGACATGCTGGTTTTTATAGAAGATTTATACGTGATTTTTCCAAGATTACTAAACCATTATGCTCACAGTTAGAGCAAAATAAAAAGTTTGTGTTCGATGATGCCTGTTTGGACGCATTCATGATAATAAAGAAGCAGCTGGTACAAGCTCCAATTTTCGTCGCACCGAACTGGACGCAACCATTTGAATTAATGTGCGATGCAAGTGACTGTGTTGTGGGAGCTGTACTAGGCCAATGAAAAGAGAAGATATTTCATTCTATTTATTATGCTAGTAAAACTCTAACTGAAGTGCATGTTAATTATATAACTACTGAGAAGGAGTTGCCAGCAGTGGTCTTTGCATTTGACAAGTTTTGTTCAAATCTTCTCGGCACAAAGATTACAGTGTACACAGACCACTCCGCATTGAAATATCTTCTTACAAAGAAAGGCGTCAAACTAAGACTAATTCGATGGATCCTACTCCTTCAAGAGTTTGATGTTGAAATCAAGGATAGGAAGGGATCTGAAAATAAAGTAGCTGACCACTTGTCTCAATTGGAAGTTGGAAGTGAAGATGGACAGATGTCCCAAATTATCGAAGCATTTCCAAATGAGTAGGTATTCTTTGTCGACGCACCGCCCTGGTATGCCGATTTTATCAATACCTCGTGTGTGGGAAGCTACCACTGAGTGCCACTGGTCACAAAAAGATCAGGTTTTTGCTCTATGCTACAAAATATCACTGGAACGAGCCATACCTATTTAAGGTATGCGCCGACAATATTATCCGTAGTTGCGTTTTTGAAGAAGATATGATTTCGATCCTGCGACATTACTAAGATGCCCCTTATGGAGGACATTTTGGTGGTACATGGACTGCTGCAAAGGTCTTACAGTCAGTATTCTATTGGCCGACATTATTTTGAGACACCCATAACTTCGCTCAACAATGTGATAGATGTCAATGCATTGGATCGATATCTAGGTGCAATGAGATGCTCCAACAACCGATTATGGAAGTAGAGCTCTTCAATGTTTGGGGTATATATTTCATTAGACCATCTCTCAACTCTTTTGGGAATGTGTACATCTTAGTTGCTGTTGACTATGAATCGAAGTGGATCGAGGCAATTATGGTGCCAAAAGATGATGCTCGAATGGTGTTGAAATTCTTTCACACTTACATTCTTACAAGGTTTGGAACACCAAGAGCATTACTAAGTGACCAAGGAACTCATTTTCATAACAAACAAGTGGCGACAACATTAAAGAGATATGGTGTGAAGCATCGTATGCCTACTACATACCACCCACAAACCAATGACCAAGTCGAGGAATCTAATCGTCAAATAAAAAGCATTCTTGAGAAGGTGGTTAACCCATCTAGGAAGGATTGGTCTTTGCAACTACATGACGCGTTGTGAGCACTTCGCACTGCTTATAAAACCCCGCTGGGAATGTTGCCATATCAATTAGTGTTTGATAAGTCTTGTCACCTGGCAGTTGAGCTTGAACATAAAGCCATGTGGGCAATCAAGCTGGTGAATATGGATTATGCTGCTGTTGGAAGAAAAAGATTATTGGACATCACTGAACTAGAAGAGATACATTGACATGCTTATGAGAATGTCACAATATACAAGGAAAAGACTAAGAGATGGCACGACAATATCATCTTGCATCAACAATTTAGCCCTGGTCAGTTAGTGCTTTTATTTAATTCTCATTTAAAATTGCATCCAAGTAAATTGCGATCAAGATGGTCAGGCCCTTTCAAAGTTGTCGAAGCATTCCAGAGGGGTGAGATGGCAATTGAGAATTTGAAAGATTGACAACAATTCAAGGTGAATGGCCAACGGCTAAAACACTCTATGAGCCCAAATGTCAAAGAACCAAGCGAGGCCATAAAACTGGTCACATTTAAATAATGTTCATGCTTTTTTTACATTTTCTTTTATTTGTTTCACTTTTACTTGTTTTGTTTTATATTCTTTGCAGAAATAAAAATCATGTTTTTGTCGATGCATCGAAGCACAAATTATCGACGCATTCTGTGATAAGTCAGCAAAACTATTTCAGCAAGAATTGCACTAATTGATCTCTCTTCTACCCCAGTGTTAGATCAAATGAAAATGTACGATCTGTAGCCTGACAATTAATGGTTGCAAACATAACATTTCCCTATAACCTTTGCAATCATCACGATTTTACAAAGCCTAGGTTATAAAATCCCTTCCTCTGTAGATTTATTTTACTCAGAGTCTCTATTGTTACTACATCTCGTCTTCCATTGCTTCTATTTTCGTTACGTTCACAAGATAACTTCTTTCTGCAAGGTTTTCCTACTTTCTTTTTTAGTCACCATGGTGAAAACTAGAGCATCAAAGAACACTTCTAAAAATACTCCTTCAACTTCAACCACTGTGGCTCTGACCACCGCCACCACTGTCTTCAGGGCCAGTCCTATTTTTTACTACTGCAGTCTAGGACCGTTATCAAAATATCATGCTGAAGCTGAATCTCCATCCAGAGCAAGTTTTACGACTGTCTATGCATCAAACCTTGGGAAAACATGTTGCCCGAGCCATCAGCTGCTTAGGATGGGTGTTTCTACGAACATCTTGCAGGCTATGCTCCCACACTGGTAAGAGAATTCAACGTAAACCTTGTTGATGCTGAATAGGAATTTGTGTTTGTAAGGGAGGGGCTCATCCCGTGAAGTACTGCCCAATTAAATGTGTTATTATGGATCCCTGAGAGGGTGGACGACCATTCTCCATTTATACACCGACTGAAAGATGAAGTCACTACTCAAATTATGAAGGATCTCTGTGTTTATGGTGCTACATGGACAGGTAATGGGTTCCACAACTACACTATGCATAGGAGGTATCTTACAATCTTTGGTAACATGTGGTTCCACTTCATCAATAGCCGCATTCTTCCGTCCACTCATAGCACTACATCCACACTAGACCGTATATGTCTTTTCCATTCCATCCTACAATGCAGACACATCGACATTAGAGAAATCATCCATAACCAAATTGTAGAGGTCGTTGCCAAACAGACTGGTATACTCCCACTCCCTTCTCTGATTTGTTGCTTTGTAAACAGAAGGGCATTCTACCCAGGGATGGCGATGAGGTGTTAGAGAACAAGAGTCCCATCAACGACATCTCCGTTGAAAGGATGAATCATGGCCAGGAGACGCCAGTGGCAAAATAAGTTCAAAAAAGAAGGATAAGGGCAAGAAAAAGAAGGAAGCACAAACTAATGCGCCCACAAATCCCTAAGTAGAAAAGAGACTAGATATTTTGGAAGTTCACACTGACCGTATTGATACATGCACAATCCTTACTCTGAGTGTATTAGAAGATTTGGATTATAGACAACATATCTTTTACGCATATACAAAGGCATGGAATGAAGCCATTGTCGTCGCACTGCGCAGAATCAGCACCGGACCATTACTAGACTTCCCAATCTTTCTTGATATTTGTCACCTGATGGTAGGCCTCAGAATGTTCCATCCCCAACGAGAATTCATAACTCCGATGACGAGGAGAGCAAGGGACATTCTAATGCCATGGAAGACTGCTACCAAACAATTGCCAGCTTATTCAAAGAATTTTCGAATAGCCTTGGGGCAACCATGGCAGGAAGGGGAGTTATCATTGAAAAGTTGCATAGCTCAGTGGGTGTAGACGCAGTGAAAGGCATTGACATTGCTACAATCGAACCAGAGCAGCATGCAGATGAAGGTGTCGACCAAGAAGATGACTAGATAAAGGAGAAGGAAGAAGAAGAAAAGGAAGAACAAGAAGAAGAGAATGAAATGAAGGAACCTACCGGGGTGTAGGAGGAGAAGAAAGAAAATGCCTCGACAATGATCATTGAGGATGTTGTCGGCACACCTAAGAGTGTGGGGACATCAAGCACTAATGAGGCTCAACCTGATTCTAGCTTGGCTGAGGTTGTTACTAGAAGCATCGAGGAATTGAATCCTCCAGCAATTGTGCCCTATATGGCACCACTCGTTGAAATCCACCCATCTGAAGTAATAACTGATATGGCCACCACCCAACCTGTTAAGGAGAAGCAATCTACCAATCCTGTTGGTTCGACGGATAAAAAGAGGAGGAGGCACAAAGATAAAAAGAAGAAGAAACACAAGGAAGAGGGTGAGCGCCTAAAGAAAAAGAAAAAGAAAACAAAGGCAACCTCTGCATCGACTGTGAGGAATAAATTTGTACACTTCTTTGTAGATAGTTTTTCATGCATTTTTCTTGTTACTGCATTTTCTTTTGTCATTGCATTCATTTTGCTAACTTAGTTGCATTGTCATTGCATTTCCATTATATTTGTATAATATTGTCGATGCATTGGGGGCAATGCAGACATTAAGTTTGGGGGCAGATAATGTGAAATGGAAATGCAATTACACCCACATATTTGAATTCTACTTGTTTCTTTTGTTAACGAGAATATGCAAAATTTCAACAGAAATGTGCCTACAATTTTTATTTTTATGCTTAATTCTTGAATTATTTGGATGATGATGTGTAAATTGGATGAACATGAATGAGTGGTGAGTTTGCTATTTTTGAATGAATGATTGGAATTGCTTTAGTAATGAATGGATAGTGCTGATCTTTGAATCTTGAACTAACTAACCAGTTGCAGTGACATTGCATTAATAAGAGACACTCCAATGTGAGTGCAATGTGACTTTTCAAGGGAGAACACTCCACTGCAGGTTTAGAAAAATCATCTAGCCAAAGGCTGTTACCACAAGAGTGTGTGTCGGCGCAATTACATACCTCCTGGGGTTTTGTTGCACCCCATCGTTACTGCCCAGGAACAAAGGTAGAATAATGCAATGATATCTCTTAGTCACTTGAAAAAGAAAAAAAATGAGAAAAACAAAGAGAAAAGAAAAGAAGAAAAAAAAATTATTGCTATAAATGCTGAATTGGTTTAAGAAGGATTAAGATTCATTTCATAATACTTACATTGATGAAGTTGCAGTTTTAATTATTCATGGCTATAAATTATCGGCGCATTATTCTATCATGTGAATACAATTTGTGCATTAGGATTTTAGAAAATTTAAGTTGTGAGAATAATGATTCCAGTGACCTTTTTGCTAGTGACTTTGCTAATTTCTGTTTACTTGAGGACAAGTAAAAACTTAAGTTTGGGGTTTTGATTGAATTACAAATGACATATTTTCTCCCTAAATTGGTGTTTTAATTGTCTCTTTTGTACCTTCTTTAGCATGCATCATACGCATTTCATACTTTGTTTTTATATTTTCTAACTCATTATAGTTTAGTTTGAATTCTTGTTATTTTTATCTCTTTTTGTACTAATGTCACCGTAAACAGTCAATGTATTGCACTTTAGAATTGTCAGTGTAGGAACTTAGCACAGATTAGCTTCAAATTGTGACCAGAGATGTCGTCGCATAGAACTTGAACCTCGAATGAGTAAACTCAAGCTGAATTCACACCTGGAAGCACTAGCGCATGAAAATCACAAGTTATCGCCGCAATTAATGATCTCAGATTGTGCCCAGTAATACAGCGACAACCTCCAGATCTTTTAAGAAGACATCAAATATGAGTGAGTGCATAACTGTACTGTAACTAACTTTGACAGCTGTAAAATTTAGATTTGGATCTGAGAATAGAGGAGGATGAAACTTGCAACTTTTGAAGACTATAAATGGAGGAAAGAAGAGGAGGAAAAATCATCAAGAGTTTAAGAATAAATTTTTCAAATTACTTTGTGTTTTTGGAGTTTATTACTGGAGACCGGTAACCTGATTGAGCCGACAAAATAACTCCTGACAAGGAGTGCTTGATGCTGAGCAAGAGAAGCAGTTAGGGGTAATCCAAGTAGCCTAAAGATAGTATATTCTTATGTATTCGTTAACTCCTTTCTTATGGATGATGAACTATTATTAATATTTGAATGAATACGAGAGTATCTTTCAATATTTGATCACTTTGATTCTTATTTAATGCTTTTTATCTGTTTATTCTTGGATCTAACTACATCAAACATGAGAGTGGATTTGCAGTCTACCAAAATCGAGAGATGCAGTGACAAATTAGGTTAACAAGTAAGATAGGTGAGAGCTGCTTGGGATTAGAAGAAATTCTGATCACTTGTTCTTGGGTGCACAACGTTGTTCACACCGAGAAGTAGAGTAATTATGGGTATTTGAGTCGTGATTAAACAGGGAATTTCTATTGGTAAGATTTCATTGGGACTTCATTGCTGCGACAGTTTATCTATTCAAAACCTTGTCGACGCATCCTGCTTTGTAACTTAGCAAAATCAGTGATCCATTCTAGATCTTCGCACTTGATCACATTTATATTTTATGCATTTAAATATTAAACACTCAACATTCAATACACTTTGATTTACTTTCAGTTGCTCTGACATTTAACCTTTGACATTTAACTCTTATTACATTGACAATATTAATCATTTTAGTGTGTAGATCCGACTTTATTGCACTAACAACTTTACTCACATTTCATCTAATTCTAGTATTAATTGCTTTGACATCTAAACATCAAGAACCCATTCCCTATGGGATCGATATCCGATAGAATTGTCTATCAACTATACTTGCATCGACGTGTGTTCGCTTGCACATTGCTATGACGTTTCAGATGCAATTAGCTGCCAAAGTGACATCTTTTGCGTAGATTAGTTTATTTAAAATATCAAGATGATTATATGATTTTATGATTCATGCGTTTATTAATTGACCCAAAGGTAAGTTAATATTTTTCCAAATTTCAAAGATATCTGTGACGATAAATGTGTAACAATTATAAGATATTTTATGCGAGCAATAAGTTAGTCCAAAGATTAATTCATTGTTTGACATAATTTATTGTCAATGTTTGATTACTACAACAAGAGTATTGCTTACAGTTAATATTACTATCCAAAGATTTGATATTAATGTTGTGTTTGGTATATTGAGATGGGATTATCCATTATTTTGAATTTATTGTTTACTTATGAATATTTATGTGAGCTTGTTTCTATCTATTTTGTTATATATTCAGCTATCTTTTGCTGCCACAATATCTGCTAATATAAATTCTTATACCCATTTTTAGTGGGACTAATTTTAAGGAATTGAAAAGGCACTTATAGTGTTTGGTTGTATGGACATAGACCTTGCACTAAGGGAAGAACAACCCGCACCTCTCGTTACGGAAAGCACCCCTTATGTTAAAAGGGATTTTGAGAGGTGGGATCGTTTAAATCGCATAAGTCTAATGATAAATAAGCACAATATTCCAAAAACCTTTAGGGGTATAGAATCTAAAGAGATTACTTAGGCTAAGGTTTACTAGACGAAATTGAGAAACATTTTGCCAAAACGATAAGGATGAGATGACATCACTTTAACTTTGTTGATGTTTATAAAGTATAAAGGGTCAAGGAAACATGAGGGAGTACATTATGGAGATGTTTCATGTTGCTTCAAGATTAAAGACACTTAAGATCAAGTTTCTTTGATGAATTGCTTTTTCTTATGGTTTGGTATCGCTTCCTGCACAATTTAACCAATTTGAAATTAGTTACATCTGTCTAAAGGAGAAATGGACTCTAAATGAGCTCATTTCTCATTGTGTACAAGAGGAAGAAAGGTTGAAACATGATAAGTCTTAAAGTGCTCATTTGGCCAATGCCTCTAAAGACAACAACTTACATTATGAATAGGATACCCATTAAAGCAATTGCATAAACACCTTATGAGCTTTGGACAAGTCGAAAGCCTAGTCTAAAGCACATTCACATTTGGGGATGTCCAGTTGAGGCAAGGCCTTATAGGCCACATGAAAATAAATTGGACTCCAAAATAGTGAGCAACTACTTTAATGGTTATTCTAAGCGATCTAGGGGCTATGAGTTTTATGATCCCACAATTAGAAATATTTTTCAGACGAGAACTGCAACATGTTTTGAGGTATTGAGTTTGAAGGGAGAAATAAGGTTAGAAACATTGCTTTTGAGGTGAAATTGGTTTCTACTTTAGTTCCTCCTATCACTTTTAATGATGTTTAGGTTCCCATACCTATCATTGATCAAGAAGTGAATCCAAAACCTCAATAAGACATTGTTGAACAACTCCTTATTCAAGATATGGTAATTGTTAGAAAAGAACAAACTCAACAACCTTAAGAACGGATGTCATTAATAAAGTTCACTAAAGAAAGGTTATAATGGCTTTAGTGGAATATTTTAAACTTAAGTTTCATTAGATGAGTGTTAACTTAATGGTTAAGTTAATGGTTTCTCAATGGTAACATTTATTATACATTTATATGCTGTAACTATAAAACTTTGTGTTTGATGATGCAAAGTTAATGATTTGTAAATTAAAGAACTTCATCTATGGGCTTAAGCAGACTTCTCGTCAATAGTATTACAAATTTTACCAAATGATTATCTCATTCGGTTCAGAGATGAATTTGGTTGATAATTGTATATACCATAAGTTTAGTAGGGTTAAGGTTCTATATTTGGTTTTTTAAGTTAATGACATACTACTTGTCAATAATAAGTATAATCTCAATCAATACACTAATAATGTTTTCGAGATTACAAAAATGCATAAGAGTTTTTACGTTTTAGCAGTGAGAAGTCTAATGCATGTTCAGGTTTGTTTACATTGGAATATTGTGTACACTGTTAGGATGTTAGATATATATTTAAGCAACCCTGGTTTGGACCATTAGATATCATCCAAGAGGATTATAAGGTATTTTCAAAGAATAAAAGATTACATGCTCACATATCGAAGGTCTGATCAGTTAGAGATCATCAAGTATACAGACTTAAATTTTGATGGAATATGGATACAAGACTTTGTCAAGGTGCAGATTGTAAAAACAAATTACAGTCTTTTATTCCAATAGCAACAAGAGCACATCAAAGTCAAAGAACATTGACTTTAAGTTCTTGGTTGTTGAGGTAAAAGTTCAGAGTGGTTAAGTGCCTAGAAAGCATATTAGGACAAACTCCATAATTGCGGATCTGCATACTAAGGGACTACACCCAAGGTTTTTTCATGAGCACATTGGTCATATGAGTTTAATGTCATTTAAGGATATTTGGTTTTAGTGAGAGTTTGTACTTTTAAATGTTTTTATGTTATAGACACATTTTCAGTTATTTCAGTTTACGAATTTTAAGTTTATTTTCTATAGAAATAAAGTTTATTTGGTTTATTCACACTATGATTTTGGTAAAGTTTTATCACACTAAGGTTTAAGGAGGACAAGTTTGAAATAGGCATGTTTAGAACATACTGCATGTAATTTCCATGCTACACATCCATACTTGATCTATGTCATTTTGTTTTGTTAATATACGTGATTAGGGATGAATTTAGTTACGATATATATATAACAAAAGTTTCCTTAGTTCTATGTTAACGTAATTAATGGACGAGATTGTTCAGAATACCTTTTGGATATGATAGTAAAGTTTTGAGCTCATAAGGTTATATAATGACATGTAATTATAAAGTAATTAGTATATATATGTGGTCCAAGTTGGAGACTATTGGAAAATATCGACATCACATATATAATAAGGGTAATTACATGGTATTATTTACTATCATAATAGGTTAGCCCAAATTAAAAGTGATCTAATTTAGTTCAGGTTTATTGGGCTTTAATTATTAAATAAAGTATGGGTCTAATATAAGTAGATATTCTAGTAACTAAATTCTAATTGATGATGGGCTGATTAGGAATTAGGACTAATATGCCAAAGTTATATATATTAGGCTTATGGTCCCCAAATTACACATAAAAAAACTTTTCTAATACCCCAACTTAAGAAAAGAGAGAGCCACCCTCTTAAAATTACTTGCGTGCTAATTTGGAAGAGCAAAACCAAGATCTATAGAATTCAAGAAATCTATGAATTCAGGTACACTTCCACATCTAGATATGTTATCATTTAGTTCTTTATGATTTGACATAATAGATCCTAAATTATGATTTATTAAATTTTTTATTATATTTTTAATTATGATTCTAACAACACTTTCTAGCATACAAGGTTGTATATGTAATACCCTAAAACCCGAATACCGTTGTCGGTTAGGATTTCGGTGTTTTACTATTTATTTATCACTGTTCAACTTTAACATCATATTATTCAACTTTATTTATTAAAAATTTCACTTCACACGCTATATATATTTTCATTTAATCATAACACAATTTGACAAGGGAAAAAGTGGTATTTCCAATATTTTTGGAGACTTCTACTGGTACCTGGTGGACAAGTATCGGTAGTAGCCAAGACAGTAAACAAATCATAAACTACGCAGATATCTACCTGTACTTGTGCTAGTTCTACCAATACAAGTATAGTTTCTACCAATACAAGTCATGCATCTACCGATACTAAAAACTCCAGAGAGCTAAAGTTCTCACCTTGCAACTTCTACCGATACAAGTATAGAAACTATCGATACATTAAAACACATAACTACCAATACTTGCAATTCAACTACCGATACAACCCGTCAGTGAACAACCTCTCTCCTACCTTGTACTTTTACCGATACAAGCATAAGTTCTACTAGAACCAGTATGTAGAATCTCAGGAATTATGCCAAAACACAAGTTTAATAGCATATAATTTATCTCTAGTGCTTTTAATTTACTAGAACTCTACTTTCGTCACTTTTACAATTTAATCCTTCCTATACGATTAACTATCTAAACGTCGCAATTTTATATCCAAAACTTAATACGATGTTGATGACATCACAAATATTAAATAACTAACATTTATGACACAACTCATCGAAATTGTGGTCTCGAAACCACTATTTTTGATACCACTAAAAATTGGGCTGTGACCTCATCGAAGACTCCATCTCCCATGTAGCTTCTTCAAGCCCATGTCGATTCCGTAGTACCTTCACTAATGGTACCCTTTTGTTTCGTAAGTCTTTTACCTCTCCAGCTAGAATCTTAATCGATTCTTCTGAATACGACAAATTTGACCGTATCTCAACCTTACAAGGTGCAATCACATGAGAAGGATCCGATCTATACCATCTCAGCATTAAAACGTGAAATACATTATAAATCTTCTCTAATTCCGATGGTAAACCCAGCTTATATGCTATAGGGCCAACCCGTTCAACGATCTCATACGGCCCGATAAACCGTGGACTTAACTTTCCCTTTCTACCAAACCACAACACCTTTTTCCAAGGTGAAACTCTCAAGAAAACTCGGTCTCCCACTATAAATTCCATATCTTTTCTTTTAAGGTCTGCGTACGACTTCTATGGGTCAAATGCTGCTCTCAAACAATCACGAATTACTCGCACTTTGTTCTCAGTCCCATGAACTAAGTCGTCTCCAATCAACTTAGACTTGCTCAATTCTAACCAATACAAGGGTGTTTTGCATTTCTGACCGTATAATGCTTTAAACGATACCATTTTAATATTGGTCTGATAGCTATTGTTATATGCAAATTCTACCAATGGCAGATATGTTTCCCAACTACCTTTAAATTCAAGTATACAGCACCGTAGCATATCCTTAAGAATTTGTATCGCCCACTCTGACTGACCATCTCTTTTCGAATGATATGCAGTGCTGAAATTCAGCTTGGTTCCTAAAGCTTCATGCAACTTACTCTAAAACCTCAAGGTAAAACGCGGATCCCTATCAGATATAATAGAAGCTGGTACTCCATGTAGTCGTACGATCTCGGACACATATAACTCGACCAGTCTCTCAAGTGGATAATCTACCCGAATGGGGATGAAATTAGCTAACCTCGTCTATTTGTCTACAATTACCCAGATCGAGTCTTTCTTTCTCGGTGTTATCGAAAGTCCTGTGACAAAATCCATTGTAACCCGTTCTCACTTCTATTCCGGAATGGAGATCAGTTGTAGTAAACTGGATGGTACCTGGTGTTCTGCTTTCACTTGCTGACATATAAGGAATCTAGTCACAAACTCTGAAATCTCTCGTTTCATACCTGGCCAACAATACATTTTCTTTAGGTCGTTGTACATTTTCACGCTTCTCGGATGAATGGAATAAGTACTGTTGTGAGCTTCCTTCAGAAGGTCTCGTCTCAAATTTGGGTTTCGGAACACATACTCTCTCTCGGTAATACAACATACCCTCTATATCTACTATAAACCTTGTAGCGGTATCACTTTGTATCTGCCCCTTTTTAGCTATAAGTTTTGGATCACTTTCCTGAAGTTCTCCAATTCGCTGTAGAAATAATGGTCTCATCTTGAGTTCAGCAGTGACAGAATCGTCATTCTCCAAGGACAATTGAGCATTCAACACTCTCAGTGCAAACAACACTTTCCGGCTCAAAGCATCAGTAACAACGTTAGCTTTTCCTAGGTGATAGTCAATCACAAGGTCATAATCTTTTAACAGCTCTAACCATCGGCGCTGTCTTAAATTCAACTCCTTTTGTGTCATCAAATACCTCAAACTCTTATTATCAGTAAACACATGGCATCTCTCTCCATAAAGATAGTGACGTAAAATCTTTAATGCAAAAACTATAGCAGCTAATTCCAGATCGTGGGTCGCATAATTCTTTTCATGCTGCTTTAACTGACGAGAAGCATAAGCTATCACTTGCCCTACTTGCATCAAAATGCATCCTAACCCACTTAAAGATGCGTCACTGTAAACAATGAACTCTTTTCCTGACTCTGGCTGCATCAAAATTGGAGCTTCAGTTAACAACTTTTTTAACTGATTGAAACTTTGTTGGCACTTATCAGACCAAACATACTGGATGTTTTTCTATAGAAATTTCGTCATCGAAAAAGTTATGATAGAGAAATCTTCCACGAACTAACGATAATAACCTACCAATCCTTGGAAACTGCATATTTCGGAGACATTTTTTGGTACCTTCCAATTGAGAATAGATGAGACTTTGCTCGAATCAACATGTATTCCTTCCGAAGATACTACGTGTCCCAAAAATCCAACCTTTCAAAGCCAAAATTTGCATTTACTGAATTTTGCATACAACTGTTTTTCTCGTAAAATCCACAACACCTCTCTCAAATGTTAAGTACGCTTTGATTCTATCTTGGAGTAGATTAAAATGTCATCAATAAACACCACCACAAACCTATCCAACTGAGGCTGAAATACTCTGTTCATCAAATCCATAAATGCTGCAGGGGCATTAGTCAACCCTGACCGAAGGTTTATTTTGGAAAATATGGTTGCACCTTTTAGCTGATCAAATAACTCATCGATCCGAGGTAATGTGTACTTGTTCTTGATTGTCACCTTATTTAGCTATCCATAATTTGTACACATCCGCATCGATCCATCCTTCATTTTCACAAATAACACTAGAAAACCTAAGGTGATATGCTAGGTTGTATGAACCTCTATCTAACAATTCTTGCAGCTGAGCTTTCAAATCTTTCAATTCGGTCAGTGCCATTCTATACGGTGGAATTGAGATTAGAGCGGTATTAGGTAAAAAATCAATACCAAACTCTACCTCTCTAATTGGTGGAAAACCCGATAATTCTTCCGAAAACACATCTGTATACTCATTAACAATCGGTACCTAATTCAACTCTGTTCCGGAATCCCGTGTATCAAGTATGTATACCAGGAATGCTTTACAGCCTCTACGAACCATCTTCTATGCTGAAATAGCCGAAATCACCCTGGTTTCACCGTTCAATCTGTCGGACTCCACTGTTATTATCTAACCTGTCGGGCATTTCAAACTAATCTGTCTTTGCTTGTAATTTACTACTGTGTCGTGCTTAGTCAGTCAATCCATACCCAATATCACATCAAACTCGGAGAATGACAATAACATTAGATCAGCAGAAAATTCACAGCCTTGGACTTTTAGTGGACATTTATGACATACCAAGTGAACAATGACACTATAACCCAATGGGTTCGTGACTTGCACATCAGATTTGATAGATTCAACAAATAATTTTTATCAGAAGCTAAAGCAGTGCAAATATATGAATGAGCTAATTTCGGGTCAATCAAAGCACACATAATATCATTAAAAAGATAGAAAATACCAGCCACAACATAGGAAGCGGTAGCCTCTTCTCTAGCTCGGATGGCATAAGTCTGTGCAGGTGCTCGAGCTTTCGACCTGCTTGCATTATCTCTGTTTTCATTTCGATTTCCACCTGTACTGGTACTTTACCCCAGGCATATGCCTTTCTGCGGTGTAACCGGAGGGTTAACACTCCGATCTTCCTTTGCTACCAAATTCATCGGGCAATTTCGCATGAAGTGGTCGGTACTTCCACATTAAAAATAGGTTCCCTTAATCAACTGACATTCACCTGAATGAATTCTCTTACAATGCTCACACACTGGTTTTGGTACATTACGAGCACTAGCCACACTGTCAGTCGGTCGATTTCAGTCGATTTTGAAATCTAGATTCTGGTGGTCCTGATTGGCTTCTACTCAGAAAGCCAGAAGAGACTGCTCCTCGAACTTCACTATCGCTAAATTTCTTCGGTTGTGGCATTGAGAAGGTTTTGGTGAGATTTTTCTTCCCAAAATCTCTAAGTCTTTTCTCTCTCTATTTCTTCTGATTGTATACTTCATTTTTTGTGCTCTATCTACCAAAACGACAAATGATCGTATTTCGAAACCACCTACCATCATCTTTATTTCATTGCTCAAGCCTCCTTAAATCAGACACACATAGTCTGTCTGTAGGTACAATCTCCCGTGCATACTTACTAAGAAATACAAACTTCCGTTCATATTCTCCCACAATCTTGTTTCCCTGTCTCAATTTTAGGAATTCTTTCTTCTTCTTATCCAGATACCTCTTGCTGACATACTTCTTTTTAAACTCTGTCTGAAAAAATTCCCAAGAAACCTCATTTTTCGGTACCACTGTTATGATCATTGTCCATCAGTTATAAGCTTCGTCTTTTAGCAATGAAATAGCACACCTCACAAAATCTTCGAGTGGACAAGCCATTTCAATCAGTACCCTCAAGGTGTTTTCCAACCAATACTTAGCCCTGGATGGATCATCCTCAGCATTTCTGCAAAATTCCTCTGCCCCATACTTTCTTACCCTATCTATCGTAATACGACGCCTCTATTCTATTACCGGAGAAGGTGAGTGAATTACATCGGGCTGCAAGCTGTGTAACTAGGGGTGGAGGAGGTGGTGCCGTATGATTATTCTGCATAAATTTTGAGAACCACTATCCCATCAAACCAAAGAACATGTTGTTGGCTTCGTTCTTTATCATTGGCAAGTTAGGTGCCCCATGAGTAGCCTCGAAATCACTCGTCAGATCATTGCTATTTACTTCGTTAGTATCATCTCTTTCAAAACCAAGCATCTTTACCTTTATTTGCAAAAACTATGGTTAGATCGGATTCATCTGTATCACACTATCACAAGTTCATATGACATGTATTACAAAATCATTTAATACAGTCATAACAGTCTAAGAAATGACTAAATCCTAAGCTCTAATATCACTAAATGTAACACCCTAAAACTCGAATATAGTCATCGATTAGGATTTCGGTGTTTTACTATTCATTTATCACTGTTCAACTTTAACATCATATTATTCAACTTTATTTATTAAAAGTTTCACTTCACACGCTATATATATTGTCATTTAATCATAACACAATTTGACAAGGGAAAAAATGGTATTTCCAATATTTTTAGAGACTTCTAGCGGTACCTTGTGGACAAGTATCGATAGTAGCCAAGTTAGTAAACAAATCAGAAACTATGTAGATTTCTACCGGTACTTGTACTAGTTCTACCAATACAAGTATAGTTTCTACCGATACAAGTCATGCATCTACCATTATTAAAAACTCCAGAGAGCTAAAGTTCTCACCCTATAACTTCTATCGATACAAGTACAGAAACTACCAATACGTTAAAACAGATAACTACCGATACTTGCAATTCAACTACCGATACAACCCAAGTCAGTGAACAACCTCTCTCCTACCCTGTACTTCTATTGATACAAGCATAAGTTCTACCGAAACAAGTATGCAGAATCTCAAGAATTATGGCTAAACACAAGTTTAATAGCTCAAACATACACAACTTCAATTATGCATTAGGCCATCACACAACATACATAATTTCCAGGTCTTTACAAAGCATCTTAAGTTTAGGCTCCGTTTGTTTGACTGAAAATGGTTTCTGGAAAATGATTTCTGGAAAATGAATTACTTTTCTGGAAAAGTTAATATTTTATAGTGTTTGGATGAATATGTGTAAAATATTTTCTATTGTTTGGCAGATTTCCTGAAGATATTTCAGGAAAACTGTTTTAAATGAAACAATAATACATTTGAGAATTTATTATTTTTTCATTATTTAATTGCGTTTATTTTATATCTATTAAAATTATATTTTACATTATTTTTACATATATTGCAATAATTTATTTATAAATAAATAAATAAAATTAAATATATTAATAATCATAAATTGGAAATAACCAAAGCGAATAGATGATTCTTAATTGTGTTATAAAAAAACAAAGATTGAAAAATAATAAATTATCTTTCAAACCACAGTTAATGTTACAAATTAGTAGTACACCACATGATAACTACAAATAATATTATCCAAGTACATAATTAGTAGTACACAACATTATAACTAAATTATTGTCAAAGTGCATAACTAGTATTACACCATATAATTTGTACTACAAAACATTAAAGCATAATTAGAATCACATTGAACTTGAAATTTTTCAAAAATAACTACAGCAACTCGATTAATAGCAACTGATTTGAAACTGTTAGAAGGCTTATTTCCTTTTTGGGCCTCCTCTGCTAGAATTTTTAAAAAAAGATGTTCCATCGGTTTTGTCCACTTGAATTGCTTGGTTGTCCCTTCTTTGTTGCCCTTACCCATTCTACATTAATAATTGTCATTGCCAATCATTACAAAAAATAAAAAATGAGAATTAAGCAACAAAAATCACAACTTAATCATAAACTCGGATATTACTAGGATACTCTATTTATATCCAAACAAAATAAAATAAAAAACCAAACAAATACATTAATACTCTATTTATACTATTTATTTTTAGCATTGCTTCTTCTAAGACTATCTTCCTAATAAAGAGCAGAGGCATTTGTCAAGGAAGGGTTTATACAAATTACATTGATGTGAATCCACACTTGAACTATAGCAAAAAAGTAGTTATGGAGTCTAGGCATGGATTTGTAACATCTAGTAGTGAATTAGTCTAAAAGCTATCAAACAATTTCTTCCATGGTTACAAATACTGGATTTAAGAACTTTATCCATCATCTCCAATATATCAATAAAGTTGTTCTCATAAGCCTAATTACCTTCCAGGTCTAAATGTTCTTATAAGCCATTTTAAACATGATGCAAACTTGCCTATGATCAACTAATATAAAAAAACCGAGTCAAACTAGCAGAACCATCAGTTTTAATTACTTCAAAATGACCATAAATGGCACCTTGCTATGTAATTTCAATTAAAGATGTATTGAGCAACAAAGCTATAGCAGTTTGAATCATCCAATTCCATGTTTTGAACATAGCATGCTTTCATCATATATGCAGACCAGAATACACAACATATACATTTAATACTACACACCAATCACTAGAAACATTATGAATCTTTCTACTTCCAATCATACACCAATCAGTTGGATCTAAATCCAAAATCCTCACACTTATTAGCATAATCAAAATGGCAAGCAGAAGAATGCATATCATATACCATGGCAAGCAATCAATACTATACATGTAGATGCAAAATCTGATACTCAAATCAACAATATATTTTTTGTTTTGTTTTTTGAGATACAAAGATGTATCAATCACTAATTAATTTAATATTATCCTATAAAGCAAAATTTACTTAACATCCAATGCCTACCATGGTAATGCTAAGGACTGAAACAGAGCAGTTGTTAAAACAAAAGGCAAATAACTTTAGCTTCAATTACCATATAAGAGAAGAAGCTTGAATTACCATGAGAGGAGAAGATACATCCCACCCAAAAAAATTTCCAGAAATTATAACAAGTTACAACAAAACCTAACTTTAACTAATATATATCACAACAAATTATGGACATGTATTTATATTACTGTTGAATTATTAAGAAACAAAATCCAAATCTCAAATGGAGCAAATTTTTGTTTAAGATTAAAGAAAAATCCCAACTTTAACTATAAACCTACAAATTTAAGCTAATGGAATAATATATCAAAGTAGTAATTTAGGTACCTTCAAAGTATTTCTCTTAACGGGGGAACAAAATTTACAGCAAAGGGTTGAAAAAGAAGAGTTTGGTGACTGGATGGTGGTGGGTCAAAGGTAACGGCGACAACCGAAACAGGAAGCAAATTCACCGGATGTCAAAGATGGAAAGAAGTGGGAGGGATCACGCTTCAATCTACTTTCCAAATTAGGGGACAACAATAAGAATTTTCAAGAGTAAGAAGACAATTCTCACCAACCTGACAAGCAAACAATGAATGGGTCTAAAGGAATCTTGCCAAAACAGACAAGTGGAGTAGAACAAGGTGGAAATGCAAGTTTGAATTCACAAAAGGATGTCTCCATGAATATAAACAAAAAAGAAGGAACGGGCCCAAAGAATAATAATCAAAGACAAAAATTAGCAGCATCTAAAAGTGCAGGTTTGGTTTTGAAAAAGGAAGGTATGGGCAAAGTCATGCGGCATGGAGTAGTGGGATTCAAAGTTGGAGCAGGGAGGAAACAAAAAGGAATTGCTACTGCAGCAAAAGGGCTTTACCCGAAAAATCACTCTGTAGTGGTAGTGATTGTAGATGTTAAAAAAAAACAATTACAAAAATATTAAAAACCCAAACACAATTCTTGAAGCTAGATCAACGCCACAACATAACAAAAATCCACAACTTACAGAGATAAACAAATAAGAATAAAGATGGGAAGAGAGAGCAACCTTGAAGCAGATGAAAACAGTAGGAGCAATCGACTGGGTCTGTAACGAGAGGGGAAGGAGAGGGATGTGAAGACTGAAAATGTTGGGATGTGAAGATTCAAGACAGATTTGAAAATGTTTTACTTAAAAGAAAGAGTAAGACATTTTTCGTAAAATCAGGCATGTTTTCCCGTGTTTTGTAATAGCTTTTACATGGGGAAATTGTTTTCAACCAACCAAACATTGGAAGAGGTTGAAAAGCTTTTCCGTAAAATCTTTTACAACCAAACAAACACACCCTTATACTCTAAATTTCACTTCATGCATAACCACATTCAACATAATAAGTTTATATCATCTCTAATACAAACAAAATATAATATCATCCTAGTACATGCCATAAGACCGAGTGATGCAAAAACTACCAACAAACTTCGCTATAGTTTGACTTCAAGAGATGACAATGATCCGATCTTCAATCAGCAAAACTATCTACTAAACAACAACAACTGTGGTAAGCTTCATAGCTTAGTAAGTTCGATAATTTAAGTAGTTACTAATTTTGTAATAAGAACAATAGCTACATCGAGCCATGATAATCCCATTGTTCTTTGAGTTAAATACGACTCCACTTCCCTGTCTATAACTTTTTATTACTAGTACATCCATGCTTCTTACATGAGCTATCGAAGACTTGCAACATATGCGGAAACCCCAGCCATCGGTACGGTGTTTCTCTGTACTGTAAAACTATCTCCTAACGATGCTGCTCACACGAGCTATTAGGAGTATGCATAAAGCATAAGTCCCAACCATTGAAGGGTCTATAATCCATTTAGGATTCATATCACTTTTTCGAATCACAATGCTGCTCACACGAGTTGTTGAGGACTCAAAATATTTGCGGTACCCCAACCATCGCGTCGGTACTTTTCAACTGCATAAAGCCTACTATCTTTTTCGTTTCGTTTCTCCATTCTCTTCAATGCCAAATGCTTCCAATTGCATGAACAATGATAATATATAAACAAGAAATTTCTAAGTGAAATTTACATTACGAACTCACCGGACTGGATTGCAATTAAAGAAGGACTTTAAGGACTATTCCATTTATTTTCCTTTTCTACGATCAGAATCACAATCGTAGTCTACATCCACAATCATCCAATTCTCACATTAAGTCACATAATTGTTTCATTCAACATAAGTCCTTTTTGGAAAATTATAGTTTTACCCCTAATATTTTCCTTTTATTCAATCTAGTCCTTTCAACACAAAGCATGCAAAATAACCATTCTCCCACACTACCAACCTTAGTCGAATTCTTTAGGGTGTTTATCCCACCCCTTCACACATTTATTTTCATAATAATACATTTAATTTCATCATTTTCACATTTTAGTCCTTAAACCCTAATTTCATCAAAAATCTCTTTGCAAAAAGAATTAACCTAAGCATCAAACATGCAAATATATCCAAAGCTTCTAAGAACAAGCATTTTTAACAATGGCAAGTTTCATAGCATTTGACATATTCACAAATTAGTCCTTGTATAAGCTAGATTAAGCTAATACAAACTCAAAAACATAAAAATTACTAAATGTGGGTGAGATTTCACTCACCAAATTGAGAACCTAGCTTGGCCGAATATGGCTCTTTTCTTTTAGGGTTTCTTCAAGTTTTTCTGATTGAAGAAGATGAAAGAAAATTCCTTTTCATTTCTTTTTTCTTTCATTTTAATTTGCTTATTAAAGAATTACTAATTTACCCTTAATGAATCAATTGAATTTTCACCATCTAATTGTCTCAAATTGTTCACTCACATAGTTAATGTATAATTACATTTAAAGTACCTTAAATTACCATACAATTTATCTCCAGTGCTTCTAATTTACTAGAACTCTACTTTCGTCACTTTTACAATTTAATCCTTCCTATTCGATTAACTATCTAAACGTCGCAGTTTTATAACCAAAACTTAATACAATGTTGATGACATCACAAATATTAAATAAATAACATTTATGACACGACTCGTCGGAATTGTGGTCTCGAAATCACTATTTTCAACACCATTTAAAATCGGGCTATTACAGTATATTAGAGATATCTACTTCTTTTTTCTATGAAAAATAAGGGTTATCGGCCCCGCTTATTGTTAGGCCATCACTTATATTAGTGATGATTGTTGGCTTAAAATGTTCCCTTTCAACCCATTTGCCCCCTTGTTCTCAAGACTTCTTGTTCATCTCCAACACCACTAGTAGGACCGATATTGAATGGCATCAGCAAGGTGTCGTCGCCATCGCAATCTGAAAGTGAAGTTGATAAATGTTGGTCTTCAATTTATGACATTAATGGGTGTATTACGGAGATGTTTTATTCACTTTTTGGTGATCAAATGTATTATATTCTTAGTCCCACTTGTTGCAATGCCATAATGAAAGTCAACAATGACTATTGGCCTAAAATGTTACCTTATTACCCGACTTTCCCTCAGTATTTGAAGAACTACTGTGGTGACAGGACAACAACACCTAAATGAACTAAATATCCTCAACTAGTTCGAGCCCTTACATAGAGAAAACCTAAGATGATTAGATTGTTTTTTTCTTCTATATATCATTATAGAATTGAAAAAAAAGCATAATTACAAATACTAGAAGGAGGACAGTTTCTTTTTTGTATTTTTAGGTCTGACTTTTGATTCTTGATAATAAAAATATGGTTTTATATTTAATGTAATGTGATGATAAAAAATTATATACAAAGTCATATGTTAAAAAATTATATTTAATGTAATGTAATGGGATGCATAATGCTACAAAAATTCTCTATAGCAACAGTAAATGAAATAATGTCATATGTTAAAAAAATTAAAATATTGATTTATATTCAAATTAAATTTTATAAGCACCCATGTTAATAATTATGATGTCAGATGTTAAATTTTTGAAATATTTGCTTTATGGTTATAAGGATGTTTTGAATGTTTGTGAAGATAAAGCCCAAATGTGTTTGTCCCCATATTGACTAGTTATGGATAATGCCTTTGTTGCATATGAATTAAATGATTGTTTTAAAAAGGGGATAATTTTCCTTTCAAATTGGGTATTAATAAGGCCAATAATTATGTTGAATGGACTTTTCCCGACGCCATCATTATTAAAAATAAATTTCCATACAAAGTAGGTTGCTTTGATTACAAATTGCATATATATTATTTCCTATTCTACTATTTTTAATAAGTTTCATTCTTGAAAAGAAAATGATAGGTTGATTCTGAGGTGTTCTTACTGATCTGTCACAATTTGTTATAGTAAATTATGTTTTTTTCGGTACTTAATAACCTTGTTTTCGAGTAATTTGATTATATTTTTCATAATTTTCCCTTTTTGTAACTTATGATCAATTTTAATATAAGTGTTTTAATGCATTTTTAGGTGTTTTGGTGACTCGTTAGGCCAATCGAGGCCTAGGAAGGACTAATTGGTTTATAGAGTGTGCATGACCCTATTTTAGGTAGAGGAACATATGACACCCCAAACTCGATTGAGACGGTCCGACCCAAATTTCGAGCGACACATTAGCCACCGAAGTGACTATCTGACATCTACCACAATCACACCAACCATCCATGCACACCATGCATATATATAATATTTCATACAAGCATTTAGTATTAAGAGCATGTTTTTCTAAGTCAAACAACATGTTACATAAGAAGCGGAATAAGGTGTACCTGAATTTCGACCGGATCTATCAGTTGCAACACATCTCGTTAGTTCATGTAAGAAGTATAATATAAATCTAACCGCAATTTTAGCTAAACAAGCAAACACGAAGATTTAAAAGTCTAATAAATTGAACCGTCTAAAAAGTCCAATTACGACCTTTAAAACCAAGTAATTTTTAAATGGTCTAAAATCATCTAAGTTCAATCTAAGTCCCTAGCTTGAGATTGACTCACATTGCCTTCTTAGGGTTTTAAAAGTCTATGCAATGGATCACCGATATGCCACCCTCCTCGCTATCCCGCTAACTATTTTCTGAAAGGGGAAAATAAAAGAATGAGCTTGGGAAAGCTCAGTCAATACAGATGCATAAAACATTAGAAAAACGATTCAATAATCCACATACAAAATAGCTCTCGCTTATAGACTGTTCACATATAACAGTTCGCACATAAGTAACTCGCATACAATAGTTCACATATAAACAGTTCGTATACAATCAACTCGCACATGAGCTGTTCGCACATAGACACACACACATATATATATGGCAGACTGTGAAATAGACACATAATCTTATGATTTTCTTATTAGATAAATAGATCTCCTAAAACACTACCTGGGACCCATAGAGTCATTCAATTCAACATATAAGTGTAGCACAAATGCTTGCCTTCTCCAAAAACACTAACTTACAATTCGCTAGTGAATAGAGCATTGCTTAACATTCCCTTATTTCTCTCCATCAATTCCCAAGGCCACAAATGTCATATCACTATACAATTAGGTGAGCACTCACAATCCTATGGCATGCCAACTATATCCAACGGTTCCAAGATTCACTATTCTAATATAACACATATATACACATTAAATTCACATAGTCTAGGCTCGTAGTAAAACAGAGCTCGCTGTTTGCAATACATATTGTTTGTAAGAAATAGAGCTCACAATGCAGAATTCGTAAGTGCTCGTAATGGACAATTCTCAATGGCTATATAGTTTTTCATATTATAATGGTTCACAATGCATAATAATATAGTTTGTAAAGAATTAAGCTCACAAACACAGAACATCAAGCATCAGAAAACAAAATTCACAATTGACATATGTTCGCATGCAATATGAGTTCTCATGCACACTACATGGTAAATCTCACATATCACATAGATTCATAGTTCACTCTTAAGTTTCGTACATAGCACATAAACATGTTTATCAGGGTTCACATACATATAAAAGAGTACACAGATGCATGTAATTAGCTCGCAACATTATGATAATGGTTCTCACATCTTACTTGGCATTCAATAGCGTGCGACCTCGTTTTCATAAGCAGGATACAGTGTACTCACCATAATTCACCACGTTACATCAACTAAGTGACCATTTGTGCGCTCTTTACTAGTCGATGTTCCACTAGTGCTCTTAGCTTCACACAAAAACATACACATCACTTACCGTTCGGAATAGTTCAACACTTACTATACTCATCTACATCTCACGACCTATGTGATCTCTACTGAGCTCGTGTAGTTTATTTAATTAACATATTTAGTATCTCTTAACCTTTCTACCTCGTAGGTATTAACAGATCTAAGCTTATTAACTAAGTGTGATCCAACTTAACTCAAATAGTTGAAACGGTTACTGTTCATCACTTTCCTCAAAGACACGATCGAACAGTTTATGCATTTTCCAGAAAATTATTGTTAAATATGATTATAAAACCTCTTGATCTCTTTAAAATTCTTTTGAAGATTAATTTAAAGAACAAGCATGAGCTTTGTCAACCTTGATCTAACCTTTTCTCAAAACTAAACCATTTAAAACCAAAGTTTACTCATCTTTCATGTTTAGATTTAAGAGAACTAAACTAAAAGTATTTAATGAAAATATGACATAAGAAATAGAGTTTTAACTTCAACTTTGCTATCTTTCACGATGTTAAGTAGGCTACATAATAACCGAATCCATTTTAAATGAAAATGGACATTTTTCTTGAAGGAATGTGAGAGAAAATAAGTGTTTGGATGCTAAGAAAATTGAAGAATTGAGAGAAAATACTAACTTCTAGATGCAACAGATTTTTAAATTATGAATGAGAAAATTGCAATGTACGTGAGGAAGAAAATAAAAAGTGATGGCTTATATAGCCAAACTCTTTTCTAAAACTGGTTTATTTATCCTATAGATCCCTCTTGGTTTTACCCTTATTTTAATAACTCCCCACTAACCTTTTGTCCTAATTTACCATTTCAAATTCCCTACTTTAGTTATTACACTTATCTAGTCCTTATTTCTAACATGATTTTTATTTACTTTATTTTAATCTATAATTTATTTCCAAAAGTTTTGAACCAATTTTCGGGATGTGACAGAACACAAGGAATGACTTCTTTGTCGTGACACAAGCATTCAGTGTTGCTACACCCAACTTCGAG
This sequence comes from Gossypioides kirkii, assembly GCA_005610355.1. Classification (NCBI taxonomy): domain Eukaryota; kingdom Viridiplantae; phylum Streptophyta; class Magnoliopsida; order Malvales; family Malvaceae; genus Gossypioides; species Gossypioides kirkii. The sequence goes on from CP032250.1 coordinate 12,738,360, forward strand.
CCAACAATAATCCCATTCAATGTCCAATGTCCTGACATCCATACCCAGTGACACAACATCTATTTGATGAGGTTCAAATTATTGCTTAGGGTGTTTTTTTCTGCATAACGCGTAATAAGTCATTTAATCACCTCTATTTGACTTAATATGTTCATAAAACACAAGAACTATACATAGTAATGTTTACAGTTATTTTTGAGGAGTTTTTATTTAGTTTTTAGTTTAGGTTTTAGAGTTTTGGGAGTTTTGACTATTGCTTTCAACTTACATTCAATTTCAATTAGAGCTTATTTTCCTTACTTAATCTTTAGTTTTTCTATTGTTTGTCTTCAAATTGTTGTTCCCTCGAAGAATGTTAATTGGGTAATTAGTTTCGACGCTCAATTAACATCACAATAAATCAAAATTCTCTTTAACCTTCTCTTTAATTTGATATTTGTTTGAATGTCTGAATTTCCCTTAGAGAAAATTGCATATGGACTCATGAGGAACTAAAACCCTTAAGGAGATTAATGATCAAAGGTGGAATTAATTAATTGGGGAAATAGGGTTTACTTTAGAATTAATTGGATTAAATTAAGTGCGCTTAAACCTAAGGATTGACGACCCTAGGAAGTTTAACTAGGGAATTAGGGTTTACTATCTCATAATTTAGCTTAGTTTAAACTACAAGTTTGAATGATAAGTAGTTTCTATTGATTAGTTGATTTAGTTAGAGGCCAAAAGGTAATAACTAGGTTAACTATTAGCTAATTCATCAAAACACTAAATCTGGAGTTACTTATGAACACTAATGTGAATTAATTTTCTTAATATAAATATGGAAAATTGAGGATTTTGAATGTGTTTTTAATAAGGACAAAATATGCTAGTGTTTTCTTAATAAAATTCAGTTCCGAAAATTGGTTTGATTGAAAATGAGTTTGTTTTACAAACCAATCATGATGTTTTATCAATAATATTAGTAAATTAATTTTTCTCAATTTTTTTCTTAAATCATCGCGTTTTATGGAGATTTTAAGTACGTATTTTCAAAAATGATTTTTTTTATTCTAACACGTGTTTTGGCCTTTTTTGTGGCCTATGTGATCGCTTAGATTGGGCCATAATGTCAAGGCCCGGTTTGAGGGGTTACAAGAACTTTGCACGAGTATGTGTTGGATCGAGTGTCGTAGTTTACTATTTTCATGTAAAGTACTCTTGTAACTTTTTTTGAATAGATTGGTTAATAAAATTATTCGTGCATTACATTAGTACTTTCTATATTACCCTCACATGTTTTTTGCATGGAAAGCAAAGTTGAAACAAATGTTGCTCATTGGTTGTCTAATCTTGAAACTAATACTAAGCATTATTACCTGATCGGGTCATAATACGGAAAGTGAACTTGTATTAGTAGATGAACCTAAACATGTCCTTAGTCTAAATCAAAATGAGCAAATCGGTTGAAAAACAATTATGTCGGTTATCAAGTCTAATTGGGAAGATGCTTTGTCTTGGGCATCGGAGCGGATGTCTCCCAGAAGATTGAAACATAGACTTGATTGGCTAGATTGACAATACATTAGACAAGACCCAATAAGAATAGATCTTGAATCCATTTATGAATTTATTCATTTGTGATGTTTATAGTGTGACATACCTAAATCCCGAGTGGATTACAAGCTACGTATGAGTGAGTCATTGATCGCGTCGTTACATCAATGTGCAAGCGAACACACGTCGATGTAAGCATAGTTGATAAATAATTCTATCAGATATCGACCCCATAAGGAAATGGGTTCTTGATGTTTAAATGTCGGAGCAACTAATACCGAAATTAAGTAAAATGTGACTAATAATGTCAGTGCAATTACGTCAGATCTGCACACTAAAATAGTCAATATTATCAACGCAATTAGAGTTAAATGTCAGAGGTTGAATGTCAATGTACTGAAAGTAAATCAAATATACTGAGTGTTGAATATTGAATATTTAAATGCATGAAATGTAACTATGATCAAGTGGAAAGGATTGGAGTGGATCACTGATTTTGCTAAGTTGCAACGCTAGATGCGCTGACAAGGTATTGTATAGATGAATTGTCGCAGCAATAATGAACCAATGAACTCTTACCAATAACAATCTTTCTTTTACTCGAGAATCAAGTACCCACAATCACTCCACCTCTCGATGCGAGCAACATTGTGCAACCAAGAACAAGTAACTAGAATCTCTTCTAGGCTCTAGCAACTCTCGTTGTCTTACTTGTTAACCTAATCTATCCCCACATCTCTCGATGTCGACAGACTGCAAAGCCACTCTCGTGTTTGATGTGATTAGATCCAAGAATAAATAGATAAAAAGCATTAAATAAGAGTCAAAGTGATCTAATAATGAAAGATACTCTCCTATTCATTCAAATGTCATTAGAATCCATCAGCATAAAAGAAGGATTAAAGAATACAATCGAAACTTACTATCTCTAGACTATGAGGACTACTTCTTAATCATTCCTCTTGCTTTGCATCGAGCACCTCTCGTCAGAAGTGGTTGCTCTCTCGCTCCACCAGTTCATCGTTCTGGCTAAAGTCTCGAAATCACACAGAAATTGCATAATTTAATCCTCTACCTCTTGATGATTTCTTCATTCTTCATTCTTCTATTTATAGTCTTCAAAAGTTACAGAATTCAGTCTCCCATTCTCAGATCCAAATTTAGATTTTGCAGTTGTCAAAGTTAGTTAGAGTACAGCTGTGCACTCACGCAGATTTAATGTTTTCTTTAGAGATCTGCAGGTAGTCGCTGCATTGCTGGGCGTAATCTGAGATCATAATTGTGATGACACCTGTGATGTTCCTGCATTGGTGCTTCCATATGTAAATTTAGCTTGAGTTCACTCATTTGAGGTTCAGGTTCTGTGCGGCGAAATCGTTGGTCGCAATTCCAAGCTAATCTTGTGGTTACATTCTTCTTCCAACATTAATCTCTAGGACTGAGTTCCTGCGCTTACAAATCTAAAGCGTAATACATCAGCTACTTGAGTCGACATTAGTACAAAAAGATATAAAAATAACAAGAATTTAAACTAACTAGCAATGAGTTGGAAATTATAAAAACTAAGTATGAAATGCTTATGATGTATGCTAAATGAGAAACAAAAGAGACAATTAAAACACCAATTTAGGGAGAAAATATGTCATTTGTAATGCTATCACACCCCCAAATTTGAGTTTTTACTTATCATCAAGTAAACAAAAATTAGCAAAGTTACAAACAAAAATGTCACTTCAATCATTATTCTCACAACTTGAATTTCTTGAAATCCTAATACACAAATTGTAATCATATGATAGAATAACGCGCCGACAATTTATAAGCATGAATCATTAAAATTGCAACTTCATTAATGTTAGTATTATGCATTGAATCTTAATCTTCCCTGAACCAATACAGCATGTATAGCAAACATTTTTCTTCTTCTTTTCTTTTTCTTTCTTTTTCTCATTTTCATTTTTCAAGTGACTAAAAGATGTCATTGCCTTATTCTACCTTTATTCCTGGGAAGTAACGATGGGGTGTAATAAACCCCTAGGAGGTATATAATTGCGCTGACACACACTCTTGCAGAGACAGCCTTGGGCTAGATGATTTTTTTAAACCTGCAGCGGAGTGTTCTCCCTTGGACAGTCACAATGCACTCACATTGGAGCGTCTTTTAGTAATTACAATGTCACTGCAATTGGTTAGTTAGTTCAAGATTCAAACATCAACACTATCCATTCATTACTAAAGCAATTCCAATCATTCATTCAAAAATGGCAGACTCATCATTCATTCATATTCATCTAATTCCCATATCAGCATCCAAATAGTTTAAGAATTACGCATCAAAATAAAAATTGTAGGCACATTCTTGTTAAAAATTTTTAAATTCTTATTAACCAAAGAAACAAGTAGAATTCAAATATGTGGGTGTAATTGCATTTCCATTTCACATTATCTCCCTCGAAACTTAATGTCTGCATTGTCCTCAATGGACTGGCAATATTATACAAAAATAATGGAAATGCAACTACAATGTAACTAAGTTAACAAAAGGAATGCAATGACAAAACAAAATGCAGTGACAATAAGAATGCATGAAAACTATTTAAAAGAAATGTACCAACTTATTTGTCAGCAGCTGATGTAGAGGCTATCTTTGTTTTCTTTTTCTTTTTCTTTGGGTGCTCCCCTTTGTCCTAGTGCTTCTTTTTCTTTATCCTTGCACCTTTTTCTCTTCTTATCCATCATACCAATCGGCTCGACGGATTGCTCCTCCTCGACAGGCTGGGTGGTGGCCTCATCGATTGTCACTTTTGATGGGTAGATTTCGGCAAGCGGTGTCACATATGGTACGATAGCAAGAGGATTCAGTTCCTCAATTTCGCTCATAACAATCTCAACTTGGCTCAATTCAGGTCAAGCCTTATTAGAGCTGGATGCCCCCATACTCTTTGGTGTACCAAAAACATCCTTAGCGATCGTTATTGGGCATCCTTTTCCTTCTTTTCCTGCACCTCGGTAGGGTCCTTCTCTTCATTCTCTTTTTCTTCTTTTTACTTCAGCTGGTTATCTCCCTAGTCCGCACCTTCATCTATATGCTGCTCTGGTTCGTCTAGGCCAATGTCAGTGCATTCTACTACGTCGACATCTTTATCCAGAACAGCCTCACGTTTAGCCATATTCGTACCAAGAATATTAGAGAACTCATCCTTGAACAAATAGGCAATGTAGAGATAGTAGTCCTCATCAGACTTCGATTGTCCTTCTTCCTTGTCATCATTTGAGATGTGAATCCGTGTTGGCATAGGGGCAGGCCTAACAACAAGGGTAGGTTGATTGGATGATGAGTACTGCATCGACGAAAGATGGATGGAATGGCTGGAAAGTCTTGCAATAGATTGGGGCTGATCTGGCGTAGTGCGACGACAATAGCCTCATTCCAGGCCTTTGTGTAAGCATAAAATTTATAAAGCCTGTAATCCATGTCATCGACGACACCGTCAGTGTAGATTGAGCGCATGTCAATACGGTCAAGATGTACTTCCATTAGAGCCAGTTTCTTCGCCAGTAGGCACATCAAATTGTTCTTCCATTTTTTTCCCTTTGTTTCTATCCTTCTTCTTCGAAGCTTCTTTGGTCATTGGTGTCTCTTGGCCACGAGTCATCCGTTCAACAGAAATGTCGTTGATCAGGCCTTTGTTCTCTAATATTTCCTCACCATCCCTGGGCATAATGCCTTTCTATTTACAAAGCAACATGATTAGAGAGGGGAATAGGAGTATACTAGTTTGCTTGCCAGAGGCTTCTGCGATTTGATCATGGATGATCTCTTCGATCTCGGTATGTCGAAAGTGTAGGATAGAATGCAAGAGACCCATACGGTTTAATGTCGCTATAGTGCTATGTGTCGAAGGCATGATGCGACTGTTGATGAAGTGGAACCACACCTTGCTGTAGGTTGTGAGACACTTTCTATGTATGGTGTACTTATGGAATCCGTTACCAATCCATGTGGCTCCATCGATACAAAGGTCCTTCATTATCTGAGTGGTGCTTTCATCATCCAGACAATGTATAAACGGTGAGTGGCCATCCACCCGTTTAGGAATCCTCAACAGCACGTTGATTTGAGCAGCGCTCCAAGGAATGAGCCCTTCCCTTACAAAATCAAACTCTTGTTCCGGATCTACCAAGTTGGCATAAAACTCCCTGACCATTGTAGGGGAGTAACCAGAGGGATGTTTGCAAAAGAGCTCCCATCCAAGGCGACTGATGGTACAAGCAATAAGTTTCCCAAATGTTTGATGCGGTGACAGTTGCGAACCTTGTTCAAGGTGGAGGTTACACTTCAACATGGTATTCTGGTAACGGTCATTGACCGCAGTCATCAAGAATAGGACTAGCCCTGTAGACGGAGTTTGTGTTATGGTCGGAGCCACCTTAGTTAAAGTTGTTGGGGTGTTTTTGGAAGGAGTTTTGGAAGGGTTTTTCGATGCTTGGATTTTTTCCATCATACTAATGAAGAAAGTTAAAAAGATTACAAAAAAGGAGAGAGCTTGTCAACAGGAAAGAAATATAGAGGTAATGAAAAGAACAAGTTGTAGTAACAATAGAGGATGTGAGGAGAAAAGAAAACTGCAGGAGAGAGGTTTTATAACCTAGGCGTGATGATTGAAAAGATTACGGGGAGTCATTGCGTCTATAGCCATTAATTGCCAGGCTGCAGATCATACTTTTTTGTTTTAGTCGAACGGTTAGGAGAGAAGAGAGATCAACCGACGTGATTCTTGCTGAAAAAGCTTTGCTGACTCATCACATAATGCACCGACAATTCGTGCTTCGATGCTTCGATAAAAAGATGATTTTTATTTCTGTAAAGAATTTGAAACAACATAAGTAAAAGTGAAATAAATAAAGTAAATAGAAAAATGCATCGACATTATTTTAATGAGACCACTTTAATGACCTCGTTTGGTTCTTTAACATCTGGGCTCACATAATGCTTTAGACATTGGCCATTCACTTTGAATTGTTGTCCATCCTTTAGATTTTCAATTGTCACCGCACCATTCTGAAATTCCTCGACAATTTTAAAAGGGCTTGACCATCTTGATCGTAATTTACCTAGATGCAAATTTTAACGTGAGTTAAATAAAAGTACTAATTGACTAGGACTAAACTGTCGACGCAAGATGATATTATCGTGCCATCTCTTGGTCTTTTCCTTGTATATTCGACATTCTCATAAGCATGTCGGCGTATCTCTTCTAGTTCAGTGATGTCCAATAATCTTTTTCTTCCGGCAGCATTATAATCTATATTCACCTGCTTGATTGCCTACATGGCCTTATGTTCAAGCTCAACTGGCAAGTGAAAAGACTTCCCAAACACTAACTGATATGGCGACATTCCTAGTGAGGTTTCATAAGCAGTGCGAAGCACCCACAATGCATCATGTACCGCAAAAACCAATCCTTTCGAGATGGATTAACCACCTTCTCAAGGATGCTTTTTATTTGACGATTGGATACCTCAGCTTGACCATTGGTTTGTGGGTGATATGTAGTAGCCATTCGTTGCTTATAAGTTGTGCAAAGCGCCCAGAATGCGTCATGTAGCTGCGAAGACCAATCCTTCCTAGATGGATTAACCATTAGTTTGTGGTTGTTATAAAAGTGAGTTCCTTGGTCACTTATTAATGCTCTTGGTGTTTGAAACCTTGTAAGAATGTAAGTGTGAAAGAATTTTTAACACCATCCGACCATCATCTTTTGGCACCGCAATTGCCTCGATCCACTTCGAGACATAGTCAACAGCAACTAAGATGTACACATTCCCGAAAGAGTTGGGAAATGGTCCCATGAAACTTATACCCCAAACATTGAAGAGCTCTACTTTCATAATTGGCTATTGGAGCATCTTAGTACGTTGAGATATTGAGCCAGTGTGTTGACATCGATCACATTGTTGTGCGAAGTTGTGGGCGTCTCGAAATAATGTGGGCCAATAAAATCCTAACTGTAAGACCTTAGCAGCAGTCCTTGTGCCACCAAAATGTCCTCCATAAGGGGCATCATGGCAATGTCACAGGATTGAAGTCATTTCTTCTTCAGGTACGCAGTGATGGATAATGTTGTCAGTGCATACCTTGAATAGGTATGGCTTGTTCCAATGATATTTTGTAGAATCGCCTATGAACCTGATCTTCTTGTGACCAGTAGCATTCAAGGGTAGCTTCCCACACACAAGGTAATTGACAACATCGACATACCAGAGCAATGTGTCGACAAATAATAACTGCTCTTCTGGAAATGCTTCGATAATTTGGGACGTCTGTCCATCTTCACTTTCAACTTCCAGTCGAGACAAGTGGTCAGCTACTTGATTTTTCGATCCTTTCCTATCCCTGATTTCAACTTTAAATTCTTGAAGGAGTAAGATGCATCGTATCAGTCTAGGCTTGGCGTCTTTCTTCGTAGGAAGATATTTCAATGCGGAGTGGTCAATATATACTATAATCTTTGTGCCGACAAGATATGAATGAAACTTGTCAAATGCAAAGACTACTGCTAGCAACTCTTTCTCAGTAGTAGTGTAATTAACCTACGCTCCAGTTAGAGTTTTACTAGCATAATAAATAAAATGAAATATCTTCTTTTTTCTTTGGCCTAGTACAACTCCCATAGCAAAGTCACTTATGTCGCACATTAGTTCAAACGGTTGCGTCTAGTCTAGTGCAACGATAATTGGAGCTTGTACCAGCTGCTTCTTTATTGTCATGAATGCATCCAAACAGTTTTCATCGAACACAAACTTTTTATTTTGCTCTAATAGTGAGCATAACGGTTTAGCAATCTTGGAAAAATCACGTATGAATCTTCTGTGAAAACCAGCATGTCCAAGAAAGCTTCTTATTGCTTTGACATTGGTGGGCGGTGGTAATTTCTCGATGATTTCGACATTTGCTTTATCAACTTCAATGCCCTGACAAGATATCCGATGGCCAAGGATAATCCCTTCAATTGCCATGAAGTGGCATTTCTCTCAATTTAGAACTAGTTTTGTGTCCTTGCATCTCTTCAAAACTTTTGCTAAGTTGTCAGTGCATTGATCAAAATTTTGTCCGTAAACAAAGAAATCATCCATAAATACCCCAAGAGAGTCCTCGATCATGTCCAAGAAGATCACCATCATACACCTCTGGAATGTTGCTGGTGTATTGCACAACCCAAATGACATACGTCGGAAAGCAAAGGTTCCAAAAGGACATGTGAACGTAGTCTTTCCTTGATCCTCTGATGAAATGGTAATTTGGTTGTGCCCAGATTAGCCATCTAAGAAGCAATAATAGGCTTTATCGGCTAGATTATCCAACATCTGGTCAATGAAAGGTAGTAGGAAATGGTCCTTCCTTGTGGTCGCATTCAGTCGATGATAATCTATGCATACTCGCCAGCTAGTCGCAATGCGAGTAGGGATCAACTCATTCTTGTCATTGGTCACAACTGTAAAACCACTCTTCTTTAGCACACATTGAACAGGGCTCATCCAATTGCTATCAGAAGTATATGATGTCTGCATCTAACCATTTGATAATTTCCTTCTTCACTACTTCTTTCATATTCTCATTAAGTCTTCTTTGTTGCTTAATTGATTGCTTCCCTTCATCTTTTAGCCTTTTCTTATGCATGCGAAAAAAGGGACTGATGCCTCTGATATCTACAATGCTCTAGGGTATTGCTCTTTTGTGTTCTTTCAAAATGGCGATGAGCTTATCTTCTTGTGTAACGTTGAGGGATGCGTTGACAATAATAGGTAATGTCTCGTTGTCACCAAGAAAGACATATTTTAAATGCGTTGGCAACGGTTTTAACTCCAAGGTAGGAGCTTGCTCAATAGATAGTTTAAACATCGGGATTGTCCTGTTCGACAAATCTAAAGATTCCAATTGCAAATTCTGTCTCAGCTCACAATTATTAACCTCTTCTTTGTCTACAAAGTCTTCTAGGATTTCTCCGTGGATGTCACCATATTTTCATTTGACATTGCTAAACTTCTTACATTGAATTCTTCTATAATGATTTCGTCTAACACGTTGATGTGATGACATTGCTCTTTAATTCCGGACGGGGATGCTTCAAACACACTGAAGGTCACATGCTCATCATTATGATGCATGATAAGTTCTCCTTTGAATACGTCGATAAGTGTGCGTCCCGTTGCTAAAAATTATCGCCCTAAGATAATGGGCACCTCCTTATCGTCTTTGTAGTCAAGGATTATGAAATCAGCAGGGAACACAATCTTATCAACTTGGACAAGGATGTCTTTGATTTGGCCTTCAGGTTGTGCTAAGGATCTATCTGCAAGTTGTAATGTCATCGCAGTGGGCTTCATCAAACCTATTCCTAATTTCTTAAAAGTAGATAAAGGCATAAGGTTAATACTTACTCCCAAATCACGTAAAGCCTTAACTAAATAACGATTCGCAATAGAGCATGGGATTGTGAAGCTGTCAGGGTCTTTCATCTTGGTTGGAAACTTATTTGTAAGCACAGCACTGCACCCCTCTATGAGCGCAATCATCTCGATATCGAACAATTTCTTCTTCTTTCACAAGAGCTCTTTTATAAATTTCCTATAGTTGGGTATCTACACAAGAGCATCAACAAGAGGTATATTAATGTGTAATTGTTTCAAAATAGAAACAAACTTTTGATACTCTTTATCATGGACTTTCTCTTTAAATCTTTGCGAAAATGGAAAAGATATTGTAGCAGTGGGTTGTTGTGGAAAACTTGGTAGTATCGACGTTGGTAGTTGCGTCGACAACTTTGTTGGGCAAATTGTAGGCATAGATGGCACTACAGTTGGTTCCTCTTCATTTACTTCTGCTTGGCTTCCTTCAGCTGCATCCTTTTTTTGTTATTGTGGTTCAAATGCATCAACATGGTCTTGATTAAAACTGCTCAGTTCAGCCGTCTGCTTCCCACTTCTCAACGTGATTACTTTGCAGTGCTCCTTCCCCCTTTGCGTAGGATTCTCAGTATCACTAGGCAGAGTGCTCAGTGACCTTGTGTTGAGATTAGAAGCCAATTGTCCTAGTTGGGCTTCCAATGCTCGGATGGAAGAAGAATTTCCTTATACTATTGCATCAGTTCTCATAATATGCTCGCGCATTAACGCCTCAAGAGCAGCCATAGGTCTAACTTAGATTGAGAAAATTGTTGCTATTGATGCTGATGATTCTGTCCTTGCATATGTGGCAACATAGACTATTATGACTATAATCGAGATATGTGGTTGCATTTGGCTATGTGACTGCATCTGTTGAGAACTCACGTGCAAATTTTGATTATAACTCTGTTGTGGGTTGGTATTGTAACTTCCTTGTCGATAAACTCCTTGATTTGAGGAATTTTCATATCTAAATGTGGAAGTATTTTGATTCCGAAGGTTGTTGAGATCGGTTGTTATATGAGTTACCAAACAAACCCCCTTTGATGTTGTTGACGTAGAAAGCATTTTCTGCATGTTGTGGGCAGTCCTCATAACTATGATTGTCACCGTAAATTTTACAGGAAAATATCGGCACATCCAATTTCTAGGCCACTTGAATAGGGGCAACGTCATTTGTCCCTTTCGTATTCTTTATGATATTGGCCAATGAGGATACCTGCGTTGACAAAGTAGAAATAGCATCTAACTCAAGAACTCTAAGGTTAGTTTTTACTTGTACAGAACAAGAAATTGGATATTGATAGTCATTCTGAGCAATCCTCTTTAGAATTCTTACAGCTTCATTGTAAGTACAGTCCAACAAGGGACCATTAGTAGATGCGTCGACAAGATTCCTTGTCTGAGCATTCAAACCATTATAAAAGATCTCTATTTGGGTCTCTTGCTGAATTCCATGCTTTGGGTAGCATCGAAGTAATGTATTGTAACGCTCCCATGTTGTATGTAAATTCTCATCATCTAACTGATGATATGCAATGATATCATTACGCAACCTTGCATTCATTGTCGACAGATTGAAACGCAAAACAAACTGCGTTGCTAGTGCATTCCAAGATGTAAATGATCCAGCCGGCAATCCCAAGAACCATGTTCTCGCTTTACCTTGCAATGAATAAGGAAATAATTACATTTTCAAGGCATCATCAGGGACACCATGTTGACTAAAGGATGCACAAATAAGCAGAAATGATTTTAAGTGTTCTCTTGTGTCTTCATGAGGAAAACTAGAATATTGCCCATTTGAGTTGAGCATCTGAAACATCATCGATTTTAGCTCAAAATGACCAGCTTGATTAGTCGGTCGTACAACCCCTTGTTGTAAATCATCAAGTATAGGCACAACAAAATCTCTTATTTTCCTATTTTGCACTTGTTCGATATGTGGAGGATGTGGTATATTATTATTAACGTCTTACGGCAACACTGGAGGAATTTAAATTTGTGGCAGCACTGGTGGTAAGTTATTGTTGTTCCAGCCATTCTTCTTTGTTCTTACCTTCTCCTCCTTAATGTCCTTTCAAGCTCCGGATCAAAACTAACAAGATTGTTAGGATTTCTCCTTGTGGACATACAACACCTACAAAACTAAAAAAGAAAACAATAGAAAAGTAAAGAAATTAATAAAGGTTAGGAGTTAAGTAAGTAGAATTAATTGCAACATCGGATATCGATCCCACGAGGAAATGGGTTCTTGATGTTTAAATGTCGGAGAAACTAATACTGAAATTAAGTAAAATGTGAGTAATGATGTCAGTGCAATTACGTCAGATCTACACACTAAAATAGTCAATATTGTCAACGTAATCAAAGTTAAATGTCAGAGGTTAAATGTCAGTGTACTGAAAGTAAACCAAATATGCTGAGTGTTGAATGTTGAATATTTAAATGCATGAAATGTAAATATGATCAAGTGGAAAGGATTGGAGTGGATCACTGATTTTGCTAAGTTGCAACACTGGATGCGCCGACAAGGTATTGTATAGATAAATTGTCGCAGCAATAATGAACCAATGAACTCTTACCAATAACAATCTTTCGTTTACTCGAGACTCAAGTACCCACAATCACTCCACCTCTTGGTGCGAGTAACGTTGTGCAATCAAGAACAAGTAACTATAATCTCTTCTACTCGCAAGCAACTATCGTTGTCTTACTTGTTAACCTAACCTATCACCGCATCTCTCGATGTCGGTAGACTGCAAAGCCACTCTTGTGTTTGATGCGATTAGATCCAAGAATAAACAGATAAAAAGCATTAAATAAGAGTCAAAGTAATCTAACAATGAAAGATACTCTCGTATTCATTCAAATGTCATTAGAATCCATCAGCATAAAAGAAGGATTAAAGAATACAATCGAACCTTACTATCTCTAGACTAATAGGACTACTCCTTAATCATTCCTCTTGCTTTACATCGAGCACCTCTCGTCAGAAGTGGTTGCTCCCTCGCTTCACCAATTCACCGTTCCGGCTAAAGTCTCCAAATCAGACAAAAATTGCAGAATTTAATCCTCTACCTCTTGATGATTTCTTCATTCTTCATTCTTCTATTTATTCAAAAGTTGCAAAATTCAGTCTCCCATTCTCAGATCCAGATCTAGATTTTGCAGCCGTCAAAGTTAGTTAAAGTACAACTGTGCATTCACGCTGATTTAATGTTTTCTTTAGAGATCTGCAGGTTGTCGCTTCATTGCTGGGCGCAATCTAAGATCGTAATTGTAGCGACACTTGTGATGTTCCTGTGTTGGTGCTTCCATATGTAAATTCAGCTTGAGTTTACTCATTCGAGGTTCAGGTTCTGTGCGACGACATCGTTGGTCGCAATTCCAAGCTGATCTTGTGGCTACATTCTTCTTCCAACATTAATCTTCTAGACTGAGTTCCTGCGCTGACAATTCGAACACGCAATACAGCGGCTACTTGAGTCGACATTAGTACAAAAAGATATAAAAATAACAAGAATTTAAACTAACTAGCAATGAGTTGGAAATTATAAAAACTAAGTATGAAATGATTATGATGTATGCTAAATGAGATACAAAAGAGACAATTAAAACACCAATTTAGAGAGAAAATATATGTCATTTGTAAGCTATCAGTCATATTGTTTGTTGTAAGTAAAAGCTTGAGCTGGAATTGATAAGGAGCCAAAAGCTAGTTTGTTGGGTGTACAATTTCTATAGTATGTAGTGCCATTCCAAAAATTTGAATTCATAGCTCGAAAAAAGGGTAAATGATATCCTCTCATTGATATTACATTGTTCACTAAAAGTGAACATGGCCACGGGTCATTCGTCTTTGTGATGGACGACTTGATCACTATTTGATAGTGATTGAATTTTTATGTTGTAAGGTGTACTGATTACCTTGATATAAAGTAAGATAATGTTTGAAGAACGGACATTATACTCAAAGTGATTAAGGATATCCTGTGAGGGTAATATACTTATGAAAAGGTCATTGGACGAGAAATGATCAAATTGCTTTCTTAATCGTATGCCATTGGGGAGACTTGAGTCATGATACTATGGTGGAATGATTTCATGACTAAATGAATTTATAATTAATAGGATTGCGCTTAAGAATTGTCATACTTGAACAGAAAATGATTGGGAGATCCGTTGTTGCTTTATTAACTTTTAGTATGTAGAAATAAATATTTAAATATAAAAGACAATAAAACCACATGAAATAAATAAACTCATAATAAACTTCAAAGAAATCAAACGGAGATATTCAATTTTGATGGAAATCTACTTCAAAGTCGACTTTGATGGTGTTTTTTGAGTTGTTTCCTTGAGTATTATATGACAGCATTCATCGCTCTCCTCCTAATTTTTTTTATATATAGGTATTAAAATGCCTAAAAGACCTAAAAATTACGCTTTTCCGTATGTTGTGGATGTGAATCGTGATTTCCACACGATCTAGCACATGGCCGTGTGACAACTCGTATGGCTCACACGGCTATGTGCCCAGCCCGTGTGGCTCCTAAAATCTGCTCCATTTTTCCTATTTTCACTCCTTTCGCTCCTAAATGCTCTCTTAAGTATAGAAACATGAATTTAAAGGATTAGGAGCCTAAAACTAACCATTTTACATCAAATAATCGTCCAAAAACGCATTAAGAACGAGATTAAATTATGTTACTTTTAGCACTTATCAACATAATTTCAAATTCAATTGCTAATTGTCCCTAAAGTTTTACGAATTTAAATATTTGACTTATATTTGAATTTTTTTGTGTATGGGATAGAATGAAGATTTGAAGCAAAAATTTGTTGAAGAGTTTGAACTAAATTTGGATAACATTGGAAATTTGAAATTTGGAATTTGATCTAAAGCTATTTGACAATATTTTTATATAAATTAGAAATAGGATAAACTTTTTATTTTGATGTATTTCTTTAAATATTTTTAGTATAAAGCTGATGGCTATTACGATAAAAAGTTTGATATTCTTTAGGATTGCAATTTCTATTAGGGTAAAAGAATGAGAAGTTATATGTTTGTTCTTTAACCATGGACATGGTCAATATCGGACTTCTTACTTAAACCCATTGCTTGTTACATCATTTTTGCTCGTTCAGCTATATTGACAAATTCACAGAATCGAAGTGTAACTAATGGAACTCTAATCTCGTTATTCAACCTACAGAGGAAATGTTGGCAGCTCTCCTCCTCCGTAGGCACCATTTCCAGTGATACCTGCTTTGGAATATAAATTCTCGTTTGTAACCTACCTTTGATAATTTTTCCTGAGTCAATGTGATAAACCCTCACATCCAATCTTCTAGATACAACTCACCCACATTGATTCTATTAAATTCAACTCAAAAGAAAGTCCGAGTAACCCATTGATCTACCGATTTTATACCTAGCAGATTGAACTAATTTTCACATTTGAAGAACTTGAAATCAAGTGTTTTTCCTTATGTTTTATGGATTTTAGTTTAATTTTGTCTTTCGAATAAATTGTGTTGAAAAGGGCTATTTTATTTCTTTCAAGGCCAAATGAGGCCTAAAGATTAGCTAACCTACTTTGTGAGTGCATAGGAGATTATTAGCAGTTGAGCAATAGTGATACTAACCACTTCGTCACAACATAGGAAGTTCTATGTCGCAACAAAGGGGCCAACAGTGAAGAACAAAGGAACTGCTTGCTTTCTCACGACACAGGACTTGGTGTCGCAACATCGACCCTAGATGGAAACTCTACATTGAGAGAGGATGTTTTCGTCTTGATAATGCGACTTAAAACAAGAAGGGTGGCAGCTGACCTAGGGTTGATGAAAACGACCGGCCAAGGCTATAAATAGGGCCTTTAGCACTAGGTTTAAGGACACTGTTTATATGCTTTTAGTTTCCATTTTGTATTTTCATTTGAAATGAGATTGTAGAACTCGTGAGCACTCACAACCCTATGGCATGCCAACTATATCCAACGATTACAAGATTTAGTATGCCAATATAAAACATATATACACATTTAAAAAATCACATAGTTTAGGCTCGTAGTAAAACAAAGCTCGTAGTTCGCAATACACAAAGTTCGCAAGAAATAGTGCTCACAATGCACAATTCGGAAGAGCTCTTAATGCACAGTTCTCAATGCCTATACAGTTTGTCATATTATCACAGTTCCCAACACATTGTAATATAGTTCGGAAAGCATTAAGCTCACAAACACAAAACATCAAGCATCAGAAAACAAAATTCACAAATGACATATGTTCCCATGCAATATGAGTTCTCATGGACACCACATGACAAATCTCACATATCACATGAATTCATAGTTCACTCTTAAGGTCTGCACATAGCACATAAACATGTTTATCAGGGTTCGCATACATATAAAAGAGTTCACAGATTCATGTAATTAGCTCGCAACATTACGATAAGGTTTCCCACATCTTACTTTGCTTTCAATAACGTGTGACCTCATTTTCAAAAGCAGTATACACTGTACTGACCTTAGTTCACCACGTTACGTCAACTAAGTGACCATCTATTTGCCTTTATCTCTACTAGTCGATGTTCTACTAGTTCTTTTAGCTTCGCACAAAAACATACACATTATTACCATTTGGAACAATTTAACACTTACTCTACTCATCCACAGCTTACGACCTATGTGATCTCTACTGAGCTCGCATAGTTTATTTACTTAACCTATTTAGTATATCTTAACCTTTCTACCTCATAGGTATTAATAGATGTAAGCTTATTAACTAAGTGTGATCCCACTTAACTTTTATCTTTGAAATGGTTATTGTTTATCACCTTCCTCAAGAACACAATTGAATAGTTTATGCATTTTCCAGAAAATTGTTGTTAAATATGATTATAAAACCTCTTGATCTCTTAAAAATTCTTTTAAAAATATTTTGAAAATTATTTTAAAGAACATGCATGAGATTCATCAACCTTGATCTAACCTTTTCTTAAAACCAAACCATTTAAAACCAAAGGTTACTCATCTTTAATGTTTATATTTAAGAGAACTCAACTAAAAATATTTAATTTAACTTCAACTTCGCTATCATTCGTGACATTAAGCAGTCCATATAAGAATCGAACCGATTTAAAATGCAAATGGATGTTTTTCTTGAAGTAATGTGAGAGAAAATAAGTGTTTGGATGCTAAGAAAATTGAAGAATGCAAAAAACTTTGAGAGAAAATACAAACTGCCAGACGCAACAGATTTTTAAAATACAATGAATGAGAAAATTGCAATGTACGTGAGGAAGAAAATGAACATGGATCGCTTTTATAGCCAAACTCTTTTCTAAAACTGGTTTATTTATCCTATGGATCCCTCTTAGTTCTACCCTTGTTATAATAACTCCCCCACTAACCTTTTGTCGTAATTTACTTTTTCAAATTACCTACTTTAGCTATTACACTTATCTAGTCCTTTTTTCTAACGTGATCTTTATTTACTCTATTTTTAATCTATAATTTATTGCCAAAATTTCTGATCCGATTTTTGGGCTGTGATAGAACACAAGGAATGATTTAGGTGTAGCGACACCAGCATTTAGTGTTGCTACACCCAACTTTGAGCCAACAATAATCCCATTCGATGTCCAATGTCCTGACATCCATACCCAGTGTCGCAAATCTATTTGACAAGGTTCAAATTATTTCTTAAGGTGTTTTTGCCTGCACAACGCGTAATAAATTATTTAATCACCTATATTTGACCTAATATGTTCATAAAACATAAGAACTATACATAGTAATGTTTATAGTTATTTTTGGGGAGTTTTTTTATTTAGTTTTTAGTTTAGGTTTTAGGGTTTTAGGAGTTTTGACTTTTGCTTTCAACTTAGATTTGATTTCAATTGAAGCTTTATTTTCCTTACTTAATCTTTAGTTTTTCGGTTGTTTGTATTCAAATTGTTGTTTCCTCGAAGAATGTTAGTTGGGTTTTTAGTTTCGACGCTCAATTAACATTACAATAAATCAAAATTGTCTTTAACCTTCTCTTTAATTTGATATTTGTTTGAATGTCTGGATTTCCCTTAGGGGAAATTGCATACGAACTCATGAGGAACTAAAACCCTTAAGGAGATTAACGATCGTAAGTGGAATTAATTAATTGGGGAATTAGGGTTTACTTTAGAATTAGTTGAATTAAATTAAGTGTGATTAAACCCAAGGATTGATGACCTTAGGAAGTTATTTAGGTAGATGAGGTCGAAAGAATAGTTTACTGAGTATCTCTTAATTTAGGATTTTCTTAATTTGAAGTAACTTATAAGGATTTTTCATGTGTTATTAATTAGGACAAAATATAAATATGGATAATTGATGACACTAAATTTGAAGTTACTTATGAACACTAATGTGAATTAATTTTCTTAATATAAATATGGATAATTGAGGATTTTGCATGTGTTTTTAATAAAGACAAAATATGCTAGTGTTTTCTCAATAAAATTTGCTTCCAAAATTTGGTTTGATTAAAAATGAGTTTTTCTTATAAATCAATCGTAATGTTTTATCGATAATATTAATAATTGAATTTTTCTCAATATTTTTGTTAAAGCATCGTGTTTTATGGATATTTTAAGTACGTATTTTCAAAAGCAAAATTTGTTTGTTTTTAAAGCGTGTTTTGGCCATTTTCGTGGCTTGTGTGATCACTCAGCTTAGGCCATAATGTCTAGGCTTAGTTTAAGGGGTTAAAAGAACTTTTCGCTAGTATGTGTTGGATCTAGTGCCCTAGTTTAGTATTTTCATGTAAAGTACTATTGTAATTTTTTTAATAAATTGGTTAATAAAATTATTCGAGAATTAAATTAGTACTTTGTATATTACCCTCACATGTTTTTTGCATGGAAAGCAAAGTTGAAACAAATGTTGCTCATTGGTTATCTAATGTTGAAACTTATGCTAAGCATTATTACATGATCGAGTCATAATACGAAAAGTCAAGTTTTATTGGTAGATGAACCTAAACATTTCCTTAGTCTAATTGGAAATGAGCAAATCAGTTGAAAAACTATTATGTTGGCTATCAAGTATAATTAGGGAGATGCTTTGTCTTGGGCATCAGAGCGGATGCCTCCCAAAAGATTGAGACATAGATTTGATTGACTAGATTGACAATACATTGGACAAGACCCAATAAGAATAGATCTTGAATCAATTTATAAATTTATTCTTTTGGGATGTTCATAGTGTGGCATACCTAAATCCTTAGTGAATGACAGACTATGTATGCGTGACTCATACCATTTGTTGTAAGTAAAAGCCTGAGTTGGAATTGATAAGGAACCAAAAGCTAGTGTGTTGGGTGCACAACTTCTATAATATGTAGTGTCATTCAAAAAAGTTTAATTCATAGCTCGAAACAAGGGTAAATGATATCCTCTCATTGGCATTACATTGTTGATTAAAAGTGAGCATGGCCATAGGTCATTCGTCTTTGTGATGGACGACTTGATCACTATTTGATAGTGATTGAATTTTCATGATGAAAGGTGTACTGATTAGCATGATATAAAGTAACATAACATTTGAAGAACGGATATTATGCTCAAAGTGATTAAGGATATTCTATGAGGGTAACATACTTATAAAAAGGTCATTGGACAAGCACTAATCAAGTTGCTTTTGTAATTGTATGCTGTTGGGGAGACTTGAGTCACGATACTGTAGTGGAATGAGTGTATAATTAATCGGCGAAAAACTGGTACTTAATTAAAAATCATTTAAGCCTTATTCAACTATTGTTAATTAGAATCATTCTTGAAAAGAAAAGGTTGGGAGATCCATTGTTGCCTTATTAACTTTTAGTATGTAGAAGTAAATATTTAAATATAAAAGACAGTATAACCACAAGAAATAAAAAAATTCATAGTAAACTTCAAAGAAATGAAAAGTAGATCTTCAAACTTGATGGAAATCTACTTCAGAGTCGACTTCGATGGTGTTTTTCGAGTTGTTTCCTTGAGTATTCTATGACGACTTACTCCCCTCTTATCATATTTGGTATATATAGGTCTTAAAATGCCTGAAAAACCTAAAAATTATGCTTTTTCATGTGTGTTGGATGTGAATCACGATTTTCACACGGTTTGGGACATGGTCATGTGGCAGCCCGTATGGCTCACACGGTTATGTGCCCAGCTCGTGTGGCTTCTAAAATCTATTCCATTTTTTTTATTTTCGCTCATTTTTCACTCCATTCGCTCCTAAATGCTCTGGTAAGTATAAAAACATGAATTTAAAGGATTAGGAGTATAAAATTCACTATTTTACAACGAATAATCATCCAAAAATGCATTAAGAATGGGATTAAAATATGTTACTTTTAGCATTTATCAGCATAATTTCAAATTAAATTGCTAATTTTCCCTCAAGTTTTACAAATTTAAATGCTTAATTTTAATATTTTGACTTATATTTGAATTTTTTTGTGTATAGGATAGGTTGAAGATTTGAGGATAAAATTTGCTGAAGAGTTTGAACAAAATTTGGATAACACTGGAAATTTGAAATTTGAAATTTGATCTTATTTTCTTAAGTCATTTGTTTGCCTTATCAAAATGTATTTGACAATTTTTTAATATAAATTAGAAATAAGATAAACATTATAATTTGATGTATTGGTTATACATATTTTTAGAATAAAGTTGATGGCTATAAGGATAAAAAGTTTGATATACTTTAGGATTGCAATTTCCATTAGGGTAAAAGATTGAGAAGGTATATGTTTGTTCTTTTACCATGGACATGGTCAGTATCGGACATCTTACTTAAACCCACTGCATGTTACATCATTTTTGCTCGTTCAGCTACATTGAAAAATTCACGGAATCGAAGTGTAATTAATGGAACTTTAATCTCGTTATTCAACCTACAAAGGAAATGTTGGCAACTCTCCTCATCGGTAGGAACCATTTCCAGTGCATACCTACTTTTGAATATAAATTCTTGTTTGCAACCTACCACTGAAAATTTTTCCTGAGTCAATTTCATAAACCCTTACATCCAATCTTCTAGATACACCTCACCCACATTGTTTCTATTAAATTTAGCTTGAAAGAAATTCCAAGTAAGCCATTCAGTTGGGATAGAATGAGTTATAGTGACCCACCATTAATACGCCTTTTCTTTCGATTAAAAAACTAAACATATTAAACTTTTAGCGGGCATATACTCTAACTGCTCCAAATTTCACTCAACAGTTTTAATGAAATAGGCCGTAAACCTTCGGACCAGTTCCAGAGGTCTAAAAGACACATTGTATGTGTAGGGCACTGTGGTATTGGTACAATAACCATCACAATATGTAAATTCTACATGAAACTTGCTATGATTAGATACATTTAAAATTGTAAGATTTAAAACTGTGAATGAAGCTCATCATGATTTGATGCATTTAAGATTGTATGATTTAAAAGTGTGAGTGAATTTAACTTTGAAATATTTAAGAAAAGTTCTCCCCAACATTCCATTCAAAATACTCTATTCTTTTTAACTTGTTGTCTTAATTAGAGAATATGTTAAATGATCAAATTAGAGCCCAAATTTCAAGGGTTTCTCAAATAAGGGTCAAACCTTTCAAAATGATCATATAAGAGCCTAACCTTTGCAAAAGTGCTTACATGAACAACAAACTTTTCAAAATGGTCAAAAAAGGAAGCCAAACTTGTTCGAAAGTGCTCAAATAAGGGCCTAGCCTTTTCGAAAATGCTCAAGTAAGGGCTTACCAGATGTCATATATTAGGTTTCAATTTTTTATTTTATTTTCTTTCTTTTTTCAAGCAATATCTGATTTATTTGTTATCTATTTTATTCTAAACTCGTGAATGTTCACCAAACCTAGAAAAAGTGCATGAAAAAAATCCTTATTGTTATGAATATTTTATTAAGTTGTTGTCCATCAAGATCAAGATAAGTTTGGAAAAACTTTAAATTCTAATGGACATTAGAAGCAGAGTTCTATTTCATTTATACTTTCTATATCTATAAATATAGACTTTGGAGAAGCTTTGTAAAATTACTTCTATTGATCAATAAAATACGCTCTCTCTTTTGCTCTCCTATTTTCTTTGTTCTTTACTCTTTGTCCTTTTATTTTATAACATGTTATCAACACGATTCTCTTTTATTTTATAATATGATTACTCGAAATCCATTGCTCAAGTTGTTGTCGATTGCCTTCTAGAGCTATTGCAATTTCAGTCTTCAATTGAGGCCTACACACTACAGGTAACCATGATGCAAATAAATTTATAAGTTTTACTCCTTGGTTGATTGATTTTTGTTAAAATTATTTTATGAAAAAAAAATAATTACTTTAAGGTTTCCAATCAATTGACTTTGATCAAAAGGGAAAAAAAGAGAAACCCAATAGGATCTAATTGACTCATTAATTTGTTATTGTTGAATGATTGGATTATACATTTTAGATTGAATTATAAAGTAGAAATAATTTATTAGAGCATTGATAGCACTAAAAAAGACATATATTTCTCCCTAAATTGGTGTTTTAATTGTCTCTTTTGTATCTTATTTAGCATGCATCATGGGCATTTCATACTTAGTTTTTATATTTTCTAACTCATTGCTAGTTAGTTTAAATTCTTGTTATTTTTATCTCTTTTTGTACTATTGTCACCGCAAGCAGTCGATGTATTGCAGCTTAGAATTGTCAGCTCAGGAACTCAGCCCAGAAGATCAATGTTGGAAGAACAATGCAGCCACAAGATCAACTTGGAATTACGACAAGAGATGTCGCCGCACAGAACCTGAACATTTAGCAACTACCTCAAATAGATATGTAGGTTCTTTGTTGTATAATTCATTGATACATTTTATGATGATTATACTGACTTGTTTTATTCTTGTCTTATTTTGCATTGCATCTTCATATTAGGAAAGGTATTGATTTAATTTTGATTACTAATAGAGAACTGGTCATGGAAAAAGGGTATCTTGATATGGTAGTGGACAATGTGGCCATGCATATGTGGAGAGAGGATAAATAATGTGAGAAGGGTGATAGCCTAGCTGAAGTTCATGTGTTAGATTACTGGGATTTTACTTGGATTAGTGTGACTCAGAATAGTCTACAAGAGTTGAAGGAAATTTGGAATCAGTGGGATGATGGAATGAAACAGACTTTCTATCGTGGGTATTGGGATCTACCATATTTGCTAGAAGTTAAGGTGGACAAGCATCTCTTCCGAGCCTTTGCACAGCATTGGAACCCGGCTTATAGTTGTTTCACCTTTCGAAATATGGACATGGTGCCCACGATTGAGGAGTATATTGCTTTACTTCGTTGCCCTAAAATTCAAGCAAACAAAGCCTACTCGAGAGCTGCTAGTGTCCCAACCTTTCTTAAAAAGCTGTTGAACATTACGAGAGTTAGCGAGCAATAGGTTATAGCTCGAATTAAGGTGAAAGGCGACAACAAATGCATCACTTGGAAGAGCTTGCGAGATTTGATCTTTGCGCATCTAGATGCAAGGAAAAAGGTTGATATATTTGCTCTTGGTTTATATGGATTGGTTATCTTTCCTAAGGCATTAGGGCACATAGAGAAGGCGATCACTGATCTATTCGATTGGCTTGATAAGAGGCTTACACCTATTCTAGCGATTCTGTCTGAGACTTTTAGATCATTAAATGAATGTCGAAGGGAAGGAGAAGGGAGATTTATCGTTTGCACACCACTATTGATGGTTTGGTTCCATAGTCATTTTTGGAAGGTGGAAAAGGATCTTTACCGAGTGTTTTCTATGAGTTATTCCCCTTTGATGGAATTTGTGACTACACAAAGGTGGGAGGACATTTTTGGGGAAAAGTGGATGGCAATACTCCATAGTCTCTGAGTCGAGGACATAGAATGGCGAGCACCGTGGTTCATTCTTGAGGAAATTCTTTATCGATGCGGAGATTTTGATTGGGTTCCATTACTTAGGATATTAGGAGCTGTAGGATATGCCCCTTTGTTAGTGATGAGACAGTATCGATCAAGGCAGATCATCCTAGCAACTCAAGGTCTAGCTCATTGTGAGTTTGCATACAAGGGTGAGAACAATAAGAAATGGGTTTGAGAGATATCAAATGCCTGGAATCAAGTTCATAAACTGAAGCCATTTGCTGTAAATCCCATGGTAACCCAGGAGTATGATGAATGGAGAGGTAAGAGAATCAATGACAACATCCTCGTGCTAAATCCCGAAAATGTCCGTCTAATTGAGGTGCATTTGCAAGTAGTCCCATTAGAATTAGAGCTTATAAAGCAAGACTTTGAAAAGAAAAGTTCTGAATTGGGGAAGAAGATAGAGACATTAGAGGAGAAAAAGATGCAGTTGGGATTGGATGTTGATATCCAAAGGTTAGAAGCCGAGAAGCTGACGAAAGGAAAGAGAAAGACTGAGAAAAACTTGGATAATTTGCAAAAGGATTACAAGAAGCTCCGTCAGTCAGTGAGAACCGCTAGGCTAGGTAAGACATCAGAATAGTGGCAACAAGAAATTCCAGAGGAAAGGATTCGAGCGGATCAGTGGAAGAGAAAGTTTCAAGATCCTCAAGTCCAAGGAGATGCTATAAAGAGTGAGCTATTAGAGGGCCAGGTCAAGAAAGCTGAGTTGAAGGCCTGAATAATCGAGTTAGAGGAGTCTTTACGTATGCATCATAGTCGTAACTCTGCGACAGAATTGAGGGCAAGCCAGACTGAGAATGAAGGATTAAGGAGAAGGGTTGGAGAACTTGAAGCTTCATTACAAAACTGTGAGATTTTGATTGAGTTCCTCGAAATAACTTTTGAGACAAGTAATAGGCAACTTCAACACTCTCAAAGGCAAGTCAGAGACCGAGACCATGTCATGGGTGAAGCATTGACACAAGTGAGAGAAGTGGCAGAATATTTGTAGAAGTTAGTTGTTCAAGACGATGCTTTGAGCTTAGAGTATGAACCAATGTCTGATAAAGGCCAAAAGTTAGCATGTCTCCTTCAAAAGATGAAGACTCTAAGCATTAGGGCAAGGCCTTATATGTAATTATCTTATGTAAAGACATTCGCTCTCTAGTAAAGTTATTTTATCAGAATTCGAATAAGAGTCAATACCTTTCTTGCATATGAATTCATACATTCATAAAGAATTAATAAAGTTTTGCATCAAGTTTCATCCATTAAAATTTTAAGAAGATGTCCCTAATTAACTAAATTATGACAATTAGTTACTCTGGAAAAACAACAAATTCAACACCCTTATAGTACTTGTACTAAGTCAAGAGCAATGGATCAGAGATTGGAAAAATTAGAGCAAACTCGAAAGGAAATGCAAGATCAGTTGCAAGCATAGCTGTATGAACAGCTAGCCAAAGTGCAATAGGACATGAAGGATCAGATCATTGAATCCCAAAAGGATATCATCAATTAGCTGTCTCAATTATTGATTAAGGGAGCTGATAAAGGAAAGGGTCTTGCAATAAACCCTAAAGAAGAGAGTGAGGATCTTCTATATCCTTCGAGTGTCACCCCTATGCATGGCCAAGCTCAATAAGAGACATGTGTGTGAGGAGCATCTGTTACCATCAAACCACAGCCATACCTAATTGGCACATCGAAGCCAACGAACTACCAAATGGGTTTGAGTTCAAACCTAGGAGATAACTCAGTTAACCCCTTCGTACCAGATTTTGATGAGGTGGTAGAGGTAAAGAAGGCAAGAGTCAAACTTCCGACACAGCTAAAGGAGAGCTTTAAATGGTTGGAGGAAAGAAATAGAGCAATGGAGGGAGTTGAAGTTTGCTATGGGATGGACGCAAAGGAATTGACTTTGGTCCTAGACTTAGTGCTTCCCCCTAATTTTAAGGCTCTGGAGTTTGAGAAATACAACAGGACGAGCTGCCCAGAAGCGCATGTCATCATGTTCTGTAGAAAGATGACGGGGTACGTTCATAATGATCAGTTGCTAATCCACTGCTTCTAAGATAGTCTGACGAGATTGATCGCGAAGTGGTACAACCAATTAAGTCATGCCAAGATTTGTTCTTGGAAGGATTTGGCACAAGCTTTCATGAAGCAATATGGCCACGTCAATAACATGGCTCCTGACAGGATCACGTTGCAAAATGCGGAGAAAAAGCTGGGTGAAAGCTTTAGGCAGTATGCCCAAAGGTGAAGAGATATGGCCACTCGGGTACAACCACCACTATCTGAAAAGAAGATAACAATGATCTTTGTTAGTACCTTGAAGGCACCATACAGTAATCATTTGCTAGGAAACGCTACAAATAGCTTCTCTGATATGGTCATATCTGAAGAAATGATTTAAAATGCCATCAGAAGTGGGAAGATTGATGCTGGAGAAAGTGCCAAAAAGTCTGCTCCTATAAGGAAGGACAGTGATGTGAATAATGCAGGCTTATACAGGCCAAACTTTACAGAGCCGATCACTGTGACACAATCTAAAGCCCCGATAGCCAATTTTCAAAACATTCCAAGACAAGAATCAAGCTTGAGGCTGAACATTGAAAGAGTTCAATTTACCCCTATCCCGATGTCATACAAGGAGATCTACAAAAATCTATACGATGCTCGCGTAGTGTCTCCATATTATTTAAAGCCAATGCAACCCTCATTCCCAAAATGGTACGATGCAAATGCTTAATGCGAGTACCATGCAGGAATAATTGGACACTCAATTGAGAATTGCATCGCCTTCAAGAAGCTAATTAAGAGGTTGATTAATATGGGAATCATGAAGTTCGATGAACCAGTTCGACCCAATGTGGCCAGAAATCCTTTAACCAATCATCTTGACTAGGGGGTGAATGTGATAACAAATGGAAAGAGCAAGAGGATTAAAAATGATATTAGGGAGGTCAAATCTCTATTGAAATTGGTCTGGGAATAGATGGTCAACATGGGCTTGATCATACAAAATATGGAATATGAAATAACAAAAACTAAAAATTACTGTGAGTTTCATGCAATTAAGGGGCATAAAATCCAAGGGTGTGTCGAATTTTGAGCCTTAGTATAGAAATTGATGGATAATAAGCAACTTGAGTTCTTTGAGGAAGAGGATATAAAAGGACAAGATATTTGTGCTTCTGGAGAAGGGGCATCAGAAAGAGCTTATAAGGCCAACCTACCACTGGTATGGAGAACAAATGACACAGCGGGTTATCATTCAGAAACCTGCAACATTTCCTTTTAAGGATAGTAAAAGGGTCTCGTGAAATTATGATTGCAATGTGATGGTGCCAACAGGGGAAGGATCTAAAGAAGACGTAAGTCTCATCACATGTAGTGGGAGATGCTATAACGAGACAGATGCAGAAAGTGAAGCTAGCAAAGAAAAAGCCCTAGTGGTTGGGCTTGAGGAGAGAAGGACTAATAAACCTGAGATGCCAGTGAATGAATCGATAACCGAGGAGGTGGCAAAAGAATTCTTGAAATTCCTAAAACATAACGAGTACAGCGTGGTGGAACAATTACATAAGCAACCAGCTCACATATCAATTTTAGCCCTATTGTTAAGTTCAGAAACTCATCGTAGTGCGTTAATGAAGGGGTTGAATGAGACATATGTCACTAATGATATCTCAATAAACAAGTTAGACCGATTGGTTAATAACTTAAATGCAGATAATTTCATCTTCTTCAATGATGATGACATACCTTCGGGGGGCAAGGGCTCAAGGAAAGCTCTATACATCACGACTCGATGTAAAGGATACACATTACTGGGAGTATTAGTGAATAATGGTTCTGCTTTGAATGCGTTACCATTGACGACACTAAACAGATTACCAATCGACAGCTCCCACATGAAGGCATGCCTCAACATAGTGATTCATTCGACGGAACTGAGAGAAGAGCGATGAGCAGAATTGAGATACTGCTCTTAATTGGTCCAAACACGTATGAGATGGACTTTTTGGTGATGGACATTAAACCCACTTATAATTGCTTGTTGGGAAAACCTTGGATCCATTCGGTAGGGGCAGTATCGTCATCCCTGCATCAAAAGTTAAAATTAGTGATAGAGAGTCGATTAATCACCATTAATGCCGAGAAAGACATCATTCCATCATTGACTAGTGATGTGCCCTACATTGATATAGATGAAGAGGCCATGAAATGCTCCTTTAGATCTTTGGAGTTTTTAAATGCTACGTTCGTAGCTGAAGGAAATAGGATCCTCACACTGAAGATGTCTGTAAATACTTGGATGGGTCTAAAATTAACAATGGAAAGAAGAGCTTTACCTGGAAGAGGACTGGAAAGATATCTCTAGGAAAGGATCACTGCGCTAGTATTGGCAGATAAACATGATCGCTTTGGCTTAAGATTCAAGTCAGATGTAAAACAAAGAACTGAAGAGTTGCAAAAGAGGCAGGAAATGAGAAGAGCACGAATAAGCGAGCAAGAAATCAAATATGAACCAATGGTCTTTCCCCATATATCGAAGACATTCATGTCGGAAGGCATTAGTAACCCCGAGCAAAAGCCGACAAAAAATAAGATGGTGGGAATGATGGAGAACCTGAGCATCGATGCTCTTTTCGAGGAGAAGAGCGAACAAAGGAACTCGTCAGGAATTCGTCCCTACACCTTCAGAAGCGTTTTAGAGAACTAGACTGTGGAAGATATCCCTATAGTTTTTAAGACATTTCCAAAGTAATGTTTAGAACACCCTTGTTGCTCTAAGCCCGAGAGCAATGTGGATCTTTTTGTAAAAGGCGCATAATCATTAGCTTTTATTTCAATAAAAATGATGCACTTTCTTTCATCCAAATTGGCAAACATTCTCATTATTCTTTTCATTCATCTCATACCACAACAAACATTCTTAAATTCATTTATTCTTTGAATCCTTTTGGTCCATATGACAGGTCCCTAGATATCAATGAAATGAGTAACATCGTTGCCAACTTAGAGCCTCATTTTGAGTAGGATGTGTGTTCAGAGAAATCTAAGGATTTTGAAGATGCTCAAGATTTTAATTGATCTCCTGATTTGCTACAGATGGGTGAGTAAGACGAGAAACAAATCCTACCTCACAAAGAATCAATAGAAGTTGTGAGTTTAGGCGATGAAGCTAACAAAAGAGAGGTGAAGATTGGGACCTATATCTCTGGAGGAACGAAGCGAGATCTCATTGATTTTCTTCAAGAGTTCAAAGATGTATTTGCGTGGTCATATCAGGATATGCCCGATCTAAGTACTGATAACAAGGTTCACAAGCTCCTTATAAGATAATAGTGTAAACCGGTCTAACAGAAGCTTCAAAGAATAAGACTTGATGCACTATTGAAGATAAAAGAAGAGGTTAAAAAATAGTTTAATGTCGATTTCTTACAAGTGGTAAAATACTCAGAATGGGTAGCCAACATAGTGTCAGTCCTTAAGAAGGATGGGAAAGTGCAAATATGAACAAGGCTAGCTTGAAAGATAATTTCCCACTACCTCATATCGACACCTTGGTGGAGAATATAGTAGGTCATTCTTTGTTCTCCTTTATGGATGGTTTTTCTGGGTACAATCAGATAAAGATGCACCCTGAAGATATGGATAAAATAAAATTCATTACCATTTGGGGCCCCTCTTTTGCTACAAAGTTATGCCATTTAGACTAAAGAATGTAGGGGCAACATATCAAAGGGCCATGATGACTCTGTTACATGACATGATGCACAAGGAGATTGAGGTCTATGTCGACGATATGATTGCAAAGTCTAGGACAGAAGAAGAACATGTGAAAGTTTTGAGAAAGTTGTTCTTAAGATTAAGAAAGTTCCAGTTGAAGTTGAATCCAAACAATTGTACTTTCGGAGCTACTTTACGCAAGTTGTTACTCTTTATGGTCAGCAGAAGGGGAATTGAGATCGATCCAGATAAAGTTAGAGCTATATAGGAGTTACCACCACCACGTACTCAAAAGGAAGTTAGAGGGTTTCTAGGTAGATTAAATTACATCGCTAGGTTCATCTCACAACTAACTAAGAAGTGTGATCTTATCTTCCGTCTTCTGAAGAAGCATAACCCAGGAGTTTAGGATTATGAATGCCAAAAGAATTTTGACAAAGTTAAACATTACTTGTCCAATGCTCAAGTTTTGATGCCACCAAATTCGGATAAACCTTTGATCCTATACTTGGTCGTATTTGAAAACTCTATGGGATGCGTATTAGGCCAACATGATGAGTCAAGAAAGAAAGAAAGAGCAATGTATTATCTCAGCAAGAAGTTCACTGAATGCGAGAGGAGATATTCACTAATTGAGAAACTATGTTGTGCTCTGGTTTGGAGTATTGATCGCGCTATGAACGTCACAGCAAATGTGCAAGCGAACACTTGTTGATGCAAGTATAGTTTATAGGTGTAAGCTATTAGATATCGATCCCACAAAGATGGTTTTCTATGTTTAAATTTGTCAAAGCAAAAGAATTTAAAATAAGAAGAATTCTCAGGAATAATGTCTGTGTAATTAAGTCAAAGGCTGCACAAATACAAGAGTTAAAACTGTCAGCGTAAATTTTGTAAACCTGTAATACAAAATGTCAGAGCAATTGAATAGAAAATGAAATGAATGTTGAAGATATTTTGTCAATGCAAATTAAGAAAATTAAAGAAGTAAAACAATGATAAAGAGATGGGGGATCCCTGACTTGATAAGTTGGCAAACACTAAATGTGATTACAAGGTAATTGGTAGATAAATTGTCGCTGCAATCAAGATTAATGAGATCTTACCACTTTCGACTTCCCTGCTTATAAAAGACTCAAAACACTCATATTAGCCACACCTTTCAGTGCTGGCAATGCGTTGCATTTGAGAACAAGAGGCCAGAATTCCTTCGTGCCTCAAGCAACTTTCGTTGTCTTACTTGTTAATTTAACTTGTCATTGCACCTTCCAGTGACTGTGACTACAATCGCACTTGCGTGGTCAAAACAATTAAATCCAAAGATAAACAGTTAAGAAGATTTTAGAAGAAATCAAAATAGATCTAACATTATGAGGTACTTTCATGCACAATTAAAGTCATCAGAATTTATCAACATTTAAGAGGAAATAAAGAACAAGTTGAAGCATTCTATTCCTAGCCTACTAAAACTTTTCCGTAAATGTTCCTTTTTCATCACACTTAGAACACTCCTCGTCAGGAGTAGATGCTGCATTCTAATCGCGTCTGTTCACCCTCCAAGGATTTAAGCTTCCATGGTAGCTTGCTTAAGAAAAATCACAAATGGAATTAATTTGTCACGAGCTTGATGATCCCCTTCTTCTCTCTCCTCAGTATTTATATTTGCTGCTGAGTACAGGTGTCCTTCTACTCTTAGATCTAACTTCCTTGCAGCTGTACAAGTTAGTTAATCCAGCTATACTCTCACGCAGATCTGGTTTATGTACTAAGCAGTTGTAGGTTGTCGCGACATTTCTGGACGCAAATTTATACTTTAATTTGTTGCGATAACTTTGACATCCTTATGCACTGGAACTTCTGAATATGTTTACATAGAAAAATCTCTGATGTAATCTAGAAGAACTTATGCGGTGACATGTTTGAGCGAAAATCTGGATCAAACTTGTGGCGATAACTTTGAACACTTTCTTGCTTTGATCTTCCAAGATAGATCCCTGTACTGACATCTCAAGAAGCAAAATTGACACTAAATGTAGTGACATTAGTAGCATAATTGGGATAAAATAGAAGAAAATTAAACCAAACATCACTGACTTAAAAAATGCAATTATTACATATAAAATGCTAAAAATACATGTTAAACATGATACAAAGGGAACAAACTATACTATAAATAGGGAGAATTTAATGGTCTTTTCTAATACTATCACACCCCCAAACTTGAGTTTTTACTTGTACTCAAGTAAACAAAATCTAGTAAAGTCATAGCAAAAATTCTTATCAAAACAATAATCATTCTAGCAACTTAAATTTTCTGAGACCTAGTGTATAAATTACATTCATATGATAGAAAATTGCACCGACAATTTATAGGTATGAATAATTAAAACTGCAACTTCACTAATGCTAGCATCATGCTTTAAATCTTGAATTCTCTTAACCAATACAGCATTTATTATATTATATATATATATATTTATCATATTTTCTTTCTTTCTCTTTTCTTTTATACGAGTGAAAGATGTCATTGCATTACTATACCTTTGTTCTTGAGCAGTAACGATGGGGTGCAGCAAACCCCAAAGAACTATGTAATTGCACCAACACACACTCTTACAGTGACAATCTTTGGCTAGATATTTTTTCTAACACTTGCATTGGAGTATTCCCCCTGGATAAGTCACAATGCACCTACATTGGAGTGTCTTTTATTACTAGTTATAATTATATACATAGTTGGAAACGGCAAGTTATTCCAAGATTCATGTAATGATACTACTCATTTATTACTAATGCAAATTCAACCATTCATTCAAAAATAGAAGTACAAAACATTCAATCACATTCATCCAATTCACGCATTAGCATCTCAAATAATTCAAGAATTAAGCATCAAATGGAAAAAAAAATTGTAGTCACATTTTTCATAACTTTGCATACTTTTATTAAATTGAAGAACAAATAATAGCTTAAAAATGTGGATGCAATTGCATTTCCATTCCATACATATTTCCCCCCAAACTTAGAGTTTGCATTGTCCCCAATGCACTGACAATAATACACAAATATATATGGAAATGTAACTACAAGGCAGATGCGTTGACAAATAAAATGCAGTGATAGTAAAAATGTGATGAGAACTACATGATATGCATGAAATTAAACTAAGTACTAAACAGTAAAGACTAACTCAATGTGTTGCAGCCGAAGATGTGGCTGTCTTGGTCTTTTTCATCTTTTTTGAGGCGCTCCTCTTTGCGCTTCTTTTTATCTTTGTTCTTACGTTTTTTTCCGTTGGTTCAGTCAAGGTGGTGGATTGCTCCTCCAGGTTCGGTTGTATGTTGGCTTCATCGACTGTAACATCCGAAGGATGAATTTCAGCAAGTGGTGCAACATAAGGCACAATAGCCAGAGGATTAAAATCCTCGTTGCTAAATGTCATAGCCTCGGCCTAACTCGTAACAGATGGTGCTAGGTCTTCAGTAGTTGCACCCACATTGTCAGGTGCGGTGACAAATTCCTCAGATATGTTTGTCGCAACAAAGTCTTCCTTTTTCTCGTCTTCCTTTCTTTCTTCTTTCTCTTCTGGCTTTACCTCCTCAATACTGACAAAGTCTATGGTGCTGTGCACTTCAGTAGCAGCAACTTCCTTCTCCACCATATTTGCCCTCAAATTGTTAGAAAACTCATTTTCAAAGAGGCTATCAATATTTCGAAAACACTCCTTCACATCCCTAAAATGCACATCTTGGTCCTCATTATAAAAAATGTGAACCCTATGCGGAAACTAGACAGATTGAGTCTTCCCTTCTAAAGCATCCTTCTCTGTTGATGCTATTGCCTCCCTAATGATAGGGGAAACACTGGAATTCTAGCAAGGGTTGCTTGCTCATGTTGCGTAGCGTGTTGACGATTGCAGTATTCCATGCCCTAGTGTAGGCATTGAATAATTTCTGTGAATACTCCATATCTTCCACTACGACAACAAGTTTAAGTTGTCGTACACTCATTCGATCAACCAACTACTCAACTTCTTTATGTTTCCTCCAAAGGTGAGGATCTTTGGTAGCATGAGGTTGCTTGTCTTTTTCCTTTGCCTTCCCTTTCTCCTACCTTTGTGCAGCTTCTTTTACAACAAGAGTTTCTTGCCCCCTTGTCATTCGCTCAACCAAGACATCATTAATGGGGCCTTTATTTTCCAAGAACTCTTCACTCTCGCAAGGTACAATACCCCTCTATCTACACAACTGCATGATAAGAGAGGGGAATGGCAGTATACCTATTTGTTTCACTGCAGATTCTACAACTCTTGATAGAGAATTGCACCGACATCTATCCAGTGGCCTTTAATGATGGAATGGATAAGACACATTCCATCCAAAGTGATCGTGGTGCTGTGAGTGGAGGGCAATAGGCTGTAGTTGATAAAATGGAACCAGACTTTACTCTAGGCCGTGAGGAAACGAAAATGCATTGTATGATTGTTAGGATTGTTTTCGATCCAGACAGCATCATCGATGCACAAATCATTCAGCAACAAGTCAGCACCTTCCTCTGTTAGTTGTTCCAAGAAAGCGACATGCTCATCCTCCCGCTCAATGATGTTGTACAGGGCATTTATATGGTCAGCGCCTCGTGGTACCAGCCCCTCTCGATCAAAGACAAACTCTTGCTCCCTGTCAATCAGATTGGCACAAAATTTTCTTACCAAGGATGGAGAATACCACTCTGCATGATAGCAAAACTTCTCCCACCCCAGGCACGAGATGGTTTTGTTGACTTGCTTTCCCAACGTGAGTAATGGAGATAGATGGAACCCTTGCTCTAGGTGGCAGTTCCACTTCAACATAGTGTCGTGGAAGCGGTCTTTGGCGTCTTTGGTTAAAAACAGGATTGGCTCTTTGGGTGGTGGCTGCTCGGCGTTATGAACCATCGCCGCAGATGATTCAGTGACTAGTTTCGAAGAAGTTTTTGCTCCTCTAGTTCTAGCCATGGCTATATAAGAGAAAGAGATTAAAAGTTGCAGGAAATTTGAAGATTGAAGAAAAGAAAGGATTGCAGCAACAATGATGGATGTGGTTGTGCAGAACACCATCGACACAATGACGTGTTTTATAGAGGATGAAGATGAAAAGGCATGATGATTTCCATTGCAGTGATAGGACACTGTGTTGCATCTAATAAATGCAATGACACGGATATCCTTTTTTTGAATCGATCCAACGGTTGGGGAACAGGGTGAATCAATCGGCGTGATTCTTTCTTGCAACATTTCACAGTGGTGAGTCAACAATTAAAATGCGTCGACACATTGTGTTTGTGTGCATCGACAAAAAGAAAAACTTTTATTTCTACAAAGAACTAAATAAGAGAGGTGAAATAAAATAAAATACAAAAAATAAATAAAATAAATGTAATGACATGTTAAGGAAATGTGACCAAGTTAATGGTCTCATTCTGCTCCTGGTTGTTTGGACTGAGATAGTGCTTCAATCTTTGGCCATTCACCTTGAATTGGTGCCAATTGTTTAAATCCTTAATTGTAATTGTACCATGAGGAAATGCTTCGAAAGCTTTGAAAGATCATCTGGAACACAATTTACCAGGATGCAGTTTTAAGCATAAATTAAATAAAAGAACTAACTGACCTATAAAAAATTATCGCCGCAAGATAATGTTGTCATGCCATCGCTTTGTTTTTTCTTTGTATATGGCAGCATTTTCGTAAGCATTACATAGAATTTCCTCAAGTTCCAAAATTTCCAACAATCTCTTTTGTCCAACAGCATCATAATCAATATTCACTTGTTTAATTGCCCACATGGCTTTCTGTTCAAGCTCCACAAGCAAGTGACAAGATTTACCAAAAACCAACTGATACGGCGACATCCCTAATGGTGTTTTGTATGCTGTGCGAAGTGCCCACAATGCATCATTGAGTCGTGAAGACCAATCGTATCTAGATGGATTAATCAACTT
The DNA here is from genome assembly GCA_005610355.1 of Gossypioides kirkii. Taxonomy (NCBI): domain Eukaryota; kingdom Viridiplantae; phylum Streptophyta; class Magnoliopsida; order Malvales; family Malvaceae; genus Gossypioides; species Gossypioides kirkii. The sequence goes on from CP032250.1 coordinate 12,774,024, forward strand.
TTCAAGAATATTTTTGATTTTTCGATTGGATACTTCAATTTGGCCATTTGTTTGCGGATGATATGTGGTTGCCATTCGATGTTTAACACCATAACGCTTTAATGTTGTCGCAACTTGATTACAATGAAAATGAGTGTCTTGATCACTTATTAATGCTCTAGGTGTGCCGAATCGAGTGAGGATATATGTGTGAAAGAACTTCAACACTGTTCGGGTATCATCTTTAGGAACAACTATTGCTTCGACCCACTTTGAAACATAATCAATAGCGACCAGAATATACACATTTTCGAAAGAATTGGGAAATGGTTCGATGAAATCCATACCCCAGACATCGAAAAGCTCAATTTCCATGATAGGCTGTTGTAGCATCTCATTATGTCGAGATACTGATCCGGTGCGCTGACAATTATCACATTGTTGAACAAAATTGTGGGCATCTCGAAACAATGTTTGCGAATAAAATCCTAACTGAAGGACCTTTGCAGTAGTCCTACCAGCACCAAAATGACTGGCATAAGGTGCATCATGGTAATGCTTCAGGATAGAGAACATTTCTTCTTTAGGGATGCAGCGATGAATAATATTGTCAGCGCATACCTTGAACAGGTACGCTTCATTCCAATGGTATTTTCCAGCATCTCAAAGAAATCTGACCTTTCGATGACCATTTGCACTCAATGGTAGCTTCCCACAAACCAAATAATTTACAACATCTGCATACCATGGAGATGCATCAACAAAAAATAGTTTCTCGTCTAGAAATGCGTCGACAATTTGTGACGCATTTCCATCTTCACCCCCAGATTTCAGACAAGATAAATGGCCTACTACCTAGTTTTTCGATCCTTTTCTATCTTTAATTACAACATAAAATTCTTGTAATAATAGGATCCATCTAATCATCCTGGGTTTGGCATCTTTTTTGGCAAAGAGGTATCTCAATGCAGAGTGATCAATACAAACTATAACTTTTGAGCCGACAAGATACGAACAAAGCTTGTCGAATGCAAAAACTATTGCCAGCAACTCTTTTTTTGTGGTTGTATAATTTACCTGCGCTTCAGTAAGAGTTTTGCTAGCATAATATATTATATGAAATACCTTGTCCTTACGTTGTCCAAACACAGCACCTACGGCATAGTCAATTACATCACACATTACTTCGAACAGTTGAGACCAGTCTGGTGCGACTACAATAGGTGCCTGTACTAACTGATGCTTAATTTTAACGAATGCTTCTAGACAAGCATCATCGAACAGAAACTTTTTATTTTACTCTAACAGTGAGCAGAGCCGTTTTGCAATTTTGGAGAAATCTCGGATGAATCGTTGATAGAATCTGGCATGGCCGAGAAAACTCCTTATTCCCTTGACATTGGTAGGTGGGGGTAGCTTTTCAATAATCTCCACCTTTGCTTTATCAACTTCTATACCCTGACAAGAGATACGATGCCTTAGGATAATGCCTTCAGTTGCCATGGAGTGGCATTTTTCCCAGTTTAATACCAGATTGGTGTCCTCGCATCGCTTCAACACTTTAGCTAAATTTTTAGTGCATTTATCAAACATATTGGAAAAGATTACCATCATGCACTCTGGATTGTGACCGATGCATTGCATAAACCAAATGGCATTCGACGGAAAGCAAAGGTACCAAATGGACAAGTAAAAGTTGTTTTGGCTTGGTCCTCCGGCACAATCGTAATCTGGTTGTAGCCAAAATATCCATCAAGAAAATAGTAAAAGGCCTTACCAACTAGCTTGTCCAGCATCTGATCAATGAATGGAAGTGGGAAATGATATTTTTGTGGCAGCATTTAAACGGCGGTAATCCATGCAAACTCGTAAACCTGTAGCAATGCGAGTAGGGATTAATTCATTTCTGTCACTACTTACCATCGTGATACCACTCTTCTTTGGAACACATTGGACCGGGCTCACCCACGTGCTGTTAGAAATCGGGTAAATAATGCCTGCATCCAACCATTTTATGATCTCTTTTTTCACTACTTCCTTCATTTTTTCATTTAATCTACGTTGCTGTTCAATGTTCTACTTTCCCTCGTCTTCCAGCCTAATCTTGTGCATGTAGAAAGAGGGATTAATGCCTTTGATATCCGCAATACTTCAGGCGATGGCTCGCTTGTGCTGCTTTAGTATTCCGATTAATTTCTCCTCTTGATTTACATCGAGATTTACGCTAACAATTACTGGCAAGGTATCGTTGTCACCAAGGAAAACATATTTTAAATGCGCTGGCAATGTCCAAAGTTGAAGCTTCTTCAATTGATAGTTTGAAAACAAGGACCGTCCTATTTGTCAGATCCAAAGATCTCATCTGCCAACCATGTCTAAGCTCACAAATATTTGCGTCAACCTTGTGGCCACAATCAGGTGAGAAATTATCTTTAGATGTCACCTTAATTTCTTTTGGCACTGCTGAACTACGCTCATTAAATTCTACTGCAGTTAACTAGTCCAGGACATCAATATGGTGACATTGTTCTTTACTCCTGTAGGGAATTGCTTCAAAAACAATGAAGGTAATGTGTTCATCATTATGTCGCATGATTAACTCGCCTTTGAAAACATCTATAAGAGTGAGCCCCGTTGCAAGAAATGGGCGTCCCAAAATTATAGGCATCCTTATCAACTTCACAATCGAGTATGATGAAATCTGCTAGGAACACAAACTTATCGACTTGGATAAGAACATTTTTTATTTGTCCTTTAGGTTTTGCTAACGATCTGTCCCCTAATTGTAATGTCATCGCAATGGGCTTCATGTGACCAATTCTCAATTTTCTTAATGTTGACAAAGGCATAAGGTTGATGCTTTCTCCTAGATCACAAAGAGCTTTTCCTAAATGATGGCTTCCAATGGAGCATGGAATTATGAAACTTCCAAGATCTTTCATCTTGGGTGGCAGTTTATTTATTAGTACAGTGCTGCAACCTTCTATGAGCGCAATTGTCTCGATGTCAGATAACTTATTTTTCTTTGATAAGAGCTCCTTCTTAAATTTCCCATAGTTGGGAATCTACACAAGAGCATCAACAAGAGATATATTAATATGTAATTGTTTTAAGGTAGTCACGAACTTTTGATATTCTTTGTCATGTTCTTTCTCCTTGAATCTTTGTGGAAATGACAAAGGTATATTGGCATTGGGCTACTATGATACACCCAGTTGCATTGACAACTTTGAAGGTCGAATGGTTGGCACAGGTGTGATTACTGGTGGTTCCTCCTCACTTATTTCTACTACTTCTTCTTCGGATACAACCTTTCCTTGTTGCTTTGGTTCATTTGCGTCGATAGGTGCTGTATTGGAGCTGCTATTTTGGTCAACAATTTGCTTCCCACTCCACAAAGTAATAGCCTTGCAATGCTCCTTACTTTTTTTATTTGGATTCTCAGTGTCACTAGGTAAGGCACCTGGTGGTCTTGTGCTCATATTGGAAGTCTGCTATCCTAATTGTGCTTCCAACGCATGGATGGAAGAAGAATTTCCTTGTACGATAGCTTCCGTTCTTGTAATATGCTCACGCATCAAGGCTTCAAGGGCAGCTAATGGATTCAATCTTGGTTGAGAATACTATTGTTGCTATAGTTGAGTTATCCTTGCATGTATATATTTGGCATTGCAATTTACTGTGGCTGCATACGAGCATGTGAATGTATTTGAGTATGTGACTGCATCTGATCATGATGGGCCAGTGGAACTGTTGTAAGAGTTACCATATGAGTTCCCTCGGATGTCATTGACATAAAACACATTCTCTGCATGCTCTGGATAGTCCTCGTAGCTATTGTTGTCGCCGCAAATTTCACAACAAAATGTCAGGACATCCATTTGCTGGGCTATTTGAATAGGAGCAACGTCACTTGTCTCATTCATGTTCTTAATCATGTTAGCCAATGAGGATACTTGTGTACTTAATGCTGATATGGTGTCTAACTTAATAACCCTAGGATTTGTTTTCACTTGACCAGCTCGAGAAATCGGGTATTGATAATCATTTTACGTAATTCACTCCAAAATTCGCAAAGCTTCATCATAGGTGCAATCCAACAAAGGACCGTTTGCAGATGCATTGACAAGATTTCTTGTCTGCGCATTTAACCCATTGTAGAAAATTTCGATCTGTGTCTCCTATTGGATTCCATGCATGAGGAAACGTCGAAGCAAAGTTTTGTAACGCTGCCATGTAGTATGCAGGTTCTCATCATCCAGTTGATGCTAAGTAGTAATATCATTCTACAATCGAGCATTCATTGTGGGTGGATTAAATAACAAAACAAATTGCGTTGCAAGCGCATTCCATGATGAAATAGTTCTAGCAGGTAATCCTAGAAACAAGGTACGATCCCTTGCTTGCATAGAATAAGGGAATAACTACATCTTCAAGAGATCATCAGGAACACCATGCTGACTAAAAGAAGCACATATTAGTAGAAAAGATTTAAGATGCTCCCTCGCATCTTCATGAGGCAAACTAGTATAGTGCCCATTCGAGTTTAACATCTAAAACATCATTGGTTTTAACTTAAATTTTTCCGCTTCGATCACTGGTCTAACAACCCCTGGCTGCAAGTCATCTAACACAGAAACAACAAAATCTCTTATTATTCTGTTCTGTATTTGTTCTTCTTGTGGTAGCGGTGCATTCTTAAAATTTTATAGCTGTACTAGAGGGATAGGATTTTATGGTGGCAACTATGGTAAATCATTATTTCCAAGTAAAGCCATATTTCTTTACTCTTTTCTCCTCCTTCGAATGGTTCTTTCGATTTCTAGATCTAAGCCAATAATATTGTTAGGATTTCTCCTAGTGGTCATACAATACCTAAAAGAAAGTTGAAAAGAATTTATAAAAATAAAGCAGATTAGTAATAAATAAAATTCAAGAAATAAAGAATAATTGCAAGTAAAAAAATAAACATCAAACAAATGTCATCCCCGGTAACGGCGCCAAAACTTGATCGCGCTATGAATGTCACAGCAAATGTGCAAGCGAACACTTGTCAAAGCAAGTATAGTTGATAGGTGTAAGCTATCAGATATCGATCCCACAGAGATGGCTGTCTATGTTTAAATTTTTCAAAGCAAAAGAAGTTAAAATAAGAAGAATTCTCAGGAATAATGTCTGTGCAATTAAGTCAAAGATTGCATAAATACTAGAGTTAAAACTGCTAGTGCAAATTTTGTAAAACTATAATACAAAATGTCAGAGCAGTTTAATAGAAAATGAAATGAATGTTGAAGATATTTTGTCAATGCAAATTAAGAAAATTAAAGAAGTAAAACAATGATAAAGAGATGGGGATCCCTGACATGATAAGTTGGCAAACACTAAATGTGATTACAAGGTAATTGGTAGATAAATCATCGCTGCAATCAAGATTAATGAGATCTTACTACTTTTGACTTCCCTGCTTATCAAAGACTCAAAACACTCATATTAGTCAGACCTTCTAGTGCTGGCAATCCTTTGCATTTGAAAACAAGTGGATAGAATTTCATCCTGCCTCAAGCAACTTCCGTTGTCTAGCTTGTTAATTTAACCTGTCACTGCACCTTTCAGTGACTGTGACTGCAATCGCACTTTCATGGTTAAAACAATTAAATCCAAAGATAAATAGTTAAGAAGATTTGAACAGAAATCAAAATAGATCTAACATTAAGAGGTACTTCCATACACAATTAAAGTCATCAGAATTTATCAACGTTTAAGAGGAAATAAAGAACAAGTTGAAGCATTCTATTCCTAGCCTACTAAAACTTTTCTGTAAATGCTCCTCTTGCATCGCACTTAGAACACTTCTCATCAGGAGTAGATGCTGCCTTCTCGTCGCGTCAGTTCACCCTCCAAGGAATTAAGCTTCCATGGCAGCTTGCTTAAGAAAAATCTGAAATGGAATTAAATTGTCATGAGCTTGATGATCCCCTTCTTCTTCTCTCTCCTCAGTATTTATCTTTGCTGCTGAGTACAGGTATCTTTCTGCTCTCAGATCTAACTTCCTTGTAGTTGTACAAGTTAATTAATCCAGCACTACAATCACGTAGATCTGGTTTATGCAATAAGCAGTTGTAGGTTGTTGCGATATTTCTGGATGCAAATTTATTCTTTAATTTGCTGCGACAACTTTGACATCCTTATGCACTGGAACTTCTGAATATGTTCACACAGAAAAACCCCTGATGTAATCTGGAAGTACTTATGCGGTGACATGTTTGAGCGTAAATCTGGATCAAACTTGTAGCGAAAGCTTTGAACACTTTCCTGCTTTGATCTTCCAAGATAGATCCCTGTACTGACATCTCAAGACACAAAACTGACACTAAATGTAGCGACATTAGTAGCATAAGTGGGATAAAATAGAAGAAAATTAAATCAAACATCACTGACTTAAAAAATGCAATTATTACATATAAAATGCTAAAAATACATGTTAAACATAATACAAAGGGAACAAACTATACTATAAATAGGGAGAATATAATGGTCTTTTCTAATACTATCACACCCCCAAACTTGAGTTTTTACTTGTCCTCAAGTAAAAAAATCTAGTAAAGTCATAGCAAAAATTCTTATCAAAACAATAATCATTCTAGCAACTTAAATTTTCTGAGACCTAGTGTATAAATTGCATTCCTATGATAGAAAATTGCACTGACAATTTATAGGTATGAATAATTAAAACTGCAACTTCACTAATGCTAGCATCATGCTTTAAATCTTGAATTCTCTTAACCAATACAGCATTTATTATATTATATATATATTTATCAGATTTTCTTTCTTTCTCTTTTCTTTTATACGAGTGAGAGATGTCATTGCATTACTATACCTTTGTTCTTGAGCAGTAACGATGGGGGCAACAAGCCCCAAAGAACTATGTAATTGCACCAACACACACTCTTACAGTGACAACCTTTGGCTAGATATTTTTTCTAACACTTGCATTGGAGTATTCCCCCTGGATAAGTCACAATGCATTGGAGTGTCTTTTATTAGTAGTTATAATTATATACAAAGTTGGAAACGGCAAGTTATTCCAAGATTCAAGTAATGATACTACTCATTTATTACTAATGCAAATTCAACCATTCATTCAAAAATAGAAGAACACAACATTCAATCACATTCATCCAATTCACGCATTAGCATCTCAAATAATTCAAGAATTAAGCATCAAATGGAAAAAAAATTGTAGTCACATTTTTCATAACTTTGCATACTTTCATTAAATTAAAGGATAAATAATAGCTTAAAAATGTGGATGCAATTGCATTTCCATTCCATACATATTTCCCCCCAAACTTAGAGTTTGCATTGTCCCCAATGCACTGACAATAATACACAAATATATATATGGAAATGTAACTACAATGCAAATGCGTTGACAAATAAAATGCAGTGATAGTAAAAATGTGATGAGAACTACATGATATGCATGAAATTAAACTAAGTACTAAACATTAAAGACTAACTCAATGTGTTGCAGCCGAAGATGTGGCTGCCTTGGTCTTTTTCTTCTTTTTTGGGGCGCTCCTCTTTGCAGCCGAAAATGTGATATGCAATTATTACATATAAAATACTAAAAATGCATGTTAAACATAATACAAAGGGAACAAACTACACTATAAATAGGGAGAATGTAATGGTCTTTTCTAATGCTATCAAGTACTCAAAGGTTGAGGCAGTACATGTTATAGCATACAATTTGGTTGATATCAAAATTGGATCCCCTTAAGTTTATGATAGGGTCAACTGCATTAATTAGAAGAATGGCTAGATGGCAAATGCTACTCTTTGAATTTGACATAGTCTATGTGAATCAGAAGGCGATAAAAGGAAGTGCAGTAGCAGATTTTTTGGCTAGCAGAGCTCTTGAAGATTATGAGCCATTAGATTTTGAATTCTCAAATGAAGATCGAATGTATGTTACAACCACAAAAGAAGGAACTTCAAAAGGGTAACCATGGAAAATGAATTTTGATGGTGCTTCAAATTCCACTGGTAAAGGAATTGGGGCAATTCTGGTATCCTCGGAAGGAGATATTACCCTCTCACAAGCAAACTTGATTTCGATTGCACAAATAACATGGCGAAATATGAAACATGTATCATGGGTATTCGTGCAACTATAGAATGCAAGATCAAGGTTCTGGAGGTGTGGGGGGATTCTGCATTGGTAATTTATTAACTAAAAGGTGAATGGGAAACTAGAGATTCCAAGTTAATTGATTATCTAAAGCTAGTTCTCATGTTCATTAAAGAATTTGAGGACACCACCTTTCATTACCTCCCGTCAGTGGAAAATCAGATGGCTGATGCTTTGGCGACCCTTACCTCCATGATTATAGTAAATAAGCAAGAAGATATGAGCCAATTCAAATAAGTATCTACGAGGTTCCAGCTCATTGCTACAACATTGAAGTGGAAGAAAAGGATAATCACCCTTTGTATCAGGAAATTTTGCAATACGTAAAAGATCGCAAGTACCCTGAGCAAGCCACCGAGGATGATAAAAGGACATTGAGAAGGCTCGTAATTGATTATGTCCTTGATGAGGGTATTTTGTACAAAAAGAGAAAAGATCAGGTTTTGTTAAGGTGTGTTAATGTTGCTAAGGCTAAGAAAATCCTAGAAGAAGTTCATGAGGGCGTTTGTGGAACACATGCCAATGGTTTTAAGAAGGCCAAACAGATTATGAGATTCAGGTATTACTGGTCAACCATGGAGGGAGATTGCATTATATACGCTAAAAAATGTCACAAGTGCCAAATTTACGGAGAGAAAATTCATGTACCTCCTTCACCTTTTCATGTTATGACTTCCCCATGGCCTTTTTCTATGTGGGGTATGGACGTCATTAGACCAATCATGCCGAAAGCTTCTAATGGGCATAGATTCATTTTTGTGGTAATCGATTACTTCACTAAGGGGTGAAAGCTGCTTCTTACGCTAATGTCACGAAATCAACAATCAGTAAATTCTTGAAGAAAAAAATTATATGTCGGTATGAAATGCCAGAGAAGATCATATTCGATAATGCTTTGAACTTTAACAATAGCACGATAGCAGAAGTCTGCAATCAGTTCAAGATTAAGCATCAAAATTCAGCACCGTATCACCAGAAAATGAATAGGGCACTGGACGCAGCTAATAAGAACATCAAGAAAATTGTGGGGAAAATGACAAAGACTTACAACGATTGGCATGAGAAGTTACCATTTGCTCTCTACGCTTATCGAACATCTGTCAAAACTTCTACCAGGACAACACCTTTCTCATTAGTATATGGAATGGAGGTAGTCTTACCCATTGAAGTCGAGATTCCTTCCCTCCGAGTCTTATCAGAAGTAAAGTTAGATGAGGCAGAATGGATCAAATCAAGATATAACCACCTAAACCTAATTGACGAGAAGAGGCTGAAGGCTATCCAACATGGTCAGATGTACCAAAAACTGATGTTGTGGGCTTATGATAAAAAGGTTCACCCTAGAGAATTCAATGAGGGAGATCTAGTCTTGAAAAAGATCATTCCTATACAAAAGGACTTTCGAGGCATATGGATGCCAAATTGGGAAGTGGAGGAGCTTTAATTCTAGTTAAGATGGATGGCAGGGATTTGTCAAACCCCATGAACTCAGACTCAATGAAGAAATACTTCGCCTAAAAACAAGAGAAAAAGGTTTGAGTTGAAAACCCGCAAAGGGTGGCTCAGAAAAAAGGGAGGGGTTGAGATGAAAACCCGCAAAGGGCGTCTCGAAGCCTAAGGAGATTTGAGTTGCAAACCCGAAAGGGCGGCTTAGATTTGGATCAAAGATCGGCACGAAACAGGCTTTTTTCTTAGAAGTAAGGATGGAGAGACATTACATCTTGGGCATCGACGAATTACAACAGTTTTCATGGGTACACATCAGGCTTAGGGTGGTCTTCATTAAGTTTGCTCGAAGAAATTCATATGTTGATATCTAGGCATCTGATTTTACTTTTCTGTGCTCACTTTAACGATTCTGGTTCGTGTGCTATTTTTGACCAACATTTTCTATTCTTGGACTAATGTTTGCAATTTTGACCATTATTTAATGTTTGTCGTTCTTTGAACTAATGTTTGATATTGATTTTATTCATTCTCATTCAAGTTTTGTTTCCAATAAATTCAATCTTATCTATATTCGTAACCCTGCTCAAAGCATTTTTTGCATTGAAATAATGGTTGATGGACTTGATGATATAAAGGTAAAAAGATTTTTACATATCGCTATGGAAAATTTCTTAGTAGTACAGGGACCTGAAACAGGACCACTAGTTAGAAATAACCAAGTTCGATGGTTGAAGGGGTCCTGAAACAAATAGTCCAGTTTATGAATACCTCTTCAAATTTCATATCGAAAGCACCAGACTTGAAAGAAAGGCATAGTGACACATCGGTGTTAGAACTTAGGCAAAAGACGATCAATGACGACCTAGGGATGAAAAAACAAAATCATTCTAAAATATGACATCTTTGCATTCATATCAGCATCATTCATGCGCATTTAGATATGAGCATTTGATTCATTCAAATCATAGCATCCTAGTTACATGGTCTTGATAGAGGCCCATAAAATAGATTCCATAGGTCATATCCTTAGAGAATGGCTTGACAAAACAACGAATCTTATACCCCTAAAGCTATAGAGGAACAGATTGAAGCCGCAATGGTGAATCACATACACCTAAAGATGTAGAGGGGCAAATTGAAGCCGCAATAGCGAATCTTATACCCTTAAAGCTATAGAGGGGCAGATTGAAGCTATAGAAGCAAATCTTATACCCCTAAAGTTGTATAAGGGCGGATTAAAACTCGCAATAGTAGACCTCGATTTCCACTAAAGTTATAGTGGAATGAAGTGAAGTTACAAAACCAAATTCTATATCCCTGAAGTTATAGTGGATCGAATTGAAGCTACAATGACGAATCCTTATCTCTCTAAAGTTGCAGCATAGTAGGATGAAGCGACAAAACCAAGTCCTATACCTTTGAAGTTGCAGTGGGTCAGATTAAAGTCAAGAAAGCAAATCTTTATCTCCTTGAAGTTACAGTGGAGCAAGATGAAGCTACAACATTAATCCCTAAAGTTACAATGGATTGGATTAAGTCTACGTTAGCAAGTCTTATCTCCCTAAACATATAGTGGAGTAGGATAAAGCTACAATATTGAATCATATCTTACTGAGGTTGTAGTGAAACAGATAAAATAACAATTCCAGTGCTCCTATAGTTTCAGCAGGTTGGAATGAAGCTACAATGACAAATTTCATCTCCTTGAGAGTGCAATGGGGCAAGATGAAACCATGCCATTAAATCGTATCTTCCTAAATTTGTAGAGAAAAAAATACAGTGAAATTGAGCAACCAATGAAGTGAAAGAGCGGGTTGCTAAAAAAGAGAAACACCAAAAGACGAAATTTAGTAGGACCAGACAAAACTGGTTTTTTTTAATCTTTGCTCCGTTCCCATTACATGACAACGAGGAAAGAGGGGCAGCTGTACAAGCCCAATTTCATCCAGAATTCTACAAAACCCAAATTTGATTTTTTTTATTTTTTATTTATTATTTCATAAATATAAATAAATAAATATAAAATCAAATCAAAACCCAAAAACAAAAGTCTATTTACAAAATCAATTACCCAATACCAAAATACACCCACAAGCCCAAATTTAAAATAAAAAGGAAACCCTAACCCTAGCTGCTGCTCTACCGCTGCCGCCAACACGTCGTCCATGCCTATGCGACCGCTTTCATCATCGTTGCCCTCGGATCCGAGACTCCACAATCCACATGGAGTTTAGATTCACACCGGAAAATCCGGAAATTCGGTGTAAAACAATGTTATAAGAGCACACAAAATCAAATGTAGTTTTTTACAGGGAAAAATACCTGAAAAATAGACGAGAAAATAGCATTCGAGATTATTGGCAATCACAAAATACATGATCTATATCAGAATACAAAAAATTCCAAGAATTTTTTTTCTGCTCAAGGTATACTATTTTATATTCTATTTATCTATTTTGTTTTTTTTAAACAGACACTAATGCCCTAAAACGATGTCGTTCAGGCTGTCCGACCCGACCTAATCCGGACCCATATCAAGGTCCGCGTGTTTTCAAAAACTGAGAGATTTATTTCCGTGGTCCTTCCCAATTTCCAAATGTTTCAATTTGTCCCTATGTGCCCAATTTTGCCTCTATAAAACGTCATTTCAAGCCAAATTGCAGTGGCTTTGAAATGTCATAGTTTTGGCGACAGATTTTAAAAAGAAAAAGGAAATTTTCTTAGCAAGTCCCTCCATATTTCATTTTATTTAAAATTTATCCTTTTTTCACCTTTAGACTATTTTTCCAAATTAGCATTTTGATTTTTTTTTAATTTTGTCCTCAGACCAATGTTTTGAAAATAATAGAGAAATTTTCCCATTTAGTCTCTATTTCTTTAAAAAAAATTTATTTTTTTATTTTTTTTCCTTTTAATATTTTTTAAATTTGGTCACTATTTTATGTATCATTATCTTATTTCTTTTGCATTTTAAATTTGCATTCATTATTTGATTTCATCGTGCATTTACCTATCTTTTATTTTTTATGCCAAACCATTTTAGGATATTATTAAGTTGTATATTATGCTCATTCATACTCATTCGATTTTTGTAAAAAATATTTGTTTTGACAAAACAAATGATTTCAAAATTAAGGCAATATTCATTGTTTTGTGATTTGAAAAGTCGTGCCTTAATTTACTAGGTGTGATTTTTCTTTGAATCGAAATAATTGAATACCCTTTCTTTTTTAAAAAATAATAAAAATGTGAGATTTGGAATACAAGGAATGCTTGTTATTTTTGAAAATTCGAGGTGTTGTGCCCTAACTTAGTGGACATGACTTCCTTTCTCGATTTTATTTCAAAGTAACGAGCCTTTCTCGTAAACTTCGATTTTAAAAAAATAATAATATAAAAATTGTCATTCATGCATTTAATGAACGCAATTTAAATTTTTCTTGAGTTTTTTTAATTTTCAACCACTAGGACTTTAAATAATCGATTAGGTACCAATTTTGGGCATGTGGGGGTGCTAATCCTCCCTCACACGTAATCGACTCCCAAACCTATTTTATGGTTTCAAAGACCAAAATTATTTTAACGATTTTTAAAATCTTACAAGGTATCCAATTACACCTATTTTAAAAAAATTATTGGTGGCGACACTGTTTTTGATTTTAAAAATAAAATTTGGGATTTTTCAAAAAAACGTTTCGACAGTGACTTAATGTCCTTGTTTTTGAGTAATTTGATTATATTTTTTTATAATTTTCCATTTTAGTTACTTATGATCAATTTTAATACAATAAGTGTTTTTAACGCATTTTAATGTTTTTCGGTGACCCGTTAGGCCACTCAAGGCCTAGGGAGGACTAATTGGTTGATAGAGTGTGCATGACCCCATTTTAGGCAAAGGAACATGTGACACCCCAAACTCGACCGAGATTATCCGACTCGAATTTCAAGAGACACATTAGCCATTGAAGTGACTCTCTGACATCTACCTCAATCATACCAACCATCCATACACACCATGCATATATATAATATTTCATACAAGTATTTAGTCCAAAGAGCATGATTTTCTAAGTCAAACAACAAGTTACATAAGAAGCAGAATAAGGTGTACCTGAATTTCGGCAGGCTCTATCAGTTGCAACATGTTTAGTAAGTTCATGTAAGCAATACCATATAAATCTAATCGCAATTTTAGCCAAACAAGCAGACACAAAGATTTAAAAGTCAAAAAATTGAACCGTCTAAAAAGTCCAATTACAACCTTTAAAACCAAGTAATTTTTAAAATGGTTTAAAATTATCTAAGTCCAACACCATTCAGCTAACACCATGGTACCATTGTTCATTCATTCAAATTTTGTTTTCTTGCTCAATTATTTATCTCTTTCTTAATTTTTATTATATTTATTTATCTTGATCAAACTTCTAAATCTTTATTGAGATTCTCAGTTTGATTAAATAAATCATTAAAAATTAATAAAATAAAAATATTTAAAAATAATAATTAATTCAATAATGTTATAAAATAAAGAGACAGAGAGTAAATAACAAAGAGAATGAAAGAGCAAAAGAGAGCGTATTTTATTGATCAATAGAAGTAAGTTACAATGCTTCTCCAAGGTCTATATTTATAGACATAGAAAGAACAAATTAAATAGAACTCTAATTCTAATGACTACTAGAATTTAAACTTCATCCAAACTTATCTTGATCTTGATGGACATCCACTTAATAAAATATTCATAACACTCCCTCTTGGATGTCCATTGGTAGATAATGTGTCTCGTTAAAGCCTTTACTAAGATAAAAACCCTGTGGGAAAAAAATCCATAGTGAAGGAAAAACAGTACACATATCTATAATACGCATAACATATTGCCTCATTAAAAACCGTACCAGTAAAACCCAATGGGACAAAACCTCGATTAAGGGAAAAAGAGTACAACGCATATTTACTCCCCCTCATAAAAACATCATATAATATCTCATATTCTACGCATTCAGTCTTGAATACTAGTCTTTCAAATGACTATTTGAATGTAGTTGCATCACTATTCTTTTGAAAGTCACGAGTGAGGGAAAATTTGGGAGAAATATATTTCGATCTCTTCAAATATGTATTTTGGAACATTTTATAATCCTCCTTCAACTACTATTGACTAAGTCAAATTTACCACATGTTCAATTATTTCAATTCATATAAATGAACAATTTCCGGATAATTTCAATATGCTTCTGGCATTCCAAATCCTTCAAGGATTTTAATATAAAATTTACTATATAGTGATTCACAAAAGGTTGTAACAACAACCATGAGACGCAAGAATATTATAGCTTTTCATAATCAATGCTAGGACTTAACGAAAGACTTCATATTTTTATTTTGCATTTGCAAAACTACTTCATTTGTACCCTCATTGGCTTTATACCTTTAGATATTTGGACTGCTGGTCCAAAAACTCAACAAATTTAATTGTCTTTGAGTGTTACGTCTTTCTATTTTGGCCAATTTATTTCATATCTCTATTTCCCAAGAGATTTATTCATTATCCTCCTTTTATTTCATTATTTCCAATATATTATTGCATGCAAAACCATTGTCGACCACTTTTATTATTGGTTCGACATTTTCTCAAATTGACATAACTTATCGAGATCTCTTATTTTCACTATTTTAATCTTCATTTCAGGTACCTAAATCTCTTCTTATTAGTTATGTCTTGGGTCTCTTCTGGAGCACCTGCCTTCATTATATGACCATCTAGTTTTTTTTTCTTTTTATGAAAATTTTCATATTTGGAACTTTAAGGAGTTATCCTTGTTGAACTTCTGGTTCAAATTACTCTCCCCCTTAACTCATTACAAGTTATTAGTTCTATCTCCCTAATGTCGAGAAAACTATCAAATCAAAATAGTAATCACAATCATGTCATAATTAAATCTCCAATACATTTAATATATCATAATAAAGGAGGCCTATAATTAATATATATTTCCAACTTTCTTTAAAGATTCACTCATCTTTGTGCATTGTGGTGGATCAATTGAAACATATACACACATACAAAAATTCAAAGATGAGAAATATTTAGCTTTTGACTTAAAATCAATTGCAATGGAAATTATTTAAAATTTATTGGCTTGATGCATACAACACGTAAATCAACATAATCCCATGTTGAAAAAGAAAGTTCAGTCCTCATAAGTAATAATCAGAAGTGTTCAATCAATAATTTCTCTAAACCATTATGCGTATAAATAACAAACTTATATCAAAGTTTTTCAAACTCAATCAATAAAAGACTGAGATATAAACTCATCAATATTAGCAAGATGAATTGTCGTAATTGCATGATCTGAAATTAATTATTCAAACAATCTTGCAAACGACAGGTTACAAGTTGATAACACATATGTGTTTATTTTGTAGATGCATCTACCAAAATCATATAATATCAAAACCATCCACATGGTGGATTAATGGGCCCATATTCATTTTAGAAATGCAAGACATTAAATCTCAACTTTAGCTAGTGAGTTTTTAACAACCAATTTTCATTGAGAACAACCAACAAATGAGAATTCTTTAAATTAAAGAATCTTCTATTTCTTTAATGAATGTCCATATGAATTCTCAATTAATTTTTGCATCATATATGATCCAAGATGGTCTAATTGGTCATGGCAAGTAGTAAATATATTTGTACCAGCAAACTTATGGTTTAGCATGCGTTTAAATTTGAACTAGATCGTAACAAATTGACAATTTTACCATCATTCCTTTCACTTTGTATCCACATACAAGCACCATTGTGACATTTACTATTGGAAATGTCTAAATCAATGTGAAGTTTATAATGACACTAAGTCATATAATATAATTTCCAAATAATTATATGTAATATTCGCTTCAAGGAATATGCCAAGATCTTCACATATCCAAAATCTTTAGGTGCATCCAACCATAACAAGCTTTAGATAGAATTACCATATTCTATTGCTTATATTTTTCTTCCACAATTTAAGAAGATCTTTCGCAATCAAATATTTTGACTTCAACCCCTTAATGGGGATAATGACAAAAAAAATACCACAAAGATAGTCACAATCAATTCAATTTATAATAAATATAAATCAATAACCTAATCCTCTTTTGATTCATATGAAATATAATTTTTTTCCTCATTCAAAATCTAAATATGAGATCCATTATGAATATCTTTTAAAACCAATGGATTAACCATCACAATATATTAATATATTAGCTCTTCTGGAGCTTTTGACCAATTTTGTACTACCAAATATTGGAATAATATTGGTTTGTTTCAGTACCAAATAAAATAAATATTTTCTATCTGTAATGATAGAATTCATTACTACATTCCCATATCCTTCCTCAAAGAATAACCCAAACAAAATATTTGGGCATACACCACACATGTGACCAATAACCTTTCCTATCACGTTGATAACATAAGTTATCTTTACCCTTTGAAGAGTTTCTTGAGAACCTTCATTGTTCTCTTATTCATCACTATGTTCCCACTTTTAGTGGTCCATGATCATATCTTTCATTTTCATTATGTTTGCATTCACTTTTGGGAATGCAACAAATTTAGTAGGATGAACTTATAAATGTCCCACTAGATTATTTATTTCATAATCACCATCGCAAACATGCGTGGATTTCAAATCAGAATCTATCTATTCATGTTGTCATGATTAGTCTCAAATTATTATAAACATGATATAATAAATAAATCATAGTGAAATATACCTGAAGATCTTTAACATCATCATTATCACCCTAGCTATTATCATGAGCACTGAGTGGTTAAAGGCTTTAATGATTACCCATAGTGCATCAGCGTCAATTGACGACTGAAAGAAAATATAATTATATGAGAATCATGTTGATAACATGTTATAAAATAAAGAAACAGAGAGTAAATAACAAAGAGAATGAGAGAGCAAAAGAGAGCGTATTTTATTGATCAATAGAAGTAAGTTACAATGCTTCTCCAAGGTCTATATTTATAGATATAGAAAGTATAAATTAAATAGAACTCTAATTCTAATGACTACTAGAATTTAAACTTCATCCAAACTGTTAGAATTAGGTGACTAGAATTCTTGTTAAAATAAAATTCAGTGGTAAAATAAAATAAAAGTAAAGTCCAAATAAACTAGACTTCTTTTATTTTATTTTAATTAGAATAGGTCATCTATTTTATTTTAATTAGAATAAGGTGTTTCAACCTTACTACGTTACTTCTATTAGTTGTTGATTGGAATAAGGTTTTTCAACTTTTAAATAGGCATAGTCATCTCCTCTTGTAATTATGGGGTTTTTGACATTAGTGAATCTTCTTCTCCTCTGCCCATGGTTTTTTCCCGAAAGAGTTTCTACATAAAATCTTGTGTTCTTTCTTATCGTTTTCTTTGCAATATTTTTTCATTGTCGACATTTAATTTTATCAAATTGATATCAGAGCTTTTTGGGTTACTAGTCTTGATCACAATAATGGCGACATGAAGTATGATATTTCGCTGTTGGATCCCAACACCAGATTCGTGTTGTGGCATAAAGATGCAAGCAGTTCTTGCATAGATGGGTTTGGAGGATGCCCTATTAGGGTTAATAAGATGCCTTCAAATTTAACAAATGAAGAGAAGAAGCGTAAAGATCGGAAGGCTTTGACACAATTACAGCTGCATCTGTCGAATGAAATTCTACAAGATATGTTAAAGGAGAAGACTGTTGCTGCATTATGGGCAAAATAACAGTAGTTATGTATGTCGAAAACCCTAACCAATAAATTGCATATGAAGCAGCGTCTGTATTCTCATTGTTCGGAAGAAGGTGCGTCTGTGCACGAACACTTGAATGTGTTTAAAGAAATTGTCTCATATTTGGAGGTCATGGAGGTTCAGTATGATAAAGAGGATTTAGGGTTAATTCTCCTTTGTTTGTTGCACTGTCGTATTCAACGTTCAGAGATACAATTTTGTATAGCCGTGAATCTCTCACAATTGATGAAGTATATACTTCCTTAGCCTCGTATGACAAGATGAAGCATCTTGTGGCTGGATCTGACTCTCAGGGATAGGGTCTCATTGTTCATGGAAGACAAGATCGAAACAATGATGATAATCATGGAAGGACACAAGAACGAAATCCCCATAGTAAATCTAAAGGTAGATCAAGATCTTCAAACAGAGGTAAAACTTGTAACTTCTACAAAAAGAAAGGGCATATTAAGAAAGAGTGCTATAAGTTACAAAATAATATCAAAAGGGAGGCAGAGAATCAAAAGGGAAAACAACCAGAACAATCTGGTGAAGCTGATGTAGTAGAAGACTACAGTGATGGTGAACTCCTACTTGCTTCTGTCAATAATTCTAAAGTGAGTGAGGAGTGGATCATCGATTCTTGTTGCACCTTTTATATGAGTCCCAATCGGGATTGGTTTACAACATATGAAGTTGTGTTTGAAGGTGTTATTTTGATGGGGAATAATGCTTCATGTAAAATCGCAAGTGTTGGCACAATCAAAATAAAGATGTTTGATGAGGTCGTTAGAACTCTTAGTGGCGTGCGACATGTACCAGAATTGAAAAGGAATTTGATTTCGTTGAGTACTCTTGATTCAAAAGGACACAGGTACACAGCTGAAAGTGGGGTTCTAAAGATTAGCAAGGGTTCCCTCGTTATGATGAAAGGATAGAGAAAGACTGTCAAATTATACGTTTTGCAAGGTTCAACTATTACTGGTGATGCTACAATCGCTTCCTCTTCCTTGTCAGATGATGATATTACTAGACATTGTCATATGCGTCTAGGGCATATGAGTGAGAATGGCATGGCAGAATTGAGTAAACGAGGACTTCTTGATGGGCAAGGTATTAGCAAACTGAAGTTCTGTGAGCATTGCGTTTTTGGGAAGCAAAAGAGAGTTCGATTCACCAGAGGAATCCATAACACGAAGGGAACATTGGATTATATTCATTTTGATCTTTGGGGACCATCTAGAGTGCCTTCGAGAGGTGGAGCTAATTATATGCTAACTTTTATTGATGATTTTTCCAGAAAAGTTTGGGCATTCATTCTGAAGCAGAAAAATGATGTGTTTTCCACATTCAAGTCTTGGAAAACTATGGTTGAAAAACAGATAGGAAAACAGATAAAACATCTCCACATAGATAATGGCTTTGAGTTCTATTCTGTTGAGTTTAATGAATTGTGCAAATCAAAAGGGATCATGAGACATTTGACAGTTCGTCATACTCCACAGCAAAATGACATTACAGAACGATCATGGAGGAGGTTCGATGTATGTTGTCAAATTCTAATTTATCGAAGTCGTTTTCGGCTGAAGCAGCCTCTACTGCATGTTTTTTGATCAACCGGTCTCCATCCATTGCCATTGAGAAAAAGACTCCACAAGAGATATGGTCTGGTAAGCCTGTTGATTATTCTGATATAAAGATTTTTGGATGTCCTGCATATGCTCATGTTGATAATGGAAAATTAGAACCAAGATCCATTAAATGTGTTTTTCTTGGTTTTAAGGCTGGTGTAAAAGGGTATAAGTTATGGTGTCCTGAAAATAGAAAAGTTGTGATTAGTAGAGATGTTATTTTTGATGAAACTGCTATGTTACCTAACTTATCTATTAAAGACTCTTCCAGTAAAGAACAACAAAAATAGGTGGAATTTCAGATTGATCTAGTATCTACAATAGAGTCAACTTCTCAAGTTAGTACAGAAGTTCATAATAGAGCCACTTCTTCACCACAATATTCTATTGCCAAGAATCGACCTAGAAGAGAAATTAAACCTCCGAAAAGGTATGCCGAGGTTGATCTAGTGGCTTATGCTTTAAACGTGGCTGAAGATATTGGTACAATATTTTGTTATAGTCAAAGTGTCATTTTTCTACAAAAGATCAAATGTTTCATGAGAGAACAAAACACATTGATGTTCGGCATCATTTTGTATGTGAAATTATTGCTCGAGGGGATATTGTTGTGAGCAAAGTTAGTACTCATGAAAATCCTGCAGATATGATGACTGAGTCACTTCTCATAACCAAGTTTGAGTATTGCTTAAACTTGGTTGGTGTTCATTGTTGAAGAATACCCCTCAAGGGGTTTTGTGGAAGAGGTGGAGAACTTGTTCGTTAAGAGTTCTTGTTCGTAGAGAATTCTTGTGAAGGTGGAGACTGTTAGAATTGGGTGACTAGAATTCTTGTTAAAATAAAATTTAGTGGTAAAATAAAATAAAAGTAAAGTCCAAATAAACTAGACTTCTTTTATTTTATTTTAATTAGAATAGGTCATCTATTTTATTTTAATTAGAATAAGGTGTTTCAACCTTACTACGTTACCTCTATTAGTGTTGATTGGAATAAGGTTTTTCAACCTATAAATAGGCATAGTCATCTCCTCTTGTAATTATGGGATTTTTGACAATAGTGAATCTTCTTCTCCTCTGCCTGTGGTTTTTTCCCGAAAGGGTTTTCGCGTAAAATCTATGTGTTTTTTCTTTTCGTTTTCTTTGCTATATTTCTTCATTGTCGACATTTAATTTTATCACAAACTTATCTTGATCTGGATGGACATCCACTTAATAAAATATTCATTACAAATAAGCTTTTTTAGTTCGGTTCAACTAATTCGTATTGGTTTGCATGTAATCGATTTAACCCCTTCAATTGGATCGATACTTCTATCACTTCTCAATCAAACACACTAGTTCACTTCAAACAACATACATAAATTGGAACATGGAATAGAATAGAAAATTAAATTAAATGAAATAAAAATATATAAACTTATGGTAAACTACCAATTTAGTCACTCGAGTTTACCTACATTCCTATTTTGGTCACCCATTTCAAAAATTAGTTATTTTTGTCACTCCCATTAGGTATGTTATAAATTTTAGTCACTCTCGTTACATAAGTTGTCAATATTCGTCTCTCTATCGTTAAATACCTTTCCTCACTAGATGGAATGCTAATGTGACGATCGTTTGATTGGTATAATAACAAATTTCACCTTTAACACCTTGCACTTTGGTCACATATAATAAAAGTCAACAACGACTATTGGCCTAAAATGGTACCTGCTTACTCGACTTTCCCTCAGTATTTGAAGAACTACTGTGGTAACAAGACATCAACACCTAAATGAACTATATATCCTCAACTAGTTCAAGCCCTTACATAGAGAAAATCCTAGATGATTAGATTGTTTTTTTTTCTTCTCTATATCATTATAGAATTGAAACAAAGCATAATTACAAATACTAGAAGGAAGATGGTTTCTTTCTTGTATTTTTAGGGTCGACTTTTGATTCTTGATAATAGAAATATGGTTCTATATTTTATGTAATGTCATTATAAAAAATTATATACAGAGTCACGAGATGCATAATGCAACAAAAATTTCTATAGCAACAGTAAATGAAATAATGTCATATGTTAAAAAATTTAAAATTTTGATTTCTATTGGAATTAAATTATATAAGCACCCATATCAATAATTATGATGTCAAATGTTAAATTTTTGAATTATTTGCTTTATGGTTTTAAGCATGTTTTGAATGTTTGTGAAGATAAAGCCCAAATGTGTTTGTCCCCATAAAGACAAGTTACTGATAATGCCTTTGTTGCATACGAATTAAACGATAGTTTTAAAAAGGTGATAGTTTTCCTTTCAAATTGGGTATTAGTAAGGCCAATAATTATATAGATTGGACTTTCCTCGATGCCATCATTACTAAAAATAAATTTCTATACAAAGTGGGTTGCTTTGATTACAAATTGCATATCTATTGTTTCCTATTCTACTATGTTTATTATATTTCATTCTTGAAAAAAAATGATAGGTTCATTTTGAGGTGTTCTTACGGATCTGCCACATTTTATTTTTCTAAATTATGTTTTTTTCGTGACTTAATGTCATTGTTTTCGAGTAATTTGATTATATTTTTTTATAATTTTCCATTTTAGTTACATATGATCAATTTCAATACAATAAGTGTTTTAACGCATTTTAATGTTTTTCGGTGACCCGTTAGGCCAATCCAAGCCTAGGAAAGGACTAATTGGTTGATAGAGTGTGCATGACCTCGTTTTAGGCGAAGGAACATGTGACACCCCGAACTCGACTAAGATTGTCTGACTCAAATTTCAAGCGACACATTAGTCACTGAAGTGACTCTTTGACATCTACCACAATCACACCAACCATCCATACACATCATGCATATATATATAATATTTCGTACAAGCATTTAGTCCAAAGAGCATGATTTTCTAAGTCAAACAACAAGTTACATAAGAAGCAGAATAAGGCGTACCTGAATTTCGGCAGGCTCTATTAGCTGCAACATGTCTAGTTAGTTCATGTAAGTAGTATCATATAAATCTAACCGCAATTTTAGCCAAACAAGCAAACACGAAGATTTAAAAGTCCAAAAAGTTGAATCGTCTAAAATGTCCAATTACAACCTTTAATTGGATCGATAGTTCGCTTACAAGTGATTGATTTAACCCCTTCATTTAGATCAATACTTCTACCGCTTCTCAATCAAACACACTAACTTAGTTCAAACAACATAAATTGGAACATGGAATAGAAAGTTAAATTAAATCAAATAAAATTATAAAAAATTATAGTAAACTACCAATTTAGTCACTCGAGTTTACCTGCATTCCTATATTGGTCACTCATTTCAAAAATTAGTTATTTTAGTCACTCCCATTAGGTATGTTATCAATTTTAGTCACTCTCGTTACATAAGTTGTCAATATTCGTCTCTCTATTGTTAATTACCTTTCCTCACTAGAAGGAATGCTGACATAACGATCTTTTGATTGGTATAATAACAAATTTCACCCTTAACACCTTGACTTTTGTCACATTCTGTCAATTTAGTTCTAATTCTAAAAAATTAATGAATTTAACCCTCAATATTTGTTCATTTTGTCATTTTAATCCAAATTCTAAAAATTCAAAAAAAATTAAGAACCTGGAAATATATATTATTTATTTTTAAAACACATACTACTATAAAATATTTTAAAAATATTTAAAATTATTAACCTCAAATACATGTTTAATTTAGTAAAAACGATTTTCACAACAGGAAAAATAATTTTAGTTTTCAAATAACAAAAAAATCCTATTTATTATCTTCTATTGATTAAACACAAAACCTTCAATTACCCTAAAGTCATTTCTTAAGTTGAAGACCTTTTCAATTTCTTCAAAAGTCTCTCTTCGATTAGCAAAGAATCGGTAAGTCAAATATTATTTTAATATCTATTTATAATTTAAAACTTTCAATTTTTTCAAAAAAACCCTTTTCGGTTAACAGGATTTAATAACTTCAAAATAATTATTGTGAAGACGTGAGTTTCAAGCAAAATAGTTCTTAGGTTTTCTACTCTATTTAACTATGGGTTTTAAAGATATTAAAAAACTATGGGTTTTCCAAAAGTAAGTTTATGGGCACAAGACATGGGTGAAATTTTAAGATAAAAATTTATAGTGGAGAAGTCGAGAATTTTTTGTGTTTAGAAATTTTTTCTTCAAAAGAGGAGAGGTTAAAAAAAAACATATAGACTTTTAGCAAAATAAACAAAACAAGCTTGATTTATTCAAGTACTCTAAAGAGAAGGGTTTTAAAAACCTTTTTTATGGGTTTGTGACCAAATGCATTTAATGGTACTGTGACTAATATTCGCAACTTATCTAACAACTGTAACTAAATTAACAAAATTTTTAAATAGGTGACCAAAATAGGAAAACAAGTAAACTTTGGTGACTAAATTGTTATTTAACCTAAAAAATAATTGATATGGGAGTAAACCCCTATTTATTATGCTATGTTATAAAATAAAGAGACAGAGAGTAAATAACAAAGAGAATGAGAGAGCAAGAGAGAGATCGTATTTTATTGATCAATAGAAGTGTAGTTACAATGCTTCTCAAAGGTCTATATTTATAGATATAAAAAGTATAAATGAAATAGAACTCTAATTCTAATGACTACTAGAATTTAAAGTTCATCCAAACTTATCTTGGTCTTGATGAACATCCACTTAATAAGATATTCATAACACTCCCCCTTGAATGTCCATTGGTGGATAATGTGCCTCGTTAAAACCTTTACTAATATATAAATCCTGTGGGGAAAAAATTTCCTAGTGAAGGAAAAAGAGTAAACATATCTATAATACACATAACATGTTGCCTCATTAAAAAGCTTACCAGAAAAACCCAATGGGACAAAACCTCGATTAAGGGAAAAAGAGTACAACGCATATTTACTCCCCCTCATAAAAATATCACATGATATCTCATATTCTATGTATTCAATCTTGAATACTAGTCTTTCAAATGACTATTTGAATGTATTTGCCAAGCATTTATATCACCATTCTTTTGAAAGTCATGAGTGAGGGAAAATTTTGGGAGAAATATATTTTGATCTCTTTACGAGTTTCAACAATAATCATAACAAACTTTAATCATGATTCTTCTACAAAAACACAAATAGGTATTTTGGATCATTTTATAACCTCCTTCAACTACTATTGACTAAGTCAAATTTACCACATGTTCAATTATTTTAATTCATAGAAATGAACAATTTCCGGATAATTTCAATATGCTTTTGGCATTCCAAATCCTTCAAGGATTTTAATATAAACTTTACTATATAGTGATTCACAAAAGGTTGTAACAATAACCATGAGATGCAAGTATGAACTGCCAGTTTAATAATATATTCACAAAAGAATATTATATCTTCTCATAATCAATGCCAAGACTTAGCGAAAAATTTTATATTTTTATTTTGCCTTTGCAAAACTACTTCATTTGTACTCTTACTGGCTTTATACCTTTAGATATTTGGACTGCTAGTCCAAAAACTCTACAAATTGAATTGTATTTGAGTTGCGTCTTTCTATTTTGGCAAATTTATTCCATATATCTATTTCCCAAGAGATTTATTCAATGTCCTCCTTTTATTTCATTATTTCCACAATAATATTGCATGCAAATCCATTGTCGACCACTTTTATTATTGGTTCGATATTTTCTCAAATTGACATAACCTATCGAGATCTCTTATTTTTACTATTTTAATCTTCAGTTTCAAGTTCTTGAATCTCTTCTTATTAGTTATGTCTTGGATCTCTTCAGAAGCACCCGCCTTCACTATATGACCATCTAGATTTTTTTCTTTTATGAAAATTTCCATATTTGGAACTTTAATAAGTTATCCTTGTTGAACTTCTGGTTCAAATTACTCTCCCCCTTAACTTATTACAAGTTATTAGTTCTCTTCCCCTAATATCGAGAAAACTATCAAATCAAAATAGTAATCACAATCATGTCATAATTGAATCTCCAATACATTTAATATATCATAATAAAAGGAGGCCCATAATTAATATATATTTTCAACTTTCTTTGAAGATTCACTCATCTTTGTGCTTTGTGGTGTTGCAATTGGAACATATACACACTTTAAAAAATTCAAAGATGAGAAATATTTAGCTTTTGACCTAAAATCAATTGCAATAGATAGCATTTAAAACTTATTGGTTTGATGCGTACAACACGTAAATCAACATAATCCCATGTTGAAAGAGAAGGTTCAGTTCCCATAAGTAATAATCAGAGGCGTTCAAGTAATATTTTCTCTAAACCATTATGAGCATAAATAACAAACTTTTACCAAATTTTTTCAAACTCAATCAATAAAAGACTGAGTTATAAACTCATCAATATTAGCAAGATGAATTGTCTTAATTGCATGATCTGAAATTAATTATTCAAACAATCTTGCAAACAATATGCTGCAAGTTGATAACACATATGTATTTACTTTGTAGATGCATCTACCAAAATCATATAAAATCAAAACCATCCACATGGTGGATTAATGGGCCCATATTCATTTCAGAAATGTAAGACATTAAATCTCAACTTTAGTTAGTGAGTTTTTAACAACCAATTTTCATTGAGAACAACCAACAAATGAGAATTCTTTAAATTAAAGAATCTTCTGGTTCTTTAATGAATGTTCATGTGAATTCTCAATTAATTTTCGCATCATATATGATCCAGGATGGTCTAATTGGTCATGCCAAGTAGTAAATATATTTGTACCAGTAAACTTCTGGTTTACTTTAACATGTGTTTCAATTTGAACTAAATCGTAACAAATTGATAACTTTACCATCATTCCTTTCACTTTGTATCCACATACAAGTACCATTGTGACATTCACTACTGGAAATGTCTAAATCAACGTGAAGTTTATAATGACACTAAGTCATATAATATAATTTTCAAATAATTATTTCCAATATTCGCTTCAGGGGATATGCCAAAAACTTGCAACTTTTGGTGCATCCAACCATAACAAGCTTTAGATAGAATTACCATATTCTATTTCTCATATTTTCTTCCACAATTTAAGTAGATATTTCACAGTAAAATATTTTGACTTCAACCCCTTAATGAGGATAATGACAAAAGAATATCACAAAGATAATCACAATCAATTCAATATAAATCAATAACCCAATCCTCTTTTGATTCATATGAAATATAAACATTTCCTCATTCAACAATCTCAATATGAGATCCATTATGAATATTTTTTAAAGCTAATGGATTAACCATCAAAAGATATTAATATATTAGCTCTTCTAGAGCTTTCGACCAATTTTATACTACCAAATATTGGAATGATATTGGTTTGCTTTAGTACCAAATAAAATAAACATTTTTCATCTGTAATGATAGAATTCATTACTACATTCTAATATCCTTCGTCAAAGAATATTAACAAAAACAAAATATTTGACCATACGTCACATATGTGGCCAACAACCTTTCATATCACATTGATAACATAAGTTATCGTTACCCTTTGAAGAGTTATCTTGAGAACTCTCATTGTTCTCTTATTCATCACTATGTTCCCACTCTTAGTGGTCCATGATTATTTTCTTTATGTTTGCATTCACTTTTAGGAATGCAACAAATTTAGTAGGACGAACTTATAAATGTCCCACTAGATTATTTATTCCATAATCACCATCGCAAACATGTGTGGATTTCAAATCAAAATCTATCTATTCATGTGGTCATGATTAGTCTCAAATTATAATAAACATGATATAATAAATAAGTCATAGTGAAATATACCTGAAGATCTTTAACATCATCGTTATCACCCTGACTATTATCATGAGCACTCAGTGGTTAAAGGCTCTAGTGATTACCCATAAAGCGTCGGCCTCAATTGGCGATTGAAAAAAATAATAATTAAATGAGAATCGTGCTAATAACATGTTATAAAATAAAGAGACAGAGCAAATAACAAAGAGAATGAGAGAGCAAGAGAGAGCGTATTTTATTGATCAATAGAAGTGTAGTTAGAATGCTTCTCCAATGTCTATATTTATAGATATAGAAAATATAAATGAAATAGAACTCTAATTCTAATGACTACTAGAATTTACAATTCATCTAAAGTTATCTTGAATTTGATGGAAATCCACTTAATAAGATATTAATAACATGCTACTCTTTTTCTATTTTCTACTATGCTTCACTTTTTCAAATGAGTAATAGTCTATCCTATACCCCA
This sequence comes from Gossypioides kirkii, assembly GCA_005610355.1. Classification (NCBI taxonomy): domain Eukaryota; kingdom Viridiplantae; phylum Streptophyta; class Magnoliopsida; order Malvales; family Malvaceae; genus Gossypioides; species Gossypioides kirkii. The sequence continues at coordinate 12,802,336 of CP032250.1, forward strand.
TCCATTATAATAGAAACATTTTGAAGGTAGTAAGATCAAAAAATTACTCTCTTTCCTAATCTTTTTTTTTATTTCTTCAATGGTCCTTCGTCAAGTTAAAAATACATATACAGTACTTACCTACTCCATCACATTGCAAAGCGTTCCTTCAATAGAATAGTTTTTAAATAGAAATTGAAAGTGCTATATGCAAAAACTATATTTTTGCCAATTTAATCTTATTTTTATCTTTTATTAAGGGAACCTCACTAAACCCTAACTGAAGTTCCTAAAAATTAAAAGCAAATATTTAATATACTTTCAAGTTAAAAGAAGTTTCACAAATTAATAAATAAAAATGTTTCAATATTAATAACACTATTGTTGCACATTCCCACCTATATAATATCTCTTTCCATTGATCCATAAACACTTCACCAACACAAAGAAACAAAGGCTTATAGATTATTTCCTGCGAAAATCTAGTATAATGTTGGTATCAAAAAAGTCATCGCCTCTACTTTTAAATTTAGCATTCATGGTTATGTTTATCACTGCAGGAAACACAAAGAAGCTATTTCCACCATTTGCATTTGCTCCAACAGCAGGCCTGGTCTCTTTTCAGGTTAATGAAGCAGAAAAATGTTGGTCAGCACTTTCTAGCATACAAGGTTGTATATTAGAGATATCTACTTCTTTTTTCTATGGGAAAATAGGGGTTATCGGCTCCTCTTGTTGTCAGGCCATCACTCATATTACTAATGTTTGTTGGCTTAAAATGCTTTCATTCAACCCCTTTTTCCCCCCAGTTCTCAAGACTTCTTGCTCATCTCAAACACCACTAGCAGGACCGATATTGAATGGCATCAGCAAGGTAACGTCACCATCGCAATCTGAAAGTGAAGTTGGTAAATGTTGGTCTCCAATTTATGACGTTAATGGGTGTATTACAGAGATGTTTCATTCACTTTTCAGTGATCAAATCTATTATATTCTTACTCCCGCTTGTTGCAATGCCATAATGAAAGTCAATAACGACTGTTAGCCAAAAATGGTACCTACTTACCCTACTTTCCCTCAGTATTTGAAGAACTACTGTGGTGACAGGACAACAACACCTAAATGAACTAAATATCCTCAACTAGTTCAAGCCCTTACATAGAGAAAATCCTAGATGATTAGATTGCTTTTTTTTTCTTTTATATATCAATATACAATTGAAAAAAAGCATAATTACAAATACTAGAAGGAGGATTGTTTCTTTCTTGTATTTTTAGGGTCGACTTTTGATTCTTAATAATAAAAATATGGTTCTATATTTAATGTAATCTCATTATAAAAAAATTTATACAGAGTCAAAGGATGCATAATGCTACAAAAATTTCTATAGAAACAGTAAATGAAATAATGTCATATGTTAAAAAATTTAAAATTTTGATTTATATTGGAATTAAATTATATAAGCACCCATACCAATAATTATGATGTCAAATGTTAAATTTTTGAATTATTTGAACGATAACATGGGGATTATTCTAAACCTTTTCTTTTTTGTATTTATCTTCACATTGAGGGCAAAGCATTTTAAGTAGGGGGACGTTCCACATTGTTTTTGCTATTTTTATCAGCTGTTTGTGCTGCTATGGGTTTATTGTTACTGCTACCTTGCTATTTTCTGCCTGTTTTATTTTTACTTTTTTAAGTATATTTTGTCCCATTTCATGCCCATGATTTTACCCACGAAAGGCCCACTATTTTGCCCATCAGTATAATTCTTGTTTGCTGAGTTAATTTTGATTTTGCTATGATTAAATTTGTCTCCACTGTTTTATTTCTATTAGGCTCACAAGATTATGATTAATGAAGAAAACTCTATCTTACTTATGGTAAAATTGATTGAGTCTAATTATAAGAGAACAGTTAATTCTGATGCATGCTAAAATTGTTTTTCTTGATTGTTAGTTAATTTCCAAATTTATATTTGATACTTGTTTGTTTTTCCTAGTCCTCCTAAATTAAAGTTCTCTGTCTGAAAAAAAGAAAAAAATAAAACCCTTTGATGATTCGCGGTTATGTGCATAGTTTAAAATGTGACTAATTGAGTAATCGGGGTAGGGTGCTTGGGTTGTCATCCTACTTCGCGTAAAAAGGTTGTGTGACGTGTTAAGAAAACTCCGCTAACCCGAATAAAATAAATAAATAAATAAATTTGGAATGTGTTAGACTGAGTAACCGGGGTGGAGTGCTTAGTTGTCATTTCACTTCACGTCAAAAGGGCTAACGCATTCTACAAAAAAAAAAGAGAAGAAAAATAAATTGAGAGCATGTTGGGCAGAATTACCGAGATGGAGTGCTTGGTGTCATTTTATTTCGCGTCAAAAGGTCTAATATATTCTTAAAGAAAAAAAGAAAAATTTGACAAAATAAAAGGAACAGAACTAAATTTGGAAACAAGGGTGAACAAATAGGTGTCTTGGTAAGTTCAGTAAATTATCTAACTCTCATGGAATAATTCAAAATGATTTAATTGTTGTGTGTTTTAATTGGGTTACTTTTTCGATTTTACCTATAGCAAGCTAAAAGTTCTCTTTATTTTTCGTAAGCATTAAGCCTAATTGTTTGTAGAACTTTGAAGTATTATTTTCCATGGTGGAATTTTAATTACTTAGTGGAATATAAGTCATACTTGAGGGCAGACATGGGCTAAGTAGGGGGAATATGATAATGCTTAAATATGACATACTTTTGGATATTAAATATATATATATTTTTAGAGTATGATCCTATTAAACTGGGCTATTTATTGTCTTTTTATTTTGTAGAGACTCCAGTGGTGATAAAAGATAAATTGGAAACAAAAAGCATGGTTTTGGAGGAGAATTTGAAGTTGTGTGAAGATGGAATGCTAAAAGAGAAAGTTTATAGGACAAAAAGACTTGGTTTTATTTTATTTTATTTTTTAAAATATATTTTATATTAGGATTTAATATTTAAGATATTATTTATTATTTAAATTTGAATTTAATTTATGTTTATCTTTTTGTATTTATCTTTTAGAGTTTAAATTGGATCCAATTAGGGGAATTAAATTTTAGATATAATTCTAATTATCTTTTAGAATTTAGATTGGATTCAACTAGGAATACTATGTACTATAAATAAGGGGTGGAGTGATTGAATTATTCATTCCTTATTCATTGAAAAATCCTCCATCTCTCTAAATCCGTAGTTCAATAAAAGCTTTATTTTATTATCTTGTGTTCTTTCCCAAAATCATGAGTAACTAAAAACCCTTCTACCCGAAGGTTATCAAATATTCCTCCAAAGTTCATGAGGCTTAAAATCCGTGCCTAATTCTTCTCACTCGGGTATTCATCGATTCTCTGTATTACGGGATCGATGCTTCCGTCCAAAATCCCTACAAAAGTAATCTTATCATCTTGTGCAAAGCTGGCCACTTTGTGTGTTTTGAGAAGGTTGCACAGTCGGTTCGCTAACTTATCGCGTCAGAGGCTGATGAGCCAAAGAGACAAAATGGCGTGGCATTCGTCGTTGGGAAAAGGTAATCTAGTGTAAGACAGTCCCATTAGAGCGACGGTTGGCTAGAGTCAGATTTCTCTAAATACTATATCCGAAGCTGGTGGTCGTAGGCGTCCTCTTCCACTATAACTGGCTTATTCGGGGCACGAGAAAAACCATCAAAAGTCTATGATTGAATCGAGGAAGAATCAAGATAACCGGAGGCTGGATATCTAAATATCGATAAAACTCTTCTTCTTTCAATTTGTTTATTTTATGCTATTTACTTTTACTTCGACTTCACTATTTTCTATTTCTTTCAATTCTATTTTCTTTTATTTTTAATTCTATTTCTTTCATTTTCCCTTAGATCGCGACGCTTTTCTTGGGCACGATTTGATCCACGATCTCGACAGACAAGACTTTTTACGACTCTCCAGTCCCTGAGGATTAGACCTTACTTCCCTTTTACTATTATTTACTTTAATTTTCGGAGTAGATTATATTTGGTATTCCCGATGACACATCACACTCTCGTTACATAAGTTGTCAATAGTCGTCTCTCTATCGTTAAATACCTTTCCTCACTAGATGGAATGCTAACGTGAGGATCGTTTGATTGGTATAATAGCAAATTTCACCCTTAACACCTTGCACTTTTGTCACATTCTGTCAATTTAGTTTTAATTCTAAAAAATCAATGAATTTAACCCTCAATATTTATTTATTTTTTCATTTTAATCCAAATTCTAAAAATTCAAAAAATTTTAAGAACTTGAAAATATATATTATTTATTATAAAAACACATACTGCTTTAAAATATTTTAAAAATATTTAAAATTATTAACCTCAAATGCATGTTTAATTTAGTAAAAACGATTTTCACAACAGGAAAAATAATTTTGAGTTTTCAAATAACAAAAAGATCCTATTTATTATCTTCTATTGATTAAACACAAAACCTTCAATTACCCTAAAGTCATTTCTTAAGTTGAAGACCTTCTCAATTTCCTCAACAGTCTCTCCTCGATTAGCAAAGAATCGGTAAGTCAAATATTATTTTAATACCTATTTATAGTTTGAAACTTTCAGTTTTTTTCAAAATACCCTTTTCGGTTAGTAGGTTTTAATAAATTCAAAATAACTATTGAGAAGACGTGAGTTTCAAGCAAAATAGTTCTTGGGTTTTCTACTCTGTTCAACTATGGGTTTTAAAGACATTAAAAAAACTATGGGTTTTCCAAAAGTAAGTTTACGGGTACAAGATATGGGTGAAATTTTATGATAAAAATTTATAGTAGAGAAGTCAAGAAATTTATATGTTTTAAAAATTTTTCTTCTAAAGAGGAGAGGTTCAAAAAAATATACATAGGCCTTTACCAAAATAAACAAAAGAAACTTGATTTATTCAACTAATCGAGAGAGAAGGGTTTTGAAACCCTTTTTTATGGGTTTGTGACCAAATGTATTTAATGGTACTGTGACTAATATTCGCAACTTATCTAACAACTGTAACTAAATTAACAAAATTTTTAATTAGGTGACAAAACTAGGAAAACGAGTAAACTTTGGTGACTAAATTGGTTATTTAACCTAAAAAATAATTGATATGGGAGTAAACCCTTCTTTATTATGCTATTCTTTTTCTGTATTCTACTTTGCTTCACTTTTTCAAATGAGTAATAGACTATCCTATACCCCATCCATTATAATACAAACATTCTGAATGTAGTTAGATAAAAAAATTACTCTCTTTTCTAATCTTTTTTTTTTATTTCTTCAATGGTCCTTCGTTAATTTAAAATATATATACAGTACTTACCATCTCCATCACAATGCAAAGCGTTCCTTCAATAGAATAGTTTCTAAACCCAATTTGAAAATGCTATATGCAAAAAATATATTTTTACCAATTTAGTCTTATTTTTAACTTTTATTAAGGGAACCTCACTACAACCCTATCTAAAGTTCCTAAAAACTAAAAGCAAATATTTACTATACATTCAAGTTAAAAGAAGTTTCACAAATTAATAAATAAAAACGTTTCAATATTAATAACACTATTATTGCACATTGTCACCTATATAATATCTCTTTCCATTGATCCATAGACACTTCCCCAACACAAAGAAATAAAGGCTTATAGATTATTTCCTACGAAAATCTCGTATAATGTTGGTATCAAGAAAGTCATCGCCTCTACTTTTAAATTTAGCATTCATGGCTATGTTTATCACTGCAGGAAACACAGAGAAGCTATTTCCACTATTTGCATTTGCTCCAACGCCAGGCCTGGTCTATTTTCAGGTTCTTGAAGCAGAAAAATGTTGGTCAGCACTGTCTAGCATACAAGGTTGTATATTAGAGATATCTACTTCTTTTTTCTACGGAAAAATAGGGGTTATCAACCCCGCTTGCTGTCAGGCCATAACTCATATTAGTGATGATTGTTGGCTTAACATGTTCCCATTCAACCCCTTTTTCCCTCCACTTCTCAAGACTTCTTGTTCATCTCCAACACCACTAGCAGGATCGATATTGAATGGCATCAACAAGGTGTCGTCGCCATCGCAATCTGAAAGTGAAGTTGATAAATGTTGGTCTCCAATTTATGACGTTAATGGGTGTATTACGGAGATGTTTCATTCACTTTTCGGTGATCAAATGTATTATATTCTTACTCCCGCTTGTTGCAATGCCATAATGAAAGTCAACAACGACTGTTGGCCTAAAATGGTACCCGCTTACCCTACTTTCCCTCAGTATTTGAAGAACTACTGTGGTGACAGGACAACAACACCTAAATGAACTAAATATCCTCAACTAGTTCAAGCCCTTACATAGAGAAAATCCTAGATGATTAGATTGCTTTTTTTTTCTTCTATATATCATTATACAATTGACAAAAAGCATAATTACAAATACTAGAAGGAGGATGGTTTCTTTCTTGTATTTTAGGGCCGACTTTTTATTCTTGAAAATAATAATATGGTTCTATATTTAATGTAATCTCATTATAAAAAATTATATACAGAGTCACGGGATGCACAATGCTACAAAAATTTCTATAGCAACAGTAAATGAAATAATGTCATATGTTAAAAATTTTAAAATTTTGATTTATATTGGAATTAAATTATATAAGCACCCATATCAATAATTATGATGTCAAATGTTAAATTTTTGAATTATTTGCTTTATGGTTTTAAGCATGTTTTGAATGTTTGTGAAGATAAAGCCCAAATGTGTTTGTCCCCATATTGACTCGTTACTGATAATGCCTTTGTTGCATACGAATTAAATGATAGTTTTAAAAAGGGAGTAATTTTCCTTTCAAATTGCGTATTAGTAAGGCCAATAATTATATAGAATGGACTTTTCTCGACCCCATCATTATTAAAAATAAATTTCCATACAAAGTGGGTTGCTTTGATTACAAATTGCATATCTATTGTTTCCTATTCTAATATGTTTAATAAGTTTCATTCTTGAAAAGAAAATTATAGGTTCATTTTGAGGTGTTCTTACCGATCTGCCACAATTTGTTGTAGTAAATTATGTTTTTTTCCTAGCTTAATGTCCTTGTTTTCGAGTAATTTGATTATATATTTTTTTATAATCTTCCATTTTAATTACTTATGATCAATTTCAATACAATAAGTATTACAAGGCCTAGGGAAGGACTAATTGGTTGATAGAGCGTGCATGACCCCGTTTTAGGCGGAGGAACATGTGACTCCCCAAACTCGACCAAGATTGACGACTCGAATTTCGAGCGAAACATTAGCCACTGAAGTGACTCTCCGACATCTACCATAATCACACTAACTGTTCATACATACCATGCATATATATAATATTTCATACAAGCATTTAGTCCAAAGAGGATGATTTTCTAAGTCAAACAACAAGTTAGTTCATGTAAGCATTATCATATAAATCTAACCGCAATTTTAGCCAAACAAGCAAACACGAAGATTTAAAAGTCCAAAAAGTTGAAACGTCTAAAATGTCCAATTACAACCTTTAAAACCAAGTAATTTTTAGAATGGTTAAAAATTATATAAGTCCAACACCATGTTACCATTGTTCATTCATTCAAATTTTGTTTTCTTGCTCCATTATTTATCTCTTTCTTAATTTTTATTACACTTATTTATCTTGATCAAACCTCTAAATCTTTATTGAGATTCTCAGTTTGATTAATAAATCATTAAAAATTAATAAAATAAAAATATTTAAAAAAAGAATTAATTCAATAAGATTTTTTAGTTCGATTCAACTAATTCGTATTGGTTTGCAGGTCATCAATTCAACCCCTTCAATTGGATCAATACTTCTGCCGCTTCTCAATGAAACACACTAGTTTAGCTCAAACAACATTCAAAAATTGGAACATGGAATAGAAAATTAAATTAAATGAAATAAAATTATATAAAATTATGGTAAACTACCAATTTAGTAACTCGAGTTTACCTGCATTCCTATTTTGGTCACCCATTTCAAAAATTAGTTATTTTAGTCACTCCCATCAGGTATGTTATCAATTTTAGTCACTCTTGTTACATAAGTTGTCAATATTCATCTCTCTATCGTTAAATAACTTTCCTCACTAGACGAAATGTTGACGTGATGATCGTTTGATTGGTATAATAGCAAATTTCACGCTTAACACCTTGCACTTTTGTCACATTCTGTCAATTTAGTTTTAATTCTAAAAAATCAATGAATTTAACCCTCAATATTTGTTTATTTTATCATTTTAATCCAAATTCTAAAAATTCAAAAAATTTTAAGAACTTGAAAATATATATTATTTATTATAAAAACATATACTGCTTTAAAATATTTTAAAAATATTTAAAATTATTAACCTCAAATGCATGTTTAATTTAGTAAAAACGATTTTCAGAACAGGAAAAATAATTTTGAGTTTTCAAATAACAAAAAGATCCTATTTATTATCTTCTATTGATTAAACACAAAACCTTCAATTACCCTAAAGTCATTTCTTAAGTTGAAGACCTTCTCAATTTCCTCAACAGTCTCTCCTCGATTAGCAAAGAATCGGTAAGTCAAATATTATTTTAATATCTATTTATAGTTTGAAACTTTCAGTTTTTTTCAAAATACCGTTTTCGGTTAACAAGTTTTAATAACTTCAAAATAATTATTGAGAAGACATTAGTTTCAAGCAAACTAGTTCTTGGGTTTTCTACTCTGTTCAACTATGGGTTTTAAAGACTTTAAAAAAACTATGGGTTTTCCAAAAGTAAGTTTATGGGTACAAGATATGGGTGAAAGTTTAAGATAAAAATTTATAGTAGAGAAGTCGAGAAATTTATGTGTTTTGAAATTTTTTCTTCAAAAGAGGAGAGGTTCAAGAAAAAAATACATAGACCTTTAGCAAAATGAACAAAAGAAACTTGATTTATTCAACTAATCGAGAGAGAAGGGTTTTGAAACCGTTTTTTATGGGTTTGTGACCAAATGCATTTAATGGTACTGTGACTAATATTCGCAACTTATCTAACAACTGTAACTAAATTAACAAAATTTTTAATTAGGTGACAAAATTAGGAAAACAACTAAACTTTGGTGACTAAATTGGTTATTTAACCTAAAAAATAATTGATGTGGGAGTAAACCCTTATTTATTATGGTATTCTTTTTCTATTTTCTACTTTGCTTCACTTTTTCAAATGTGTAATAGTCTATCCTATACCCCATCAATTATAATAGAAACATTTTGAACATAGTAAGATCAAAAAATTACTCTCTTTCCTAATATTTTTTTTATTTCTTCAATGGTCCTTCATCAAGTTAAAATATATATATAGTACTTACCATCTCCATCACAATGCGAAGCGTTCTTTCAATAGAATAGTTTATAAACCCGAATTGAAAATGCCATATGCAAAAAATATTTTTTTGCCAATTTAGTCTTATTTTTATCTTTTATTATGGGAACCTTACTCAAAACCTATCTGAAGTTCCTAAAAACCAAAAGCAAATATTTACTATACATTCAAGTTAAAAGAAGTTTCACAAATTAATAAATAAAAACGTTTCAATATTAATAACACTATTATTGGACATTCGCACTTATATAATATCTCTTTCCATTGATCCATAGACACTTCACCAACACAAAAGAAACAATGGCTTATAGATTATTTCCTGCGTAAATCTAGTATAATGTTGGTATCAAGAAAGTCATCGCCTTTACTTTTAAATTTAGCATTCATGGCTATGTTTATCACTGCAGGAAGCATAGAGAAGCTATTTCCACCATTTGCATTTGCTCCAACGCCAAGCCTGGTCTCTTTTCAGGTTCGTGAAGCAGAAAAATGTTGGTCAGCACTTTCTAGCATACAAGGTTGTATATTAGAGATATCTACTTCTTTTCTTTATGGAAAAATAGGGGTTATCGACCCCGCTTGTTGTCAGGCCATCACTCATTTTAGTGATGATTGTTGGCTTAAAATGTTTCCATTCAACCCCTTTTCCCTCCAGTTCCCAAGACTTCTTGTTCATCTCCAACACCACTAGCAGGATCGATATTGAATGGCTTCAGCAAGGTGTCGTCGCCATCGCAATCTGAAAGTGAAGTTGATACATGTTGGTCTCTAATTTATGATGTTAATGGGTGTATTACGGAGATGTTGCATTCACTTTTCGGTGATCAAATGTATTATATTCTTACTCCCGCTTGTTGCAATGCCATAATGAAAGTCAACAATGATTGTTGGCCTAAAATGGTACCTGCTTACCAGACTTTCCCTCAGTACTTGAAGAACTACTGTGGTGACAGAACAACAACACCTAAATGAACTAAATATCCTCAACTAGTTCAAGCCCTTACATAGAGAAAATCCTAGATGATTAGATTGCTTTTTTTTTTCTTCTATATATCATTGTATAATTGAAAAAAAAGCATAATTACAAATACTAGAAGGAGGATGGTTTCTTTCTTGTATTTTTAGGGCCGACTTTTGATTCTTGATAATAAAAATATGGTTCTATATTTAATGTAATCTCATTATAGAAAATTATATATAAAGTCACGGGATGCATAATGCTACAAAAATTTCAATAGCAACAATAAATGAAATAATGTCATATGTTAAAAAATTTAAATTTTTTATTTATATTGGAATTAAATTATATAAGCACCCATATTAATAATTATGATGTCAAATGTTAAAATTTTAAATTATTTGCTTTACGGTTTTAAGCATGTTTTGAATGTTTGTGAAGATAAAGCCCAAATGTGTTTGTCCCCATATTGACTCCTTACTGATAATGCCTTTGCTGCATATGAATTAAACGATAGTTTTAAAAAGGGGATAATTTTCCTTTCAAATTGGTTATTAGTAAGGCCAATAATTATGTAGAATGGACGTTTGTCGACGCCATCATTATTAAAAATAAATTATCACATAAAGTGGGTTGATAAGTGCTAAAAGTAACATGTTTTAGCCTCATTGTTAATGTGTTTTTGGATGAATAATCGATTTAAAATAATGAATTTTATGTTCATAATCCTTTAAGTTCATGTTTCTACACTTAGGAAAGCATTTAGGAGCGAAAGGTGCAAAAAACAAGCGAAAACTAGAAAAAAAGAGCAGATTTTAGGAGCCTCATGGATTGGACACATGGCAATTGTCTAAATCAAAGATAAAAAGGAAAATTTGGGGTAAAAAGCATGAATGTAAAAGAGAAAATGCGGAAAATGTGAAAGTGTGGAAGACTTAGGAAGAGATTTATTGGATATAATATTTGATTTAAATTAAAACTCTATTTTTTAGGATTAATGTTTAGGATTATTGTTATTATATTATTTATATTTAATTTTAATTTATCTTTTTGGCTTTATAATTTAGAGTTTAATTTGGATCCAATTAGGGAATTATTGTTTAGATTTAATTTTGATTATCTTTTTAAAATTTAATTTGGATCGAACTAGAGATTTTCATGTATTATAAATAGGGGATGAAGTGATATGAATGAGCACTTCCAATTTTCTGTAAAATCCTCCATTCCCAAACTCAAGCCGTTAAAGATTATTCAAGAAAATAATTGAAGAAACACCATAGAAGTCGTCTTTCAAGCAGATTTCCACTAAGATTAAAGTCCTCTTTCTAATTTCTTTTGATTTTATTATGAGTTTTTTTCTCATCTTGCGGTTATTCTATCTTTGAGATGTTTTCATTCGTTAGCATGAACTAATTTCTTAAATACCTAGAGGATGAACCCTATGATGAATTTTGTTATTTGATTTCTATTTTTACATAATAAATACTTAGATTTTGTTTTTAATTGTGTGGGCTTAATTCTTTATTTAATATTTTCGGGATATTAATTCTTGTTTGATGTGCTTAAATCAGAGGAGGAATAGACCCTGTTTAAGAGTAAATCTAGCATAATTGAGTGGAGTTACATGCAATCCTAGAAATAGGACGACATAAACCTACCGGATTAGAGTCAAATCTGATAGAGGAATCTATAGATCGAAATAATGCGACAATAGGGGTTTTAATTAGAAAGAAATTTCAATTAATCAACCTAGAGTCAGTTGCTTTTGTGCTTGAATAGAGGTATTAGCATAATTTAGGGATTTTTACGGATCAAAATACTAAGTGTATAAATTGCTTAATTTAGAATGATAATGGCAGATGATATCTAGGTGGAGTCTTTCTTGGGTATTGTTTTGCTTCTTGGTATTAAACAATTGTTATTTCTTGATTTATTCTTTGTCGTCATCTTAGTTTAATAATTTAGTTAAATTTAGCTTTAAAACAATCACTCCATTCTATTGGTAAAATAATAGAAAGACAGCTACTAATAGTACTTTTAGTCCTCGTGGGAACGATATCTGTGCTCACCGTAACTATACTATTAATTGATAGGTGCACTTGCCTTAGTCTTATTTTTAGTTAGTTTCGACTGCGTCAAGTTTTTGGCGCCGTTGCCGGGGACTGAAATTATGAAAACTTTATTTCTATTAATTTAGCCATTTTTATTTTTAAGTTAATTTTTAATTTAATTTTTTTGTATTTTATAGGTTCTTTTAGAGGCAGCCCACGAGTTTATTAAGGAGATGTCACTGAGTAATTTCCAGGGGCAAGTCATGAGGACAAAACTGATGAAAGCAATCGGTGTTTTTAATATGGATGTAGTTGCTATGTTGGCATGTCAAGTGGAATTTCTAAATAAAAAATTTGATGGTTTGAATTTTTCTACGTAGGTAAACTCGGTAATGTAATGTGATGCTAATGGGATGAGGATGCTTAATTCAGAATATTCACCCTTCAAGTCTAACATGGAGCATGGGCAAGTTGATCTTCGGGTAATAATTTTAGATCTAAAAATAACTCCTATAGCAATACTTATAATGCAGGATGGAGGAATCCAAAATTTTTTGGGGTGGTCAAGTAAATCAATGGTCACAACCTCCTTCGTCTTTTCAGCAAGAGCAGAAATCGAACCTTGAAAAGATTCTTGCTAAATTTATTTCGATTTTTGAAACTAGACTGGATTTTCAATAGCCTCATTAACAAGAAAAAAAATCGAACCTTGAAGAAATGCTTGCTAAATTTATTTCGGTTTCTGAAACGAGATTTCAAAACAATGAGACAATCTTGAAAAATCAGCAAGCGTCAATTCATGGCCTTGAAAATCAAATTGGACAACTTGCTAAATTAGTTTCAGAAAGACCACAAGGTAGCCTACCTAGTAACACTGAAACTAACCTACAAGAGCAAATCCATGCAATCACTGTTCAAAGCGTGGAAGGGTTAGTCGAGCCTGAACAGAAGCCAAAGCTAGAAGTTGTTGTGAAAAATAATGAGGTTAAGGAAAGCAAGAAAGAGCATAAGCCGGTGCCTAGAGAATATAAACCTCGAATTACATATCCAGAAGCATTAAAAAGGGACTACAGAAAGAAAAATATGGTAAATTTCTTGAGCTCTTAAAAAAATTGGATATTAACTTACCTTTTGTTGAAGCTCTTTCGTAGATGCCGAAGTATGTAAAATTCTTAAAGAAGCTGTTAAAAATAAGAGAAAATTAGATAACTTGTCAACTGTGGAGCTTAATGCAGTTTGCTCAACCATTCTCCAAAACAAACTACCCAACAAACTTAAAGATCCAGGGAGTTTTACTATTCCTTGTCTCATTGGTAGTTTACATGTTGATAAAGCTTTGACTGATTTGGGTGGTAGTATAAATGTTATGCCTTATAAAATGTTTAAACAACTTGGTCTTGGGGAACCTAAACCCACTAGGATGAGTATTCAGTTAGCTGATAGATCGATTAAATATCCTAGGGGTATTATTGAAGATGTGCTTGTAAAAGTGTATAAATTTATATTCAATTTTGATTTTGTTGTATGGGACATGGATGAGGATGTTGAGGTACCTATGATCTTAGGACGACCTTTTTTAGGCATTGCTAGAACTATCATTGATGTGGGTACTAGTGAACTTGTGCTTCGTATAGGTGATGAAAAGATTACTCTTAAAGCACGTGAGTTTGTTAGAGTCTTGAATGAGTATAATGATGATAATTGTTTTGTTAATGTCAGTAACCATGTGACTCAATATTTTTTGTAGGAAATCACTAATGAAAACATGATGGAGTCAATTTTGATTCAAAGTAATAGAACTCAAGTGGTAAATGAAGATCGACTGTTGCAACTCGAGGAATTAGATGAATGGCGAATGAAGTTCGACAAAAAACTGAGGAAACCCAAGGAAGAATCAACGCAAAACCATGAAGTGCATGTGAAGAAGATGAACATATTTAAAGTGGGAGACAAAGTGTTATTAGACAAATCGGATCCACAAATTTTTCCTTCAGAATTCAAGTCAAGAGGGTCCAATCATTTTGTGGTAAAAATCATTTTCCCGTATGGTACAATTGAGGTAACACATCCTAGTTACGGCACATTCAAGTTTGCTCGAAAAATTGCTCTTCCTATAGACTCGTTGCATTCCTAGTTTTTTCCAATTCCGATGAAATCATCCTAATTTAGGGAAGTTTTAGTTCCTTTCCTCTTTATGATATTGTGCTTATTCTGCTTATATCCGTTTGTACATTGAGGACAATGTACATCTTAAGTGTGGAGAGGTTAATTATGTATAATTGTAATAAAATCCCTGAATTATTTATTGTGTTTAAGTAAGTTTCTCATACCCCATTAGAGTGAATTTTCACTATTTAAAATTTTTATTGATTTTGTTTTGAGATTGATTTGCGAATCTTTTATGTATTGAGTGATTTAATCTTTAAGTTATGAGAGAGTCAAGCATGATAAGTTGTCTTCAGAATTAAATATTTTAGGTTGTCTCCCTGAATTGAATTATTATCTTCAAATTTTGAAATTGTAGGTTTGACATTAAAACCATAATTTTTGTAAGCTTTTGAGCCTATAGAGCATACATTTTTTTTCGTGCTCATGCTATTTTTGGTTGTGGATGTCAACTTGACTTGTTATTCTAGAACTTGCTTTGATTATGCATGTTGAGACCACATTATTAATTTCATATGCTGAGATATGTCAACTTGATTTGTTATTCTAGAACTTGCTTTGACTATGCATGTTGAGACCACATTATTGATTTGATATGCTGAGATGATAGAGGAACTTAGGATTTAACCTCCTTTACCTTTAAAAAGATTACCTAATAAATTAACCCCTAGTGAACCCCATTGAGCCTAACATCATTTTATTCATTAAACCCATAATATTAACCAATGATCCATATATACGTGGTATATTTACCCCTTTATTGATTCCCTTTTTGTCAAGATTTGATTTGGTTAAGTTGTCTAACTATGTTCCACTATCTGAATTGCTGAATTTTATTGTTTAGAAAAAAAGAGAAAATTGAGAAAAAAAAGAGAAAAATAAAAAGACAGACAAAAGTGTGTTTGAGCTAGAATCATTAGTTCCATATATTTTTGAAAAGCTCACGTTTATTCTTTATTATTCGTGTTGATTTACTTTCTTTCAATTCAGCAACTGGTTGTTTTTTTTTCTTGTTTGGTAACTTATCAACTCAATCTCGATTTTAACCAATTCTTCTAGCCTTTTCCATACCCTTAACCTTGGCGCTAGTACAACCTTGTAAAGACCTCTTGATTGGTGTGTCATTTCATTCTACAGTGGTGGATAATTGATTCTCAAGCAAGCCTTTGGTAATAATATTTCATATTTGACTATTAAGTGCTTATTTCATGAATCTTAAATACTTTGAGTGCTTTGAGTGAATCTTTAGTGAGGATATCAATTCTTGTTTATTTTTAATTTAAGATAATTATTTAGATAAGGGGAGACACTTATATTTGTGTGCTAAAAATTTTGTAGCTTAGATTGTTTGAATCATTAGTGTTCTTTTAGTTGAATTTCCAATGCATGATTGTTTGCAATTTATCCTGAAACATTATTGATGAAAATGAAGAATTAAGAAAGTTAACTTGAATATGGGTTGAGAATTTTTCTTGAGGACAAGCAAATGCATAAGTGTGGGGATATTTGATAAGTGCCAAAGGTAACATGTTTTAGCGTCATTCTTAATGCGTTTTTGGATGATTAATCGATTTAAAATAATGAATTTTATGCTCATAATACTTTAAGTTCTTGTTTCTATACTTAGGAAAGCATTTGGGAGCGAAAGGAGCGAAAAACAAGCGAAAATCTGACAAAAAGAGCATATTTAAGGAGCCACACTAGCTGGACACATGGACATGGACTAAATCGAAGATAAAAGGAAAATTTGGGGTAAAAAGCGTGAATGTTGAAGAGAAAGTGCCGAAAATGTGAAAGTGTGGAAGACTTAGGAAGAGATTTATTGGATATAAGAATTTATTTAAATTTAAACTCTATTTTTTAGGAATAATATTTAGGATTATTATTATAATATTGTTTATATTTAATTTTAATTTATCTTTTAGCCTTTATAATTTAGAGTTTAATTTAGATCCAATTAGGGAATTATTGTTTATATTTAATTCTGATTATCTTTTTAGAATTTAATTTGGATCCAACTAGAGATTTTCATTTATTATAAATAGGGGATGAAGTAATATGAATGAGAACTTCCAATTTTCTATAAAATCGTCCATTCCCCAAACACAAGCCGTTAGAGATTATTCAAGAAAACAACTGAAGAAACACTATAGAAGCCGTCTTTGAAGCAGATTTCCACGAAGATTGAAGACCTCTTTCTAATTTCTTTTGATTTTATTATGAGTTTTTCTTTATCTTGCGGTTATACTGTCTTTGAGATGTTTTTATTCGTTAGCATGAATTAATTTCCTAAATACCTAGGAGATGAACCCTATGATGAATTCTATCATTTGATTTCTATTTTTACGCAATAAATA
This sequence comes from Gossypioides kirkii, assembly GCA_005610355.1. Taxonomy (NCBI): domain Eukaryota; kingdom Viridiplantae; phylum Streptophyta; class Magnoliopsida; order Malvales; family Malvaceae; genus Gossypioides; species Gossypioides kirkii. Next base: position 12,819,228 of record CP032250.1, read on the forward strand.
CTTAGATTTTATTCTCAATTGTGTGGGCTTAATTCTTTATTTAGTATTTTCGGGATATTAATTCTTGTTTGATATGCTCAAATCAGAGGAGGAATATACACTGTTTAAGAATAAATCTAGCAAAATTGAGTGAAGTTGAATGCAATCCTAGAAATAGGACGACATAAATCTACCGGATTAGAGTAAATAATGCGACAATAGGAGTTTTAATTAGAAAGAAATTTCAATTAATCAACCTAGAGTAAGTTGCTTTTATGCTTGAACAGAGGTATTAGTATAATTTAGGGATTTCTACGGATCAAAATACTAAGTGAATAAATTACTTAATTTAGAATGATAATGACATATGAAATCTAGGTGGAGTCTTTCTTGGATATTGTTTTATTATTTCTTGATTTATTCTTTGTCGTCATCTTAGTTTATTAATTTAGTTAAATTTAGTTTTAAAACAATCACTCCATTCGATTGGTAAAATAATAGGAAGACAACTACTAATAGTACTTTTAGTCCTCGTGGGAACGATATTTGTGCTCACCGTAAGTATACTATTAATTTATAGGTGCACTTGCCTTAGTCATATTTTTAGTTAGTTTAAACTGCATCATGGGTTGCTTTGATTACAAATTCCATATCTATTGTTTCCTGTTCTACTATATTTAATTTGTTTCATTCTTGAAAAGAAAATGATAGGTTCGTTCTGAGGTGTTCTTACTGATCTACCACAATTCGTTATAGTAAATTATGTTTTTTTCAGGACTTAATGACCTTGTTTTCGAGTACTTTCATTATATTTTTTATAATTTTCCATTTTAGTTACTTATGATCAATTTCAATATAATAAGTGTTTTAACGCATGTTAAGGTTTTTCGGTGACCTGTTAGGCCAATCCAAACCTAGGGAAGGCCTAATTGATTTATAGAGTGTGCATGAACCCATTTTAGACGAAGGAACATGTGACACCCTACACCCGATCGAGATTGTCTGACTCGAATTTCAAGCGACACATTAGTCACCGAAATGACTCTCCGACATCTACCACAATCACAACCAACCATCCATACACACCATGCATATATATAATATTTCATACAAGCATTTAGTCCAAAGAGCATGCTTTTCTAACTCAAACAACAAGTTACAAAAGAAGCAGAATAAGGCGTACCTGAATTTTGGCAGGCTCTATCAGCTACATATCTAGTTAGTTCATGTAAGCAGTATCCTATAAATTTAACTGCAATTTTAGCCAAACAAGCAAACACGAATATTTAAAAGTCCAAAAAGTTGAACCATCTAAAAAGTCCAATTACAACCTTTAAAACAAAGTAATTTTTAAATGGTTTAAAATTATCTAAGTCCAACACCATTTAGCCAACACCATGTTACCATTGTTCATTCATTCAAATTTTGTTTTCTTGCTCCATTATTTATCTCTTTTTTAATTTTCATTACACTTATTTATCTTGATCAAACCTATAAATCTTTATTGAGATTCTCAGTTTGATTAAATAAATCATTAAAAATTTATAAAATAAAAATATTTAAAAAATTTAATTTAATAAGTTTTTTTAGTTTGGTTCAACTAATTCGTATTGGTTTGCAGGTCATCGATTAAACCCCTCCAATTGGATCGATACTTCTGCCGCTTCTCAATCAAATAGTTTAGTTCAAACAACATACATAACTTTGAACATTGAATAGAAAATTAAATTAAATTAAATTAAAATATATGAAATTATGGTAAACTACCAATTAGTTACTCGAGTTTACCTACATTCATATTTTGGTCACCCATTTAAAAAATTAGTTATTTTACTCACTTCCTTTAGGTATATTATCAATTTTAGTCACTCACGTTACATAAGTTGTCAATATTGGTCTCTCTATCGTTAAATACCATTCTTCACTAGACGAAATGCTGACGTGACGATCGTTTGATTGGTATAATAACAAATTTCACCCATAACACCTTGAACTTTTGTCATATTCTATCAATTTAATTCTAAATCTAAAAAATCAATGAATTTAACCCTCAATATTTATACATTTTGTCATTTTAATCGAAATTCTAAAAATTCAAAAAATTTTAGGAACTTGAGAATATATATTATTTATTATAAAAACACATAGTATTGTAAAATATTTTAATAATATTTAAAATTATTAACCTCAAATGCATGTTTAATTTAGTAAAAACGATTTTCACAACAACAAAAAAATTGAGTTTTCAAATAACAAAAAAAATCCTATTTATTATCAATTCCTTCAAAAGTCTCTCTTCGATTAGCAAAGAATCGTTAAATCAAATATTATTTTAATATCTATTTATAGTTTGAAACTTTCAATTTTTTCAAAAAACCCTTTTCGGTTAACAAGTTCTAATAACTTCAAAATAACTATTGAGAAGACTCGAGTTTCAAGCAAAATAGTTTTTGGGTTTTCTACTCTGTTCAACTATGGGTTTTCCAAAAGTAAGTTTATGGGTACAATATATGGGTGAAATTTTAAGATAAAAATTTATAGTAGAGAAGTCGAGAAATTTATGTGTTTAGAAATTTTTTCTTCAAAAGAGGAGAGGTTCAAAAAAAATACATAGACTTTGAGCAAAATAAACAAAACAAACTTGATTTATTCAACTAATCGAGAGAGAAGGGTTTTGAAACCCTTTTTTATGGGTTTGTGACCAAATGCATTTAATGATACAGTGACTAATATTTGCAACTTATCTAACAACTGTAATTAAATTAACAAAATTTTTAAATAGGTGACCAAAATAGGAAAACGAGTAAACTTTGGGGACTAAATTGATTATTTAACCTAAAAAATAATTTATATGGAGTAAACCCCTATTTATTATGCTAATCTTTTTCTATTTTTTACTTTGCTTCACTTTTTCAAATGAGTAATAGTCTATCCTATACCCCATCTATTATAATAGAAACATTTTGAATGTAGTAAGATCACAAAATTACTCTCTTTCCTAATCTTTTTTTTATTTCTTTAATGGTCCTTCGTCAAGTTAAAAATATATATATAGTACTTACCTACTCCATCACATTGCGAAGCGTTCCTTCAATAGAATAGTTTCTAAACCCAAATTGAAAATGCTATATGCAAAAAATATATTTTTACCAATTTAGTCTTATTTTTATCTTTTATTAAGGGAACCTCACTAAAACTCTATTTGAATTTCCTAAAAATTAAAAGCAAACATTTACTATCCTTTCAAGTTAAAAGAAGTTTCACAAATTAATAAATAAAAACGTTTCAATATTAATAAGACTATTATTTCACATTCCCACCTATATAATATCTCTTTCCAGTGATCCATATACACTTCACCAACACAAAAAAACAAAGGCTTATAGATTATTTTCTGCGAAAATCTAGTATAATGTTGGTATCGAGAAAGTCATCGCCTCTACTTTTAAATTTATCATTCATGGCTATGTTTATCACTGCAGGAAACACAAAGAAATTATTTCCGCCATTTGCATTTGCTCCAACGCCAGGCCTGGTCTCTTTTTAAGCTCGTCAAGTAGAAAAATGTTGGTCAGAACTTCTAGTATACAAGGTTGTATATTAGAGATATCTTCTTCTTTTTTCCCAGGGAAAAATAGGGGTTATTGGCCCCGCTTGTTGTCAGGCCATCACTCATATTAGTGATGGTTTTTGGCTTAAAATGTTTCCATTCAACCCCTTTTCCCCCCAGTTCCCAAGACTTCTTGTTCATCCCCAACACCACTAGCAGGACCGATATTGAATGGCATCAGCAAGGTGTCGTCGCCATCGCAATCTTAAAGTGAAGTTGATAAATGCTGGTCTCCAATTTATGACGTTAATAGGTGTATTACGAAGATGTTTTATTCACTTTTCGGTGATCAAATGTATTATATTTTTACTACCGCTTGTTGCAATGTCATAATGAAAGTCAACAACGATTGTTGGCCTAAAATGTTACCTGCTTGCCTGACTTTCCCTCAATATTTTAAGAACTACTGTGCTGACAAAACAACAACACCTAAATGAACTAAATATCCTCAACTAGTTCAAGCTCTTACATAAAGAAAATCCTAGATGGTTAGATAGTTTTTTTTCTTCTATATATCATTATAGAATTGAAAAAAAGCAAAATTACAAATACTAGAAGGAGGATGGTTTCTTTCTTGTATTTTTAGGGCAATTTTTTTTCTTGATAATAAAAATATGGTTTTATATTTAGTTTAGTGTCCTTATAAAAAATTATATACAGAGTCACGAGATGCATAATGCTACAAAAATTTCTATAGGAACAGTAAATGAAATAATGTCATATGTTAAAAAATTTAAAAATTTGATTTATATTGGAATTAAATTATATAAGCACCCATGTCAATAATTATGATGTCAAATGTTATATTTTTGAATTATTTGCTTTACGGTTTTAAGCATGTTTTGAATGCTTGTGAAGATAAAGCCCAAATGTGCTTGTCCTCAAATTGATTTGTTACCGATAATGCCTTTGCTGCATACGAATTAAACAATAGTTTTAAAAAGGGGATAATTTTCCTTTCAAATTGGGTATTAGTAAGTCCAATAATTATGTTGAATGGACTTTTCTCAATGCCATCATTATTAAAAATAAATTTCTATATAAAGTGGGTTGCTTTGATTACAAATTGCATATCTTTGTATCCTATTCTACTATGTTTAATTAGTTTCATTCTTGAAAAGAAAATGACAGGTTCATTCTAAGGTGTTCTTCCTGATCTGCTACAATTCGTTGTAGTAAATTGTGTTTTTTTTCGTGACTTAGAGAACTTGTTTTGAGTAATTTGATTATATTTTTTTATAATTTTCCATTTTAGTTACATATGATCAATTTCAATACAATAAGTGTTTTAACGCATTTTAAGGTTTTTTGGTGACCCATTAGGCCAATCTAGGCTTAGGGAAGGACTAATTGGTTTATAGAGTGTGCATGACCTTGTTTTAGGCAGAGGAACATGTGACACCCCAAACCCGACCAAGATTGTCTAACTCGAATTTCGAGCGACACATTAGCCACCGAAGTAACTCTCTGACATCTACCACAATCACAACCAACCATCCATACACATCATTCATATATTTAATATTTCATACAAGTATTTATTCCAAAGAGCATACTTTTCTAAGTCAAACAACAAGTTACATAAGAAGCCGAATAGGGCGTGCCTGAATTTCAGCATGCTCTATCAGCTGCAACATGTCTAGTTAGTTCATGTAAGCAGTATCCTATAAATCTAATCGCAATTTTAGCCAAACAAGCAAACACGAAGATTTAAAAGTCCAAAAACTGAACCGTCTAAAAAGTCCAATATCAACTTTTAAATCCAAGTAATTTTTAAATGGTTTAAAATTATCTAAGTCCAACACCATTCAGCCAACACCATGTTCATTCATTCAAATTTTGTTTTCTTGCTCCATTATTTATCTCTTTCTTAATATTTTTTACACTTATTTATCTTCATCAAACCTCTAAATCTTTATTGACATTCTCAATTTGATTAAATAAATCATTAAAAATTAATGAAATAAAAATATTAAAAAAAAGAATTAATTCAATAAGCTTTTTTGTTCGATTCAAGTAATTCGTATTGGTTTGTAGGTCATCGATTTAAGCCCTTCAATTGGATCGATACTTCTGCCGGCCTTCTCAATCAAACACTCTAGTTTAGTTCAAACAACAAACATAAATTAGAACATGGAATATAAAATTAAATTAAATGAAATAAAAATATAAAATTATGGTAAACTACCAATTTAGTCACTCGAGCTTACCTGCATTCCTATTTTGGTCACCCATTTCAAAAATTAGTTCTTTTAGTCACTTCCATCAGGTATGTTATCAATTTTAGTCACTCTCGTTAAATAAATTGTCAATATTCGTCTCTCTATCGTTAAATACCTTTCCTCACTAAGTGGAATGCTGACGTGACGATCGTTTGATTGATATAATAGCAAATTTCACCATTAACACCTTGCACTTTTGTCACATTCTGTCAATTTAATTCTAATTTTAAAAAATCGATGAATTTAACCCTCAATATTTGTACAATTTGTCATTTTAATCCCTATTCTAAAAATTAAAAAAAATTTAAGAACTTGAAAATATATATTATTTATTATAAAAACACATACTACTATAAAATATTTTAAAAATATTTAAAATTATTAACCTCAAATGCATGTTTAATTTAGTAAAAACGATTTTTACAATAGGAAAAATAATTTTGAGTTTTCAAATAACAAAAAGATCCTATTTCTTATAGTGGAGAAATTGAGAAATTTATGTGTTTAGAAATTTTTCTTCAAAAGAGGAGAGGTTCAAAAAAACATACATAAACTTTGAGCAAAATAAACAAAACGAACTTGATTTATTCAACTAATCAAGAGAAAAGGGTTTTGAAACCCTTTTTTACGGGTTTGTGACCAAATGCATTTAATGGTACTGTGACTAATATTTGCAACTTATCTAACAACTGTAACTAAATTAACAAAATTTTTAAATAGATGACCAAAATAGGAATCCGAGTAAACTTTGGTGACTAAATTGGTTACATGGGAGTAAACCCCTATTTATTATGTTATTCTTTTTCTATTTTCTACTTTGCTTCACTTTTTCAAATGAGTAACAATCTATCCTATATCCCATCCATTATAATAGAAAACATTTTGAACATAGTAAGATCAAAAAATTACTATCTTTCCTAATCTTTTTTTCATTTCTTCAATGGTCGTTCGTCATGTTAAAAATATATATACAGTACTTACCTACTCCATCACATTGCGAAGCGTTCCTTCAATAGAATAGTTTCTAAACCCAAATTGAAAATGCTATATACAAAAAATATATTTTTTCCAATTTAGTCTTATTTTTATCTTTTATTAACGGAACCTCACTAAAACCCTATTTGAAGTTCCTAAAAATTAGAACCAAATATTTACTATACTTTCAAGTTAAGAGAAGTTTCACAAATTAATAAATAATAATGTTTCAATATTAATAACACTATTATTTCACATTCCCACCTATATAATATCTCTTTCCATTGATCTATTGACACTTGATAAGTGCCAAAAGAAACATGTTGTAGCCTCATTCTTAATGCGTTTTTGGATGATTAATCGATTTAAAATAATGAATTTTATTTTCATAATCCTTTAAATTCATGTTTATATACTTAGGAAAGCATTTGGGAGCAAAAGGAGCAAAAAACAAGCAAAAACCGAACGAAAGAGCAGATTTTAGGAGCCACAAGGGCTGGACATATGGGCATGGACTAAATCGAAGATAAAAAGGAAAATTTGGTGCAAAAAGCGTGAATGTGGAAGAGTTATGAAGTGATTTATTGGACATAAGACTTTATTTAAATTTAAACTCTATTTTTTAGGATTAGTATTTAGGATTATTATTATTATATTATTTATATTTAATTTTAATTTATCGTTTAGGTTTTATAATTTAGAGTTTAATTTGGATCCAATTAGGGAATTATTGTTTAGATTTAATTCTAATTGTCTTTCTAGAATTTAATTTGGATCCAACTACAGATTTCCATGTATTATAAATAGAGGATGGAGTGATATGAATTAACACTTCCAATTTTTTGTAAAATCTACCACTCCCCAAATCCGAGCCCGTCAAAGATTATTCAAGAAAACAACTGAAGAAATACCATAGAAGCCGTCTTTAAAGCAGATTTCCACGAAGATTGAAGACCTCTTTCTAATTTCTTTTGATGTTATTATGTCTCTTTCTTTATCTTGCGGTTATACTATTTCTAAGTTGTTTTCCTTCGTTAGCATGAATTAATTTTCTAAATACTTAGGAGAGATGGACCCTATGATGAAGTCTATTATTTGATTTCTGTTTCTACACTGTAATAGCCCGATTTTTTAGTGGTGTCAGAAACAGTGGTTTCGGGACCACAACTCCGATTAGTTAAGTCATCAAACTTTGAGCTTTGATTTGGGCAAGCAAACTTTGATCGTTTTTAGTAATTTTTATGTTTTTGAGTCCGTATCAGCTTAAGCTAGCTTATGCAAGGACTAATTTGTGAATCTGTCAAATGTTAGAAAACTTGCCATTGTTGAAATTGCTTGTTCTTGAAAGCTTTTGATGTATTTGAATGTTCGATACTTAGGTTATATTTTTGTGCAATGTGATTTTTGATGAATTTGGGTTAAAGGACTAAAATGTGAAATTGATGAAATTATATGGATTGATGTGGAAATAGAGATGTGAATTGGTTGGATAGGTGCCCAAGAAAATTTGGCTATGGTTAGTTGTGTGAGAGAATGGTTGATTTACATGATTTGTGTTGGAAGGACTAGATTGAAGAAAAGGAAACTATTCGGGGTAAAACTATCATTTTCCCAAAATAGACTAAATTGTTTTGAAATACTAAATTATGTAATTTAATGTGAGAATTGAATGATTTGTGAATGTAGACTACGATCGTGCTACCAACCGAGGAAAAGGGAAATTAGCAGATTAGTCTCTGAAGTCTTTCCTAAACTCCAATCTAGTCCGGTAAGTTCATAGTGTGAACCTTACTTAATATTTCTTGTATATGTATATATGTTGTCAATGTACATCAAGTTGAAAGCATCTGATACTGAAGATGATCAAAAAAATGAAACGCAAAAGATAGTAGGCTTTATGCTGTTGAAATAGTACTGACACGATGGCTGAGGTACCGCATATGTTGTGAGTCCTCGATAGCTCGTGTGAGCAGCATCGTGACTCAAAAAAAGAGATATGGATCCTATATGGATTATAGGTCCTACAATGGCTGGGACTTATGCTTTATGCATACTCCTAACAGCTCGTGTGAGCAGCATCGTTAGGAAACAGTTTACAGAACAGATAGACACCGTACCGATGGCTAGGGGTACCGCATAAGTTGCAAGTCCTCGATAGCTCGTGTGAGCAGCATCGGGTACTAGTAACATAAAGTTATGTACAGGAAGAGAAGTTGTAATTACTCTACAGAAAAGGAAACTACATGGCTTGAATGAATCATTGTTGCTAGTACCATATTAGTATTCCTTAACTATTGAACTTACTAAGTTATAGAACTTACCACAGTTATTGTTGTTGTTTGTAGATCATTTTACTGAATAAAGATCGGATCATTGACCTCACTTGAAATCACACTATCACGGAATCATCGGTAGATTTTTGCATCACTTGGTCTTATGGCTTATACTAGGATTTTGTTAACCTTTGACATGGAACTATAGATGTTGAAAACTTACTATTTTGATTTGTAAATGCATATAGTATAACTTTGATGCCTAGGATTATAATGTTTGTAAAAACTTAGTAGTTATGTGCGTATTGTGATGTTTTAATGCATAACTTATAATGGTTATGTTTGAGGTATTACACTTGTGTCTTTGCGTCATTAATGAAATTCTGCATACTAGTTTCGGTTGAATTATTGCATGTATCATTAGAAGTACATGGGAGGAAAAAGGTTGTTCTCTGACTTGTATTGTATCGATAGTTGAATTGCAGGTATCGGTAATTCATAGTACTGATGTATTGGTAGTAGGTAAGCTTGTATCGGTAGAAGTTGTAGGGTATGGATTTTTGCTCTCTGGAGTTTTTGGTATTGGTAGTTGCATGACTTGTAGCGGTAGAAATCATACTTGTGTCGATAGAACTAGAATAGGCACCGGTAGAAATCTACATAGTTCTAAAATTGTTCATTGAATTGACTAATACCGATACTTGACCACCAGGTACAGGTAGAAGTCCCCTAAAATGTTGGAAATACCATTTTTACCCTTGATAAAAATTGTGTCATGTTTAGATATTGTTTTAAATTGGAAGAAATGATTTTTGTATTGATTAAAGATATGAATAGTCGAATAATTATAAAAGATGAACAGTGTAAAATGAATAGTAAACACCAGAATTCTAATCGGCGACGGTGTACGAAATTTGGGTGTTACATTTAATGATATCAAAGCTTTCGGTTTAACCGTTTCTTGGACAGTTATTATTATATTAAATAATTTCATAGTACATGTCATATGAACCTGTGATAGTGTGATACAGCTGAATCCGATCTAACCATAGTTTTTGCAGATAAAGTAAAAATGCCCGAATTAGAAAGAGAGAAGACTAATGAAGTGAACAGCAATGACCCGACAAATGATTCCGGGGCGAGTCATGGGGTTCCTATTATACCAATGATAGAAAATGAAGCTAAAAATATGTTTTTCGGCTTAATGGGATAGTGGTTCTCGGAGTTTATGCAGAATAACCAAGTGGTACCACTTCCTCCACCCCAAGTTACACAACCTATAGCTCGACCCACGATACCTCCTGTAATGCCTCCACCTTTTTCGATAATTGAACAAAGGCGTCGTATTCCAACAGATAGGGTAAGAAAGTACAGGGCAGAAGAATTTCGTGGAAATGTTGAGGATGATCCGTCTAGGGCTGAGTATTGGTTAGAAAACACTTTGAGAGTGCTGAATGAGATGGCTAGTTTACTTGAAGATTTCATGAGATGTACTGTTTCGTTACTAGAGGATGAAGCTTCCAACTGGTGGGCAATGATTGTAGCAGTGATACCAGAAAACGAAGTTACTTAGGAATTCTTTCAGACAGAGTTTAAGAAGAAATATGTTAGTAAGAGATATCTGGATAAGAAGAAGAAAGAGTTCTTGGAGCTGAAATAGGGAAATAAAATAGTGGCAGAATACGAACGGGAGTTTGTATTTCTTAGTAAGTATGCTCGAGAGATTGTACCAACTGATGAGGCCATGTGTGTTCGTTTTGAAGACGAGTTAAGTGCTGAGATAAAGATGATGGTGGGTGGTTCAAAAATTCGACCATTTGTCGTACTAGCCGACTGAGCATAGAAAATAGAGGAAGTATACAATCAAAAAAGACAGAGAGAGAAAAGACTTCGAGATTTCGGGAAGAAAAATCCCACCCAAATGTTTTCAATGCCATCACCAAAGAAATTTAGAGATAGTGAAGCCCACGAAGCAGTCTCTTCTGGTTTTTTGAGCAGGAATCGATCAAGACCACCAGTACCCAGATTTCAAAATCGGCCTGCTGACAGTGTAGCAAGTGTTTGTAACGTGTCAACACTAGTGTGCGAGCATTGTAAAAGAATCCATTTGGGTGAATGCCGGTTGGTTAAATGAGCTTCCTTTAGATATGGAAATACTGGTCATTTCATGCAGAATTGTCCGATGAACTCGGAAGCAAAAGATGATCGGAGTGTTAACCCTCCGATCACACCGTAGAAAGGAAGACGCTCGGGGCAAAGTAGCGGTGCAACTGGAAATCGAAATGAACATAGAGATAATGGGAGTAGGTCAAAAGCTCGAGCACCTACATGGACTTATGCCATCCGAGCTAGAGAAGAAGCTACCGCTCTTGATGTGGTGACTGGTATATTCTATCTTTTTAATGATATTGTATGTGCTTTGATTGACCTAGGGTCAACTCATTCATATATTTGCACTACTCTAGCCACTGGTAAAAAATTACTCATTGAATCGACTAAATTTGATGTGCAAGTTACAAATCCTTTGGGTCATAGTGTCATTATTAACTTAATATGTTGTAAATGTCCACTAAAAATTCAGGGCTATAAATTTCCTGCCGATTTAATGCTATTGCCATTCATTGAGTTTGATGTGATTTTGGGTATGGATTGGTTATCCGAGCATGATGCGATAGTAAATTGAAAGCAAAGACAAATTAGTTTGAAATGTCCGATAGGAGAAGTAATTACAATGGAATCCAACAGATTAAATAGTGAAACTAGAGTGATTTCAGCTATTTCGGCTTAGAAGATGATACATAGATGGTGTAAAGCATTCTTGGCATACATACTTGATACTCGGGGCTCGAGAATAGAATTGGATCAAGTACCAGTTGTTCAAGAGTATACAGATGTATTTCCAGAATAACTACCGAGTTTGCCGCCAGTTAGAGAAGTGGAGTTCGGTATTGACTTATTACTTGGTACTGCTCCGATCTCTATTCCACCGTATAGAATGGCACTGACCGAGTTGAAAGAATTGAAAGCTCAGCTACAAGAATTGCTAGACAGAGGATTCATACGACCCAGTGTATCACCGTAGGGTACGCCCGTGTTATTTGTGAAAAAGAAGGTTGGATCGATGCGGATGTGTATAGACTACAGGCAGTTAAATAAAGTGACGATCAAAAATAAGTATTCGTTTCCTCGGATTGATGAGTTATATGATCAGTTAAAGGGAGCAACCGTGTTCTCTAAAATAGACCTTCGGTCAGGTTATTATCAGATGACATTCAAAGATTGTGATATATTGAAGACGGCATTCAGAACTCGGTACGGACATTATGAGTTTTTAGTTATGCCATTTGGGTTAACTAACGCCCCCGTAACATTTATAGACCTAATGAATAGAATATTTTAGCCCCAATTAGACAAGTTTGTGGTTATGTTTATTGATGACATATTGCTTTACTTTAAGATAGAGTCAGAGCATACTCAGCATTTGAATGAGGTCTTACAGATTTTGTAAGAAAAGCAGTTGTATGCAAAATTCAGTAAATATGAATTCTGGCTTCGAGAAGTTGGGTTCTTGGGTCACGTAGTATCTTCGGAAGTAATACGTGTTGATCCGAGCAAAATTTTAGCTATTCTGGATTGGAAGGTACCAAAGAATGTTTCTGAAGTATGCAGCTTCTTAGGATTGGCAGGTTATTACCATCGGTTCGTAAAAGACTTTTCCATCATAGCCTTACCAATGACGAGATTGCTATAGAAAAACATTCAATTCGTGTGGTTTGAAAGGTGTCAGTAAAGTTTCGACCAGTTGAAAAAGTTGTTAACTGAAGCTCCAGTCTTGACGCAACCAGAGACGGGAAAAGAGTTTGTTGTTTATAGTGACGCATCTTTAAGTGGATTGGGATGTGTTTTGATGCAAGATGGTAAAGTGGTAGCTTATGCTTCCCGACAGTTGAAATCGCATGAAAAGAATTATCCGACTCATGATCTGGAGTTAGCTGCCGTAGTTTTTGCATTAAAGATTTGGCGACACTACCTCTATGAGGAAAAATGCCACATATTTATAGACCACAAGAGTTTGAGATATTTGATGACACAGAAGGAGCTGAATTTACGACAGCGCTGATGGTTAGAGCTGTCAAAAGACTGTGACCTTATAATTGATTATCATCCGGGTAAGGCTAATGTTCTAGTTGACGCCCTAAGTCAGAAATCGAAGTTTGCATTGAGAGCAATGAATGCCCATCTATCATTAGAAGACGATGGTTCTATCACCACAGAGCTTAGGGCGAGACCGTTATTTCTACAGCGGATTCAAGAATTACAAAGAAAGGATCCAAAGCTTCTAGCTCAAAGAGAACGCATACAGGGTGATGTTACCATGGAGTTTACAGTTGATACAGATGATATGTTGTATTACAAAGACAGGGTATACGTTCCGAACGATTTAGATTTGAGACTGGATATCCTGACAGAGGCTCATAGCAGCACTTATTCTATACACCCGGGAAGTGTAAAAATGTATAACGACCTGAAGAATTTTTATTGGTAGTCAAGTATGAAACGAGAGATTTCTGAATTTGTGACTAGATGTCTTATATGTCTGCAAGTGAAAGCTGAACATTAAGTGTCATCTAGGTTATTACAGTCGATTACCATTCTAGAGTGGAAATGGGAACGAGTTACAATAAATTTTGTTACAAGACTTTCGGTAACACCGAAAAGGAAAGATTCAGTTTGGGTAATTGTAGACAGATTAACAAAGTCTGCTCATTTTATTCCCATTCGGGTAGATTATCCACTTGAGAGATTGGCCGAGCTGTACGTGTCTGAGATAGTTCGATTACAAGGGGTACCAGCCTCTATCATCTCCGACAGGGATCCATGTTTTACCTCAAGATTTTGGGGTAATCTACATGAGGCTTTAGGAACTAGGTTGAACTTTAGTACTGCATATCATCCGCAAATAGATGGTCGTCAGAGCGAGTGATATAGATTCTTGAGGATATGCTACGGTGCTGTACACTTGAGTTTGAAGGAAGCTGGGAAAGATACCTGCCGTTGATAGAATTTTCTTATAATAACAGCTACCAATCTAGTATTAAGATGGTACCATTTGAAGCATTATATGGTCGGAAGTGTAAGACACCTTTTTACTGGTCCTAACTAAGCGAGCCTAAGTTGATTGGAACTGATTTAGTTTATGAGACTAAAGAAAAAGTGCGGGTAATTTGTGATTGTTTGAAAATAGCCTCTGATCGACAAAAATCATACGCAGATCTTAAGAGGAAAGATATAGAATTTGCAATAGGAGATAGAATTTTCCTGAAAGTTTCACCTTGGAAAAAGGTGCTACGGTTTGGTAAAAAGGGAAAGTTGAGTCCACGATTCATCGGGCTGTATGAAGTTATCGAACGAGTGGGTCCTGTGGCATATAAGTTGGCTTTACCACCAGAACTAGAGAAGATTCATAAAGTTTTTCATGTTTCAACGCTGAGACGGCATAGGTCAGATCCCTCGCATGTGATTACACCCATGAAAGTTGAGATTCAACCGGACTTGTCGTATTTAGAAGAACCAGTTAGAATACTGACTAGCGAAGTAAAAGAATTGAGAAACAAGAAAGTACCATTAGTGAAAGTATTATGGAATCACCACGGGATAGAGGAAGCTACTTGAGAGACAGAGGCTTCGATGAGATCGCAATACCCTAACTTGTTTACAGGTAAGAAATTTCGGGACGAAACTTCCCTAAGGGGGGAGAGTTGTAACAGCCCGATTTTTTAGTGGTGTCGAAAATAATGGTTTCGGGACCAAAACTCTGATGAGTCAAGTCATAAACTTATTTATTTTAAATACTTCTGGTTATATATGCATTGTATGAATCATGATTCAAAAAATAGCCTTGATTAGATAGTTAATTGAATAGAAAGGACTAATTTATAAAAAGGATAAAAGTATAGATGTTAAATTAGAAGGATCAAATGAGTAAAATAACCAAATGAATGTTAGTTAGTGGATTGGCATGAGTTATATTAATTTTAAATAGGCTTAATTAAAACTAAAAAGTTGGTTAATTAAGCTTAATGATGAAAGTTCTAAAAATTACAAAATTACCATTAGTATATATATTAATTAAAGAAATTTTAAATGAAAATTTCATCATTTTCATCTCACCATCTTCTTCATTCGGCTAAAAGAGGAAGAAAACTAGGGTTTTTGAAACTCAAACTTTAAGCTTTGATTTGGGTAAGCAAACTTTGATCGTTTTTAGTAATTTTTATATTTTTGAGTCCGTATCAACTTAAGCTAGCTTATGCAAGGACTAATTTGTGAATCTATCAAATGTTAGAAAACTTGCCATTGTTGAAATTGCTTGTTCTTGAAAGCTTTTGATGTATTTGAATGTTCGATACTTGGGTTATATTTTTGTGCAATGTGATTTTTGATGAATTTGGGTTAAAGGACTAAAATGTGAAATTGATGAAATTATATGGATTGATGTGGAAATAGAGATGTGAATGGGTTGGATAGGTGCCCAAGAAAATTTGGCTATGGTTAGTTGTGTGAGAGAATTGTTGATTTACATGATTTGTGTTGGAAGGACTGGATTGAAGAAAAGGAAACTATTCGGGGTAAAACTGTCATTTTTCCAAAATGGACTAAATTATTTTGAAATACTAAATTATGTAATTTAATGTGAGAATTGAATGATTTGTGAATGTAGACTACGATCGTGCTACTGACCGGGGAAAAGGGAAATTAACATATTAATCCCTGAAGTCTTTCCTAAACTGCAATCCAATTCGGTAAGTTCGTAGTGTGAACCTTACTTAATATTTCTTGTATATGTATATATGTTGTCAATGTACAGTAAATTGAAAGCATCCGGTATTGAAGACGATCAAAGAAATGTAACGTAAAATATAGTAGGCTTTATGCCGCTAAAATAGTACCAACACGATGGCTGGGGTACCGCATATGTTGCAAGTCCTTGACAGCTCGTGTGAGCAGCATCGTGACTCAGAAAAAGAGATATGGATCCTATATGGATTACAGGTCCTACGATTGCTGAGACTTATGCTTTATTCATACTCCTGATAGCTCGTGTGAGCAGCATCGTTAGGAAACTGTTTACAGAATAGATAGACAACGTACTGATGGCTGGGGTACCGCATAAGTTGCGAGTCCTCGACAGCTCGTGTGAGCAACATCAGGTACTGGTAACAAAAAGTTATGTACAAGAGCGAAGTTATAATTACTTCAAAGAAAAGGAAACTACTTAGCTTGAATGAATCATTGTTGCTAATACCATATTGGTATTCCTTAACTATTGAACTTACTAAGTTATAAAACTTACCACAGTTATTATTGTTGTTTTTTAGATCGTTTTGCTGACTGAAGATTGGATCATCGACCTCACCTAAAATCACACTATCGCAGAATCATCGGTAGATTTTTGCATCACTTGGTCTTATGGCATGTACTAGGGTGTTGTTAACCTTTGACATGGAACTATAGATATTGAAAACTTACTATTTTTATTTATAAATGCATATAGTATAACTTTGATGCCTAGGCTTATAATACTTGTAAAGACTTAGTAGTTATGTGTGTATTGTGATGTTTTAATGCATAACTTATAATGGTTATGTTTAAGGTATTACACTTGTGTCTTGGCATCATTAATGAAATTCTGCATACTAGTTTTTGTAGAATTATTGCATATATCGGTAGAAGTACAAGGTAGGAGAGAGGTTGTTGTCTAACTTGTATTGTATCGGTAATTGAATTACATGTATCGGTAGTTCATAGTATTGATGTATCGGTAGTAGGTAAGCTTGTATCAGTAGAAGTTACAGGGTATGGATTTTTGCTCTCTAGAGTTTTTGGTATCGGTAGTTACATGACATTAGCGGTAGAAATCATACTTGTGTCGGTAGAACTAGAACAGGTACCGGTAAAAATCTGCATAGTTTTGAAATTGTTCATTGAATTGACTACTACCGATACTTGACTACCATGTACAGGTAGAAGTCCCCTAAAATGTTAGAAATACCATTTTTACCCTTGATAAAAATTGTGTCATGTTTAGATATTGTTTTAAATTGGGAGAAATGATTTTTGTATTGATTAAAGATATGAATAGTCGAATAATTGTAAAAGATGAATAGTGTAAAATGAATAGTAAACACCAGAATTCTAACCGACGACAGTGTACGAAATTTGGGTGTTACATACGCAATAAATACTTAGATTTTGTTCTCAATTGTGTGGGCTTCATTCTTGATTTAGTATTTTTGGGATATTAATTCTTGTTTGATGTGCTTAAATCAAAGGAGGAATAGACCCTGTTTAAGAGTAGATCTAGCATAATTGAGTGGAGTTGCATGCAATCCTAGAAATAGGACGACATAAATCTATCGGATTAGAGTCAAATCTAAAAAGGGAATCCATGAATCGGATTAATACGACAATAGGGGTTTTAATTAGAAAGAAATTTCAATTAATCAACCTAGAGTCAGTTGCTTTTATGCTTGAATAGAGGTATTAGCATAATTTAGGGATTTCTACGGATCAAAATACTAAGTGACTAAATTGCTTAATTCAGAATCATAATGGCAGATGAAATCTAGGTGGATTCTTTCCTGCGTATTGTCTCGATTCTTGGTATTAAAACATTTGTTATCTCTTGATTTATTCTTTTTCGCACTTTTAGTTTATTAATTTAGTTAAATTTAGTTTTAAAAAATCACTTTATTCGATCGGTTAAATAATAGGAAGACAGCTATTACTAGTACCTTTAGTCTTCGTGATCATCGTAACTATACTATTAATTGATATGTGCACTTGCCTTAGTCATATTTTTAGTTAGTTTCAAATGCATCAAGTTTTTGACGTCGTTGTCGGAGACTGAAATATAAGGAAAACTTTATTTCTATTAATTTGGCCATTTTATTTTTATTTTCATATTTTTTGTTTTTAATTTAATTTTTACATTTAATTTTTTTATTTTATTTTATAGGTTCTTTTAGAGGCAGCCCTTATTGAAGAGATGTCATTGAATAATTTTCAGTGGCAAGTTATGAGAACAAGATCGATGAAAGCAACCAGTGTTTTTAATATGGATGTAGTTTCTATGTTGACTCATCAGGTTAAAACTCTTAATAAAAAAATTGAAGGTTTTAATTTTTCTAAATAGGTACATCCTGTGATGCAGTGCAATGAAAATGGAATGGGGATGATGAGTTCATAATATTTCCATGAGCAAGCAAACTTTTTGGATAATAATTCTAGACCTCAAAATAATCCCTATAGTAATACTTCTAATGTAGGTTGGAGAAATCACCCAAATTTTTCGTGGGATGGTCAAGGAAACCAAAGGCCCAAATCCCTCTGGGTTTTCAGCAACCTCATCAACAAGAAAAAAAACCGAACCTTGAAGAGATGCTTGCTAAATTTATTTCGGCTTCTGAAGTGAGATTTCAAAGCAATGAGATAGCTTTACAAAATCAGCAAGCGTCAATTCATGGTCTTGAAAATCAAATCGGACAGCTTGCTAAATTAGTTTCAAAAAGACCACAAGGTAGCTTACCTAGTAATACTGAAACTAACCCAAAAAAGCAAATCCATACAATCACTGTTCAAAGCGTGGAAGGGTTAGTCGAGCCTGAATAGAAGCTGAAGCTAGAAATAATGAGGTTGAGGAAAACAAGAGCATAATCCGATGCTTAGAGAATACAAACCTCAAATTCCTTATCCAAAAGCATTGAAGAGAGACCACGGAAAAGAAAAATATGGAAAATTTCTTGAGCTCTTAAAAAAATTGGATATTAACTTACCTTTTATTGAAGCTCTTTCGTAGATGCTGAAGTATGTAAAATTCTTAAAGGAGTTGTTAATAAATAAGAGGAAGTTAGATGACTTGTCAACTGTGGAGCTTAATGCAGTTTGCTCAGCCATTCTCCAAAACAAACTACCCAACAAACTTAAAGATCTAGGGAGTTTTACTATTCCTTGCCTCATTGGTAGTTTACATGTTGATAAAGCTTTGGCTGATTTGGGTCTAGTATAAATGTCATGCCTTATAAACTGTTTAAACAACTTGGTCTTGGGGAACCTAAACACACTAGGATAAGTATTCAGTTAGCTGACAGATCAATTAGATATCCTAGGGGTATTATTAAAGATGTGCTTGTAAAAGTGGATAAATTTATAGTCCCTGTTGATTTTGTTGTATTAGACATGGATGAGGATATTGAGCTACCTATGATCTTAGGATGACCCTTTTTAGCCACTGTTAGAGCTATCATTGATGTGGGTACTGGTAAACTTGTGCTTCGTGTAGGTGATAAAATGATTACTCTTAAAGCATATGATTTTGTTAGAGTCCTAAATGAGTGTAATGATGATAATTGTTCTGTTAATGTTAGTAACCATGTGACTCAACGCTCTTTGCAGGAAATCACTAATAAAAACATGATAGAGCCAATTTTGATTCAAAGTGATAGAACTCGAGTTGTAAATGAAGATCGAATATTGAAACTCAAGGAATTAAATGAATGGCGAATGAAGTTCGATGAAAAACTAATAAAACCCAAGGAAGAATCAACGCAAAACTATGAAGTGCATGTGAAGAGGATGAACATATTTAAAGTGGGAGATAAAGTGTTATTAGACAAATCTGATCCACGAATTTTTCCTTCAAAATTTAAGTCAAGAGGGTCCGATCCTTTTGTGACTAAAATCGTTTTCCCTTATGGTACAATTGAGGTAACACATCCTGATTACAGCACATTCAAGGTAAACAATCAACGTCTCAAAATTTATTGTGTTGGTAATATTGATAACAAGAGAGAAGAACTTCAATTTCATGATCCGCCATAACTACGAGCTTAAACAGGAAAGTCGAGCTTAGACTTTAAACAAGCGCTTCTCGGGAGGCAACCCAAGTGTTTTTATTTTTATTTTACTTTCATTTTTTTTAAAAATGAAAAAAATTAAAAAAATTAGTATTTTTATTTTTATTTTTATTTTAATTATGTACTATTTTTATTCCTATGGTTTTTTTAGTTGTTATCTCCCTCTCTTACTTGTCTTTGTCTATTTTCTTATTTGTTTGCTCGGAAAATTGCACTTTCTTTAGACTCGCTACATTCCTAATTTTTTTCCAATTCTGATGAAATCATCCTAATTCAGGGAAGTTTCAGTTCTTTTCCTCTTTATGATATTGTGCTTATTCTGCTTATATCTGTTTGTGTATTGAGGACAATGTACATCTTAAGTGTGGGGAGGTTGGTTATGTATAATTGTGATAAAATCCCTGAATTATTTATTATGTTTAAGTAATTTTCTCATACCCCATTAGAGTGAATTTGAAATTTTTATTGATTTTGTTTTGAGATTGATTTGTGAATCTTTTATGTATTGGATGATTTAATCTTTAATATATGAGAGAGTCAAGCTTGATAAGCTGTCTTTAGAATTAAATATTTTAGGTTGTCTCCTTGAATTGAATTATTATCTTGAAATTTTGAAATTTTTGTGAGGTTTTTGAGTCTATAGAGCATATATTTTATTTCGTGCTCATTTTATTTTTGGTTGTGTGTATGTCAACTTGATTTGTTATTCTAGAACTTGCTTTAATTATGCACGTTGAGACCACCTTATTGATTTGATATGCTGAGATGATAGAGGCACTTAGGATTTAACCCCTTTTACCTTTAAAAAGCTTACCTAATAAATTAACCCCTAGTGAACCCCATTGAGCCTAACACTGTTCTATTAATTAACCTATAATATTAACCCATGATCCATATATTTGTGGTATATTTACCCCTTTATTGACTCTGTTTTTGTCGAGATTTGATTTGGTTAAGTTGTCTAACTATGTTCCACTATCTGAATTGCTGAATTTTATTATTTAGAAAAAGAAAAAAAAGTCAAAAAAAATGGAAAAGAATCGAAAAAAATTGAAAAAGAAAGAAAAAATTGGGAAAAAAGAAGAAGAAAAAGATAAAAATGTGTTTGAGCTAGAATCATTCGTGTCATATACTGTTGAAAAGCTCGTGTTTATTATTTATTATTCGTGTTGATGCACTTTCTTTTAATTCAGCAACTGATTTTTTTTTTAGTTTGGTAACTTATCAACTTGATCTCGGTTTTAACCAATTCTTCTAGCCTTTTCCATACCCTTAACCTTGGCCCCATTACAACCTTGTAAAGACCTCTTGATTGGTATGTCATGTCATTTTACAGTGGTGGAGATTTGATTTTCAAGCAAGCTTATGGTAATAACATTTTGTGTTTGACAATTGAGTGCTTATTTAATGAACCTTAAACACTTTGAGTGCTTTGAGTGAATCTTTAGTGAGGATGTCAATTCTTGTTGATTTTGAATTTGAGGTAATTATTTATATAAGGGGAGACGCCTATATTTTTGTGCTAAAAAATTCGTTGCTTAGATTGCTTGAATCTTTACTGTTCTTTTAGATGAATTTCCAATGCATGATTGCTTGCAATTTATCTTGAAACATTATTGATGAAAATGAAGTATTAAGAAAGTTAACTTGAATGTGGATTGAGAATTTTGCTTGAGGACAAATAAATGCTTAAGTGTGGGGATATTTGACAAGTGCCAAAAGTAACATGTTTTAGCCTCATTCTTAATGCGTTTTTGGATGATTAATCGATTTAAAATAATGAATTTTATGTTCATAATCCTTTAAATTAATGTTTCTATACTTAGGAAAGCATTTGGAAGCGAAAGGAGCAAAAAACAAGCGACAACCGGACAAAAGAGAAGATTTTAGGAGCCACACGGGCTAGACACATGGGCATGGACTAAATCGAAGACAAAAAGGAAATTTTGGGGCAAAAAGCGTGAATGTGGAAGAGTTAGGAAGTGATTTATTAGAAATAAGACTTTATTTAAATTTAAACTCTATTTTTTAGGATTAGTATTTAGGATTATTATTATTATACTGGTTATATTTAATTTTAATTTATCTTTCAGGTTTTATTATTTAGAGGTTAATTTGGATCCAATTAGGAAATTACTGTTTAGATTTAATTCTAATTATCTTTTTAGAATTTAATTTGGATCTAACTAGAGATTTTCATGTATTATAAATAGGGGATGAAGTGATATGAATTAGCACTTCCAATTTTTTGTAAAATCTTCCACTCTCCAAATCCAAGCCGTCAGAGATTATTCAAGAAAACAACTGAAGAATACCATAAAAGCCGTCTTTGAAGCAGATTTCCACAAAGATTGAAGACCTCTTTCTAATTTCTTTTGATTGTATTATGAGTCTTTCTTTATCTTGCGATTATACTGTTTCTAAAATGTTTTCCTTTGTTAGCATGAATTAATTTTCTAAATACCTAGGAGATATGAACCTTATGATGAAGTCTGTTATTTGATTTCTGTTTTTACGCAATAAATACTTAGATTTTGTTCTCAATTGTGTGGGCTTAATTCTTGATTTAGTATTTCCGGGATATTAATTTTGGTTTGATGTGCTTAAATCAGAGGAGGAATAGACCCTGTTTAAGAGTAAATCTTGCATAATTGAGTGGAGTTGCATGCAATCCT
This sequence comes from Gossypioides kirkii, assembly GCA_005610355.1. Lineage (NCBI taxonomy): Eukaryota > Viridiplantae > Streptophyta > Magnoliopsida > Malvales > Malvaceae > Gossypioides > Gossypioides kirkii. The sequence continues at coordinate 12,841,878 of CP032250.1, forward strand.
AGAAATAGGACTTCATAAATCTATCGGATTAGAGCCAAATCTAATAGGGGAGTCCATAGATCGAATTAATGCGATAATAGGGGTTCTAATTAGAAAGAAATTTCAACTAATCAACCTAGAGTCAGTTGCTTTTATGCTTGAATAGAGGTATTAGCATAATTTAGGGATTTCTACGGATCAAAATAGTAAATGAATAAATTTCTTAATTCAGAATCATAATGGCAGATAAAATCTAGGTGGATTTTTTCCTGGGTATTGTCTTGCTTCTTGGTATTAAAATTTTTTTTATCTCTTGATTTATTCTTTTTCGCACGTTTAGTTTATTAATTTAGTTAAATTTAGTTTTAAACAATCACTTTATTCGATCGGTTAAATAATAGGAAGACAGCTATTACTAGTACTTTTAGTCCTCGTGGGAACGATATTTGTGCTCACCATAACTATACTATTAATTGATAGGTGCACTTGCCTTAGTCATATTTTTAGTTAGTTTCGACTACATCAACACTTCACCAACACAAAGAAACAAAGGCTTATAGATTATTTCCTGCGAAAATCGAGTATAATGTTGGTATCAAGAAAGCCATCGCCTTTACTTTTAAATTTAGCATTCATGGCTATGTTTATCACTGCAGGAAACACAAAGAAGCTATTTCCACCATTTGCATTTGCTCCAACGCCAGGCTTGGTCTCTTTTTAGGTTCGTGAAGTAGAAAAATATTGGACAGCACTTTCCAACATACAAGGTTGTATAGTAGAGATATCTACTTTTTCCTATGGAAAAATAGGGGTTATCGACCCCACTTGTTGTCAAGCCATCACTCATATTAGTGATGATTGTTGGCTTAAAATGTTTCCTTTCAACCCCTTTTCCCCCAGTTCTCAAGACTTCTTGTTCACCTCCAACATCACTAGTAGGACCAGTATTGAATGGCATCAGCAAGGTGTCGTCGCCATCGCAATCTAAAAGTGAAGTTGATAAATGCTAGTCTCCAAATTTATGACGTTAATGGGTGTATTACGTAGATATCTTATTCTCTTTTTGGTGATCAAACATATTATATTCTTATTCCCGCTTGTTGCAATTCCATAATGAAAGTCAACAACGATTGTTGGCCTAAAACCTTACCTACTTACCTGACTTTCCCACAGTATTTGAAGAACTACTGTGGTGATAGGACAACAACACCTAAATGAACTAAATATCCTCAACTAGTTCAAGCCCTTACATAGAGAAAATCCTAGATGATTAGATATTTTTTTCTTCTATATATCATTACAGAATTGAAAAAAAGCATAATTACAAATACTAGAAGGAGGATGGTTTCTTTCTTGTATTTTTAGGGCTGACTTTTTATTCTTGATAATAAAAATATGGTTTTACATCTAATGTAATGTCATTATAAAAAAATTATATAAAGGGCCACAGGATGCATAATGCTACAAAAAGTTTTATAGCAACAGTAAATGAAATAATGTTATATGTTAAAAAATTTAAAATTTTAATTTATATTGGAATTAAATTATATAAGTACCCATGCCAATAATTATGATGTCAAAATGTTAAATTTTTTAATTATTGCTTTATGGTTTTAAGTGTGTTTTGAATGTTTGTGAAGATAAAGCCCAAATGTGTTTGTCCCCATATTGACTAGTTACTGGTAATGCCTTTGCTGCATACGAATTAAACAATAGTTTTAAAAAGGGGATAATTTTCCTTTCAAATTGGGTATTTGTAAGGCCAATAATTATGTTGAATGGACTTTTCTCGATGCCATCATTATTAAAAATAAATTTCCATATAAAGTGGGTTGCTTTGATTACAATTTGCATATCTATTGTTTCCTATTCTAATATGTTTAATAAGTTTCATTAAGAAAATGATAGGTTCATTCTGAGGTGTTCTTACTGATCTGCCACAATTCGTTGTAGTAAATTATGTTTTTTCTGGACTTAATGACCTTGTTTTCGAGTAATTTGATTATATTTTTTTATGATTTTCCATTTTAGTTACTTATGATCAATTTCAATACAATAAGTGTTTTAACGCATTTTAAGGTTTTTCGGTGACCCGTTAGGCCAATCCTGGACTAGGGAAGGACTAATTGGTTTATAGAGTGTGCATGACCCCATTTTAGGTGAAGGAACATGTTGCACCCCAAACCCGACCGATATTGTCCGACTAGAATTTCGAGCGACACATTAGCCACCGAATTGACTCTCCGACATCTACCACAATCACACCAACCATCCATACACACCATGCATATATATAATATTTCATACAAGCATTTAGTCCAAAGAGCATGCTTTTCTAAGTCAAACAACAAGTTACATAAGAAGCATAATAAGGCTTACCTAAATTTCAGCAGGCTCTATCAGCTGCAACATGTCTAGTTAGTTCATGTAAGCAGTATCATATAAATCTAATCGCAATTTTAGCCAAACAAGCAAACACGAAGATTTAAAAGTCCAAAAAATTGAACTGTCAAAAAAGTCCAATTACAACCTTTAAAACCAAGTAATTTTAAAATGGTTTAAAATTATCTAAGTCTAACACCATTCAGCCAACACCATGTTACCATTGTTCTTTCATTCAAAATTTGTTTTCTTGCTCCATTATTTATCTCTTTCTTAATTTTTATTACACTTATTTATCTTGATTAAACCTCTAAATCTTTATTGAGATTCTCAATTTGATTAAATAAATCATTAAAAATTAATAAAATAAAAATACAAAAAATAATTAATTCAATAAGCTTTTTTAGTTCAATTTAACTAATTCGTATTGGTTTGGAGGTCATCAATTTAACCCCTTCAATTGGATCGATACTTCTGCCGCTTCTCAATCAAACACACTAGTTTAGTTCAAACAACATACATAAATTGGACCATGGAATAGAAAATTAGATTAAATGAAATAAAAATATATAAAATTATGGTAAATTACCAATTTAGTCACTCGAGTTTACTTGCATTCCTATTTTGGTCACCCATTTCAAAAATTAGTTATTTTAGTTACTCCCATTAGGTATGTTATCAATTTTAGTCACTCTAGTTACATAAGTTGTCAATATTCGTCTCTCTATCGTTAAATACCTTTCCTCACTAGACGGAATGTTGATGTGACGATCGTTTGATTGGTATAATAACAAATTTCACCCTTAACACCTTGCACTTTTGTCACATTCTGTTAATTTAGTTCTAAATATAAAAAATCGATAAATTTAACCCTCAACATTTGTACATTTTGTCATTTTTATCCACATTCGAAAAATTCAAAAAAATTTAAGAACTTGAAAATATATATTATTTATTATAAAAACACAACTACTATAAAATATTTTAAAAATATTTAAAATTAATAACCTCAAATACATGTTTAATTTAGTAAAAACGATTTTCACAACAGGAAAAATAATTTTGAGTTTTCAAATAACAAAAAAAATCCTATTTATTATCTTCTATTGATTAAACACAAAACCTTCAATTACCTTAAAGTCATTTCTTAAGTTGAAGACCTTTTCAATTTCTTCAAAAGTCTCCCTTCGATTAGCAAAGAATCGGTAAGTCAAATATTATTTTAATATCAATTTATAGTTTGAAACTTTCAGTTTTTTCAAAAAAAAACCACTCGGTAAACAAGTTTTAATAACTTCAAAATAATTATTAAGAAGACATGAGTTTCAAGTAACATAGTTCTTGGGTTTTCTACTATGTTTGCATATAACAATTCGCACATAAATAGCTCACATCCAATAGTTCACATATAAACAGTTCCCATACAATCAGCTCACACATGAGCTGTTCACACACACACACACAGACACACACATATATATATATATGGAAAACAATTCAATATGGTGATATATTGGTAGATTGTGAAATGGACACATAATCTTATGATTTTGTCATTAGATAAACAGATTTCCTAAAACACTACCTGGGACCCATAGAGTCATTCAATTCGCCATGTAAGTGCAGCATGAATGCTAGCACTCTCCGAGCACACTGCCTTAAAATTCGCCAGTGAATGGAGCATTGCTCAACATTCCCTTATTTCTCCATCAATTCACCAGGGCCACAAATGTCGTATCACTATATAATTAGGTGAGCACTCACAATCCTATGACATGACATATCCAACAGTTCTGGGATTCACTATGCTAATATAACACATATATACACATTTAAAAATCACATAGTTTAGGCTCGCAGTAAAACAGAGCTCGTAGCTTGCAATACACATCATTCGCAAGAAATAGAGCTCACAATGCACAACTCGGAAGAGCTCACAATGCATAATTCTCAATGGCTATACAGTTTGCCATATTATCACGGTTCGTAACGCATAGTAATATAGTTTGCAAAGCATTAAGCTCACAAACACAGAACATCAAGCATAAGAAAACAAAATTCACAAATGACATATGTTCTCATGCAATATGAGTTCTCATGCACACCACATGGCAAATCTCACATATCACATGTATTTGCAGTTCACTCTTAAGGTTTGCACACATCACATCGACATGTTTATCAGGGTTCACATACATATCAAAGAGTTCACAAATGCATGTAATTAGCTCGCAACATTATGATAAGGGTTCACACATCTTACTTGGCTTTCAATAGCATTCGACCTCGTTTTCAAAAGCAGTATACAATGTGCTCACCTTAGTTCTCCACGTTACGTTGACTAAGTGACCATCTATTTGCTTTTATCTCTACTAGTCGATGTTCCACTAATGCTCTTAGCTTCACAAAAAAACATACACCTTACTTACCATATGGAACAATTTAACACTTACTCTACTCATCTACAACTTACGACATATGTCATCTCTACTGAGCTCCCATAGTTTATTTTCTTAACCTATTTAGTATCACTTAACCATTCTACCTCGCAGGTACTAACAGATCTAAGCTTATTAACTAAGTGTGATCAACCTGAACTCTTATCTTTGAAACAGTTACTGTTCACACCTTCCTCAAGAGCACAATTGAACAATTTATGCATTTTCTAGAAAAATGTTGTTAGATCTAATTATAAAACCTCTTGATCTCTTCAAAATTCTTTTAAAAATCTTTTGAAAATTATTTGAAAGAACATGCATGAGCTTTATCAACCTTGATCTAACCTTTTCTCATAACCAAACCATTTAAAACCAAAGTTTACTCATCTTTCATGTTTAGATTTAAGAGAACTCAACTAAAAATATTTAATCCAAATATGACATGAGAAAACAGAATTTTAACTTCAGCTTCGCTATCTTTCGCGACGCCAAGCAGTTTGCATAAGAACCGAACTGATTTAAAATGAAAATAGATGTTTTTCTTGAAGGAATGTGATAAAAAATAAGTGTTTGGATGCTAAGAAAATTGTAGAATGCAGATGCAACAGATTTTTAAAATGCAATGAATGAGAAAATTGCAATGTACATAAGGAAGAAAATGAACAATGTTAGCTTATATAGCCAAACTCTTTTCTAAAACTGGTTTATTTATCCTATAGATCCCTCTTAGTTTTACCCTTGTTTTAATAACTCCCCCACTAACCTTTTGTCCTAATTTACCTTTTCAAATTCCCTACTTTAGCTATTACACTTATCTAGTCCTTATTTTTAATGTGATTTTTATTTACTATATTTTTAACCTATAATTTATTGCCAAAATTTTTGACTCATTTTTCAGGATGTGACAGAACACAAGGAATGACTTCGGTGTCACAACACCAACATTCAGTGTTGCTACACCCAACTTCGAGTCAACAATAATCCCATTCGATGTCTAATGTCTCAACATCCATACCCAGTGTCGTAACATCTATTTGACAAAGTTCAAATTATTGCTTAGGGTGTTTTTTTCTGTACAACGCGCGATAAGTTGTTTAATCACTTGTATTTGACCTAATATTTTCATAAAGCACAAGAACTATATGTAGTAATGTATACAATTATTTTTGGAGAGGTTTTTATTTAATTTTTAGTTTAGGTTTTGGAGTTTTGGGAGTTTGGACTATTGCTTTCAACTTTGATTCGGTTTTAATTGAAGCTTTATTTTCCTTAATTAATCTTTTGTTCTTCGGTTGTTTGTCTTCAAATTGTTGTTCCCTCAAGAATTTTAATTGGGTTTTTCATTTCGACGCTCAATTAACATCACAATGAATCAAAATTCTCTTTAACCTTCTCTTTAATTTGATATTTGTTTGAATGTCTGAATTTCCCTTAGGGAAAATTACATACGGACTCATGAGGAACTAAAACCCTTATGGAGATTAAAGATCAGAGGTGGAATTAGTTAACTAGGGAATTAAGGTTTACTTTAAAATTAGTTAAATCGTGTTTTAAGGGGAATTAGGTGGAATTAATTAACTCATTAGGGTTTACTTAAATCATGTTTTAAGAAGATTTTAAGTACTTATTTTCAAAAATAAAATTTGTTTGTTTCTAACGTATGTTTTGGCCATTTCTGTGGCCCATGTGATCACTCAGATGACGTCCAGGCTCTATTTGAGCAGTGACAAGAACTTTGCGTGAGTATGTGTTGGATTTACTGCCCTAGTTTAGTATTTTCATGTAAAGTATGCTTGTAATTTTTTCCGAATAGATTGGTTAATAAAATTATTCGTGAATTACATTAGTAGTTTGTATATTGCCCTCACATGTTTTTTGCATGGAAATCAAAGTTGAAACAAATGTTGTTCATTGGTTGTCTAATGTTGAAACCAATACTAAGCAGTATTACATGATCGAGTCATAATACGGAAAGTCAATTTGTATTAGTAGATGAACCTAAACATGTCCTTAGTCTAGTTGGAAATTAGCAAATCGGCTGAAAAACTATTATGTTAGCTATCAAGTTTAATTGAGGAGATGCTTTGTCTTGGGCATCAGTTTGGATGTCTCTCAGAAGATTGAGACGTAGATTTGATTGACTATATTGATAGTACATTGGACAAGACCCAATAAGAATAGATCTTGAATCCATTTATAAATTTATTCTTTTGTGATGTTCATAGTGTGACATACCTAAATCTTCAGTGGATGACAGACTATGTATGTGTGACTCATACAGTTTGTTGTAAGTAAAACCCTGAGTTGGAATTGATAAGGAACCAAAAGCTAGTGTGTTGGGTGTACAACTTCTACAGTATGTAGTATCATTCAAAAAAGTTGAATTCATAGCTCGAAACAAGGGTAAATGATATCCTCTCATTGGCATTACATTGTTGATTAAAAGTGAACATGGCCACGGGTCATTCGTCTTTGTGATGGACGACTTGATCACTATTTGATAGTTATTGAATTTTCATGATGAAAGGTGTAATGATTACCATGATATAAAGTAAGATAACATTTGAAGAATGGATATTATACTCAAAGTGATTAAGGATATCCTATAAGGGTAACACTCTTATGAAAAGGTCATTGGACGAGCATTGATCAAGTTACTTTCGTAATGGTATGTTGTTGGGGAGAGCTGGGTCACGATACTATTGTGGAATGACTTCGTGACTAAATGAGTTTATAATTGATAGGCAAAAAACTAGAACTTGATTAAAAATCATTTGAGCCTTATTATGCTACTATTAATAAGATTCATTCTTAAAAAGAAAATGATTGGGAGATCCGTTGTTGCCTTATTAACTTTTAGTATGTAGAAATAAAAATTTAACTATTAAAGACAATAAAACCACAAGAAATAAAGAAACTCATATAAACTTCAAAGAAATCCAAAGGAGATCTTCAATCTTGATGGAATCTACTTCAGAGTCGGCTTCGATGGTGTTTTTCGAGTTGTTTTCTTGAGTATTCTATGACGGTTTACTCCCTTTTATCATATTTGATACATATATAGGTCTTAAAATGCCTGAAAAACCTAAAAATTAAGCTTTTCCGTGTGTTTTAGATGTGAATTGTAATATCCCTAATCGGGTCTAGTAGTTTCGGGCATATTTTTTGGGTTCCGAGCATAAATTTAGGAATTTATCAAGTTAATAGTGATTTTTAATTTAATTTAGGAGGTCAATTTCATCTCAAATAGATTAAACAATAATCCAGAAAAATAAAAATATTTTTAAAACATTAATTTTAAAGTAATTAAATAATTATTAGTGAAAATAATTAATTTGGGTCAAAAAATAATTTTAAAATAATTTTATTGGGGGTTAATTTTAGTTAAATTGGATTTAATTGTAAAATAAGGGAAATTTTGGAGTATTTATTTGGCAAATAAACTTTTAATTGGAGGGAAAGGATCAAATGATAAAGTAAGGGAAATGTGAAAGTGGCCATTGGGCAAATTTCCCAATTTTTAAATTTTTGGTGGGTTGTATCAGTTTTAAAAACAATGTATCTAGACTACTTTTGACACCATTTACATCATATTAGAGAGCTTTAAAATTCGTTGTCTTTGCATGGTTTTAAAGATATATCATTAGGGAATAGATTCAACAAATTTTCTTCTCAAAATACTCACTGTTTTCACCCGAAATTATTCACAAAAATATCCACAAATATTCTGAAATTTCTCAAGATTCTTAAATCAAGATTTTCAATCAAAGGATTTAGAATGAATTAAAGGTAATTACTATTCCTAAACTTATTTTTGTGATGATTAGAAACATATTTACATGATTTGAGTGATAATTACATGATTTTTCAAAAATGTCATCTCCTTTAAAAAATTAAGGCGCTTTAATGGTGGATCTTGAATTTTGAGAGGAAATCCACAAATTAATGGATGTTCCAACTCAAAATGGATCTATTAGAAGGTTTTTGATCTTATTTGTCAAGATTAAACATGGTTTGTAAGGTGATTTAAAGAAATTCAAATTTTATCATCTTCATGAACTGATTTTCTGGATTTTTAAAACTTGATGCTTAGTATATGTTTATTTGGTCTAGTATTGATGATGGGAAGTGATTAGGAGGGCTGGAGTGATTGATTTTGTGAGGAATCGAGTTTTCGACTTGATGATACAGATCTAGTAAGGTAATATTGAGAGAGAATTTCGTGTAGCCTAGTTGATGAAAATTTGTGTTTAATATATCTTTTGAAAGGTGGTAATATCTATTTTTATCTTTGTTGAAGCTCCAAATCTTAAAGAGGATCGAGCTAATCGAAAGTGAAGCCTTTATTTGCTTGGTTGATCACTTTGTTGTGGTTGAGTTGGTTGTGTGGTGAGTGTTATTAAAGGGTAATTTGGTAAATTAATCCTCATTTATGCTTAATTATATAATTATGTACTAATTACAAATATTTAATTAAGTTTTGGTTTGGTCAAAAAAATTAAGTTTTGGTTGGTTAATTTTGCAAGATTATTGATATTTGTCTAAATGATGAAAATTTTATTAAGTGTTGGTAAGTGAGCATGTAGTGGTTTTATGTGCTTTGATTGGATTGATTATAATGATGATTTAAGCTTGTATGCTGGCGTTTTTGGTTCATGGTAGTTGGTATTTCAATTGATAATGAACATTGATAATTGGTATTTGCTAACATTAATTTAAATTGATGTTAAAAGGCTATGTTACATGTTTCACATAAGCATTTTGACACTTTAAATTGAGCACATTATTGACTAAAACTATGTTATGATTGATCAATTATATTGGCATTATAGCTTGGTGGATCCGTTGGATATAGTTGGCATGTCATAGGATTTGTGAGTACTCATCATATTGATATGTTATTTGTGAGCAATGAGGCTCTAGGTGGACTGATTTGGAGTAGATAAGGGAGTGTTGAGCTTGTGTCTCCACTCAACGGGACTGTTCTAAAGCGATATAAGGGAGTGTGTAGCTTCGGCCCGCTCAATTCGAGACTGATTCTGATTCTGATTGGGAGTAAGGAGATCTATTTATCCGATGTATGATCACCCGATTAAGCCATGATTGTATATGCAAATATAAATGTGTGAAATATTATATTTTAAATTGATGATTGTATGTCATGATTAACTATAATTTTTGATACATGGTTAAGCATATGACATTGAACTATTATGGATTGATATTGTGACTGAAAATTTGTATTTGATTGGTTTTGATTTAAGCATGATTTGTGTGCTAATTTACTCGTCGTTTTATTAGCATTCACTTGGCTTTTTAAGCTCACACCCTCACATTCATGCAAATATTGACAATTGCAATGAGGAGCCGAGAAAGAAAGTTCCAAGAGATTAAGGCTCGGTACACGTTTTAGAGATGTTAATCGGGCACTGTGGAACTTTCGGAACTTAGTTTAATTTTGGTTGCAATTGGACTTGGACACTGGACATTTTTAATTTTTAATTTTGGACGGCTTTATAATATCATATATGCATGTTTGAGTTTAATTATTGAATAATTTACGTTGTATTGTTGCTGGATAACACGGTGATTGATAACACGGTGTGTGAGGCATGATGTTTACACTAACAATTGTTTAAATGTAACTTCCATGGAGTGGTTTACGAGCGGCTAACGTATGCCACTTGTTTGAATTAATCAATGGGTGATATGTATGAAATGTATTTTTTAATTCTATTTAATTGAGGCTTAATTGGTGTTTAAAATTCAATTGAAGGTGTATGAATATGTATGGTATTTAATTGTAGCTAAATCGAGTTTAATTGGCCATTAAAATACTCAAAATCAGTTTTAAAATCAAATTTTTCACACAAAAACAACAGTGTGTGGTTTTGGGGGTTTAAATTTTTGTATTTTTAAATTGGAACTCTAGTCCGTGTAAATTATAAATTAGTCTTGTAACTTGATAAGTCTAGTTAGAGCCTTAATGATAAGGAAACTTGATGAAATTTTAGGATTACACTCATAATTGATAAAATTTGTTAGAAACACTCTCAATTTAATTTTAGGGTATAGTACTAATAGTTTGAAAATGTTACGATTTAGTCCTAAAGGTTAAAACTTGAATTAGACATAGTAAATGAACTCGGATTAAGCTTAAATTTTTAAAGCTTACATAAATTAACTAAATGAAGGTTGGTAAATGTTTCGATCTAAAATCGGGTTAGTTTAATCGTAGGTGGTAAAATGACGAAAATGCCTTTAGTTTATGTTACTTATAAAAAGATTAAAATTGGTTCACAAATTACTTCCGCATTAATAAATAATTAATAATTACATAAGATTGAGGTGTTATAAGGTCGGGGTGTAACTTGAGTGGTCGTTAGCCGGAGAGTCACTTAGGTGGTCGTTAGCCGGAGAGTCACTTAGGTGGCTAATGTAACGCTTCAAATTTGGACCGATCCGTCCCGACCCGATTTGAAGTGTCATATTTGGTGGTATCAGAGTCAAGTTAGATTTAAAATCTTACGTTAGCTTAGGGTTGTCGAATATTAAAATAATTAAGATATTGGATTTGTGATGTTTGTTTGATTATGTTGTTTCAAACTGCATGTTTTGCCTATGCATGTTCTTTACGATATAAATTGTTATCCGGGTAGGATTTTGGAACATAATGCCCTATAGGAACTGTACTTAGTTAATCTCTGATCTCTTGCTGCTACTTACTTTTGATACGTTTTCTTTACTCTTATCTTTAGTATACGATAGCCGTTATGCCTTCGCGTCATGATCGGGGTAGTATGGAGGACGATGCACCACCACGAGATGATGGTCAGATGGGCCGTGTAGAGAACTTCATGTCATAGATGGTCGGGGCACTATAGTGTATCGCTGGTACCAATGCTGCTTCGGCTCGTTAGGGTTTGCCACTAGAGCGCTTACGAGCTCTAGGTGGTAAAGATTTTCGTGGTGTTAGGGGAGGTGATTTGACACATATCGAGTACTGGTTAGAGGGTGTTGTTTGTATTCTCGGTCAGATGGTTTTTTCTGATGACGATAAGTTGGGTTGTGTCGTATCGCTGCTAACGGACAAGGCCCACAGATGGTGGTTGACTATCGAGAGGGGTGTTGCGCTGGATCGTTTGACTTGGAACTTCTTCTTATCGTCATTCCAAAGGAAGTTCATGGGCGAGCAGTATCTCAAGACTAAGAGACCGGAGTTTATGGATCTTGTCTAGGGTACTTTGTCAGTATAAGAGTGAGGCTAAGTTTGTTCGGTTGAGCCAGTACGCTCCCAAGTTGGTGGCTCATGAGGTGAGCCATTGTAAGAGGTTCAAGTTCAGACTAAATCGTGAGATTAAGCTCTATTTAGTTGCTCAGAGCACCGAGACCTTTAACGAGTTGGTTGAGAAGGCTCGTGCGCTTGAGGAGACTTTGGGGAAGGGGCCCAAAGCTATTTCGTCTAGAACTATTAAAATGACGATCGAGGCTACTAGTTATTTTGGTCATAAGGGTAAGAGAGGTCGTTTCAATTGATCTGATCGACGTGTTGCTAGAGGTCATGGTCAGGTTTGACTGGCCGCGAGAGTCTAAGTTGGTCTTGCTAATCAGGGTCGTGCTGTGTGGACCTTGTGTAAGCACTATAATTGTCAAAATCCAGGAGAGTGTTAAAGGATGATAGGTGCTTGTCTGGCTTGTGGTTCGATAGAGCATCAACTTCATGATTTCTCGAGGAAAGCGCTTGTTGTTTGCGATCACCCTGTTGTTACTGATGCTACACCTGCTCTTGCTCGAGACAGAGGCCATGGCAAAGGTGATGGTGGTAGAGGTGCTAGTCAGTGTGGTGTTGTTCAAGCTGGTGATGGTGGTCCAGCCAAAGTTTATATAGTGAGGGAGCCCCGGACTAGAAAGGCCACTGATGTTATCGTAGGTACTTTCACACTACAGTCTTTTCCACTTCTAGCATTAGTTGATTCTGGTGCAATGAGATCTTATATTTTGAGAGATATAGTTAGAGAGTTGAGGATTACTATAGAGACTTCTAGTTCGAGTGTTATGGTTAAAAGCCCTCTAAGTGATAGTGTAGTGGTGGATCGAGTATATCGTCGCTGTCCTCTAATGGTTTAGGGATAAGTGTTTTCGTTTGATCTACTTGAGTTACTATTTTAGGGTTTTGATGTCATTTTTAGCATGAATTGGTTGTCCGAGCATTGAGCGAAGGTGGATTGCGAGGAAAAGTTGATGACTTTGTGGTGCTGGTGGTTTCAAAGTGGTTGTTGTGGGAGAGAATTTTGAGTTGTTGTTGAATGTGATATCTTCGATCCGTGTTGAGAAGTTCGTCCGGAAAGGTTGCGAAGCTTATCTAGCCTATGTCTTGAATGCCTATAGTAGGGAGATGAGGTTTGATGAGATTTGAGCTATTTATGATTTTTGAATGTGTTTGCTGAGGAGTTACCTGGTTTATCACCGGATAGAGAAGTCGAGTTTAGTATTGAGCTCTATCTTGGTACTACTCCGGTGTCTGTTGTGCCCTACCGGATGGCACCAAAGGATCTAAAAGAGTTGAAGCTACAGTTACAAGAGCTTTTGGATCATGGGTTCGTTCATCCGAGGATGTCTCCGTAAGGAGCATCGACATTGTTCATTAAGAAGAAGGATGAGACTTTGAAGCTGTGCATCGACTATAGCCAGCTGAATAAGTTAACCATTAAGAATAAGTATCCGTTGCTGAGGATTCATGATCTCTTTAATCAATTTCGGGGAGCTTTAGTTTTCTCAAAGATTGATATACAGTCTAGGTAGTACTGGTTGAAGTTTAAGGATTTAGATGTGATGAAGACCTCTTTTAGGACTCGGTATGGTCACTACGACTTTCTTGTCATGCCATTTAGATTGATGAATGCACCTATCGTGTTTATGGATATGATGAACCGAGTTTTCCAGTCCTACTTGGATCGATTCGTGGTGGTCTTCATAGACGATATATTGGTGTATTCCCGATCTGAGGATGAGCATGATGAGCACTTGAGGGTAGTTCTGCAAGTTTTACGGGAGAAGCAATTGTATGCGAAGTGTGAGTTTTGGCTTCAGGAGGTGGTGTTTTTGGGTCATGTCGTTTTAGCTGAGAGTATTTGTGTTGATCCAAAGAAAGTTGAAGCGATTTTGGATTGGAAACTGTCGAGGTCTGCTTTTAAGGTCAGAAGTTTTTTGGGGTTAACTGGTTTTTACTGATATTTTATCGAGGGTTTTAAGCATTGTTGCTCCATTGACGAAGTTACTTCAAAAGAACACTACCTTTGAGTGGGCTGATAAGAGGCAGAAGTGTTTTGAGAAGTTGAAGTCAGTTTTAATCGAAGTGCCCATGTTGACACAGTCAAAATTCAGTAAAGAGTATGTCGTTGATAGTGATGCTTCTTATATGGGTCTTGGTTGTGTGTTGATGCAAGAGGGTAGGGTAGTTGTTTATGCGTCGAGGCAGTTGAGGCCAAATAAGTATAATTATCCAACTCATGATTTGGAGTTGGCTGTCGTAATCTTCGCACTCAAGATTTGGCATTACCATCTGTATGATGATAGGTGTGTGATTTACACCGATCACAAGTTTTAAGTATCTCCTAACCTAGAAGGAGTTGAACTTAAGATAGAGGTGTTGGATCGAGTTGCTGAAGGACTCTGATTGTGTGATCGAGAACCATCCTGGTAAAGTGAATGTCGTCGTAGATGCTCTGACTCGCAAGTCTTTGGTAGACTTGAGAGCTATGTTTGCAAGGTTATCTATTTTGGAGGATGGTAGCCTATCGTTGAACTTCAGGTGAGGCCGATTCTTTCCCAGCAGATTTGTGAGCGTTAGCCTTTTGATGAGAGTTTGGCCCGTCGGATTCGTCAGATTGAGTTGGGAGTTTAGGGAGATTTTTATCATAACTCTGATGGTGTTTTGTGTTTTCGAGGTCATTTGTGCGTTCTGGTGGACGAGGATCTAAGGTGCTTGAATCTTACTAAGGCACATAACAATCCTTATGTTATATATCCCAGTGGGAACAAGATGTTCAGGTTCTGTATTGGTGGCCTAGGTTGAAGGATGTTGCTGACTTTTTGGTGAAATGTTTGGTTTGTTAGAGAGTGAAAGTCGGTCGAACATCAGCGTCCGTTTGGTTTGCTTTAGCCTATTCAAATTGCTGAGTGGAAATGGCAGCAGATTAAGATGTACTTCATTTTAGGATTGCCTTTGACTTCGACTCGTAAGGATTCGATCTGGTGATTATGGATAGATTTACGAAGTCTTCTCATTTTTTGCTGGTTCGTACGACATTTAGTTTGCGTCAGTTAGCTAAGCTCTATTCCGAGAGTGTTTGTCTTCATGGAGTTCCTATTTAGATTATATCATATTGAGATCTGCGATTTTCTTAAAGATTCTGAAAGGTGCTGCACTAAGTTTTGGGTTCGAAGCTTCATTTTAGTTCAGCTTATCATATACAGTCTGATGGACAATCCGAAAGGGTGATTCAAGTTCTTGAGGACATGCTCCGTAGTTATGTTATCGACTTTGGAGGTAGCTGCGATCGTCACTTGCTGTTAGCTAAGTTTTCTTATAATAATAGCTTTCAGAAAAGCATTTAGATGGCACCATTTGAGGCTTTGTATGGTCAGAGGTCTAGAACTCCTCTATGTTGGTCCGATGTGGAAGAGAAGAGGAGCTTGAGATCGGAGCTGGTTTAAGGAATTGAGGATAAGACGAGACATGTTTGCGATTGATTAAAAGCTGCTTCTGATCAGTAGAAGTCTTACGCTGAGATGACGAGACATCAAGTATCAACTTAAGGATAAGGTCTTCTTGAAGGTTTCACCGTGGAAGAAAGTTCTAAGTTTCAAGCAAAAAGGTAAGCTCAGTCCGAGATTCATTGGCCCTTATGAGGTTGCTGAGAGGATTGATCGGTTGCTTATCGTTTGTTGTTGGCGCATGAGTTGGATCGTATTCGTAATGTCTTCCATGTCTCCATGTTACGAAAGTATCGATTTGATCCTTCTCATGTTATGTCGGTTGAGGAGATCAAGGTCAGGTCTGATCTTCGTACGAGGAGGAACCAGTTGCGATCCTAGATCGTGAGGCCAAGGTGCTACGCAATAAGACGGTTCTGTTGGTGAAAGTTTTGTGGCGCAACCACAATAATGAGGAAGCCACCTAGGAATCGAAAGATGTGATGAAACGTTAGTATCCGTACTTGTTCGATTCAGGTAAATTTTCGAGGACTAAATTTTTTTTTAGAGGGGGAGAGTTATAATATCCCTAAATTAGGTCTAGTAGTTTCTGGTATATTTTTTGGGTTTCGAGCATAAATTGTGGAATTTATCGGGTTAATAGTAATTTTTAATTTAATTTAGGAGGCCAATTTCATCTAAAATTGATTAAACAATAATCTGAAAAATAAAAATATTTTTGAAACATTAATTTTAAAGTAATTAAATAATTATTAGTGAAAATAATTAATTTGGATCGAAAAATAATTTTAAAATAATTTTATTGGGGGTTAATTTGAGTTAAATTTAAATATTAGTTAAATTGAATTTAATTGTAAAATAAGGGAAATTTTGGAGTATTTATTTGGGAAATAAACTTTTAAATTCGGAATTTTTGAGGGAAAGGATCATATAGTAAAGTAAGAAAAATGTGGAAGTGGCCATTGGGCAAATTTCCCAATTTTTAAATTTCTGGTGGGTTGTTTCAGTTTTAAAAACAATGTATCTAGTCTACTTTTCACACCATTTACATCATATTAGAGAGCTTTAAAATTCATTTTCTTTGCATGGTTTTAAAGATCTATCATCAGGGAATAGATTCAACAAATTTTCTTCTCAAAATACTCTCTTTTCACTAGAAATTTTTCACAAAAGTAGCCAAAAATATTCTGAAATTTCTCAAGATTCTTGAATCAAGAATTTCAATCAAAAGTTTTAGAATGAATTAAAGGTAATTACTATACCTAAACTTATTTTTATGATGATTACAAACATATTTACATGATTTAAGTGATAATTACATGATTTTTTATAAATGTCATCTGCTGGAAAAGCTTAACATGCTTTACTACTGGATCTTGAATTTTGAGAGGAAATCCACAAATTAATGGATGTTCCAACTCGAAATGGATCTATTAGAAGGTTTTTGATCTTATTTGTCAAGATTAAACATGTTTTGTAAGGTGATTTAAAGAAATTCGAATTTCATCATCTTCATGAACTGATTTTTCGAATCATGAACTGATTTTTCGAATTTTCGTAAAATTGATTTAAATGTGAAATTGATTCTTAGTATATTTTTATTTGGTCTAGTATTGATTATTGGAAGTGATTAGGAAGGTTGGAGTGATTGATTTTGTGAGGAATTGACTTTTCGACTTAATGATAGAAATCCGGTAAGGTAACATTGAGAGAGAATCTCGTGTAGCTTAGTTGATAAAAATTTGTGTATAATATATCTTTTGAAAGGTAATAATATCTATTTTATCTCTGTTGAAGCTCTGAATCTTAAAGAGGATCGAGCTAATTGAAATTGAAGCTTGGATTTACTTGGTTGATCACTTGGTTGTGGTTGAGTTGGTTGTGTGGTGAGTGTTATTAAAGGGCGATTTGGTAAATTGATCCTCATTTATGCTTTATTAGATAATTACTTACTAATTGCAAATATTTAATTAAGTTTTGGTTGGTTAATTTTTCAAGATTATTGATATTTGTCTAAATGATGAATATTTTATTAAGTGTTGGTAAGTGAGCATGAAGTGGTTTTATGTGCTTTGATTGGATTGATTATAATGATGATTTAAGCATGTATGCTGGAGTTTTTGGTTCATGGTATGTTGATATTTTAATTGATAATGAACATTGATAATTGGTATTTGGTAATCTTGATTTAAAATGATGTTAAAATGGCTATGTTACATGTTTCACATAAGCATTTTGACACTTTAAATTGAGCACATTATTGACTAAGATCATGTTATGATTGATTGATTATATTGGCACTATAGCATGGTAGATCCATTGGATATAGTTGGCATGTCATAGGATTTGTGAGTACTCACCATATTGATATGTTATTTGTGAGCAATAAGGCTCTAGGTGGACTGATTTGGAGTAGATAAAGGAGTGTTGAGCTTGTGTCTCCACTCAACGGGACTGTTCTAAGGCGATAAGGGAGCATGTGGCTTCAGTCCGCTCGAGCCAGGACTGATTTTGATTCTGATTGGGAGTAAGGAGATCCATTTATCTGATGTATGATCACTCGATTAAGCCATGATTGTATATGCCAATATAAATGTGTGAAATGTTATATGTTAAATTGATGATTGTATGTCATGATTAACTATCATTTTTGATACATGGTTAAGCATATGACATTGAACTATTATGAATTGATATTGTGACTAAAAATTTGTATTTGATTGGTTTTGATTTAAGCATGATTTGGATGCTAATTTACTCGTCGTTTTCTTAACATTCACTACGCTTTTTAAGCTCACACCCTCACATTCGTGCAGATATCTGACGAAATTGAGGAGCTGAGGAGCCGAGCAAGAGAGTTCCAAGAGATTAAAGCTTGGTAGAAATTTAGTTACATGTTTTAGAGATGTTAATCAGGCATTGTGGAACTTTTGGGACTTAGTTTAATTTTGGTTGTATTTGGACTTGGACATTGGACATTTTTAATTTTGGATGGCTTTAAAATATCATATATGCATGTTTGAGTTTAATTATTGAATAATTTACGGTGTATTGTTGCTTGATAACACGGTGTGTGAAACATGATGTTTACACTACCAATTTTTTAATGTAGCTTCCATGGAGTGGTTTATGAGTGACTAAGGTACGCCACTTGTTTGAATTAATCAGTGGGTGATATGCATGACATTTATTTTTTAATTCTATTTAATTGAGGTTTAATTGGAATTTAAAAATTCAATTGACGATGTATGAATATATATGGTATTTAACCATAGCTAAATCGGGTTTAATTTATGATTAAAATACTCAAAATCGGGTTTAAAATCGATTTTTTTCGCACAAAAACTGCATTGTGTGGTGTTGAGAGTTTGAATTTTGGTCTTTTTAAATTGGAATTCTAGTCTGTGTAAATTACAAATTAGTCATGTAACTTGATAAGTCTAATTAGAGCCTTAAATGATAAGGAAACTTGATGAAATTTTAGGATTAGACTCATAATTGATAAAATTTGTTAGAAATTCTCTCAATTAAATTTTTTCATATAGTACTGATAGTTTGAAAATGTTACAATTTAGTCTTAAAGTTTAAACTTAAATTAGACATAGTGAATGAGCTCGGATTAAGCTGAAATTTTTAGAGCTTACATTAATTGACTAAATGAAGGTTGGTAAATGTTTAGATCTAAAATTGGGTTAGTTTAATCGTAGGTGGTAAAATGACGAAAATGCCTTTAGTTTAAACTACTGGTTCACAAATTGATTTCGCATTAATAAATAATTAATAATTAGATAAGATTGAGGTGTTATAAGGTTAGGGTGTGACTTGGGTGGTTGTTAGCTAGAGAGTCACTTAGGTGGCTAATGTAACGCTTCGAATTCGGGCCTGTCTGTCCCGGTCGGGTTTGGGGTGTCACATGAATCATGATTTCCGCATGGTCTGGGACATGGCCATATGGCAGCTCGTGTGGTTCACACGACAATGTGCCCAACCCGTGTGGCTCCTAAAATCTACTCCATTTTTTCAATTTTCCCTCCTTTCGCTCTCCTATGTATAATAACATGAATTTAAAAGATTAGGAGCATAAAATTCACCATTTTACATCGAATAATAATCTAAACACGCATTAAGAATGGGATTAAAAAATATTACTTTTAACACTTATCAGCATAATTTCAAATTAAACTGCTAATTTTCCCTCAAGTTTTACGAATTTAAATGCTTAATTTTAAGATTTTGACTTATATTTGAATTTTTTGTGTATAGGATAGATTGAAGATTTGAAGCTAAAATTTGCTGAAGAGTTTGAACAAAATTTGGATAACACTAGAAATTTGAAATTTGATCTAAAAGTGTTATTTTTCTTAAGTCGTTTGTTTGCCTTATCAAAATGTATTTGACAATTTTTTTATATAAATTTGAAATAAGATAAACTCTATATTTTGATGTATTGGTTATAAATATTTTTAGTATAAAGTTTATGGCTATTAGGAAGAAAAGTTGGACATGGTCAGTATCGGACTTCTTACTTAAACCCGTTGCTTGTTACATTTTGCTCGTTCAGCTAGATTAAAAAATTCATGGAATTGAAGTGTAACTAATGAAACTCTAATCTCGTTATTCAACCTACAAAGAAAATGTTGGCAACTAGCCTCCTTGGTAGCAATCATTTCCAACGCATACCTGCTTTTGAATATAAATTCTCATTTGTAACCTACCATTGAAAATTTTTCCTAAGTCAATGTGATAAACCCTCACATCCAATCTTCTAGATATACCTCACCCACATTGTTTCTATTAAATTTAGCTTGAAAGAAATTCCAAGTAACACATTCAGCTGGGATAGAACCACTATACCAAAATTGACTTTTCGTGAAGCTTCTGAAACGTCATAGAAAGTGCAACAAACGTCACAAAAGACCAGTTTTTGGCTTTCCGTGACTTTTTTTAGAAACGTGACAAAGCGTCATTGATGTACCGTCAAATAATGTTAGTTGTGACGCTTTGAAACGTCACAAAAAAATGATTTTTGTGTGATGTTTTTAAACGTAACGAAAAAACAAAAAGTCACAGAAAACTAATTTTTTGTGATGTTTGAAAGCATCACGTTGACCGGTGAAAAACGTCACGAAAAGTTATTTTTGGTGACGTCTAAAAACGTCACAAAAAATACAAAAAAAGGTAACGAAAAAATAGTTATGGTGATGTTTAAAAACATCACAAAATAATACAACAAACGTCAGGAAAAAATAGTTTTGGTGATGTTTAAAAACGTCACAAATAATTTTAGTAAATGTCACAGAAATGTTTTTCTGTGACGTTTTGAAAATGTCATAAAAACTCTATAAAAGCGTCACAACTGACTAATTTTCTGTTACATTTAAAAATGTCACTAAAAGTGGAAAAAAATCACAAAAACCAATTTTGAATAGTAGAAACAAAAATAATAAAAAAATTTATCGAAAATATTTAAAATATAAATACAAATAGTCTCCAATAGTAAAGACATAAATTATATAATAAAATAGGTACCAACTACAAAAATCCACCATACGAGAAAATAAACCAAGTACTAAAGTTCAAACATCAAAAACATAAAAATCAATAACAGAAATGAAAATAAAGTTCACTGAGCATGATCAAGAAGACTAAGCCTTACGATGCTAAGAAATGTTGACTGGACTACAACTTAGATTAACATCAGTAGCTGGTGCACTAGATTGATGGTTAGAGTGATCAAGAACAACTTGAGATGGTTGTGATGGTATAGGGATAATTCCTCCTGTTTGTTGAACATAAACTTTGAATGCTGACAACTCGTCAACCTTAGCTTGGAGATCACAGATCGTACGCCATAAAATTGGGGTCGAGGGCATATATGATGGCATATTTATGGGAATATCAACACCTTGGGAAGATCAAGAACCAACCCTAATAGCTTTGGAAGAAAATTTATTGTTGACTACCTTTCCCCATCCTTTTTTTGTATCAAGGACGATTACCCAAAATAGATTCCATAATATTTAAATCTATCATATTACCCATTTTATCTGGATCATAAGAATGTTGCTCGCGCACATGTAGCATAGCTTCTTATGAATTCCAAATTTTCAAACTAAAAGAAGTATAAACCATAATTATATAATATTGTAGTTGTCAAGCTACTTTCATTACATTTCATATAATTCGCTGCACTTAGACAAAGAGTACAAGCAATGATAAATGAAGTATAAATCATAATTATAGAATATGTTAAATATGATGAAAATAATATAGGAGTTACTTACATAAGCCGTACGGGAATAATCTTCATCCCATTGACCTTCACGACAGTGCAAGTGGTAGAATGTCTCTATGGCACCAACCGAACCTTCAACATCGGCTCCACGACGTATGTGGTGATTCACAGTTGAGATGGATCCGGTACAAGTCGGATACTTCCTTTTACCGTGAGATCTTGCATTCTTCTTGCCTTTTTCTGTGAGAAAAAATAAAACAATCAAAAGGTGTGAAGTGTCAATAATAGACTCTTATACCTTAATTATAAATCTCAATTAATTTTCTACAAACCTGGTACCAGTCATCAAACCATATGTCACACAACTTCTCCCAATCTTCTTGGTTGTTACATTCTTCATGTTTTTTTCTCTTAATTTCTTCTTAGTCTTGCAATCCTCCATTATCTTCAAAGTATCTGTGGAACTTTAATTTTTGATTCTTCCAAGCTTTGTTCATTTGAGAATCAATAACTCGAATCGTCAACCCATCGTTGATATCAATATCGAAGTTTTCCTACAAATGCAAAAATGTTTTAAGTTAGAATATTAGATTGCATTGAAATATAACTATAAATAAATAATATACCAGTAAATGCATTCTCCAACTCTTTTTGGTGCTTTCAACGATCCTTCTCCAATCCTTGACTGCCCACATTGCGTTGTTACGCAATATTAATCCACACTCGCTATTGAAGAAATTCGAATTCGGTCCAATTGCTTGCTCATGACTTGAACTAAACTGTACTTTAAGTTTTCCCATCAGTTTCATTACTTTATCCATTTGCAAGCCCTTAGTACGACCTCTACCCTTCTTCTTACCACCTAATACATTTAGAAAATAAAATAATCGACACAATTATGTGAAACTTTAACATATAACTATCACATATTGACAAAAGCTTATTCCTGGTTCAGGTTCCATTCTTCTAACATGGATAATCAAACTATGGAAGTTTTTGTTTTTTGCATGGACGTTTCACCTAATACATACCATGTCTTGAGGTTTCCTCGGACGTCTCTGAAGGTCCACTTATTGTTGAACTCATGATGACCTGAAAGTATAAATAAATATTAAAATGTGAATATATAAATTCCCAGTTTATATAGGGCATAAATTGAATGCTAAACATAATCTCATTAAGAACACTCTCAGCCTATCCTAAATTCCCAGTTTTCAGATACCCATATAAAATCAAATTCCATGAGAACACATTTTTCTCAAGCATCTAATAAAAAACCCTAAACCCATTTTGTTTTATCTTATCACCAAGCTTAGTACACGAATCTAGAAGAGTTGTTTGCACAAAACTAAAGTAGCAAATTCTATATCTATGACATGGCATGTGTGGTTGGGCACAATCCTAGCTTCTGCCATTTTAGATAAAAGATTAAAAGCTTCTTCAAACTTCCTACATAAAAATATCTAGCAGGCTTCTCATACAGAGAGTGAAGAATGAAGCTGGCAAAGAAATTAGGTTTGAAACCAATTCATAAATTCCATTGAAATCACCATTAAAAAAACAATTGACACCAAATCATAAGCCAAAGTGTACACGAATTGATTATCAATTAACCTAGAAACATACTTCAGATATATACAACAGAAAAAAGAGGATAGAGAAACATGAGAAACAAATCCTAGAAGATGAGACAATCAAACGTTGAGCTTACCGACGGTGAGGCGGCTGGGTCTGGTTGGGATTGGGGTTCGTCGTGGACCATGGGCTTGATGAACATGCGACAGTGGGTGTGAACCATGAGGTCAGTGGTGGTGACTGGTGAACGATGATGATGGTGGTCGGTGATTGCGCTATGAACGTCACAGCAAATATATGCAAGCATACACTATCGATGCAGGTATAGTAGATAGATGTAAGTCTATCGGATATCGATCCCACGAGGATGGACTTTTGTGTCTATAATTGTTGATGCAATAAACAAATAAAATAATATAAATTGTGGTAAAGTTGTCGGAGCAATGAACAGGTAAATGCAGTAAAAGTATGAGATTGATTTGTCGAAGAAATAATGAAAAATTTAATAAGTAAAGCAATGACAATGGAATGGGGTTCCTGACGTGAAAAGTTGGCAGAAAACTAAGTGTGACTCACAAGGTTTAAAATATCAGGTAAATTATCGCTGCAAATAAGCACTATGAAACTCTTACCAAACTTGACTCTTCTATTAGATCTAAGACTCAAACATGCACAATAACCACACCTTCCAATGTTGACAATGCAACATATTCGAGAACAAGTGGATTAAATTCCTTCAATCCCCAAGCAACTTCTGTTTTCTTGCTTGTTAACTTAATTTGTCGTTGCACCTTCTAGTGACAATGACTGCAATCACACTTCCGTGGTCAAACAATTAAATCTAAAGATTAACAGTAAAGGCAAGATTGAAATAAATATCATTCAGTTCTAAATTTCAAATGTACTTCCATACAACTTGAAATAATAAGAATTACCAACGTTTAAGAAAGAGAAATAACAAAACAATTGAGGCAATCTATTCCTAGTCTACTCAAATTGTGCCCTTACTCTCCTCTTATAGTGCACTTAGGATGCTCCTCGTCAGGAGCAGTTCAGCCTTCTATTCTGCATCAGGTCGCCCTTTGGAAGTTAAGCTGCCATGGATGCAACTTTTAAGAAAATATGGATTGAAGAAGAAAATCAAATTTGGTCGAGCAAGAAGATCCCTTCTCTTTCCTTCTTTTCAGTATTTAGCAGCAACTTCACAGTTCTGGTGTCCTTCCTTTCAGATCTAGCATCCTCTGGACGTACAAGTTAGTTATACCAGCTGTACAACTCACACATTTCTAGTGTGTTAATGAGACAGCTGTCAGGTGCTGCGACAGTTCTAGGCGCAATTCTGGATCCTTTTATGCAACGACAACTCTAGACACATTCATGTATTGATGCTTTTGGACAGGTTCTTACAGTGACATCTCTGGGCGCAATGCTAAACAGACTAATGCAGCGACATCAGTAGTAAAAAATATCATAAATTCAAAGGAAATTAGGCTGAGCTTCATTAAGTTAGAAAATGCAATAACTAAATTAAAAATACTAAAAATGTATGCTAAAGATGACCAAATGGGAACAAATTATACAATAAGTAGGGAGAATCAATGGTTCTTTCTAATGCTATCACACCCCCAAACTTGAGTTTTTACTTTTCCTTAAGTAAAATAAAAACTACCAAGGTTATAGCAAAAATTTTATTAAGGCAATGATCATTCTAGCAACTTGAATCATCTAAAGTCCTAATGAATGAATCATATTCAAATGACAGAATATTACGCTGACAATTCATAAGTATGAATATGCAACTTCATCAATGCTAGCATCATGCTTTAAATCCTAAATTCTTTCTACCAAAACAACATTTATTGTACAGTAATATATAGATATTTTTTCTTCTTTTCCTTTCCCTTTTTTATATGTGACTGAGGGATGTCGTTGCATTACTATACTCTTATTCTTGGAAAGTAATGATGAGGTGCAACAAACCCCCAAGGAGTGTGTAATTGCATTGACACACACTCTTGCAGTGACAACCTTTGGCTAGATTACTTTTTCTAACACTTTCATTGGAGTGCTCCCCCTTGATAGTTCATAATACACCCATATTAGAGTTCTTTTATTTATAACTATACTTATATACAAGTAGCTGTAAATGGCAGATTCATTCGAGATTCAAAGAATGATATTATTCATCCATTACTAATGCACTCTAACTCATTCATCCAGAATTGAAGATACAACATTCAATCAAATTCATCTAACTCATTCATTAACAGTTCACATGATTCAAGAATTAAGCATCAAATTAAAAAATTTAAGCATATTTTCAATAATCATGCATGTTTCATTTAACTTAAAAGGATAAATTTTTATAATATGGGTGCAATTGCATTTCCATTCCCATATACATTCCCTCCAAACTTAGAGTTTTCATTGTCCCTAATGCACTGGCATTAATTTACAATGACACATGAAAATGCAATGACAATGCACATGTAGTGACAATTAATGCAATGACAAAGGGAATGTGGTGACAATTAAATTACAGCTACATGATATGCGTGAAAACTAAAACTAAAAATTGAAATAAAAACTAACTCAATTCACTACAGCTGTTGATGTGGCTACATTGGGCTTCTTCTTCTTTCACTTCTGCTCTTCCTTGCGGCGCTTCTTGTCCTTGGTGTGCTTCCATTTTCTCTCTTTTGGCTTCGCCTGATCTTCAGATTGCGTCGCAGCATCGGGCTGAATCTCAGCATCATCAACTGTGACATCAGATGGGTGGATCTCTACGAGTAGTCTAGCGTAGACCACTATAGCTAGAGGGTTGTGATCCTCATTAATTGTAGTCACAACCTCCACCGGACTCGCTTCAGGTAGCGTCAAATCTTCAGATGATGCACCCACAACTGTAGGTACACGGACAAATTCCTTAGCTGAATCTGCCTCGACATCTTTTCCTTCGTTTCTTTCGTCCTCCTTTTCTTCCTCTATTTCCATATGTTCTACTAGCGTTTTCTCTTCATCAGTAGGGGCCTCTTCCTCAGTGACAGTGGCCTCTAGATTGACAGTAAAGTCATCCTCAAATAAGCTCGCAATATTTCTTAGACAGTCCTCTACTTCCCTCGAATCAACCTCTCTTTCATCATAAAAAAATACACCATTTGTGGGGAAGCCACAGATTGGTCCTTTCCTCCTAGAGTCAGTCTTCTCAGTTGAAAGCTCAACTTCTCTACTAATCAGAAGAAAAATAGGAAATTTCGATAGAGGTGCCTTGCTCATTCGTTTCGGTGTGGTCACAACGGTACTATTTCATGCCCTAGTGTAGGCATAGAATAAGTTTTGAGACGTCTCCATATCTTCAATAGTGGCAACAAGTTTAATCTACCTGATGTTGATGGAGCCCACGATCTTCTCTACTTCCTTTACTTTATGCCATAAAGATGGATCTGTGGTTACATTGGTTCTCTATTCTTCTACTTTTGCCTTGCCTTTTCTTTTTCTAGCCTTAGCCTCCTTTACAGTGGGAGTGTCTTTCCCATGAGTCATGTGCTCGATTGAGGCTTTATTGATGGGTCCCTTGTTGTCTAAAATTTCCTCTCCCTCATGAGGCAAAACTCCTTATTGCTAGCACAACTACATAATCAAGGAGGGAAACACCAAAATACCAGTCTGCCTAGCAGCACAATCCGTAATTTCTTGGTGCAAAATTGTACCAACATCTATTTTTTGTCCCTTAATAATCGAATGTATCAGACACATCCAATTCAAAGTTACAATCGTACTATAGGTGGAAGGCATCAGGCAACAGTTAATAAAATGAAACCAAACCTTACCTTGTAATGTCAGAAATCACCGGTTTATTGTGTAATTATTTGGATTGGAGCCCGTCCATACAACTCCTTCAATGTAAAGGTCTCGCACCAAAATATCAGCCTCTTCCTCATTAAGTTCCTCAAGGAATGTCATATGTTCATCCTCGTCCACAGTAATGTTGTAGAGATCATTGATGTGGGTGGCATCTCAAGGTACTAACCCTTCATGAACAAACAAAAACTCTGACACATTGTTAGTGAGGTTCGCATAAAACTCTCGTACCAGGGACGGTAAGTATCTCCCAATATGGTGGCAGAAAGTTTCCCATCCCACCTTTACAATGATTTTATGCACTTGCTTCCCAAGATCCTGTTGCTTCTATAGCTGAAAACCTTGCCTAGGATGGCAGTTCCGTTTCAGCATATTCTCTTGAAAACGATCCTTAGCTACCTTTGTAAGTAACATCACAGGTTCTTTGGATGGGTGATGGTCTGTTTCACGAACCATAGTGGTAGGTGAAGATTCCGCAACAGATTTCGATGGTGTCTTAGCGCCTCGAGGTCTGGCCATATTTATTGGTAGCAAAGGTGGTAATAGAGTAGAAAAGGTGGAAACTTGAAGAAAATTTTGAATAACAATGGATGTTTTTTAATACACAATCGGCACAAAAGGGATTGCTTTATAAGGAATTAAAAGAGTAGATGGAGAGGTGTGTTTATTTATGCTACAGAGAGAGGACAATAGGTCTGCAATCAATAAATGTGCCTACTCGAATTGCACTTTTTCAAACTGATCCAAGAGTTGGGGAATAAGGGATGAAACATCATGATTTATTTCCTGATATGCTTCGATTTTCTGGTGAGTCAGTAGATAAGATGCGTCAATAAGGATCTTTGCATGCGTCGACAAAAGGAAGAGCTTTATTACTACAAAAATATTGAAACAAAAACTGAATAAACTAAAATTACATGGTAAAAATCTAAAGAGAGGTTATAAAAATGTGACCAAATTAATGGTCTTCTTCTATTTGTGATCGTCATGGCAAATATAATGCTTCAAACGTTTTCCATTCACTTGAAATTAGTGCCCATCATGTATATCTTTAATTGTGACTGCACCATGAGGAAATGCTTTGAGAACTTTAAATGGTCCAGACCAACGTGAGCACAATTTACTTGGGTGCAATTTTAGTCGAGAATTAAATAATAGCACCTGTTGTCCTGCAGTAAATTGTCGCTGCAAAATAATTTTGTCATGCCATCGCTTGGTATTTTCCTTATATATTGCAGCATTTTCATAGGCATTACACCTAATTTCCTCAAGTTCAAGGATGTCCAACAGCGTTTTCTTCCTAGCAGCATCGTAATCCATGTTCACTTGCTTGATTGCCCACATTGCTTTATGTTCTAATTCCACAAGCAAGTGACATGCTTTACCAAAGATAAGAATAGTGACATCCTAAGCGGGGTTTTGTATGCTGTCCGTAATGCCCACAACGCATCATCAAACCTAGAAGACCAATCTTTCCTTGATGGATTCACCACCCTCGAGAATATTTTTGATCTGTCGATTGGAGACTTCGGCTTGCCCGTTAGTTTTTGGATGATATGTGGTCGCCATTCGATGGTCAACTCCATACCACTTCAGTGCGGCTGCTGCATGATTGTAGTGGAAGTGAGTGCCTTGGTCACTGATCAATACCTTAGGCGTGCCAAAACGAGTAAGGATATGATTGTGGAAAAACTTCAGCACTATCCTTGCATCATCTTTTGGGACTGCAATGGCCTCCACCCACTTTGATACATAGCAACAGCAATTAGGATATAAACATTTCCAAACGAACTTAGAAATGGTCCCATGAAGTCCATACCCCAAACGTAAAAGAGTTCAACTTCCATGATTGGCTGCTGTAACATCTTATTGCGTCGAGATATTGATCCTGTGTGCTGACATTTATCACATTGGTGCACAAAGTTGTGGGCGTCTTTAAATAATGAAGGCCAATAAAATCCTTACTGAATAACCTTTACAGCAGTTCTTATGCCACCGAAATGACTTACATAAGGAGTGTTGTGACAATGCTTCAGGATTGAAAGCATTTCTTCCTCTGGAACACAACGCCTAATTATATTATCGTTGCATACCTTGAATAGATATGGCTCGTTCCAGTAATATTTTTCTATGTCGCGCAGAAATCTTTCTTTCTTTATGACCTATTGCACCCAAAGGTAGCCTTCCACATACTAGGTAATTGACCACAACCGCATACCATGGGGTTGCGTCGACAGCAAACAACTTCTCGTTAGGAAATGCTTCAACAATTTGAAATGTATTTTCATCTTCACTACCCATTTCCAGATGAGACAATGATCTGCCACTTGGTTTTTCGACCCCTTTCGATCCTTTATCTGTATATCAAACTCTTATAGTAATAGGATCCATCGTATCAACCTTGGTTTAGCGTCCTTCTTTGCAAAAAGGTATCTTAACGTGGAATGATCAGTGAATACAGTAACCTTTGTGCCAACGAGATATGAGCGAAATTTGTCGAAAGCAAAGACTACAGCCAACAACTCTTTTTTCTGTGGTTGTGCAATTAATCTGAGCTTCTGTGAGAGTCTTGCTGGCGTAATATATAGTGTGAAATACTCTTTCCTTGCGTTGTCCTAATACTACACCCACTGGAAAAACACTTGCATCACACATTACTTCAAATGGTTGCGACCAATCTGGTGCAACGACAATAGGTACCTGCATGAGCTGCTTTTTTATTTGCATAAATGCATCCACACTTTCATCATCAAACATGAATTTTTTATTTTGCTCCAACAACGAGTAGAGAGGTTTTTCAATTTTGAAAAAGTCTCGAATAAATCTATGATGAAAACCTACGTGTCCGAGAAAACTCCGAATACCCTTTACATTAGTTGGTGTGGGCAACTTCTCAATAATTTTAACGTTCGCTTTATCCACTTCAATGCCCTGACAGGAAATGTGATGACATAGGACAAAGACTTCTGTTGCCATGAAGTGACATTTCTCCCAATTTAGCACAAGATTTGTGTCCTCACATTGCTTTAAAACTCTAGCCAAGTTGTCAGTGCATTTATCAAAAGTATTTCCATAAACAGAAAAATCATCTATAAATACCTCTAATGGGTCCTTGATCATGTCTGAAAATATTACCATCATGCACCTCTGAAATGTGGCTGGTGCATTGCAGAGACCAAACGGCATTTGGCAGAAGGCAAAAGTGCCCAAAAGACAAGTAAAAGTCATTTTTGCTTGATCCTCCGGTGCAATAGCTATTTGATTATAGCCAGAATAGACATCGAGGAAGCAATAGTAGGCTTTTCCAATAAGCCTGTCCAGTATTTGATCGATGAAGGGAGTGAAAAGTGATCCTTCTTTGTGACTGCATTCAATCGACGATAATCCATGCACACTCGCTAGCCCGTAAGAATGCGAGTAGGGATTAGCTCATCCTTGTCATTACTTACCACCGTGATACCACTTTTCTTAGGGACACATTAGATTGGGCTCACACAAGTGCTATCAGAAATTGGGTAGATAGTGCACACATCCAGCCACTTAATAATTTCCTTTTTAACCACCTCCTTCATTTTCTCATTTAATCTCCTTTGCTGTTCAATTAATTACTTTCCTTCATCTTTCAGTCAAATTTTGTACATGCAGAAAGAGGGACTAATGCCTCTAATATCATCAATACTCTAAGCAATCGCACGTTTATGCTGCTTTAATATATGGATCACTTTTTCTTCTTGAGTTGCGTCGAGGGTTGCAGAGACAATAACTGGCAGTGTATTATTGTTGCCAAGAAAAACATACTTCAGATTCGTAGACAGTGGCTTCAACTCCAAGGTAGGAGCTTCTTGAATAGATGACTTAAATACTAGAG
The DNA here is from genome assembly GCA_005610355.1 of Gossypioides kirkii. NCBI lineage: Eukaryota > Viridiplantae > Streptophyta > Magnoliopsida > Malvales > Malvaceae > Gossypioides > Gossypioides kirkii. The sequence continues at coordinate 12,872,932 of CP032250.1, forward strand.
CCGTTCTATTGGCCAAATCTAAAGATTCCATTTGCCATCCACGCCTAATCTCGATGTTATTCGCTTCAGCTTTGCTGTCACAGTCAACTAGAGAATCTTCATCCGATGTCACCGCAAATACTTTTGGAACTGTTGTGCTTCGCTCATTGAATTCCTTCTTAATTAATGTGTCCAGCACATCAATGTGGTGACATTCTTCTTTGTCTTTGCAAGGAATGGCCTCAAACACACTTAAATTGACGTGCTCATCATTATGTCGCATTATCAATTGACCTTGATACATGTCGATGAGAGTGCGTTTAATGGCGAGGAATGGGCGTTCCAAAGTTATGCATACCTCTTTATCTGCTTCGCAGTCGAGGATAATGAAATCCGCTGGGAACACAAACTTATTTATGCGAACTAGGATGTCTTTAATTTATCCTTCAGGTTACGCCAATGATCTATCTGCCAACTAGAATGTCACTGTAGTGGGCTTCATATGACCAATCCCTAATTTTCTAAACGCAGACAGCGATATCAGGTTGATACTCGTGCCTAAATCACAGAGACTTTCCCAAGTAATGATTTCCAATCGAGCATGAGATTGTAAAGCTTTCAGAGTCTTTCATCTTAGGTGGCAACATATTTGTCGACTGCACTGAGTCCTTCTGTGAGTGCAATTGTCTCAGTATCAGTCAGCTTTTTCTTCTTGGATAGGAGCTCCTTCATGAATTTCCCATAATTGGGAATCTGTACTAGAGCGTCCACAAGAGGGATATTGACATGCAATTGTTTTAATGTGGTTAAAAACTGCTGATCTTGTCTATCATGCTCCTTCTTTTTAAATCACTATGGAAATGGCAATGGTATAGATACATCAGGTTGTCCTGACATAGCTGGTTGTGTCAACATCGATAGTTCATCGATAATTTTATTGGTCTGATAGTAGGCATGGGAGTAACAATTGGTAGAGCCTATTTATTTGGTTCTTCTATAACTTCTTTAGATGCAACCTCCTCACCCTGATTTATGTCACTAGTGATGACAGGTGTTGCATCAGAGCTGATAGTTGGCTCGACAGTTTGTTTCCCACTCCGAAGAGTGATAGCCTTGCAATGCTCCTTCCTTTTTGAGCTTGGGTTCTTTGTATCACTAGGTAAAGAACCTGGTGGTCTTGTGTTCAAATTGGAAGCTATTTGCCCCAACTGTGCTTCTAATGCTCGAATAGAAGATGAATTTCCTTGCACAATAGGTTCTGTTCGTGTTATATGTTCACACATCAAGGCTTCAAGGGCTGCTAAAGGATAAGCTCGTGGTTGTGTGTACTACTGCTGCTGCTATCCTTGAGCATTCAAATATGGCATTGAAGATTGTTGTGGCTGTACACGATTGTACGGCTGCATCTGATCTTGATGTGCATGCATTTGAGGATTCTAGTTGAAATTTTACTCCTGCTGATTGTTATTCCCTTGTCGAAAATTGCATTGACTAGATGAATTTTCAAATCTGAATGTCATCGCATTCTGACTTCCCCAAGGCTGTTGACTTCTTGCAGAAATGTTATAGGAATTACCATAAGAATTTTCATGGATGTTGTTAACGTAGAAAGCATTCTTCGCGTGCTGTGGACAATCTTCATAACTGTGATTGTAACCGCAAATTTCACAAAAAAATGTAAGGACATCAATTTCTTGAGCAACTTGAATGGGCACAACTTCACTAATCCCCTCATGTTCTTTATCATGTTTGCTAGCGAAGAAACTTATGCACTCAGAGCAGATATAGCATCTAATTCAATAACTCTGGGATTTGCTTTGACTTGTACAGCTCTAGAGATCAGATATTGGTAATCATTCTGAGAAATTCGCTCTAGAACTCTGACAGCTTCCTCGTAATTACAATCCAACAAAAGACCATTAGCAGATGCGTCGACAAGATTTCTTGTCTGTGTATTCAGCCCATTGTAAAAGATTTCAATTTGCATCTCCTGTTGAATTCCATGCATGGGATAGCGTCGAAGAAGAGTTTTGTAATTCTCCCATGTAGTATGCAAATTTTCATCATCCAGTTGATGATATGCAGTGATGTTGTTCCTAAGATGAGCATTCATCATTGGTGGATTAAATCGCAAAACAAATTGAGTAGCAAGCGCATTCTATGAAGTGATTGATCCAGCAGGCAATCTAAGGAACCAGGTACGAGCCCATCCTTGTAATGAATAAGGGAATAGTTGCATTTTCAAGGCGTCATCAGGAACGCCATGCTGATTGAAAGAAGCACAAATCAGTAGAAAGGATTTAAGGTGCTCTCTCGTATCTTCATGTGGCAGCCTAGCATACTGCCCATTAGAATTCAACATCTAGAACATGATCGGCTTTAATTCAAAATTTCCAGCTTGAATAGCTGGGCTAACAACCTCTGGCTGTAAATCATCCAACACAGGGACAACAAAGTCCCGAATAGTTCTATTTTGTATCTGATCATCTTGCGGCAGCGGTGGATTATTAATGCTTTGTGGTTGTATAGGAGGTATTATAATATTCTATGACGGTAATGATGGTATGGCTGCATCGATTCCTGGCAAAGCCATATTTCGCTGTTCTTGTCATCTCCTTCAAATGGTGTGTTCGATTTCAGAATCTAAACCAACAATAAATTTAGGATTTCTCTAGGTCATAAAATACCTAAAAGAAAATAATAAATGTAATCAACAAAAAAGAAAACAAGTTAGTAACAAATAAAGATTAGAAAATAAAGAATGAAGGCAAAAATAAAAATAAACATCAAACTAACGCCATCCCCAGCAACGGTGCCAAAACTTGATCACGTTATGAACCTCACAGCAAATATGTGCAAGCTTACACTATCGATGCAAGTATAGTAGATAGATGTAAGTCTATCGGATATCGATCCCACGAGGATGGATGTTTGTGTCTATAATTGTTGATGCAATAAACAAATAAAATAATATAAATTGTGGTAAAGTTGTCGGAGCAATGAACAGGTAAATGCAGTAAAAGTATGAGATTGATTTGTCGAAGAAATAATGAAAAATTTAATAAGTAAAGCAATGACAATGGAATGGGGTTCCTGACGTGAAAAGTTGGCAGAAAACTAAGTGTGACTCACAAGGTTTAAAATATCAGGTAAATTATCGCTGCAAATAAGCACTATGAAACTCTTACCAAACTTGACTCTTCTATTAGATCTAAGACTCAAACATGCACAATAACAACACCTTCCAATGTTGGCAATGCAACATATTCGAGAACAAGTGGATTAAATTCCTTCAATCCCCAAGCAACTTCTGTGGTCTCACTTGTTAACTTAATTTATCGCTGCACCTTCCAGTGACAATGACTATAATCACACTTCCGTGGTCAAACAATTAAATCCAAAGATTAACAGTAAAGGCAAGATTGAAATAGATATCATTCAGTTCTAAATTTCAAATGTACTTCCATTCAACTTGAAATAACAAGAATTACCAGCTTTTAAGAAAGAGAAATAACAAAACAACTGGGGCATTCTATTCCTAGTCTACTCAAATTGCTCCCTTACTATCCTCTTGTAATGCACTTAGGATGCTCCTCGTCAGGAGTAGTTCAGCCTTCTCTTTTGCGTCAGGTCGCCCTTGGGAAGTTAAGCTGCATGGATGCAAGCTTTAAGAAAATATGGATTGAAGAAGAAAATCAAATCTAGTCGAGCAAAAAGATCCCTTCTCTCTCCTTCTTTTCAGTATTTAACAGCATCTTCACAGTACAGATGTCCTTCCTTTCAAATCTAGCATTCTCTGGCTGTACTAGTTGGTTATATCAGCTGTACAATTCACATTTTTGGTGTGTTAACCAGACAGCTATTAGGTGTTGCAGCAGTTCTGGGCACAATTCTGGATCCTCTTATGCAGTGACAACTCTGGACACATTCATGCATTGATACTTCTGGACAGGTTCCTGTAGTGACATCTCTAGGCACAATGCTAAATAGGCTAATGCAACGACATCAGTAGTAAAAATATCATAAATTCAAAGGGAATTAGGTTAAGCTTCATTAAGTTATAAAATGCAATAATTAAATTAAAATACTAAAAATGTATGCTAAAGATGACCAAATAGGAACAAATTATACAATAAGTAGGGAGAAATCAAGGTTCTTTCTAATTCTATCAATCGGCCGGTGGGTGTTGGTGGAGATTTGAGTGGAGAAGGCAAATGGAGGAGGAGAGGGCTATTAGAAATTGATTTAGAAAGAGGGCTATTATTAAAATAATTTTCATATATAAATTAAGTTATATTTTTATGAGTGTTTTTATTTTTTTATATAATAAATCAATAAAAAATTTATCTCAAGAGATTTGAAATTGAAATTATTAAAATATATTTTTATACAAATTAAGTTATATATTTATGAGAATGTTTTTATCTTTTTATACAATAAATCAATAAAAAATAATTATAATGATATTTTAACCCAAAACACCATAAATGATAAATAATTAGTTTTACCATTATAATCAGAAGATCAATTAATTTTTAATAAATATTTTTGTTCTGTAATTCTTTTCATCCATTATAACTTTAATATAAAAATTATAAGAAAAACACACAAAATAATTTCAGTCTAATTTGAGTTTTTTAATTAATAAAAATATATTTAAATTTTGTTTAAGTAAAAAATAATACGAAAAAGGTATCACATGTCATTAAACATATAGGTTTTTAGTCATGACATGCAGTTAACAAGATTATTGAGCCTTATATTAAGCAGAAAGTTCAGAAACAATCGGAGTTTTGCCTGATCATCTTGTCTAAGGGATAGTCTTGGTAAAAAAAAATCATATGTTTGGCTTGGTGTTTAATACAAAATAATGTTTAAATCTTTGAAGACATGGGTTCGATTCTTATAGTATTGCAGGAATTATTTCAGTACTTATAGTATTGCTTTGGTGGTTAAGAACAAAGTTTTTATTTTGAAGGTTAAGTGCAAGATCTTATAGTACTTATAGTACTTATAGTATTGCAAGATCTTATCTATGTGCAGCTTTGACAAACAATAACACCTGTTTAGAAGGATTATCTAATGGAATTTACCAGTTGGAGTGCTCAATTGGGTGCAAAAGGTAAAGAGGGGATTAATTGATTTTTTTAGTAATACTTCAAGAGCAAATTATAATATTTTTGTCAAATTTTATAATGGTGAGGGTTGCATAAAGCTATGAAAAGCGTCACAAAAAGATCTAAAAATGTCACAAAAAGTATTTAAAAACGGCACAGAAATTGATTAATTTTAGTGAGGTTTCAAAACATCACAAAAAGGAAACAAAAAACATCACCAAAAGTATTTTTATTTGGTGACGTTTAGAAAATGTCACGAAACCTTAAACAAACGTCACCAAAAAGGTACCATTCAGTGACGTTTTAAAAAATCACTGAAAATTATCCATAAGCGTCACGAAAAACTTCTTTTTGTGACTTTTAATCAAAACGTCACGAAAAGTAGAATATTTTTGTGACGTTTAAGTAAACGTCACAAAAAGAACGTCACAAAAAGACTACTTTTCCATGACGTTTACAAAATGTCACTGACCATGATACGAAAATGTCACTAAAAGTGCTACTTTCTATGACGATTTTTTTTTTTACCTTTTTGAAGAAAGCGTCACTGAAACGCATACTTTCCGTGACATTTTTGAAAACGTCACGAAAAGTCAAATTTGGTGTAGTGAACGAGTTATAGTGACCCACCACTAATACGCCTTTTCTTTTGATAGAAAAAACTAAACATATTAAACTTTTAGCGGACATATACTCTAACTACTCCAAATTTCACTCAATAGTTTGCACGAATTAGGCTGTAAACCTTCGGACCAGTTCCAAAGGTCTAAAAGACACATTGTATGTGTACGGCACTGTGGTATTCGTACAATAACAATCACAATATGTAAATTATACATAAAACTCGTTATGATTGGATGCATTTAAAATTGTAAGATTTAAAACTGTGAATGAAGCTCATCATAATTTGACGCATTTAAAATTGTAAGATTTAAAATTGTGAATGAATTTAACTTTGTAGTATTTAAGAAAAGTTTTCCAGAACATTCCATTCAAAATACTATATTCTTTTTAAAAGTTTTCCAGAACATTCCATTCAAAATACTATATTCTTTTTAACTTCTTGTCTTAATTAGAGAATATGTTTTTTTTATCAAAAATCGGTCAAAGGTCACTCAGCTTTTATTCACACGAATCCATAATAACCATACTTTGAATCTCCCTTGAAGGATCCAAATCGAAAAAAAAATTACAATTCTTACTAAGCCCAATTTTACTAAGGGCATCAGCAACATTATTATAATTCCTATGGCACCAAAAAGCCTTACAATTATTCAGGGAATTTAAAATCTGTCTACACTGCCTAACTATGAAGCCCATGGCAACATCTTCAGGAGAGCTGTTAACTCGATTTAAGATAGTTGCGCAGTCACCCTCAAAGATAATATTAGACCAGTTTTTACTCCTAGCCCACTCCAAACAACAAAGAAAACCTTCCGGTTCAGCCCATGCTGCGTTCACCACGTGCTGCATGGAAAAGACACCACCCTCATGCACAAAACCTTCCGTGTCACTAGCTAAAAAACCCACACCAGTAGCATCCTTGGTCCATGCGGCATCAAAATTAATCTTAAGGATTCCCTGAGGTGGCTTAGACAACTTATGATGCTTTATTTGCTTCGAACACATGGCAGCATTATAAAAATTGTAAATGCGAAAGTCTTGACAGAATTGGATCGCACGGTCCCACACCACCTTAGGATCATCCATGCAGCCTTTAAACAGTAAATTATTGCGCGGGTTCCAAACGTTCCAAAGCACCATGATGAAACACTCAAAAGCAGGTTTATCCGGGAGTCTCATCGTACTCTCGAGCCAGTCGATCCCGTTGGTCCACTCCGAACTCAGTATGCGCCCATCCAGCTCACCATGAATAAGAATAGCCCTAGTCTTCACACAGTCACGAAGGGCATGCGTAAGAGTTTCCTCAGCCACCCCACATCTGGGACAAAGCGCATTAAAGACAGGTTTTACAACTGCTATCTTAGCGTTTGTCGGAAGAAGATTGTGGCCTACTCTCCAGAGAAAGATCCTGACTTTCGGGGGCCAGCTTCAATTTCCATATGATACGCCAGAAATTTCTATGCGGACCGTAGCCAATCTTCTGCAAATCAAGCCACGAGAAACCAGACTTAGTTGTATAAATGCCTTGAGGATCATGGAACCATACCAATCTATCTGCAATTCCCTCCTTGACAATGGGGAGCTCACAAATTCTATTTCCCACGTCCGGACCATAAAGATTAATCACCCTATCTTTATCCCAATGCATCTCATTCGAAAGCCATAAATCACGCACATTCTGCCAACTTACATCAGCCGGGTCAATGACAAAGGAGCTGCCATTCAGGCCTTCGAACCCCCATTGATGCTGCTTAATATTTATTTTGGTCCCATCCCCCACTTGCCACCCAAAGCCGGTTCTCAAAGACCTTGCCGCCGCACAAAGGCTAGACCAAGCTTACGATGGATTGTCCACATTTTTTGGATGGAAAGGGTCCCCTTCCAGAAAATATTTGGCCGCAAGGACAGCATAGCAAAGAGAGTCCCTATGGTTAACGAGTCTCCAAAGTTGTCTGCCGAGAAGAGCGAGGTTGAATAGCTTCAAATCCTTAAAATAGAGTCCCCCATCCCTTTAGGTAAACACACCTTCTCCCAAGACATCATAGCCCAGCCTCGGTTTCTCTGATTACTAGCCCACCAAAAGTTCCTACACTTAGCCTCCATTTTTTCAATGATGCCACTAGATAGCAGAAACACAGAAAAGCAGTACGTGGGCAAGGACTGGAGAATAGCCTTTAAGAAAACCTCCTTGCCCCCATATGATAACAACCATTTAGACCACCCTTTAATTCTAGAAGAGACTCTGTCCAACATCCTTCCAAACACGTTTGTCTTATTCTTGCCCACCACCACAGGTAAACCCAGGTAAGCTTCCATGTTCTCGACAATCCGCATTCCCAGCAAATTTCCTATCTCGTCCGTTTGAGCCCTGGGGGTTTTGGAGCTGAAAAATAAGGAAGACTTGGCGAAGTTTATCTTTTGCCCCGAGGCTCTCTTGAAAATATTAAGAATATGCTTGACATGCTCCACGTCCGCCTACCTGTTTTTAATGAACAATAAGGCCTCATCAGCAAAAAACAAGTGGTTAATGCGGGGGCAACTATAGCAAGCTCTTATGCCACGCATTAAGCCACTTGACTGAGCAGATAAAGGCATTCGGGAAAGTGCATCCATGCAAAAAAGAAAGAGATAAGGTGACAAGGGATCTCCCTGTCTTAATCCGAGTTGAGGGGTGATAGTCTCGGTCAAAGTGAGGTTACATTTCACCATGTAGCTCACAGCCTCAACGCAATCCATGATTCTGTCCACCCACGTGCATGCGAAGCCCATCCGAAGGAGAATGCGTTCGAGAAAGAGCCACTTGACTCGGTCATAGGCTTTGCTCATGTCGAGCTTAGCCACGAAACCTTTTTTGGGGCCATTCTTCGAGCTTTGGAGGTAATGGATCAGCTCATGCGTGATCAGGAAGTTGTCATGTATCATCTTACCAGGGATGAAGGCACTCTGGTTCAAGGAGATGCACCTAGGCAGCATAGTTTTCAACCTGTTAGCCCATACTTTAGAAACAATCTTATAGACAACCCCACATAAACTGATAGGGCGGAACTGCGACATATCCTTAGGATCATCGACTTTAGGAATAAGGACCAAGATGGTTTCATTAACTTCCCTTGCGTTGCGGCTGCCCTGAAGGATTTCTTTGCAATATTTCGTCACGTCCGCACCCACCAAATCCCAATGCTCTTTGAAGAAAAGGCCCGACAAAACATCATTACCAGGAGCCTTCTTGGGGTCCATTTGGCTCAAAGCATCAAGGATTTCTCTATCGGAAACCGGCATCATGAGGGTACTGTTCATGTCACTTTTAACACATGTGGGAATATTGGCTAAAACCTGTTCAATATCATCATCACAGTCAGTAGTAAAAAGATCCATAAAAAACTTACATGCCACCTTACTAATATTATCATCACTAGTGACCCATCGACCGTCACCATCCTCCAGACCCTCAGTATGATTCTTACGAGCACGATGAGAAGCACGCACATGGAAAAAGTGAGTGTTACGATCTCTGGGCCCAGTATGTTTCCTTCGTGTTGTATATGTTAGACAACTCCTTACGCACCTGGCTAAGTCTCTCAGCACTATGATCTCTCTGCTGCCCATCCTCAATACTACTAATCTCACGGATTAGAGCATCAATACGACCTTTACGGTCATTGTTCTTAGCAAACTGCCATTTGCCTAAGGATGTGTGAATATTCTCAATACCATGCATAATATTCCCTTGGCCATGATTCCAAGCATCCTTTATAATTTCCTTAGCCTCTCCATCCCTGGACCAACAAGCCTCGTTCTTGAAAAAAAGTCTAGGATCCTTCCTACCCTCCCTCGGCTTCCTGCCCAGAGTGTCCAAAAGCACCATGTCGTGATCCGAGTTTGCTTGCCTAAGGACATTCGAAGCCATGAAAGTATTACGCACCAACCAACTAGTAGACACCAGGAACCGATCTAGTCTTTCCTTGACAAGACCAATGCCTCTCCTATTATTGGACCAGGTGAACCAGCCTCTATCACGTTTCACATCAGTCAAGGCGAGCTCATCGACCACCTTTCGAAAGTCATCCACAGCAGCCTGAGATTTGCATCGCCCTCCCTGCTTTTCATTGTCTTCTAAAATCTCGTTGAAATCTCCTCCCACCAACCAGTCTTCAGCTACATTTCTCCCAATATGGCGAAGGAGCTCCCACGACTGAGACGCTGCTGAATCTCGGGGTGACCGTAAAAGCCCGTAACCCTCTATTTATCTCCTCCTCAAACAGAAACCAAGGAATCAACATGATTGGCCGAGAAGCTTTGAACATTCACATCCCACCCCGTTTGCCAAAGTAACGCCAGACCACCTCTTCTGTTCACTGCATCCACAGCAAAGCAGCCTTCAAAGTTGCATTTTCTCTTCACCATATCAAGTTCAAAAGCATTCAATTTAGTTTCGCATAATAAAACAACGTCTGGGGAATTAGCAGCGAGAAGCTGCCTCAACTCAGCAACTGTCGAAGGGCTCCCCAACCCTCGACAGTTCCAGCAAAGAAATCTCATGGCTCCCGGTGGGGCTGCTCGCTAGCCACCACCTTTAAAGGGGACAAGCCATCCACTAATTTCCTTCGAACCACACGAGCTGGGCTACACTCTCCCCCTCGTAGCCCCCTCGACCTTTCTTTCTTTTTCCTTTGAATCTGCCCTCCTTATCTCTGAGTAGAAGGGTCGTTCGCTTATGTGCTGGAGAACCCGATGCTGATGCTTCTTCTGACGAATGCAACTGTTCCTTCTGTCCTTGAGTGGCATTGATCTCCATGCCCTCCACCCTACTTGTCGATATCCCCTCTGTCGCTCCTTTTTCCTCATATGAGATTTCTTTCACGCCGTTTCTCACTCTACTCCCCTTACACCCCCTTGGGGCGCAGGAGCCCTCATCCAGTTGCCAAATTGGAAATCCTTCGACTCCAAGTGCTCGGAAAAGATATGGCCAATGAAGCCACAAATGTAACAAAAGGTGGGTAGCCTTTCATACTTAATAACACTCGTCAGCTCCGCACCCTCACTGTCTTCGATTCTTACCACACGACGCAAGGTTTCGAGGTGTCAATGTTGACTCTGATGCGCATAAACTCTATCCAACCCCCGTCTTTGTCCCTAAAATTGATGGCTTTTACCTCCCCCACCGCGCCCCCTACCTCCAAATCCAACCGTCTTCCCATACAGTTCATTGGGATATTGTAAGCACGAATCCAGTAGGGCACCACCTCGAACTTATATTCCAGAATATCCTGGCTGTTTTTATATGGTAATAAAGAAGGGATATGTTTATCAAACAGCTAAGGCGCCAGTACTAGTATATGATCTCGATCCTCTGTCCATCCAAACTTAACCAAGAAAATGCCTTCTACCACTTCCATGAAATTAACCCAATCTTTAGTATACCATAACGACCTCAACACCCTAAACATTGATTCTTTATGAACTTTTTCTTTAGTCAGCAGTTTTCTCATCGCCCAACTCTCCCCCCCACTCCTTCCTTAGAAATCTTGTCTTGGCTTCGAACCTTTTTTGCCTCATCCTCCATAAATTTGAGGCGTTGCAGTATCTCTCCAACTTCGTCGTCCATGGCCTCTAAAACAGCCCCCACCACGGCCAGTGAACACTCTCCGATCACGGCCTAACCCTAAACAGGGCCCTAGCTAGAGAAAAAAGAAGCGACCCTCCAAGAAACGATGAAAGCTAGTCTGACACAAGCAAAAAAAAACTAATCGTTAAAAGAAACCTATTAACAAAGTTCTAAACAATTAAAAAAAGAGAAAATGAAGGAGACTTAATCAACATAGATTCAAACCATGCATGGGAACATGCACAATGTACGTTAAAATACGGAGATATTTTACGTACTATGCATGAAAAATCATGCACGTAAGAAGGACGTTACACAGGAAAAAGAAAGAAAAAAAAACAAAAGTATTAAAAAAATATCTAAATCTACTTCCCTGAAAAAATTGAATGAAACAGTGACATTACACCTCTGCCACCGCAAAAGTTACACGAAACCTGGCACCGTGTCCAATCACCCAGACGTTACGTCCCTTCACGTGCCAGCAAGAACCACAGGCGCCCATAAAACAAACACGCGGATGGGCCCACCACACAGTGCAATTAACGAACCCGCGAAAAAGTCAAAGACCTGGAAAAATCCTACCCGGCCAAGGAGTCTGAATCTCCAAGAAAGCTTCAAGAAAAGGAGACGAACCAGAGAAAATCACCAAGAAGGTGATAAACCATCAAAACCAAACCTGGACATTGCAAGAAAACAACAAAAAACCCCAAACATGATCAAGCCGCCCTTAGAAATAACGCCGGCTCCGAAGGAACCATCCCCCGGAAAACAAAAGTAAAACGGCTGATAGCCCCCTGGAGAGCAACAAGAAAGCAACAAGACCCCCTCCCGTCCACAACAAAGGATCCAAGATATCCAAAATAGGCAGTAGAAAAGCAAACAGCACCTATAAACAACCAGAAAACAATCATTCTTTCCACCAGAAAACTCGGTAGACACGAACCCACCCCTCCGTTCAATCTAAAAAGAAAAGAGAACGGACACCAAAGCAAGAAAAAAAGGCCCAATTCTTGGAGAAAAGTCAAAACGCCCTTTATTGGAGAACAATAAAGGTGGAACCTTTCAAAATTAGAGCCCAATCTTTTAGGGGTTTCCCAAATAAGGGTGTAACCTTTCAAAATTATCATATAAGAGGTTAACATTTACAAAAGTACTTACATGAAGAACAAACTTTTCAAAATGCTAAAAAAAATGACCAAATTTGTTCGAAAGTACTAAAATAAGGGCCTAGCTTTTTCAAAAATGCTCAATGAAGGCTTATCAAATGTCGTATATTAGGTTTCAAATTTTATTTTTATTATTTTTTTTCTTTTTTCAAGTAATATCTGATTTAATTATTATTTATTTTATTTTAAACACGTGAACGTTAAATTTTTACTATAAACCCAAAAAATTGCGTGAAAAAACCTTTATTTTAATATTTTGGAAAGGTTAAATTTTAATATCTATCATTTTGAAAAGTTGGGCTGTGAGCTGCCCTTAAAAGGTTGGAACTCCTTTAACTAACTTTGAAGGTTCCATTTGAAACACAAAGGGATCATATATCATCTGCACCATTCAACCAACACCATGTTATCATTGTTCATTCATTTAAATTTTGTTTTCTTGCTCCAATCTCTTTCTTAATTTTTATTACACTTATTTATCTTGATTAAACCTCTTAATCTTTATCGAAACTCTCAATTTGATTATATAAATCATTAAAAATTAATAAAATAAAAATATTTAAAAAAATTAATTTAGTAAGCTTTTTTAGTTCGGTTCAATTAATAAAAACGATTTTCACAAAATAAAAAAAATAATTTTGAGTTTTCAAATAACAAAAAAAATCCTATTTATTATCTTCTATTGATTAAACACAAAACCTTCAATTACCCTAAAATCATTTCTTAAGTTGAAAACCTTTTCAATTTCTTCAAAAGTCTCCCTTTGATTAGCAAAGAATTGCTAAGTCAAATATTATTTTAATATCTATTTATAATTTGAAACTTTCAATTTTTTCAAAAAAGCCTTTTCAATTAACAGGTTTTAATAACTTCAAAATAATTATTGACAAGACATGAGTTTCAAGCAAAATAGTTCTTGGGTTTTTTACTCTGTTCAACTATGGGTTTTAAACACATTAAAAAAACTATGGGTTTTGCAAAAAGTAAGTTTATGGGTACAAGATATGGGTGAAATTCTAAAATAAAAATTTATGTGTTTAGAAATTTTTTCTTCAAAAGAGGAGAGACTCAAAAAAATCCATAAACTTTGAGCAAAATAACTAAAACAAACTTGATTTATTCAACTAATCGAGAGGGAAGGGTCTTAAAACCCTTTTTTAAAGGGTTTTTGACCAAATGCATTTAATGGTACTGTGACTAAAATTTGCAATTTATCTAACAACCATAATTAAATTAAATAAATTTTTAAATAGGTGATCAAAATAAGAAAACGAGTAAACTTTGGTGACTAAATAGGTTATTTAACCTAAAAAATAATTGATACGGGAGCAAACACCTATTTATTTTTTTATTCTGTTTCTATTTTCTACTTTGCTTCACTTTTTCAAATGCGTAATAGTCTATCCTATACCCTATCCATTATAATAGAAAATTTTTTAATGCAGTAAGATAAAAAAAATTACTCTCTTTCCTAATTTTTTTTATTTCTTCAATGGTCTTTCCTCATGTTAAAAAAAAATATAGTACTTACTTACTCTATCACATTACGAATCGTTCCTTCAATAGAACAGTTTCTAAACCCAAACTGAGAATGCTATATACAAAAAAATATTTTTTTTTTCAATTTAATCTTATTTTCATCTTTTATTAAGGGAACCTCATTGAAACCCTATTTTAAGCTCCTAAAAATTAAAACTAAATATTTACTATACTTTCAAGTTAAAAGAAGTATCACAAATTAATAAATAAAAATGTTTCGATATTAATATCACTATTATTGCACATTCCAACCTATATAATATCTTTTTCCATTGATCCATAGACACTTCGCCAGCACAAAGAAAACAAAGGCTTATAGATTATTTCCTGCGAAAATCTAGTATAATATTGGTATCAAGAAAGCCATTGCCTCTACTTTTAAATTTAGCATTCATGGTTATGTTTAGCACTGCAAGAAACACAAAGAAGCTATTTCCACCATTTGCATTTGCTCCAACACCAAGCTGGTCTCTTGTCAGGTTCGTGAAGTAGAAAAATGTTGGTCAACACTTTCGAGCTTACAAGGTTGTATATTATAGATATCCACTTCTTTTTTCTATGGAAAGTAGGGGTTATTAACCCCGCTTGTTGATAGGCCATCACTCATATTAGTGATGATTGTTGGCTTAAAATGTTCCCTTTCAACCCCTTTTCCCCCCAATTCTCAGGACTTCTTGTTCATCTCCAACACCATTAGCAGGATCGATATTGAATGGCATCAGCAAGGTGTCGTCGCCATAGCAATCTGAAAGTGGAGTTGATAAATGGTGGTCTTCAATTTATGACGTTAATGGGTGTATTACGGAGATGTTTTATTCACTTTTTGGTGATCAAATGTATTATATTCTTAGTCCTGCTTGTTGCAATGCCATAATGAAAGTCAACAATGATTGTTGGCCTAAAATGTTACTTTCTTACCTGATGCGAGCATGAGTAGTGGGAGCTCTAATAATGCGAGCATGGACCTTGCAAGCTTGGAAGATGCGAGCACTAGTGTTGCGAACACTCATGTTGAGAACACTGGAGCTGCGAACACTGATGTTGTGAACACTAGTGTTGCGAGCACTCATGTTGCGAACACTGGAGCTGCGATCACTGATGTTGTGAACACTCGTGTTACGAGCATGGATGAAGGGCGAGCCTCACATGACTCAATCGAGCTACCTAGAGGACCATTCACGCTAGCACAAGCCAAGAAATTCAATTAGGCTGTCACGGGTTTAATTAAAAGAATTTTGGAAGACACTTCATGCATTTCATACAACCCGTCATGCATTCCATGCAATGTGTTGCAGATTCAACTTTAATTTTAATCTAATTAAATTGCTAGAAAATAAAGTATTAACTATTTAGTTATTTTAATCCATGTCTTAATTATGTTTTGTGTTATTTTAATATGTCCTAACCAGCATGTTTAAGATGATGTAGAGATGTCCATGATTGGCCAACATAAGCTTTTAATGCACCTACTAACATTTGAAATGCTAGAAACACCTCTCCAAAAGGGCATTTTGTGATCAGGAAAGGAATTCAATGTTCTCTTCATGCATGGCTGATTGGGTTCATCAAAGGTCTCAAGGTGTTTAAATGCTCAAAGGATGATCATGGGAACATTAAAAGTGGCTGTTCGATTTTCTTAAAATCATTAATGCACCGCCCACATTTATTCCAAGTGCTTGGAGAATTTCAGCAGAATTAAGAGCACTTCTTCCTGGCCAACCAAGCACTAAATTCGGCCAACTACTCCATTAAAGCGGCCACCACATTAACTTAAAGTGCATGGGGAATATTGGACGAATTTATGTTGTAATTTTGATTAATTATTTCATGACTTTTCAGCTGGTCATTTGTAAGCCTTTAAATATGAGGCTTGGAACATTTTGTATCAATTTTTGATGAATTTTAATCTTATTGTGAGTTTGCAAACTCCTTGTTCTTATTGGACTTAAATTGACTTATCAAGTAACCCTTGTGGTGTCAATCTGATTCTTTTGAACTTATCACTTCTCTGAAGTGTGGCCTTCACCCTTATACCGATTAGTTCCTATCTTGCTAGATAGAGGGTCACAGTCTTCTTGTTTTCGTTCTAAGAACTAATATAGGAATCGGGTCAATATACTTCTATAATATCGGTTCATTCTTGAGTCCTTAAAATTGAATTCAAGCCTATCCAACCATCCACTAATTCAAAGCTTGTCATTTTCATTTCCAACCTTCACAAAGTCATTACGAACGATACTTCTTAATTTCGATTGGGAAGTCACGCGACTCGTAATCACCCCTAGAGGACGAGGTCGCATCATTACCCGACTTTTCCTTAGTATTTGAAGAACTACTGTGGTGACAGGACAACACCACCTAAATGAACTAAATATCCTCAACTAGTTCAAGCCCTTACATAGAAAAAATCCTAGATGATTAGATTGTTTTTTTCTTTTATATATCATTATAGAATTGAAAAAAAATCATAATTACAAATACTAGAAGGAGGATGGTTTCTTTTTTTTTTTAGGGTTGATTTTTTATTCTTGATAATAAAAAAATGGTTTTATATTTAATGTAATGTCATGATAAAAAATTATATGCAGAGTCACGGGATGCATAATGCTACAAAAATTTCAATATCAATAGTAATTGAAATAATATCATATGTTAAAAATTTAAAATTTTGATTTATATTAGAATTAAATTATATAAGCACCCATGTCAATAATTATGATATCAAATGTTAAAGTTTGAATTATTTGCCTTATGGTTTAAGCATGTTTTGAATGTTTGTGAAGATAAAGCCCAAATGTGTTTGTCCCCATATTAACTAGTTACGGATAATGCCTTTGGTGCATATGAATTAAACAATAGTTTTAAAAAAGGGATAATTTTCCTTTCAAATTGGGTATTAGTAAGGCCATTAATCATGTTGAATGGACTTTTCTCGACGCCATCATTATTAAAAATAAATTTCAGTACAAAGTGGGTTGCTTTGATTACAAATTGCATATTTATTATTTCCTATTCTACTATTTTTAATAAGTTTCATTCTGAAAAAGAAAATGATAGGTTCATTCTGAGGTGTTCTTACTAATCTTCCACAATTTGTTAAAGTAAATTATGTTTTTTTGGGACTTAATGACCTTGTTTTCAAGTAACTTGTTAGAATTGGGTGACTAGAATTCTTGTTAAGGTGGAGATTGTTAGAATTGGGTGACTAGAATTCTTGTTAAAATAAAATTCAGTGGTAAAATAAAATAAAAGTAAAGTCCAAATAAACTAGACTTCATTTATTTTATTTTAATTAGAATAAGTCATCTATTTTATTTTAATTAGAATAAGGTGTTTCAACCTTACTACGTTACTTTTATTAGTTGTTGATTGGAATAAGGTTTTTCAACCTATAAATAGGCATAGTCATCTCCTCTTGTAATTATTCGATTTTCGACATTAGTGAATCTTCTTCTCCTTTGCTCGTAGTTTTTTCCCGAAAGAGTTTTCACATAAAATCTGTGTGTGTTTTTCCCGTTTTCTTTACTGTATTTCTTCATTGTCGTCATTTAATTTTATCAAATTGGTATCAGAGCTTTTCGGATTACTAGTCTCGATTACGATAATGGCGACATTGAAGTATGATATTTCGCTGTTGGATCGCAACACTAGATTCGTGTTGTGGCAGGTAAAGATGTAAGCAGTTCCTGCGCAGATGGATTTGGAGGATAACCTGTTAGGGTTAGATAAGATGCCTTCAAAATTGACAGATGAAGAGAAGAAATGTAAAGATCGGAAGGCTTTGACACAATTACAACTGCATCTGTCGAATAAAATTCTACAAGATGTGTTAAAGGAGAAGACTGCTGCTGCATTATGGGCAAAATTACAGCAGTTATCTATGTCAAAAACCCTAACCAGTAAATTGCATATGAAGCAGCGACTGTATTCTCATCGTTTGGAAGAAGGTGCGTCTGTGCACGAACACTTGAATGTGTTTAAAGAAATTATCTCGGATTTGGAGGCCATGGAGGTTCAGTATGATAAAGAGGATTTAGGATTAATTCTCCTTTGTTCGTTACCACCGTCGTATTCAACCTTCAGAGATACAATTTTGTATAGCCTTGAATCTCTCACAGTTGATGAAGTCTATGCTTCATTAGCCTCATATGACAAAATGAAGCATCTTGTGGCTGGATCTGACTCTCAGGGAGAGGGTCTCATTGTTCGTGAGAGACAAGATTGAAACAGTGATGATAATCGTGGGAGGACACAGGAACGAAATCTCCGCAGTAAATCTAAAGGTAGATTAAGATCTTCAAACAGAGGTAAAACTTGTAACTTCTGCAAGAAGAAATGGCACATTAAGAAAGAGTGCTCCAAGTTACAAAATAAGATCAAAAGGGAGGCAGAGAATCAAAATGGAAAACAACCAGAACAATCTGGTGAAGTTGATGTAGTAGAAGACTACAGTGATGGTGAACTCCTAGTTGCTTCTGTCGATAATTCTAAAGTGAGCGAGGAGTGGATCCTCGATTCTGGTTGCACCTTCCATATGAGTCCCAATCGGGATTGGTTTACAACATATGAAGTTGTGTCTGAAGGTGTTGTTTTGATGGGAAATAATGTTTCATGTAAAATCGCAAGTGTTGGCACAATCAAAATAAAGATGTTTGATGGGGTCGTTAGAACTCTCAGTGGCGTGTGAAATGTACCAGAATTGAAAATGAATTTGATTTCGTTGAGTACTCTTGATTCAAAAGGACATAGGTACACAGCTAAAAGTGGGGTTCTAAAGATTAGCAAGGGTTCTCTCGTTGTGATGAAAGGGCAGAGAAAGACTGCCAAATTATATGTTTTGCAAGATTTAACTATTACTGGTGATGCTACAGTCGCTTCCTCTTCCTTGTTAGATGATGATATTACTAGACTTTGGCATATGAGTCTAGGGCATATGAGTGAAAACGGCATGGTAGAATTGAGTAAAAGAGGACTTCTTGATGGGCAAGGCATTAGCAAACTGAAGTTCTGTGAGCATTTTGTTTTTAGGAAGCAAAAGAGAGTTCGATTCACAAGAGGAATCCATAACACGAAGGGAACATTGGATTATATTCATTTAGATCTTGGGGACCATCTAGAATGCCTTCGAGAGGTGGAGCTAATTATATGCAAACTCTTGATGATTTTTCCAGAAAAGTTTGGACATTCTTTCTGAAGCAGAAAAGCGATGTGTTTTCCATATTCAAGTCTTGGAAAACTATGGTTGAAAAACAGACAGGAAAACAAATAAAACACCTCCGCACAAATAATGGTTTGAAGTTCTGTTCTGATGAGTTTAATGATTTTTGCAAATCAGAAGGGATCGTGAGACATTTGACAGTTTGTCATACTCCACAACAAAACGGCGTTGCAGAACAAATGAACAGAACGATCATGGAGAAGGTTTGATGTATGTTGTCAAATTCTAATTTACCGAAGTCATTTTGGCCTGAAGCAGCCTCTACTGCATGTTTTTTGATCAACCGATCTCTATCCGTTGCCATTGAGAAAAAGACTCCACAAGAGATATGGTCTGGTAAGCATGCTGATTATTCTGATATAAAGTTTTTTGGGTGTCTTGCATATGCTCATGTTGATAGTGGAAAATTGGAACCAAGATCCATTAAATGTGTTTTTCTTGGTTTTAAGGCTGGTGTAAAAGGGTATAAGTTATGGTGTCCTGAAAATAGAAAAGTTGTGATTAGCAGAGATGTTGTTTTTGATGAAACTGCTATGTTACCTAACTTATCTCTTAAAGACTCTTCCAGTAAAGAACAACAAAAATAGGTGGAGTTTCAGATTGATCCAGTATCTACAACAAAGTTAACTTCTCAAGTTAGTACAGAAGTTCATAATAGAGCCACTTCTTCACCACAATATTCTATTGCCAAGAATAGACCTAGAAGAGAAATTAAACCTCCGAAGAGATATGCCGAGGCTGATCCAGTGGCTTATGCTTTAAACGTGGATAAAGATATTACTACAATATTTTGTGACAGTCAAAGTGTCATTTTTCTTACAAAAGATCAAATGTTTCATGAGAGAACAAAGCACATTGATGTTCAATATCATTTTGTGCGTGATATTATTGCTCGAGGGGATATTGTTGTGAGCAAAGTTAGTACTCATGAAAATCCTGCAGATATGATGACTGAGTCACTTCCCATAACCAAGTTTGAGTATTTCTTGGACTTTGTTGGTGTTCATTGTTGAAGAATACCACTAAAGGGGTTTTGTGGAAGAGGTGAAGAACTTGTTCGTTAAGAGTTCTTGTTCGTAGAGAATTCTTGTCAAGGTGAAGATTGTTAGAATTGGGTGACTAGAATTCTTGTTAAGGTGGAGATTGTTAGAATTGGGTGATTAGAATTCTTGTTAAAATAAAATAAAAGTAAAGTCCAAATAAACTAGACTTCATTTATTTTATTTTAATTAGAATAAGTCATCTATTTCATTTTAATTAGAATAAGGTGTTTTAACCTTACTACGTTACTTCTATTAGTTGTTGATTGGAATAAGGTTTTTCAACCTATAAATAGGCATTGTCATCTCCTCTTGTAATTATTCGATTTTCGACATTAGTGAATCTTCTTCTCCTCTGCCCGTGGTTTTTTTCTCGAAAGAGTTTCCACGTAAAATTTGTGTGTTTTTTTCCCGTTTTCTTTGTTGTATTTCTTCATTGTCGTCATTTAATTTTATCATAACTTGATTATATTTTTTGTAATTTTTCGTTTTAGTAAATTATGATCAATTTTAATACAATAAGTGTTTTAACGCATTTTTAGGTGTTTCGATGACCCGTTAGGCCAATCCAGGCCTAGGGAACGACTAATTGGTTTACAAAGTGTGCATGACCCTATTTTAGGCGGAGGAACAGTTACACCCCAAACCTAACTGAGATGGTCCAACCCGAATTTCGAGCGACACATTAGCCACCGAAGTGACTCTTCAACATCTACCACAATCACACCAACCATCCATGCACACCATGCATATATATAATATTTCATACAATCATTTAGTCCTAGGAGCATGCTTTTCTAAGTCAAGCAACAAGTTACATAAGAAGTGGAATAAGGCGTACCTGAATTTTGGCAGGCTCTATCAGCCGCAACATGTGTCGTTAGTTCATGTAAGCAGTATCATATAAATCTAACCATAATTTTAGCCAAACATGCAAACATGAAGATTAAAAAGTCCAAAAAACTAAACCGTTTTAAAAGTCCAATTACAACCTTTAAAACCAAGTTATTTTTAAATGGTCTAAAATTATGTAAGTCCAATCTAAGTCTCTAGCTTTAGAGTGACCCACATTGCCTTCTTGGGGTTTTAAAAGCTCGACGAACATCCATTAGGAAAGAAAAGTTTATGTAATGGATCACAGATATGCCACCCTTCTCACTATCCCGTGAACTATTTGTCTGAAAGGGGAAAATAAAAGAATGAGCTTGGGAAAGCTCAGCCAATACAGATGCATAAAACATCAGAAAAACGGTTCAATAATCCACATACTAAATAGCTCACTTACGGACAGTTCTCATATAATAGTTCCCATACAATCAGCTCGCACATGAGCAGTTCATATATATATATATGCAAAACAGTTCAATATGGTTATATATTGCCAGACTATTAAATGGACACATAATCTTATGATTTTCTCATTAGATAAATGGATCTCTTAAAACATTGTGTGGGACCTATAAAGTCATTCAATTTGCAATATAAGTGCAATACGAAAGTTCGCACTCTCCGAAACACTACCTTACAATTCAGTAGTGAGTGGACCATTGCTCAACATTCCCTTATTTCTCCATAAATTCACCAAGGCCACAAATACCCTATCTGTATACAATTAGGTGAGCACTCACAATCTTATGGCATGCCAACTACCAACGATTCTAGGATTCACTATGCCAATATAACACATATATACACATTTAAAAATCACATAGTTTAGGCTTGCAGTAAAACAGAGCTCGTAGTTCCCAATACACATTATTCACAAGAAGTAGAGTTCACAATGCACAATTCGAAAGAGCTCACAATGCACAGTTCTCAATGGCTATAGAGTTTGTTATATTATCACGGTTCGTAATGCATAGTAATATAGTTCGCAAAGCATTAAGCTTACAAACACAAAACATCAAGCATCAGAAAACAGAATTCACAAATGATGGATGTTTGCATGCAATATGAGTTCTCATGTACACCACATGGCAACTCTCACAAATCATATCGATTCGTAGTTCACTCGCACGCAACCCATAAACATGTTTATCAAGGTTCGCTACATATAAAAGAGTTTATAGATGCATGTAATTAGCTCGCAACATTATGATAAGGGTTCGCACATCTTACTTGGCCTTCAATAGCGTGTGACCTCTTTTTCAAATGCAGTATACAGTGTACTCACCTTAGTTCACCACGTCATGTCGACTAAGTGACCATCGTTTACCTTTATCTCTAATAATCGATGTTCCACTAGTGCTCTTAGCTTCGCACAGAAACTTACACATTACTTACCGTTCGGAATAGTTTAACACTTACTTTACTCATCTACAGCTTACAGCCTATGTGATCTCTACTGAGCTCGCATAGTATATTTACTTAACCTATTTAGCATCTATTAACCTTTCTACCTCACAGGTATTAACAAATCTAAGCTTATTAACTAAGTGTGACCCAACTTAACTCTTATCTTTGAAATAATTAATGTTTCATCACCTTCCTCAAGAACACAATGTTTATGCATTTTCGAAAAAATATTATTAAATCTGATTACAAAACCTCTTGATCTCTTCAAAATTCGTTTAAAAATCTTTTGAAAATTATTTTAAAGAACATGCATGAGCTTCTTCAACCTTGATCTAACTTTTTCTCAAAACCGAACCATTTAAAACAAAAGTTTACTGATATTTCTTATTTAGATTAAAGAGAACTTAACTAAAAATATTTAATGCAAATATGACATAAGAAAACAAAGTTTTAACTTCAACTTCATTATCTTTCGTGACGTCAAGCAGTCCGTATAAGAACCTAACCAATTTAAAATGAAAATGGATGTTTTTCTTGAAGGAATGTGAGAGAAAATAAGTGTTTGGATGCTAAGGAAATTGAAGAATGCAGAAAAATTTGAGAGAAAATACTAACTACCAGATGCAATTGATTTTTAAAATGCAATGAATGAGTAATTTACAATGTACGTGAGGAAGAAAATGAACAGTGATGGCTTATATAGCCAAAATCTTTTTTAAAACTGGTTTATTTATCCTATAGATCCCTCTTAGTTTTACCCTTGTTTTAATAACTCCCCCACTAACCTTTTGTCCTAATTTACCTTTTCAAATTCCCTACTTTAGCTATTACACTTATCTAGTTATTATTTTTAACGTGATTTTTATTTACTCTATTTTTAATCTATAATTTATTGCAAAAAATTTCAACCCAATTTTCGGGATTTGACAGAACACAAGGGGTGACTTCGGTGTTGCGACTCCAGCATTCAGTGTTGCTAATCCCAACTTTGAGCAAGCAATAATCCCATTCAATGTCCAATGTCTCGACATCCATACCCAATGTCGCAACATCTATTTGACAAGGTTCAAATTATTGCTTAGGGTGCTTTGTCTGCATAATGCGTAATAAGTCATTTAATTACCTGTATTTGACCTAATATGTTCATAAAACACAAGAACTATATATAGTAATGTTTACAGTTATTTTTGGGGAGCTTTTTAATTAGTTTTTAGTTTAGGTTTTGGAGTTTTAGGAGTTTTGACTATTGCTTTCAACTTAGATTCGATTTCAATCGAAGCTTTATTTTCCTTACTTAATCTTTAGTTTTTTGGTTGTTTGTCTTCAAATTGTTGTTCCCTCGAAGAATGTTAATTGGGTTTTTAGTTTTGATGCTCAATTAACTTCACAATGAATCAAAACTCTCTTTAACCTTCTCTTTAATTTGATATTTGTTTGAATGTTTGAATTTCCCTTACGGAAAATTGCATACGGGCTCATGAGGAATTAAAACCCTTATGGAGATTAACGATCGGAGGTGGAATTAATTAACTAGGGAATTAGGTTTTACTTTAAAATTAGTTGGATTAAATTAAGTGTGATTAAACCCTAGGACTGACGATCCTAAGAAGTTATTTAGGTAGATGAAGTTTAAAGCATAGTTTATTGAGTATATCTTTATTTAGCCTTTGAATGATAAGTAGTTTCTATCGATTAGTTGATTTAGTTAGAGGCCAAAAGGTAATAACTAGGTTAATTATTAGCTAATTTATGAAAACACAAAATCTGAAGTTACTTATGAACACTAATGTGGATTAATTTTCTTAATATAAATATGAATTATTGAGGATTTGGCATGTGTTTTTAATAAGGACAAAATATGCAAGTGTTTTGTTAATAAAATTCACTTTCGCAATTGGTTTGATTGAAAATGAGTTTTTTTTTTATAAATCAATCATAATGTTTTATCAATAATATTAATAAATGAATTTTTCTCAATTTTTTTCTTAAATCAATGTGTTTTAAGGATATTTTAAGTACGCATTTTTAGAAATAAAATTTGTTTGTTTCTAATGTGTGTTTTGGCCACTTTCGTGATCCATGTGATCGCTTAGATTGGAATCTGGGCCCGATTTGAAGGGTTACTAGAACTTTTCGCAAGTATGTGTTGGATTTAGTGCCCTAGTTTAGTATTTTCATGTAAAGTACTCTTGTAATTTTTTACGAATAGATTGGTTAATAAAATTATTCGTGAAACAAATGTTGCTCATTGGTTGTCTAATATTGAAACTAATACTAAGCAGAATTACATGATCGAGTCATTGTCGAAACGTTCATTTTCGCGGGAAAAATAAACAAGTCTCGAACAATATTTTTAAAATCGAAATTTTGAATTATAAAAATGGGAGTCGCCACCAATCTTTTATTTGGTGTGATTGGATTTCCACGAAACGTTTAAAATCCGTTTTGAAAAATATTTTGGTCTTCAAAATCCAAAAAACAGGTTCGGGAGTCGTTACGCATGAGGAAGGATTAGCACCCTCATACGCCCAAAATTGGTACCACATTTATTACTTTCGGGTCTTAGTTTGTTAAAACTTTGAAATCTCGAGTAATACTTAAAATACGATCTTTGTTTTTAGAAAACTCTGCATGATTTTGGGAATCCTATTTGAGGGAAATCGTCCGTTTGTTTCGAATTTCTAAGAGAACTAGAAGTCGTGTCCAACACATTAGGGCACTACATTCCCGGACTTTCGAAATTGAAGGACATTTTGAAGGACTTTAAAGAGGATATCTGATTGCATAAATTATACGAAAATCACACCCAACACGTTAGGGCATGGTTTTTCGAAGTCTTCACGTGAAAGGATATTGCCTCATTTTGTTTTAAAACCATTTGTATATACATATATATATTTTTGAGAACTTGAAATTTCACATTGAGTTTAAAATACAACCCTCAGACACATGACTAAAAATAATTTGAGGATAGAATGCCTGTTTACTTCGATTTTCGTGAAGAATTAAAGTCGTGACCAACACTTAGGGCACGACGTTCTCGGAACCTCGTAGTTAAAAGGCATTTTTAAAAAACTTGGAAAAGAATATTCGATTCGTGCGAGTTATACGAAGAATCATACCCGACACGTTAGGGCATGATTCCTCGAAGTTTTCACACGAAAAGGATATTACCTCGATTTTAAAATAATTTTAAAAACAAATTTGTAATTTTAAATATGAATGAACAGTTAATAACGAAGATTAAATAACACGAAACAAAAATGGTTAGGTAGATAAATGATATACAAAAATAAAAAATATGAAATATGAAAGCATAATAATTAAAAATTAAATATAAATATTGAAGAGAAAGAAAAGCAAAGCAAACGGAGTCAAAAATGAGATTTTTTGATGCTGGGGGTAAAACGGTAACTTAGGACATTCGGGGAAAAATGGTAATTTTTGGAAGGTTCGGGGTTAAAAATGGAATTTTTAAACGTCCGAGGGTAAAATGGTGTTTTTTGGAAGGTTCGGGGTTAAAAATGGAATTTTTAAGCATTCGAGGGTAAAAATGTAATTTTTTGAAAGTTCGGGGGGTAAAAATATGATTTTTGGATAGTTTAGGGACTTCTTGGGCAATAAAACCAAAAAGGAAGTGACACGTGGTAGCTTCTCATGCCGTCAAAGGTCAATGGACCAATTTGTAAAATTTTTAAAATTACTAGGCCAATTTTAGAATTAAAACAAAACTTGATTTAAGGATGAAATTAAAACAAATTAAAAATAAAAGGTACCATTTGTAAAATAATCCAAAAGCAAGACACGTGGCAGGCTTTTAGGCTTCTAGAGAGTTAAGGGACCAGATTAAAAATGAATGAAAATTGTTTGGCAAATTTATAATTAATTAAAAGTATGAAAAGGAACTGATTGGAAATTTAAAAAAAGTGAAAGGATCAAGTGCATAAATAACCCATTTTTCAAAAACATGAGGATCCTAAGGTCAGAGCGGGTCAGGTCGGGTCGAATCGGGCTAGGTCAAAACGATGCCATTTTTGCACCAAATGTTCATCCCCAAAATAGCAGCGTATTAATGCTTGTATAAAATCTCAATTTTCATAAAAAACTCATTTTTTTCTTTTCATTTTAAAAAAAGGGTTCCTTTCTAAATTTTTCTCTGAATCCCTTTTGCAGCAGCCTAGAATCTGGCCACTCCTCCGATAGCTGCTTCGCCACGCGACGTTGCCCTCCAGTGCCACGTGCCACCATATACGACCACCGGTAAGTAAAAAGCTCTCTTCTTCTTTCTTTCTTTTTGAAAAACACAGATCTGGGTTCAGATCTAACTAGATCGAACCCAGATATTTCTAAAAAACGAATATTCGGCCCTTTTTATTTTTATGATTGTTCATCTTTTAAAACTCCTTTTTTAAACAGTGTTTTTTATTATTATTTGTTTTCTGTTATTATTAAAAAAATTAAATCTCACCAATCCCTTTTTTATTTGAAACATGCTTTTCATTCTCGAAGGTTTTTAATTCATTTGCTGTTTCCTTTGCAGATTCGGTCTTCGGTGGATGTCTACGTGGTTATGGACGACGGCGGCGCAACCCAGGCAGCCCTTCTAACTTTCCAACTTTTTTTCAATTATTAATAATAATATTATTATTATTAATATTATTATTATTTATTAAGACTAAAAAATATTTAATATGTATTTATTATATTTTTGAAACAGACCAAAAATAATAAATGGGACAGTGGGATTCAATGCATGCATTAATGCATATTTAGAAACCGATTGAGTTAGGACTTTAAATCATAAATGATAACAGCCATTCATTAAAAAGATACCTGATGGCTCAAGGTTTGAGAGCTTTAAATCTGACTTGTTTGAATCTGTTGAACTCTCCTTTTCTAACTTTGAATACCCCTTGCCTTCATGTATTCAATTGAAACTGTTTGTATTAATTTCTGAAAGTATGTTGCAAATGTTAAGATCTTGTATTGATTTTTGAATGAACAACCAAGGTTCGTAAAAAACCAAAATGTTTGAATCTGGTTTTTATAACCAGTGTTCAAATCATTACAATCTATTTCTTGCATTTAAACCCTGTCTTTTCTTCCTTTTGCAGTGGTGTTGGTGCAGCGTGGCAGTAGCAAGTTGCTGGTGGTGCAACTTGGTGATGACGTGGCAGCCTTCGGTTGGCTGAGGTGGTGGTAACAACAGCAACAGTAGCAAATTAGGTCTTCTGTTTAGAGTTTGGGTCACTTGGGCCCATCTGTACTTGGGTCATCTGGGTGCAATGGGTTTGGGCTTAGGTTAGCATTTAGGCCCGTAACTGGGCTCAATTTGTAATTGGACCTTGATGCTTGTAATTGGACATTAAATTTAATTTTAAATTTATAATAAATTTAAATTTCCAATAAATTTAAATTTAAAATAAACATAATTTTAAAATAAATTTAAATTCTGTTGGGTCTGGATAAATTGGGCTTCAACAGTTGCCCCTCTTTGCTCGTTGCTGTGTAACAGGAACAGAGCAAAGGCCAAAATGATGCCCAATTTGCCAGGTCCCATTTCTTTGACTCTCTTTCTTCAACTGGGCCACCCTTTCCTTTTTTGACCGTTCAATTTCACTACATCCGCTTCTCTACCTCTTCGATGTTGTGATTCCAGCTTGCCTCGACGTCATTTTCGAAAAGACAAAATTTGCTACTATAATTTCACTCTAATCTCTTGAAATTTCAAGGAGATTGGAGTTTGTCACTGTAGTCTTTGTGTCTGGTTTCATTGATTCAGTCTTCTTCTCAGCATCTCATCAAGAAGATGACCGCATCGCTTGTTTCAATCTGCTTCTTTGTATCTCATCAAGAAGACGAATTTGGTCCACTTCTTAGTATCTCATCAGGAAGCTAACCATTTTATTGCTTCGACCTACTTCTCAGTATCTCATCAGGAAGCGGGGGTTCGAAGATTTGCTCGCATTGAGCCTTGAGTTGGTATACTTCTCTGTATCTCATCAAGAAGATGACTGCCTCACTTGTTTCAATCCGCTTCTCTGAATCTCATCAGGAAGACGAATTTGGTCCACTTCTCAATATCTCATCAAGAAGCTAACCATTTTATTGCTTCGACCTGCTTCTCAGTATCTCATCAGGAAGCTGGGGTTCGAAGATTTGCTCGCATTGAGCTTTAAGTTGGTATACTTCTCTGTACCTCATTAGGAAGATAATCGCCTCATTTGTTTCAATTCCCTTCTCTGTATCTCATCAGGAAGATGAATTTGGTCCACTTCTCAGTATCTCATCAGGAAGCTGGGGTTCAAAGATTTGCTCGCATTGAGCCTTGAGTTGGTATACTTCTCTATATCTCATCTGGAAGATGATCGCCTCACTGTTTGTGGATAATCACAATCTACCCCGTGATCGGGGTAAGGTATTGGAGTCCTGCTCCTTTTCAACTTTGCCTTTGTGGTCTCAATCTAATGCTCGAAATTTCCTTGATTCATCTCGCCATTTTGCGGGGATGTGACCTTTGAAGTATGCTTCTATGGACCTCTATGTAAGCCTAAATTAGAAAGTCATGATTAGAATGAATCAAATGCTCCTATCTACATGAATGTGCATGATGAATGTCAGATTCATTTATTATTATTCGGGTTAGCATGGTCTATCGCCTGTCCGAGCTCTGTCATTGATGTGTTGCCCCATCTTCTTCTAGGTTAATCTTGAACTGCTTGTTTTCAAGTTTGTTTTTTGATTGGTAGTCCTGTTTCGGGCCCCCGTACTATTTAGGAAATTCCAAAATGATGCTCACGGATCTTTGTATAATTTATTAGTTCATTATCCATTATTTTATATGCGAAATGCTAGAACAAAATTGTGAAGAAATAAAGTCATATTTGAAAATTCTATTCAACAAAGAGGATCAAAGGAAGAAATATTAGTAAAAAATTTCCAAGTATACAACAAAGGATAATTAGCTGCCTCGGATATCGCAAAATGAGCTTTTCTGCATCGACTTGTTGAGAATCACTCTGAGCTTGGATGTGTGTCTAGAAGACCTGGACTGCTTTGTTGATGCTTCAAGTTATAATCTCGTTACTTTGACCTGTTCTTGAATTTGAGCCACGCTTTGCGGGTTTTCAACTCAAAATTTCTTTGGTTTCAAGATGCCCTTTACGGGTTTTCATCTTGAACCTTTTTTTTTGCATCGAGATGCCCTTTTGTGGGTTTTCATCTCAATCTCTCTCTCTTTTTTTTAGGTGAAGTATTTTTTCATCGAGTCTGAATTGACGGGGTTGTGCAGATCCTTGCCGTCCATTTTTGTTAGAATGAGAGCTCCTCCTGAGAAAGCTTTCTTTACCACATAAGGCCCTTCCCAATTGGGCATCCATTTTTCGCGAAAATCTTTGTGTATGGGAAGTATCTTTTTCAAAACTAGATCTCCCTCATGAAATTCTCTAGGGCGAACCTTTTTGTCGTAAGCTCGCATCATTCTTTTCTGGTACATCTGACCATGGTGGATAGCTCTTAATCTCTTTTCCTCGATTAAATTCAACTGATCATATTGAGCTTGGATCCATTCTGCCTCATCTAATTGAAGCGTAGTCAAGACTCGGAGAGAGGGTATTTCAACCTCAATAGGCAAGACTGCTTCCATACCGTATGACAATGAGAACGGTGTTGCCCCAGTAGAAGTTCTGACTGAAGTTCTATAGGCAAAGAGGGCGAATGGTAATTTTTCGTGCCAGTCCTTATAAGTCTCGGTCATTTTTGTAACGATCTTCTTGATGTTTTTATTAGCTGCCTCCACAGCTCCATTCATCTTTTGGCGATAGGGAGAGGAATTGTGATGCTTGATTTTGAATTGCTCGCAAACTTCCGCTATCGTGCTATTGTTCAAATTCAGGGCATTATCGGATATGATCTTCTCTGGTATCCCATATCGGTAGATGATCTCTTTTTTCAAGAACTTGCTAACCGCAGACTTAGTGACATTAGCGTAAGACGCTGCTTCTACCCACTTGGTGAAGTAGTCAATAACCACGAAGATAAATCTGTGACCATTGGAAGCCTTTAGAGAAATTGGCCCAATAACATCCATGCCCCACATACAAAACGGCCAAGGAGAAGTCATGACATGAAGGTGTGATAGAGGTACATGAATCTCGTCTCCATAAATTTGGTACTTATGGCATCTCTTGGCATAATTGATGCAGTCGCCTTCCATAGTAGACCAGTAATACCCAAATCTCATTATTTTTCGGGCCATTGTGAAACCATTGGCGTGTGTCCCACAAATGCCTTCATGAACTTCTTCTAAGATCTTCTTAGCTTCAACTATGTCAACACATCTTAGAAACACTTGATCTTTCCTCCTTTTGTACAAGATTTCCCCGTTTAAGACATATTCACTGGCGAGTCTTCTCAATGTCCTCTTTTCATTTTCTGAAGCTTGCTTGGGGTACTTACGATCTCTTACAAACTGAATAATATCTTGGTACCATGGGCGGTTATCCCTTTCTTCTTCTCCTTCTGCCTCAATATCATAACAATGAGCTGAAGCCTCATAGATGCTCATTTGAATGGTTTTTACATCTTTTGGTCTATTGACTTTAATAATTGAGGCCAACGTGGCAAGAGCATCAGCCATATGATTTTCTTCCCATGGAAGGTAGTGGAATGTGATGTTATCGAACTCCTTGATTAATTCGAGTACTAATTTGCGGTAATCCACTAGCTTAGAATCTCTTGTTTCCTATTCTCCTTTGAGTTGATAGATTACTAGCGCAGAGTCTCCATATATCTCCAAAACTTTGATTCCCCGCTCGATGGCTGTGCGGATTCCCATGATACATGCCTCGTATTCTACCATGTTATTTGTGCAATTAAAATTGAGTTTGCTGGTGAAAGGGTAGTGATCTCCTTCTGGTGATACCAAGACTGCCCCAACTCCATTACCCGTGGCGTTTGAAGCTCCATCAAAATTTAATCTCCAAGGATGTTCTACTGTGATTACCTCTTCGGCGGTCGCAACACACATTAAATCCTAATTCAGGAAGTCGAAGTTTATTGGCTCGTAGTCCTCTAGAGCCCTGTTGGCTAGGAAGTCTACTATCGCACTCCCTTTTACTGCCTTCTGATTGACGTACACTATGTCAAATTTCGAAAGCAAGATCTACTATCTAGCCAATCTCCCATTTAATGCAGCCGACTCCATCATGTACTTTAGAGGATCTAATTTTGAGATTAACTAAGTGGTATAGTACAACATGTATTGTCTTAATCTGCGTGTGGTCCAGACTAGAGCGCAACATAATTTTTCAATTGGCGAGTATCGAGTCTCACAGTCAGTGAATTTCTTGTTGAGATAATATATCGCCCTTTCCTTCTTTCTAGATTCATCGTGTTGGCCTAGTACGCATCCCATAGAATTTTCGAAGACCGCCAAGTACAAGATCAACGGTTTATTAGGAATTAGAGGTACCAAGATGGGAGCTTTGGATAAATAATCTTTGACCTTGTTAAAGGTTTCCTGACATTCATCATCCCATACACCCGAGTTGCGCTTTCTAAGCAGACGGAAGATAGGATCACATTTCTCAGTCAACTGTGAAATGAAGCGAGTAATGTAATTTAGTCTTCGTAGAAACCCTCAAACTTCTTTTTGCGTGCTGGGTGGTGGTAACTCTTGTATGGCTTTGACTTTATCCGGGTCAATTTCAATTCCTGTTTTGCTGACTACAAAGCCTAACAGCTTTCCTGACGTCGCTCTGAAAGTGAACTTTGCTGGGTTTAGCTTTAATTGATACTTTCTTAGCCTTCCAAAAAACTTTCTCAGGATTCTTACATGCTCTTCCTCCATTTGGGATTTCGCAATCATGTCGTCGACATAAAGTTCAATCTCCTTATGCATCATGTCATGGAACAAGGTCACCATGGCCCTCTGATAAGTTGCCTCTACATTTTTGAGTCCGAAGGGCATCACCTTATAGAAAAATGTTCCTCATAGTGTGACAAGTGGTTTTGATCATATCCTTAGGGTCCATCCTTATCTGATTATACCTAGAGAAGCCATCCATAAATGAGAATAGGGAATGACCTGCTGTGTTATCGACTAATGTGTCGATATGAGGTAATGGGAAATTATCCTTTGGGCTAGCTTTATTTAAATCTCAATAGTCCAAACACATGCGCACCTTTCCATCTTTTTTGGGAACAGGGACTGTGTTAGCTACCCATTCAGAGTATTTAACTACTTGGAGAAACCTAGCGTCAAATTTCTTCTTGACCTCTTCTTTTATTTTTAATAACACATCTGGTCTCATCCTTCAGAGCATTGCTACACGGGCCTGCATTCTTCCTTTATAGGGAGTTTGTGCACCACAATGTCAGTGCTCAAGCCAGGCATGTCTTGGTAAGACCATGCGAAGATGTCTTGGAACTCTTAAAGCAACTCAATAAGATCCTTTCTAGTTTTTAAGGAGATGCTTGTCCCAATTTTCACCTCTTTCTTTTCATCTTTGTTTCCTAGATTAATAACTCCCACTAGGTCCGAATGAGGCAGGATTTGCTTTTCTTGCTCCATCATTCTTAACAGATCCGGAGGCAGATTACAATCTTGATCATATTCGAGGCCCTGAAGCTCTTCTAAACACATATCTTGCTCGAAATGAGGCTCTAAGTTAGCGTCAATGTTGCTCATATTATTGATATTTGAGGACCTGTCAAGGGATAAAAAGGAGGTCCAAAGAACAAAATAAATTTACGAAAGAATGATTATATGGTATGTGTATGAGTATGTTTGTCACGTTGGTCAAGAATGTATGTATTAAAGAATGATTAATCTTGTTTATTGGATATGTATGAATGGTTTATTAAGTTGGATTAAGAATGAAAGAATAATTAGGAAGAAGAAAAATTGTCATATAAGATGGGAAATGAATTTTCATTCAAAATAACTGGATAATGATCATAGACTCTTTTGCAAAAGATCCATATTGCTTTCGAGTCTAAAGTAATAGGTGTTTCCGAGCATTACTCTGAGGAAATCTTAAAAACTACAGGAAGTTCTTCCGCAGTCCAATTATTCAGAGTGCTTCTAAGAACACATGGACCAATTCTTGATAGATTCCCTTCCTTTCCTTCATCAGATATAGCATTGATGCCTAGATCTTTCATGATGATCCGTCCAGTCTCGATTGTCACTCGCCTTTTTCGGCTCTAACTTTTGGTTGATCACCCCTCTTGAGATAGAAGTCTCATATATGTGCGGGAAGACCATAGGTTCCCACAAGATTTCTTTTCCAGACAATCTGGCCCTTCTCCTTTCTTGCCTTCTTTCTAGCTCCTTTTTCTTTTCTTTTGCGTCCGGCTTGTACCCCAAGCCATAATGATCCCGCTTCTCTATCAACATCGGCAGGCTGACTTTTTCTTGGAGGTATTTTCCTAGTCCCTTCCCAGGTAACGCCCCCTTTTCGACTATTAACCGCAGGCCCATCCTGGTGGTTGATGATATGGTAGGCATAGGTATTTTGTTCCCCTCCGAAATGAAGGTTGCATTGACGAATTCTAGTGAGCGGAAAGAACATTTCACAGCCTCCTCGTCTATTTTAACGTAAGGTGAATCACTCGTTATGAAAGTGATTATTTCCTCCTCAGTGTTGATCGTGATTAACCGTCATTCATTTATTAACTTCACTTTCTGGTGCAAAGAAGAAGGTACTGCTCCAGCTGAGTGAATCCATAGTCTTCCCAACAGAAAGTTATAAGTGGAACTGATATCCATCACTAGAAAATCCACCTCGTATGTATTTGGCCCAATTTGAAGAGGTATTTCGATCTTGCCCATTACCTTCCTCTCAGTCCCGTCTAATGCTCTCACTATGTTATTACACCATTTCATGTGAGAGTTATCAATTGGCAATCTTTGCAGTGTAGCTAACGGTAGCACATTCAAGGCTGAGCCGTTGTCTATGAGTACTCCAAGTAGTGTATACCCCTTGCAACGGGTAGTGATGTGTAAGGATTTAGTAGAACCTATTCCTTCCGTCGGTATTTTGTCATCGCTGAAGAAAATGAAGTTATTGGCACTCACATTATTGACCAATCGATCCAACTTACTGACAGAGATGTCATTTGGTACATATGTTTTGTTCAGCACCTTCATTAGCGAGCTTCGATGGGCTTCCGAGCTTAAGAGCAAGGACAAGATTGATATCCGAGTAGGCTGTTTGTGTAATTGTTGTACTACACTATATTCGCTATGCCTTAAAAACTTCAAAAACTCTTTCGCCTCTTTCTCAAATACAGGCTCGTTCGTGGGTACTTCGGGCTTGCTGATCATTTCTTCTTCTGGCTCACACATTATTGCCTTCCCTTTGCTGATCTCTTTCCCTTTATTTACTGGGTCATAATTCTTACCACTATAGGTAACAAGATTCACACCTTCCGGAGTTCCCCCTCCCTTGGTATGGTTACGTTACAATTGTAATTCCATGGGACCTTCTTATTATCCTTGTAAGGGAACATTGTTGGCTTCTGTACGATGATGCGAGGTATTATTTGCTCTCTTGCCGCGCTGTTTGTTGGTTTAGAAATAATCACCTTTGGGCGATTAACCCCATAAGCCTTAGCTGCTCCATCCTCGGAGGTGTAGACATCATTAACCTCCTCTCATTCTTAAAAAAATTCCAATTCTCGGTTGTCCATCAATATCTGTACCATGGCTTTAAACTCGACGCAGTCTTGAATTTCATGCCCCTCAACAGCGTGAAACTCGCAATGGTTGTCAGTCCCTCTATTGTACTCTCCTTATCCTTCGCGATCATCCCTTCTTTGACCAACTATCACCACACCCATTGGAGTGGAGACCTAATTTCTTCAACATTTCTTTTAGTTTTTCAGCCTCTTCCTTCCAGCAAGGCATTCACTCCCTGCTCTGGGTGATTGGGCAGAGGATTCCCAGCTATATTTGGCTTTTTTGGCTCTTCCAATCTTACAATTCCATGCTCGATGAGTCCCTCTACTCATCATTTGAAAGCGGGGTAATTTTCAATCGAATGGCCTTCTGGCCCTGCATGGTATTCACAATGAACATTCACTTCGTACCAAGCTGGTAATGGGGGTTTATATGGCTTCACACGTTAAGGAGCTACTTCATGCGTATCATATAGTATTTTATAAAGCTCTCCGTATGATATTGGAAAGGGAGTTTATTAAATTCTTCCTCTATTTGGCCTTATGCCCGGTTTCTGCCTTGGGGCATTTTGGTAATTGCTTGTCGGAGCTTTGGGCTGTCCTGTTACAAATGGTTTGGCGTAACTTGGCCTGTACATGCTTGCGTTATTAATTTCATTATCCCTTCTTCTAGGGGCAAGCCTTTTAGTGCTTTCTCCGGCTTCAATCTTGCCAGTCTTGATTACATTTTCAATCATCTCCCCCGATATGACCATATTAGAAAAACTCTTGGTGGCATTTCCTACCAGATGATTGAGGTAAGGTGCCTTGAGGGTGTTAACAAACAACATCGTTGTTTCCTTTTTTGTTAGTGGTGGCTGCACCTGAGTTACCACATCTTGCCACCTCTGCGCATACTACCTAAAACTCTCATTTGATCTCTTCTCCATATTTGTAATTTAAACCGATCAGGAGCTATTTCTATCACATGGCCATATTGTTTTAAGAAAGCCTACTCTAGATCTCTCCATGAATGAATTTTTGCTCTACTCAATTGATTATACCATCTGACTACCGATCCGGCTAGGTTGTCTTGGAAGCAATGAATCAATAATTGGTCAATATTAACATGCCCCGCCATCTTCCTACAAAACATGGTAGGGTGAGCTTCAGTGCAACTCATCTCGTTATACTTTTCAAATTTTGGGACTTTGAATTTAGGAGGTAGAACCAGATTTGGAACCAGACTTAATTCTTTGGCGTCTACCCCATAAGAATTTTCAATTCCCTGCATCGCATCGATCTTCTCCTCTAATCGCTTATATTTTCTTCCATTTGTCTAGGGAGATCTTCTTTCATCATCTCATCGAAGTCTGGGACACCCAAATTTGCAGCATTATCTTCTGGGTTTGATCTAAATCCAATTGGATAATTGGTCGGTCTCGATGTGCCTGTGGCCTGCTGTTGCATTCTTATAGTAACGGTGGCCTACTGCGTTGGCACCTCATGCGAAGCTGGGTTATGGAGGGGTGTAAAGCTTGGGGAAACAATTGGGTCCTCATCTTCCTCAATTGTAAGGCATTTTCCCTTATCGGCCATGCTCTGCTTTACTTGTGCTAGTTTATTCATCAAATTATTTTGTACTTCCATAAATTGATTTTTCATTTCCCTGCACATCATTGTCATTTGCTCCTGAATGTGCCCTTGCATTTGATCTTGTAATTATTTCTGGATTTGTTCGAGTCTTTGCTCCATGGCCTTTGTTTTCTTACGAGTATTATAGCGATATGAGTTTTCAATGATACCGATGTAACTGATAAAGTTTTTTATTAGTTAGGATTATTATGCGAAAATATGCAAAGATGCGATACGAATAAGATGCAGGTATGCAATGCAAGAAAATGCATTGATTTTGAAGTCCATTTTCCATTAGAACAACTTCTCTGGAAGAAAAACTTCTTTACATAAAGAGAAATTACACAAATAGCTTTGCCTTATTGCCTAGAGCTTTGATCCTTCCTAAAAGTCCAACTAGCTTCTGTCATCGTTCTGACTTTGATTCATATTGGAGGCTCAAGATATCAGCTTCAGTAGCTAACTCTTGCATGTGATCGGCGGCTTCCCTCATTTGAGTCAGTGCCTTTCCCATTACATAATCTCTCTCCTCGACTTGTCTCCTAGCTTGGCGAGCGTGCCATTCCCTAGTTTCCAGATTCCTCTCCATGATCTCAAGTCAAATCTCGTTGTTGTGGAGTGTAGGCTCTAATTCTTGTACCCTTTCCCTCAATTATTGTCTTTCAGCTACATGCTTTAAGCTCCAATACAGAATTTTGATTGCGGTGCCTCCGTAGCGATTCCTCCAACTCCTCTATTCCTGCTTCTAATCCAGCTATCTGGGCTTTTATCTCGGCCTTCTCAACTTATTTTTCTAGTAACTCTCCTTTCAAGGCATTTTCACGAGCTTGACTGTCTTGAAATCTTTTTTGCCACTGCTCTGTTTGGTCTTTCTGTATTTGAATTTCTTGTCGCCATTATTCTGACGTTTTACCCAATCTCGCGGTTCTCATAGACAAACGGAGCTTCTTATAAACTTTCTTCAAGTCTACTAAGTCTTCTTCAACTTTATTTTTACCTTTCCTCAATTTCTCAGCCTCTAACCTATGTATATCCATATCCAGTCCTAATTTCATCTTCTCTTCCTCCAGGACCTCTATTCTTTTTCCAAACTTCACACTCTTTTTCTCGAAGTCTTGTTTCATGATGTCTATTTTTGATGGGACTTCCTGCAGATATTCCTCTATCGACCGAACATTTTTAGGATTGGCGCTGGAATGTTATTGTTAACTTTTTTATTTCTCCACTAGTCATAATTTGGTGTTGTCAACGGGTTAGCACTAAATTTCTTCATTCTATGCACTTTCTTCCATGAATTTGTTACCTTTCAGACCCTCTTTTTGTAGTCATTCCTTTTGTAGGAGAACTCGCACTATGCTAGACCATATGTCGCAGGAATAAATTACCTCGTCTTGTACTATCTTAACACGAGCAGAGGGGCAAATCCTGTAGCACCCCATACCCTGAGTAAAGGGACCCAATCAAAGCTACCACAACAGTAAAGGATCTCATCTGGGATGAACCAAGGCGCGCACCGTTCAATGTCTTTGTCTTGAAGATTCTGAAGGGTAGCCATCCATTTTTCCTCAGATACATTTTGTTCCCTTTGCGTGGCAACAAATTCCTTCAAAGGTGAGAAGTCAGCTGAGAATACTTTGCAGGAAAACTTTTCTACCTTCCAAAAATGGCTTTGAAACCAAACCATCAAAAGCTACGCACAAACGATGAACCTTCCTTCCCCCTCTCTCCGGCATGCACTTAATGATCTGAAGGTTTCGGCAATAATCGCTGGGATAGGTGTGACTCCTTTACTAAGCCGATCAAACAATACTACTACTGCGTCTTCCACATGTCCCAATGGTTTTGGGAACAGGACCAACCCGTAGATGCCAAGAGCGAAGATGTCAATGCGTTTCTTCATATCTAGGTGTGTCAAAATTAGATCTCGCAAGCTCTTCTAGTTGATGCATTTGTTTTCTCCCTTTACTTTTATTCGAGACGCGACCCACTGTTCACTCATCTCGGTTACACTCATCAGCCTTTTCAGAAATGTCGAGACACATGCATCCTTTGAATATGCTTTATCGACTTGAATTTTGGGACAACGGATCAAAGCAGTATACTCCTCCATTGTGGGTGTCATGTCTAGGTTTTCGAAGGTGAAACAGCTATACGCGGGGTTCCAATGTTGGGTAAAGGCTCGAAAAAGATGTTTGTCGATTTTTACTTCAAGCAAGTAAGGTAAATCTCCATATTCCCGATAGAACATCTGTCTCATTTCGTTATTCCACTGACCCCAGATATCCCTTCATTCTTGTAAATTATTTTGAGTCACCTTAATACGAGTATAATCCCAAAACTCCGACAAATGCCCCTCCTTCAAATTGTCGCCCTTTTCACGCTGCTATTCCTCTGACCATAAGCACGCAACCATATTATCTTCCACTCTATCAAGAAATCCACCTTCCATGATGAAATTGCCTATTTGGTAATCGAACTTAAATCAACACATTTCCCTTTTGTGATGATGCAATGCAAGCATAAGAGACAAAACAGAACACGTTAGTAAAACATAATAATATTAGTATACGAGTATATAGCAAAGAATCTAAGAAATTATCTTGGATAGCTGCTAAAAGGTTTGGCCTAACCTTGTCTAAGGTGAGTACTTACGGCTCACTATATATGGTTTTAGGTCTAGAGAAAAGGTACCCAAACCAGCGAATTCCTCGATCCTCACCCATTACAGGCTCATATGGATGAGTTCGATTTAGGGGGACACATTTCCCAATGTTTGCACGGAAGTGAAAACTTCATGAAAACAAAGGTACGGATGTAATCCCGAAAGCGATTCACTATCTTGTGCGGAGGTGAAGACCTCACGAAGGAGTAGTTTCCCACTTCCACTTAAAAGGGTAGTAACAAGATGCATATAGATGCAAATTTATACTAGCAATATCAACACAATATAATATCACACAAAGATGCCGAGGATCGCATATTAAACAAAATCGAAACTTTAAAAGTTTTCAAAAAAGACTCGAAAATAATCAATTTTGGCTTGACTCTCGTTTAGTTTTTAAAAAATGTCCCCAGTGGAGTCGCCAAGCTGTTGAAACGTTCATTTTCGCGAGGAAAACAATCAAGTCTCGAACAATATTTTTAAAATCAAAATTTTGAATTATAAAAATGGGAGTCGCCACCAATCTTTTATTTGGAGTGATTGGATCACCACAAAACGTTTAAAATCCGTTTTGAAAAAATATTTTGGTCTTCGAAATCCAGAAAATAGGTTCGGGAGTCGTTACGCATGAGGAAGGATTAGCACCCTCATATGCCCAAAATTGGTACCATATTGATTACTTTCGGGTCTTAGTTTGTTAAAACTTTGAAATCTCGGGTAATACTTAAAATACGATCTTTGTTTTTAGAAAACTTTGCATGATTTTTGGAATCCAATTTGAGGGAAATCATCCATTTGTTTCGAATTTCTAAGAGAACTAGAAGCCGTGTCCAACACATTAGGGCACTACATTCTCGGACTTTCGAAATTGAAGGACGTTTTGAAAGACTTTAAAGAAGATATTCGATTGCGTAAATTATACGAAAATCACACCCAACACATTAGGGCATGGTTTTTCGAAGTCTTCACGTGAAAGGATATTGCTTCATTTTGTTTTAAAACCATTTGTATATACATATATATATATTTTTTTTGAGAACTTGAAATTTCGCATTGAGTTTAAAATACAACCCTCGGACACATGACTAAAAAAAATTTGAGGATAGAATGCCCGTTTACTTCGATTTTCGCAAAGAATTAAAGCCTTGACCAACACGTTAGGGCACGACGTTCTGGGAACCTCGAAGTTAAAAGGCATTTTTAAAAAAACTTGGAAAAGGATATTCGATTCGTGCGAGTTATACAAAGAATCACACCTGACACGTTAGGGCATGATTCCTCAAAGTTTTCACACGAAAAGGATATTGCCTCAGTTTTAAAATAATTTTGAAAACAAATGTGTAATTTTAAATATGAATGAACAGTTAATAACGAAGATTAAATAACACGAAACAAAAATGATTAGGCAGATAAATTATATACAAAAATAAAAAATATGAAATACGAAAGCATAATAATTAAAATTAAATATAAATATTGAAGAGAAAGAAAAGCAAAGCAAACGTAGTCAAAAGTGAGATTTTTGGATACCCGGGGGTAAAACGGTAACTTTGGACATTCGGGGGCAAAATTGTAATTTTTGGAAGGTTCAAGGTCAAAAATGGAATTTTTAAACATCCGATGGCAAAATGGTATTTTTTTGAAGGTTTGAGGTTAAAAATGGAATTTTTAGACATCCGAGGGTAAAATGGTAATTTTTGGAAGGCTCGAGGTTAAAAATGGAATTTTTAGACATTCGAGGGTAAAATGGTAATTTTGGAAGGTTCAAGGTCAAAAATGGAATTTTTAAACATCCGGTGGCAAAATGGTATTTTTTTGAAGGTTTGAGGTTAAAAATGGAATTTTTAGACATCCGAGGGTAAAATGGTAATTTTTGGAAGGCTTGAGGTTAAAAATGGAATTTTTAGACATTCGAGGGTAAAATGGTAATTTTTGGAAGGTTCAAGGTCAAAAATGGAATTTTTAAACATCCGGTGGCAAAATGGTATTTTTTTGAAGGTTCGAGGTTAAAAATGGAATTTTTAGACATCCGAGGATAAAATGGTAATTTTTGGAAGGCTCGAGGTTAAAAATGGAATTTTTAGACATTCGAGGGTAAAATGGTAATTTTTGGAAGGTTTGAGGTTAAAAATGGAATTTTTAAATGTTCGGGGGTAAAATGGTGATTTTTGGAAGGTTTAGAGTTAAAAATGGAATTTTTAAACATTTAGGGGTAAATTGGTAATTTTTGGAAGGTTCGAGGTTAAAAATGGAAGTTTTAGACATTCGGGGGTAAAATGATAATTTTTGGAAGGTTCAGGGTTAAAAATGGAATTTTTAGATAATCGAGGGTAAAATGGTAATTTTTGGAAGGTTCGGGGTTAAAATGAAATTTTGGAAAGTTTAAGGGTAAAAATGTAATTTTTAGAAAGTTTAGGGGTTAAAATATGATTTCTAGATAGTTAGGGACTTTTTGGGCAATAAAACTAAAAAAGAAGTGACACGTGGAAGCTTCTCATGCCTTCAAAGGTCAAAGGACCAATTTGTAAAACTTTTAAAATTACTGGGCCAATTTTAGAATTAAAAGAAAACTTGATTTAGGGATGAAATTGAAACAAATTAAAAATAAAAGGGACCATTTGTAAAATAATCCAAAAGCAGGACACGTGGCAGCCTCTCAGGCTTCTAGAGAGTCAAGGGACCAGATTGAAAAAGAATGAAAATTGTTGGGCAAATTTACAATTAATTAAAAGTATGAAAAGGACCTGATTGGAAATTAAAAAACGGAAGGACCAAATGCATAAATAACCCATTTTTCAAAAACACGCGGATCTTAAGGCCGGAGCGGGTCGGGTCGGATCGGGCTAGGTCAAAACGGTGCCGTTTTGGCATCAAATGTTCATCCCCAAAATGGCAGCGTATTGATGTTGCTATAAAATCCCAATTTTCATAAAAAAAACTCATTTTTTCTTTTCATTTTAAAAAGAAGGGTTCCTTCCTAAATTTTTCTCTGAAATCCCTTTTGCAGCAGCCTAGAATCCGGCCACTCCTTCGATCGTCGCTCCGCCACGCGCTGTCGCCGTCCATCGTCCTTCGGTGCCACGCACCACCGTATACGACCATCGATAAGTAAAAACCTCTCTTCTTCTTTCTTTCTTTTTGAAAAACACAGATCTGGGTTCAGATCTAACTAAATCGAACCTAGATGCTTCTAAAAAACGAATATTCGACCCTTTTTTTATTTTTATGATTGTTCATCTTTTAAAACTCCTTTTTTAAACAGTGTTTTTTATTATTATTTGATTTCTGTTATTATTAAAAAAATGAAATCTCACTAATCCCTTTTTTATTCGGAACATGCTTTTCATTCTTG
This sequence comes from Gossypioides kirkii, assembly GCA_005610355.1. Taxonomy (NCBI): domain Eukaryota; kingdom Viridiplantae; phylum Streptophyta; class Magnoliopsida; order Malvales; family Malvaceae; genus Gossypioides; species Gossypioides kirkii. The sequence continues at coordinate 12,915,827 of CP032250.1, forward strand.
AAGGTTTTTAATTCTTTTGTTATTTCCTTTGTAGATCCGGTCTTCGGTGGACGTCTTCGCGGCTGTGGACGGCGACGGCGCAACCCAGGCAGCCCTTCTGACTTTCCAACTTTTTTTCAATTAATAATAATAATAATAATATTATTATTATTATTATTTATTAAGACTAAAAAATATTTAATATGTATTTATTATATTTTTGAAACAGTCCAAAAATAATAAATGGGACAGTGGGATTCAATGCATGCATTAATGCATATTTAGAAACCAATTGAGTTAGGACTTTAAATCATAAATGTTAACAGCCATGCATTAAAAAGATACCTGATGGCTCAAGGTTTGAGAGCTTTAAATCTGACTTGTTTGAATCTGTTGAACTCTCCTTTTCTAACTTTGAATACTCCCTGCCTTCTTGTATTCAATTGAAACTATTTGTATTAATTTCTGAAAGTATGTTGCAAATGCTAAGATCTTATATTGATTTTTGAATGAACAACCAAGGTTCGTAAAAAAACAAATTTTTTGAATCTGGTTTTTATAACCAATGTTCAAATCATTACAATCTATTTATTGCATTTAAACCCTGTCTTTTCTTCCTTTTGTAGTGCAGGGTCAGCTTCCAGTGGCGCTGGTGCAGGGGTGGCTGTAGCAAGTTGCTGGCGGTGCAACTTGGTGATGACGTGGCGGCCTTCGGTTGGCTGAGGTGGAGGCAACAGCAGCAACAGTAGCAGAGTAGGTCTTCTGTTTAGAGTTTGGGTTACTTGGGCCCATCTGTACTTGGGTCATTTGGGTGCAATGTGTTTGGGCTTAGGTTAGCATTTAGGCCCGTAACTGGGCTCAATTTGTAATTAGACCTTGATGCTTGTAATTGGACATTATTTAAATAAATTTAATTTTAAATTTATAATAAAATTAAATTTCCAATAAATTTAAATTTAAAATAAACTTAATTTTAAAATAAATTTAAATTCTGTTGGGCCCGGATAAATTGGGCTTCAACAGTCATAATACGGAAAGTCAACTTATATTAGTAGATTAACCTAAACATGTCCTTAGTCTAATTGGAAATGAGCAAATCGGTTGAAAAACTGTTATGTCGGCTATCAAGTCTAATTGGGGAGTTGCTTTGTCTTAGGCAACGGAGTGAATGTTTCCCAGAAGATTGAGACTTAGATTTGATTGACTAGATTGACAGTACATTGGACAAGACCCAATAAGAATAGATCTTGCTTCAATTTATGAATTTATTCTTTTGTGATGTTCACAGTGTGGCATACCTAAATCTTGAGTGGATGACAGACTATTATGCGGGACTCATAGAGTTTGTTGAAAGTAAAGGCCTGAGTTGGAATTGATAAGGAACCAAAAGCTAGTGTAGTGGGTGTACAACTTCTACAGAAGGTAGTGTCATTCAGAAAAGTTGAATTCATAGCTCGAAAAAAGAGCAAATGATATCTTCTCATTGGCATTACATTGTTGATTAAAAGTGAACATGATCATGGGTCATTAGTCTTTGTGATGGACGACTTGATCACTATTTGATAGTGATTGAATTTTCTTGATGAAAGGTGTAATGATTACCATGATATAAAGTAAGATAACATTTAAAGAACTGATATTATACTCAAAGTGATTAAGGATATCCTATGAGGGTAACATACTTATGAAAAGGTCATTGGACGAGCATTGGTCAAGTTGCTTTCGTAAAGGTATGTCGTTGGAGAGAGCTGAGTCACGATACTATAGTGGAATGACTTCGTGACTAAATGAGTTTACAAGTAATAGGCGAAAAGCTAGAACTTAATTAAAAATCATTTGAGCCTTATTCTACTATTTTTAATAAGATTCAATCTTGAAAATAAAATGATTGGGAGATCCGTTGTTGCCTTATTAACTTTTAGTATGTGAAATATTTAGTAAAACCACAAGAAATAAAGAAACTTATAATAAATTTCAAAGAAATCAAAAGGAGATCAAGATCTTGATGGAAATTAGCTTTAGAGTCGGCTTCGATGGTATTTTTCGAGTTGTTTCCTTGAGTATTCTATGACGACTTATAATAAATTTTAGCACTTATGAGCATAATTTCAAATTAAATTGCTAATTTTCCCTACTTATATTTGAATTTTTTGTTTATGGGGTAGATTGAAGATTTGAAGCTAAAATTTACTGAAGAGTTTGAACAAAATTTGGATAAAACTGGAAATTTGAAATTTGAAATTTCATCTAAAAGTGTTAGTTTCTTAAGTTGTTCGTTTTCCTTATCAAAATGTATTTGACAATTCTATTTATATAAATTAGAAATAAGATAAACTTTATATTTTGATGTCTTTGTTATAAATATTTTTAGTATAAAGTTTATGGCTATTAGGATAAAAAGTTTGATAGACTTTAGGATTGCAATTTCCATTAGGGTAAAAGAATGAGAAATTATATGTTTGTTCTTTTACCATGGACATGGACAGTATCAGATTTCTTACTTAAACCCATTGCTTGTTCCATTATTTTTGCTCGTTCAGCTAGATTGACAAATTCATGAAATCGAAGTGTAACTAATGAAACTCTAATCTCATTATTCAACCTACGGAGGAAATGTTGGCAACTCTCCTCCTTGGTAGGAACCATTTCCAGCGCATAGATGCTTTTGAATATAAATTATTGTTTATAACCTACCATTGATAATTTTTCCCGAGTTAATGTGATAAACCCGCACATCCAGTCTTCTAGATACAACTCACCCACATTGCTTCTATTAAATTCAGCTTGAAAGAAAAGTTCAAGTAGCCCATACAGTTGGGACAGAACGAGTTACAGTGACCCACCACTAATACTCCTTTTTTTCGATAAAAAAACCTAAACATATTAAACTTTTAGAGGGCATATACTCTAACTGCTCCAAATTTCACTCAATAGTTTCCACGAAATAGGCCGTAAACCTTTGAAACAGTTTCGGAGGTCTAAAAGACACATTGCATGTGTAGGGCACTGTGGTATTAGATGAAACTTGATTGGATGCGTTTAAAATTGTAATATTTAAAACTGTGAATGAAGCTCATCATGGTTTGATGTATTTAAGATTGTAAGATTTAAAAGTGTGAGTGAATTTAACTTTGTAATATTTAATAAAAGTTCTCCCGAATATTCCATTCAAAATGATCTATTCTTTTTAACTTGTTGTCTTAATTATAGAATATGTTAAATGATCAAATTAGAGTCCAATCTTTTAGGAGTTTCTCAAATAAGGGTCAAACCTTTCAAAATGATCATATAAGAACCTAATCTTTATAAAATGCTTACATGAAGAACAAACTTTTCAAAATGTTCAAGAAAGGAAGCCAAACTTGTTTGAAAGTGCTCAAATAAGGGCCTAGCCTTTTCGAAAATGCTCAAGTAAGAGCTTATTAAATGTCGTACATTAAGTTTCAAATTTTCTTTTTATTATTTTCTTTCTTTTTTCAAGTAATATTTGATTTAGTTGTTATTTATTTTATTCTAAACACGTGAACGTTCACCTAATTTTTACTACAAACCCAAAAAAAGTGCGTGAAAAAGCCCTTATTGTTATGAATATTTTATAAGTGGATGTTCATCAAGATCAAGATAAGTTTGGATGAACTTTAAATTCTAATGGACATTAGAAGTAGAGTTCTATTTCATTTATACTTTCTATGTTTATAAATATAGACTTTGGAGAAGCATTGTAAAATTGCTTCTATTGATCAATAAAATACTCTCTCTTTTGCTCTCCTATTTTCTTTATTTTTTAGTCTCTGTCCTTTTATTTTATAACACGTTATCAACACGATTCTATTTTATTCTATAATACGGTTACTCCAAATCTGTTGCTCAAGTTGTCGTCGATTACCTTCTAGAGCTATTGCAATTTCAGTCTTCAATTGAGGCCTGCGCACTATGGGTAATCATTATGCTAATAAATTTATATAATCCTTACATGGTAAGTTTTACTCCTTTGTTGATTGATTCTTGGTAAAATTATTTTATGAAAAAAAATATTATTACTTTAACGTTTCTAATCAATTGCCTTTGATTAAAGGGAAAAAAAAGAGAAATCCAATAGGATTTAATTGACTCATTAATTTGTTATTGTTGAATGATTGGATTATACATTTTAGATTGAATTATAAAGTAAAAATAATTTATTAGAGCATCATAAGATTTTATACAATATATATGGTATTGAAATTTGGTACAATTTATATTGGATAACATTCAAGCATCGTACACAAAAATTTTGATTTTGTTTATTAAATGATTTTACTATTAGATTATAAATGTTATTACGAAAACAAAGTTATTTTACTACATGTAATAGTGCTCATGATAATAGCCATGGTGATAAAAATAATGTTAAAGATCTTCAGGTATATTTTACCACGATTTATTTATTATATCATATTTATTATAATTTTCTATTGATCATGACAACATGAATAAATAGATTTTGATTTGAAATCCATGCATGTTTGCAATGGTAATTATGGAATAAATAATCTATTGGGACATTTATAAGCTCGTCCTACTAAATTTGTTGCATTCTCAGAAGTGAATGCAAACATAAAAATAATAAAAGATATAATCATGGACCACTAAAAGTGGGAACATAGTAATAAATAAGAGAACAATGAGAGTTCTCAATATAACTCTTCAAAGGGTAAAGATAACTTATGTTATCAATGTGATATGAAAGGTTATTGGCCACATTTATGGCGTATGTACAAATATTTTGTTTTTGTTAATATTCTTTGAGGAAGGATATGATAATGTAGTAATGAATTATATCATTACAGATAGAAAATATTTATTTTTATGGGTATTGAAACAAACCAATATTATTTCGATATTTGGTATTACAAAATTAGTCGAAAGCTCTAGAAGAGCTAATATATCAATATCTTGTGATGGTTAATCATTGGTTTTAAAAGATATTTATAATGGATCTCATATAGAAATTGTTAATGAGGAAAATATTATATTTCATATGAATCAAAAGAGGATTGGGCTATTGATTTATATTTATTATAAATTGAATTGATTGTGACTATCTTTATGATCTTTTTTTATCATCATCCCCATTAAGGGGTTGAAAGCAAAACATTTGATTGTCAAGGATCTACTTAAATTGTGGAATAATCTAAAAAAAATATGAGCAATAGAATATGGTAATTCTATCTAAAGCTTGTTATGGTTGGATGCACTTGAAGTTTCAAGTTTTTAAAACTGTGAGTATAACTTTACAGTATTCAAAACCAGTTCTCAATTAAAATTACGTGGAAAAATATTATTTATGAGAACCTTGCAAGAGAGAATTTACTCAACTTTTCATGATTAAAATATGCTCCTACAGTAGAAATATTATGAAAAAAATTTAATAATGGTTGAAAAAAAGTTTTTTACCACGAAACCTAACCTTTCCCTGAAGAGAATGTAACATTATGTGATAAATTTGAAGAACATAATCTTTGACATGGATGTAGTAAATTCGACTATAATAATATCTATGAGGGATGATTGTGATAAATTTTCTCACCACCAAAAGTGGAAAAATGAAGAAAGTAAGAAAAGACCAAAAATTTCCAAGAACTCTTTAAGAAGAGAGACAACTTATGAATGAAAAGTCATTGGTTTTGTACTTGTTTTACACTTGGAAAATAAGATCCACTCTCAAAGTTTGCTATTAATAAATTTTTATTGGATTGAAAATCTACTACTGGAGTTTAATTTGCTTGCTTCTTATCTTCAAGACTCAACGTAGAACGAAAAAGGTACGTTTTTAAATATTAAATCAAATTGATATATGGTTTAAATATTTGAGATAATCTTTTGAAGTTTTGATTTCATGGATTACATATTGTTCTAAGCATTTCATTGTTCATGAAAATAAATATTAATTGATTTATTTATATAGTAGGTTTTATAATTAAATAATATAGTTAATTAAAAAATATCTAGTATGCAAATTTATGTTAATAAACCAATGAATTTTATGGTTATTCCAATTTGATTTAGTTCAAAGAATTGTTAAAGGTAGCAGTTCATACGTCTTATACTATTCCATATGTTAAGTATTTAGAGAAATAACATGAGCAATTGTAACTGAAAAGTTCTATGAGCTTGAATGATTGGATTTTTTGAATTAAATTTCATGCATGTTTATGATGATGGTTATGAAAAAATTGCTAGTTTTTCATTATGTCATAGTTTTATGTTTGAGATGTGACTTTTATTGATACATGACTTTGGCAGTTATTCTTGATTGTTAAATTGATTATGGAAAACTCTTGTTAAAAGGGTTTTAAAAGTATTTTGAATTGATCTCATATCTCCTTATGGGTAAACAAAATAACGAGTTATTTGTTTCACCAGTTTTGCTCTATTCCTCGAAGTGAATGTAGCAATACATAACAATTATGAAAATTTAACTTATTGTCATTATTGATATGTTTTTTGGATATTTGAAGATTTTGGCATATTCCCTGTAGCGAATATTGCATATAATTATTTGGAAATTATATTATATGACTTAGTATGATTATAAACATCACATTGATTTAGACATTTCCAGTAGTGAATGTCACAATGGTACTTATATGTTGATACAAAGTGAAGGAATGATAGTAAAATTATCAATTTGCTACAATTTAGTACAATTGAAACGCATGTTAAATTAAACCAGAAGTTTGCTAGTACAAATATATTTACTACTTCGCATGACCAGTTAGATCATCCTGGATCATATATGATGCGAAAATTAATTGAGAATTCATATGGACATTCATTAAAGAACTAGAAGATTCTTTAATTTAAAGAATTCTCATTTGTTGAATGTTCTCAATGAAAATTGGTTGTTAAAAACTCACTACCTAAAGTTGAGATTTAATGTCTTGCATTTATGAAATGAATATGGGCATATTCATCCACCATGTGGATGGTTTTGATATTATCACTAGATAAAGTTTTGGTAGATGCATCTACAAAATAATCACATATGTGTTATCAACTTCCAACCTATCGTTTGCAAGATTATTTGAATAATTAATTTCAGATCATGCAATTAAGACAATTCATCTTGCTAATACTGATGAGTTTATATCTCAGTCTTTTATTAATTGAGTTTGAAAAAATTTGGTAAAAGTCTGTTATTTATGAACATAATGGTTTAGAGAAATTATTGATTAAATGCCTCTGATTAATGGCTAAACCATTACTTATGAGAACTAAAGTTCCTCTTTCAACATTGGATTATGTTGATTTATGTGTTGTACGCATAAAACCAATAAGTTTTAAATACTCCCCATTACAATTGATTTTTGGTCAAGAGCTAAATATTTCTCATCTTTGAATTTTTTGTATGTGCGTATATATTCCAATTGCTCCACCACAATGCAAAAAGAAGAGTGAATCCTCAGAGAAAGTTAGGAATATATATTAATTACGAGTCTTCTTGTATTATTATATGTTTTAAATGTATTGGAGACTCGATTATGACATGATTTGTGATTACTATTTTGATTCGATAGTTTTCCCTATATTAGGGGGAGAGAGATAATACCTTGTAAATGAGTTAGGAGGAGACTAATTTGATCTAGAAATTCAACAAGGATAAACTCATTACAAGTTCCAATTATGAAAAGTCTCATAAAAGTAAATAATAAATCTAGATGGTTGGAATGATGAAAATGTGCAAGTGTACACAATCGTATCAAGTAATAAAGTGACAAGTAAATGTCGAGTTATCGTACCCACAGGGATTGTGTTAGGAAAAATATTTATGAAATAATTAATCAACAATTTGGTTAGGGAAAAGATAATAATTTTGAAGAGTATTAATCTAAACTAAAATTAATCTAAGTTAAAAATAAAATAAGACTAAAAATAATTCCAATGCACGATTTCTAAACTTTTAATCAATATGACATAAATGTGTTAGGTTAATTGTTTTAGTTACTTAATTAAATCATAATCATGTTCATGCTTGTTACGAAATAAATTCATGGCAACCCGATATCTTTCTAACTTATGAACAACATTACTTACAAAAATAACAATTTATCTCTTGACTATATTCCTATGTCAATTCAACTGACTAAACCAATTTTAATAAGTAAATGTGTTAATGTGCATACATACTTCATGAACTAAAGTAATCTCTTGAACATATACCTATGCAAATTCAAACGATTAAATTAAAATTCACAAGTAAAAGGTCAAGTGAAGTAGCAACATACACCTATATTGAAACAATTTAATCACACAATCCTGCAAGTTATGCAAGGCTATTATATCATTCAATATCGTCGCTAAATTTAACCCTTAGCTTCCTTAGAAGATTAAATATGCAAAAATTAAATAGTGTGTCCATTAATCACAATTTCAACCCGCTTAAATGATTAATTCATTAGTTATATCACAAAGGTAGTGCAAATATAACTTAAGCGTGATAATATTTAATTAAACAAAACATTCAGGGCCTATAGCAATATAAACATGATTCATGTTAAATCAAGCAATCAACCAAACACTTAAGTAAATTTAAGCCATTTTAGTTAAGTAAAAAATAGCAATCATAATAGTATTCATCGTAATAACAACAAGAATGTAAAAGAGAGAAAAGAGATTAAGATTAAATCTAGCAATTTCTCAAGAACAGTTGTCGCGTTCTTCGTCATTCTTGCTCGATTCTTCCCATATTGAGGTCTCTGATGAGCACCCAATGAAGCTATTTTCAAGGCTAAAGACCACTCTTTCCCAAGAGTGGGAAATTGGAAAAGGAATGGAAGGGAAATGAAAGGGAAAAACTAGAGAGAAAGAAGAGAATGTATTGGTGAATTGGTGAGTAGAATGGGTAGCTTAGAGGGTATTTATAGGTGGGAGTTGGAGGTTATTTTTAGCAATTGAATTCATCCACACAATCCTCATGGCCGGCCACCTTTTGAGCAATTTGACTAGTTCAAAGTTTGCTTGAAACTAGCTTGGGGCAAATCCGTAAAGGCACCAAAAGTGGAGGGGTTTGAATGAGATTTGAGAGGACTTTGAGGGCTGATTTGCAAGGATAAAAAGTCAAAAAAATAGTTGATTGGGTCAGCCTACTTGGACAACATTGAGCTTGTCCAAACCATGGTGGATTAGTCATTTGTTGCATGTACAACAGGCCACTTTGTTTCAGGCTTTATAATTTAATTTCTAATCCAAATTAATTGAATTAAAGATATAATTATAAAGTATAATAATGCTCAATATTGGACTGAAATTTGCTGGAAAATTAATCTTCTTAGCTCTTAGTTCACTAGATGAAAAATTCCCTCAACGGTTTAGGACTTCTGTAGTGTTTGCTAAGCCAATTTTCATCAATTGTGCAAAACTGTCAAAAACTCATCAAATTCATGCTTAATATTTATAAAAATAATTAAAAATCAATATGTTGGTAAATTGAGTACAAGTTAATTATTTTATAATTAAATTGTATTTTTCGACATTAATTACTAAGAAATTACATGAATTTGAGTTAAAAATGGCATGAAAAAGTCTATATATTTTCATCATTCTAATGGTCATATAGTGAAGACGAGTGCTCCAGAAAGACCCAAGACATAACTAATAAGTAAAACTTCAGAAGAGATTCAGGTGCCTGAAACTGAAGATTAAAATAGTGAAAATAAGATATCTCGATTATGATGTCAATTTAAGAACATGCTGAACCAATAATAAACGTGGTCGACAATGATTTTGCATGCAATATTATTTTTGAAATAATGAAATAAAAGGTGGATCTTGAATAAATCTATTGAGAAATATAGATATGAAATAGATTGGTTAAAATAGAAAGACACAACTCAAGTACAATTAAATTCGTGGAGTTTTTGGACCAGCAGTCCAAATATCTGAAGGTATAAAGTTAGTGAAAGTACAAATGAAGTAATTTTGTAAAAGCGGAATAACAATATGAAGTTTTTCGGTTAAGTCTTGGTATTGATTATAAGAAGATATAATTTTCTTTTGTGGTGGATGCAATAACCTTTAGATATATTATTAAACTGGCAGTACATACTTACGTCTCATGGTTATTGTTACAACCTTTTATGAATCACTATATATTAAAGTTTATATTAAAATTCTTAAAGGATTTAGAATGCCAAGAAGCATATTGAAATTATCGGGAAATTGTTCATTTATATGAATTGAAATAATTGAACATGTGGTAAATTTAACTTAATCAATAATAGTTGAAGGAGGATTATAAAATGATCCAAAATACATATTTGTGTTTTTATAGAATAATCATGATTAAAGTTTGCTACGATTATTGTTGAAACTCCTGAAGAGATCAAAATATATTTCCCCCAAATTTTCCCTCACTCATGGCTTTCAAAATAATGGTAATATAAATACTTAGCAAATACATTCAAATAGTTTAGTTCTCAATTAGATTGATACTTTTGCCGCTTCTCAATCAAGCACACTAGTTTAGTTCAAACAACATACATAAATTGGAACACGGAATAGAAAATTAAAATAAATGAAATAAAAATATATAAAATTATGGTAAACTACCAATTTAGTCACTCGAGTTTACCTACATTCCTTTTTTGGTCACCCATTTCAACAATTAGTTATTTTAGTCACTCCCATTAGGTATGTTATCAATTTTAGTCACTCTCGTTACATAAGTTGTCAATATTCATCTCTCTATTGTTAAATACCTTTGGTCACTAGACGAAATGTTGACGTGACGATCGTTTGATTGGTATAATAAAATTTTTCACCCTTAACACCTTGCACATTTTGTCACATTCTATCAATTTAGTTCTAATTCTAAAAAATCGATAAATTTAACCCTCAATATTTGTACATTTTGTCATTTTAATCCAAATTCTAAAAATTCAAAAATTTTAAGAACTCGATAATATATATTATTTATTATAAAAACACATACTACTATAAAATATTTTAAAAATATTTAAAATTATTAACCTCAAATGTATGTTTAATTTAGTAAAAACGATTTTCACAAAAGAAAATATAATTTTGAGTTTTCAAATAACAAAAAAAATCCTATTTATTATCTTCTATTGATTAAACACAAAACCTTCAATTATCCTAAAGTCATTTCATAAGTTGAAAACCTTTTCAATTTCTTCAAAAGTCTCTCTTCCATTAGCAAAGAATTGGTAAGTCAAATATTATTTTAATATTTATTTATAGCTTGAAACTTTCAATTTTTTCAAAAAACCCTTTCGATTAACAGGTTTTAATAACTTCAAAATAACTATTGAGAAAACATGAATTTCAAGCAAAATAGTTCTTGGGTTTTCTACTCTGTTCGGATTTTAAAGACATTAAAAAAACTATAGATTTTACAAAAGTAAGTTTATGGGTACAAGATATGGGTGAAATTATAAGATAAAAATTTATTGTGGAGAAGTCGAGAAATTTATGTGTTTAGAAATTTTTTCTTCAAAAGAGGAGAGGCTCAAAAAAATCCATAGACTTTGAGCAAAATAACCAAAACAAACTTGATTTATTCAACTAATCGAGAGAGAAGGGTTTTGAAACCCTTTCTTTATGGCTTTGTGACCAAATGCATTTAATGGTGCTATGACTAAAATTTGCAACTTATCTAACAATTGCTAACTAAATTAACAAAATTTTTAAATAAGTGACCGAAATAGGAAAACGAGTTAACTTTGGTGACTAAATAGGTTATTTAACCTAAAAAATAATTGATGTGAGAGTAAACCCCTGTTTATTATGCTATTCTTTTTCTATTTTCTACTATGCTTCACTTTTTAAAATGAGTAATAGTCTATCCTATACCCTATCCATTATAATAGGTTACTTAGCCATCGCCTCTACTTTTAAATTTAGCATTCATGGCTATGTTTACAACTACAAGAAACACAAAGAAGCTATTTCCACAATTTGTATTTTCTCCAACAGCAAGCTTGGTCTCTTTTCAGGTTCCTGAAGTTGAAAAATGTTGGTCAGCACTTTTTAGCTTACAAGGTTATATATTAGAGATATCTAGTTCTTTTTTCTATGGAAAAATAGGGGTTATTGGCCCCACTTGTTGTTAGGCCATCACTCATATTAGTGCTGATTGTTGGCTTAAAATGTTCCCTTTCAACCCCTTTTTCTCCCAATTCTCAAGACTTCTTGTTCATCTCCAACACCACTAGCAGGATCGATATTGAGTGGCATTAGCAAGGTGTCGTCGCCATCGCAATCTGAAAGTGAAGTTGATAAATGATGGTCTTCAATTTATGACGTTAATGGGTGAATTATAGAGATGTTTTATTCACTTTTCGGTAATCAAATGTATTATATTCTTAGTCCCGCTTATTGCAATGCCATAATGAAAGTCAACAATGACTGTTGGCCTAAAATGTTACCTTCTTACTCGACTTTCCCTCAATATTTGAAGAACTATTGTGGTGACAGGACAACAACACCTAAATGAACTAATATCCTCAACTAGTTCAAGCCCTTACATAGAGAAAATCCTAGATGATTAGATTGTATTTTTTCTTCTATATATCATTATAGAATTGAAAAAAAGCATAATTAAAAATACTAGAAGGAGGATGGTTTCTTTTTTGTATTTTTAGGGCTGATTTTTTATTCTTGATAATAAAAATATGGTTTTATATTTAATGTAATGTCGTGATAAAAAATTATATATAGAGTCACAGGATGCAAAATGCTACAAAAATTTGTACAGCAACACTGAATGAAACAATGTCATATGTTAAAAAGTTTAAAATTTTGATTTATATTGACAATAAATTATATAAGCACCCATGTCAATAATTATGATGTCAAATGTTAAAATTTTGAATTATTTGCTTTATGGTTTTAAGCATGTTTTTAATGTTTGTGACGATAAATCCCAAATGTGTTTGTCCCCATATTGACTAATTACGGATAATGCCTTTGCTACATACGAATTAAATGATAGTTTTAAAAAGGGCATAATTTTTCTTTCAAATTGGGTATTAGTAAGGCCAATAATTATGTTGAATGGACTTTTCTCGATGCCATCATTATTAAAAATAGATTTCTATACATAGTGGGTTGCTTTGATTACAAATTGCATATCTATTGTTTCCTATTCTACTATTTTGAATAAGTTTCATTCTTGAAAAGAAAATAATAGGTTCATTTTGAGGTGTTCTTATTGATCTGTCACAATTCTTTGTAGTAAATTTTGTTCTTTTCGAGACTTAATGACCTTGTTCTTGAGTAATTTGATTGTATTTTTTTTATAATTTTCCATTTTAGTAACTTAAGATCAATTTCAATACAATAAGTGTTTTAAAGTGTTTTTAGGTGTTTCGGTGACCCGTTAGGCCAATCAAGGCCTAGGGAAGGACTAATTGGTTTATAGAGTGTGCATGACCCCATTTTAGGCGGAGGAACATGTGACACCCCAAATCCGATCGAGACAGTTCGACCCGAATTTCGAGCGACACACTAGCCACCGAAGTGACTCTCCGACATCTACCACAATCACACCAACCATGCATATATATAATATTTCATACAAGCATTTAGTCATAAGAGCAAGCTTTTCTAAGTCAAACAACGAGTTACATAAGAAGCGGAATAAGGCGTACCTAAATTTCGACAGGCTCTATCATTTGCAACATGTCTTGTTAGTTCATGTAAGCAGTATCATATAAATCTAACCGTAATTTTAGCCAAACAAGCAAACACGAAGATTAAAAGTCCAAAAAATTGAACTGTCTAAAAAGTCCAATTACAACCTTTAAAACCAAGTTATTTTTAAATGGTCTAAAGTTATTTAAGTTCAATCTAAGTCTCTAGCTCGGGAGTGACCCACACTGCCTTCTTGGGGTTTTAAAAGTGATAAAATTAAATGTCGACAATGAAGAAATATTGCAAAGAAAACGGGAAAAAAACACACACAGATTTTACATGGAAACCCTTTCGAGAAAAAAAACCACGGGCAGTGGAGAAGAAGATTCACTAATGTCAAAAATTGAATGATTACAAGAGGAGATGACTATGCCTATTTATAGGTTGAAAAACCTTATTCCAATCAACAACTAATAGAAGTAACGTAGTAAGGTTGAAACACCTTATTTTAATTAAAATTAAATATATGACCTATTCTAATTAAAATAAAATAAAAGAAATCTAGTTTATTTAGACTTTACTTTTATTTTATTTTACCATTGAATTTTATTTTAACACGAATTCTAGTCTCCCAATTCTAACAATCTCCACCTTGACAAGAATTCTCTACGAACAAGTTCTTCACCTCTTCCATAAAACCCCTTGAAGGGTATTCTTCAACAATGAACACCAACCAAGTTCAAGCAATACTCAAAATTGGTTATGGGAAGTGACTCAGTCATCATATCTTCAGGATTTTCATGAGTACTAAATTTGCTCACAACAATATCCCCTTGAGCAATAATATCACGCACAAAATGATACCGAACATCAATGTGCTTTGTTCTCTCATGAAACATTTGATCTTTTGTAAGAAAAATAGCACTTTAACTGTCACAAAATATTGTACAAATATCTTCAGCCACATTTAAAGCATAAGCCACTAGATTAGCCTCGGTATACCTCTTCGAAGGTTTAATTTCCCTTCTAGGTCTATTCTTGGCAATAGAATATTGTAGTGAAGAAGTGGCTCTATTATGAACTTTTGTACTAACTTGAGAAGTTGACTCTGTTGTAGATACTGGATCAATCTAAAACTCCACCTGTTTTTGTTGTTCTTTACTGGAAGAGTCTTTAATAGATAAGTTAGGTAACATAGCAGTTTCATCAAAAACAACATCTCTGCTAATCACAACTTTTCTATTTTCAGGACACCATAACTTATACCCTTTTACACCAACCTTAAAACCAAGAAAAACACATTTAATGGATCTTGGTTCCAATTTTCCATTGTCAACATGAGCATATGCAGGACATCCAAAAATCTTTATATCAGAATAATCAGCAGACTTACCAGACCATATCTCTTGTGGAGTCTTTTTCTCAATGGCAATGAATGGAGATCGGTTGATCAAAAAACATGCAGTAAAGGCTGCTTCAGCCTAAAACGACTTCGGTAAATTAGAATTTGACAACATACATCGAACCTTCTCCATGATCGTTCTGTTCATTTGTTCTGCAACGCCGTTTTGCTGTGGAGTATGATGAACTGTCAAATGTCTCACGATCCCTTCGGATTTGCACAATCCATTAAACTCTTCAGAACAGAACTCCAAGCCATTATCTGTGCGGAGATGTTTTATCTGTTTTCTTGTCTGTTTTTCAACCATAGTTTTCCAAGACTTGAATGCGAAAAACACATCACTTTTCTGCTTTAGAAAGAATGCCCAAACTTTTCTGAAAAAATCATCAATAAGAGTTAGCATATAATTAGCTCCACCTCTCGAAGGCACTCTAGATGGTCCCCAAAGATCAGAATGAATATAATCCAATGTTCCCTTCATGTTATGGATTCGTCTGGTGAATCGAACTCTCTTTTGCTTCCCAAAAATGCAATGCTCACAGAACTTTAGTTTGCTAGTGCCTTGCCCATCAAGAAGTCCTCTTTCACTCAATTCTACCATGCCATTCTCACTCATATGCCCTAAACGCATATGCCAAAGTCTAGTAATATCATCATCTGATAAGGAAGACGAAGCGACTGCAGTATCACCAGTAATAGTTGAACCTTGCAAAACATATAATTAGGTAGTTTTTCTTTGCCCTTTCATCACAACGAGGGAACCCTTGCTAATCTTTAGAACCCTACTTTCAGTTGTGTACTTGTGTCCTTTTGGATCAAGAGTACTCAACGAAATCAAATTCCTTTTCAATTTTGGTACATTTCGCACGCCACTAAGAGTTCTAACGATCCCATCAAACATCTTTATTTTGATTGTGCCAACACCTGCGATTTTACATGAAGCATTATTCCCCATCAAAACAACACCTTTAGACACAACTTCATATGTTGTAAACCAATCTCGATTGGACCTCATATGGAAGGTGCAACCAAAATCGAGGATCCACTCCTCGCTCACTTTAGAATCGTCGACAGAAGCAAGTAGGAGTTCACCATCACTGTAGTCTTCTACTACATTAGCTTCACCGGATTGTTCTGGTTGTTTTCCCTTTTGATTCTCTGCCTCCCTTTTGATCTTATTTTATAACTTGTAGCACTCTTTCTTAATGTGCCCTTTCTTCTTATAGAAGTTACAAGTTTTACCTCAGTTTGAAGGTCTTTATCTAGCTTTAGATTTACTGCGGGGATTTCGTTCTTGTGTTCTCTCACGATTATCATCATTGTTTCGATCTTGTCTTCCACGAACAATGAGACCCTCTCTCTGAGAGTCAGATCTAGCCACAAGATGCTTCATCTTGTCATACGAGGCTAAGGAAGCATAGACTTCATCAACTGTGAGATTCACGACTATACAAAATTGTATCTTTGAAGGTTGAATACGACAGTGGCAACGAACAAAGGAGAATTAACCCTAAATCCTCTTTATCATACTGAACCTCCATGGCCTCCAAATCCGAGACAATTTCTTTAAACACATTCAAGTGTTCGTGCACAGATGACACCTTCTTCCAAACAATGAGAATACAGACGCCGCTTCATATGCAATTTACTGGTTAGGGTTTTTGACATACATAACTGCTGCAATTTTGCCCATAATGTAGCAGCAGTCTTCTCCTTTAACACATCTTGTAGAATTTCATTCGACAAATGCAGCTGTAATTACGTCAAATCCTTTCGATCTTTACGCTTCTTCTCTTCATCTGTCAAATTCGAAGGCATCTTATCTAACCCTAACAGAGCATCCTCCAAATCCATCTGCGCAAGAACTGCTTGCATCTTTACCTGCCACAACGCGAATCTGGTGTTGCAATCCAACAGCGAAATATCATACTTCAATGTCGCCATTATCATGATCGAGACTAGTAACTCGAAAAGCTCTGATACCAATTTGATAAAATTAAATATCGACAATGAAGAAATATCGCAAAAAGAATGGGAAAAACACACATAGATTTTATGTGGAAACCCTTTCGAGAAAAAAACCATGGGCAGAGGAGAAGAAGATTCACTAATGTCAAAAATTGAATGATTACAAGAGGAGATGACTATGCCTATTTATAGGTTGAAAAATCTTATTCAAATCAACAACTAATAGAAGTAATGTAGTAAGGTTGAAACACCTTATTTTAATTAAAATAAAATAGATGACCTATTCTAATTAAAATAAAATAAAATAAGTCAAGTTTATTTAGACTTTACTTTTATTTTATTTTGCCATTGAATTTTATTTTAACAAGAATTCTAGTCACCCAATTCTAACAAAAAGCTTGGCGCACATACATTAGGAAAGAAAAGTCTGTGCAATAGATCACTAATATGTCACCCTCATCGCTATCCCGTGAACTATTTGTTTGAAAGGGGAAAATAAAAGAATTAGCTTGGGAAAGCTTAGTCAATACAGATCCATAAAACATAAAAAAAGGTTCAATAATCCACATATCAAACAACTCGCTTACGTACAGTTCGCAGATAAACATCTTGCATACAATAGTTCACATATAAACAATTCGCATACAATCAGCTCGCATGTGAGCAGTTCACACACACACAGACATATATGCAAAATAGTTCAATTTAGTGATATATTGACAGATAGTTAAATGGACACATAATCTTACGATTTTCTCATTGGATAAACGAAGATCTTGAAAAACTACCTAGGACCCATAAAGTCATTCAATTCGCCATATAAGTGCAACACGAATGCTCGCACTCTTCAAAAAATTGCCTTACAATTTTACAGTGAATGGAGCATTGCGCATCATTCCCTTATTTCTCCATCAATTCACTAGGGCCATAAATGCCCTATCACTACACAATTAGGTGAATCCTATGGCATGCTAATTAGTTCAAGCCCTTACATAGAGAAAATCCTAGATGATTAGATTGTTTTTTTCTTGTATATATCATTATAGAATTGAAAAAAAGCATGACTAGAAATATTAGAAGGAGGATTTTTTTTTTTTGTTTTTAGGGCTGACTTTTGATTCTTGATAATAAAAATATGGTTTTATATTTAACGTAGTGTCATGATAAAAAATTATATATAGAGTCTTGGGATGTATAATGCTACAAAAATTTCTATAGCAACACAAAGTGAAATAATGTCATATGTTAAAAAAATTAAAATTTGGATTTATATTGGCAATAAAATATATAAGCACCCATATGAATGATTATGATGTTAAATGTTAAAATTTTTAATTATTTTCTTTATGGTTTTAAGCATGTTTTGAATGTTTGTGAAGATAAAGCCCAAATGTGTTTGTCCCCATATTGACTACTTACCGATAACACCTTTGTTGCATACGAATTAAACGATAGTTTTAAAAAGGGGATATTTTTCCTTTCAAATTGGGTATTAGTAAGGTTAATAACTATGTTGAATTGACTTTTCTCGACGCCATCTTTATTAAAAATCAATTTTCATACAAAGTGTTAGAATTTGGTGATTAGAATTCTTGTTAAAATAAAATATAGTGGTAAAATAAAATAAAAGTAAAGTCCAAATAGAATAGACTTCTTTTATTTTATTTTAATTAGAATAAGTCATCTATTTTATTTTTATCAGAACAATGTGTTTCAACCTTACTACGTTACTTCTATTAGTTATTGATTGGAATAAGGTTTTTCAACTTATAAATAGACTTAATTGTCTCCTTTCGTAATCATTTTATTTCCGACATTAGTGAATTTTCTTCTCCTCTACCTGTGGTTTTCCCCCGAAAAGGTTTCCACATAAAATCTGTGTATTCTTTGCAATATTTCTTCATTATTGACATTCAATTTTAACAAACTGATATCAAGAGCTTTTCGAGTTGCTAGTCTCGATCACAATTGACATTGAAGTATGATATTTCGTTGTTGGATCACAACGCCAGGTTCACGTTGTGGTAGGTAAAGATGTAGGCAGTTCTTGCATAGATGGATTTGAAGTGTAGAGACCCAAATCTGTCCGGCCTGAAATAAGGAAATATTTTAATTCAGAAAAGGTCCATTTTTATAAAATAAATCCAGTCCATTTACAAAAAATAAACAAACCTAATACCCAATAACTGAAAGCCCACAAACCCAAAACCTAAACCTAAAATCAAAAACCCTAAATTCATAGCCTCCAATGTCGCTTCTCCTACCACGCTAGCCACCACTTCAAGCGTCGCTCCTCACCATAACTGTCTTATATATTTTTTAGACACACACAAAAGAAGAAATACAAAAAAAAATTTCAAGGTATATTTTTTGTTTTTAAATTTTCGAAAGTAAAGAAATAAGAAAAAGATCTAATTTTTTTTTACCTTCGGTTACCCCGTAATGTGTCGTTGTACGGGATGAGGCCGTTGACCCCGATGAAAGGTAGCACCCTTCTGGCATAAGGATCATCCAAACCCTTTGGGTTCACCTAAGCACCATCGAAAAGGGAAAAGGCAGAGACGATTTTCTTAAAAAACAAAGGAAGCCGAAAGGCTCCTTGATTTTCTTTTGGGACCTAGGTTAGGGTCCAAAAGTTTTTAACCCTAGATCTGACGTCTAGGTACCAAAAGGATTAAAACGGGATTTTTTTTGAAATTTCGACCATCAGAGATGGCGATCTTCATTGCCGATGACTGGTGGCCATGGTAGAGGTACGACAAACCCCTTGTGCCGACCAAGGGCACTTGAGAGAAAAGAAAAGGAAGAAAGAAGTTTTTTTTTAAAAAAAAGAGAAAATGAATTTTTTAAAAAAGATTTTGGTTTATAAAGCCTGCAATACGACGCCGTTTAGGCCCTATTTCGATAGCCTCAAAACAACACTATTTTGGGACCGACTTGCAAACCCTATCCATCCTCTCAAGATCCGCATGTTTTCGGAGTGAGGGGCTAATTTCCCTTTCGACCCTTTTGCATTTTTAGCTTGTTTTAATTTAGTCTTGTTTATTTTATTTAAATTTAATTTTGCCCCTGCGATTTTATTTGTTTTGCAATTTAATCCCTTTACCAACAGTGGACCCACTTGGGAATTACACGTATACAAAAACAAGGATATTTGCCCTTTTGGTCCATGTACCTTTTATTTTATTTTAATTTAATCCTTTATTATTTGTTTCTTAATTTATACTTTAAATTTTGCTTAGGATTCAATTTAGTCCTTTTTATTTAATTTAGCCTTTTATTTTCTATTTTTTTTGCAATTTAGGTTTTAATTTTCTTTATTTCTTCAATTCGTTCCTTTAATATTTCATTAATTTTTACATTCGATCCCTTATTTTATGTTTCTTTATTTTTTATGTATTTATTATTTATTTATTTGTCTTTTTATTTTATTTATTTTCTAGTATATTTAATCTACATTATTTATATTTCGTCCCTTATATTTCAAAATTTATATTTTAGTCCTTTATATTTTGTCTTTACTTTAGCACTCGAGTTTTATTTTTTATTTTTTATCATGACATTTAATCATTTTTTTGTCATTATTATTATTGTTATTTGTCTTCATTTTTTTACTATCATTTTTATTATTGCATTATTATTTACTATAGGATTATACTATTTTTTTATTTGACTATTTTGCTTCATTCATTTTGTATAAAGTTTGAATAAATCAATCGCATATCACATTAAATCTCGTATTCGTTTTCGTACAATGTACAAGTAATATTTAAAAACTGATACAATGTTCTTTATTTAGAGGATTCGAGAAATTGTGCCCTTATGTACTAGGTATGGGTTTTTCCTTGAACATATGTAATTGAATATCCTATTTAAAATCTAAATATATAAGGTTTGGTTAATAATTAGCGGATAAAGATTCTTTATTTTCGAAGATTCGAGATGTTGTGCCCTAACATTCTAGACATGACTTTTCTTCTTGATTGATTCAAAATAAAATAGCCTTATTCGTTAAAATCTAATTTAGTAATTTTTTTGGTCATATCATTGAATAACACCATTTACATGTGCTCAACGGTTGCATTTTTAAATTTTTCTCGAATTCTCGATTTCCAACACTAAGACACCAAGTAATCAATTAGATACCAATTTTGGGCATTATGAGGGTGCTAATCCTTCCTCATATGTAACCGACTCTCGAACCCATTTTTCTGATTTGGTAGACCAAAAACCATCATTTTAGTAATTTTAACATTTTATTAAAATGAATAATTTTTTAGGTGTACAATCACACCTAATTAAAAGGATTGGTGGCGACTTCATTTTCTTTTTCAAAATAAAAGTCGGGACCTAAAAAAAAAGGTCTTGACAGCTTGGCGGCTCTGCTGGGGACTAATAAGAGAGTCAAGCCACGAGTTAATTATTTTTTGGTCTTTTTGTTTGGATTCAAGAATTCAGTTTAATTTAAATTATGATCCATTCCTTGCATTTAATCATTCATGTGTTGCTTTGATGCGAACTTCTGTGTTAATTTTGTTGTTGAGTCGAAGGTTTGAAAGCTTCTCTTTATACACTTTCACATGCATTTCATGACATGATTGTTCTACTACACCCTTCTTAGTGGGAGTGAAAAACTATTCCTTCGTGAGGTCTTCACCTCCGTGCAAGATAGTAGATCGCTTTCAAGATATATTCGTACCTATAATGTGTGAAGTTTTCACTTCCATGCAAAACATATGGGAAATGTATCCCCCTGAATTGAACTCGGTCCGTATGAGCCTATAATGGATGAGGATTGAGAAATCTACCGGTTCAGGTACCTTTACTTTAAAACCTAACCGCATGTAACGAGCCCTAAGAGCAAACCTTAAGTAAAACCACGCCGAACCTTTAGCGATTACCCGAATAGAGTGTAAAAGAGAGACACTTTTGTTCTTTGTAATCTGTTTTCAAGTTTTATTCTTGTAATTGATTGTACTGACTTACCTCATTTCGTCTTTGCTTTGGTTGCATTGCATTTTCATTTTTAAGAAAAGGTGTTGATTCATGTTGAATTGCTAAATAAAGAACCTATTATGGAAAATGGGTTTCTTGATAAAGTGGAGGATAATGTGGCCGTGCTAATATGGTTAAAGAAAAGGCAACAAGAGAAAAAAGACAGCTTGTCAGAAGGGCAGATCAAAGATAAGGACCATGTCACAAGCGAGGCTTTGGCCCAAGTACGAGAAGTGGCTAACCATTTACAGGCCCTAGTCATTCAAGCCGACATTCTGAGCTTGAAATATGAATTGGAGATGGATAAATTAGATTGGTTTCTTAGGTTTTGAGCATTAAGATAAGGCCATATATGTATCTGCTTTATGTAAAGAAATGTTTTTTCTAGTAAAGTTGTTCTAATGCATTTCATTACATGCATTAAATTTCAAAAAAAAAACCCCACATATCTAAAACATTCATGTCAAGCGGGTTCTCAACACTGAACGTTGACTGAGAGAAAGCAATATAATCAAGACTATGGAAGGAATGTTGAAATTTTTTTTAGCATTAATGCCATATCTGAAGAAGGGAATAGAGAGGGGAACCTATCAAGAATTCATTTCTACACCCTCGAAAGTGTTCTAAACAATTGGACTGTGAAGGAGCTTTCTGTAGTTTTTAAGACTTTTTCAGAGTAATGTTCAGAACATACCTATTGCTCTAAGCCCAAGAGCAGTAGGGATCCTTTTATAAAACAGCACATGACCACTATCTTTTATTTCAATGAAAATGATGCTTTTTTTTGTCTGATTTGGCATTCATCTTACTATTCTTTTCCTTCATCTCATGTCACAATTAATCATTCTTAAGTCATTTGTCCCTATGACAGGTCCCTTGATATCAATGATATGAGCAACATTGCTACTGATTTAAAACCTCCTTTTGAGTAGGATATATGTCTAGAGAAACCTCAAGACTTTGAAGATGATCAATAATGTAACTTGTCTCCCGATCTACTACGGATGGTCGAACAAGACAAGAAACAAATATTACCTTACAAAGAGTTAACGGAAATTATGAGTTTAGGGGATGAAAATGAAAAGAAAGATGTGAAAATTGGGACATGTATCTCTGCAGAAACAAGGCGAAATCTCATAGAGCTGCTTCGAGAATTCAAAGATGTCTTCGCATGGTCCTATCAAGACATACCCGGGTTAAGTACTAATGTCGTAACACATAGGCTCCCTATAAAGGAAGAATGCAATTCGATTAAGCAAAAACTTCAAAGAATGAGGCTCGACATGCTATTAAAATTTTTTTACGTTGGTTTCCTCTAAGTGGTCAAATACCATAAGAAGGCTAACCAAAGAGTATGACATAGACAGAGAAATCCTATATAAGAGGGGAAAGGATCAAGTCTTACTGAGATCTATGGATGTTGTCAAGACCAAGAATTTCTTAAAAGAAGTCCATGAGGGCGTTTGCAGAACACATACCAATGGTTTTACAATGGTCAGACAAATCATGAGATTTTGATATTATTGGTCCACCATGGAAGAAAATTGCATCAATTATGCTAAGAGATGTCATAAATGCCAAATTATGAAGTTAAAATCCATGTATCTCCTTCACCTCTTCATGTCATGACTTCTCCATGACCTTTTTCTATATGGGACATGGATGTCATTGGGTCAATTTTTCCAAAGGCTTCCAATGGGCATCGATTCATCTTCATAGTCATTGATTACTTCACCAAGTGGGTAGAAGCTCTTCCTATGCCAATGTCATGAAATCGATGATTAGCAAGTTCTTGAAAAAAAAGACTATATGTCAGTATGGAATGCTAGAAATGATCACATTTGGCAATGGATTGAATTTGAACAACAAGCAGTCAATTCAAGATCAAGCATCATGATTCAGCACCATATTGTCCAAAAATGAATGGTGTAGTGGAGGCAACTAATAAGAACATTAAGAAAATCATTGGGAAAATGACGGAGACCTACAAAGATTGGCATGAGAAATTACCATTTTCCCTCTATTCTTATCTAACTTCTATCAGAACCTCCACCGAGGCAACACCTTTCTCACTGGTTTATGGGATGAAAGCAATCTTACCCATTAAGTCGAGATTCCTTCCCTCCGAATTTTTTTAGAATTGATGAAGCGAAATGGATCCAATCCAGATATGATCAGCGAAACTTGTTCAAACAAAAGAGGTTAAAAGCTATTCGTCGTGGTCAGATGTATCAAAAATGAATGATACGGGCTTTAAAAAAAAGGAAAAGAAAAAAAGAAAACAGAAAAGGAGAGATCGAGATGAAAACTCGCAAAGGGCATCTTGAAACTTAAGGAGTTTTTGGTTGAAAACGTGAAAAGGGCCGCTCAGATTTAGAGCAAAGAAAGGGCATGTAATGGTCTTATGTTGAAAAAGATCCTTCCCATACATAAAGTCTTTCGAGGAAAATGAATGTCAAACTAGAAAGGGTCTTATGTGGTGAAGAAGGCCTTTTTTTGGAGGAGCTCTAATTCTAACCGAGATGGACGATAAATATTTGCCAACCCTATGAACTTGAATTCAGTGGAGAAGTACTTCACCTAAAAAAACAAAACAAAAACAAAAGAGAACAAAAAGGGAGAGGTCGAGATGAAAACCCATAAAGAGCATCTCAAAACCTAAGGAGATTTGAGTCGAAAACCTGAAAGAGTAGCTCAAATTTGGATCAAAGAATGGACATGAAATGATCTTCTCTCTCAAAAGTAACAAGGTGGAAGAACTTTATGTCTTGGGCATCGACGAAGCACTCCAGGTTTCATTGACACATATCAGTCTTAGAATGATCCTCATCATGTTTGCTCAGAGAAGCTCATACTTTGATATCTGGGGCACCTGATTTCATTTTTTTCTCACCTTGTTTAGCTATTTTTGACAATTTTTTGCCATTTTTAATCTTTTTATTCATTTCCTTCATTCAAGCTTTGTCTCAATAAAATCCAATCTCATTCGTTTTACAACCCTATTCAAGCATTTTTTTTACATTGAAATAACGGTTAGTGGACTAACAATGTTATAAGGTATAAAAGGATTTATTTCATATCACTTTGGAAGATTTCTAAATAGAACAGAGACCTGAAATAACCAAACCCGAATGTTAGAGGGGTCTTGAAACAAATAGTTTAGATTATAGCTGCCTCTTTCGATTTCGTGTCGAAGATACCAGACCTAAAAGGAAGGTGTGGTGACACATCAGTGATAAAACCTAGAGAAATGACGAGCATTGTCGACCTAAGGACTAAAAAAACAAAATCAAAGAAAAATATGACATTTTGCATCATTCCAATATTATTCATACTTATCTAGCTAGGAGCATTTGATGCATTCCAATCATAGCATCCTAATTGCTTGGCCTAGATAGAGACCCATAAAACAGATTCTAAAGGTCCTATCCCCAAGAGAGTGGTGTGATGGATTAGTACAACATCAAATCCTATATCCTTAAAGTTTTAGTGGATTAGATGAAACAAAGACTCCAGTCCCTCTAATGTTGCAGCGGGTTGGAATGAAATTACAAACAACAAATCTTATCTCCCAAAAGATAGTGGAGAAAGATGAAGCTACAACATCATATCCTATATCCTAAAGTTGTAGGGATCATATTAAAACTACAGTAGCAAATCATTATCTCTCTGAAGTTGCAGTAGAGCAAGATGAAGCTACAACATCAAATCCTATACCTGTGAAATTGTAGTGGGTCAGATTGAAGCTATAGAAGCAAATATTATCTCCTTGAAGATGCAGTGGAGCAAGATGAATTTATGACATCAAATCCTATATCCCTTAAGTTATAGTTGGTTAGATTGAAGCTACAAAAGCAAATCTTATCTCCCTGAATATGAAATGGAGCAAAATGAAGTTACGACATCAAATCCTACATCCCTGAAGTTGCAGTGGAGCAAGATGAAGCTACCACACCAAATCATATATCCTTAAAGTTGTAGTGGATTGGATTGAAACTGCAATGACAAATCTTTATCTCTCTAAAGTTGCAGTAGAGTAATGAAACTACCACACCAAATCTTATATCTCTGAAGTTGTAGTGGATCGAATTGAAGCTACGAAAGCAAATCTTATCTCTCTGAAGATGCAATAGGGCAAAATGAAGTTACAATGTCAAATCCTATATCCCTAAAGTTGCAATGGATTGGATTGAAACTACATTAGCAAATCCTATCTCTCTGAAGATGGAGTAGAGCAAGATGCAGTAACAATGTCAAATCCTGTCTTCCTGAAGTTGTAGTGAAGCGGATGAAACAGTAATTCCAGTCCCTCTAAAGTTACAGTGGGTTGGAATAAAACTACAACAGCAAACCTTATCTCCCTAAAATTGCAATGGGGCAAGATGAAGCTGTGAAACTAAATCCTGTCTTCCTAAAGTTGTAGTGAAGCGAATATAGTGGAGTAGAGTAACCAATGAAATGAAAGAGCGGATTATTTAAAAAAGAGAAGCATCAGAAGCCGAAATTCAGTAGGACCGAACGAAATTGGTCCTCTTTTGAGTCTTTGCTCCATTCTCGTTACACGATAATGAGCAAAGCGGGGCAGCTGTAGAGGCCTAAATCTGTCTGACCCGAAATAGGAAAATATTTTAATTACGAAGAGGTCCATTTTTATAAAAAAATTCTAGTCTATTTACAAAAAATAAACAAGCCCAATTACCAAACCCAATACCCAATAACCCAACTATCCTAGCTTAATACTCGAAAGGCCACAAACCCAAAACCTAAAAATAAAATCAAAAATCCTAAATTCCTAACATCTACTGTCGTTACTCCTGCCATGCCAGCCGTCGCTCCTTGCCACGTCGATCCTCACCACGTTAGCACGTACCACCTAAGGCCCCTTTAGATTTGCTGCCAAGCTGTTGAAAAACCTGCAACAAAGGGAAAAAGGACAAAAAAAGAAAAGAAAAAATAGACAAAAAATGTAAATTCGACTATAAAAACTACACAAATTCCTATGTATTTTTTGGATACACACATAAGAAGAAATACAAAAAAAAATTCAAGGTATATCTTTTATTTTTAAATTTTCGAAAGTAAAGAAAAAAGAAAAAGATCTAATTTTTTTCCTTCGGTTGCCCCATAGTGCGCCATTGTATGGGACGAAGCCATTACCCTCGATAAGGGGTAGCACCCTTCTAGTATAAGGATCATCCAAACCCTTTGGGTTCATCAGGGCACCATCGAAAAGGGAAAAGGTAGATATAATTTTCTTAAAAAACGAAGGAAGTCGAATGGCTCCTTGACTTTCTTTTGGGACCTAGGTTGGGGTCCAAATGTTTTTAACCCTAGATTTGACATCTAGGGACCAAAAGGATAAGAAAGGGGATTTTTTTTTGAAATCCCAGCCATCGAAGGAGGTGGTCTTCGTCGCTGATGATCGGTGGCCATGACTGAGGTATGAGGGACTCTTAGTGCTGGCCATGGGGCACTTGAGAGAAAAGGAAAGGAAGAAATAAGTTTTTTTTTTAAAAAAAAACAAGGGAAAATGAAATTTTTAAAAGATTTTGGCTTTTTTGAAGCTTGCAATACGGTGCCGTTTAGGCCTTATTCCGATAGGCCCAAAACAACGCTATTTTGGGACCGACCTTCAAACTCGATCAGGATCCTCTCATGATTTGCGTGTTTTGGAGTGAGGCGCTAATTTCCCTTTGGGGCTTTCCACATTTTTGGCTTGTTTTAATTTAGTCCTATTTATTTTATTTAAACTTAATTTTGCCCTTGCGATTTTATTTGTTATGCTATTTAATCCCTTGACCAACAGTGGACCCACTTAGGAATGACACGTGCACAAAAACAAGGATATTTGCATTTTGGTACCTCTAACTTTTATTTTATTTTAATTTAATCCTTTATTACATGTTTTTTATTTATACTTTAAATTTTGTTTAGGTTTCAATTAATCCCTTTTATTATTATTTTTTTTTGCAATTTAGGTTTTAATTTTCTTTATTTCTTCAATTCGATCCTTTAATATTTCATTATTTTTACATCCGATCCCTTATTTTATGTTTTTATGTATTTATTTACTTATTTATCTTATTTATTTTCTAGTATATTTAATCTACATTATTTATATTTCGTCCCTTAAATTCTAAAATTTATATTTTAGTCCTTTATCTTTTGTCTTTAGTTTTGCACTCGTGTTTATTTTTTATTTTATTATCATGCCGTTTTATCATATTTTTTGTCATTATTATTATTGTTATTTGTCATCATTTTTATTATGTCATTATTATTTACTATAGGATTATGTTATTTTTTATGTGACTATTTTGTTTCATTTTTGCTTCATTATTTTTTGTATAAAGCTTGAATAAATCAATCGCATATCACATTAAATCTCGTATCCATTTTCGCGCAATGTATAAGTAATATTTAAAAAACCAAGGGAATGTTCTTTATTTAGGGGATTCGAGAAATTATGCCTTAACGTACTGGGTATGATTTTTTCCTTAAACCTATGTAATTGAATATCCTATTTAAAATCTAAATATATGAGGTTTAGTTAATAGTTAGCTAATAAATGTTCTTTATTTTTTAAGATTCGAGATGTTGTGCCCTAACGTTCTGGACATGACTTTTCTTCTCGATTCATTTGAAATAAAATAGCCTTCTTCGTAAAAATCTAATTTAGTAAATTTGTTTTGGTCATATCATTGAATAACACCATTTACATTAAATAACACCAAGTAATCAATTAGGTACCAATTTTTGGCGTTATGAGGGTGGTAATCCTTCCTCTTACATAACCGACTCCGGAATCTATTTTTCTAATTTTGTAGACCAAAAACCACATTTTTGTAATTTTAACATTTTATTAAAATGAATAAATTTTGAGGTGATCCAATCACACCTAATTAATAGGATTTGTGGCGACTCCATTTTTGTTTTCAAAATAGAAGTCGGGACCTTGAAAGAATGGTTTCGACATGGAAAATGCCTTGTTTAGGTTGCATAAGATGCCTTCGACTTTGACAGATGAAGAGAAGAAGCATAAAGATTGGAAGGCTTTGATGCAATTACAACTGCATCTGTCGAATGAAATTCTACAATATGTGTTAAACGAGAACATCGCTACTGCATTATAGGCAAAATTGCAGCAGCTATGTATGTCGAAAACCATAACCAGCAAATTGCATATGAAGTAGCATATGTACTCTCATCATTTAGAGGAAGGTGCGTCTGTCCATGAACACTTAATTGTATTTAAAGAAATCATCTCGGATTTGGAGGACATGGAGGTTCAGTATGATAAAGAGGATTTAGGGTAAATTATTCTTTGTTCGTTGCCACCGTCTTATTCAACCTTTAGAGATACAATGTTGTATTGTCATGAATTCTCACAGTAGATGAAGTTTATGCTTCCTTAGCCTCGTATGACAAGATGAAGCATCTTGTGCTAGATTTGACTCTCAAGGAGAGGGTCTCACTATTCGTGGGAGACAAGATTGAAATAGTGATGATAATCGTGGGAGGACACAGGAATGAAATCCCCGCAGTAAATCTAAAGGTAGATCGAAATCTTCAAATAGAGGTAAAACTTGTAACTTTTGCAAGAAGAAAGGGAACATTAAGAAAGAGTGTTACATGTTACAAAATAAGATAAAAGAGAGGCAGGGAATCAAAAGGGAGAACAACCAGAATAATCCAGTGAAGCTGATGTAGCAGAAGACTATAGTAATGGTGAACTCCTAGTTGCTTATGTCAACGATTCTAAAGTGAGTGAAGAGTGGCTACTTGATTTTGGTTGCACCTTCCAAATGAGTCCCAATTGAGATTTGTTTACAACATATGAAGTTCTGTCCGAATGTGTTATTTTGATGGGAAATAATGCTTCATGTAAAATCGCAGGTGTTGGCAGGATCAAAATAAAGATGTTCGATGAAGTCATTAGAACTCTTAGTGGCGTCCGACATGTACCAGAATTGAAGAGGAATCTGATTTCATTGAGTATTCTTGATTCAAAGGGGTACAAGTACATAGCTGAAAGTGAGGTTCTAAAGATTTTCAAGGGTTCCCTCATTATGATGAAACGAAAGAGAAACACTGTCAAGTTATATGTCTTACAAGGTTCAATTCTTAATGGTGATGCAGTAGTCGCTTCCTCTTCATTGTAAAATGATGATATTACTAGACTTTGGCATATGCATCTAAAGCATATGAGTGAAAATGACATGGTAGAATTGAGCAAAAAAGGACTTCTTGATGGGAAACGCATTATCAAACTTTAGTTTTGTGAGCATTGCATTTTTGGGAAGTAAAAGAGAGTTTGTTTCACCAGAGGAATCCATAACACGAAGGGAACATTGGATTATATTCATTCTAATCTTTGGGGACCACCAAAAGTGCCTTCGAGAGGTAAAGCTAATTATATGCTAACTCTTATTGATGATTTTTTCAGAAAAGTTTGGGCATTCTTCCTGAAGCAGAAAAGTGATGTGTTTTTCGCATTGAAGTCTTGGAAAACTATGGTTGAGAAACAGACAGGAAAATAGATAAAACACCTCCGTATAGATAATGGCTTGGAGTTTTGTTTTGATTAGTTTAATAAATTGTTCAAATCAGAAAGAATCGTGAGACATTTGACAATTCTTCATACTCCACAGCAAAACAGCGTTGCAGAACGAATGAACTAAACGATCATGGAGAAGGTTTGACGTATGTTGTTGAATGCTAATTTATCGAAGTCGTTTCGGGCTGAAGCAGTATCTACTGCATATTTTTTGATCAACCAATCTCCATCCGTTTCCATTGAGAAAAAGACTCCACAAGAGATATGATCTGGTAAGCTTGCTGATTATTCTGATTTAGAGATTTTTGGGTGTCCTGCATATGCTCATGTTTATAATGGAAATAGGAACCAAGATCTATTAAATGTGTTTTTCTTGGTTATAAGGTTGGTGTAAAAGGGTCTAAGTTATGGTGTCCTGAAAGTAGAAAGTTATGGCTAGCAGAGATGTTGTTTTTTATGAAACTACTATGCTACCTAACTTATCTGTTAAAGACTATACCAATAAAGAACAACAAAAGCAAGTGGAACTTCATATTGATCCAATATCTACAACAAAGTCGACTTCTCAAGTTAGTACAAAAGTTTAGAATAGAGTTAATCCTTTACCACAATATTATATTGCTAAAAGTAGACCTAGAAGAGAAATTAAACCTCCGAAGAGGTATGCTGAGGCTGATTTAGTGGCTTATGCTTTAAATGCCGCTGAAGATATTGATGTAAATCAAGAGCCATCTACTTATTCTGAGGTAGTTAGCTATGAAGACTAAGAAAAGTGGATGTTTACCATCCAAGAAGAGATAGAATCACTCCTGAAGAATAAAAAGTAGGACCTAGTAAAGCATCCAAAGGGTAAAAAGGTTGTTCATTGTAAATAGGTGCTCAATAAGAAAGAAAGGATTCTAGAAATTGAAGAACCTAGATATTAAGCAAGGCTTGTTGTAAAAGGTTACAGTCAGATTCCTGGTATAGACTTCTTAAACGTGTTTTCTCCAATTGCGAAACACAGTTCGATTCGAGCCTTACTTGGTATTGTGGTCATATATGATTTTGGAGCTTGATCAGTTAGATGTAAAAACAGTGTTCTTGCATGAAGAACTTGGGGAAGATATTTACATGTAACAACTAGAGGGCTTTATAGCCTCAGAAAAGGAGGGCTATGTTTGCTTGTTGAAAAAGTCCCTTTATGATTTGAAACGTCACCAAGGCTATGGTACAAGAGGTTTGATTCTTTTATGACTACACATGATTTCAGAAGAAACAACTTTGATAGTTACGTTTATTTTAAGAAAAATTATGATGGTTCTTTTGTGTATCTACTCCTCTATGTTGATGACATGTTGATATCAGTGAAAATAAAGGAGAGATAAGAAATGTCAAAGCTCAACTTAGTGAAGAATTTGAGATGAAAGATTTGGGAGCAGCAATTAAGATGCTTGGGATGGAGATTCTCAGAGATAGAAAGACATGTAAATTGTACCTATGTCAGAAAGAGAACATTAGAAAAGCTCTTTTCGGGTTTAATATGCAGAGTGCTAAGCCTGTTAGTACTCCTTTAGTAGCCCATTTTCCAAACTTTCATCGGCTCTGTCTCCACAATCAGATAATGAGATTGATTACATGTCGCGTGTTCCATGTCTAGTGAAGTGGGATCTTTCATACATGCTATGGTTTGCTCACATCTAGACTTATCATATGTAGTCAGTGCAATTACTAGATCCATGGCGAATCATGGTAAAGAACAATGGAAAGCAGTTTAGTGGATTTTGAGATACTTACGGGGTACTACTGATGTTTGCTTACAATTTGGAAGAACTAGAGGTGGAGTCATTAGGTATGTTGATGTAGATTTTATTGGAGACCTTGATAAAAGTATATCACTAATAGGGTATGTCTTTACAATTAGGGGTTACGCAATTAGTTGGAAAGCAACTTTGCAAACTGCATTTGCTTTGTCTTCCATTGAAGCTAAGTACAGAGCGATTACTGAGGCTTGTAAAGAAGCTATTTGGTGAACTTAATAAAGACCTTTAGATCAATACAGTATTTCGTGACAGTCAGGGTGCCATCTTCCTTACGGAAGATCAAATGTTTCATGAGATAACAAAGCACATTGATGTTGGGTATCATTTTGTGAGTGATATTATTGCTCGTGGAGATATTGTTGTGAGCAAAGTTAGTACTCATGAAAATCCTGCAATTATGATGACTATGTCACTTCCTATAACCAAGTTTGAGCATTGCTTGGACTTGGTTGATATCAATTGTTGAAGAATACCCCTTAACGTGTTTCGTGGAAGAGGTGGAGAACTTGTTCGTTAAGAGTTTATGGTGAAGAACTTGTTTGTTGAGAGTTTGTGGTGAAGAACTTGTTCGTTGTGAATTTGTGTCAAGGTGGAGATTGTTAGAATTGGGTGACTAGAATTCTTGTTAAAATAAAATATAGTGGTAAAATAAAATAAAAGTAAAGTCTACATAGAACTAGACTTCTTTTATTTTGTTTTAATTAGAATAAGTCATCTATTTTATTTTGATTAGAACGAAGTGTTTAAACCTTACTACGTTACTTCTATTAGTTACTGATTAGAATAAGAATTTCAACTTATAAATAGACGTAGCCATCTCTTCTTGTAATCATTCGTTTTTTAAAATTAGTGAATTTTTATTTCCTCTACCCGTGATTTTTTTCCCCTAGAGGGTTTTCACGTAAAATTTGTCTGTTCTTTCTCTTTCTCTTTTTTTCTTTTCGATTTTCTTTGCAATATTTCTTCATTATCGACGTTCAATTTGAACACAAAGTGGGTTGCTTTGATTACAAATTGCATATCTATTGTTTCCTATTCTACTATTTTTAATAAGTTTCATTCTTGAAAAGAAAATGATAGGTTCATTTTGAGGTGTTCTTACCGATCTACCACAATTCATTGTAGTAAATTAGGTTCTTTTAGGGACTTAATGACCTTGTTTTCGAGTAATTTGATTATGTTTTTATAATTTTTCATTTTAGTAACTTGTTATCAATTTCAATACAATAAGTGTTTTAACACATATTTAGGTGTTTCAGTGACCCGTTAGGCCAATCCAGGCCTAGGGAAGGACTAATTGGTTTATTGAGTGGGCATGACCCCATTTTAGGCCAAGGAACATGTGACACCCCAAAACCGATCGAGACAATTCGACATGAAATTCGAGCGACACATTGGCCACCAAAGTGACTCTCCGACATCTACCACAATCGCACCAACCATCCATACACACCATGCATATATATAATATTTCATACAAGCATTTAGTCTTAAGAGCATGCTTTTCTAAGTCAAACAACAAGTTAAGTAAGAAGTGAAATAAGGCGTACCTGAATTTCGGCAGGCTCTATCAGCTACAAAATGTCTCATTAGTTCATGTAAGCAGTATCATATAAATCTAACCGTAATTTTAGCCAAACAAGAAAACACGAAGATTAAAAAGTCCAAAAAATTGAACCATCTAAAAAGTCCAATTACAACCTTTAAAACCATGTTATTTTTAATGGTACAAAATTATCTAAGTCCAACCTAAGTGTCTAGCTCGGGAGTGACCCACATTGCCTACCTAGGGTTTTAAAAGCTCAGTGCACATATAGTAGGAAAGAAAAGTCTATGCAATGGATTACCGATATGCTACCCTCCTCGTTATCCCTCAAACTATTTGTCTGAAGAGGAAAATAAAAGAATGAGCTTGGGAAAGCTTAATGAATACTGATGCATACAACATCGTAAAAATGCTTCCATAATCCATTTACCAAATAGCTCGCTGACGGTCAGTTTGCATATAACAGTTCGCACATAAACGGGTTGCATACAATAGTTCACATATAAACAATTCACATACAATCAGCTCTCACATGAGCAGTTGGAAACATAAAAATATATAGACATTTCAGCCCCTTTTCAGCTCTAATTAATGTAGTTTCATAGTAATTATTATCGAAAAATATAATTTAATTATAAAATAATTAATTTAAAGTTAAATTATCAACATATTGAATTTTAACTTTTTTTATAATAAATTTTCATGAATTTTATTTATTTTCGACAGTTTTGCATGAAGGGTGAAAAAAGGCTCGACAAACATTGCTAGAGGCTTGAACCATTGAGGCAATTTCTGCATCAAGTGAAGTATCGCGGCGAATTAATTTTTCAGTCTAAGACGGTCCAATAATTAATATTAGTACATGTTATAATTAATTTTAATTTTAATTCAATTTATGTTGGGTTAAAATAATAATTATTAATTATAATATGGAAGGAGACTCAATTGTGCTGATTAAAAAAGACTGATCCAACAAGAAAATGGGCAGCCCAAAACCGTCCAACAAGCTGACCAAATCAACTCAAATTATCTGATTTTGTGACTTGCAAATCATCCCTCAAAGTTCCCTTAAAATCTCATTTAAACCCCTCCACTTGTTGTGCTTTTGAAGATTTGCCCTTAGCAAAAATTAGGAAAGTTGAAAGCTTTAACTTTGCACTTTGTGTGGCCGGCCTTAGGGTGTTAGTGGCTGATATTTTCTTTTCCAAATTTAGAAACTACTGCCACATATAAATTCCCCCCTTTTCTACCTCATTCATCACTGAATTCATTCACAACACATCTCTCTCCTTCACTCATTTTCTCCCTTTCATTTTCCTTTGTTTTTCCATTTTTTCTTCCCTTCCTTTGTCGGTTTCTCCTCTTGAGAAAGAGCGTTCTTCCACCTTGGAGTAGCAGTATTTGAGTATTCATGAAGGCCTCAGATTGATAGAATGAGCAGAGAAGAAGAGGAGCGCGCTAGTGGCTTTAGAGAGACATTGGATTTGTTTCATATTAATTTCTTGTTTCTGTTATGATGAATACTTATTGTTTTTTTTACTCTAGATTTAATTGAAATGGCTTAAATTTAATTCATGTTAGATTGATTGCATTCTATTGCTTAATTTATTAAAATCATGTTTGTATTGTTATAGACCCTGCTGATTTGTTCAATTAAATAAAATCTTGCTTATGTCATGTTTGCATTTAAATTGTAAATAAATGATTGAATTAATTATTTAAGCGGATTGAAATTGTAATTAATGGAAAAAATATTTAATTGGTGCATGTTAAATCTTCTAATGTAGTTGAAGATCAAATTAGCGACGGTATTAAACTATACATAAGCTTTGCATAACTTGCAGAATTTTTGTGATTAAATTGTTTCGATATAGAGATATGTTGTTAATTCACTTGATCTTTTACTTGCTTATGTAAATTGATTAATTGTTTGAATTGGCATAGAGATATGTTCATGAGATTATTTTAATTTCATAAGTATGTATGTGCATTAACACATTTGCTTATTAAAATTTGTTTAATCGGTTCAATTGACATAGAGATATAGTCAAGAGATAAATGAGTTTTAGTAGGCGAGTATGTACATCAATTAGCAAATTGCCTAGTTGCCGTGAATTTAATTCGTAACATGAACATGATTCTATTAATGTTAAGTTAAAGAATGCAATTGATCTAACACATTTATGTCATATTGATTAAAACTCGTTTTTTGAAATCGTGTGTTGGAATTTTTATTTCTTTTATTTAGTTAAATTGTTAGTTTATTAAATCCTTTTCAAAATAATATATTTTTCATCACCAAAGCGTTTAACTTACGTTTCATAAATATTTTTCTTTCGCAATCCTTGTGGGTACGATTACTCAATAATACTTGTCACTTTATTACTTGTTGCGATTGTGTACACTTGCATATTTCCATCGTTCCAAATTTTTGGTACCATTGCTGAGGACTGTTTTAAAAGACATTATTTATGAAATTGTTAATTTTGCATTTTGTTTTTTTTCCTTTTAAATTTTAATTCCAATATTTTTTTTGAGTTTGTTTCAAGTTTTTATGAGTATTAATCATATTATTGAATTACTCCACATAGACCCTAAAATAGAAAGGACTTTCAAACAAAGGACAAGACAAGTGAACCAAAGAAGGACCAAAAAGTTGAATTTCGAAAATCATAACCAAAATAAAGGAGGGGCATTCGCTTATAATACTCACAATCTAATCATTATTGCCGATGAAAGAAATTGCACCATTCGATAATATGCCATTCCTCTCTTCAATGAGCTCAATTCGGGTATTGTGAGACCCGAAATTGAAGCACTGCAATTCTAACTAAACTCAATCATGTTCCAAATGTTGCAAAATATGGGTCAATTTAGTGGGATGCTAACTGAAGATCAACATCTTCATCTTCGGCTATTCATGGAAGTGAGTGACTCATTCAAAATGACTAGGATTATCGAGGACGCTTTGAGACCGAGATAATTTCCTTACTCCTTAAGAAATATAGCATGAGCGTGGTTGAACTCTTTATCGTCCTATTCCGTAACTATATGGCAAAAGTAGGTTGAACGTTTCTTAATGAAATACTTTCCTCCATCTCTGACTGCCAAGCTCCGAAATGAAATCACTTAATTTCAACAACTTGACGAAGAATCTTTGTATGAGGCATGGGAGTGATTTAAGGAGTTATTACAAAAGTGCCCTCACCATGGTATTCCTTATTGCATTCGAATGGGGTCATTCTATATTGGTCTTAACGATCATACTAGAATGATGGTGGATGCTTCAGAAAATGGAGCCCTTCTTTCTAAGTCTTACAATGAGGCTTACAAGATTATTAAAGGAATTGCCAACAATAACTATCAATGGTCAACCAACCAAGTAGCCTCAAGAAGACAAGTAGCAAGAGTACAAGAAGTTGAGGCACTTATTTCTTTGGCAGCCCAGGTATCCTCTATGTCTTCAATGCTTAAGAACATAACTGTTAATAGTTTCAATGGTAACTTGATAGGTCAGCAGCTGAACCAGTTTGAGATTATTTCTTGCGAATATTATGGAGATGGCCATTTCTTCGAAAATTACATGGGAAATCAGAATTGGAATGGTTCGCAATCAAGTTCTGACAACTCTTCATGGCAGTATCATCCAAATTTTCCATAGAGTAATTAATGGGAGGACCCTGGTGACCGCCTCCGAACGTACTCCCGTTTGGTATGTATTTTAGGGATTTCACAAGTGTACCGATTAGGTTGTAATATATTGTGTTACAACGGAACACTTGGTAGTATTCCCAAGATCGTACCCAAAGGAGGCTTTAAGCAATGGTGATTTAGATCCCTACAAAGAAAAGAGGTAATTAGTACTCTTTTTAGGGTTTATAGTACTAAAGTGAAATAAAGAGTTTGTGATTGTAAAACATAAAAATAAATTAAAGTAAAGAGATAAGTAGATTCTATAAACGTCTTTGGAGAGATCAGGTCGCTTCAGTATGGTTTCTTCAACTGTTGGTTTTTGGGGATTTTACTTCAATCAACTAGTTATTACCCTAGTTGGATCTTTTGATCTTCTGCCAAAATAGCAAGTCGATAGAGAATACTTATTGCTAGATGTCACAGTCTAAACCGGTTTGGGGAAAAGGTCTTCACTGATATGCAATACCAATTTTAGGTTCATTCCTACCTAAATGACGTTCTAGGGTTGTCAGGCCTAGTGTTTGTTTCATGTTCTTACTTTCCCAAATAGCTGATCCGATAGAAAATCCTTGTTTATACAATAATTAAATATTTATACTTCCACTCCCTAATTCCCCAAAATGAAATTTAGTTCCTCATGATTTTCTTTATCATTATCAAAATAATAATATATAAAAACATATAATTGAATAAATGAAATGAAAAAGAAACTTTAATTGTATTGGCAATCTGTCAGGAAAGAATTCCACGATCGTTTATGCGAAAGTTACAATCTCATTTCTAAAATGAAAATACAAAGTAAAAAATGAAAACCAAGAAAAGGTATATCAAACTCTAGTGCTAGAGGCCTTAGTTATAGACTTGGCTGGCCATTTTTCTCAACCCTAGGTTAGCTGCTGTTCTTTGTGTTTAAGTAGCATTATAAAAATCAAAATGCCCTTCACTCGATGTAGAAACCATGTCTAGGGGTCGATGTCGTGTGACACATTAGGAATTGTGTCACAACGAAGAAGTTAGTCCCCTTATTTGGTGTCATTATGCAAGCATTGTCACGACTAGCTTTTTATGTCACGATAAAGAAGTCAGTCCCTCGTTT
Organism: Gossypioides kirkii; assembly: GCA_005610355.1. Lineage (NCBI taxonomy): Eukaryota > Viridiplantae > Streptophyta > Magnoliopsida > Malvales > Malvaceae > Gossypioides > Gossypioides kirkii. The sequence goes on from CP032250.1 coordinate 12,954,500, forward strand.
CTTCAAGTCTAGTCCCTTTGTTGTGATGTAGAGCATCCTATGTCGTGACATAATGATCAACTTCACTTTTGTTCAACTTCTAAAGGTCTTCTGCACACTCACGAGGTACATTTGCTAACCTTTAGGCCTCAATCGACTTTAAAGACAATAAAACAACCTTTTAGCACTTTGTTTACACAATTTATTCAACTATAAAAACTAAGTTAAATCTTATAGAAACATAAAGAAAATGTTTAATTTAAAGCTCTTCAAGTGTGAAAACTAGTTCAATCTTCTAGGTACAAAATCGACAGGTTAAACTCCCCCACACTTAAGTCTTTGCTTGTCCACAAGCAAACAAAAACAAGAAAAACAATAAAGAAAGAAAACAAAGGAAATGAGCTTGAGTTCATATCATACCAAGATTAGGGTCGTAGCATCTATTCTAGGCATTATTATTTCTTATAATACTAAGATGATGAGTGACCAACTTTACCCTTCTTGGTTAGAAAAATAAAAGTTCAGTAAGTTACAAGAAGTACAAATATCAAATTCTTATCGATCAAACTTCATCAATGTCTAATACAAGTACTTTAATTATCCTAGTACAATATAAATAGTGACTGCTCCCGAACGTACTCCCGTTTGGTGTATATTTCAACTTTTCGCAAGTATACGGGTCAGGTTGTAAACATAGTGTGTTTACAACGGAACACTTGGAAGTATTCCGAGGATCGTACCCAAAGGAGGCTTAAGGCGATAGTAAATAGAACCCTTGCAAAGAATAAAATTAATTAGTACTAGTTTTAGGGTTTATACTAGGAGTGAAAATAAGAGAGTTGTTTGAAAGCATAAAATAATAAAAATAATATTAAAAAGATGAAAATAAAATAAAATAAAATCGAGTTGTAGAAATTCTTATAAATGTCTTTGGGGAGATCAGGTCGTTTTCGTATGATTTCCTCAATTGTTAGATTTCGGGGATTTTCCTCCTATCAACTAGTCACTACCCAGTTGGATCTCTCGATCTTCTATCTGCATAGCAAGTCGATAGAGATTACTTATCCCTAGATGTCACATTCTAAACTAGTTTGGGGAAAAGGAGTTCATGGATGGGCAATACCAATTTTAGGTTCATTCCCACCTAGATGACTTTCTAGGGTTGTCAGGCCTAATGTATGTTTGAGGCTCTACCTTTCCGAAATAGCTGATCCAAAGGTAAAACCTCTGTAAAACAATAATAAATTATTCATACGTCCACTCCCTAATTCACCAAAATGGAATTAGTTCCTCATGGTTTCTTTATTCATCAAGCACACAATTTATGAAAACATGTAAATCAAGAGTTGAATGAAAAATAACCTGAATTGTATTAATCGATTAGTCGGGAAAAATTCCTCGATCATTTATGGAAGTTTCTACAATATCGTTTCAAAAGTGGAGAACAAATAAACTGAAACTGAAAATTAAAAGCTAAGTAATTGTGTCTAAATCCTAGTGCTAAAGGTCCTATTTATAGATTTACATGGTTATTTTTCCTCAACCCTAAATTAGCTACCTCGTAGGATGTAGAGTTGGAGTCTAAGGATGATGTCGCAACACACCAGGACCTATGTTGCGATGTAGCCAACAGTCTTGGAATTCTTCGCTACTGATCCCTTTGTTGCAACATAGAGCTGTCTATGTCGTGATGAAGTGGTCAGTATTACTTTGGCTTGCTCATACAAGTCTCCTGTGCACTCATGTAGTATGTTAGCTAACCTTTAAGCCTCGTTTGGCTTTAAAAGCAACAATAAAACCTTCATAAAATTAATTAGATTAGAAAATAAAACTAGACTAAAAATGCATAAAATATAAAGGAAATTACTCGATTTCAAGTTCATCAAATGTAGAAATAAATTGAATCTTCTGGGTATGAAACTGACAGATTAAACTCCCCCACACTTAAGTCTTTGCTTGTCCTCAAACAAACAAGAAAACAAGGCAACTAACAAAAAAAAAGAAAAAGATAAGTGAGCTTGAAACAGTATCATACAAGGATAGGCTTGCAATACTTATTCTAGGTTTTAGGAGGTGAAAGAGTAGAGACAATTCAAGTTCAGTAGGTTACAAAAGATACAAATATCAAAGTTTTATCAATATGATTCCATCAATGCCTAACATGAGAACTTTGATTATCCTAATACAATACAAACAATTATAATAAGATTATGAAATGTCTATATTAATCTATGCATAGAGTTGGTAAAAGCGCAGAGGGCTTTTCAGCTTGTAACGTGTTGAGGCTTAGGATAGGTGTGATTTTCAAAGAATAGTTAAGCGTACAAAAAGGTTACATAGCACGAAAATAGTTTGGCACATTGCATTGTTCCCTATTCTTCCCCTTTACGTCCCACTCCATCTCACCTCCTTATTTCTCCTTCTCTCACATTCCTTATTTCTCCATTTAGAAAATCAATCCAAAGTACTCCTTGTAGCTAGCCTATAAGTATATGAATCACTTTTTCAAGTAAGCTTTCTCTTTTCCTATCGATGACTTTTGTTGTTTTTGTCTCTTCTCATACTTTTTCTTACTCTTTTCTTTTTGTATTTCTACTTATTTTTATTTTGTTCTTTTCACTTATTTTTCTTTTCTTTGGCTAACTTTAAAAGTCATATTTTATCATGAATTCCCTCTTTTATTCCACAACCTCCACCGTAATGTGTCTACCTATCTTCAATACATATGGTCATACTTCCATTTTCATGCAAAATAGGACCAAAGAAAAGGATATACACAAATCATTCTTTGAGGCTTAGAAGGTTTGTAATATGGCTCATTAAAAAAGTGTCATAAGGCTCAAAAATGGGTACTAATTGATAATTCAAAATAGGGTTTGGCTTTTTAACTCTAGTTGTGTCAAAAATGCCTTAGGTCATCCCTAAGCAACTCAATATGCACAAATGTCAATTTAATTACCTAATATCTAGATTATCATTTATCATATATAATAGCATGATCGTTTCCTCATATTATGCATATCATGTGGTATAAATAAAAAATTTTCTATCTATACATAGTGTAACTTATAGAACTTCAAAAATTGCATGCTCAAAATGTAAAATTCCTTATTATCATGCCAACTTTATCAAGAAAACATAATCAACCTATTATTCATGCTCCTAACCAATCACTTGTATTTCTACAAACTCAAGCACAGATAAAAAAAGTCAAAATAGAACAATCACAAGCCAAAATTCCTATGCTACCCCCACACTTTAGATAACATATTGTCCTCAATGTGTACCCCTATGAATATGAAGGAAAGAAGTTACTCGATTAATCGTGAAGGCCATTCTCTTCTCATGGTGGTTGTCCTTCCTCCTTTTGGCTTGATCGTTCAATATTGTTATGTCTCTAAAATGTGAGGTTCCTACAAAGGGGTTAAATCATATATGCAAAAATAACTCCTAATACTACTCCTACAAATTATATAAGTCCTAAAAACTAAAAAGAAAATTATCCCAACAATTACAAGTCTTTAAACAAAGTCTTCAAAAATAAGAATTCAATCATCCTCCTCCTCCTCTTCGGGTTGGGGATCCATGGAAGCCTTGCCATTGTCAGTGTATTTTTGCCGAGAGCTTCCACCTTGTTGTCATGCTGGGCTCCGAATCATCGGTCCTTTGGGAGTTAAGTATTGAGGCTGAAACATTGCCTCAAACTCGTCATCAGTGTCGGGCTTGTCTTGCTCCTCATTCGCTCCACCCAACTTGGGTTCTTCCTCGTCTCCTTCCTCCCCAAAATGTTTGGACGATAATTCGGGGTTGCTAGCCCATGTATCCTTGCAAACTCTATCCGCACCGAGGTCATGTCTTTCATCCAAGCTATCATTCCATTGAGCTTGGACTCAATGCTTCGTTGGCTCTTTGTGGTCTTCTTCCTTCTTTTCAACGAGGCTAGTACATCCATCTTCTCTTTTTGTCTCTGATTCTACTCCTTGATTTGCTTCCTTTGGAGCTCGACATATTGCTTGTATAGAGAATCTCCAATGATGCTCCGAGTCGGCATGAAAAACTATTTGTAATATTTCATTAGTACTCCCGCCTTCTTGCATAAAGCGATTACCAAGTGTGGGAAAAAGAGACCACTCTTTTAGCTTTGGCTGCATCACTTCATCTCCTGGTATATCTACCTGCTTGCGCTGCAAAATACTATACAACAACAATGCTCGCAAAGAATTAACGTTAGAAACATTTAAAGTAGGTATAAGTCGTGTGGCTAAAAATTGCATCCATATCTTATCTACCAGAAACATAATAGCTTGGTTAAAATTAGATGGTGTGCCAGTGTTGAGCCTAAAATTCCAGGTGCCCCTCACTTCAGTTAAAAATTTGATGATTTCCCCCATATCTATGTTCTCAAATGTATTAAGATCTATTTTCTGTACATAATCTTTTTCAAAGTAAGGTACGCCATAATATTTGCATATATCTTTAGGTGATACGCTAACCTCACAGTCTCGAACTACCACTACACCTAAAGGTTTCCTTTTAACTATGTCATCCTTAAGGGATGCGTAAAAATCGTGAACTACGTGTACTACAACGTTACTTGTTAGGAGAACACAGAATTGCTCCTATTTGTGATAGAGTACCAGAGGCCATACCTCTTTGCCTAGAATCATCAATGGTTCAAAGCCTCATTCTTTAATGAGGGTTTGTCCTTGAGAAGCTAAAAAGTAGCTTTCAATCTGAGCATTGGTGAATCGTTCAAAGTCTAAATCGCTGTCACTTTCTTCGATCGTTGCTCTCTTTCTTGGTGGCATCATAATCTAACAAATAAGAGATGAAAAATAACTAATGTAATAGGAAAAAGTAAGAAAATACCTTCATTTTTTGAGGGAGAGCTTCGATGAAGGCCCCTTGCATTGTTGAATGAAGGTTTCCTTTTAGAGGGTTTTAGGTTTGTGAGTGAAGAAGAGATAATGTGAGTGTTGGCAGCTTTGAGATTTGTTTGGGAGGTGTTTTAGTGAGGGAAAAGGGTTTAGTTTAAGTTTGTATATATAGGGGTGTTGAAAACTAGGGGTTTTAAGTGTTTTAAATCAGGTAAATAGGGTTTTAGAATATTGGTTCACGCAATCGTGTTGGGTCAACCCTGTAAAAATTACAGACGGTGTCGCAACATAGCATAAGTTTGTCACAACATACCTATTAGTGTTGGTTTGTCGCGACGTAGCTCCCCTTGTGTCGTGACAAACCTTTCAATCATAATGTTCCAACAGCCTACCCCCTATGTCGCAACGTAGGCATGTCCATGTAGTAGTTCTAGTTTTTCAAGCATTTTGACCCCTTGGTTGCGACGTAGCAAAGGGTATGTCACGTCATAGCCAGCCTGAGTGTCTTTGGAGCAGTCTGGTTGCTTCATCGCGACGTGACCTAGCCAATTTGAAAGAAATACCCTGAAATTGATGAGAAGTAATTACGTTAGTATGTTAGTGACTAAAACATGAAAATAAGGGTTAACTCTTGTTAGAATTGTCTAACAAGAGTGTTAGGGTGCACTTTGGTTGGTCTATTTTATCATTGTTTGTCCAGTAGTTGTCATGCCAAGCTACTCTCTAGTGTTTATCTCTTTCCCAAAATTTTTCTTTCCTTCCTACGTAGATCACCACCAGTTCCTTTCACCGATCATATTGACTGATGACATCTGTAAACTTATACCACCATACCTTTGCATACTTACTTCTATTAGTTATCCCCTTGAAGAACTCATATACCTTTGCGTGGTGGCATAATAGCTTCTAGATTACATCGTTTAGAAAAAATGATGGATTTATTATCAATTCATGTTTTGATGTTACAGCAGCTATTTTTCTTCCCTTGTAATTTCCATAACTGTGTTCTGGTTCTCGTGGCTTGTAGTACCCTTGCAGTAATTGCCTTTCCCACGAATGCACACTTTCTTGTTCCCCGGATGTAATTATGTGATAGTTGATGGCTAGGACTCTAGCTTGTAAATGTTTCCTGTTTTCTGCAAAAATTGAAAAATTTTCACATTAGTAATTTCTTTAGGGATTTACTGCAACATAATAGGTGATTTCCATTGAAAATTGAATTTTTGATCAATGATTTTTTCAACTATTATTTCATCTTTTGACGGTGTTGTAACTATAATTAGTTGAAGTTCTAGATCTGGAGTATTTGAATCATCTTCTTATTTTAGGTGGATTGATTCATCTCTGGATTGAGACTGAATCTAAACTTCTATGTGATTATCCATTTCCCCTTCTAGTGGCGAGATCTCGTTTTGCTCAGTGGCCCAATTATCTGGCTCACAACATTCTCTGTTCGGTTCCTCTTCCAACCATCGCTCCTGTTTTCATTCTATCTGTTCGAATTCAAAGCACATTTCCCTAAAAGATTGACCACCATATGGATCAGGTATTTGGGTTTTATCACGAAGTTGACTTAATTCTAACATTAATAACTTTTGATTTTCTCGAATCTCCCAATCTTTATAATATCCGTCTTCGTAGATTTCAGCATCATAATCATCATTATACATGAGATCTAAACAATATAAATCATAGACATCAATAGGTTTAGATATGGTAAAATTAAAAGAAAATTAGTAAATCTTAAAAAAACTGTTAGTATAGTTAACTTGTATCTATAACCTAAAATTTTCCAAAATATTTTAGTACAATGCAAGAATAAAATTAACTAAAGTGTTGCCTCCGTAGCAACAGCGTCAACAACTTGATCGCTCCCAAACAAACTCCCATTTGATGTAGATTTCAACTTTTTGCAATTATACGGGTCAGGTTGTAAATATAGTTTGTTTACAACAGAACACTTGGAAGTATTCTGAGGATCGTACCCAAAGGAGGCTTAAGGCGATAGTAAATAAAACCCCTGCAAAGAATAAAAATAATTAGTACTAGTTTTAAGGTTTATACTACGAGTGAAAATAAGAGAGTTATATGAAAGCATAAAATAATAAAAATAAAAATAAAAAAGACGAAAATAAAATAAAATAAAAATGAGTTGTAGAAATTCTTATAAACGTCTTTGGGGAGATCAAGTCGTTTTCGTATGATTTCCTCAATTGTTGGATTTTGGGGATTTTCCTCCAATCAACTAGTCACTACCTCAGTTGGATCTCTCGATCTTTTGTCGGTATAGCAAGTCCATAGAGATTATTTATCGCTAGATGTCACAATCTAAACCGGTTTGGGGAAAAGGTGTTCACGGATGGGCAATACCAATTTTGTGTTCATTCCTACCTAGTGTTTGTTTGATGCTCTACCTTTCCGAAATAGCTGATCGGAAAGGTAAAACCCATGTAAAACAACAATTAATTATTCATACCTCCACTCCCTAATTCCCCAAAATGGAATTAGTTCCTCATGGTTTCTTTATTCATCAAGAACACAATATATGAAAACATGTAAATCAAGAATTGAATGAAAAAAGAAACTGAATTGTATTAAGTGATCTGTCGGGAAAAATTCCTCAATCGTTTATGTAAGTTTCTACAATATCATTTCAAAAGCGAAAAACAAATAAACTAAAACTGAAAATTAAAAGTTAAGTAATTGTGTCTAAACCCTAGTGCTAAAGGTCCAATTTATAGCTTTACATGGTCATTTTCCTCAACCTTAAGTCAGCTACAATCCTTCGTGTTTAGGTTGCCTTGTGAAGATGAAAACGCCCCTCGCAAGATGTAGAGTTCAAGCTTGAGGTCGATGTTGTGATGATCAACAATAAACATCACAGCAATAATGTGCAAACGTACACTATCCACGCAAATAAAGTAGACAGATGTGAATCTGTCGGATATCGATCCCATGAGGATGGATGTTTGTTGTCTATTAATGTCGATGCAATGAATAAGTAAAATGTGAAAAATTGTGAGAGTGGTTGTCGGAGAAATAATGCGAAATTAAAAACATACTATGATAATAGTAAAATGGGATCCCCAACGTGAATGTTCAGCAAAATACTAAGTGCGGCTCACAAGGTTTTAAAAGGTAGGTGATTGTCGTTGTAATAAGGTGCAATGAACATCTTACCACACTTGGCTTCTTTATTTGATCTAAGACTTAAACATGCACATTGACCACACCTTCCGATGATTGCAATGCAACAAAGTTAAGAACAAGTGGACCAAATTCCTCTAATCCCCAAGCAACTTCCATTGTCTTACTTGTTAGTTTAAATTGTTGCTGCACCTTTCAATGACAGTGACTGCAATAACACTTCCGTATAAAATATCATTTAGGCTAAAAATCAAGTGTACTTCCATACAAACATGAAAATAACAGTAATCACAAACGTTTTAGAAAAGAAATTTAAAAGAAGCAAGTGGAGAATACTATTCCTAGAAGAACTCGACTTGATCTTTCAATTTTCTTCTTGTTTCACACTTAGGACTCCTCGTCAGGAGCTATTCTACATCTATCCTACGTCAGTTCTCCTGTGAGAACTTTAAGCCTCCATAACTGTAAGCTTCAAGATCTAGGTTGAAGAAGAATATTGACTGAAGAATTCCTTTCTTTCTCTCCTTATGAGTTTTTATCTTCAGCCAAATTGTGTAGGTGTCCTCTCCTCAAAATTCAGCTGTCTATGGTCATACCAGTTACTTATACCAGACTGGACAGCTCAAATTTTTGTTCTCATCTGAAAAACTGTCAGATGCGACGACAATCCTAGATGCAATCTAAGAATACTTATGCAACGACATTAGTAACAAAATATGACAAAATTAAGGGAAATTAGGCTAAAGTCCATTGTGTTAGAAAATGCAATAAACTAAACTAAAAAATGCTAAAATATGTGCTAAGGATGCCTAATGGGAACAACTTAAATAATAAGTAGGGAGAAATCAATGGTTCTTTCTAGCACTATCACGTGACACACCAGGACCTGTGTCACGACATAGCAGACAATCTTGCAATTCTTCGTTGCTAATCCCTTTGTTGCAGCATAAAGTTGTCTATGTCATGATGAAGTGGTTAGTATCACTCTGACTTGCTGCTACTTGTCTCCTGTGAACTCACAAAGTATGTTAGCTAACCTTTATTCCTTATTTGGCCTTAAAAGAAACAACAAAACCTTCCTTACACATTTTATTAGAAAACAAAACTAGACTAAAAATGCATAAAATATAAAGGAAATTACTTGATTTCAAGCTTATCAAATGTGGAAATAAGTTCAATCTACTAGGTATGAAACCGATTGATCAAATAGCCATAATAAGATCATGCAATTTCCACATCTATTCATGCATAGAGTTGTTTAAGTCACATAGGGATTTTCGACTTGTAACATGTTGAGGCTTAGGATAGGTATGAAATTCAAAGAATAGTTAAGCACAAAAGGTTACAAACATGAAAATAGTTTGGCACATTGTATTGTTCCCTATTCTTCCCCTTAATGTCCCATTCCGTCTCACCTCCTTATTTCTCCTTCTCTCGTCTTCCTTTTTCTCCATGTAGGAAATCTTAATATAGTCTAATCCCTTTAACTAGCCTATGAGTATTCTTTTTGTTTCTTGAGTAAGATTTCTTTTTCTTCTTTTTGGTATTTTAGTGACATTATCACTTTTCATATGCTTTCTCACTCATGAATTTTCTTCTTTTTTTCTACTCCTTTTTTTTCTTTTTCATCTTTTCACTATTTCTCTCTTTTTGTCTATAGTAAAGTTGATACACCATATTGATTTTCTTATTTAACTCTTTGTTTTATAACCTCCACCGTAATGTGTATACTTACCCTCAATACATATGGTCATACGTATATTATCGTGCAAAATAAGACCAAAGGAAAGAGTACACACAAATTATCATTGTAGGCTTTAGAGGCTTGTAATGAAGTTCATTAAGAATGGTCGTAAGGCTCAAAATGGGTACTAATTGGAAATTTAGATTAAGGTTTAGCTTTTTAGCTCTAGATGTAACCAAACAATGCCTTAGGTCATCCCTAAACACCTCAATATGCTTAATTATCAATTTAGTCACATAATCTCAAGATTACTATCTATCATATATACTAGCATGCTTGTTTCCTCATATCGTTCACATCATTTGGTGTCAACAATACTTTCCTATCTATATTTAGTGTAACCTATAGAACCTGATAATTTCATGCTAAAAAATTTAAAAATTTCTTATCATCATGCCAAATTTATCAACAAAAACACTCAACCTATTATACATGCTCCAAACCAATCACTTGTATTTCTACAAGCTCAAGCACACATCAAAAAACATAAAAATTGCTAAAATAAAAACTACATGCAAAAATTCCTATGTTACCCCCCACACTTTACATAACACATTGTCCTCAATGTGCAGCCCCTTAAATAGTAAGGAAAGTAGTTACCCGATTTATCGTGAAAGCACCTCCTCTCATTGTGATTGTCCTTTCTTTTGTCTTAAATGCTCGAAATATTGTGTTTCCAGAATGTGGGGTTCCTATATAAAAATTAAAGCATATATAGGCAAAATATAATTTCTAATTCTAATCCTACTCTTACAAATTATATAAGTCTTAAAAATAAATCCCAAAAATTACAAGTCTAAAAAAATTAAATTCAAAGTCTTAAAAACACTCATTCATCCTCATCCATCCCCTCTTTTTCATCATCACTGTCTTTCCCTTCTTCCGGTTCTTCCTCATCATGCTTCTCATTTACTATTCCAAACATATTCAGTTTGTAGTTAGGGACCCTAATGTTATGTTACCGAGCAAACTCTTGAAATATTGGTCCGATTCCTATATCCATTGTATCATCAAATCGAGCTTTAGATGACTTTCTTCATAAAATTCTTGTTAGGGTGGTGGCAACCTTTGTGTGGAAGTTGGTGTAGCAGCAGAGTCTCGTGATTTCCTATTCCCTTCATTTAGTTGGTTAGCACAAAGTCCACATATTGTTGGAAGAGTATATCACCAATGACACTCCTTGATGGTTTTAATGTCTGCTCAGTGGAGGTCATTGACACTCCCGCCCTTTTACGCAAAGCCATGATTAAGTGAGGAAAGAAAATCCTCACCTTTTAGCTTCCCACACATCTACTCATGTTTTGATCGATCCATTTCCCTATACAGATCTATTTTTTCTAAAAATTACAAATAATAGTACTGCTCGAAAAGTACTAATATTAGAAACATTTAAAGCAAGTATCATGCAAGTACATATGAATTGAATCCACGTGTTGGCTGCTGGGAACATGATAGCGTGGTTAAAAGAAGTAAGAATGCTAGTGCCTGACCTAAATTTCCATTCCCCCTTCCCTTAGGTAGGTATGTAATTACTTCATTCATGTCTATATCTTGAAAAGACTCTAGATCAGTTTCGTCTTAGAAATCATGTTCATAATATGAAGCATCAAAGAACTTACATATGACTTTAGGGGTTACCTTAACACTTATTACTTTAATCACTAAAGTTTCTCATGTGAGTTCATCACTAGTCTTAGAGATAAAATCTTTCAAAGTAACATAAAATTCTTGGACTACTAGGATAACTGCAGGTTCTGTGGGGATTGTCCAGAATCGTTCCAACCTATGATACCTAACTAGAGGCCAGATTTCATTGCATAAAACCATCAAAGGATCAAAACCCCTCTCTTGGAAGAATGTATTTCCTTGAAGTTCATTGAAATAATTTTCCACATTCGCATTCAAAAAATTTGGAAGGTTTGTACCTAATGATGGTTCGGATTCAAAAGTTTTTCTAATTTTTCTAGGAGCCATTTTAAATGTAAGCAAAAGACAGATTATTAAGTAGGAACTGTAAACCAGGTTCGGTGTGCTTCCCCCTTTCTTTGATGCTTGTCCTTGCTTCGTGAGATTGATAAATCTGAAAAATAAAAAAGAGAAATAGGCAAAGATAGGATTTTTAGGTTTTTTAAAGGTTTTTTGGCAAAAATTACAATCAATGTCGCGACAAACACTTCAGGCCTCCTTTGTCGCGACACTCTTGAAGCTTCATGGTGACATCATCCTTAGATCGAGTGGTCACCTACTTTCTCCTTTATGTCTCGACATGGGAATCTCTTCATCGTGACATCAATGTCAGTCTCGTATTTTTCCTTATTTTGTCACCTATGTTGCGACACGAAGAATGGTGTTTCGTAACATACCCCCTGTTTATTGTTAATTACTGATATAAAAGCTTGTTAGAAATATATACAATAATATATAGAAGTTAGTTACCACAGTTTTACCTTTATGTTTTACTATCAGACTTATCCGACATGCTTACCCTCATTGAGCGGATCCAATTTTCTTCAACCTTGGTCCATCTCCCACCATCTTTCTCAGTTTTCTTCAGTCGATCCCTTTCTTTAAACTTGTTGATTCATTCTTTCTTTATAAAAGGGATCTGACTAGGCCTCTTACTTCCATCCATTTCAAGCAAGTGATAGCATTGATCGACTGTAAATGTCACAACAATAATGTGCAAGTGTACACTATCAATGCAAGTATAGTAGACAGAAGTGAATCTATCGGATATCGATCCCATGAAGATGGTTGTCTATTGTCTATTAATGTCGATGCAATGAATAAGTAAATGTAATAAATTGTGAGGGTGGTTGTCGGAGAAATAATGTGAAAATAAAAATGAAATGCGATAATAATAAAGTGGGATCCCCAACGTGAATATTCAGCAGAATACTAAGTGCGACTCACAAGGTTTTAAAGGGTAGGTGTTTGTCACTGCAATAAGGTGCAATGAATATCTTACAAAACTTGGCTTCTCTATTCGATCTAAGACTTAAACATGCACATTAACCACACCTTCCGATGATGGCAATGCAACACAGTTAAGAACAGGTGGACCAATTTCCTCTAGTCCCCAAGCAACTTCCATTGTCTTGCTTGTTAGTTTAAACTATCGCTGCACCTTCTAGTGACAGTGACTACAATAACACTTCCTTAGTAAAAACATTCAAACCCAAAGATTAAACAGTAAAAGTAAGATTGAATAAAATATCATTTAGTCTAAAAATCAAGTGTACTTCTATACAAACATGAAATAAACAATAATCACCAGCGTTTTAGAAAAGAAATGTAAGGAAGCAAGTGGAGAATACTATTCCTAGAAGAACTCAACTTAATCCTTCAATTTCCTTCTTGTGTCGTGCTTAGGACTCCTCATCAGGAGCTATTTTGCATCTTTCCCACGTCGGTTCTCCCTTGAGAGCTTTAAACCTCCATAGCCGCCAACTTCCAAATCTAGGTTAAAGAAGAATATGCACCGAATAAGACTCCTCTTCTCTTTCCTATTGAGTATTTATCTTCAACCAAATTGTGCAGGTGTCCTCTCCTCAAAATTAAGCTGTCTATGGTTGAACCAGTTAGTTACACCAAATTGAACAACTCTCGCATTTCTAATCTTATCCAGGTAGCTGTTAGATGCGGCAATAATTCTGGGCGTAATTCTGGAAATGCTCATGCAGCGATATTAGTAGAAAAATATGACAAAATTAAGGGCAACTAGGCTGAGATCCATTGAGTTAGAAAATGCAATAAACTAAGGATACCTAAATGGAAACAACTTAAACAATAAATAGGGAGAAATCAATGGTTCTTTCTATTACTATCAAGTGCTTATTGTGTTTTTTAGTTTCATTAGTCTTGTCCCCACATTTGAAGGTCTCTATATCACCATTGATTCTCATTGTAAGCTCATTGGTATTTAGATCAATGGTAGATCTATAGGTGGCTAAGAATGACCTTCCTAGAAAAATGGGAATATCCTTGTCCTCTTCAAAATCTGCAAAGGTAATGAAACTACTTACCTGAACCAGCACATCCTCTAAAATTACTTTCGGTCTCACAGAGGATCGATAGGCTAGTTGTAAAGTCACTTGGGTATTCTTGAGATCTTCGCTCCTAAGTTTCTCAAACATCGAAAGAGGCATCAAATTAATGCTTGCACAGAGATCACATAATGCTCTATCATATTGAAGGTTCCCAATTTTGATTGGGATTGTAAAACTGTCGGGATCCTTCAACTCTTAGGAAATTGTTTTAGAGGTACTAATGCTGTAGGACATGTCCACTTCCACTTACTCTCCTACCTTGATTTTTCTACGCCTTGACATAATCTCCTTTAGGAACATGGTGTACTTCCATACCTTTTCTATAAGTTCAATCAAAGGTAAGTTGACATTCAAAGATTTAAACAAATTCAGAAAACTTACAAAGTCATCGTCATCTTGTTTCTTCTTTTCTTCTAGTCTTTTTGGAAATGGAACCGTTGTACCTTTATCTCCTTTAGACATATCATATTTCTTTTCTGGTGTCTCTTTGATTGGTACTTCTTGAGGTAATATGACTTTAGTGTCTTATTCGGAGGGGATCTCTATAGGTTCATTTGATTCTCTGGGTTCCTCCTCCTTTTTGGATTTTTTGGGGCTATTCAGTACTTCCCTCGATCTTAACTCGATCACCTTTACATGTTCTTTCCCCTCCCTTCAAGAATTATTTTTAGTATCGCTAGGGATACTTGTACCAAATTGCCTAGTGAGATCTCCTACCATACTCACCAATTGGTCCATCCGTTCCTCTAGCTTTGTCAGTGATCTAGCAGAATTAGTGCACTCAGACTGCACTTATTTTATATCCGCTCGCATGGATTGCATTTCTCCCTCAATCCTATCTAACCTTTGACCACATACAGTATGGTCATTCTGAACTACTCTTTCCGATTGCCTCTACAAGAATGGAGATTGGTAACTTGGGTTTCTCGATTATGCGTTGTTCTTACCATTTCCTCCTTGACTTCCTCCCCATCTAAAATTGGGATGGTCCTTCCATCTTGGATTACAAGTGTTTGAATAGGGATTCCCACCTCAATTACTAACATAGTTAACATCCTCCATGCTGGTAAGATAGTGGTATAGAGGCTTACTCTCCTCCTGTGATGATGGTGCCCTTGTGGCAGATCCAATTTGGTTCAGTCTATCCAACAGTTGTTGGTATTTATCATCTTCTTGGATAATTTTCATCGAAATGGGTTTCTGCTCGTAACTGAACCACTCAATAGGCCATTTGAAAGAGTTCATTACCATGTTTTCAATCAACACATAAGCATCATTATAGGTTCTATCCATTAGGGCTCCTCCTGCTACTCCATCTAATCCTGATCTAGCTTACGCATCTAACCTATTATAGAATGTCTATAATTGCATCCACTCCAACATACCATGATTTGGGCATTTTTGTCCCAGTGTTTTAAACCGTTCCCATGTTTCATGAATCCCTTCACCCTCAAATTATTGAAATGTTGACAGTTCTCTTCGAAGTTGGATTACTTTATTGATAGGGAAGAACTTCTGTAGGAATTTCCCTATGAGATCATCCCATGTGGTAATAGATCTTGGTGTCTGCGCATCTAACCAAGAAAAGGCATTATCAGTTAGAGAAAATGGAAATAATCTAAGACAAATGGCATATTCAGTAATGCCATTATAATGGAAAGTATTATATAATTCTAAGAATCGCTTTAAATATAAACTGAGATCTTCAACCATAGTTTCTTTAAATTGTAAATTATTTTGTATGATTTGGATCATGGATGGTTTAATCTCAAAAGTGTTAGTAGCTATAGTTGGTTTAGCAATACTCTCTTATGTCAGATCTATGGTAAGCATAGAATTCTCTCTTAGAGTTCTTTGGGATTCTCTAGTTCTTCTTATTCTTCTGGTAGTGCTGGGTTTTGCATTTACTGTTGGTTTTTACGATATCATCTAAGCAATGCTTCAGGTTTAGAGATTGGATCTACCAAGTTTCCTTGGCTCCGAGTCATAAACTGAAATTAAAACAAATAAAGAAAGGATGAAAGAGAAATAACAAAAATAAAATTAAAAAAATAAGGAAAATCGTATCTATAGCCTAAAAATCACCTAATTATTGAAATAACAAAGAAGAAATAAAAATCACTAAAAGTTGCCTCCCCGGTAACGACGCTAACAACTTGACCGCCTCAGAACGTACTTCGATTTGGTGTGTATTTTAGGGTTTTCACAAGTATATGAGTCAGGTTGTAATATGGTGTATTACAATGGAACACTTAGTAGTATTTCTAGGATCGTACCCAAAGGAGGCTTTGAGCAATAGTGATTTAGATTCCTGCAAAAAAAAGAAGTAATTAGTACTCTTTTTAGGGTTAATAGTCTGATAGTGAAATAAAGAGTTTGTGATTGTAAAACTGATTGACTGTTTAACATCATTGCAATATTGTGCAAGCGTACACTATCGATGCAGGTATAGTAGATAGATGTGAGTTTGTTGGATATCGATCTCACGAGGATGGTTGTCTATTGTCTATTAATGTCAGTGTAATGAACAGATAGAAAAGAAAAATTGTGATAATAGTTGTCGAAGCAATAATTTGAAATTAAAGATGAAATATGATAATGATAAAATGGGATCCCCAATGTGAATATTCAGTAGAATACTAAGTACGAATCATAAGGTTTAAGAGGATAGGTGATTGTCGTTGAAATAAAGTGCAATGAATATCTTACCAAACTTACTTCTATAATCGATCTAAGACTTAAACATGCACATTAACCAAACCTTCCGATAATGGCAATGCAACATAGTTAAGAACAAGTGGATTAAATTTCTCTAATCCCCAAGTAACTTTCGCTGTCTTACTTGTTAGTTTAAACTATCGTTGCACCTTCTAGTGACAGTGATCGTGATAACACTTCCATGCTAAAAAAATTCAAACCCGAAGATTAAACCGTTGAAGCAAGATTGAATAAAATAACATTTAGTCTAAAAATGATGTGTACGTCCATACAAACATGAAATAAACAGCAATCACTAGCGTTTTAGAAAAGAAATGTAAAAGAAGCAAGTGGAGAATACTATTCTTAGAAGAACTCAACTTGATCTTTCGATTTCCTTCTTGTGTCGAGCTTAGGACTCCCTGTCAGGGGCTGTTCTACATACTTTTCACATCGGTATACCCATGCGGGTCTCTAGCCTCCATAGCCGAAAAGCTCAAAATCTAGGTTAAGGAAGATAATGCCCAAAGGAGATTAAAGGAGACTTAAAAGAGACACCTTTCTCTTTCCTTGTAAATATTTATATTCCTCCAAATTATACAGGTATCTTTTCTACAGAATCAAGCTCTTGGGTCGCACAAGTTGGTTATACCAGACTGGACAGCTCACACATTGCTGTTCTTATCCGGACAGCTATCTGATGCAACGACAATCCTGTACGCAATCTGAAATTACTTATGCAGCTACATTAGTACCAAAATAGGAATTTAAGAGTAAATAGGCTAAGGACAATTGAGTTAGAAAATGCAATTTACTAAACTAAAAAAGGCTAAAATATGTGCTAAAGACAACTAAATGGGAACAACTTAACCAATAAGTAGGGAGAAAACAATGGTTTTTTCTAGCACTATCATACCCCCAAACTTGAGTTTTTACTTGTCCTCAAGTAAAACAGAAACTAGCAAGGCTACATAAAAATTCACCAAGGCAAATGATCATTCTAGCAACTTGATCCATCTAAAATCCCAATGAATGAATCACATTCAGATGATAGAAAATTGTGCCGACAACTCATAAGTATGAATAACTAGGACTACAACTTCATCAAAGCCAACATCATGCCTCAAATCCTAAATTCCATCTACCAGTACAACATTTATTATACAATAATATATACATATATCTTTTTCTTTCCCCTTTTTTTATATGACTGAGGGATGTAGTTGCATTACTATACCCTTTGTTCTAGAGCAGTAAAGATGGAGTGCAACAAAACCCAGCGAGTACGTAATTGCACCGACAAACACTCTTGCAGTGACAGCCTTTTGGTAGATTCATTTTTCTAACACTTGCATTGGAGCCCCCTTAAACAGTTCACAATACACCCACATTGGAGTTTCTCTTATTTATAACTATATATATATAAGCAGCTTTAAAAGGCAGATTCATTCAAGATTCAAGGAATGATGCTAGTCATCCACTACTAATGCAATCTAAATCATTCATCAAAGAATTGAAAATACAACATTCAGTCAAATTTATCCAACTCATTCATTGATAGTTCGTATGATTCAAGAATTAAGCATCGAATGTAACAAAAATTTTCAAACACATTTGCATTAACCATTCATAAACCTTGCATGCTTCATTAAACTCAAAAAAATATTTTGAAATGTGGGTGCATCTCCAAACCCCATATGCATTCCCCAAACTTAAAGTTTGCATTGTCCCCAATGCACTAACATTTAAATGTAATGACAATGAAAATACAATGATAATGCTTACTAACAAAATAAAAATTACAGCTACATGCAATGCATGAATACTATAGCTAAAAAAAATTAAAATAAACTAACTCATTTTTCATCAGCCATCGATGTGGTTGCACGATGCTTCTTCTTCCTCCTTTTTTTCTCCTCTTTCTTGCGCTTTTTGTCTTTGGAGCGCTTTCTTTTCTTCTCTTTTGGGCTTCGCACGGTCTTCAGACCTCTCCTCAATCGACATCATCGATTGCTCCTTATGTAGGATGGTGCTCCTCACTGGTTATCTTTGTAGCTTTCACCTGTGTAGCTTTGTCTCGTTCCAAATTCTCACTAGTTACACCTACAACATTGGGTGTAGTGACAGTGTCCTCAGCTGATTCTTTGTCAGCATCTTCTTCCTTGGCATCTTCTTCTTCATCCTTTTCTTTCACCTCTTCAACACAAACTTCCTCCTCTCCAACATCAACTTCCTCCTCAACAGTAGGTTCTTCTTGATCAACGGTGAAGTCATCCTCGAACAGGCTATCAATCCTTTGCGGGCACTCCTCAACGTCCCTTGATTTTACTTCTTTCTCATCATTAGAGACTTTCAGAATAGGAGGGGATGCCGTCGCTCAGTCTTGGTTCCCTAAGTCAGTATCCTCTGATGAGAGTTCATAATCTCGAATGATTGGCGGAAACACTGGGAATTCTAGGAGTAGGGTCGGGCTTAGCTGCCATGATGTGCTACAGTAGAGCTATTCTAGGCCTTGGTATAAGCATAGAACAATTTTTTTTGATCTATCCATATCCTCTATTGTAGCGACAAGCCTGATCTACCTTATGCTGATGGAATTGACCAACTTCTCAACAGCCTTCATTTTGTGCAGCAAGGTTGTCTCCGCAGTAAGGTTCATTCCCTTGCTCTCTGCCTTGGCTTTGCCCTTCCTCATATTGCTTGTTTCAACCTCTTTCATTATCGGCGTATCTTTGCCACGAGTCATTCTTTCAATAGAGGCTTCATTGATCGAGCTCTTATTATCCAGGATTTCTTCTTCATCATGGGGCACGATCCCTTTCTACTAGCATAATAGCATCACCAATGATGGGAAAACCAAAATTCTCGTTTTCCTTGCAGCGCAGTCAGTAATTTCTTGGTGGATTATTACGCCGACATCAATCTTTCTGCCCTTGATAATTGAATGTATCAGACACATTCTATCAGGTTGATTGTGGTGCTGTGAGTAGAGGGCTTTAGTCTGCAATTGACAAAATGAAACCATATTTTGCTTTACAGTATGAGGAAGAGTCAGTGCATGGTAAAGTTATTGTGATTTGAACCTGTCCACGTTGCTCCTTCGACACAAAGGTCTTTCACCAAGAGGTCTGTCTTGTCATTTGTGATATCTTCAATGAACGTAGAGTGTTCATCCCTATCCACCTTGTTTTTGAACAGATCATTGATTCTTTCAGCATCCTACGGGATTAAGCCTTCGCGAATGAAAATTGCGTCCACTTAGACAAATGAGACGGCTAGGTCCCTTTTGATCAAATGGTGGGATCTAAAATCCCTGATATGCCCCCATTATTGATGAGTCATAAATGGTAGTACAATCATACGAATTGCGTCGACAATAAAGCCCAAGTGCGGCGACAATGGTACCTAATTTTTCTGCAAAAATAAGATATAAATAAACTTGAACAAAAATAAAAATAAAATAAAATAAAATAAACACCTGAAATAAAATGTGAAAATAGCGACAAAAAGAAATACAAGTTAGTAGATATTAAATATTATATAATAAAAATAAAGTGCAAAAACAAAAATAAACATCAAACAAACGCCATCCCCAACAACGACGCCAAAACTTGATCGACTGTTTAACATCACAACAATATTGTGAAAGCGTACCCTGTCGAGGCAAGTATAGTAGATAGATGTGAGTCTGTAATATATCAATCCCACGAGGATGGCTGCCTGTTGTCTATTAATTTCAATGCAATGAACAAATAAAAAAGATGAATTGTGATAATAGTTATCGAAGAAATAATTTGAAAATAAAGATGAAATATGATAATGATAAAATGGGATCCCCAACGTGAATATTCAGTAGAATACTAAGTACGACTCACAAGGTTTAAGAGGATAGGTGATTGTCGCTGCAATAAAGTGCTATGAATATCTTACTTCTCTATTAGATCTAAGACTTAAACATGCACATTAACCACTCCTTCCGATGATGACAATGCAACACAGTTAAGAACAATTGGATTAAATTCCTCTAATCTCCAAGCAACTTTCGTTGTCTTGCTTGTTAGTTTAAACTGACGCTACACCTTCTAGTGAAAGTGACCGCAATAACACTTCCGTGCTAAAAACATTCAAACCCAAAGATTAAATCGTAGAAGCAAGATTGAATAAAATAACATTTAGTCTAAAAATCATGTGCACTTCCATACAAACATGAAATAAACAGTAATCACCAGCATTTTAAAAAAGAAATGTAAAAGAATGAAGTGGAGAATACTATTCCTAGAA
Source organism: Gossypioides kirkii (assembly GCA_005610355.1). Taxonomy (NCBI): domain Eukaryota; kingdom Viridiplantae; phylum Streptophyta; class Magnoliopsida; order Malvales; family Malvaceae; genus Gossypioides; species Gossypioides kirkii. Next base: position 12,975,274 of record CP032250.1, read on the forward strand.
GAACTCTACTTGATCTTTTGATTTCCTTCTTGTGTCATGCTTAGGACTCCTCGTTAGGAGCTGTTCTACATCCTTTTCACATCGATTCACCCGTGGTGGTCTCAAGCCTCCATAGCCAAAAAGCTCAGAAGCTAGGTTAAGGAAGATAATGCCCAAAGGAGGCTAAAGGAGACTTAAAGGAGACACATTTTTCTCTTTCCTTGTGAATATTTATATTTCTCCAAATTGTACAATTGTCTTTTCTGCAAAATCAAGCTCTCTCTGATCGTACAAGTTGGTTATACCAGACTGGACAGCTCACACATTTTTATTCTTATCCAAATAGCTGTCAGATGCAACAACAATCCTGGACGCAATATGAAATTACTTATGCAGTGACATCAGTATCCAAACAGGAGAAATTTAAGAGTAAATAGGCTAAGGATTATTGAGTTAGAAAATGCAATTTACTAAACTAAAAAATGCTAAAATATGTGCTAAAGACAACTAAATAGGAACAACTTAACCAATAAGTAGGGAGAAAATAATGGTTCTTTCTAGCACTATCAAAAACATAAAATTAAAGTAAAATAAAGTAAAGGAAATGAAAGAGATATATAGATTCGAGAAACAAATTTGGGGAGATTAGGTCTCTTTAGTATGATTTCTTCAACTATTGGTTTTTAGGGATTTTACTTCAATCAACTAGTCACTACCCTAGTTGGATATGTCGATCTTCCGCCAACATAGCAAGTCGATAGATACTACTTATCACACTTATCGCTAGATGTCACAGTCTAAATCAATTTGGGGAAAAGGTCTTCATGGATAGGCAATACCAATTTTGGGTTCATTCCCCATAAATGATGCTTTAGGGTTCTTAGGCCTAGTGTTTGTTTCATGTTCTTCCTTCAAATAGCTGATTGGATTAAAAATCTCTGTTTATACAATAATTAAATATTCATACTTCCACTCCCTAATTCCCCAAAATGGAATTTAGTTCCTCATGGTTTTCTTCATCATTATTAAAACAATAATATATAAAAACATATAATTGAATAAATGAAATGAAAAAGAAACTTCAATTGTATTGGCAATATGTCCGGAAAGAATTCCATGATCGGTTATACGAAAGTTACATTCTCGTTTCTAAATCAGAAATACAAAGTAAAAAATAAAAATTAAGAAAAGGTATATCAAACCCTAGTGCTAGAGGCCTTATTTATAGCCTTGGCCAGTCATTTTCCTTATCCCTAGGTCAGCTGTCATTCTTCATTTTTAAGTGGCATTGTAAAGACCGAAATGCCCTTCAGTCGGTGCAGAAACAGCGTCCAGGGGTCGATGTTGAGACACATCAGGACCTATGTTGCGACGAAGAAGTTTGTACCCTTATTTGGTGTCATTGTGCAGGCATTCTCGCGACATAACTTATGTATGTTGCGACAAAGAAGTCAGTCCCTCGTTTCTTCAAGGCTGGTCCCGTTGTTACGATGTAAAGCATCCTATGTCGTGACATAGTGATTAACTTCACTTTTGTTCAACTTCTAAAGGTCTCTTGCACACTCACGAGGTACGTTAGCTAACCTTTAGGCCTTAATCGGCCTTAAAGAAAATAAAACATCCTTTTAGCACTTTGTCTACACAATTTATTCAAAGATAAAAACTAAGTTAAATCCTATAGAAACATAAAGAAAATGCTTCACTTCAAGCTCTTCAAGTGTGAAAACTAGTTAATATGCTAGGTACCAAATCGGTAAATCACCTAGTAACTCTTCTATGCCATTTCGACTAAATTATCAGCTAGAATATTTTCAACAAGTGAAACAACCCTAACCTACTGAATATTCAAGAAATCATGAGAATTTGCTGAAGGCGTACATAGAAAAGAATGATGAATTAACCCAAAGCCAAGCAACAATGTTGAAGAATTTAGGAAACCAAGTGGGACAGCTACCTAATGAGCTTAGAAGCAAACCCCAAGGTATTTTGTCTAGCGACACAGGAAATTTGAGAAGCATGAGAAAAGAGCATTGCAAAATCATCATTTTACAAAGTGAGAAGACATTGGGGCCCAAAGCGATCAAGGTTGAAGATGAGCCTATTGTAACTGGAAAAAAAGAGGAAATTCAACCGAGTGTTTAAACTCCTATTTTACAAAATTTAGATTCGATGATCCTGGATGGGATAAACCTTAAACCAGTCAGTTTTGATAATCTAACACTTTTGTCACATACAGAGAAATTGCCACTGTAGACATCAAATTTTGTCCGAGCCCAATTGGAGGCCCATTGTTCCCTTTAAATATTTGTTCTGTCTTGGACCCGATCGAAGCCCACCTGATTTTGGTCAAATAGTGTCTTGGTTTTTCTTTTCTTTTTCTTTCTTTTTTGGGCATGTTAAGGGCTCAAAGTATTATTATCATTACTACTACTATTATTAAATATTATGGAAACATAATAAAAACTTTAAAATAAACAACATTAAAAAGCATTATATATGCATGAAATGAAAGAAAAAAATGGGTAGACTTTTGATGTTTTGATTTTTTTTAAAAAGGGTAAGAAAAAACAACAACAACAAGAATGTTATTTCTTTTTCTCTTCTTTTTTTTGCCGTGGACATGTCATGAAGGATAGAGTTTGGGGTCTGATGAAGGGGATGACACCGGACCGTGGGTCTTCCACCCTTAAGAGCCCCAAAAATCTAATTTTCTTTTCTTTTCCCCTTTCTAAAACGAAGTCTTTTTAAAGAAAAATAACTTGATATTGGGAAAATGGGTGATTTTTTTTAAAAAAAAGAAAGTTTAGATTTTTAAAAAATAAAAATTTGTTTTTTAGTCATTTTAAAAGGAAAAAATTAAATTTTTAAATAAAGTTTTGATTTTTTTTAACTATTTCGAAATAAAAGTTTTGATTTTTAAGAAAAATAGTAATTTTTTAAAAAAAATAGAGTTTAGATTTTTAAAAATAAAAATTTCTTTTTAGTTATTTCAAAGGAAAAAGTTTAAATTTTTAAATAAAATTTTAATTTTTTTACCTATTTTGAAATAACAGTTTTACTTTTTAAGAAAAATAGTTATTTTTTTTAAAAAAAAGAAAATTTAGATTTTTAAAAATAAAAATATGTTTTTTAGTCATTTTAAAGGAAAAAAATTTAAATTTTTAAACAAACTTTTTATTTTTTTAAATTTTTCGAAATGAAAGTTTTGATTTTTAAGAAAAGTAGTGATTTTAAAAAAAAAACAAAGTTTAGATTTTTAAAAATAAAAATCCATTTTTTAGTCATTTTAAAAGAAAAAATTTAAAATTTTAAACAAAGTTTGGTTTTTTTAACCATTTTGAATTAAAAGCTTTAATTTTTAAGAAAAGCACTGATTTTGTTTTTTTTTTTTAAAAAGAAAACTTTTGATTTCGTCAAAAAAAATTTGGCCACCGTATGCGGCGGCTCCACCACCGGAGCCGGAGAACCGTTGAGCTCTCTGGTGGTAAAGCCATGGCCAACATAGAAGGTGCAAGAGAAAGTGGAAGAATTTTTTTAAATGAGATTTAAAAATGGAACAATAAAATAGAATTTTCCTATTTATAAGTGCCAAAATGAGTAATTTATTTCCATCCCGTTTACTTTTTAAATTTACAAAAAAACCTCGTTTCTTGTAGAGCCGCCCTCACTCTCTCTCATAACCCTTTTGGTTTATTCAAACCGTTGATTTAATCTGAAATTTCAAAATAAAAAACTTATTAATTGCTACATCAGTCCTCTCTCTTCCACATTTTTTATCTTTTAGTCCCAAAATCAAGCTATGTCATTTTGTTTCCATCTTTAATAAGTTATTTACACTTATATCTCCCCATTCATTTGCATTTATACTCTATATATTTGATGTTAATTATGCACTTTATTTTAATATTTTTATATTTATTCACATTTGTATAATTTTTATTTATTCTTATTTTATCTTTATTTATTTTCATGTTTATTTATATTTATGTTTTTTTACACATTCCTCATACATACATTTTAATATTATTTGTTTATATTACTTTGATTCTTTTATTGTATTATGAATAAGGTATATTATTGTTATTATTATCATCATCATGTCTTGTCTTTTTTTTTTCTTTTTTTCATTTATTTAAGTTTTATTTTTATTATTGCTCTTTTTGAAAGAGTTTTAGTTTTTTATTAACTTTAATCAATCTAATTAATTTTCATATTTTATTACTATTCATTTTAAAAGAGGGAACTTTAGGTCATTTTTCATCCTATAAATGTTGACATGAAGTTAGTTAAGTAGGTGTTATATTTTAATGAAACCATAAGATTTTTATATTTGAATTTAGGTTAGTCTTAAAGATCTTATCTACCATCTACTCTAGAAAAATTATAAACAATATGTAGGATTTTTTATTAGAGTTTTAAATTAATTTAAAATATAATATAGGATAGTTAATATGTAAATATTCTTTAGGACTTTGTTCAAGATTAAAACTAAGGATTTTTGTAGGTGAATTGTAAATCATGAGTAGGTCTTTCTAAGTATTTTATTTTAGAAACTGTTTAAGAAAGCTAATAAATATTATTTGAGATAGATTATTTTAGGATTTTGATGAATTTAAACATTAGATCAATAATTTTAAAGTAAGATAAATCATAAATCCGATATAAGATACTTTCGTAAGATCTTGATAGGTTCAACGTTATTAATTAAATATTTTAAATAATAATAATTATTATTATTATTATAAAAGATTGAAAAAGTTATAGATGAAATTTAATATTTATCTTAATTCATTGGTAATTTCTATGTTGTATTAGAATTCTAAAATTGAGTTAATTTTAGGAATTAAAGATATTTTACTAGAATTATTTAGGTATCCTTTAGGGTTTCTGTTAAAAGTAAAAATCTCTAATTTATGTTTCATATTAGATAAGTTTGGTAAACACGTCTTAGTCAAGTTGCAAGTAAACTAGAGACATTTTTTTAAAGTTTTTATTTAAGATTTCTATAAGATTTTAGCCTAGATCAAGACATTAATATGATTAAATAAAAAAATCTAGGTCCCAAGACCCCAAAAGACTATCCCCGGATAGGCTTTGTGGGGGTGTTGTAACCTTCCCCACACATAACTGTACTCCCAACCTGAAATTTGGTGATGAGATCGAGTCTAGACTTTTAGGATTTTCCGTAGTACTAATTCTAGATTTTTAGATGATAGGTGGCTAACCAACCAAACCCTAATTGGTTAATGGGAACTCTACATTAATTTAGGCCCTCCGTGTCTAACTTTGCTTACTAGGCCTCCATACCCTTATGTAGGCAACGTTATGACATCCACAGAAGAGTTGTCTGGTTAAAGCTAAGATTCCACCATTGCCATATCCTCAACGATTCTAGAAGTAGAAACATGATACTCAGTTGAAAGAAATTTTTGATGACGAGGTGACTTTTAATGACTTTGATGTTGCCAAATCTCCAGATGTTATTGAAGTCTGCTTTGCTATTTCTAAGATGGAATCGTTGGATTCTACAAAATTGGAACTCAATTCTCTAGAAAATCCATTAGAACATATTCTACTAGCGGATTCGTAAAGTGATGATGAAGACGATGAATGTTTGGCTGTTTTAGAAGCTAAAATGAAGGGATTCAATCAAGAAGCTCCTGGAATCATTAGAGTTATTATCTCGGGAGTACCCATAACCAAAAGCATTGATTGAAGAGCCAATCGAATTGAAACTGAAGAATTTGCCTCCTTATTTAAAATCTGATTATTTGGGTCTATCTCCGACTTTACCTATCATGATTTTAGTTGAGTTCACAAAAAATCAAGAAGAAGAGTCACTTGTAGATTAGAAAAAACACAAGAATGGTGCCAGATGGATTATTGTAGATATTCCCAAATCAAATGTTGGATAAATCATTTTCGATTTTCTTTCTCAAATCAAATGTTTGATAAATTTACTGGGCAAGAGTATAATTACTTCCAAAATAAGTATGGTTAGTATGATAGATGGCCATTTGACACGGTCTCGGATGTGTCGATTCCGAATAAAATTGAGGGAGTATTCTTCACTTTCTCTATCGTTATTTTATGTTTTTAGTTTTTTTCTTCATTTGAATAAAATGACAGACTTAGATAAAAATTTCTTTGGATCATTACATTAATTAAAATCATGTTAAGAGATTAGGACTTAAGAGGGACCATTTGTGAGCCCTCTAGCCTTTCCTGGGAGTTTAATTTATTGTAATTTTTCAAAAAATATTCTAAGTAGCCAAAAGAATTTATTTATTTATTTCATTAAATAAAGGGTCAACTTTTGACCCAAGCAATAATTTCTTTGAGTTTTTTTTGTTTACTTTTAATACATGAGCTTAGGATCCAAAAAGGTGTTGTTATTAGTCTTAAGACAATGCTAGGAAGGGAACTATTCAACCCTTTTCTGCACAAACCTGCAAACCTTACATTGCTCCACCGCCACTCCCATGTAGCCTAATAGTGCATCTCCATCAACCCCTTAATGTTGTAACCCTTAACCCCTAAATCACCACCCCCAAACACCTTCATTCGAAGCCACCAACCATCACACCTAAACTATCCTTAAAACTGCCACCTTCTCCAACTCTTTGACTACTCACCCACCTGCCCAAAACTAAAACCACCCTTAACATATTTTCTAACTCCGACGCCAAGAGTCCTTCCATCTAGCACCATTTCACAAAGTGAACAGTTTGATATAATGGCTATGTTGCAACACATGTAGTGACATTAACAAGCTTACTAGGGATACTAAAAAATATAGGATGACTCAATCATAGATGCATCTAAAAAAAATTCCATAACCCGTTCATTTTTGTGACTGAATTTCCAGACTTTATACTAGAACCATGGACTCCAATATCAAGGAAGGAACAAGGCGATCAGATTTAGAAGGGACTACAGATAAATAAAAAGGGGGGATCTTGTCTTTTCTTTATTTATTTTCTTAGGATTTTTCAGGGTTTTTTTAGTTCGTAAGTGCATCTAGGATATTTTAGGTTTTTAGTCCTTAGGTTATTAAGTTATTTTTTATTTTTTTCATAATAAATCAAGAGGTTGAATTCATTAATAAATTGAGCAATTTGCTAAATAAAGAGTGTGGCAATATATATATACATAACTAGGATTGGATTTGTCTAGGAAGAGCTTGATATTTAAGTAGTCAAATTTGACACACCTCCTCTTTCTGGATCCTACCTGATGTACAATATCTATTCACTTCTATATTTGCCTTTTCTCTATTGCTTTTATACAATGAGGACATTGTTCATCTTATGTAGGGGGACTAAAAATTGAATTACTTCTTTTAGGAATTATTTCTTCTTATTAATTTATGATTTAGTTATAATTTTGCTCAAAAATTTAAATTTTTGTTAATTATACTAAACTTTAGTATAAATAAAGTTCTATTATCTTAATGATTGTCATGTTAGCTGAACTATGACAAGAATGTTAGTCTTAATAAAGTATGTAAATCGTACCATACAATTTTTAATTTCTAAGAAAGCTAAGTATGCATGAAAGTTTAAGTCTTTAGAACTGACTTAGTAATTTTTTGAGGCGAAATCTTAGGAGGCATGGAATTTTGAAAATGATTTAGGCAACCTTTGTTTGGACCGTTTGAGCCTTTCAAGCTAACCGTAATGAATATTTATCCCTTGAAGCCTAACTTTGAGACTATATGGTCTAATTTTTCTTTGAACCCAACAATATAAGCCATACCTTCTCTCATGCTTATCTTTAAATTGTCCCAAATACTAGACTCAGTCTATCTAGAATACTATTCGATAATAAGTTTGGGGGAGTTGAGGAGAAGTATCAAATGCTCAAAGATATTATAAAACATAGAGTAATATGCTCTCATGTTAAAAAAAAAATGAAAGAGAGAGAGAGAGAGAGAGCATATGTACTCAAAAGAAATTGATGTACAAAAAGTATGTGTATTGATCTGCCTATTTTATACCTATCAGATTGAACTAGTTTTCAAACTTGAAGACCTTGAAACCAAGTATTTTCTTTATGTCTTCATAGGATTTAACTTAGATTTTTCATTTGAATAAATTGTGTAACCTAAGTGCTAAAATATCGTTTGTCGAAACCTTTTTTTTTGAAAAAAAGTCTCGACTATTATTTTAAAACCGAAAATGGAGTCTCCACCAATCTTTTTTATTTGGTGTGATTGGATCACCATAAAACATTTAAGTTAATTTAAACAAAAGTTTTGGTCTTCGAAATCTAGAAAATAGGTTTGGGAGTCGGTTACATGTGAGGAGGGATTAGCACCCTCACACGCCCAAAATTGGTACCTAATCGATTATTTAATGTTTTGATTGTTGAAAATTTGAAAACTCAAGTAAAATTTAAAATACGATCCATAAATGCATGAATGATATATTTAAAAGTCATTTTAAAAAATTGAATTTTGTGGAGGAAGCTCATTTATTTCGAATTAATCGAGAAAAAATCATGTCCAGTAAATTAGGGCACAACATTTCGAATCTTCGGAAATAAGTAAACTTATCGATTTTAAAATAGATGTTCAATTACTTAGGTTTCAAGAAAAAACCATACCCAATACATTATGACATAATTTCTCGAGTTCCTTAAAATAAAAGAACATTAAGCGTTTATCGATTTTAAATAGGATACTCAATTATTTAGGTTTAAAGAAAAAATCGTACCCAATATGTTAGGGCACAATTTCTCGAATTCTCTAACATAAAAGAAAATTGCCTTGATTTTTTAAAACAATTGATGTATTTTAAAGAATAATATACAATTTATTTTATTAAAATATTTTACAAAAGATGGATAAATATTCATGGAATTTATAATAAAATGATGAAAACAATAAAAAAATATATTCAAATAACATAAAATGAATAAATAAATGCAAATCGAAGTAAAACAAATAAAGTAATAAACTGATTAAATTTTTAAAAAGGGATTTAATTAAAAAGACACAAAAGGATTACAAAATAAAAGAAACATAATAAAAGGTAATTTTAAAAGAAATAAAAATAAAAGGGTTAAATTTTAACAAAAACACAAATAAAAGGATTTAATTTAAAAAAACAAAATAAATGGGTAAAATTTAATAGAGAAAAACAATAAAAAGATTAAATTTAAATTGAAACAAATTTTAAAGCAAAAAGGATTAAAAAAATGAAAAAAGGTGTCAAACCCGAATATTTTTAAAAAAAAGGACCACAAGGGTAATTTTCCCAATCCTGACACGTGTCAACCCCTCAAGGGTCACTGGTCAGAGGACTAGATTGAAAACAGAACAAAAGTGTAGGGGTAAATTCAAAATAAATTTAAAATGGCCAATAGGGACGAAATTAAAAGAGTGGGCAAATGCGGAAGGACTGCAAAGATAAATAACCCAATCTTCAAAAACATGCGGATCCTCCCTTAGACGGGTCAAATTTTTGGGTTAAGGCTCAAAACGACGTCATTTTGAGGCCATTGAGTCAGGACCTAAAACGACGTTGTTTTGCTATGTTATATAAACTAAAATTTAAACTTTTGTTTCATTTCAACGCCCATTTCAAAAAAAACTTTAAAAACTTCTTTCTTTTTCTCTGAACTCTCTCTCAAAGGTCGACCGTCTGTCCGATGGACCATTGTTGCTCCTCCACCATGGCCACTGGTCGTCGGCAATGGTGACCATCGTCCCCGATGGCTGGAAAACCCAAAAGACACCTTTTTGCTTCGTTTTTAAAAACAAAACCAAATCTAGGTTCGGATTTCATAGATCTACCCACTAAATCCCCGAGATATATAAAATCTCTAAGGTTTTCAGGGTTTTCAAAGGGAATACTTCTCTTTTTTATTTTCTCCTATTCGAAAGGGCCATACACGAACATGGGGTTGTTCATAAGGTCATCATCTAAGGAGTAAACCACCTTACGGTGGTGGCGCCATTTAGGTACGTTTCTAACTCCTTTTTTTCTTTTTTCTTTATATATTTTTTATATGTATATTCTTTCAAAGTGAAAAAAAAAAATGAACGATATTGAAATGTGATACCTTTGAACTTTTCTAATATCTATTGCTTCCTTTTCATGTGTTTCGAATAAAAAATAAGAACAAATGAAAATGCTGCCTTTGAAATCTTTTTTTTTTATCTATTGATTGTCTCCGAAATATTATGAAGGGAATGCTCTGGCTTTATAGCCAAATTCTACTACAAAATATTGTTTTTTTTTTGCATTTGTCTCTTTTGTCCTTTCCATTTGCAGACAACCTCTAGAGCAGAGAGGACTCAACAATGATGGGGAACCACTCCCTTGCCATTTCGGTTAAAACGTAGTAGAGGAAGCATCTGACACGGGGCATGGGTGACCTCGAGCGACGCACTGCTGATGTGGAGGGGGAACGATGGTTGAAAAGGATTTGAGATTAGGCTTTCTATTTAGGTTTTAGGTTAATGGGTTGGGAAAAGTGATTTGGGTAGTGGGTTCTAGGTATTAGGTTATTTGGGTAATGGGTTAGAATTATGGGTTGTAATTTGGACTTTTTGACTAAAAGATTTTTATTAAATTTATTTTGGTTTTGTTTTTGGTTTTATGGTTTTATAATCTGGTTTGGGTGAATTTGGGGTGTTACAATTGCCCCTCTTTGCTCATTACCGTGTAACGGGAATAGAGCAAAGACTTCAAGGAGGACCAATTTCATCCGGACTTGCTGAATCTTGTCTTCTCTTCGTAACCTATCTTCAATATGCCCTCTAAAAAAGATCGGATGGTGTCTTTAGTCTACCTGATGATTTGGATAAGATATTAGATGGCTTCAATCTGCCCCATGGTCGGGGTAAGAGATTGGATGATGTCTTCAATCTGCCTCATGATTGAGGTAAAAGATTAGATGGCTTTAATCTACTCCATGGTTGGGGTAAGAGATTGGATGATGTCTTCAATCTGCCCCATGATCAGGGTAAGAGATTGGATGGCTTCAATTTGCCCCATGGTCGAGGTAAGAGATTGAATGATGTCTTCAATCTGCCTCATGGTCGGGGTAAGAGATTAGATGACTTCAATATGCCCCATGGTCGGGGTAAGAGATTGGATGATGTCTTCAATCTGCCTTATGATTGAGGTAGGTGATTGGATGATGTCTTCAATCTGCCTCATGATCGGGGTAAAAGATTGGATGATATCTTCAATTTTCCCCATGATCGAGGTAAAAGATTGGATGGTAGCTTTGCGTCACTGTACTGTAACTTTAGTGAGATAAAAACTTGTTATTGTTTTAATCCACTTCACTATAACTTTAGGAAGATAGGATTTGGTGTAGCTTGATCTTGCTCCACTGCAACTTCAAGGAGATAAATATTTGCTACTGCTTTAATTCACTTCACTACAACTTCACGAAGATAGGATTTGGTGTGGTTTCATCTTGCTCCACTGCAACTTTAGAGACATAAAGATCTGCCAATGCTAGTTTTAATCCGATCCTTGCAACTTCAAGGATATAGGATTTGGTGTTGTAGCTTTATCTTGCTCCATTGCAACTTCAGAGAGATAAAGATTGCTACTGCTTTAATCTGCTTTACTGCAACTTTAAGAAGATAGGATTTGGTGTGGCTTCATCTTCCTTCACTGCAACTTCAGGGAGATAAAGATTTGCCAATGTTAGTTTTAATTTGATCCTTGCAACTTCAAGGATATAGGATTTGTTGTTTCGTTGATTCATTATACCTTTTTCTGGGGAATGAGGCCTATGGAATATGCTTCTTTGGCATTTTTCCATGCATTTAGGATGTCATGATCGAAATGAATTAAATGCCCCTAACTAAGTGGGTATAAATGCAAAATTGTTATTTTTGAGAATGATTTCATTTTTAGCTCTTAGGTCGACATTGTTCATCGTTTGTTTAAGTCCTATCACTAATGTGTTACGATGTTCTCCTTTCAAGTCTGGTATATTGTCATGAAACCAAATGGGGTAGTCATAACTTGAACTACTTGCTTCGGGGAACCCTCCAACCTTTAGGTTTGGTTCTTTCCAACTAGTGTTCCTCTTTCAGGTCCCTGTACTATTAAGGAATTTTTCAAGTGATAGGCAAAAACCCTTTTGTTCCCTATATCTTCATTAGTCCACTAATCGTTATTTCAATGCAAACAAAATGCTTTGGATAGGGTTATGAAAATGGATAATATCAAAGTTATTTGAGATAAGGTTTAATTGAGAAAATGCCAAACATTGGTTAAAAATGAGAAACATTAATCAATGGCCGAAAATTATAAAAATTGGTAAAAAATGGAAAATGTTGGTAAAAAATAGAAAACATTGATCAAGATTTGCTAAACACTAGAAATGAAACTAGGTGTCCCAGATATCAAAGTATGGGCTTCTCTAAGCAAACTTGATAAGGATCATTTTGAGCTCAATATGTGCCCATGAAACTTGGAGTACTTTGTCGATGCCCAAGATGTAAAGTTCCTCCACTTTGTTACTTTTGAAAGTGAAGATATTTTTTATCCAAACTTGAGTCGCCCTTTCAGGTTTTCGACTCAAATCTCCTTAGGTTTTGAGATGCCCTTTGCGGGTTTTCATCTCGACTTTTTCTTTATCTTTATCTTTCCTTTTTTTCTATTTTTTAGGGAAATACTGCATTGAATCTGAGTTCACTTGGTTGGGGCAAATCGTTGTTGTCCATCTTGATCAGAGTCAGATCTCCTCCAAAAAAATGTTTTCTTTACCTCATAAGGCCATTCCCAATTTGGCATTCATTTGCTTCGAAAATCCTTTTTGTACAAGGAAGATCTTTTCAAAACCAGATCTAGCTCATGGAGTTCTCAAGGACTGACCCTTTTTATCATAAGCCCACATCATTTGCTCTTGGTATATTAGACCATAGCTTTTAGCCTCCTTTCCTCGATCCATGTTTAACTAATCAAATCTAGATTGGCTTCATTCTGCTTTGTCCAAATTCACTTCTACCGAAATTTGGATGGAAGGAATCATGACTTCAAAGCTGCTTCTATTTAGTAAACCAATGAAAGAGGTGTTGCCCCAGTGTAGGTCCTGATGAATGTTCGATAAGAGTAGAGAGCAAATGATGACTTCTTATGCCAAACTTTTGTTGGCCTCTGCTATTTTCCAATCAAACCTTTGATGTTCTTATTCGTTGCCTCTACTACCCCCATTCACTTTTTGGCGATATGGTGTTGAGTCGTGATACTTGATCTTGAATTGGCTATAGATATCCGCTATCATGCAGTTGTTCAAATTCAAGTTGTTGTCAGACATGATCCTTTATGGCATTCCATATCGACATATAATCTCTCTCTTCTTTTTTTTGTTGAATAATTTACTTAACCGCCGATTGGAATAGGAAGCAGCTTCTACCCATTTGGTGAAGTAATGAATCGATGCCTATTGGAAGCTTTTGGCAAAATTTGCTTGATGACGTCCATGCCCCACGTAGAAAAAGGCCATGACATTGAGAGGTGAAGGAGATACATAGATTTTCAAGATGCCCTTTATGGGCTTTCATCTTAATTTTTTCTTCTTTCCTTTTTCTTTTCTCTCTTTTTTTCTTTTCTTCTTTCATTTTTTTTCTTCATCTTGACTTTTTTTCATCTCCTCTTTTAATAGCGTGTTAGGCTTCATTCTTCGAAGTTTCCATTGAACTGGATTGCGTTCTTCCTTTATGGGAGCCTGTGTGTTACGACATCGGTACTTAACCCGACATGCTTTGATTGGACCATGCAAAGACCTTTTGAATACTTGAAGTGGCTCTATGAGATCTCTCCTTGTTTCTACGGAGGTACATGTCTCAATTTTCATCCCTAAACTCACAGTTTCTGCTAGCTTTGTGAGGTGATACTTATTCCTCATCTTGCTCGACCATCTGTAGCAGATTAAGAGGTAAGTTACATTCTTGGTTATCTTTCAAAGACTTGAGATCTTTCTAGACACATATCTTGCTCAAAAGAAGGCTCTGCGTCAGCAGCAGTGTCGCTCATACTATTGATATCAAGGGGTCTAGTCATAAGGACAAAAGGAGATTTAAAGAATAGATTAATTTAAGAAAAATTGTGATATGAGTATGACTGAAAAAGAATAACAAAATGTTTTCCAAAATAGGACACAAAAATGCATTATTTTCATTGAAATAATGGTAGTGGCCATGTCCCCTATTCACGGAAGGACCTCTATTACTCTCAAGCTTAGAGCAATAGGTATGTTCTGAACATTACTCTGAAATGTCCTAAAAATTACAAGGAGCTCCTCTACAATCTAGTTATTTAGAACACTTCTAAGGGAATAGGGACGAATTATTGATGGTTTCCTGATCTGGCTATGAACGTAATAGTAATTGTGCAAGCGAACACTTGTTGATAAAAGTATAGTTAAGGTGTAAAGTTATCAGATATCGTTCCCACAGAGATGGTTGTCTATGCTTAAATTTGTCGATGCAAAAGAGGATAGAAAAAGAAGAACTGTCAGGAATAATGTGAACGCAATTAAATCAAAGACTGCAAATAAAAGAATTAAAACTGCCAGAGCAAATATTGTAATACTATGATATAATATGTCAGAGCAATTGAATAAGAAAATGTAATGAAGGGTTGAAGGTATTTTATCAATGCAATTTAATAAAATTAAAAATGTAAAACAATGATAAAGGAATGGGGGGATCCCTTACTTGATAAGTTGCAACTACTAAATATGACTACAAGGTAAATGATTGATAAATTGTCGACACAATTAAAATTAATGAGATCTCACTCCTTTCAAACTCTCTGCTCATCAAAGACCCAAACACTCACATTAACCACACCTTCCAGTGCTGGCAATACTTTACATTCGAAAACAAGTGACCAGAATTCCTTAGTGCCTCAAGCAACCTCTGTTGTCTTACTTGTTAATTTAGCTTGTCATTGCACTTTCCAGTGTCAGCAACTGCAATAACACTTTCGTGATCAAGCAATTAAATCCAAAGTTAAATAGATAAGAAGAATTAAGCAGAAATCAAAATAGATCTAAAATTAATAGGTATTTCCATACTCAATTAAGTTCATCAAAATTTATCAACGTTTAAGAGGAATTAAATAACAAGTTCAAGCATTCTATTACTAGCCTACTAGAACTCTTCCGTAAATGCTCCTCTTGTGTCACACTTAGAACACTCCTCGTCAGGAGTAGATGCTGCCTTCTCATTGCATTAGTTCACCCTCCAGGAATTTTAAGCTACCATGGAAGCAAGCTTAAGAAAAATTTGAATGGAATTAATTTGTAACGAGCTTTCAGATCCCCTTTTCTCTTCTCTCTCTCTCCTTAATATTTATCTTCATTGCCTAGTATAGGTGCCCTTCTTTTCTTAAATCTAACTTCGTTGCAACTGTACAAGTTAGTTAATACAGCTGTACACTCATGCAGATCTGGGGTATGTAGAAAGCAATTACAGGTTGTCGTGACATTTCTGGATACAAATTTATACTTTAATTTGCTGTGACAACTTTGACATCTTCATGCACTGGTACTTCTGAATATGTTCACATAGAAAAATTCCTGATGTAATATGGAAGTAGTTATGCATTGACATGTTTGGGCGCAATTCTGGATCAAACTTGTAGCAACAGCTTTGAACACTTTCCTGCTTTGATCTTCTAAGATAGATCCCTGCACTGACATCTCATGAAGCAAAACTGGCACTAAATGTAATGACATTAATAGAACAAGTGAGATAAAATAGAAGAAATTTAAACCAAACATCACTGACTTAGAAAATGCAATTACTAAATATAAAATGCTAAAAATGCATGCTAAACATAATACAAAGGGAACAAATTATACTCTAAATAGGGAGAATTTGATGGTCTTTTCTAATTCTATCACACCCACAAAAATGAGTTTTTACTTGTCCTCAAATAATCATTCTAGCAACTTGAATTCTCTGAGATCCTAGTGTATAAATTACATTCATATGATAGAAATTGTGCTGACAATTTGTAGGTATGAATAATTAAAACTGCAACTTCACTAATGCTAGCATCATGATTTAAATCTTGAATCCTCTTAACTAATACATCATTTATTATATAATATATATATAATCAGAGTTTCTTTCTTTCTTTTTTCTTTTATGTGATTGAGAGATGTCATTGCATTACTATATCCTTGTTCCTGAGTAGTAACGATGGGGTGCAACAAACCCCTAGGAAGTATATAATTGCACCGACACATACTCTTGCAGTGACAGCCTTTGGCTAGATATTTTTTCTAACACTTGCATTGGAGTGTTCCCCTTTGGTAAGTCACAATGAACCCCTATTGGAGTGTCTTTTATTAGTGGTTATAGTTATATAAAAGGCTGCAGATGGCAAGTTATTCCAAGATTCAAATAATGATCCCACTCATTTATTACTAATGCAAATTCAACCATTCTTACAAAAATAGTAGGATACAACATTCAATCACATTCATCCAATTCACGCATTAGCATCTCAAGTACTTAAAGAATTAAGCATAAAATGAAAAAAAATAAATTTGTAGTCACATTTTCATAACTTTGAATACTTTCATTAAACTGAAGGACAAATAATAGCTTAAAAATGTGGATGCAATTGCATTTCCATTCCATACACATTTCCCCCCAAACTTAGAGTCCGCATTGTCCCTAGTGCACTGATAATAATATACAAATATATATGGAAATGCAACTACAATGCAAATGCGTTGACAAATAAAATGAAGTGACAATAAAAATGTGATGACAACTACATGATATGCATGAAACTAAACTAAGTAGTGAAAAGTAAAGACTAACTCAGTGTGTTGCAGTCAAAGATGTGGCTGCCTTGGTCTTTTTCTTCTTCTTGGGATGCTCCTCCTTGCGCTTATTTTTATCTTTGCACTTACGTTTCTTTTTTGTTGGTTCAATCGGGGCTGTGGATTGTTCCTTCAGGTTTGGTTGTGTGCTGGCTTCATCGACTGTGACATCAGAAGGATGAATTTCAGCAAGAGGTGTCACATAAGGCACTATAGCTAGAGGATTCAAATCCTCATTGCTGAATGTCACAACCTCAGCCTGACTCGCAACAAATGGTGCCAGGTCTTCAGTAGTTGCACCCACATTGTCAGGTGCGGTGACAATAAGAACTTCCTCTTTCTTTCTTCCCTTTCGTCTTCTTTTTATTCTTCCTTCTCCTCCTCGATACCCACAAATTCCATGGTCGTGTGCCCCTCTACAACAATAGCTTCCTTCTCTACCATATTTGGCCCTAAACTGTTAGAAAATTCATCTTCAAAGAGGCTAGCAATATTGCGAAAACATTCCTCAACATCCCTTGAATTCACATCCTAGTCCTTATCATCAGAAATGTGGACCATATGTAGAGATTCGACAAAGTGATCCTTCCCCTCTGAAGTGGCTTTCTCGGTTGATGGTGTTGCCTCCCTGATGATAGGGGAAACACTAGGAATTCTGGCAAAGGCTGCTTGCTCATGCTATGTAGTGTGTTGACGATTGTAGTATTCCATGCCCTGGTGTAGGCATAAAATAAGTCCTATGAGTGCTCTATGTCCTCAACTACGGCGAGGAATTTGATTTGCTGAATACTCATTCGATCAGCCAACTGCTCAATTTCTTTAAGTTTCCTCCAAAGTTGAGAATCTGTGGGAGCATGAGGTTGCTTGTCTTTTTACTTTGCCTTTCCTTTCTACTTCTTTTGTGCAGTTTATTTTATCATAGGGATTTCTTGCCCCTCGTCATGTGCTCAACCGAGACATCATTAATAGGTTTCTTATTCTCCAAGAACTCTTCCCCTTCGCGAGGCACAACACCCCTCTGTCGACACAATTGCATGATAAGAGAAGGGAATGGCATATACCTATTCGCTTCGCTGTAGAGTCTACAATCTCTTGATGGAGGATTGCACCGACATCAATCCGGTGGCCTTTGATGATTGAATGTATGAGACACATTCTATCTAAAGTCACTATGGTGCTGTGAGTGAAGGGTAGTAGACGGCAGTTGATGAAATGGAACCAGACTTTTCTCTGAACCGTAAGGAAACGATGATGCATTATATAGTTGTTAGGGTTGTTTCCTGTCCAAACGGAACCGTCAATGCATAGATCATCCATTAACGAACCAGCACCTTCCTCTTTTAGTTGTTCTTGGAAAGCGACATGCTCATCGTCCCCCTCAGTGATGTTGTACAGAGCATATATATGGGCAGTGCCCCATGGCACCAGTCGCTTTCGAACAAAGATGAATTCCTATTCCTTATCGACTAAATTGGCGTAGAATTTGCGGATGAGAGATGGGGAATATCCTTTAGGATGATTGCAAATTTTTTCCCAACCCAGGCACGAGATGGTTCTGTTGACTTGTTTTCCCAATGTGAGTATTGGAGACAATTGGAATCCTTGCTCTGGGTGGTAGTTACGCTTCAACATAGTGTCATGGAAATGGTCTTTGGTAGTTTTGGTCAGAAACAGTACTAGCTCTTTCGATGATAGTTGCTCGATGTTACGAACCACTACTACAGATAATTCAACGACTGATTTTGAAGGGGTTTTGCTACTCTAATTCTAACCATGGCTGTATAAAAGAAAGAGTTTAAAAATTGCAGGAAATTTGAAGATTGAAGAAAAGAAAGGTTTGCAGCAACAATGGTGGATGTGGTTGTGCAAAACACCGTCGGCACAATGGGGTGTTTTATAGAGGATGAAGATGAAGAGGCATGATGATTTCCATTGCAGTGATAGGACACTGACTCTGCATCCAATAAATGCAATGACATGGATTGTCCTTTTTTCAAATCGATCCAATGGTTGGGGAGCAGTGTCAATCAATCGACATGATTCTTTCATGAAACACTTCACAGTGGTGAGTCAGCAATTAAAATACGTAGACAAGTTGTGTTTATGTGTGCCGACAAAAAGGATAACTTTTATTCCTGCAAAGAACTAAAGAAGAGAGTTGAAATAAAATAAATGTCATGACATGTTAAGGAAATGTGACCAGGTTAATGGTCTCGTTGTGCTCATGGTTGTCTAGACTGAGATAGTGCTTCAATCGTTGGCCAATTACCTTGAATTGATGCCCATCATTTAAATCTTTAATTGTCACCGCACCATAAGGAAATGCTTCGACAACTTTGAATAACCCTGACCATCTAGAACGCAATTTACCACGATGCAGTTTTAAACATGAATTAAATAAAAGAACTAACTGACCTGTAGAAAATTATCGTCGTAAGATAATGTTGTCATGTCATCGCTTCATTTTTTCTTTGTATATTACAGCATTCTTGTAGGCATTGTGTCGAATTTCCTCTATTTCTAAAATGTCCAACAATCTCTCTTGTCCAGTAACATCGTAATCCATATTCACTTGTTTAATTGCCCACATGGCTTTATGTTCAAGTTCCACAGGCAAGTGACATGATTTACCAAAAACCAACTGATACGGTGACATTCTTAATGGTGTTTTGTATGTTGTGCGAAGCACCCACAATGCATCATTGATTCGTGAAGACCAATCTCGTCTAGAAGGATTAACCACCTTTTCAAGAATATTTTTGATTTGTTGATTGGATACTTCAGTCCGATCATTAGTTTACGGATGATATGTGATTGCCATTCGATGTTTAACACCATAACCTTTTAATGTTGTCGCAACTTGATTACAATGAAAATGAGTGCTTTGATCTCTAATTAATGCTCTAGGTCTGCCGAATCGAGTGAGGATGTATGTGTGAAAGAATTTAAACATTGTCAAAGCATCATCTTTAGGAATAGCCACTGCTTCGACCAACTTTGGAACATAATCAACAGTGACTGGAATATAAACATTTCAAAAAGAATTGGGGAATGGTTCGATGAAATCCATACCCCAGACATTGAAAAGCTCAACTTCCATGATAGGCTATTGTAGCATCTTGTAGCATCTCGTTGAGTCGAGATATCAAACCAGTGCCTGACATTAATCGCATTGTTGAACAAAATTGTGGGCGTCTCAAAACAATGGTGGCCAATAAAATTCTGACTGAAGGACTTTTGTAGCAGTCCTAACACCACCAAAATGACCTCTATAAGGAGCATCATGGCAATGTTTTAGGATACGGAGCATTTCTTCTTTAGGGACGCAGTGACGAATAATATTATCGGCGTATACCTTAAACAGGTATGGCTCATTCCAATAGTATTTTGCAACATCGCGAAGAAATCTGACCTTTCGGTGACCATTTGCACTAATGGTAGTTTTCCATAGACCAAATAATTAATAATATCTGCATACCATGAGGATGCTTTGACAGAAAATAGCTTATTGTTTAGGAATGCATTGACAATTTATGACGTATTTCCATCTTCACTCCCAAATTCCAAACGAGATAAATGGTCTAGTACTTGATTTTTCAATCCTTAATTTCAACATCAAATTCTTGTAATAACAGAATCCATCTAATCAGCCTTGGTTTAGTATCTTTTTGGCAAAAAGGTATCTCAATGCAGAATGATCAATATAAACTGTAACTTTTGCGCTGACAAGATAAGAACGAAACTTGTCGAATGCAAAAACTATTGCCAAGAATTCTTTTTCTTTGGTTGTATAATTAACCTGCGCTTCAGTAAGAGTTTTTCTAGCATAATAAATTGTATGAAATACCTTGTCTTTGCATTGCCCAAGCACTGCACCTATAGTATAGTTGCTTGCATCACACATAACTTTGAACGGTTTTGACCAGTCCAGTGCGACGACAATAGGTACCTGCACTAATTGCTGCTTAATTTTTACAAATGCTTCAAAACAAGCAGCATCAAACATAAACTTTTTATTTTGCTCCAATAGGGAGCAGAGAGGTTTTGCAATTTTGGAGAAATCACAGATGAATCGTAGATAGAATCCTGCGTGGCCGAGAAAACTCCTTATTCCCTTGAGATTGGTAGGTGGGGGCAGCTTCTCAGTAATATCTACCTTGGCCCTGTCTACTTCTTTGCCCTGACAAGATATATGATGCCCAAGGACAATGTTGATCGGCCTGTAAACGTCACAACAAATGTGCAAGCGGACACTGTCGATGCAAGTATAGTAGATAGAGATGAATCTATCAAATATCGATCCCATGAGGATTGTGTTCTTTTTACTTAAATTTTTCGAAGCAATTAGAGTTTAAATGAAAAGAATTGTTAAGAGTAATGTTAACGCAATTTGGTTAAAACTACACAAATCACAGAGTTAAATCTATCAATGCAAATATATCATAAAATGTCATAGCAATTTAATAGAAAATGAATTGTTGTGGAAGATGTTGTAAATGTAAATTCAGGAAATTAAAAGAAATAGATCAGGTGTAAAGAAATAGGAGGATCCCTGACTTCACAAGTTGGCAACGCTAAATGTGACTACAAGAAAACTGATAGATGAATTGTCGCCGCAATTAAGTTCTAATGAGATCTTACTACTATCAACTTCTCTGTTTAACAAAGACCAAAGTACTCACAATTACCACACCTTTCAGTATTGGTAATGCTTTGCACTTAAGAACAAGTGGCTAGAATTCCTTCTTGCCGCAAGTAACTTTCATTGTCTTGCTTGTTAATCTAACTTGTCACCGCACCTTCCAGTGATTGTGATTACAATTGCACTTCCGTGGTTAAAATAGTTAAATCCAAATATAAACAAATGAGAAGAATTGAGTAGAAATCAAAATAGATCTAACATTAATAAATACTTCCATATACAATTAAAAGTCAATAGAATTCATCAACATTCAAGAGGGATTAAAAGATAAATTGAAGCATACTATTCCTAGTCTACTCGAATTCTCCCGTCATCGCTCCTCTTGCGTCGCACATAGGCACTCCTCGTCAGGAGTAGTTGCCTCGTTGTGTCAATTTACCCTCTCTGCGAATCAAGCTTCCATGGCAGCTGACTTTGAGAAAAGATGAGAAAAATTGTGGAATTGAATTCTTCATAGCTTGATATTGATCTTCCTTTACTTCCCTCTATTTATAATCACTCCACAGTACCAGTTTATCCCTCGTCTCAGATTTAAATTTCCCTTTTTGTAGCTGTACAAGTTTGTTATTGCTAGCTGTACACTCACGCAGATCTAGTTTGTGCGTTATGCAATTGTAGATTGTCGCGACATCTCTGGACGCAAATTATGAATTAAATTTGCTGCGACAACTTGACATTCTCCTGCGCTGGTGCTTCTGAATGTGTTAGCAGCGTAAAAATCGCTGATAAAATGTAGGAGCATTTATGTAGTGACATCTTTGGCCACAATTCTAGATCAAACCTGTGGTCGCAACTCTAAATGTTTTCCCACTTTGATCTTCTAAAGTGGATTTCTGCACTGACAACTTTAGATGCAAATCTGATACTCAATACAGCGACATTAGTAGCATAAAAGGAATAAAATGAAAGAAAGTAAGACTATACAACACTGATTTAGAAAATGCAAATACTAAGTATGAAATGCTGAAAATGCAGGCTAAATATAATACAAAAGGAACAAATTATTCACTAATTCAAGGAGAATTTAAGTGTCATTTCTATTGCTATCACACCCCAAAACATGAGTTTTTACTTGTCCTCAAGTAAAAAAAAGCTAGCAAAGTTATATCCAAATTCTTTTCACCACAATCATCAGTCTAGCAACTTATATTCTCTGGAATTCTAATATATAAATTGCATTCATATGCTGGAATATTGCACCGGCAATTTATAGGCATGAATAATCAGAATTGCAACTTCACTAATGCTAGCATCACGCTTTAAATCTCAAATCTTCTTAACCAATACAACATTTATTGTATAATAATATACATATATCTATTTTTTTTCTTTTTATCAACTTTTCTTTCTTTATCTTTTTTTTTATGTGACTGAGAGATGTCATTGCATTACTATACTCTTGTTCCTGGGCAGTAACGATGGGGTGTAACAGATCCCCAAGGAGCATGTAATTGTACCAACACACACTCTTGCAGTGACAGCCTTTGGCTAGATAATTTTTCTAACACTTGCAGTGGAGTGTTCCCCTTTGTTAAGTCACAATGCACCCACATTGGAGTGTCTTTTATTAGTAGATATAATTATATACAAAGCTGCAAGATGGCAAGTTAATTCAAGATTCAAAGAATGATACTATTTATTTATTTCTAATGCAATTTTAACCATTCATCCAAAAATAGAAGGATTCAACATCCAATCACATTCATCCAATTCACGCATTAACATTCCAAATAATTCAAGATTTAAGCATCAAATGAAAAAAATTATGGTCACATTTTTCTTAACTATACATATTTTCATTCACTAAAAAGACAAATATATTCTTAAACTTGTGGGTGTAATTGCATTTCCATTCCAAATTTCCCCCGAACTTAATATTTGCATTGCTCCCAATGCACTGACAATAATATACAAATATTAATGGAAATGCAACTACAATGCAAATGTGAGAACAATTAAAATGCAGTGACAATTAAAATTTAATGACAACTAGAGAAAATATATGCAACTAAATTAAATACCGAAAAGTAAAACTAACTTAGTGTGTTGCAGCCGAGGAATTGGCTACTTTGGACTTCTTTTTCTTCTTAGGGAGCTCCTCTTTGTTTTTCTTCTTTGCCTTTCATTTGCGCCTCTTCTCTTTTGGTTCAACCGGTGGAGTTGATTGCTCTTCTATTGCTCGTTGAGTTTCGGCTTCATCAACAGTCACGTCTGATAGATAGATCTCAACAAGTGGTGCCAAATATGACACTAGCTAGAGGATTGGAATCCTTATTGTCGGATGTGACTGCCTCAGCCTAGCTTTCCCATAGATGGTGCCAATTATTTAATAGATGCACCCATATTGGCGGGTGCGTCGACAAATTTCTCCGATAAATTTGTCGGGGTAACGTCTTCTTCTTTTTCTTACTTCTCATCTTTTTCTTCTTCATTTCTTTCTTCTTCTGATTCAATACCCCCAGAAGCAATTGGTGTATGCTCTTCCATACTAGGAGTCTCTCTTTCCGCCATAGTGGCCCCCAAACTATTCGATAATTCATCTTCAAAGAGGCTGGCTATGTTTCGGAATCAATCTTCCATTTCCTTGGATTGCATCTCTTGATCCTCATCATTAGAGATGCGGATTCTATTTGAGGACTGGATGGATTAGGTTCTTCCTTCTAAACCATGCTGCTTTGATGATGGAGTGGCTTCATTGATAATAGGAGGGAACACAGGGAATTCAACCATCGGATTTCTACTTAAACCCCTTAATGCACTGACAATAGCAGTGTTCCATGCCCTAGTATAGGCATAGAATAACTTATGTCTGAACTACATCTCGTCGATTGCGTCGACAAGTTTGATTTGTCTACTGCTCATCTGATCAACGAAGTTTTCAATCTCATCAAGCTTCCTCCACATCTGAGGATCTATGGGCGCATGGGTTGTGGTGTCTTTCTTTTTCCCTTTCCCTTTGTCCTTCTTTTGTTGCACCTCCTTCACCATAAGGGTTTACTGCCCCCTTGTCATCCTTTCCACCGAAATATCATTAATCGACCTTTTATTTTCCAAAGTCTCTTCCCCTTCACGAGGCACAATGCCCCTCTATTTACACAACATCATGATCAGAGAAGGGAAAGGCAGGATACTTGTCTACTTGGTGGCGAATTCTGCGATTACTTGATGAAGGATTGCACCGACATCAATTCATCGTCCCTTGAGTATAGAATGCAGCAAGCACATTCTGTCTAGCATTGCAGTCATACTGTGGGTGGATGGTAGGAGACGGGAGTTGATGAAATGAAACCACACCTTGCTTTGGACAATGAGGTACCGACGGTGCATCGTGTAATTGTTTGGATTGTTGCCAGTCCAAACTGTGCCATCGATGCATAACTCGTTCAGCAATAGATCAGCATTGTCCTCCGTTAAGTTCTCTAAGATCTACGAATACTTATCCTATCCTTCAGCAATATGGAAGAGAGTATTTATGTGGTTAGTGCTCCATGACACCAACCCTTCACGAATGAATATAAATTCCTGTTCAGGATAAACCAAGTTAGCACAAAACATCCTTACCATGAAGGGAGAGTATTCTGCCGGATGGTCACAAAACTGCTCCCAGCCCAATTGTGAAATGGTTCTGAAGACTTGGTTCCCCAATGTCAGATGCGAGGACAATTGAAATCCTTGTTCAGGATGACAGTTCCTCTTCATCATCACCTCATCGTAACGGTCCTTTGCCACTTTTGATAAGAATAGGATAGGTTACTTTAGTGGTGGTTGGTCGGTGTTTCTAACCATAGCAGCCGATGATTCAGCAGCAGATTTGGATGGGGTTTTTGCACCACGAGTTCTCGCCATAACTATTGAAATAAAGAAAGTGAGAATAACTTGCAAAAAGATTTAAGGTTTGAAGAAAAAGAAGAATACTGCAACAATTGTGGTTGTGAGTGTGAAGCTTCAGTCAACACAAAAAGGGTGTTTTATAGAAGATAGAGTTGAGGAGACGTGATGATTACTGCTGCCGTTAGGAGTCCCTTGTGCCTACAACCAATAAATTTCAGGACACAGATCTTACTTTTTCAGAGTGATCCAATGGTTAGGGAAAGAGGTGAATCAACCGGTGTGATTCTTTCTCGAAATGCTTTGCTGAGTCATCAATGAAATGCGTCGACAAGTTGTGCTTTTGTATGCATCGATAAAAAGGATATCTTTTATTCATGCAAAGACTAAAGAAACAATTTAAAGTAAAATAAAAGACAAAAATTAATAGAAAAATTGCAAGGGCATCCTAAAAAATGTGACCAGGTAAATGGCCTCATTTTGTTCGTTGATGCCTAGGCTTTGGTAATGCTTCAATCGTTGGCCATTTACTTTAAATTGGTGCCCGTCATTCAAATCCTTGATTGTCACCGCACCATGTGGAAATGCTTCGACAACTTCAAAAGGTCCTGACCATCTTGAGCACAATTTTCCTGGATGCAATTTTAAACGTGAGTTAAATAAAAGCACTAACTGACCAGGAGAAAATTGTCACCGCAAAATGATGTTGTCATGCCATCTCTTAGTTTTTTTGTAAATTACAGTATTTTCATAAGAATTGCATCGAAATTCTTCCAGTTCTGAAATCTCCAACAATCTTTTCTGTCCAGCATAGTCCATGTTCACTTACTTGATTGCCCACATGGCCTTATGTTCAAGTTCGACTGGCAAGTAACAGGATTTATGAAAAACTAGCTGATATGGCGACATCCCTAATGGTGTTTTGTATGCAATGGGAAGCGCCCACAATGCATCATTTAACCCCGAAGACCAATCTCGTCGAGATGTGTTAACCACCTTCTCAAGAATACCCTTGATTTGTCGATTGGGTACTTCCATTTATCCATTTTTTGCGGATGATATCTGGTTGCCATGCGATGTTTCACACCATAATGTTTCAAAGCTATCGCCACCTGATTATAATGGAAATGAGTGCCTTGGTCACTCATTAATGCTCGAGGTGTTTTGAATCGAGTAAGGATATATGTGTGAAAGAACTTTAACGTTGTTCGAGAATCATCCTTTGGAATAACGGTTTCTTCGATCCACTTGGAGACATAGTCAACAGCAACCAGAATATACACATTTCCAAAGGAATTTGGAAATTATCCTATTAAATCTATACCCCATACATCAAAGAGTTCAACCTCCATGATAGGCTGGTGAATCATCTCGTTGCATCGAGATATAGAACCGGTGCGTTAACATTTATCTAACTATTAAGCAAAATTGTGGGTGTCTCGAAATAATATTGCTAGTAAAATCCTGATTGTAGGGCCTTTGCAGCAGTCCTAACACCACCAAAATGGCCTCCATAAGGAGCATCATGGCAATGCTTCAAGATAGATATTATTTCTTCCTCAGGAACGCAACAATGAATGATGTTGTCAGCTTATACCTTGAACAGGTATGGCTTATTCCAATGATACTTTGCAACATCCCGAAGAAATCTAACCTTCCTATGACCTGTTGCACTCAATGGTAGCTTTCCACAGACTAGATAATTGACGAAATCTACATACCTTGGAGATACGTCGACAAAGAGTAATTTCTCATCTAGAAATGTGTGGATAATTTATGACTTATTTCCATCCTCGCTTCCAAATTCCAAACGAGATAGGTGGTCTGCTACTTAGTTTTTCGATCCTTTCTTGTCCTTAATCTTAGCATCAAATTCTTGTAATAAAAGGATCCATCTAATCAACATAGGTTTTGCATCTTTCTTAGAAAAAAGGTATCTCAACTCAAAATGATCAGTATACACTGTAATTTTTACGCCGACAAGATATGAACAGAACTTGTCAAATGCAAAAACTCCTACAAGTAACTCCTTCTCAATGGTTGTGTAATTCACCTATGCTTCAGTTAGAGTCTTACTAGCATAATAGATTGAATTAAATACCTTATCTTTTCGTTGCCTAAGTACAGCACCCACAGGAAAGTCGCTCGCATCACACATCACCTTGAATGGTTGCGACCAATCCGGTGAGACGAAAATGGGTGCCTGCACTAACTACTGTTTAAATTTCAGGAATGCTTCGAAATAAGCTTCATCGAGCAAAATTTTTTTATTTTGCTCCAATAAGGAGAAGAGTGGTTTTGCTATTTTGGAGATGTCTAGGATAAATCGTCTATAAAATTTGGTATGGCCGAGAAAACTCCTTATGCCCTTCACATTATTGAGTGGAGGTAGCTTTTCAATGATTTCCACTTTCGCTTTATCCACTTCAATGCCCTGACAAGATATACGATGGCCAAGAACAATGCCTTTAGTTGCCATAAAGTGGAATTTTTCCTAGTTGAGTATCAAGTTGGTATCCTGGCATCTTTTCAACACTTTTGCTAAATTGTCAACACATTTATCAAAATTATGGCCATAGACAGAGAAATCATCCATAAATACCTCTAATGAATCCTCGATCATATCAGAGAAGGTGGCCATCATGCACCTTTGGAATGTAACTGGGGCATTACACAAATCTAATGGCATTCGTCGAAAAGCAAAGGCTCTAAATGGGCATGTAAAAGTCGTCTTTGCTTGATCCTTCGGCGCGATTGTAATTTGGTTGTACCTAGCATATCCATCAAGAAAATAGTAATAGGCCTTTCCAATTAGCCTATCCAGCATTTGATCAATGAACGGAAGTGGGAAGTCATCCTTCATTGTGACTGCATTTAAACGACAATAATCCATACACACTCGCCAACCTATAGTAATGCGAGTAGGGATTAGCTCATATTTATCGTTTCTTACCACCGTGATACCGCTTTTCTTAGGCAGATATTGGACTGGGCTCACCCACGTACTGTCCAAAATTGACTATATTATGCCTGCGTCCAGCCATTTGATAATATCTTTCTTCACTATTTCCTTCATTTTCTCATTGTTGCTCAATTAACTGTTTTCCTTCGTCTTCTAACCTAATTTTATGCATGCAGAAAGAGGGACTAATGCCTCTAATGTCCATTATGCTTCAGGCGATGGCTCTTTTGTGCTACTTCAATATTCCGATTAATTTTTCCTCTTGGCTCGCGTTGATACTTACACTAACAATCACTGGTAATGTATCATTGTCACCTAGGAAAACATATTTCAGATGTGTTCACAATGGCTTTAACTCAAGACTCAAATCTTTTTCAATCGATTGTATGAACACAGGGATCGTCCTATTAGTCAGATCCAAAGATTCAAATTGCCAGCCATGTCTAAGCTCACAGACATTAGCCTCAACTTTGTGGTCACATTCAGGTAAGGCATTATCTTCCGATGTCACTACAAATTCCTTTGGCACTGCTGAACTTCATTCATTAAATTCCTCTGTAATTTACTCGTCTAGAACATCAATGTGATGACATTGTTACTTACTTCGTGATGAAGATGCTTTGAAAACACTGAAGGTTACATGTTCATCGTTGTGACGCATGATCAACTCGCCCTTGAAAACATCTATTAGTGTGTATCCCGTTGTAAGAAATGGGCACCCTAGAATAATGGGCACCGCCTTATTAGCTTCACAATTAAGTATGATGAAGTTAGTTGGGAACACAAACTTATTGACATGGACGAGAACATCTTTAATTTGTCCTTTAGGTTGTGCCAAAGATCTGTCCGCAAGTTGTAATGTCACCACAATCGGCTTCATATGATCAATTCCTAATTTCCTGAAAGTTGACAATGGCATAAGGTTAATGCTAGCTTCCAAATCACATAAGGCTTTACCTAAGTAATGGTTTTCAATGGAGCATGGAATTGTGAAACTACTAGGATCTTTCATTTTTTGTGGCAATTTATTTGTCAATACAGCGTTACACCCTTCTGTGAGCGCAATCGTCTCAATATCGGATAGCTTCTTCTTCTTTGATAGTAGCTCCTTCATGAATTTCCCATAGCTGGGAATCTGGACAAGAGCATCAAGTAGAAGTATATTAATATGTAATTGTTTCAAGGTAGATACAAACTTTTGATAATCTCTGTCATGATCTTTCTCCTTGAATCGCTGTGGAAATGGAAAATTTATGTTCACAGTGGGTTGTTATGATATAACCGGTTGTGTCGACATGGGCAGTTGCATCGACAACTTCGTAGGATGAATGGTCGGCATTGGTGTGACTACTGGTGGCTCATCCTCAGTTACTTCTGCTGTATGTTCTTCAGATGCAACTTCTCCTTGTTGCTTTGGTTTGTTTCCATCGACAGATGCTTGGTTGGAGCTACTACTTTGTTCGACAGTTTTCTTTCCACTCTGCAATGTGATAGCCATGCAATGCTCCTTTCCTTTCTGATTTGGATTTTCAGTACCACTGGGCAAAGCACCTGGTGGTCGTGTGCTCATGTTAGAAGCCAGTTGTCCTAGTTGTGCTTTCAACGCTCGGATGGAAGACAAATTTCCTTGTACAATTGCTTCTGTTCTGGTAATATGCTCACACATCAAATCTTCAAGAGTAGCTAATGGATCTGATCTTGGTTAAGAATATTGTTGTTACTGTTGCTAATGCTATCCTAGCATATTTGGTAGCATAGTTTGTTGTGGCTGCATTCGAGCTTTTGGTTGCATTTGATTATATGACTGCATCTGGTTCTATGATCGCATCTGGTCAGGCTGCGCATGCACTTGAGGATTGTGATTATAATTCTGCTACTGTTGACCGTAACTCCCTTGTCTAAAATTACCTTGATATGAAGAATTTTCATATCTGTATGTGGACGTATTCTAACTCCCCCAAGGTTGTTGAGTTCTACTTGAATTGTTATATGAGTTACCATATGAATTCCCTCAGATGTTATTGACATAAAAAGCATTCTCAGCATGCTGTGGATAATCCTTAGAGCTATGGTTATCACCGCAAATTTCACAAGAAAATATTGGGATATCCATTTGTTAGGCTACTTGAATAGAGGCAACATCTTTCGTTCCTTTCATGTTCTTAATCATGTTTGCCAAAGAGGATACTTGTGCACTTAGGGCTGAAATGGCATCTAACTTAATAACTCCATGATTTTTTTTCACTTGAGTAGAACGATAAATCGGGTACTGATAATCATTTTTCGCAATTCTTTCCAAGATTCGCATAGCTTCATTCTATGTGCAATCCAACAAAGGACCATTAGCAGATGCATCGACAAGATTTCTTGTCTGCGCATTTAATCCATTGTAAAATATCTCAATTTGAGTCTCCTGTTGGATTCCGTGCATGGGACAACATCTAAGAAGAGTTTTGTAACGTTCCTACATAGTGTGTAAGTTCTTATTATCCAGTTGATGGTATGCTATAATATCATTCCTTAATCTAGCATTCATTATGGGTGGATTGAATTGTAGAACAAACTAAGTTGCTAACGCATTCCATGAAGTAATAGATCCAACTGGTAAACCTAAAAAACATGTACGTGGCCTTCCTTGCAAAGAGCAAGGGAATAGCTGCATCTTGAAGGCGTCATCATGAACACCGTGTTGACTAAAAGAAGCACATATAAGTAGAAATCATGTGAGATGCTCCCTCGCATATTCGTGAGGCAAACCAGCATATTGCCCATTCGAGTTTAGCATTCGAAACATCATCGATTTTAATTCAAAATTCCCAGCTTGTATTGCTGGTCTAACAACCCCTGATTGTAGATCATCGAGCACTGGAACAATGAAGTCTCTAATTGTCCTGTCTAGAATTTGCTCTCTTTGTGGCAGTATGGCAGTATATTGTTGACTCCTTGTGGCTGCACTAGAGAAATAATATTTTGTGGTAGTAAAGGTGGCAGATCATTGCTATTTCCAGCCATTTTTCTTTGCTCTTGTCTCTTCCTCCAAATTATTCTTTCAATTTTCGGATCAAAACTAACAATGTTGTTTGGATTTCTCCTTGTGGACATAAACACCTAAAAAGAATTTAAAAGAAAATAAAAAAAGTAATCAATAAAAGTTAGAAAAGAATAGTAAATGCAACTACAAAAATAAATATCAAACAAACGCCATCCTCGGCAGCGGTGCCAAAACCTGATCGGCCTGTAAACGTCACAGTAAATGTGCAAGCAGACACTGTCAATGCAAGTATAGTAGATCGATCCCACAAGGATGGCCTTCTTGTTGCTTAAATTTTTTGAAGCAATTAGAGTTTAAATGAAAAGAATTGTTAAGAGTAATGTCAACAAAATATGACTAAAACTACACAAATCAAAGAGTTAAATCTGTTAATGCAAATATAACATAAAATGTTAGAGCAATTTAATAGAAAATGAATTGTTGTAGAAGATGTTGTAAATGTAAATTCAAAAAATTAAAAGAAATAGATCAAGTGTAAAGAAATAGGGGGATCCCTGACTTCACAAGTTGGCAACGCTAAATGTGACTACAAGGTAACTGATAGATGAATTTTCGCCGCAATTAAGTTGTAATGTGATCTTACTACTATCAACTTCTCTATTTAACAAAGACCCAAGTACTCACAATTATCACACCTTCCAATGTTGGTAATGCTTTGCACTTAAGAACAATTGGCCAGAATTCCTTCTTGCCTCAAGCAACTTTCGTTGTCTTGCTTGTTAATCTAACTTGTCACCACACCTTTCAGTGACTGTGACTGTAATTGTACTTCCATGGTCAAAATAGTTAAATCCAAATATAAATAGATTAGAAGAATTGAGTAGAAATCAAAATAGATCTAACAT
Organism: Gossypioides kirkii; assembly: GCA_005610355.1. NCBI lineage: Eukaryota > Viridiplantae > Streptophyta > Magnoliopsida > Malvales > Malvaceae > Gossypioides > Gossypioides kirkii. Next base: position 13,007,463 of record CP032250.1, read on the forward strand.
TAATAGATACTTCCGTATACAATTAAAAGTAAATAGAATTCATCAACATTCAAGAGGGATTAAAAGATAAATTGAAGCATGCTATTCCTAGTCTACTAGAATTCTCCCGTAATCGCTCTTCTTGCGTCACACATAGGCACTCCTCGTTAGGAGTAGTTGCCTCCTTGTTGCGTCAGTTTACCCTCTCTAGGAATCAAGCTTCCATGGCAGCTGACTTTGAGAAAAGATGAGAAAAATTATGGAATTGAATTCTTCACAGCTTGATATTGATCTTCCTTTACTTCCCTCTATTTATAATCACTCCACAGCACCAGTTTATCCCTCTTCTCAGATCTAAATTCCCCTTTTTGCAACTGTACAAGTTTGTTATTGCCAGCTGTGCACTCACGTAGATCTGGTTTGTGCGTTATGCAGTTGCAGATTGTCGCGACATCTCTGGACGCAAATTATAAATTAAATTTGCCGTGACAACTTGACATTCTCCTGCACTGGTGCTTCTGAATGTGTTAGCAGTGTAAAAATCCCTGATAAAATGTAGGAGCGTTTATGTAGTGACATCTTTGGCTGTAATTCTAGATCGAGCTTATGGCCGCAACTCTAAATGCTTTCCCACTCTGATCTTCTATAGTGGATTTCTACGCTGACAACTTTAGATGCAAAACTAATACGCTGACAACACTGATTTAGAAAATGCAAATACTAAGTATGAAATACTGAAAATGTAGGCTAAATATGATACAAAAGGGACAAATTATACACTAATTAAAGGAGAAATTAAGTGTCATTTCTAATGCTATCAGATGCCCAAGGACAATGCCTTCAGTTTCCATGAAGTGGCATTTTTCCCAATTTAGCACCGGATAAGTGTCCTCGCATCGCTTCAAAACTTTAGTTAAATTGTTAGCGCATTTATCAAAAGTGTGACCATAAACAGAGAGTCATCCATAAATACCTCCAACGAATCCTCAATCATATCAGAAAAGATTACCATCATGCACCTTTCAAATATGGCCAGTACGTTGCATAACCCAAATGGCATTCGGCGAAAAGCAAAGGTACCAAATGGACAAGTAAAAGTTGTTTTTGCTTGGTCCTCCAGTGCAATTACAATTTGGTTGTAGCCAGAATATCCATCAAGAAAATAGTAATAGGCCTTACCAGCTAGCCTGTCTAGCATCTGATCAATGAATGGAAGAGGAAAATGATCTTTTTTGTGGTAACATTCAAAAGGTGGTAGTCCATGCACACTCGTTAGCCGGTAGCAAAGGGAGTAAGAATCAATTCATTTTTGTTATTGCTTACCACCGTAATACCGCTCTTCTTTGGAACGAATTGAATCGAGCTTACCTACGTACTGTCAGAAATTTGGTAAATAATGTCTGCATCCAACCATTTTATTATCTCCTTTTTCACAACTTCCTTCATTTTCTATTTAATCTACGTTGCTGTTCAATGGACTGCTTTCCCTCATCTTCCAGCCTGATCTTATGCGTGCAGAAAGAGGGACAAATGCCTCTGATATCCGCATTGCTCCAGGCGATGGCACACTTGTGTTGCTTTAATATTCCGATTAATTTCTCCTCTTAGCTTGCATTGAGATTTGTGGAGACAATTACTGGCAAGGTATCTTTCTCACTAAGGAAAACATATATTAAATGCGTTGGCAATGGTTTCAACTCCAAAGTTGGAGCTTTTTCAACCAATGGCTTGAAAATAGGGATTGTCCTATTGGTTAGATCCAAGGATTCCATCAGCCAACTATGTCTAAGCTCACAAATATTTGCCTCAACCTTGTGGTCCCAACCAGGTAGGAAATTGTCTTCAAATGTCACTGCAAATTCTTCTTGCACTATTGAGCTACGCTCATTAAATTCTTCCTCAATTAATTCTTCTAGGACATCAATGTGGTGACATTGCTCCTTACTCCTGCAGGGAGTTGCTTTGAAGACACTAAAGGTAATGTGTTCATCATTATGTCCCATGGTTAACTCTCATTTGAAAACGTCTATAAGAGTGCGACCCGTTCCAAGAAATGGGCGTCCCAAAATTATGGGTACCTCCTTATCAGCTTCGCAATCCAATATGATGAAATCTGCTGGGAACATAAACTTATCTACTTGGACGAGAACATCTTTAATCTGTGATTCAGGTTGCACTAAAGATCTATCTGCTAGTTGTAATGTTAGCGTAGTGGGCTTCATGTGACCAATTTCAAATTTTTTGAATGTTCAAAAAGGGCATAACGTTGATGCTTGCTCCTAGATAGCAAAGAGCTTTTCCTAAATAATGATTTCCAATGGAGCATGGAATTATAAAACTTCCAGGATCTTTCATCTTAGGTGGCAATTTATTTGTCAGTATAGCGCTACAACCTTCTGTGAGTGCAATTGTCTCGATGTCGGTCAACTTCTTTTTCTTTGACAAAAGCTCCTTCATAAATTTCCCATAACTAGGAATCTGCACAAGAGCATCAACGAGAGGTATATTAACATTTAATTGTTTCAAGGTGGCCACAAGCTCCTTGAATCGTTGTGGAAACAAAAAAGTTATGGAGACATTAGGTTGTTGTGACACAACTAACTGCATCAATATTGGTGGTTGCGTTGACAATTTTGAAGGTCGAATGGCTGGCATGGGTGTAATTGCTGGTGACTCCTCCTCATTTATATCTACTACTTCTTCTTTAGATACAACTTTTTCTTTCTGCTTAGTTTCATTTGTGTCGACAGGTGCTATATTAGAGTTGCTGCTTTGTTCAACAGTTTTCTTTCCACTCTGAAGAGTAATAGCTTTGCAATGCTCCTTCCCCTTTTTATTTGGATTTTCAGTATCACTGGGTAAGGTACCTGGTGGTCTCGTGCTCATATTAGAAGCCAGCTATCCTAATTGTGCTTCTAACACTCGGATGGAAGAAGAATTTCCCTACACAATAGCTTCAGTTCTTGTACTATGGTCACGCATCAAATCTTCAAGGGTAGCTAATGGATCCGGTCTTGGTTGAGAATACTGCTGTTGTTGTTGTTGATGCTTTCCTTACATATTTATATTTGGCATTGTAGTTTGTTGTGGCTGCATATGAGCATGTGACTGCATCTGATCGTGATGTGTATGCACTTAAGGATTATGCTTGTAATTTTACTACAGCTGATTATAACTTCCTTGTTGAAAATTTCCTTGACTTAAGGAATTTCCATATCAGAATGTGGACGTATTTTGATTCCCCTAAGGTTATTGAGTCCTAGTTAAATTGTTATAAGAGTTACCATACGAGTTTCCTCTAATGTTATTGACATAAAATGAATTTTTGGCATGTTGTGGACAATCTTCATAGCTATGATTGTCGCCGCAAATTTCACAACTAAATGTCGGGACATCCATCTGCTGGGTACTTGAAAAGGGGCAACGTCACTCGTCCCTTTCATGTTTTTGATCATGTTAGCCAGCGAAGATACCTGTTCACTTAAATCTGATATGACGTCTAACTCAATAACACTAGGATTCATTTTTACTTGAGCAGCTCAAGAAATTAGGTATTGATAATCTTTTTGTTCGATTCTCTCCAAAATTTGCACAGATTCAACGTAAGTGCAATCCAATAAGGGACCATTCACAGATGCATCGACAAGATTTCTTGTCTGCACATTTAATCCATTGTAAAAAATTTTGATTTGTGTTTCTTGTTGGATTCCATACATGGGACAACGTCGAATCAAAATTTTGTAACGCTTCCATGTAGTATGCAGGTTCTCATCATCTAGTTGATGGTAAGAAGTAATATCATTCTGGAATCGAGCATTCATCGTGGGTGTATTAAATTGAAAAATAAATTGAGTTGCAAGTACATTCCACGATGTAATAGATCCAGTAGGTAATCCAAGAAACTAGGTACGAGTCCTTCCTTGTAATGAATAAGGAAACAGTTGCAACTTCAAGGCGTCATCAGGAACACCATGCTGACTAAAAGAAGCACAGATTAGCAGAAAATATTTAGGATGCTCTCTCGCATCCTCGTGAGGTAAACCAACATATTACCCATTTGAATTTAACATCTAAAACATAACTGGTTTTAACTCGAAATTCCCAGCTTGGATAGCTGGTCTAACAACCCCTGGTTGCAAGTCATCTAACACGGGAATAACAAATTCTCTAATTGTTCTTCTTGTAGTAGCTGTGGATTATTTACATTTTGTGACTGTACTGGAGGAACAAGATTTCTTTGTGGCAACTGTGGTATGGCACCATTTCCAAGTGAAGCCATATTTCTTTGTTCTTATCTTCTCCTTCGAATGGTTCTTTCAATTTCTGGATCTAAGCCAATAATATTATCAGGATTTCTCCTAGTGGTCATGCAATACATAAAAAGAATTGAATAGAATTAACAAAACAAAAAGCAAATTAGTAACAGATAAAGGTCAAGAAATACAGAATAATTGCAACTACAAAAATAAACATCAAACAAATGCCATCCCCGGCAACAGCGCTAAAACTTGATCGCGCTACGAACGTCATAACAATTGTGCAAGCAAACACTTGTCGATGAAAGTATAGTTGATAGGTGTAAAGCTATCAGATATCCATCCCACAGAGATGGCTGTCTATGCTTAAATTTGTCGACGCAAAAGAGGTCAGAATAAGAAGAATTGTCAGATATAATGTGAACATAGTTAAATCAAAAATTGCAAATAAAAGAATTAAAACTATCAAAGCAAATATTGAAATACTATGATATAATATGTTAGAGCAATTGAATAAGAAAATGTAATGAAGGGGTGAAGTTATTTTATCAATTCAATTTAATAAAATTAAAAATGTAAAACAATGATAAAGGAATAGAGGGATCCCTAACGTGATAAGTTGACAACTACTAAATGTGAATACAATGTAAATGATTGATAAATTATCGACGCAATTAAAATTAATGAGATCTCACTCCTTTCGAACTTTAAGCTTATCAAAGACCCAAACACTCACATTAACCACACCTTCCAGTGTTGGCAATGCTTTGCATTTGAGAACAAGTGGCCAGAATTCCTTCGTGCCTCAAACAACTTTCGTTGCCTTGCTTGTTAATTTAACTTTTCACTGCACTATCCAGTGTCAGCAACTGCAATAACACTTCCGTGATCAAGCAATTAAATCCAAAGTTAAACAGATAAGAAGAATTAAACAGAAATTAAAATAGATCTAAAATTAATAGGTATTTCCATACACAATTAAGTTCATCAAAATTTATCAGCATTTAAGAGGAATTAAAGAACAAGTTGAAGCATTTTATTCTTAGCCTACTAGAACTCTTCCATAAATGCTCCTCTTGCATCGCACTTAGAACACTCCTCGTTAATAGTAGATGTTGCCTTCTCGTCGCATCAATTCATCCTCCAGGAATTTTAAGCTGCCATGGAAGCAAGCTTAAGAAAAATTCAAAAGGAATTAATTAGTCATGAGCTTCCATATCCCATTTTCTCTTCTCTCTCTCCTTAGTATTTATCTTCACTGCCTAATATAGGTGTCCTTCTTTTCTCAGATCTAACTTCCTTGCAGCTGTGCAAGTCAATTAATCCAACTGTACACTCATGTTGATCTGGTGTATGTAGAAAGTTGTTGCAGGTTGTCGCAACATTTTTGGACGCAAATTTATGCTTTAATTTGCTGTGACAACTTTGACATCTTCATGCACTAGTACTTCTGAATATGTTCACACAGAAAAATCCCTGATGTAATCTGGAAGTACTTATGCGATGACATGTTTGGGCGCAATTTTGGATAAACTTGTAGCGACAGCTTTGAACACTTTCCTACATTGATCTTCTAAGATAGATCCCTGCACCGACATCTCAAGACGTAAAACTGGCATTAAATGTAACGACATTAATAGCACAAGTGAGATGAAATAGAAAAAATTTAAACCAAACTTCATGACTTAGAAAATGCAATTACTAAATATAAAATGCTAAAAATACATGCTAAACATAATACAAAGGGAACAAATTATACTCTAAATAGGGAGAATTTAATGGTCTTTTCTAATGCTATCAGTTCCCCTCTCCATTTTTTTTAAACATTCTCATAGTCTTGATTGTCTTGCTTACTCTCAATTTTTTTTTTATGGTTGATGACTCTCTTTGACACAAATATTTCACATATGTAGGATTTTTTTAAAAAATTTAATGTATGAAGTGCAATGTAAATGAATGGTAAAATGCATGAAAAAAGGCATTGATTCTAGTTCAATTCCATTAGAACAACTTTACTAGAAAACAAATTTCTTTACATAAGGCAAATACATATATGGTCGTGTCATAATGCTCAAAGCCTTAAACTTCCATGCTAATTTTTTCTCCGGTTTGACTCTGATTTTAAGCTCAAAACATCGGTCTTGAATGACTAAGGTTTGCAAGTGGTTAGTCACTTCTCGTCTTTGGAACAAAGATTTGTTTGCAACATTGTCCTTATCTTTGACCTGCCCGTAAAGCTTTGAAGTTGTTTTTCAATATTCACTATTTGTTTCTATAGTTTCTTCGAGAAGCTCAACTTGTAGTTCACAACTTCATAGTGAGACCTCAAGTTCTTTTACCTTTTAACTCCTCATTCTTAGTCTGGCTTGCCTTTTAGCTTAGTCATAAATCCGAGACCACATCCTCTTTATGCGCTGATGCTTTGGGGAAGATGATTGATCCCTAAACACTTAAGGTGAATATGTCGACCCTTTCCTTACGTTAGGGTGTACCAAAATTAAGTCTCGCAGACTCTTCCAAGTGATGCACTTATTATCCCTTTTCCTTAATCCGAGTCACAACTTAATGCTCCCTCCTCGATTATGCTCAATAGTTTCTTTAAGAAGGTTGAGATACTGACGGCTCTATAGTAGGCTTTATCGACCTGAATCCTTAAGAAACAGGGCAATGTAATTTATTCTTCTACCGAGGGTTCTTTGTCTACTTTAGAAAAGTGAATCAACCATAGAAGGGATTCCAATACTACATGAGGGTTTGGAAAAGATGCTTACCCACCTTAATCTCGAGTAAGGCAAATCACTATATTCAATAGAATATTTGTCTTGTCTCATTATCTCACTGATCTCATATTTCTTTCAGCTCGTGCGAATTATTCTAAATCACGCTTATCTAGGTGAAATTCCATAACTCTGATATATGCCCCTTTGGCAGACTGTCACCTTTCTCTAGTTGCCTTTTCTTTGACCATATACACACAGCCACGTTGTTCTTCCACTTTATCAAAAAACCCGTTTTTAATGTTAAGTTCTCTATTTTTAGTAATTGAGTATGAATCAACACCTTTTCTAAGATGAAAACGCAACGCGAATACAAAGATAAAATAAAACAAGTCAGTACAATCAATACAGGAATGAAATTGCAAATGAAAGTAAAGAACAAAGCATAAAACGTCTCTCTTCTACATTCTTTTGGGTAACTGCTAAAGGTTCGACGTGGCACTTCTTAGGGTAGGCTCCTAAGTTCAATTACATGCGGTTTAAGTTCTAAAGTAATGGTACCTTAACCGGTAGATTCCTTGATCCTCTCCCATTATAGGATTGACATAGATTGGGCTGCGTTGCAACCAAGGGACCAGACTTGGAGATTTTGAAAACTATCTTCTTTGTCGTGATATACATGAGCTATGTCATGACAACTCTTGTAGGATAACACTTCCCACGAAAACTGATGTCTTTGTCGTGACATAGGTCCTAGTGTGTCGCGACATCGACGCCTAGACGCGGATTCTGCATCGAGTGAACGATGTTTCAGTCATTACAATGAGACTTAAACATGAAGGACGTAAGCAGACCTAGAGTTGATGAAAACGACTGACCAAGGTTATAAATAGGGATTTTAGCATTAGGTTTAGGCACACCATTCACTAGCTTTTAGTTTTTAGTTTTATTTTGTACTTTTGTTTGGAACGAGATTGTAGAACTTGCATAAATGTTCAAGGAATTTTTCTCGACAGAATGCCAATGCAATTTAAGTTTCTTTTTCATTCTCTTAAATTGTTCATTGAATTGACTACTACCGATACTTGACCATCAGGTACTGGTAGAAGTCTCCAAAAATGTTGGAAATACCATTTTTACCCTTGATAAAATTGTGTTATATTTAGATATTATTTTAAATTGTGAGAAATGATTTTTGTATTGAATAAAGATGCAAATAGTCAAATGTTTGTAAAAGATGAATAGTAGACACCGGAATCTTAACCGGCGACGATGTACGGGATTCGAGTGTTGCATTTAGTGGTATCAAAGCTTTCAGTTTAGCTGTTTCTTGAACTATAATGACAGTGTTTTTTGTTTAGAAGTACATGCCAAATGAACCTATGATAGTGTGACATAGATCGATCCGATCTAATCATAGTTCTTGCAGATAAACGTGAAATGTCTGATTCAGAAAGAGAGGAAACCAATGAAATGAATAGTAATTTCTCGACTAATGACTCTGGACCAAGTCACGGGGCACCGATATTACCGATGATAGAAAATGAAGCAAAGAATATGTTCTTCGATCTGATGGGACAGTGGTTCTCGAAGTTCATGAGAAACAAATCGATAACACCACCTCCTTCACCTTCTGTCGTATAACCTGCCACTCGACCAGTGGTCCTCGTGCTATGCCTCCACCTCCTCCTCCAATGGTGGAACAGAGACATCGCGTTTCGACGGACAGGGTTAGAAAGTATGGTGCAGAAGAATTTTGAGGAAACATAAAAGATGGTCCTTCCAGAGCTAAATGACGAGAAGACAGGCTGAATGACGAGATCAAGATGATGGTAGGAGGGTCCGAGCTGTGATTGTTTGTGGTTCTCGCGGATAGAGCTCAAAAGATGGAAGAAATTTACCACAACAAGAGACAGAGAGAGAAGAGGTTATGAGAATCTGGGAGAAAGAACATCCCCAGACCTTTTTCTATGCCACTACCGAAGAAATTTAGAGAAAATGAAATTCGCGGAGCAACTTCTTCTGGACTTCTGACCAAGAGTAGATCGAGACTATCAGAGTCTAAATTTCAGAACCGTCCTGTAGCCAGTGTAGCCAGTGTCTGAAATATGCCAAACCCATCATGTGAGCATTGTGAAAGGTATCATCCAGGTGAGTGTCAAGAGATAAAAGGAGCTTGTTATCGATGTTGGGGCACAAATCATTTTATGTGAAACTGCCCGATGGCTTGGGAGGTAAAAGAAAACCAGAATTTGAAAGCCCCTATTTCACCGTCAAAAGGTAAACGCCCGGGATAGAGAAGCAATGTGGGTGGAAGTTGAGGCGATGACAAGGGTAATGTAACCAAGTCTGAGGCACGGGCACTTGCTCAGACATATGCCATCAAAGCTAGAGAAGAAGCTACCACTCCTGATGTGGTGACTAGTATATTTTATCTTTTCAATGATATTATATGTGTTTTGATAAACCTAGGGTCAACTAATTCATATATTTGCACTACTTTAGCCACTAATAAGAAATTGGTCATTGAATCGACTGAATTTGATGTGCAAGTCACAAACCTTTTGGGTCATAGTGTCATTGTTAACTTAGTATGTCGTAAATGTCTACTGAAAGTTCAGGGCTATGAATTTTCTGTTGATCTAATGCTAGTTCCCTTCACTGAGTTCAATGTGATCTTGGGTATAGATTGGTTTTCCGGGCATGATGCGATAATAAATTGCAAGCATAGACAGATCAGTTTGAAATGTTCGACAGGTGAGGTAATCACATTGGAATCTGACAGGTTGAACAGTGAAACTAGAGAGATTTCAGCTATTTCAGCACAGAAGATGATTCATAGAGGCTGTAAAGTATTCCTAGCATACATACTTGATATTCAGGGCTCGGGAATAGAATTGGTTCACGTACCAATTATTCAAGAGTATACAGATGTGTTTTCGAAAAAACTACCGGGTTTGCCACCTGTTAGAGAGGTAGAGTTCGGCATTGATTTGATACTTGGTACCGCTCCGATCTCTATTCCACCGTACAGAATAGCACCGAACGAATTGAAAGAACTGAAAGCTCAGCTGCAAGAACTACTAGACAGAGGATTCATATGACCTAGTGTGTCACAATGGGGTATGCCCATACTATTCGTGAAAAAGAAAGATGGATCGATACGGATGTGTATAGACTACAGGCAACTAAATAAGGTGATGACTAAGAACAAGTATCCATTGCCTCGGATCGATGAACTATTTGACCAGTTAAAGGGTGCAACCATGTTCTCCAAAATAGACCGATCAGGTTAATATTAGATGTTGGTGAAAGATTGTGATATAATGAAAACGACATTCAGAACTCGGTATGGACATTATGAGTTTTTAGTTATGCCATTTGGGTTGACTAATGCTCTCACAGCATTTATAGATCTGAAGAACAGAATATTTCAGTCCCAATTGGATAGGTTTGTGGTTGTGTTCATTGATGACATATTGATTTACTCCAAGACAGAATCAGAGCATACCTAGCATTTGAGAGAGGTTTTACGGATTTTGAGAGAAAAGTAGTTGTATACAAAATTCAGTAAATGTGAATTCTAGCTTCGAGAAGTTAGATTTTTGGGTCACGTAGTATCTTCAAAAGTAATACGTGTATCCAAGCAAGGTCTCAGCTATTCTTGATTGAAGGATATCGAAGAACGTCTTCGAGGTACGCAGTTTTTTAGAACTGATAGGTTATTACTGTCAATTCGTGAAAGACTTTTCCATTATAGCTTTGCCGACGACGAGGTTGCTACAGAAAAACATTCAATTCGTGTAGTCTGAAAGGTGTCAGCAAAGTTTTAACCAGTTGAAAAAGTTGTTAATTGAATCTCTAGTTTTAATGCAACTAGAGATGGGAAAAGAGTTCGTTGTTTACAATGACGTATCTTTAAGAGGATTGGGGTGTGTTTTGATACAAGATGGGAAAGTGGTAGCTTATGGTTCCCGATAGTTGAAACCGCATTAAAAGAATTATCCGACTCATGATCTGGAGTTAGCTGTCGTAGTTTTTGCATTGAAGATTTGGCGAAACTACCTTTACAAGGAGAGATGTCATATATTTACAGATCACAAGAGTTTGAGGTATCTGATGACACAAAAGGAGTTGAATTTGCGATAGTGCCGATGGTTAGAACTATTAAAAGACTATGACATTGTGATCGATTATCATCCGGGTAAGGCCAATGTTGTAGTTGATGCCTTGAGTCAAAAATCGATGTTTACTTTGAGAGCATTGAATGCCCATCTTTCATTGGAAGGTGATGGTTCTATCACCGTGGAGCTGAGAACGAAGACGTTATTTCTACAA